>OX387401.1:5000-1398049 GCA_947563765.1 Anarsia innoxiella
CTAACCTAACCTAACCTAACCTAACCTAACCTAACCTAACCTAACCTAACCTAACCTAACCTAACCTAACCTAACCTAACCTAACCTAACCTAACCTAACCTAACCTAACCTAACCTAACCTAACCTAACCTAACCTAACCTAACCTAACCTAACCTAACCTAACCTAACCTAACCTAACCTAACCTAACCTAACCTAACCTAACCTAACCTAACCTAACCTAACCTAACCTAACCTAACCTAACCTAACCTAACCTAACCTAACCTAACCTAACCTAACCTAACCTAACCTAACCTAACCTAACCTAACCTAACCTAACCTAACCTAACCTAACCTAACCTAACCTAACCTAACCTAACCTAACCTAACCTAACCTAACCTAACCTAACCTAACCTAACCTAACCTAACCTAACCTAACCTAACCTAACCTAACCTAACCTAACCTAACCTAACCTAACCTAACCTAACCTAACCTAACCTAACCTAACCTAACCTAACCTAACCTAACCTAACCTAACCTAACCTAACCTAACCTAACCTAACCTAACCTAACCTAACCTAACCTAACCTAACCTAACCTAACCTAACCTAACCTAACCTAACCTAACCTAACCTAACCTAACCTAACCTAACCTAACCTAACCTAACCTAACCTAACCTAACCTAACCTAACCTAACCTAACCTAACCTAACCTAACCTAACCTAACCTAACCTAACCTAACCTAACCTAACCTAACCTAACCTAACCTAACCTAACCTAACCTAACCTAACCTAACCTAACCTAACCTAACCTAACCTAACCTAACCTAACCTAACCTAACCTAACCTAACCTAACCTAACCTAACCTAACCTAACCTAACCTAACCTAACCTAACCTAACCTAACCTAACCTAACCTAACCTAACCTAACCTAACCTAACCTAACCTAACCTAACCTAACCTAACCTAACCTAACCTAACCTAACCTAACCTAACCTAACCTAACCTAACCTAACCTAACCTAACCTAACCTAACCTAACCTAACCTAACCTAACCTAACCTAACCTAACCTAACCTAACCTAACCTAACCTAACCTAACCTAACCTAACCTAACCTAACCTAACCTAACCTAACCTAACCTAACCTAACCTAACCTAACCTAACCTAACCTAACCTAACCTAACCTAACCTAACCTAACCTAACCTAACCTAACCTAACCTAACCTAACCTAACCTAACCTAACCTAACCTAACCTAACCTAACCTAACCTAACCTAACCTAACCTAACCTAACCTAACCTAACCTAACCTAACCTAACCTAACCTAACCTAACCTAACCTAACCTAACCTAACCTAACCTAACCTAACCTAACCTAACCTAACCTAACCTAACCTAACCTAACCTAACCTAACCTAACCTAACCTAACCTAACCTAACCTAACCTAACCTAACCTAACCTAACCTAACCTAACCTAACCTAACCTAACCTAACCTAACCTAACCTAACCTAACCTAACCTAACCTAACCTAACCTAACCTAACCTAACCTAACCTAACCTAACCTAACCTAACCTAACCTAACCTAACCTAACCTAACCTAACCTAACCTAACCTAACCTAACCTAACCTAACCTAACCTAACCTAACCTAACCTAACCTAACCTAACCTAACCTAACCTAACCTAACCTAACCTAACCTAACCTAACCTAACCTAACCTAACCTAACCTAACCTAACCTAACCTAACCTAACCTAACCTAACCTAACCTAACCTAACCTAACCTAACCTAACCTAACCTAACCTAACCTAACCTAACCTAACCTAACCTAACCTAACCTAACCTAACCTAACCTAACCTAACCTAACCTAACCTAACCTAACCTAACCTAACCTAACCTAACCTAACCTAACCTAACCTAACCTAACCTAACCTAACCTAACCTAACCTAACCTAACCTAACCTAACCTAACCTAACCTAACCTAACCTAACCTAACCTAACCTAACCTAACCTAACCTAACCTAACCTAACCTAACCTAACCTAACCTAACCTAACCTAACCTAACCTAACCTAACCTAACCTAACCTAACCTAACCTAACCTAACCTAACCTAACCTAACCTAACCTAACCTAACCTAACCTAACCTAACCTAACCTAACCTAACCTAACCTAACCTAACCTAACCTAACCTAACCTAACCTAACCTAACCTAACCTAACCTAACCTAACCTAACCTAACCTAACCTAACCTAACCTAACCTAACCTAACCTAACCTAACCTAACCTAACCTAACCTAACCTAACCTAACCTAACCTAACCTAACCTAACCTAACCTAACCTAACCTAACCTAACCTAACCTAACCTAACCTAACCTAACCTAACCTAACCTAACCTAACCTAACCTAACCTAACCTAACCTAACCTAACCTAACCTAACCTAACCTAACCTAACCTAACCTAACCTAACCTAACCTAACCTAACCTAACCTAACCTAACCTAACCTAACCTAACCTAACCTAACCTAACCTAACCTAACCTAACCTAACCTAACCTAACCTAACCTAACCTAACCTAACCTAACCTAACCTAACCTAACCTAACCTAACCTAACCTAACCTAACCTAACCTAACCTAACCTAACCTAACCTAACCTAACCTAACCTAACCTAACCTAACCTAACCTAACCTAACCTAACCTAACCTAACCTAACCTAACCTAACCTAACCTAACCTAACCTAACCTAACCTAACCTAACCTAACCTAACCTAACCTAACCTAACCTAACCTAACCTAACCTAACCTAACCTAACCTAACCTAACCTAACCTAACCTAACCTAACCTAACCTAACCTAACCTAACCTAACCTAACCTAACCTAACCTAACCTAACCTAACCTAACCTAACCTAACCTAACCTAACCTAACCTAACCTAACCTAACCTAACCTAACCTAACCTAACCTAACCTAACCTAACCTAACCTAACCTAACCTAACCTAACCTAACCTAACCTAACCTAACCTAACCTAACCTAACCTAACCTAACCTAACCTAACCTAACCTAACCTAACCTAACCTAACCTAACCTAACCTAACCTAACCTAACCTAACCTAACCTAACCTAACCTAACCTAACCTAACCTAACCTAACCTAACCTAACCTAACCTAACCTAACCTAACCTAACCTAACCTAACCTAACCTAACCTAACCTAACCTAACCTAACCTAACCTAACCTAACCTAACCTAACCTAACCTAACCTAACCTAACCTAACCTAACCTAACCTAACCTAACCTAACCTAACCTAACCTAACCTAACCTAACCTAACCTAACCTAACCTAACCTAACCTAACCTAACCTAACCTAACCTAACCTAACCTAACCTAACCTAACCTAACCTAACCTAACCTAACCTAACCTAACCTAACCTAACCTAACCTAACCTAACCTAACCTAACCTAACCTAACCTAACCTAACCTAACCTAACCTAACCTAACCTAACCTAACCTAACCTAACCTAACCTAACCTAACCTAACCTAACCTAACCTAACCTAACCTAACCTAACCTAACCTAACCTAACCTAACCTAACCTAACCTAACCTAACCTAACCTAACCTAACCTAACCTAACCTAACCTAACCTAACCTAACCTAACCTAACCTAACCTAACCTAACCTAACCTAACCTAACCTAACCTAACCTAACCTAACCTAACCTAACCTAACCTAACCTAACCTAACCTAACCTAACCTAACCTAACCTAACCTAACCTAACCTAACCTAACCTAACCTAACCTAACCTAACCTAACCTAACCTAACCTAACCTAACCTAACCTAACCTAACCTAACCTAACCTAACCTAACCTAACCTAACCTAACCTAACCTAACCTAACCTAACCTAACCTAACCTAACCTAACCTAACCTAACCTAACCTAACCTAACCTAACCTAACCTAACCTAACCTAACCTAACCTAACCTAACCTAACCTAACCTAACCTAACCTAACCTAACCTAACCTAACCTAACCTAACCTAACCTAACCTAACCTAACCTAACCTAACCTAACCTAACCTAACCTAACCTAACCTAACCTAACCTAACCTAACCTAACCTAACCTAACCTAACCTAACCTAACCTAACCTAACCTAACCTAACCTAACCTAACCTAACCTAACCTAACCTAACCTAACCTAACCTAACCTAACCTAACCTAACCTAACCTAACCTAACCTAACCTAACCTAACCTAACCTAACCTAACCTAACCTAACCTAACCTAACCTAACCTAACCTAACCTAACCTAACCTAACCTAACCTAACCTAACCTAACCTAACCTAACCTAACCTAACCTAACCTAACCTAACCTAACCTAACCTAACCTAACCTAACCTAACCTAACCTAACCTAACCTAACCTAACCTAACCTAACCTAACCTAACCTAACCTAACCTAACCTAACCTAACCTAACCTAACCTAACCTAACCTAACCTAACCTAACCTAACCTAACCTAACCTAACCTAACCTAACCTAACCTAACCTAACCTAACCTAACCTAACCTAACCTAACCTAACCTAACCTAACCTAACCTAACCTAACCTAACCTAACCTAACCTAACCTAACCTAACCTAACCTAACCTAACCTAACCTAACCTAACCTAACCTAACCTAACCTAACCTAACCTAACCTAACCTAACCTAACCTAACCTAACCTAACCTAACCTAACCTAACCTAACCTAACCTAACCTAACCTAACCTAACCTAACCTAACCTAACCTAACCTAACCTAACCTAACCTAACCTAACCTAACCTAACCTAACCTAACCTAACCTAACCTAACCTAACCTAACCTAACCTAACCTAACCTAACCTAACCTAACCTAACCTAACCTAACCTAACCTAACCTAACCTAACCTAACCTAACCTAACCTAACCTAACCTAACCTAACCTAACCTAACCTAACCTAACCTAACCTAACCTAACCTAACCTAACCTAACCTAACCTAACCTAACCTAACCTAACCTAACCTAACCTAACCTAACCTAACCTAACCTAACCTAACCTAACCTAACCTAACCTAACCTAACCTAACCTAACCTAACCTAACCTAACCTAACCTAACCTAACCTAACCTAACCTAACCTAACCTAACCTAACCTAACCTAACCTAACCTAACCTAACCTAACCTAACCTAACCTAACCTAACCTAACCTAACCTAACCTAACCTAACCTAACCTAACCTAACCTAACCTAACCTAACCTAACCTAACCTAACCTAACCTAACCTAACCTAACCTAACCTAACCTAACCTAACCTAACCTAACCTAACCTAACCTAACCTAACCTAACCTAACCTAACCTAACCTAACCTAACCTAACCTAACCTAACCTAACCTAACCTAACCTAACCTAACCTAACCTAACCTAACCTAACCTAACCTAACCTAACCTAACCTAACCTAACCTAACCTAACCTAACCTAACCTAACCTAACCTAACCTAACCTAACCTAACCTAACCTAACCTAACCTAACCTAACCTAACCTAACCTAACCTAACCTAACCTAACCTAACCTAACCTAACCTAACCTAACCTAACCTAACCTAACCTAACCTAACCTAACCTAACCTAACCTAACCTAACCTAACCTAACCTAACCTAACCTAACCTAACCTAACCTAACCTAACCTAACCTAACCTAACCTAACCTAACCTAACCTAACCTAACCTAACCTAACCTAACCTAACCTAACCTAACCTAACCTAACCTAACCTAACCTAACCTAACCTAACCTAACCTAACCTAACCTAACCTAACCTAACCTAACCTAACCTAACCTAACCTAACCTAACCTAACCTAACCTAACCTAACCTAACCTAACCTAACCTAACCTAACCTAACCTAACCTAACCTAACCTAACCTAACCTAACCTAACCTAACCTAACCTAACCTAACCTAACCTAACCTAACCTAACCTAACCTAACCTAACCTAACCTAACCTAACCTAACCTAACCTAACCTAACCTAACCTAACCTAACCTAACCTAACCTAACCTAACCTAACCTAACCTAACCTAACCTAACCTAACCTAACCTAACCTAACCTAACCTAACCTAACCTAACCTAACCTAACCTAACCTAACCTAACCTAACCTAACCTAACCTAACCTAACCTAACCTAACCTAACCTAACCTAACCTAACCTAACCTAACCTAACCTAACCTAACCTAACCTAACCTAACCTAACCTAACCTAACCTAACCTAACCTAACCTAACCTAACCTAACCTAACCTAACCTAACCTAACCTAACCTAACCTAACCTAACCTAACCTAACCTAACCTAACCTAACCTAACCTAACCTAACCTAACCTAACCTAACCTAACCTAACCTAACCTAACCTAACCTAACCTAACCTAACCTAACCTAACCTAACCTAACCTAACCTAACCTAACCTAACCTAACCTAACCTAACCTAACCTAACCTAACCTAACCTAACCTAACCTAACCTAACCTAACCTAACCTAACCTAACCTAACCTAACCTAACCTAACCTAACCTAACCTAACCTAACCTAACCTAACCTAACCTAACCT
This sequence comes from Anarsia innoxiella, assembly GCA_947563765.1. Classification (NCBI taxonomy): domain Eukaryota; kingdom Metazoa; phylum Arthropoda; class Insecta; order Lepidoptera; family Gelechiidae; genus Anarsia; species Anarsia innoxiella. The sequence continues at coordinate 11,623 of OX387401.1, forward strand.
AACCTAACCTAACCTAACCTAACCTAACCTAACCTAACCTAACCTAACCTAACCTAACCTAACCTAACCTAACCTAACCTAACCTAACCTAACCTAACCTAACCTAACCTAACCTAACCTAACCTAACCTAACCTAACCTAACCTAACCTAACCTAACCTAACCTAACCTAACCTAACCTAACCTAACCTAACCTAACCTAACCTAACCTAACCTAACCTAACCTAACCTAACCTAACCTAACCTAACCTAACCTAACCTAACCTAACCTAACCTAACCTAACCTAACCTAACCTAACCTAACCTAACCTAACCTAACCTAACCTAACCTAACCTAACCTAACCTAACCTAACCTAACCTAACCTAACCTAACCTAACCTAACCTAACCTAACCTAACCTAACCTAACCTAACCTAACCTAACCTAACCTAACCTAACCTAACCTAACCTAACCTAACCTAACCTAACCTAACCTAACCTAACCTAACCTAACCTAACCTAACCTAACCTAACCTAACCTAACCTAACCTAACCTAACCTAACCTAACCTAACCTAACCTAACCTAACCTAACCTAACCTAACCTAACCTAACCTAACCTAACCTAACCTAACCTAACCTAACCTAACCTAACCTAACCTAACCTAACCTAACCTAACCTAACCTAACCTAACCTAACCTAACCTAACCTAACCTAACCTAACCTAACCTAACCTAACCTAACCTAACCTAACCTAACCTAACCTAACCTAACCTAACCTAACCTAACCTAACCTAACCTAACCTAACCTAACCTAACCTAACCTAACCTAACCTAACCTAACCTAACCTAACCTAACCTAACCTAACCTAACCTAACCTAACCTAACCTAACCTAACCTAACCTAACCTAACCTAACCTAACCTAACCTAACCTAACCTAACCTAACCTAACCTAACCTAACCTAACCTAACCTAACCTAACCTAACCTAACCTAACCTAACCTAACCTAACCTAACCTAACCTAACCTAACCTAACCTAACCTAACCTAACCTAACCTAACCTAACCTAACCTAACCTAACCTAACCTAACCTAACCTAACCTAACCTAACCTAACCTAACCTAACCTAACCTAACCTAACCTAACCTAACCTAACCTAACCTAACCTAACCTAACCTAACCTAACCTAACCTAACCTAACCTAACCTAACCTAACCTAACCTAACCTAACCTAACCTAACCTAACCTAACCTAACCTAACCTAACCTAACCTAACCTAACCTTTTTTTTTTTTTTTGGTGACCCAGCAAAAATGCACTTACGCATACCTCTCCGCTCGGGGGAGCAAAAGAGGTTATGTTGGACTCCCGGCCGATGCCGACCTACCAACTAAAAAACTGGGGTGTCCCTCGTGGCCATAGCGAGAGAGGCCGCGGGACCAATAAACAACCGCGACCCTCCCCGGCCCGCTCGCGAATGCGAGTCCTCGCGTGGAGGCGCTTGCGCGCCTCGCCAAAGAAGGCGATGCACCGGAACACCAGGTGCATCAGCCCCGTCTGGACCGTTCCCTGAAGGGGAAGTAGCACCAGACACCCCCGTATCTGGCGCCGCCGGTCCGAGCAGCTCCGTGTCGGCCGCTCTTCGCGCGCTAGAACAGCACGCGGAGAGCGGTCGACACGCGCCGCCTTCCTCAAAGCGGGTTTCCCCGCGAGGGAAATAAAAGGGTCTCAGAAGGAGACCCTAGTAAAACCCCTCCTACCCCGGTGGCAGTAAAGCCACACGGTCGCAGAGGACAGGGTGAGCGGCAACGACAACACCGACACACCTCTTCCCCTGCGACCCCACCGCGTCCGTTAACCCGTTAACGGCCCCAGAGTGGCCGCGGCAGCAGAAACGCTCGGCGTCACACGACTCTCCTGCCGCGGTCTCTCAGAAAAATCCCCACGGCCGAAGCCGCCCGCCTCAGCTGCGCTTCCTCCTGACGCCGAAGGAAGTCGCGCAGCCTACTGGACCACTCTCGTCTGCACTTAGTCAAAACTAAGCACCGGAGAGCGGTCCATCCCTCTGGGGTTCCTCTTCGCTTCCCACGCAGGAGCACGCTCGACTGCAGGTACTGAGCCCCCCCGCCACGGCAAGGCGAGAACCCATCGGGGGGGAACCTAACCTAACCTAACCTAACCTAACCTAACCTAACCTAACCTAACCTAACCTAACCTAACCTAACCTAACCTAACCGAAAATACCTAAATTATATACCTACTTACCTAGATACCTATACTTACATTACCTATCGGACCACCTCACAGCTGTAGCATCTGAGACAAATAAACTGAATACCTAATACCTACCTATACCTACCATTCAACTTACCGTAGACAGCCAGTGACGTCACTTGTTTACATCAAATCACATTATTACCATCCGCCGTGTCGGTGCGTCGAGCGTCCCCCGCTCCCCGCACACATCCTCCGATACGCTGCGCCCTAGCAACTGCGCGTGTACCTCGTGACGTCACAGCCCCTTGCTTGCGAATTGCAATATTTACCAGCGCCGTATCGTCGAGCGTCGAGCGTCCCCCGCTCCCCGCTCCCCGCATACTCATTCACTACGCGCTGCGCCGCGCCATAGCAACTGCGTGCGAACCGCATTCCACAGCAAGGCGGCCGTAGTTCGAGCCTATTGTCAATAGTAGTCAAGTGCGTGCCGCTTTCATAGCGGCGGCCTTAAATCGAACTCTATTCAATTACATCGTATTGTTGACAGTAGGCAGCGGTAATTACTGAATGAGTGGACCGTTTCTCGCGCGGTTTCTTTTGTTGTAAAATATAACTTTGACTAGTCATTTTAGGACTTTCTAGATTTAAATTAATTAACTACAACAATAGGTATTTTGTTGTTTGTTTTAGATATATATTAGTATTAAGATTTTACCAACACTCTATACAGAGAAGTTATACCGTTGATCGGAGCATTATTGCTTTACATTTTATTTTATACATTTTATTTTATTGTTTTGACTACTCGCTGTCTTTACAACAGCGAGTCTTTTGTTTATTAAGTAATTAGTTTATATTGTTTTGGACCTTGTTTTCTGTTTTATCTGTATTATACGTGCAGACGGGTACGAGCTGAAATAAAACCTTAAAACTAAACATAACACATACACATATACACATTCATACTCACTCACATACCTACCTAAATACCTACACACACACACATCCATCACACACACATTCATCATACACATACAATCATCACACACACACGCGTACTACTTACCGTGTTGTAACTGGAGTCGCTGCTATTTTGACACCATCTCGCACCTGAAACAGAGAACATTAAATTATTATTGATTTATACGTTATAATAGAACACTCCCCATGTCTGTACAACGATCCCCAATCCTTAAAAACAAGTCTCCACGGGCAAACGTGGCAAATAGAACTTTTAGTATGGACCACGCCGAGACGTCGCGGAGTACCGTGACGGTACGGCGGTCAATAGAGGTTCTAGAAGCCAAATCACAAGCCACGCCAAAGTCACCTGAAGGGCGAACCGGAGCCGCCGGCGTAATAAAATCATCGTCGAAACCGAGAGGTCTACTCGAAGAGGCGAACTCGCTCATCTGTAGAGCACGGTCTCAGATAGACCTTTCGAGGAACTTAAAGGACAGCATCAAGCAGGCGGTTCTGGATAGTTTGAAGGGATTGGGAAGGATAATAAAGGAGATAGATGCAGAAATGAAGCAAGCAAAGACAAGCATGGACAACAAAGGCGAAATAGAAAAGGAATCAGGAAGGAATGAAGAGAAAGAAAATGAGAAGCTACAAGAAATATTACAAGAAGTCAGGGAAGTGAAGAAGATAGTAGAAGAAGAAAAAACGGAAAGAAGAACGACATACGCCGCAGTCGCAGCCGCGAGTGTCGCTAAAGCCGAGGCGCCAGTTAACAATGGAGTCGCACCCAAAGTGACCGGCCCCCTCCACTCCGTTGTCATCACCTGCGAAGACGTCACTGAAACCAGCGACGAGATAGTAGAGAGAATAAGAGGAGCGGTGAATGCGAGAGAGAACGGATTGAGGATAGATAGATTAAGGAAAGCAAAGGACCAGAAAGTGATTGTCAGTTGTAATAGTAAAGAAGAAATGGAGAAGGTAGTGAAAAGGATAAAGGATAAGGACAGGAAATTGCAGGTGGAGGAGAAGGAGAACAGAGACCCACTAGTCGTCCTACGAAACGTACTTACGTACAACTCGGACGACGACATAGTGGAGGCACTAAAAAGGCAGAACAACCACCTACTGCAGGACATTCCTACAGCAGAGTACAGGGCGGCGGTGCGTTACAGGAAGAAGGCCAGAAACCAACACGAAAACCACGTCGTCCTGCAAGTTTCACCTAAGGTCTGGCAACGCCTAACATCAGCCGGCAAAATTCACGTCGACCTGCAGAGGATCCCGGTTTTCGATCAGTCTCCGGTGATTCAGTGTTCCCGATGCCTGGCCCACGGCCACGGCAGAAAAACCTGCACCGAGACCACCGACCTCTGCAGTCACTGCGCAGGACCACACCTCAAGGCCCAATGCCCGGCTCTGCTGGAGAATGCACCCCCCGCCTGCAATAACTGTATCCGCGAAAAACTAGAAAAAGTAGACCACAACGCCTTCGACGAGAACTGTCCGATCCGTTCTAAGTGGGATCGATTAGCAAGAGCAAGGGTGGCTTATTGCTGAAGTTTACCTACACGCAAATGGCAGTAAGGGAACAGAGAGGCGATGTATACAGGGAACACTCAGAACCGAAGGCCGCATAGAAACAAAGACTAAAATATTTGTCGTCAAGAGAGATGATAATGATATTGTCAAACGGCAAAACCACTATCTCCTGGTTCCAATAACTGCGGTACTGGTACATAAACATTCCCTGCATTACACTTACATACTAACCAAACACCTAGGTACCCCTCTGCAATATTATTTTTTAGCTATCTTTAATACAAAAGTTGGTGTTACCTATAACTATTTAAGCAATCAAATTCAAAGTGAATTGTCGAACACGCATCCAATGGTAGGTAAAACTGAGTGCTTACCGAAAGCAAAATTAAAATTGTTATTTGTAGCCTTTGGAACGTGTTCGAAAATACATACTGGCTATATCAATTATGTTAATAGTTGTAAAATTAAAAATGTAGTAGGTAGAATAAGTAAGAATGTATGTATTATTTGTATAAGTTTATAGTATATAAATAGATACATAATGGAAAGAAACAAAGAATGGATATTAAAAGAACAAAAGAAGTACAAAAGAACTGAAAAACTAAGATGGTAGTAAAAAGAATACCTACTACATTGAAGGGAAAAAAAAAAAAAAAAAAGTATATCTTTATGCATACATTGTTATGGGTAATAAGCAACATAGTCATAAGATGTAATTTACCACACCTTGTTAATCTATTGGCATATTTAAAAATATACAAATTAAGTAAGTATAAGTATTGTACACAAATGTTAGCTAGCAATTTATTCTAGGCAAAATTTACAGAATTCCTGCTTTTGGAACTTAAGCAATAATTCAGTCTTGTAAAATACATCCTAAATCTTAAAACTAACTATCATTAGATAAAAGAAAATACGTATAAAAGGGCCCTGATTCAGTTAGGGGAGATGCTCTATTAACCACAAAAAAAAAAAAAAAAACCTAACCTAACCTAACCTAACCTAACCTAACCTAACCTAACCTAACCTAACCTAACCTAACCTAACCTAACCTAACCTAACCTAACCTAACCTAACCTAACCTAACCTAACCTAACCTAACCTAACCTAACCTAACCTAACCTAACCTAACCTAACCTAACCTAACCTAACCTAACCTAACCTAACCTAACCTAACCTAACCTAACCTAACCTAACCTAACCTAACCTAACCTAACCTAACCTAACCTAACCTAACCTAACCTAACCTAACCTAACCTAACCTAACCTAACCTAACCTAACCTAACCTAACCTAACCTAACCTAACCTAACCTAACCTAACCTAACCTAACCTAACCTAACCTAACCTAACCTAACCTAACCTAACCTAACCTAACCTAACCTAACCTAACCTAACCTAACCTAACCTAACCTAACCTAACCTAACCTAACCTAACCTAACCTAACCTAACCTAACCTAACCTAACCTAACCTAACCTAACCTAACCTAACCTAACCTAACCTAACCAGTTGCGCGGTTCCCCCCGCCGAGAACGCATCTTTTAGAGCAGCTCCACGCTCAAAAATTTCTTAAAATTGTAAAAAGTGCTCCTTTTGACCCGAATTTAGTGTCAAACTGTGTGTTTTGGTGTTGTGCAAGTTTCACTTTCGCTGAAAACTGGATTGCAGTGTAATAAATAGTGCAAAAAGGACAAAAACAGGTACGGCATAGGTTTGAGGTTATAAATCTCACGCGGAACCCATGTGCGTGAACCTTTAAGCGCGTGCGCCGCCATTTTTATCGCCTTGCCCCCTAGTTTTTGAAGTGCTAAAACACGCGTAGTGACCCCCCCCACACCTGACAAAAATTTGGGATTTTTCACGCCGCGCCCTTCGAAGATATTGACAATTTTGTGTTTTCACGTGTTCGTGAAAATCCCTGAAACTGAAGGTTACGTTGCTGAAACTTTCATCATCGCAAGTGGACCATCCAGGGACCCCAACACCGTTTTCCGCTTGTCGAAATTCAATCGAGAAGCCGGGAAACCACACCTTGAAGTTGGCAAAATCCATCCCACATCTTGCAGAGCTGCTCCCTCGGGATCCATCGCGACGACCCCCACAAATTCAAGTAATTTTAGTTAATTAAACCTATTTTCTCTCACCTTGCAAAATTTTGGAATTTTATCTTTATTAAAAATTAGTTATTCTGTGCTTTATAAAATCTGCTTCTTTTTATTCGACCGCAAAATAGGTTTGTCGCCCATAGACTTGGTACTGTACCAAAAACCAACCCCCGAATTCGGGAAAAATTCGAGTGGAGATCGAGTCCTGGTAGCACCTGGAACAACGTTTGTTCCGGGTCCAAAATTTTTAAGCAAGTACTTCGGTCAAAACAACCCTATTTGCGGTCGGGTACAAAAATAAAATTTTTTCAGGAATTTTTTGGGGAGGTTTCAGAGGGCAAAAAATTTTTCTGAGTATTCAGTAAAGTCGTTTATTCAATTTTCACTGGATGACTATTTTTTGCCTGCTAAAATTTCCTTCACCAGTATTTTTTGCCAAATTTTTTATGTAAAAAGGGTCCGAGCGGGCATCACCGAATAAAGTTGTTCACCCCCTATCTCGAAAAGGGTGCGAGATATCGCAAAAATAACGTTGAATCGGTTCTCCTACGAGAAGCGATACTTGGGTGAAGCTGTCGAACCCCACCCCAAAAAACCACCCCCGGTGAATTTTTTGGGGTTGTTTTTGAAAATTTCCGGTTTACCAACCCCCGGGGTGAAATCCTGGTGGCTGGTAAATCAAGTTGGACCCCCTTCTACACGACCCCACCTTTTTCAAAATTTTATTCCTATCCTTAACATCCAAACAAACTAATTGAAATTTCAGCAATAACTACCCCCTACCTTCAAAATTCAAAATTAAATACTTCCACCCCCTACTAAACTTGGCTAATTCGCTTATCGGATAGCAGAATCCTTCCCCTTAACAACCCACTTTTTGGCATAAAAATCGCCGTGAAAATACGGACGTGAAAATTTGTTTTATCCGAGCGGAAAATTTTTACCGGCCGCAAACTATAAAATTGTACACCCCTATTGGCAAAATTTCGGCAAACTTTAACCCCCTATAACTCAAAAACGGTGCGTCCTAGCCGAAAAAGGACGAAATTTCGGCCCCCCCCCCTAAAAACCCCCCCCCATCTCCTTACACTCGAACAAACCCGACCACCCCCGATTTTTCCCATATTTTTTCAACCCCCTACCCCTTAACTTCACTTACCGACCAGCTTCACTTGAGCCCTCAAAAACTAGGAAAAATCGATTAAATTCGATATCTCCCGATCCGCGCACCCTATCGAGACGGGGTTTTCAACGTTGGGGTCGTATTAGATAGAGATATTTTTTGGCTACAAAAACGGACTCTACATAGAGCCAAAAATTTTTTCCTAAAAATTCGTTAAAATCGATAACTTCCGAACCGTAAGTCCTATCGAGACGCGGTTTTCACTGTTAGGGTCGCTTTAGGTAGAGCTTCAAACTGACAATAAAATTAAGCTCTACATAGAGCCAAAAAATTTTTTCTCTTTTTTAGTGTGAAAATTGAATCTTAGCCTTAGATATAATTATAAGACCTAATTATAAGACAATAAATCTCTACATAGAGTAAAAATTTTTTATATTATTAAAAATTCTTTTTGTGTAAATTGTTATTAAAGGGCTCATTGGGACCCTTACACTTAAAAATAAGAGTAGAGCTCTACATAGAGCTCCTAAAAAATCAGACAACTTCTTGTCAAAAAATTATATTGATCGTTTGTATGCTTTTTTGACCATCCTAGTTTATACTAGTATTCGTTTATTGACTCTACAAAAAATTTTTTTTCTTTTCTTAATTAATAAATTTCTACGTCTAGATAGTTGAAGTCACGCTCTCCACACACACACACACACATAAACGCGCACACACACACACACACACACACACACACACACACACACACACACACACACACACACACACACACACACACACAAGCACACACAAGCACACACACGCACACACACACACATATACATACTCAAAATACACTTACCTTAAATTTACCGGATAACTGTGGAGCTGTAAACCTGAAACATAAAATAAAAATTATTATTTTATCTGATAGAGTAAATAATATCTTCACGTAGAACTACACTTACCGTTATTTTTACTGACGTTGCGGCTTTATTGAGCCCTTTTGTATGACGTTGAGGCTTTATTGAGCCCACTTTATTTTGACTCTACATTTTGCAATTTTGCGTTTGTTGTTTCTTTTATTTGTTTTTATACACTTTAACAATTTCATTGTTGTCTATTGACGTTGCTTTCTCTACACTCCAACAACTAACATGTCCGTGTTTCGAACACCTGGAAGCACGATGGAAGGAGAGAAGTCACCCAAACGAATTGACGTACCGGTGTTAAACACTGTTAGACGGAGTATCGGAGACTGGGAGGCTGCCAGTTCTAACGTTTCCCCCCCAGCTGGTACCGGCACGACGACGCAGGCTGGCCCTGCTAAACCCAGACCAAGAATGGCACTATCACAAGATAGTAAAGTGACCAACACACGCAAGTTGACCGTAGGAGACAGCACACCGCCTAAGCGACAATACGCGGACCGAACTGCTGAAGCGAAGGCCTGCTTGACCAAGGCCAAGTTAAACCTCAACAACTCGCGGAATATAAAGGCTGAAATAAAAACGAGTGTTGCTGAAGCCGTAGACCGCCTCTACCAGCTGGTGAAGGAATCTGAAACAGAAAGAAAGAAAAAGATTAGTAATGACAAAGAAAAGAGGGAGGTAGAAGGAAAAGGAAAGGGAGATGAGGGAGTTGGAGACGGTGATACTCTAATCACTGACTCTACCTTCTTTGTTTCAAGTGACCAGCTCTCTATTGTTGAGCGACTAGAGGAGCAAACAAAGCTCCTGCACGAGAACAATAGAAAGCTGAACGAACTGAAAACGATGGTAGAACAGCAGAAGGAAATGATTGGAGAGCAGAAGGAAATGATAGGAGAGCAGAAGGAAATGATAGGAGAACAGAGGGAAGTGATAGGACAGCAGAAGGGTATATTAGGACAGCAGAAGGAGATGATAGGACAGCAGAAGGAGATCATGGAGCAGGTACCAATGAGGACCTATGCAGACGCCACCGCAAATAAGCAAAGCGTAACGCAAGAGATGCGAAGCACGCTGCATTCGGTCGTAATATCCTCGAAGGATGAATCGGAGTCTGGAGAGGAAGTACTGGACAAAGTAAGGAAGGCTGTAGATGCAAAAGAGGGATGGGTAAAGGTAGAAAGGGTGCGGAAAGCAAAGGATAAGAAAATTATTATAGGATTCGGAACGAAGGAGGAGAGGGAAAAAGCAAGGAAAAGATTGGAAAGGGAAGGAGTGGACCTCAACGTCGAGGACGTAAAGAACAAAGATCCGTTATTGATCCTCAGGAATGTACTATCCATTAATACAGACGAAGATCTACATAAGGCCCTGAGAAACCAAAACGGATCGATCTTCCACGGCCTCGACGAGGAGGAAAGCAGGATTGAGGTGCGCTACCGACGTAGAGCCAGAAACCCTCTAACCGGCCATGTGGTTATTCAGGTATCGCCAACAGTCTGGCGTCGTGCGCTCGGGGTGGGGTATCTGCATATAGACCTGCAACGCGTCAAAGTTGAGGATCAGACTCCATTGGTCCAGTGCACGCGATGCCTGGGCTTTGGTCACGGTAGACGACACTGCACAGAGTCAGCCGACCTGTGCAGTCATTGCGGAGAGCCACATCTCCGGGCGAACTGCCCAGACTTCCTAGCCGAGTCGCGCCCGAAATGCCGAAACTGTACCCTGGCAAAGCTGACAAATACTGAACACAACTCGTTCAGCTCGGAATGTCCAACTCGCAGAAGGTGGGACGCACTGGCGCGGTCGTCGGTTGCGTACTGCTAAGGGCACCCAAGCTGAGAAAACCCCCTACAAATTCCTTCAAGCGAACCTACAAAGGAAAAAACTCGCTACGATGGAACTTTTCATCGAAGCTGAAAAGCGAGGTGTCACCGCAGCCCTCCTCCAAGAGCCATACGTGGGTGCGGCTAAAGTAGTAAGGAGTCATCGCGGCGTCAGGGTCTTCCAGAGCACTAATCCTGGTGACGGAACTGTTAAAACAGCCATCGCCATCTTTAATAAAGATGTGAACGTAGTTCAGTTCCCACACCTTACCACCAACAACATCGCTGTGGTAAGAATAGAAACTAGTGCCTGGAAGATGACGCTTGTCTCCTTCTACTTCGAGCCGGACAAACCCGTAGAGCCTTATCTGGAACACCTGAGAAAAGTTGAGGAGGAATTTGGATCAAGAAGTTGGATAGTAGGGGGCGATGCAAACGCTAAGAGCACTTGGTGGGGTAGCCCTTCAGTGGACCACAGAGGTGAAGAGGTTTCTGGAGCACTAGAAGAACTCGACCTCAACATCTTGAACAGAGGGGACATACCAACCTTTGACACCGTCCGAGGGGGCATACGGTACAAGAGCTACGTGGACATTACAGCTTGCTCCACAGACATATTGGACTTGGTTGTGGACTGGAGAGTGGATGAGGGTCTGACGAGCTCCGACCACAACGGCATTGCGTTCAATTTCCTCCTCGAGAGAAGCAAAGGTATTAAGATCCAAAGGACCACTAGGAAGTTCAACACAAAGAAAGCAAATTGGCCTGAGTTTCGTGAGAAGCTCGGCCAATTTCTACAAGAGAGAAACATTAAAACTTCCGAAGTGGAAAAGATCGATACCGCTGCCGAAATGGATGAGGAAATTGACTCCCTGCAAGAGGCAATCAAAGACGCCTGCACACAAACGATGCCTGTAAAAAAGGAAAGAGAGGTACTTACCTTGCCATGGTGGTCCGATGAGCTTGCCGCGAAGAAAAAGATGGTCGCCACGAAGAAACGCCGAGTCCGCTGCGCTGGTCCGCTCCGCCGCCCGAGGATGGTGTCCGAATACCTGAAAGAGAAAGAAGAATATGAGTACCTGGCCACTAAAGCACAGATTGAAAGCTGGAAGGGATTTTGTTGTAAGCAGGATAGGGAGGGGGTCTGGGAGGGGATATATAGGGTGATAGGAAGGACGGTATCGAGGGAAGAGGATTTGCCACTGGTAAAGGATGGGGAAGTTTTAAACGCAGAGGGCTCCGCTAGATGGCTAGCGGAAACCTTCTATCCTGAGGACCCCACTGATGATGACAATTCCCACCACAGCCTCATCAGAAGTAGAGCCGGAAACGTGAATGGCAGTGACCAAAATGAACATCTGGACCCACCATTCACAATGGTCGAACTGATGAGGGCATCCGGGTCTTTCAACCCGAAGAAAGCCCCAGGAGGAGATGGACTTACAGCCGACATCTGCAGGAACGCGATCGAGTGCAACCCCGAGCTGTTCTTGGCCCTTTTCAACACATGCCTTAGACTCCACCACTTCCCTAAGCTGTGGAAGGAAGCAACCGTGGTAATTCTTCGGAAGCCAGGAAAGAGCGAGTACACGGTCCCCAAAGCCTATAGACCCATTGGCCTTCTTCCACTCCTCGGAAAAACCTTTGAGAAGATGCTGGTGACTCGCCTCAAGTTCCATGTACTGCCGAAGATGAGTACTCGCCAATTCGGATTCATGCCCCAGAGAAGCACAGAAGACTCCCTCTATATCCTTATGAAACACATCCGTGATGGCCTAGACCAGAAGAAGCTTGTGCTAATAATATCTCTGGATATAGAGGGGGCCTTTGACAGTGCTTGGTGGCCAGCAATTAGAGTCCGATTGGCAGAGGAAAAGTGTCCGCTGAACTTGAGGAGAGTCATGGACAGTTATCTAGAAGACAGGAGGGTCAAGGTCCGTTACGCCGGAGCGGAGGTCGAGAAAGAGACAAGAAAAGGCTGCGTCCAGGGTTCGATTGGGGGACCAATTCTTTGGAATCTCTTACTGGACCCACTGCTCCAAAGTCTTGAGGCCAGAGGGGACTACAGCCAGGCATTCGCTGACGACGTTGTCCTTGTCTTCAGTGGTGACAGCATGCAAGACATCCAGATGCGGGCCAATGCGGCTCTCGAACATGTTCAGGCGTGGGGTGTCAGTAACAAACTTAAATTCGCGCCACATAAAACAACAGCAATGTAGATAACTCGAAGATTAAAATATGACACCCCACGTCTGAGCATGGGAGGGACTGCCATTGGCCTGTCTAAAGAGATTAAGATGTTAGGAGTCACCATTGATGAAAAACTTACGTTTAATTCACACGTCGCAAATGTCTGCCGAAGAGCCATCGGGATATACAAACAGCTGTCTAGGGCCGCCAGAACCAGCTGGGGTTTGCACCCTGAAGTCATCCGGGTCATCTACACAGCAACCATTGAGCCGGTGATCCTGTACGCTGCCAGCGCCTGGGCGCCTGCAGCGGACAAGCTGAGCGTCCGGAAACAATTCGGAGTTGTGCAGCGGGGAGTCGCACAGAGACTCTGCAAGGCCTACCGCACGGTCTCCCTAAACGCCGCCCTGGCGTTGGCTGGGTTGCTCCCTCTCGACCTCCGAGTCCGTGAGGTGGCCTCACTATACGAGGCCAAAAAGGGTGCACCTCAGCCAATGCTAGGTGACAGGGCTGTGGAAACCATGGCGTCAGCCTTGGATGGTCCACACCCAGCCCTTGATACAACCATCAAGATCACATGCCTGGTAGACCAAACCGAAGTCGACGCACATAGTGCCATAGAAGTCAAGATCTTCACTGACGGGAGCAAGATTGGGGGTAAGGTTGGAGCCGCTTTGTCCATATGGACAGGCGAAATTGAAACCAAAACCCTCAAACTTGCTCTCCCAAATTACAGCACGGTCTACCAGGCGGAATTACTAGCGATCTGCAGGGCGTCTAGGGAGATAAATAAGCACAAGAACGCCACTACCTTTGGAGTCTTCAGCGATTCCATGGCTGCTCTCCAAACAGTGCAGAATTATCGTTGCCTCCATCCCTTAGCCGTGGAAGTTAGAGAGAACCTGGCGAGAGCTTCTCTCCAGAACAAGGTTGTAGCCCTGTTCTGGATAAAAGCCCACGCGGGGTTGGAAGGCAACGAGAGAGCCGATGCACTAGCCAAGGAAGCCGCGGAGAACTCAAAAAGGAAACCGGACTACGATAGGTGTCCTGTTTCGCACATCAGGCGTACCATTCGTATGGAGACGCTTGATGAGTGGAACAATAGATACCTGCGTAGCGACACAGCCTCCACTACTAAACTGTTTTTCCCAACGGCGACGGCGGCGTACAGGATTGTTAGGAAAATGGGTATAACAATGCTGAAAACACAAGTTCTAACGGGGCACGGTGGGTTCTCCGACTACTTGAGTCGTTTCAAGTGTAAGGAGAGCCCATCGTGCGTCTGTGATCCGGAGGCTCGGGAGTCCATACCCCATTTAATCTTGGATTGTCCAGTCCACGCTAAAGAGAGACACGAGATAGAGCAAGCAATAGACATGAGAGTGGAAAGAAGTAATATTAGTGAAATTATGTCATCAAAGTGTAGAGATAGGTTCTTAGAATATTGTACAAAAATAGCCGATAGAGTCAATAAGCGAAACAAGTAGTAAATATATGTTTACATAATATTGTGTAAAATATTAGTGTTAAGCATAGAATACAAATTGTTAGATAAAATAAGTTTAGAACTTTAAGAATCTAGAATTAAGAATGCCAAAATTGTAAAACTTAGATATAAGAAAATTGTAAAAGTAATAAAATCTCTCCGTGGCCTAGATTAATTTACCCATAAATAAATATAAGAAAAATTATAGTTACTAGAGATAGATAGAAGATTAGGAATATTTAGTTGGGAGTCCCACCCAAAAAGCTGTAAATGATGATGAATGCCAGAAAGACAAAGTATGAGGAATGGAAGTGCGAGAGGAAAGCAAGTGAGAACTGGAATGAAAGGCAACAGATATTAAATTAGCTCCGATTATGTTGGAGAATGTAGAGAAAAAAAAAAAAAAAAAAAAAAAAAAAAAAAAAAAAAAAAAAAAAAAAAAAAAAAAAAAAAAAAAAAAAAAAAAAAAAAAAAAACAAACCTAACCTAACCTAACCTAACCTAACCTAACCTAACCTAACCTAACCTAACCTAACCTAACCTAACCTAACCTAACCTAACCTAACCTAACCTAACCTAACCTAACCTAACCTAACCTAACCTAACCTAACCTAACCTAACCTAACCTAACCTAACCTAACCTAACCTAACCTAACCTAACCTAACCTAACCTAACCTAACCTAACCTAACCTAACCTAACCTAACCTAACCTAACCTAACCTAACCTAACCTAACCTAACCTAACCTAACCTAACCTAACCTAACCTAACCTAACCTAACCTAACCTAACCTAACCAGTTGGCGCTGCCCCCCTGTAGCGCACCACACGCGTACACTGTCTCCGCGCTCGATTTTTTCCCGTTTTAAAACACGAAAAATCGTTTAAGTGGTAAAAAGTTCTTCGATTTTCTAGTGCGACATACCATTAGACGCGGAAAAATTCACAGTGTTCGAAAGTGTAAACAATATTATCCAAATATTTTTGGTTTATTTGATTTTAAGTGAAAAGTGCAAAAATCGCAAAAAAGTGCAACCAAAAATTCACATAAGTGCGTGCGCCGCAAAATCTATCGCGACGACCCCCCTTTTTTATTTGACCATTGGATGCGCCTTGGGGACCCCCAACTTCTGACACCACTCCCAGATTTTTCCGCCCCCAGCGCGCCGGGAAAACTGGGAAAAACCATTTGCCACGTGACAACGAGGTCCTGGAAGCAGAAGCTCCAGGACAATTCGAAGTACGCCATTCGACAGCTGGGACTGATCCAAGTTAGTAGCCGTTTTCGGATTCAAAATTGACCAACCCCTTTCGGAGCTACGAATTTTCTAAATTTATTCAAGATTTTCAAAATTTTCAACATTTTATTTCTCAAAAAGTAAATCGACGACCCATTGTTTTTATGTTAGATTATATTAGGCCATACTATAAACTTGTCAAATTAATTATTTCAAAATTTTTCACCCCATAGTTTCTGTGATAAAATTGTTTTTACGTTAAGGGTGAAAACTGTTCTACCGCCTTAACTAGCGGGTCAGGCACCATCAAAATTTAAATATAGTAATAGCACGTACCGTAGAATTAGCCAAAATTTTTTCAAAATTTTTTTTTTTTTTTTTTTTTTTTTTTTTTTTTTTTTTTTTTTTTTTTTTTTTTTTTTTTAAATTTTGTGACAATATATTATTTTTAACAAATCACGTGGGCAAAGAATTTGTTAGCAGCTCTTTAACCCCTTCAGCGCCGTATCTCGTCTGCGCGCCGAGCGCAGCGGAGCGTCCCACTTTAGTATACATATTTTTAAAATTTTTTGTAGAAATAGTATTTCAAAATTTAATAAATTTAATTAATTTTATTCAAGGCCGTTATTTATATTGTACTTGTAGACGTTTTCAAAATTTTTAGTATAAAATACAATTTTTGGAAATCTTTAAATTTGACTAAATTCATTCAAGGCCGTTGTCTATAACATATTTTATCGTTTTCTTTGGTTTTTCAAAATTGTTAAATTTCCTTATTATTGACACTCCTTGCGAGTCAGGTATACTGTGTTCATTGCGACGTAGCACCTCCGGCGCTCGAAGGGTTAAATACAAGCTGTTTTGCAAACCGGTTGCCATCCGCTGCCGCTGACTCGGGCGCTGATCTAGCGTTGCGCAAATACTTCTTAAGTTTGTGAAACGCCGCATTGACTAACTGCGCATTAACTGCATTCCACAGCGGCGGCGGCGAGCCGGCCGCTTTACAAACAATACCTTGCGCTCGGTTGTAACTAACTGAGCAGTGGTTCGATTCCCGCGCTGTTTTATGTATTAAAAAATTTATCATTTAAGCTTATATCTAAGACTGAAGCAAATCATAATTACATACATATTTTATTTTATAGCAAATAAGTATTAGGTACTTACTTTTATATTTTTATAGGTAAAATTTTTGATAGGTATTGACTGACCTTTTAAGGTTCTTACTTTTTGATTACAAAATTGACTATAGTGACTAGCACTATAACCCTCTACTGACATAATATTTATATTTACGTTAATTGACCTTAATTAAAATACCTAAACTAAATACCTACTTACCTAAATACTTATACTTACATCATCTAAAATCGGACCACTATACAGCTGTAGAATCTGGAACAAATAAACTTAATACCTAATACCTACCTATACCTACCATTCAACTTACCGCAGACAGCCAGTGACGTCACTTGTTTACATCAAACCATAATATTTCCATCCGCCGTGTCGGTGCGTCGAGCGTCCCCCGCTCCCCGCACACATTCTTCGATACGCCGCGCCCTAGCAACTGCGCGTGTACCCGGTGACGTCACAGCCCCTTGCTTGCGAATTGCATTATTTACCAGCGCCGTATCGTCGAGCGTCGAGCGTCCCCCGCTCCCCGCTCCCCGCATACTCATTCTCTACGCGCTGCGCCGCGCCATAGCAACTGTGTGCGAACCGCATTCCACAGCAAGGCGGCCGTAGTTCGAGCCTATTGTCAATAGTAGTCAAGTGCGTGCCGCTTTTAGAGGCGGACTTAAATCGGACCCTATTCAATTACATCGTATTGTTGACAATGGACAGCGGTAATTACTGAATGAGTGGACCGTTTCTCGCAATTTAAAATATAACTTTGACTAATCATTTTATTACCTTTTAGATTTAAATTAATTTACTACAACGATAGGTATTTTGTTGTTTGTTTCAGATATATATTAGTTTTAAGATTTTACCAACACTCTATACAGAGTAGTTATACTGTTGATCGGAGCATTATTGCTTTACATTTTATTTTATTTATACACTTTTATTTTATTGTTTTGACTACTCGCTGTCTTTACAACAGCGAGTCTTTTGTTTATTAAGTAATAAGTTTATTGTTTGGACTTTTCTGTTTTATCTGTATTATACGTGCAGACGGGTACGAGCTGAAATAAAAGCTTAAAACTAAATAGACACTTACACACATACATACTCATACTTACTTACATACTTACTCACATACCTACACACATACCTACACACATATCTACACATACCTACACACACACACACACATCCATCACATATACATTCATCACATACGCACGTGTACTTACCGTATTGTAACCGAAGTCGCCGTTATTTTGACATCGCATCGCACCTGAAACAGAAAGCATCAAAATTATTATTGATTTACACATTACAAGTAAAAGAAGCACTCCCCATGTCTGTGCAACGATCGCCAATCCTTAAAAACAAGTCTCCACGGGCAAACGCGGCCAATAGAACTTTTAGTATGGACCACGCCGAGACGTCGCGGAGTACCGTGACGGTACGGCGGTCAATAGAGGTTTTAGAAGCCAAATCACAAGCCACGCCAAAGACACCTGAAGGGCGAACTGGAGCCGCCGGCGTAGCAAAACCAGCGTCGAAACCGAGAGGTCTACTCGAAGAGGCGAACTCACTCATCTGTAGAGCACGGTCTCAGATAGACCTCTCGAGGAACTTGAAGGACAGCATCAAGCAGGCGGTTCTGGAAAGCTTGAAGGGATTGGGAAGGATAATCAAGGAGATAGATACAGAAATGAAGCAAGCAAAGAAGAGCACAGACAATAAAGGTGAAACAGAAAAGGAATCAGGAAGGAATGAAGAGAAAGAAAACGGGAAGTTACAAGAGATACTAGATGAAGTAAGAGAAGTGAAGAAAATAGTTGAAGAAGAGAAAACGGAGAGGAAAGCGACATACGCCGCAGTCGCAGCCGCGAGTGCTGCGAAAGCAGAGGCGCCGGTTAACAATGGAGTCGCACCCAAAGTGACCGGCCCCCTCCACTCCGTCGTCATCACCTGTGAAGACGTCACGGAGACCAGTGATGAAATAGTAGAGAGGATAAGAGGAGCGGTGAATGCGAGAGAGAATGGATTGAGAATAGATAGAGTAAGAAAAGCAAAAGACCAGAAAGTAATAGTTAGCTGTAATAGTAGAGAAGAAATGGAGAAGGTAATGAAGAGGATAAAGGATAAGGACAGGAAATTGCAGGTGGAGGAGAAGGAGAACAGAGACCCACTAGTCGTCCTACGAAACGTACTTACGTACAATTCGGACGACGACATAGTGGAGGCACTAAAAAGGCAGAACAACCACCTACTGCAAGACATTCCTACAGCAGAGTACAGGGCGGCGGTGCGTTACAGGAAAAAGGCCAGAAACCAACACGAGAACCACGTCGTCCTGCAAGTGTCTCCAAAGGTCTGGCAGCGCCTAACATCAGCCGGCAAAATTCACGTGGATCTGCAGAGGATCCCGGTCTTCGACCAGTCTCCGGTGATTCAGTGCTCTAGATGCCTGGCCCACGGCCACGGCAGAAAAACCTGCACCGAGAGCACTGACCTCTGCAGCCACTGCGCGGGACCTCACCTAAAGGCCCAATGCCCTGCTCTGCTGGAGAATGCACCCCCCACCTGCAAAAACTGTATGCGTGAAAAACTAGAGGCCGTAGAACACAACGCATTTGACGAAACCTGTCCGATACGGTCTAAGTGGGACAGATTGGCGAGGGCGAGGGTGGCTTACTGCTGAGGTTTTCGTATATGTAAACGGAAGCAAGGGGGTGGGAATGATACAGGGAATAAACAGAGCCGGAGACGGGAGAGAAACGGAACTAAAATCATTTGTCGTTATAACAGAGAATACTGATATTGTCGAGCGGCAATACTACAACTCGAATCTCCCGTCACGTATAAACACGGCACACATTTACTTTCTGCACCACACACACATACATTACATACACCTATGTACCCCTCTGCGCCGCTATCAAATATATATTTTAAATAACAAACCATCTGTTACTTATAGCGTTGAATGTAAGGAAATTGAAATTAGATTGTCGAGCACACGCCAAGTCGCAAGTAAAAGTGTTCTCTTACCGAAAACAAAGTTAAGACTGTTATTCGTTGCCACTGGAGTGTGTTCGACAAATGTCGACAATACATAGTAGTAATTCTAATCGCTATAACAGTACGACTAAGGTAGTTGCTTGTAAGGAATTATGTATTATTAATATAATTGTATATAAATATTTACATAATAGGTATAAAGGAAATGAAAAGAAAAGGACAAAGGAAAAAAGACTCTGAAAAGAAAGAAAGTAAGATAAAAGAAGAAAAGTAGTAA
Source organism: Anarsia innoxiella (assembly GCA_947563765.1). NCBI lineage: Eukaryota > Metazoa > Arthropoda > Insecta > Lepidoptera > Gelechiidae > Anarsia > Anarsia innoxiella. Next base: position 31,628 of record OX387401.1, read on the forward strand.
AAAGAATACCTACTACAGTCGGAAAAAAAAAAAAAAAAAAAAAAAAAAAAAAAAAAAAAAAAAAAAAAAAAAAAAAAAAAAAAAAAAAAAAAAAAAAAAAAAAAATTGACATAAATGCTATAAGTAATAGATTAAGCTAAATAGTATATGAATATCATCAATAGAATTACCATTATAATGTAATATTTATGTAATACTAAAAATAAGAACTTAAGAATATGTAACACAAAACCTGTACACTTTTCAAAAAATATTTATGAATACGTAATTTGTGAAACTATTTATGTATATACAAGTTGTAAAATCAAAATGTAAAAAATATGTACTTACCGCAATATGTATAATATGTATATCATTTTCAGTTAATATTAGTTCTAGAACTTCAGCAGTAACTTACCTTCAGGTAGTCTGCCTCCTTAATATTTTAAATATTTCCAAACTTGGACAACGCTAAACTGTAGAAAAGGGCCCTGATTCCGTTAGGGGAGATGACGAATTCACCACAAAAAAAAAAAAAAAAAAAACCTAACCTAACCTAACCTAACCTAACCTAACCTAACCTAACCTAACCTAACCTAACCTAACCTAACCTAACCTAACCTAACCTAACCTAACCTAACCTAACCTAACCTAACCTAACCTAACCTAACCCAGTAGACAGCGGTAATTACTGAATGAGTGGACCGTTTCTCGCGCGGTTTCTGTTGTTTTAAAGTACATTTTTGACTAGTCATTTTAGGACCTTTTAGATTTAAATTAATTAACTACAACAATAGGTATTTTGTTGTTTGTTCTAGATATATATTAGTATTAAGATTTTACCAACACTCTATACAGAGTAGTTAAACCGTTGATCGGAGCATTATTTGCTTTACATTTTATTTTATACACTTTTATCTTTATTTTATTACTTTGACTACTCGCTGTCTTTACAACAGCGAGCCCCTTGTATATTAAGTAATTAGTTTATTGTTTGGACTTTGTTTTCTGTTTTATCTGTATTATACGTGCAGACGGGTACGAGCTGAAATAAAAGCTTAAAACTAAATAGACACTTACAAACATACACACTCATACTCACTCACATACCTACTTACATACCTAAACACACACACATACATCATTCACATTCACATTCATCTCACACATACATTCATCACATACACACGTGTACTTACCGTGTTGTAACCGAAGTCGCCGCTATTTGGACACCACCTCGCACCTGAAACAGAAAGCATCAAAATTATTATTGATTTACACATTACAAGTAATAGAAGCACTCCCCATGTCTGTGCAACGATCGCCAATCCTTAAAAACAAGTCTCCACGGGCAAACGCGGCCAATAGAACTTTTAGTATGGACCACGCCGAGACGTCGCGGAGTACCGTGACGGTACGGCGGTCAATAGAGGTTCTAGAAGCCAAATCACAAGCCACGCCAAAGACACCTGAAGAGCAAACCGGAGCCGCCGGCGTAGCAAAACCAGCGTCGAAACCGAGAGGCCTACTCGAAGAGGCGAACTCACTCATCTGTAGAGCAAGGTCCCAGATAGACCTCTCGAGGAACTTAAAGGACAGCATTAAGCAGGCGGTTCTGGAAAGTTTGAAGGGATTGGGAAGAATAATCAAGGAGATAGATGCAGAAATGAAACAAACAAAGAAGAGCACAGACAACAAAGGTGAAACAGAAAAGGAATCAGGAAGGAATGAAGAGAAAGAAAACGGGAAGTTACAAGAGATACTAGATGAAGTAAGAGAAGTGAAGAAGATAGTTGAGGAGGAGAAAACGGAGAGGAGAGCGACATACGCCGCAGTCACAGCCGCGAGTGTCGCTAAAGCCGAGGCGCCGGTTAACAATGGAGTCGCACCCAAGGTGACCGGCCCCCTCCACTCCGTTGTCATCACCTCTGAAGACGTCACGGAGACCAGCGATGAGATTGTGGAGAGGATTAGAGGAGCAGTTAACGCAAGAGAAAATGGCTTGAAGATAGATAGAGTAAGGAAGGCGAAGGACCAGAAGGTGATAGTTAGCTGCAACTCTAAGGAAGAAATGGAAAAAGTAGTGAAAAGGATGAAGGAGAAAGACAGGAAATTACAGGTGGAGGAAAAGGAGAATAGAGATCCACTAGTCGTCCTACGAAATGTATTGACGTACAACTCGGACGACGACATAGTGGGTGCTCTTAAGAAGCAGAACGACCACCTACTGCAAAACATTCCGACGGCAGAGTTTAGGGCGGCGGTGCGGTACAGGAAGAAGGCCAGGAACCAACACGAGAACCACGTCGTCCTGCAAGTGTCACCTAAGGTCTGGCAGCGCCTCACATCAGCAGGCAAAATCCACGTTGACCTGCAGAGGATTCCGGTCTTCGATCAGTCTCCGGTGATTCAGTGCTCCCGATGCCTGGCCCACGGCCACGGCAGAAAAACCTGCACCGAGACCACCGACCTCTGCAGTCACTGCGCAGGACCTCACCTCAAGGCCCAATGCCCGGCTCTGCTGGACAATGCACCCCCCACCTGTAAGAACTGCATGCGTGAAAAATTGGAGATCGTAGACCACAACGCGTTCGATGAATGCTGTCCGATCCGATCCAAGTGGGACAGACTGGCAAGAGCGAGGGTGGCGTATTGCTGAAGTTCTCCAGTGTACAAATGGTTGCGAGTGTGCAGATAGAGTGAAAGAGCTGAAACAATATAGAACCGAAGGTCAGAGAGAAGCAGAAAAAGAAATTATTGTCGTTAGAATAACTGGTGATAATGATATTATTAGGCGACAAAATCCAGAATTAGCTCTACTGATCATTAAAACATCGGTAACAGTATACACTCATTTCATTCATCACACATGTACACATAGTAAATACATATACACCCCTCTGCGCCATTATTTCATTTTCAAAACTAAACTTGTTATCGCTTATAACTTCATATGTAAAATTATACAAACCGAATTGCCGAACACGCGTCAAACTGCAAGTAAAAGTGATCTCTTACCGAAAACAAAGACGATGTTATTCGTAGCCTTTGGAGCGTGTTCGACAATATGTAGTCAAAAATTAATAAAAATAACTGTAGTACGGTAGAATGAAACTATGTATTATTCATATAATTAGTATATGTCAATAGATACATAAGTAATATTTAAAAAAAGGGAAGAAATAAGAAAAGAATACAGAAAAGAAGTAGAAAATAACCAAAAACATGATGAGAGTAGTAAAAAGAAGGCATACTACAGTTGGAATAAAAAAAAAAAAAAAAAAAAAAAAAAAAAAAAAAAAAAAAAAAAAAAAAAAAAAAAATGGCATATATGTTATAAGCAATAAACTAAGATATTAGACATAAGCATTGATAAATAGTATACTTTAAATAATGAATAATTTGTAAAATGAATTAATTGTATAATACTTCAAAATATTTATGTATATGTAATTCGTTAAAGTTATTTATGTATATACAAGTAGTAAAATCAAAATGTAAAAATATGTACTTACCGCAATATGTATACCGCTCTCAATTTCAGTTAATATCAGTTCTAGAACTTCAGCAGTAACTTACCTTCAGGTAGTCTGCCTCCTTAATATTTTAAATATTTCCAAACTTGGACAACGCTAAAATGTAGAAAAGGGCCCTGATTCCGTTAGGGGAGATGACGAATTCACAACAAAAAAAAAAAAAAAAAAAAAAACCTAACCTAACCTAACCTAACCTAACCTAACCTAACCTAACCTAACCTAACCTAACCTAACCTAACCTAACCTAACCTAACCTAACCTAACCTAACCTAACCTAACCTAACCTAACCTAACCTAACCTAACCTAACCTAACCTAACCTAACCTAACCTAACCTAACCTAACCTAACCTAACCTAACCTAACCTAACCTAACCTAACCTAACCTAACCTAACCTAACCTAACCTAACCTAACCTAACCTAACCTAACCTAACCTAACCTAACCTAACCTAACCTAACCTAACCTAACCTAACCTAACCTAACCTAACCTAACCTAACCTAACCTAACCTAACCTAACCTAACCTAACCTAACCTAACCTAACCTAACCTAACCTAACCTAACCTAACCTAACCTAACCTAACCTAACCTAACCTAACCTAACCTAACCTAACCTAACCTAACCTAACCTAACCTAACCTAACCTAACCTAACCTAACCTAACCTAACCTAACCTAACCTAACCTAACCTAACCTAACCAGTTGCGCGGTTCCCCCCGCCGAGAACGCATCACTTAAGAGCAGCTCCACGCTCAAAAATTCCTTTAATCAGTAAAAAGTGCTCCTTTTGACTCGAATTTTATGTCAAAAAGTGTGTTTTCGTGTTGTACAAGTGTTACAAGTGCCTAAATCTGGATTGCAGTGCAATAAACAGTGATTAAGGGATAAAAACAGGTTCGGTAACGGTTTTGAGGTTATTTTTAACGCAAATTCCACGTGCGTTGACCTTTAGGCGCGTGCGCCGCCATTTTTATCGCCTTACCCCCTGGTTTTTATTTTGCCAAAACTTGCGCAGTGACGTGTGCAACACCCCACAACAATTTTGGATTTTTCCCGCCGCGCCCCCCGGAGATAGTGACAAATTTGGTTTTTCACGTGTGTGTGAAAAACCTGAAACCGGAAGTTGCGCGGCTGAAACTTTCACCATTGCAAGAAGACCGTCCAAGGACCCCAACGCCGTTTTCCGCTTCTCGATATTCCGTCGGGAAGCCGGGAAACCACGACTGGAAGTTGGCCGAAAAAATCCCGCATCTTGCTGAGCTGCTCCCTCGGGATTCATCGCGACGACCCCACAATTTTCAAGTAAAACTAGTTAATTTAATCTATTCTCCTTCACATTGTCAAAATTCAGATTTTTATCAACACTAGAAATTAGCTTAATTACATTTTCAAAATTCTGTTACCTTCTATTCGACCGCAAATTAGGTTTGTCTTCCATAGACTTGGTACTATACCGAAAACCAACCCCCGAATTTCGGAAAAATTCGTGTGGGCTTCGAACCCTGGTAGCACCTGGAACAACGTTTGTTCCAGGTCAAAAATTTTAGAACAAGTACTTAGGTCAAAACAAGCCTATTTGCGGTCGGGTACAAGAATTAAAATATTCCAGGAATTTTTTCGGGACACTACAGAGGGCAAAAAATTATTCCTAGTATACAGTATTTTAGTAAATTCTTTTTTGTATGCCGTATATTTTTTGCCCGAAAAAATTTCATTTATTTATATTTTTTGCGAATTTTCTTGTGCAAAAAGGGTCCGAGCGGGCATCACCGCTTAACGTTGTCCACCCCCTATCTCGAAAAGGGTGCGAGATATCGCGAAAATAACATTAAATCAGTTCTCCTACGAGAAACGATACTTGGGTGAAGCTGTCGAACCCCACCCCGAAAAACCACCCCCGGTGAATTTTTTGGGGTTGTTTTTGAAAATTTCCTGTTTACCAACCCCCGGGGCGAAATCCTGGTGGCTGGTAAATCAAGTTGGACCCCCTGCTACACATTCCCACCTTTTTCAAAATTTTATTCCCATTCCTAACGTCCAAACAATCCAAACGAAATTTCTGCGAAAACTACCCCCTACCTTCAAAATTCAAAATTAAATACTTCCATCCCTTCCTTAACTTGGCTAATTCGCTTATCGGATAGCAGAATCCTTCCCCTTAACAACCCAATTTTTGGCATAAAAATCGCAGGGATAGTACAGGCTTGAAAATTTTTTCCATCATTGCGGAAAATTTTTACCGGCCGCAAACGATAAGTTTGTACACCCCTATTTGCGAAATTTCGGCTAACTTTAACCCCCTGTAACTCGGAAACGGTGCGTCCTAGCCGAAAAAGGACGAAATTTCGGGCCCCCCCCCTAAAAACCCCCCCCCATCTCCTTACAGTCGAACAAACCCAACCACCCCCGATTTTTTCCAAAATTTTTCAACCCCCTACCCCTTGATTTAAATACCGACCAGCTTCACTTGAGCCCTCAAAAACTGGGAAAAATCGATTAAATTCGATATCTCCCGAACCGCGCATCCTATCGAGACGGGGTTTTCAACGTTGGGCTCGTATTAAGTAGAGCTATTTCTTGGCCACAAAAACGGACTCTACATAGAGTCAAAAATTTTTTCTGGAAATCGCTTTAAATTCTATATCTCCTGAACCGTACGTCCAATTGAGACGCGGTTTTCAGTGTTAGGACTGTTATAGGTAGAGCTACGATTTGGCCGTGCAACTGAGCTCTACATAGAGTCAAAAAATTTTTTCTTGTTTTTTGTATATACATTGACTCCTAGTATTAAGCTTTATGTATAAGACCTTATTATAAGCAATTAGACGATAAATCTCTACATAGAGACTAAAACTTTTATACTTTTAAAATTAATTTCATTGTGTAAATTGTGACTTGAAGGACTTATTGAGACCCCTACACCTAAAAATAAGAGTAGAGCTCTACATAGAGCTCTTATAAAACAACAAATTTTCGACAAAAATTAATACAGATTTATATTGCATTGCTTATTTTGACCATCCTTGTCTCTACTAGTAAGTTATTTATTGACTCTACATAAAATCTTGTGAATAAATTTCTACGTTCAGAAAATTGAAGTCACGCTCTCCACACACACACACATACACATTCGCACACACACACACACATATACACACAAACACACACACACACACACACACCCACCCACACACACACACACACACACACACACACACACACACACACACACACACACACATACACTCACACAAACATAACTTCACATTCACCCTAACACTTACCTGCGAGGGCGCTGACACTGTGCTGGTACTGCAACCTGAAACATAAAGTACACATAAATTAGAAATAAAGAGCAAAATTACAAATAATAAGTAGAGAAGGTTTCTTACCTGTTTTCATTTCACGAAAACGTGTTGTTTTGACACAAGCTGCTTTTTTGAGCAACTTGTCTAGCTTTAAGTTTTGTTTTAATTGACTAAGTCTTTTTGTATTCTGGTTTTACAACTTATACAAATTGCCGGACATTATTTCGTATTTTTACATCTTACCTTGACGCGACTACCTCCAACATGTTTGGACATAGAACTCCCACTAGACCGTCGGCGGGCGCATCGTCACCGCCAAAAATTAAGCCATCGGTTGTAAGACGAAGCATCGACGAGTGGGAGTCAGCCAACTCTGACCCGACCCCACCACTAACGCAAATGACGACGCAGGCAGGTCCTGCTCAAAAAGGGAAGGCTACAAGATCGCCACGACTAACTGGACGCGCAAATTCGGGGACTGCAAGCACCTCGATGACTCCCCCAAACCCTAACATCCTTGATAGAGTTGCGGAGGCTAGAAACTGTCTCAAAAAGGGGAAACTCAATTTGAGCAGCTCCCGCAACATTAAAACCGAAATCAAAAACGGAATCAGCGAGGTGCTTGACAGACTCTTCCAGTTAGTCAAAGAGTCAGAGGCGGAGCTGAAGGAAAGTAAAGAAAAGAAAGGAGGAGAAGAAAAGGAAACCGAAGGAAAGAAAGAAGGAAAGGAGATAACAACAGGAAAGATGGACAGCACTTTCTCGATGGGAGAGGAGAGTTCCTCCCAGCTGACCATACAGCTGAAGGAACACAGTCTCCTCCTCACCGAGAACACAAAAAAGATGGAGGAACTGGAGAAGAAGTTAGAGAAATGGCAAGGAGTGCCCTTGGAAGTGCCCAGGACCTATGCCGGCGTGGCAGCCAAACCGGTGGTTCAGCGGCCAACACTGCACTCGGTCGTGGTCACTTCCAAGGACGAGATGGAGACAGGAGAGGAAGTGCTGGATAGAGTGAGAAAGGCAATAGATGCAAAGGAAGGATGGGTAAAAGTAGAAAGAGTTAGAAAGGCCAAGGACAGGAAGGTGGTGATGGGATTCCGGAGTGTGGAAGAAAGGAATAAAGTAAAGGAGAGACTGGAAAAGGAGGAAGTTCATCTCGCAGTCGAGACAGTCAAAAACAAAAACCCGCTTCTGATTCTAAAAGATGTTCTGAAATATAATACAGATGAAGACATCGTTAAAGCTTTGATGAATCAGAACCGGGAAGTTTTTGACTGTCCCGATGGCGAAGATGATAAGATAGAAATAAAGTACAAGAGGAAGGCCCGGAACCCCCACACCCATCACGTGGTCATAAGTGTCCCACCGCGATGGTGGAGGAACGCAAATGAAGAGGGATTCCTGCACGTGGACCTGCAAAGAGTCAGAGTGGAGGACCAATCCCCACTCATCCAATGCACGCGCTGCTTGGAGTTTGGGCATGGCAAGCGTCTCTGCAGAGAGTCGGTCGACCTCTGCAGCCACTGCGGCGGGCCCCACCTCCGAGCAGAATGTGCAGATTGGATAGCTCAAACAGAGCCTACGTGCAGGAACTGTTCTAAGGCCAAGTTCGAGCACACGGGACACAACTCGTTTAGTGCAGAATGTCCGGTACGGAAGAGGTGGGACATTATAGTGAGGTCTACAGTGGCCTACTGCTAAAGGCGTCCCTGGCATTCCAACATTGGTTGAGGACTGGTCGAAGTTTTGCGGGAAGCATGGGGATGGAGCATGGAATGGGACGTTTGGGATCATGAGTGGGATGGCATGGAGGAAGGAGGACGCGCTAAAAAGGAGAGGGCAGGGACAAAAGGAAGACCTCAAAGGGAGCAGTAACGTGGAACGAAGTCGTTCGAGAAAGGAAGTCCCTATGGTGAATGATGAGGAACAAGTTGAAACCTGCGACCCGTCATTCACCAAGGCAGAACCTAACAGTTGTGCTGCGTCACCTGTTCCCAGAAAGGCCCGAGGTACGGACGGCAGCGAAACAGACGTCCACAGCCGTGCCATGCCAAACTACCCCAGATGGCACCCTCACTGCGCTGGTAATCTAAAACAGACCCCGTGTTTCTCCACAGACTGGAAAAGCACCTTATACCCGATTCGTCAATGCTTCGCCTTTGGCTTTAATTACACCGAAGTAGGAACTGTAATATTTAAAATATTAGGTGAAATAATGGCCGGCAAAATTAGATATAAGCTTTCACATGTTGTTAAAATAAGTTGTAATAGATTAAGATATTGTATTCAGTTTGAAAATATGCTTCTTGACATATTGATATATGTTAAATTAAGCATAGTAATAGTGTAAAATAAGAAACTTATAAATTTTGTGTACCATTTATTTCCCGTGTTAGTAGTTTAAGTAAAATAGCAATAATAATAATAATAGAGTAGAGTAAAATAGATATTAAAGAAAAATGGGAGTCCCACCCATTTCGGAAAGACTGAGGATGGATAAGAGAAAGAATAAGTATGTAGCATGAAAGTGCGAGAGGAATAAAAGTGAGAACTGGCATGAGTGAAGATTAGGTTAACATAGGCTCCGATTACGTTGGAGGTAGTATAGGATAAAAAAAAAAAAAAAAAAAAAAAAAAAAAAAAAAAAAAAAAAAAAAAAAAAAAAAAAAAAAAAAAAAAAAAAAAAAAAAAAAAAAAAAAAACCTAACCTAACCTAACCTAACCTAACCTAACCTAACCTAACCTAACCTAACCTAACCTAACCTAACCTAACCTAACCTAACCTAACCTAACCTAACCTAACCTAACCTAACCTAACCTAACGGTCGGTCGGTAGTTTGGGTCCCCCCGCGGTCAAGACAACACCTAAATTCCACGTTGTCCGCGATTAAAAATCCAAAATAATTAGAAAAAGTGCTTCAATTTCTAAAAGTGAGGTGTCGCTGGATGCGTAATTGTGTTTCCTACCTTTGAGTGCAAGTGGCTACTAAGGAGTGCAGTGATAGTGAAAGTTATAGCTGAAAAAGTGATATTTTTTGAGGTTAGAAAACGTGGCTTTTACTATCTTTGCCTTTCTACCTCATATACCACAGCTGCCCCCACCATTTTTTCGCTGCATCGGGTGGGGATATTACCCCCGCACCTCCTGGACCCCGAGCGCCATCTACCGGACCACGCCTTCAGGCGCTATAAAATATTTTCTGAAACCACGTGCGACTGAAAACACCGAAGGAGTCAAGGTAGGCTCTTGAAACTTTGTCCACGTATTCACCATCAGCCAAGAAGCCCCTTTGTGAAAAGAGCAGAATTTTATCTTCAGCAGTTTCGAACTTGTAACGTCCTGAAAATCCAAAGTTTGACTTTCAATTTCTCTGAAATTAAGTAAAATATTTGAAATCTGCAATTGCTATCTTTGGCGCTCTTAGCTGGACTATAAGTTTTTAATTTTTCAAAATTTTTTGACAACTAGTGTTTACATAGCAGAAGTTTTCCTGAAAAAAGTGTAATTGTACTAAATTTTATGCTGAAAATTGAAAATCTAAAAATTTTTTACCTTTATCATTTAAACCTTTATTTATTGTAAATTTATCAGTTTTTAAAATAATTTTAGACTTCATAGTTTTTTATATATAAAAGTCTGAAAACTGAAAGTTTGCACCCTCACATCCTTGTTCCTACTTGCGACCTTGAAAATTTTCAAGTGCTATCTTTTGCGCGCTAAGGGTAGGAACCCGGATGCAAATTTTCAGACTCTAGAAACGAGTATTTTTGCAGTTTCAGCGATTTTCAGGATAAAAGTTTGTTTTTAAAGAAGTGTTCAACGAAAATTGAAATTTTTCATAAATTGTTTATGTTTATTGTAGGGTATTATTAAAGCTAAATTTTAGTATTTTTTATGTAATTTTGTGTTGACTGGTTTTAGAGTTATTGATTTTTTAGTGATTTTTTGAAATTAATTATAAATAAATAGAATTAAAATTATTTTGACACCTGGGTTGCGTTAAAACACACCTAGGCACTTAGTTTAAGCCCAAACCCGGGGCCAATAACTCTAAAATCAAAGATTTTAGCATTTTTCCCGTTTCCCCAGATTTCCGGAAGAATTTCCCGTTTAGTTTTAAAAATCGGGGAATTGGGATAGTGAGCCGCGGTTTTCGTGTTCTTGTAGGCCTTCAGCCACTTTATCGGATAGAAATTGTTTCGGATTTTTTCAGGGCTGAAAAAGTCTGAAAAATTTTTTGACCTGAAAATAATTTTGCGGACAAAGGGGGCAGATGCTGAACTGTACATTCAAAACCCCGTATTTTTAGGATACTCAGAACCGGAGATATAGCTCCGAGAAACTTGCTTTTGACAGTTCGGCAGCTGTCACTTTCTTTTTCAAAAGTCCACCAAAAATCAACGGATCGTCGCAGAGAACTGCGGTTTTCATAGTTAGGTTAGGTTTTATGTTAAGCACCTGTATTTCAGCTTTCAGGAAAATCGGGGGGGTAAATTTTTCAGGTCCTGAAAAGTACCTAGACTGATAGAGTAGGTCCAGCTGTTCACGAAAAGCCCAAACTCGGATAACCTGCGACGTCGGGGTCGGGAGTTATAGCAATTCAAACATCGAGTTTGACATTTCAGCCGCCATTTTGAAAATTTTCAAAAATTCATAACTCTTGAACCAGGTGGCATAGGGGACTGGGACTTTCTTCACCATCAAGGGCTAGCTCTGGGCTATCGTTTGGGTCACTTTTCAAAATTTTTCAGGACCTGAAAATTCCTGAAAAAAGTTTATGCTGAAAATAATATTATTGCATAGTACTGGTGTAACCTTAAATTTTGAACCCAAACACGGGGGAATTCGGCCGAGTAGAACCGGAGAAAATCGACTCCAAACTTTTTCCCGAACTTTTCAGACGATTTCCCGGAAGCGATAACTCCGGTCTGCGTTGGGCTGGACCCTTCGAGTTTGGTATCATTGTAAAGGGCTTGAACAGGGCTATTGACTGAGCTCATTTTTATTGCTCTACATAGAGCTAAACGTTATTTCGACTCTCCTTTTCTGACTTTTCGATATAAAAATAATTTATTGACGTCCCTTGCCTCTGCAACACCCCTTCCTTTATATTATAACAAATATAGATACCTTCCGTCTTTATTCGCATAAAAATTAAAAATTTAAAAAAAAAAAAAAAATCAAAATTACTTACCTGTTGTCGTTATTGGTGAAGTATCTGCACTCCGCTGCATCCGCTGAACCAGTTACAACCTGAAAAAGAAAATAAAAATTAGTAGAGTCATAGGTAGAGTCGAAGACTATACAATTGAAATTGTAAATTTTATTTAAGTTATATGTCGACGTAGTGACTTTATTGAGCCACTACAATTAATTTTAAGATTTTTGACTACTTCTGTAAGTGTAAAATTTTTACAACTTCTACAAACTCTATTATTTCACATACACTTACTTCTGACGAACCGTTTTTCCTTTTACTTGCAAACATGTTTGGGCTCAGAACACCAACCAGGCCGCCAACGAGCGCCGCATCTCCACCTAAGGACAAGCAAAGGGAAAATAAAGTTAGGAATAGTATAGACAAGTGGGAGTCGGCAAATTCCGATCCAACCCCAGCTCTCTCGCAGACAACGCAGGCTGGTACTGCGAGTAAAACAAAAATGCCGTCTCCGCTTCTAAAAAGAAACAAGACACCGGAGAAAAAGACTCCCCCGATGACTCCACCAACTCTACCTTTGGATAGAGTTGCGGAGGCAAGAGCTTGCCTTAAAAAAGGCAAACTCAATCTCAACACCTCCCGCAACTTAAAAACAGAAATTAAGGGTGGACTCATCGAGGTATTGGACAAGCTCTTCCAGCTGGTTAGGGACTCCGAAGCGGAACTGAAAAGGTGTAAAGGGAAGGAGAGTGCTGGGAAGGAGGACAGTGAGAGGAAGGAAACCCTAGAGAAAACAGATCTTCTGAACTCTACATTTTCGGTGTTCGAGGACAAAATTCAGCTGTCCAAACAGTTGGTTGAACACAGTCTCCTGCTCACCGAAAATACCAAAAGACTGGTGGAGCTCCAAGAAAAAATAGGAAACCTGCAAAGTGGATCCGAAGAAGTGATCAAGACGTACGCAGGTGCAGCAGCCAAACCAGTAGGTCAGCGCGCAACACTGCATTCCGTCGTGATCACTTCCAAGGACGACACTGAGACAGGAGAAGAAGTTTTGGAAAAGGTTAGGAAGGCGGTTGACGCCAAGGAGGGATGGGTGAAAGTGGAGAGGGTGAGGAAAGCTAAGGACAGGAAAGTGGTTATGGGATTTCAGACACTGGAGGATAGGAACAAGGTCAAGGATAGGCTAGAAAAGAAAGGGGTAGACCTCACCGTGGAGACAGTGAAAAACAAGAACCCGATGCTGATCCTCAAGGACGTTCTCAAATATAACACCGACGAGGACATACTAAGAGCACTACAGAACCAGAACCGGGACGTCTTTCACTGTCTCGACGGGGAAGAGGAAAGAGTCGAGATTAAGTTCAAGAGAAGAGCCAGAAATCCCCATACCCACCATATAGTGATTAGCGTACCACCGGTATGCTGGAAAAAGGCAATAGGGACAGGCTTCCTGCACGTCGACCTCCAGAGGGTGAGGGTCGAAGACCAGTCCCCTCTAATCCAGTGCACGCGATGCTTAGAGTTTGGGCACGGGAAGCGGCTCTGCAAAGAATCTGTCGACCTGTGCAGCCACTGCGGCGGACCCCATCTCCGAGCAGAGTGTGAGGACTGGACAGCGCGAACGGAACCGACGTGTAGGAATTGTGTAAAAGCTAAGTTCGAGCATGTAGGCCACAACTCATTCAGCACTGACTGCCCTGTGAGGAAGAGGTGGGACGCAATGGTCAGGTCATCTGTGGCCTATTGCTAAGGGCGCCCCAGGCACACCACCATACAAGTTCTTACAGGCAAACCTCCAACGTAAGAGACTTGCCACTTACGAGCTCCTGATTGAGGGTGAGAAACGCGGTGTTGCAGCAGCATTAATACAAGAACCCTATCTCGGTGCGGCCAAAGAGGTGAGAAGTCACAGGGGCGTTAGAATCTACCAGAGCACTGATCCAGGAGACGGGACTGTAAAAGCTGCAATAATTGTTTTCAATAAAGACCTAAATGTTATACAGTTCCCACAACTTACCACTAATAACATTGTCGTGGTGAGGATCCAGACCGGTGCCTGGGAGATCACGCTCGTCTCCTACTATTTCGAGCCCGACCTGCCGATACAGCCCTATTTGGATCACCTGAAGAAAATTCAAGAGGAGATTGGTTCCAAAAGATGGATAGTTGGAGGAGACGCGAACGCAAAGAGCACTTGGTGGGGTAGCCCAATTGTGGATCACCGAGGAGAGGACATGGCGGGGGCACTTGATGAGCTTGACCTTCATATCCTTAACAAAGGCAAGGTCCCAACTTTCGACACCATCAGAGGAGAGGTGCGCTACAGTAGCTTTGTGGATATAACAGCTTGCTCCATGGATCTGCTTGACTTGGTTGGTGACTGGCACGTTGATGAGGGCCTCACAAGTTCGGACCACAACAGTATAGCGTTTGATATTTCACTGCGTCGAAGCAAGGGAATCAGGATCAGCAGAACAACTCGGAGGTTTAACACAAAAAAGGCCAATTGGTCTATGTTTTGTGAAAAACTAAGCCAATTGATAACAGACGTTAACCTCCAGATACCTAAAGTTGAAAAAATTTATGCGATTCAAGAACTAGAAGCTATCATTGGTTCCCTTGAGAAAGTCCTAAACGAAGCCTGTACAGCATCGATGCCAGTGAAATCTGAAAAAGAAGAACTTACCTTACCGTGGTGGTCCAAGGAACTCGAAGAGAAGAAAGCAGAGGTCGCCACCAGGAAGCGCCGGATCCGTTGCGCTGCTCCAGTCCGAAGAAAGAAGGTAGTTGCCGAATACCTGGAAAAGAAAGAAGAGTATGAAAGGTTAGCTGAAAAGGCTCAAGTCGAAAGTTGGAAGGAGTTCTGTGGGAAACAGGATAGGGAAGGAGTGTGGGAGGGCATATATAGGGTGATAGGAAGGACTATGCAAAGGGTGGAGGACTTACCGCTTGAGAGGGATGGAAAGGTGCTGGACGCAAAGGAATCAGTAAGATTACTTGCTGAAACCTTTTACCCCGAAGATAAAACCGAGAATGACACCATCCTTCACAGCGAAACAAGAACTAAAGCCGAACAAGTGAACGTTGGAAATCAAAATGAATATTGTGATCCGCCGTTCACAAGCACGGAGCTCCTACACGCGATCAGTTCTTTTAACCCGAAAAAGGCCCCCGGCAGTGACGGATTTACAGCGGATATCTGTCACCGAGCAGTAACCAATGCACCAGAGCTCTTTTTAGCCATCTACAACCAGTGCCTTAAATTGCATCACTTCCCGAGGAGCTGGAAAGAAGCCACCGTCATCGTCCTTAGAAAACCTGGGAAAGAAAGTTACACAACCCCTAAATCGTACAGACCAATTGGCCTACTATCAATTCTGGGAAAGACCTATGAGAAGATGCTGGTGGCCCGCCTCAAGTTTCACCTCATGCCTAGGATGAGTACTCGCCAGTTCGGGTTCATGCCACAGCGGAGTACGGAAGACTCCCTTTATGTCCTTATGCAGAACATCCGCAGAAATCTGGAAAATAAGAAAATCATTACGCTAATTTCACTGGACATAGAGGGGGCCTTCGATAGCGCATGGTGGCCGGCAATCCGAGTCCGACTGGCTGAGGAACAGTGCCCTATAAACTTGAGACGGGTTCTAGACAGCTACCTCAAGGATAGAAAGGTCGAAGTACGTTATGCTGGAGAACAATATATAAAGGCAAATCACAAGGGTTGTGTACAAGGCTCGATTGGGGGTCCCATATTGTGGAACCTCCTGTTGGACCCGCTTCTGAAAAATCTAGAGACACAGGGCCATTACTGTCAGGCGTTTGCGGACGACGTGGTGCTGGTCTTTGTTGGCGACACAGCACACGAGATAGAAACAGCGGCAAATCCGGTCCTCGAACATGTTCGGACGTGGGGTGTCAACAACAAACTTAAATTTGCACCTCATAAAACCAGCGCTATGATTATCACACGCAAGCTGAAATATGACACTCCACGTTTGAGCATGGGCGGGGTTCCCATCGCCATGGCCGACGACATGAAGTTGCTAGGGGTCACCATAGACCACAAACTGACATTCAACAAACACGTCACAAACGTATGCCGAAAAGCCCTGGGGATCTACAAACACCTAGCTAAAGCAGCCAAAACCAGCTGGGGTCTGCATCCGGACGTTATTAGAATTATATATAATGCCACAGTGGAGCCGGTAATCCTTTATGCTGCAAGTGTCTGGGCTCCTGCCGCCAATAAGCTTGGGGTTATAAAGCAGCTCGGTGTTGTCCAGAGAGGAATCGCACAAAAATTGGTGAAAGGATACAGGACCGTGTCTCTGAACGCTGCGCTGACACTGGCTGGACTGCTCCCTCTTGACCTGCGAGTACGCGAAGCTGCCTCATTATATGAGGCCAAGAAGGGGGTAGAAATCGAAGTTATAGCAGACAGAGAGGTCGAAACGATGTCCTCAGCACTGCAGATGCCACACCCCGCTGAGCGCGTCAACATCGAGATCACTAGCCTCGTAGATAGGGAAGAGGTGGATGCCGCTCTCCGAGGACTTGATGCAAGTGTGTACACCGACGGGAGCAAGATTGAGGGAAAGGTTGGAGCCGCGTTGTCCGTATGGACCGGCGATATAGAAACCAAGACCCTCAAACTTGCTCTCCCGGATTACTGTACGGTGTACCAAGCGGAGTTGCTGGCGATTTGTAGGGCATCGTCGCTCATCCTTCAGCGGAAGGAAAGAAGGTTTGGAATAATGAGTGACTCCATGTCGGCCCTTCAGACCATTAAGAACTACAGCTGTCTCCACCCCCTCGCCGTTCAAGTCCGAGACAATTTGAAAGCTTCGTCTCTCCAAAACAAGGTTGTCACCTTGTATTGGATCAAGGCGCATGCGGGGCTAGACGGAAATGAAAGGGCCGATGTTTTGGCAAAGGAAGCCGCTCTACACTCAAAACGTAAGCCGGACTACGATGGGTGCCCGATTTCACACGTCAGGCGATGCCTCCGAGCGGACACGCTTGAGGTGTGGAATCGGAGATACACAACCGGTGACACAGCCTCGATAACCAGACTCTTCTTCCCGAACGCGGTAACAGCTTATAAAATTGTGCGGAAACTAAAATTGAACTCAGTGCTGACACAGGTGTTGACGGGGCATGGGGGGTTCTCCGAATATCTGAACCGCTTCAGATGTAAGGAGAGCCCTTCGTGCCTCTGTGAGCCGACGGCGGTGGAGTCTATCCCGCACCTACTGTTGGAATGCCCGAGACATGCAAAAGAGAGATTTGAGCTAGAGCAGACCTTAAACACAAAGATTGACATTGAAAGCTTAAAAGATCTTATAAGTGATAGAAATAGAGATGTTTTCTTAAACTACTGCACAAAAATAGCAGAAAGTACAATAAAACTAAATAAAACTACGTGAAAACTATGTTTACTTAATATTATTAGAATATTTTTGTTAAGCATATAATAAACCAGTGTATCTAAAATAAGTATAGCAATAAGCAGTAGCATAAGATAAATAATGTAATTAAAATAAGTTTTATATGTCAATAGACTAAGATGTTTATAAATAAAATTATCCTTAACTAGCCTGTAAAAATTAGCCCTAAGCCTTAAAACCTAAGCTGTGGAAGGGCTCCCGATAAATCCCGGAGCCCTCTACCCCCTCTATAAAGCAAGGTAATTAAATAAAAAGCATAAAACCTGTACTGAAGAAAATGTCTTTGCCCCATGGTAAAGGAAAAACGGAAGTACAACAAAAAAAAAAAAAAAAAAAAACGGTCGGTCGGTCGGTCGGTCGTGTGTTTTATTTCATACATAATATCTGTTTTGTTTTTATGCAAAACAGTTCTATTATGTACTTTCATAAAACACACAGTATCCTTGAAGATGCGTTTGTTATCTGCTGGTGAGGTAAGCTAAAACGCTATGTGATTAAATTAAATAAAACATTAATCCACATATTATTATTATTATATTTTTTTTTTATACATATTTCATTTACATTTCCCATCTGAATGTTTCATGCTATTTAATATAACTTTTTGATTTCTTTATTTTAATTAAACCTAAATTTTTAAACTTTTAAATTCCCTTTGCACCCTGAATGACCAGAGGGAGATTGTTTAATCAGTCTTTAGTGTGACTTTGACATTGTGATTAAATATTTAACAATTAAATAGGTATTTTTAATAAATGATATACTTTTATATACAAGTTATTAACTATTAGAATATCCTTATAAAAAGCTTATTATAAAAGAAGGCTTTTTGATATTATATTATATGAAAATCTATATAATATATGCGGTAGGTGCCTGTCACAGAGCACCCCCTAATAGAGTGTACTTGCAAGGCAATAGACGCGCACCGTACATATGTCTTTTTCGGCAGATGTAGCAAAGCGAACTATGTCATTCAAGTCAGTACTGACCAGCTGTCACATCCGTACGCACAAGCTTTTTCGCAATTTACATGGCTCTTATTTTGCTTTAAAGCGTAATAAAATGACAGTGTGTTCTGTGAAATGGTACGGGAAAAATTCTGGGACATCTTGCTTTAAGAAAAATGGAATAACTTTTCACCGATAAGTATAAACAATTTTTGTTTTATATTACGCGGAGTTCATGTTCTGGACAACAAATTTTGATTTGCTTACATCCCTTTCTATCACTATGCTAATTACTATGTTTATTCTTTTTCGTTTCCGAAATTTCAGTACTAGAGTTGTAACAAATTTATCGACTGAATGTAATCGATTTATTTTATCAAATACAATAATAATATACACTTTTTGTTGAGATGAGATGTAGATAAAAAATAACTAATAATTATTATCAGGCCCGCCGTAAGCGGGCGTGCAGCGCGTGCACCGCACGCGGGCGGCACGTCTAGGGGGGCGGCAAATCGCGTGAATTCGGGGCGGAAAATATTTAAAAACTCATTGCCGTCATACTTATGATTTTTCTGTCATGCGGGCAACAACCTCCCGTATCGTAACATGGCGAGTTCTAATACAAGAACACTTAACGGCGTCGTAGTTTGATGTGCCCTAATACAAGAACGCCTCTCGCGCATCATAGTGTGCCATTTTAATACAGAAATTCCTCTCGTGTCATTATATTGAGGAGTGTGCGATAGCCCGAATGCAAATCAAAACAAAATTCCTTTTCTTTTTGACAAAACTCATATATCAGGGGGGGGGGGGCGGCATAATTGGTATTGCACGCGGGCGACAAAACCTCTAGCGGCGGGCCTGATTATTATTAATATGTAAAGAACAGTACCTACTTAGATATTTTTTTATTACCTATCATCGCAAATAATAGAATAAAGTTAGTGTTTGTTTTCTTTTAAAGATTTCCTAAATGTCCTGAGCAAAAAAGGTACAGCATATTTATTAGAAGTTTCTAAATAATAACCTAGTTTTGGGTTATTTGGGACACTGAAATTCAGTTTTCGGAAGCATGTATTTATTTTAAAATTAATTTTACCGGTAAGTGTCGTCAATTGTCATGCAATTTTAACTTAACCTCTCTAATTATTTAATTTTGTTATAACATCGAATTGTTCAACAATAAAAAATGTAACACACTTATGTAAATGTTTTATCGATAAACCTAACTGTCGTCACGGCACATCTCTAAGCGATGCGTTGACCTTGATTCAGCAAATCACAGCATAGTTGTCACGTCCCCCGCACCCCCGTAGTTATTATTTTATACTGTAATTGTATTAAAATGTAACTTTTTGCAATAAATAAATACTAAATACTAAATACTAAATACTTCATTCTTGCCGCCTAAAGTTGTGAGTTTTGTTTCGAATAAAATTGTAATGATTCGGGCTCTATTAGGGGGTGCTCTGTGGTGCCTGTTTACTGTGGTCTCTGTAAGTACCTCCACTCTGCATAGGTACTGTTACACATTGTTATTATTTAAGATGTAAAAAACTTTAAATAAGTAAAAATTTGCTGATGGTTGATTCTAGGAACTAGTTTCTAATGCAAGTCTCTTTGTCTTTAAATGTCTTAGACACTGGAGAAACAGATATGTATATTATCTATATAGAGAGAGGGTTGATGTCCAAACTTTCTATTAGACAAGTTCAAAATGGTGAAATAGATGATTTAATTTTAATACTGAATTTTGACAAAATAGTATTCATTCTCAGACTACCCTAATTTCTCATAAGTACCTATAGAACTGGTGTCTTTGAATCAATTAGAATAGATCCCATGCGCCCTGAAGGCAAGTTAAAAATATAACCCAAAATATTAACTGGATATTACTTCAGGCTGTAAACATCAGGATATTGTCTTTTATCAGTTAAAAGTTCCTGTAATTTGTATGTTTATTACATACTTAACTTAGTAACATTCTAAATATTAAGCTGTTTAGTTTCAAATAAATTGATGTTTCTTGAATATGATCATCCTGTGTTAGTTATGTACCTAAGGATTTGACATTTGTCTAACAAGGACAAGTTCTAGATATGCCTTCCGGAGGCAAGCAGGGGATTAATTGCAACTCATTCTTATAGAATGCGGAGACCCGATATGGATAAAATAACTATTCAGGTAGGTATAGTATATTGCAACCTTGTACTTTGTTAATTTGTGAAATTAAATGAAACCCCTGTCTTAGGTACCTATTTAACTTAGGTAGGTATCTATATAAATAATACGTATTATTGCTTGTATACATAGAGTATGTTGTTGTTAGCCCATATATGTCCCCACCGAGGAGCACGAGCCTACTCTCATACAGAGAGTGATTAGGACGTAATCCACCACACTGGTCAAGTGCGGGTTGGCGGATTTCAAATACACCTTCGAATTTCTTTTCTGGCGTATGCAGGTTTCTTCACGATGTTTTCCTTCACCGTTAGAGTATGTTGCAATTGATAATTATTAATGTAATCTTTTTGAATAAATCGTGCACCCCCCAGTTTTATCAGCCCACGGGGCCTGGGATAATAGGTACCACTTTGGAACATACTATCCGCAAAGAAACTTCAGGTACAGGCGGGCGCAAACACACTGATTACGGACCAGGAACCCAGATCTGGTTTCCTTATCAAAAAATCCGATCATGGTCAGTTCGATCATAGACGCTTCTGATAACGCACGTGAATGGACAATTCAGTTAGTTATATTATTCCCGCATTCTGTCTGTTAGATAGTACGTAGCGTAGGTGAGCAGTATGACAGTGATTGCATTACGTGGACATTGATTGGCGTCACACTGCACGTCGTCCGTCTCGATACGTCGTCTCATTTGCATTCAGTGAGTGAACAGACCGGGTACGTGTGATTTGACCACTACAATGTAACGCTCTGTACGAACCTACATTTTATCAGTCATTGAATAAATACGCTACTTTTTACTTTAATGAACAACAGGATATATCATAAAAATAATTATAATACATAAATAAAATATCCCCACTTCTGGTCTTTGAAATTTCATATACCAGATAGATAACTAGAAAATAGAGCCATCACTCTTGGTAAAAAAAAAACTAAAAACCTTTTAGAGAGTACACGAGCGTAAATGTATTAGATAGGTACATGTTTGTGTCTTACAAAAACAAACGTAATTTACTTCTCAAGAGGAAAACATAAAATAGAGATTAGTAATGTAAAAATACTTGAGAAATAAAATATATCGGCAGATGTTGTTTATTGACGCGAGAACTCCCGACGTTGGCGATGTATATGACGTCACGCGCGTGTACGGGATTAAGAAAACATTTTAAATACCTTCTTATATCAGATCTTTACAAATATATTTAAAAAAAAAATGCTTGTACAAAAGTGTTGGTTACTCAAAGGTAGTACTGAAAGGACGTCGTACGTACCTGTCTTGTCAACGAGGGTATTGTAAACACATTACAAAACATAGAACTCATTAAAGGTTCGATTAAGTCTTGAATTTTATTTTAATTTACTTAATCAATCCTTAACTATAACTTTAGACTGGTACAATGCGTCCACTTCTGATGATTTTATTACTTATCGGTAATTAAATCGGATTGCAAACAAAGCGCACGTCACACTTGTAGGTGTGTGGAGAGCGTTATAGGAGGGACGAGGGTGAGTGCTGTATGTAACGTGATTAATTAGAGGAGGACAATGATGGTACATAGACATCATTAACGAGGATGAATCACTCCATTGGACATTATTCTATTGAAACAAAGTACTTACAACTCTTATACGTAAAGTCAAGCCACGCTCGTTGTGTGGAAGTATGAAATCAAAGCATAGGCTTTATCTCGTCGCCGCCCCCCCCCCACCCCGCAGCCAGCAGACGGCGGCACCCGGGTAACAAAGTGAAGTTTTTATCCGCTTGATCCGGGCAATATCCGGGCCCGCGACGACCCAACAACGTCCCGAGTTCTCGACGCTTCATCGCTTCACATTATGCTCTCAGATTTCTGCGGTACTTTGCAGACTTTCATGTTTGTCATATTTCTAGTACAACAATTAGAAAATGAAAGTATATCATTATTACCTTATACTCGTAGTTGCGCTTGAATTAAAAACACACACACACACACACAAAAATGGAATTAGGCCCAGTAGGCCTAAATCCATTTTTAAGGCATGTATTTAAAGCGGCGTAAAAATTTATCTGATATTTTTCATCAATATTTCATTAAGATTTAAACCACACAAACTTCACAAGATTTTGTTTTAATGCATATATGTATTGTCTTGTTATTTTACAAACACAGCATGAAAATTAATAATTTCTTAATAAAACTATAAACTTTATACAATTTATTAATTACCAATAAATATAATTCGCACATAACTGACTTTTATAGAACCAAAGAGAATAATAATATTATATTTTAGCCCTTAGATAGTGTAAAAAAAATACCCTGTATTTCGTCGTCTTATATACTTGGATTACATATTTCGCCGTCTTATGTACTTCGTTATCTTTGTCTTATGTACTTCGTTTCGTCGTTTCGACCAAATATTATAAGCTCATAGTTCAGCTAAGAAACTTGAACGATCTTTAATTTATATTTACATGCATTTAAAAAGCGTGTTTTCTAGTATTTTTTGAACTATTTTTTTTATTATATTTTTTATATGAACGTCCCGGGGTAGCAAAAGTACTTAATATGTTAATACCTATAAGTAATGCGGAACGCAGTCGTCGTTGAGAATATGCAACAAGTAGAGACTCTCCCTCCCCCTCCCCACCGCTCCTCACTGTCCTCTATACTATAGTAGGTAGATACAGCCTACAGCGGACAGAGACCAGCGCGGTCAAATTATTGACACCCCATATACAATGCGGTAATATTCATAAAACGCGTTATCAAACATTAGCTGTAAGTATAGGATGGTTACACAATAATAAATGGAAACAGTGCTTGAATTATTGTAAACGAATCCCACGGTACCTAATAAACACCATTTGTCCTTATAAATAATTCATACAAAAGCAGAGCCATTGAAGTCTTTTTGACTACGAGATAAATAAAGTTAAAAGTTAAATAGGTACTTATGTTTTTGTACCTTTAAATAGAGTTTATCCCCGACACTTGATGCTGATTATCTTTTATATTCCACATTGTATTTATGTATTGTGATGACAAAGCCGTTTCAGAAATAAACCCGCCACAATGGGGTCTTGTTGTAATAAAGCTCCGATACGCGACGTGAAAGTATCGGACAATGTCGCTGTGTCACACTGGGAATAGAGCGCATTGTATGAGACGACGGGGACGGGTGACGGGTGACGGGTACCTCGCACTCAGGTGTTTTATATGAAAGTAATCGGATGATAGAGTGTAACGTGTAACAAGTCGCGGTGGTTTATACTCTCCCTAAGATGGGATTCTCTCCGCAACTCTATTGTGTGCGTACAATGGCCGCCCGCCGCAACATCTCACACCTACGAGGGACTAACTCCTACAAACTAAGTGATAATATCGCGAGTTTGAAATTGTTGTAAAGGATGCGACCGCCGCTGAAGATTTCCAGATAAATAGTGGATAGATGACGCAGGTCCGCGACAATACCTGTCTAAGTGATCCCAAACTGATCCCAACTCGGATAAGTATGACATTTACATTATATCACAAGGACGTCAGGGATATCATGTGGGTACATGAGGCTAGCAATCTCCTCAATTACTTAAGTATGTAAAAGTCAAGTTCAGAGTTCGGTGTATTTATCTTATCAAAATCCGCTCATCGTGTCCTCCTCTTTGTACGCTTATTGTTCCTAAAACATGAAACAGATTAATTTCGTGTATAGAATGTTCCAAGTGGAATATATAAATTGAAATTGCTAATATTTATCTATAGTGTAGTCAATGCGTATTACGAGGTGAGGCTTAAATCTGCTAATTTAAAATAGCCTCAGTTGTGTGTCAGCAGAGTGTCTATGGCAATATTTGGTCGCGTTTAGCAGAATACCAAATGTGTCAAAACATGCCACTGAGACTCTGCCGACACACAACTAGAGGCTGTTTTAAATTAGCAGACTTGGGTCCCGAGGTTGCCAGTAAATGATAAAAGTAGATTCAGTATGAGGGAAGCAGCAAGTTTGAAATAAAACGGAAATACTGTTTATGAGTGAAGTAGTTCACATCACATGACGACGACGACGGCGGTGGTGACGGCGGTGTACCGGATGAACGAGATATTGTTTGAAGTAGTTGGAGGAAACGCCTCTCACGCCGGTTCACTTCAAAAATCGTTCAAACCAAACTTCCGCTCCTAATTCAACAACATTAAAGCTATGAAAATCTTATATATGTAGGTAAATAGGTAACTAAATTACCAACACGTTGGATTCAAATAAAAATTAACCACTGAACAAATAATAAAACACAATGAATCAAACTGACCTTTATTAGTTGTTCACAAAGTTTTATTTAATTGGTCTTTTTATTTTAATAAAGTTTTAATTTAACCCGAATGAGTAGACAGTCGTCTGTATGATGCAATTGCCAGCCCACGATACGTTCCAGCTGTAGCTATCCAAACAGTACGTAACTGATGCAATAAAACATCTCAAAGTAATAATTGCTTACAAATCACGGTGATGGACGGCGCGCGGCGGCTGATCGGCTCCGACTTCAAATATCTTCGCTAATAGATACATCAAATGATTCTGTACAACACACGCTCTTGTAAAGGTTTCCTTCAGATTGCAATAAAGCTATCTATAAATAGACTTTTGTTGCTCTTGAAAAATTCCACTTGTGTGCTAGAAGCTAATCATTGCGTGTGTACATACCTTAGTCTGTGTGACGTCACAGTAGCTCTCCCTCTCTCCCTCTTGTTATTTAACTCAATATCATCCGTCCTTTAATCTAATCTCCCGGTTGTTGTTATCTTTCTTCTGCTCTGACGCTTTCCTTCCTTCATTGCTTTAAGAAAGTTTTCAACGGATCTGTACGTGAAGGAAGCATGTTCAATTTGTATTTTTTTATCTCAAATAAATTACTTTTATCGAGACACGCCGGCAGCGTGTCAGGCCAATTCAAAGACAAAGCGCCACAGTGTATCTTTACACGAACCACTTCGTACGACTTTTCACCCCTCCATAACTCAAAAGTCCTTTAACGTAAAGACATAAAACTACGCATGTTTAATCTTATCCATAACGACACGAAGAAGCCCAAATTTCATGAAGATAGCTCAAACGGTTATGAAGATATGAAGGTCCAAAAATCGCAAAATATGTTATTGACTGACTGATTAAAGTAGCAAAACCTAACCTACTTCCAGATGACCTAGAAGGTCGAGATTTGGAATTCAGCTCTATAATTACATTTGACCGTAGGAAAAAATCCAAAACTTTAAAAAAGTCATTTTTTTTTTATTATTCCCATACAAAAAACTTGCAATACACACTAAAAGTGGTATAAAAAATTATACAATTCTTTTAGATTTAATTTAATAACAAGGACATGACTTGATACATAAAGATAGATTATAATCAACAAAAAAAAAATAAAAAAAAAAAATATAAGAAATAAAATGTATTCACGTAGGATCGAACCTCCGACCCGAAGACCTCTTACTTACCGCATAACTATTACGCCAACCATAACTGTTGATAGTACTACGAAATTTAGATCTGCTTATTCAAAGTATCTAATCTGTCACTCCAGCCAATCAAACAAAAAACAAGCGATATACGATTTAAAATGCGAACGAACCAAAGTATGCTCTTAGCGAGCGGCGCTCACTCGCGCCAGCGTCTTCGTTATGCCCGGTTGTCTAGAAAAAACTCGCCTATTAGATTGCGTTTTATGCTACCTACGTCTTTCATTAGATTTATTTGAAGATAGATTATAATGAACAAGAAACAAAAAAGAAATAAAATGTATCCACGTAGGATCGAACCACCGACCCGAAGACCTCAGGTATCTTCTTACTTGGCGCTTAACTATTGCGCCAACCATAACTGTTGATAGTATTACGAAATTTAGATCTGCTTATTTGATACTCTGATCTAAATTATAAACGTTAAGTATATGTATATTCATTGTATGTATGTAATGTAACATACCTATCGCCACATATTATCGCAGAAACGTAGACTGGTACGGATTTTATAGATGGCGTTACGTGGTAGTGATTTATAGTGGTAAATGTATCAGAAAAGTAATAAAAAATTAAAACTCCTTAAATTAACAGTTATCGAGACACAATTTATATTTAACAAAAAGAAAAAAGTTTAAAAATTAAATTCGTTCATGTGGGATCGAACCACGGACCTAAAAATATCGAAAGAAACATTTTACCATGACGCTTGCCATTAGGCCAGCTAACACTATGCCCATGGAGTTGAAATTTAGAACTAGTTAGTATTGATTGACTGACTATTTATAGTAGCTAATCTTAACCTACTTCGAAATGACCTAGAAGGATGAAAGGGGTTTGAAGATTTTAGTGTGGAGAGTGCTCTACAACTTTTTTTTTTTAATTTTCCGAAAGTGGCGGCAGTCAATGAAACCTTCACTAATCTATAGTTCAGGTCAAAACAAATAGAAAAAATAGATGAAAAAAGAAAATGATAAAGCGTCACGTTTCCGAGATATAGGCTGTCAAAGATAGACTAGTGGCGCCAGTAACTATTGGAACATGAAAAACTGTGTTTTGGTGTTATTAAATAGCACATATTGTATTGGAAATTGATACTAGCAGTTAAATAAAGTATCCTGGCTTATTTTAGCAACGCCCCTCCCTCCCACCAAGATGCTCAGACTACTTATATTTTTTATTATTTTAGGTATAAATATTGCTGGGAATTTATGGTGGTTGAAAAATAAGAGTTTTTGAAGCAACCTATGTCAACCAACTCCCAAAAGCATGGCCCCTTCAAATACTCCTTACCGTTTATTTTGTTACTGCGCTGCTCTGCATACGTGCTAAATGGAGTACTGAAGGGCGGGACGTGGCTGTGCGAGGAAGATGCGCATCTCGAGCTATGCTACGTATCTCGATAATATAAAAAAAACATAGCTTTGCTCGATAGCACGCATAGCACGCATCCATAGCACACATCCATAGCACGCATCCTTCTATGTGAAAAACATAGCTTAGCTGAATCCATTTCCACAAAACAATGAATATGATTGGTGGATTTCAAACGCATTCGTAGCAACGTAGCATAGCACATCTCTGGTGGAAAAGCACACTATATCTTGGAAACGTGACGCTTTATCAATTTTTTTTCATCTACTCATATTTTCGATTTGTATTGACTTGAACTATCGATTAATGCAGGTTTCTTAGACTGCCGCCATTTTTGTGGAAAAAGTTACCATACACATGTTTAGGTAGGACATTATATTCAAACCCCTTTGGAATCCAGCTCGGTAATTACGAGTAAGCAAAGGAAAAAAACATTTGCTTACTTTAGGTATTTATACAACCTGTTCACTATAAGTTTGCCGCTGTTGTCTCACTCACTCAGTCCTAGTTCCAGTGAGAAAACGCTACACTGACGTCATTAGCAGCAAACTTACGTTATACTTGTATAGTGCGTTTTTAAGAATATCTATGAAACGCATGCACTCTACGACGCAGCGGAAAAGCAAAAAAAAGAACTAAATCTTACTACTTGCCCAGTTCTCTGTACAAAAAGTAATGATATCCCACCAAAAACATAAATGTGAAAAAGGGTGGCCAATTCAATATGAAAATTATGTTGAGAGCTTTGCCGTAAAAAGTATGGAGATCTAAATGAGTGCCAATTCATAGGTATGCAAAATAGAAATATGTATTTTTATAGGAAAAAAATAATGCCTATTATGAACAAGTATTAATAAACTCTATTTCTTTGCTTTGTTGGATAACTTAAAACAATTTCTGTTATGAAAAAAAAAATAAGATCTTAAAGGAGGTTAGTTTTATTTGGCCAGTTTTCATCAGAATTAAAATATTGAATAAGTTTATAAATAAAATGACTGATTTAATGAAAACTGGCCAAATAAAACTAATCTCCTTTAAGATCTTATATTTTTTTTCATAACAGAAATTGTTTTAAGTTATCCAACAAAGCAAAGAAATAGAGTTTATTAATACTTGTTCATAATAGGCATTATTTTTTTCCTATAAAAATACATATTTCTATTTTGCATACCTATGAATTGGCACTCATTTAGATCTCCATACTTTTTACGGCAAAGCTCTCAACATAATTTTCATATTGAATTGGCCACCCTTTTTCACATTTATGTTTTTGGTGGGATAAGAAGTTATATCGTAGCTGTTTTAAAAACGACAAATAAAGTCTTAAAAGGTACCTGACTTATATTTCCACAAAAAAATAAAATTATGCAAAAAATATCAAAAGCAAATAATAAAGGTTATTTTTTATGCCCAAAGAAGTGAAGTCGACGAAGGAGGGCTCCTTCCGCGTCATTTACATAATTGATCGTCGGTCCGTCGTCCGTCCGTCTGTCTGTCCGTGTTCAATCAATCACGGTGAAAGGTGCGGACTCCACTCCCACCTAATTATAATCTAATATTCCAATTTCAAATAGAAAAAACATAAAACCTTCTTACATTTTCCTTATTTCTTTGAATAAATGAACGTGAATTGAGCGAGTATATACATCCCGTGTGTGCGTCGAGTGTCGCGTTGTAATCCCTTCAAGGACTTCGTCTCGCGTGTAATTGTGAACACACTGACACCCCCCCACTCCCTTGACCTCCCCCCCCCTCTATCACACGTTGCTCCTTTCAAATCCGTCGGTCAACATTCCACAAATACCGAAAACTTTGGTCCTTTATGTAGAGAGTTTTAATTTAGCAAATCCGCTTCGAATGTATGCCTGTTGCATTAAAGAGGAACGTACGAGCGGTGCGGGGGTGTGCGGGGGCAGTGGGAGACGAGGTAACTCATAAAACCCACTTTTTAATCACTCCGCGTGTGTATGAAACTCTCCCGTATGTATACTCTACACTCCGCAGAGATAAAACGTTCCATCGACCGGATCTCTCGAAATAATAAGTTTCCAAGAACCTTTTACTTATACCTGCCTATTATACTCTCATTGTTTGTCTAAGTAAATCGTCTGCCTTCAGACTTTTGTCTCTAAGAGCTTTCTCATTAAGTAATATAGACGTATACAGAGTAACGTCGGTAACAGGACGTTACCCCTGTACTGGAACCTAATATTATTGACCTACCTACAGACACCGTGCTCTTTCAACCGGCGGTCAAATTGTTTGCTTTCGATGACTATATGTAATTGAAGTGTAGTGAATTAAGTTGATTGAAAGATTGGGTATCATCAAATAATGGATCAAATTCCTAATAATTCAAAGCTTATTATATATACTTATAGGTAGGTGTATGTAGTATATACTCGGTGTGTAGGTAACATTACTAATTGACATGATTAGAGTATTGTTTCTGTAGATGTATCTAGTCGTGTCGTCGTCGGCGAGTGAAGTAAGTAACTCTATCTAATGAATATGCAAAGTGTTTATCGTGAATCTGGATCGTTTAATTAATCAGCAGCGATGAGGTGAAGTGATTGATGGCCGCTATAACGAACCAACTTGCCGCGCTATCAACCGGTCGTTAGCGGGGCCCGCAGCCCGCGGCCCGCGCCGGGACTCCCGCTCCGGTACACCTGGACCCCGCCCCCGGCGCCCCGCCACCGGAACAGATTTACAACTGTTTTTCCAACCGTACCGAAATAACTGAAACATTCACAGAAACTCAAAGTAAATATGTGAGCGGAAGTATGTGAGGTAGCCGCCAACTTTCAACGAGACTCGTTGCGTAACCTCTCATGATGATTCTATTTAAATGCGTGTACAGGGGGGAGGGGGTGACCAACGCCCAACAATTGTGTAAGTAATTGTAATTAAAGCAAGTAAAGCCAGCACTCCTGTACGAGGTAATTACCGCGAGCCGCTGTCGTCGTCGCTACATTACATTAAAGTAAACATCGTAATTATCCGATATTACATCACTTACAAATACATTTACTTGATTAACCTAGAAATACGAGCCGAGCCTTAAACTAGCCTCTTTGTAAGCCGTCATTGAAGTGAAGTCACCTATAATGTTCGGTATACATTACCGTGGTATTGATTCGAGTAGCTTCAAGTAATCAATCGCTATTGTTTCACGTAATTAATTGGTAAATCCTTTAGAAAACACGTCGGAGATTGAAAGGAGGCAGCAACGGCGGGTTCACTCATACTGATAACAACTCAATTACCTAAATGTTCAAACTTATTGAAGTTAATCTATTAATCAGTACGTCGGCTTGCAAATGTTACCACCTTTTCAATGAAAGGTTGAGGTGTCCCTTGAAAGCCTCCAATGAATTGAATGTGTAATACTCATACCTACATGTCAGTAAGTACCTTGTATACCAGGTTTACATAAACACGTACTCAATAGAGATATTATATTTGTACCTACACACACTTTGATATGAAATAGAAAAGGATTGTTTGCCTCTATGAAAGTTGATACGTATTTACTGAGCAGGTAATATTTACCGAGTATAGTGTCGCAGTTTGGTGGCGTTTAGGGGCGGGGGAGGGAAGGAGGGGGGGGGGGTCGGGGTATGATACTTTCTATTACTTATACCATCGATGAAATAGGTTGATATTCTAGACAATGTGCTGAGTATGACAAGCAGGTACCTACGTAAATTGTAATTGCTAAAAATAGCAATTGAAATGTATGAAACTGTAAGAAGCATGCCACACACGACGAACCACTCAACCAATACCTAAGTACCACTATTGTAGGTAGGTCTACGGAGCTAGTCGCGAGGGAGTATTAAAAACAAACACGATCTCTGTGAATGTAAACGAAGATCAAAACATTTTTACGAGAAGTCGACTGAGCTCAGACAAAATATTTACCGCGCTCTAGTTAGCGGCGCCGGCGCATACCATACGGATCTCGGCTGTATCACTGGGAAATATTACAAAAGTATTGTAAGGTCTCGTACAATCATTTGCTAAATCCAAAAAAAATGTTTTAGAATGGATTTCACACATTAACTGTTGAACCCGTCTATTAACGCATTAGAGTCCAAAAATCTCCAAACAATATTATGTAGGTTTTCATAATTCAGTAGGTATCTATATACTTATTGGTAAAAACAAAAACGTTTTTAAAGGCTACAAATGAAGTATGTTTTCTAATTATCAAAAAGGGTTAAACAAAACGATGACAACGCAGAGCGGCTCCCCGCTCCCCGCCGCCCCCCTCCACCCCCCCTAGTGCCCTTTACATTAAAGGGTCACCTTCCACAAACTCATTCTTTTAAATTGTCCCCGATAGCTTCTAATTTACATACAAATCAAGAAAGGAACGAATCATGTTATTTTTAGAAGCAGTTAGGAGGGAGGCCATTAAGGGATTTGGTGTTTTACTCCGAGATAAACAGATGCAAAGCCAACGGCAGCTACAAGGATAAGCTCTACACTCTAACGTTATCACTAAACTCTTTCAATATTATTTATCTTTTTTAGAAAAAGTTAAAGGTAATTAGACAGTATCGATTATTCTACAAGTGCCATCCACACACACTTTTATTTTAAAAGCACCTGTTACTTTTCGTAGCACCTTTGCTACGCCGTAGCAACTTCGTAGCGTTTGTTTGGACCCTACGTTTTCAAATTAATTAGTAACTTGAAGAGAACTGTAAGTTTTGATAAAATGTGAAATAATCGTGTGTAACGAAGGTAGTATGGTGCGTGGAGTGTGGAGTGGAGGTGATCACGAAGTGTCAGTAAATCAAGGTTCAATTAGCGCGACCGACGCCGATGACCGACGTAAGAGGTGATAAATCAACACGGATTGGACTCTAATCAAAACTCCGCCAAGTAATGATCGCGGCGGCCCTCCCGAGCCCTTTCTGGCCCTCCGACGGTCGTAGCAACCTCTCTCACGGGACTCCTGACAACAATCAAAGTTTGCGTCAATTTGATTTGGTCGCACGGGTACCGGAGCGGTAAGCGGGACGGGGGGGGTGTATCAGCCGGTTCCGTACAATTATATTAATTATTGTCGTCTACAGAGTCGCTCGCGTTTTTGATTAGCATTGTATTGCGGTAGTGGGGGGGGGGAGGAGATTGCTCACAGGAAGCCGGACACGAACCCGTCTCTACACTGCTTCCGACATAATTAGCTTTTTTATTTTTCTTAAATTAGGCCTCACTCTGAAGTGAGTGAACTAGAAACGTCTGCAAGTGGGGTTGTGTTGAGATGATATATCTTTTAATTTTGTGTATTGTACCTGCCAATCTATATGGAAGAAATCAAATTAATTAAGAGACGAAACATTTAAATAAACTCGGTGGCACTAATTACTACAAAGTAATATCACCCAATTTATTTAATTCTTTCACTGATTTGGAAATTAATTATTAGAAAGGTTGAGTTATGGAACGTGAAATATAATAAGTACTGGAATTAATGTAGGTAATGTTTATACAAACAGTTTGTGTAAATTATCGAGAGGTAAATAGTTACCTTAGTTTCGGTTTATATAAAGTAATTCAAACTAAACTTGGTAGATATTTGAGTAAACAATTTTACAAATTAATTTAGCAGCTTCAAGTTGAAACTAAATGTAATTTGGGAGATATTTCTTCGTTTGCAAATTGAATCGAGCGTCAATTTACATTAAATCACGTTTGGAGGATTTTCTACTGAAGATTGTAGAGAAAAACTCGATTTAATATATATTTAAAATAAACCGGGGCCCAAGTCTGCTAATTTACAAAATTCTCAATTGTGTGTCGCAGTATCACTGGTATTTTTTGACACATTTGGTTGCAATCAGTGTGAGACAAAGTTTAGCGGAATACGGTCAAAAATGTCATTGGCACTCTGGCGACACACAACTGCTTGGAAATTACCGAGATATTGATTGAATGATCTCTATATCATACAATTGCTTCTAATTTTAAAAACTGCATGAGAACCGTAGTGAGTGATGTAATCAGCATGGCTAAAGTCATTCGTTAAAGCAACTCGTAGAAATAAAGTCTAATTAAGGATTTAAGAGCCTTAATTAAGATCCGAAGTGTAGTTTTATAGAGGTCGGCGCGATTGCTTTAATACAGCGTTACGTGTTATGTGATACGGTTATATCTTCGTGGAAGTATTTTATTGATATTTAATATTTGTATTGTAGTTTGTACATTGCAATCACATGCACCGCGTACTGAATGCACTGCTATAAGGTGTCAGTCACATAAGGTGGCAGTAATTACTATGATCATAATAGCACGTCCACGTCGCCACACACGCCACTAATAGGTACTAGTGGCTGCCCGCGACTTCGTTTGCATTTATCGTTATATCTTGACAAACAAACATGATATCTCAAAATAGGCTATAAGTATACTTATAGCCTATTTGCTATTCTGATGTGTAAGATAAATTATTGCCAAATTTCGTCAAATTCTATTTAGTAGTTTTTGTGTGAAAGAGTAACAAACATCCAACCATAGGCAAAAACATTGACATTTATAATATCAGTAGGATCTATATAAAGTTCACCTCACAATTCTGTTGCATAATATTTCCTCTTAGAAACTAATACATCGTCCTGTTCTCCCTTTAGTTATAGCAAGTATGAAGTATCGTTACAATTGTGGATTCTTTTGTGAGCCTTTTCCTTGTTTCACATTACCTCTGTATTTAAGAATCAGGTTTCTTCATGGAATACTTTCCCATAGTGTGGTATAGTACATACGTAGGTATAGGTATTTCTCAACTGCTATATATAGTGTACTCGTGTTTAGCTCGTAACTTTTAAATCCGGAATGAAAGTCGTAAGGAATATTGCTTTCAAAGACTTAGGTAGTTAAATTAGGTAGACCTCCTGGTGTGAACTATATGAGACACCTACCGCGGAGAGAGTCTGGCTGCAGCGAGATACGGGCGACCAGAACACGGAACAGGTGACGGGGGGTACAGGAAGGGTGGAGATAGAGTAAATATTGGACTATACTGGTATGTGACACTTTCCATCGAACGAAAACGTAAATAAAAACAATATTAAACCCTTCATATAAAGCACGAGCCCGATATTCGAGTCGTCTACAAAATGTCACGTACACAAGTAGCGAGAGGATTTCGCAGAAACGATAACTTAATCGACTTTCAGATTTATTTTTATTTATTCATAAATTTACTCTTTGAATGTATTATAAGAAGTGACTCGTGTACCGTATTTCTCCAACATATATTTAAATACCTACTAAGTGGTGTTTTACCTAGAATTAACGAATAAAATGCTATTTCCCTGACATAATAAAACAGATCATTTTAAACGATAACACGATGAGATAAAGTGAAAGGAAAAAGCAGCGATAAGAAATCTGTCGTCCGCGGGGAGATGTTTATAAAGTACGAGGTCGGGATAATATTTATCCTAAAATGGAAACAATAACCTGATGGTGAGCTACCTCCGCCCCTACCCCCCGTGTACCCCTCGCTTCTCTTACAAAAATTTTCGTTGTATATTATCCGCAACCGAGTCACTTTCAGTAAAGCCGAAGTTCACGGTCTACACGTCGTAGTCATTGTCGCTGCAACTGCAACCTTTACCTCTATACCGAAAAAATACTTGTTATTCAGCTACTCTGCTCCTGATTTAAGACTTGATTATAATGTAAAATCATAACAAAGCTTTCTAAGCAGAGCTCTCTCAACATAATTTGAGTAAATTAGTTCACGTTTCAAGTCTCGGAGAGGCGCGGGGAGGCGCGGTGAGGGGGGTGCGAGATTAAATTGAGCAGAAAATGGACTTTTAACGGATAACGTTTGATTGGTGGATAGGATCAGGATGTGTCGTGTGCGGTGGGGTGTAATGACGCGGTACATCGCTGACGAGGTGATAATACTCTCTCATGATCTGATGCTACAGTTAGGTGATATGCTGCCCCGGTACATCTGTTGGATAAACCATTTATTGATAAACCATATTCAGATGTTGTATAACGACTGCGGCTGCTAATCTACCCACCACCGCACCGACGAGAAGCTATGAACAATATAGCCTATGTTGGGGCTAAAATAAGTGGTTCGATTCGGTAGATACACTCAAGCTGTTCGCAATATCATAATAATGATATTCATGAGATAGACAAGGTTGCATTTCATGCAGCAGTAGGTTGTAGTCAGTGGAGCGTGGTGTGATTTCCTTCCTGTCGGTCGCGTCGACTCTACATTGCAGCGCGGCTCTGAACTGCATTCGAATTACCATAACCGAGCTAACCTACGATACGTATATTTACTGTAGCAGTGCGAGGTAATCACGCTGTTTGAATAGTATATGAAACTAGCTATTTTATGGTATTGGAATCCAAGCGTTTTACTGGAAAATCCACACGTAGATCTAAGAAGTACTTTAGAAAAATCCATCAATGTCGTTTCAGTTGAAAAATTCTGGATTCTTGAATAAAGTTGAAAAGCTTCGTTCGATAACTTTTCAAAAAGAGTATTTTAATATATAATTATGTATAAATGGATCCTATGAAAACGCTCTTTATTATAGGTATTGGTAAATAAGCGGAGGTTGCGGTTGGACGGCCTCGACTCGAACCCTTCCCATCAATAAGTATTATTATTCGGTAGTTATTTACCCGCGGCCGCGACCCGCCACTTCAAACGCTAGTTTTCTCTCTGATAAAGCAATTTTATACGTATTAGTTCCGAGACGTAGGCGGAGGTACATCGAACGATTGAACTGACCACGAGTGCGCGATCAATTTTCGTTTTATTGCAAACTTGGAGATGAAAAGAGCGCGAGTAGCCCGCGTAGATTGAGATAAGGTAATGCGTGGTAATGTGGCGTGTGCGCGTCTCGTATGTGAGCCACGGCGCGGCTCGTCGCGGCCGGTGCGTGGCGCGGGCCCTCAGTCGGCGTCCGCCCGCCGCTGCCGCTGCCGTCGCGACCGCCGCCTGCACCTTCGCAGCCCGGAACCCGGCCCGCGTCCGTACCGACCCCGTAGGTACCTACAGCATCAACTCCAGGAGTCGGAGTACAGTGTTTGCTTCCACTACACCCCATCACTTCGCTCCCCGCACGTAAATCTTGCAACTCCACCAAAGAGCGGTGAGTTTACAAACTTTCATCAAAGTATTCACTTATTTGAATAGTTCCGATTCCGAAGTAAATATAAGTATGATGAAGTATAGTTACTTCCATTATAACGTTAAACCAATCTGCTTTATGTCGTAAAGTTATTTTTAAAAGGTTGTAAAAAATCGCCGGAATTCACGTTCCATGATTCAATAGCAATAAAAATTTCCGGGAAAATTATTTCAAAAACTCGTTCTAATGGCATTCTTAAAAAATGTTTTAATAAAGAATAGATAGGTACCTACTTACCTACTTCATTTTTAAATAAAGCTCGAAGTTCCTCATTGCGTGCACATTTTATGAGGTTATATGAGTATTATAAACAAGCAAGTGAGGATCTACTTCAAATATTTAATTTATTATCTTTTTTTTTTTATTTATTATTATATCCTCCTAATTTATTATTTAAACACCAATTAAATGTAATCGACCACTAAACACATATTAGTTTATCCAAAAATGCTAATAGTATGTAAACTAATCAATGAGTTAATTAGATCCCCGAGTGTTTGATTTAATTATTTTACAATTAATATTTACTTACGATTGGTATCGAAGGTATTCAAATGGAATTAACAGAAATATGTTCCTATTTAAATATTATCTAAATTCATCAATAATTTAATTTATAAATTATTGAACATCTTAAAAGTAAAGGTGGCATGCAGACTACTCAGTAAAGTATTTTTTAAATTCGACTAGACGTTATTTTATAAATGAAAAGCAGGTGCGTAATGTTTGAGCGGAGTTTTACGCAGCCAGTCGCACATTATCGTGATTTAAAACAAACAAACATAAACACTCGAACACCTGGAGATGGTCAGTCGGTTCCGTCCGTGATACCGCTACACCACCACGGCCACGGACTATCGTATAAAATGAGAGGGGACCAGCAGGACCAGCAGGGCAGAGAATGCGAATATATTACATAGAGATCAATATCTTGAGAACTAGAAGAAAAAGTTGCAAAAGCTGGGGCCCAAGTCTGCTAATTTAGATTAGCCTCAGTTGTGTGTCGGCAGAGTGTCAATAGCATTTTTTGACACATTTGGTATTCTGCTAAACAATGGCTTACACTGATTGCGACAAAATGTGTCAAAAATGCCTTTGACACTCGGCCGACACACAATTGAGGCTACTTTAAATTAGCAGACTTGGGCGCCTGGGTAAAGATACTCGTATGTTACAAAGTACAAATAAATAGATGATCCTTCTCGTATAGAAGTATTCACTTGTATCTGATTGATGCAACTCGAGATACAGTACGACACCAATCATGTTGAATTAAATGTGAACCGCATGTGATGCAGCCGGACTCCGGAGTGTGACGTCACTTCATCTACGCGCATCTATTTAATCGCTAAAGTCTGCAATTTTAATTGCAACAGTTAAATTCACGTATTTAATTATATACACAGTGAGATATCTCTATAACTGCATAAGTTTACAAAGTTTTAGCATATTAAATAAAACAATTTAAAGTTCCAAATCTGGTGGATCTTATCTACTGAATAGGTTATAGTCGTTAGTAAATTTTAGTACCATCTTTTTTTACGCACTGTAATTTATTTCAAGATAGTACCCTAGTTATAAAAAAACTATCTCCGGCATAAAGAGGTAATAAAATCCAAAGTAGATAACGTAAGATACCTGTACGTTCCGGACGACGGCGGCGGCGGTCGGTATTAGATAACTGTCGCGGAAGTTCATCGGGAATGTGTTAGAATCCGCAACGTATAAGCTTCACCGACGAACTTGGCGACATCCGCCCCGGACCGGACACTTACACACACAGATATGCAACAAACCTATAAAGGTACTACATAATAATTATGTAGCATAATGTCTGTAGATTCTTACTCCAAATACAAGTCTAATAAGTCAGGCATCAAGTTTTTGGAAAATTAAATTCTATTTACTCAATAAACAACAGCTTTTTGAATACTTAGGTTTGTTTATTAAATATTTAAATATATAAATTAATATATATGGAAGGTTTCATTACAAGAAACCTGAGACATAACTATATTAAAACAACGCGAGTCTTAAATCCTATTGAACAAATTAGACCCACAACTAGATATCAAACAAAAAGTCGTTATAGAATGAGAAACACTGCCGGTATGGTAATTAAACACTTCATACGTAAATAATTTATTGTGTTTACTTGATTTAATCAGAGATATCTGAGAGAGGTAGGGGGTGAGAGAGGGGGAGGACATCAGCACTCCTAAACAGGTTACCGGCGACACGATGAGTGACCGTGGTTTATGACCATGTGATAAATGAATTAATTAACACCTTCGACACCTGCACTGCTGATCATAAATTCTGGTAAAACTTTCCATGTTGGTTTATAAACAAACAAACACATAAAATGTTAACGAGTAATTCTTAAATGGAAAATGAAGAAAACGTAGAATAAATCTAGAGTCGCTGGAACGTGCGCGAATATGACACATTTTTAACTTTAATTAAATTTCTCTCTTATAAAATTTTGCGCGATTGGAAATATTCCCGCATAACTTTTCTATTACACGAAATAAAAAAGCTTCCTGTGAGAATATTTCGGATCGGTCTGTCGATTTATTGTCGGGTAGAGCGACAGGTTTGACGTCGTAAAGCTGACCACAATATCACGCGGGTTCAGTCACGTCAGCGCGTCAAACCTTCCAAACCTCTTTATAATGAAGGTACTCGCGTCATATCACGCCCACGCAATGCCGGCCTCTAATATATTTCAGTTTATTTAATAATTATGTAGTATGTAATGTAAGTAAGAAATAAAGTTCATAAGAAACGCTTTGCGTTACGTCATGTTGTTGCTATGCTGGGAAATGTTCCCATAGTTTATAATCCCACCAAAAACATAAATGTGAAAAAGGGTGGCCAATTCAATATGAAAATTATGTTGAGAGCTTTGCCGTAAAAAGTATGGAGATCTAAATGAGTGCCAATTCATAGGTATGCAAAATAGAAATATGTATTTTTATAGGAAAAAAATAATGCCTATTATGAACAAGTATTAATAAACTCTATTTCTTTGCTTTGTTGGATAACTTAAAACAATTGATGTTATTAAAAAAATATAAGATCTTAAAAGAGGTTAGTTTTATTTGGCCAGTTTTCATTAAATCAGTCATTTTATTTATAAACTTATTCAATATTTTAATTCTGATGAAAACTGGCCAAATAAAACTAACCTCCTTTAAGATCTTATATATTTTTTTAATAACAGCAATTGTTTTAAGTTATCCAACAAAGCAAAGAAATAGAGTTTATTAATACTTGTTCATAATAGGCATTATTTTTTTCCTATAAAAATACATATTTCTATTTTGCATACCTATGAATTGGCACTCATTTAGATCTCCATACTTTTTACGGCAAAGCTCTCAACATAATTTTCATATTGAATTGGCCACCCTTTTTCACATTTATGTTTTTGGTGGGATATCATTACTTTTTGTACAGAGAACTAGGCAAGTAGTAAGATTTAGTTCTTTTTTTGCGTTTCCGCTGCGTCGTAGAGTGCGTGCGTTTCATAGATATTCTTAAAAACGCACTATACAAGTACAACGTAAGTTTGCTGCTAATGACGTCAGTGTAGCGTTTTCTCACTGGAACTAGGACTGAGTAATTGAGTAAGTGAGACAACAGCGGCAAACTTATAGTGAACGGGTTGTATAAATTCCTAAAGTAAGCAAATGTTTTTTTTCCTTTGCTTACTCGTAATTACCGAGCTGGATTCCAAAGGGGTTTGAATATAATGTCCTACCTAAACATGTGTATGGTAACTTTTTCCACAAAAATGGCGGCAGTCTAAGAAACCTGCATTAATCGATAGTTCAAGTCAATACAAATCGAAAATATAAGTAGATGAAAATAATAAAGCGTCACGTTTCCGAGATATAGTGTGCTTTTCCACCAGAAATGTGCTATGCTACGTTGCTACGAATGCGTTTGAAATCCACCAATCATATTCATTGTTTTGTGGAAATGGATTCAGCTAAGCTATGTTTTTCACATAGAAGGATGCGTGCTATGGATGTGTGCTATGGATGCGTGCTATAGATGCGTGCTATAGATGTGTGCTATGGATTCGTGCTATAGATGCGGGCTATGGATGCGTGCTATCGAGCAAAGCTATGTTTTTTTATATTATCGAGATACGTAGCATAGCTCGAGATGCGCATCTTCCTCGCACAGCCACGTCCCGCCCTTCATTACTCCATTTAGCACGTATGCAGAGCAGCGCAGTAACAAAATAAACGGTAAGAAGTATTTGAGGGGGCTATGCTTTTGGGAGTTGGTTGACATAGGTTGCTTCAAAAACTCTTATTTTTCAACCACTATAAATTCCCACCATATTTATACCTAAAATAATAAAAATTATAAGTAGTCAGCATCTTGGTGGGAGGGAGGGGCGTTGCTAAAATAAGCCAGGATACTTTATTTAACTGCTAGTATCAATTTCCAATACAATATGTGCCATTTAATAACACCAAAACACAGTTTTTCATGTTCCAATAGTTACTGGCGCCACTAGTCTATCTTTGACAGCCTATATCTCGGAAACGTGACGCTTTATCATTTTCTTTTTTCATCTATTTTTTCTATTTGTTTTGACCTGAACTATAGATTAGTGAAGGTTTCATTGACTGCCGCCACTTTAGGAAAATTAAAAAAAAAAGTTCTAGAGCACTCTCCACACTAAAATCTTCAAACCCCTTTCATCCTTCTATGTCATTTCGAAGTAGGTTAAGATTAGCTACTTTAAATAGTCAGTCAATCAATACTAACTAGTTCTAAATTTCAACTCCATGGGCATAGTGTTAGCTGGCCTAATGGTAAGCGTCATGGTTTCTTTCGATATTTTTAGGTCCGTGGTTCGATC
This sequence comes from Anarsia innoxiella, assembly GCA_947563765.1. NCBI lineage: Eukaryota > Metazoa > Arthropoda > Insecta > Lepidoptera > Gelechiidae > Anarsia > Anarsia innoxiella. Next base: position 73,148 of record OX387401.1, read on the forward strand.
CCACATGAACGAATTTAATTTTTCAACTTTTTTCTTTTTTGTTAATTATAAATTGTGTCTCAATAACTGTTAATTTAATGAGTTTTAATTTTTTATTACTTTTCTGATACATTTACCACTATAAATCACTACCACGTAACGCCATCTATAAAATTTAAATCCGTACCAGTCTACGTTTCTGCGATAATATGTGGCGATATGTTACATTACATACATACAATGAACATACATACACTTAACGTTTATAATTAGGATCAGAGTATCAAATAAGCAGATCTAAATTTCGTAATACTATCAACAGTTATGGTTGGCGCAATAGTTAAGCGCCAAGTAAGAAGATACCTGAGGTCTTCGGGTCGGTGGTTCGATCCTACGTGGATACATTTTACTTCTTATTTTTATTTTATTTTTGTTCATTATAATCTATCTTCAAATAAATCTAATGAAAGACGCAGCATAAAACGCAATCTAATAGGCGAGTTTTTCTAGACAACCGGGCATAACGAAGACGCTGCTGGCGCGAGTGAGCGCCGCTAAGAGCATACTTTGGTTCGTTCGCATTTTAAATCGTATATCGCTTGTTTTTTGTTTGATTGGCTGGAGTGACAGATTAGATACTTTAAATAAGCAAATCTAAATTTCGTAGTACTATCAACAGTTATGGTTGGCGCAATAGTTATGCGGTAAGTAAGAGGTCTTCGGGTCGGAGGTTCGATCCTACGTGAATACATTTTATTTCTTATTTTATTTTTTTTATTTTTTTTTGTTCATTATAATCTATCTTTAGGTATGTATCAAGTCATGTCCTTGTTATTAAATCAAATCTAAAAGAATTGTATATTTTTTATACCACTTTTAGTGTGTATTGCAAGTTTTTTGTATGGGGATAACAAAAAAAAATTGTCATTTTTAAAGTTTTGGATTTTTTCCTACGGTCAAATGTAATTATAGAGCTGAATTCCAAATCTCAACCTTCTAGGTCATCTGGAAGTAGGTTAGGTTTTGCTACTTTAATCAGTCAGTCAATAACATATTTTGCGATTTTTGGACCTTCATATCTTCATAACCGTTTGAGCTAGCTTCATGAAATTTGGGCTTCTTCGTGTCGTTATGGATAAAATTGAACATGCGTAGTTTTATGTCTTTACGTTAAAGAACTTTTGAGTTATGGGAGGGTGAAAAGTAGTACCAAGTGGTTCGTGTAAAGATACACTGTGGCGCTTTGTCTTTGAATTGGCCTGACACGCTGCCGGCGTGTCTCGATACCTCGAACTATTTACACACTGGTTACGATGATTGAATTTCTTAAAAAACAATGGCCTTGACTTTGTGTAGCACAAAGGTAAAAGCGAACTTCCGTAACAATGTTTGGAGCCGTGTCGACGCCTAGATACGGCCACAGACAGCGGCGGTCAGTCGTCGGTATGTAGTGCGGTACAGTACAGGGCCATGAAATACACTACATTAATAGCGTTATTAATTATGATCAGCCACATCACCGCGGCTGGAGATTTATAGCGGCTCCAGTGCCGCCGGGCCGCACTTACTGCGTGTGTCGGTTGGCGGAGAGCCAACAGGGGCTAATGTTATGATTCCAGCCGTCATTGGCGATTATTATCTCCTCACTAGAGGAGTAAATGCGTTATCGAGTCTGTCGGCGGAACGATTCACTACCTACTTACTTAGTAGCTAGATAGGAAGTAGGTGGAAGGAGGTCAGCCCGACGCCGGCAATCTGCAGTAACACTGCCCGTTCGCTACAAACTGTTCCCACTGGCTCTCACCGCGTAAGCTTTTAATCGCTACTTTTTTACTGCGCCGCGGGGTGTGTCGGCGGGGGGGGAGGGGTGTACGTAACTCTCCGCTTGCTCCATTAGTGCCGATGGACCCATTACGATTTGAATTCGCAATATCGTCTCTTAATTTATTCCCGTTTTAATTTGCACTAATGTTTACAACTGCGCCCCTAATTGAATGATGGTCGCGTCACCGGGCGTCCCGGGGCGGCTAATTGCGACGTTTCTTGTCGAGCGGGCCTCCGGGGGCGGTCACGCTGCTAGACCCACACAGACTCTTTGGAGTGCCGGCCGACAAAAAACACCAAAACATATGTACGTATACTGCTATACTGAAAAACCTGCAATCTGATGTTGTCTTAAAAACCTTTCCTCAAAACTTTGTCCGAAAAACGACTTCATTATACTTCTCAATCCACGCTGAAAACTTTGTGACATCTTTTTAAGAAAAGTCCCGTCTCTTCCAGAATATCGCAGTTTATTTCTAAACAAAAGCTGTTTGTTGTTACAATACTTCGACCCCTTTTTATTTGGTTGTATCTAATTTTAAAACAGCATTGTTTATATATCCGTTGGAAGAGGAACTTTGTCTGCCCCCTGCCCCCGCGGCCCGCGCCGCACCGCCGCTCTCGTCCTCAGAAGCGGGTGAAAGTAAATTCGATTTGTTCGCTATATTTGGGACGTTAATATGCGATCATAACATTTCGCTGCTGTAATACGTCGCTATGTTCGATACTTTTTGTGTTCGGTTGCGGTAACGATCGCGTGTTGTTCTGACTGTAGGTACAAGTAGGTACCTACCTACTCGATGGGTACACGTAGCCCGGAGGAGGCTGACTTGCAACACAATTACACGATAAGGTTTCGGAAGGAACTTGGAGCGTTTCAAAGATAAAGTATTTTAGCGAACAAGTAACTTTGGCAAGTTTACTTACATAAAGGACAAGGATTGGTTTATGATTCGAACTCGGTCGTAGGGTCGCGTCGCGGCCGCAGTGGGGGATGATTTTCATATTTTCTCGTTTTCTCTGTTCGTAAAAATAACACTTTTGCCACAGCAAAGGTACCATAAAGCGTTACTTTCTCTCTGATAGAGTATTGTGTCGCCGTATCGAGGGATGTACTCTACTACTCACATTTCCATTTCAGCGGAAAAATCCCGGAATCTGATGAATTCACTAAAATCTGGAGGAATGCTGATGTCATCAGTTAAATTATCCTCGCACTTCACAAATACTATGTAGTTGTGGATTTCGGAGAAAATTCTCGTTTTAGCCGTTCAATATTTACTTGAATGATGTATCACGTAAATAACATTAAAATCCAGTTATTTGGTAGAAATATAGATAATTGACTAATAAAATATTCAAGATAGTATGGTGAGTGTGAAGGGCCCGATTAAGTGTCGGCAGTGTCACGTAGAGGGGCTATTAGCATTAAGTGCGAAGACGTCGCGACGCCGCCACCTGTTGCAGACGCGTGTCGCGGCGGACGGCGCGGGCGGGTATGTACTTACAGATGCGAGTAAGTACATACACGGGTATGCAACACTTGTAATGTAATGATTCCGGACAAATATCCTATTACAATTTTCTAAACGTCCATGAGCATTCAGTGTAATTCAGTCGACTACGAGTTTAATAACAGGTGCCATTTCCCCGGTAACTGTCGCTGAAAATACGTGGAATACCTGTGTGAGGCTCAACCACAAGCATTTGAAGTCATTGACGCGTTCGCGACCCAATCTGTTCGTAATTAGCGCTGGAGGCTGCTGAATATAAACGACGCGCGTATTTACACAATTGCGCCAGATTAAAATATTATGCGGATCGTTTAAAGAGTACCGCCAGCTCGTACGACCTCATCATTTATATGTCTCTTTTAATTTGTAGATGTAAATCATGTTACATGTAGGTAGTTTCCTCTCGTTGTTGTGTAGAATTGTAGATGGAGGCTGAGCGTCTTTGTCTGAGATCATTAAATATAATGTGCGAGTTTCCAGCGAGCGAGTTACCAGACATCGCCTCCATTGCCGCATCAGCTCTCATGATTAATTCCCGCAGAAGGCGGAGTACCTAGCAAAGTCTCCGGCGGGTCGGAGGGCACAGAGGGTCAGCGGCGTTGGGACTCATATTATTACACTTTGCATATAACATCTCTACGTCACTGTTACACGTTTCATGGGAGCGTGTAGATCACTTCACTTCTAACCATGCGGAGGATGCGGTTTAATATGGGAAACACCACGAATTTAAGATTACGGGAAATTGCTTATCTAATTTGTAAATCAGACGGATAAAAGTGACATAATTTCCACCGACGAGAGTAAACTCTTTAAATAAATATAAAAGGAAAAACAATATCTACTTGAAACAGAACCATTATATTTCAATGCTCACATTTCCCCATACTTACTCACTTCGTCATTCAACCGCGACTACTTAACGCGATATCTTCACGGTACTTCTGTAGCAGTAAAGTGAACAACTGTGAAGAGAAGTACCTAGTACAAGCTACGTACTAATTAAATGTGTTCTTATTTCTAGTTGGCGAGTGTACAGAATGACCAAAAAGAGTAGAAATTAAAAAGTGGCAACACTGTTAGGTTTTGGTAATAGCCTACCTGATACACCTTTAAAAAAAAGTAAACGCTGGGGCGGAAAAACTTGAAGATATTTTCAGAAGACTGAATAAAATAGAATTGTCTCGTTTTTCTAGATTAATTTGAATGGTTGTATTGCTTTAGTTTTTGATTTAGTGTAGCCACTATTTAATTTCTACTCTTTTTGGCCAGTCTGTAAATAATTGAAACCACATACCGTTGCCGTATAATTCAGTGACACACTCATACATACCTACATACATAGGTAATATATAGGTATCAACCAACCGATCGAGCGTGTTGATAGGAAACTACAAATCGTAAAATTATGCTTCTTACGTACGAGTAGTATAATTATACTGCGAGCTATAGTTAGTTGCAGTGCGGGGTGAGAGGTGAAGGCAGTGGCGTAGTGTATTGTGTGTGGTATAGTGAATTCATAGAGATTCGAAGCGGGCGCAGGCTGAGGTCATATCACAGCGACCTTCGTGCATCGACTGCAGTCTGCGGTACGACTAGGATTCAATTACCATAATAGTAGAGTCAGCATTTAATAATAAGCGGCAATAATTACAATTATATTAACACTAAAGTCTGCGGAAAAACAATACGTAAAAGATCCTGCTATATCTATAGGAAATGTATATTCATTTTATAAATATCTTTGGTAGAGTAAACCAGTAATTCAATTACAACATCTTCCCCCCTCCATCAGCTTTATCACAATAGATACTGAATCACGGCTCCGAATTCGATCGCCAATTAAGGCCCAAACAATACAATCGCAGGTGGCGTAATAAATAAACACCTCAATAAACATCAAAGGTGGAGCCGCGGCCCCCCCCCCCACTACCTGCGGGGGTGGGGGGAGGTTCCAATCCGGTTTTATTGCCGCCGCCGCGGGTAGTCGCGGGACAAGTCGATTACATTACACTCACCGGGTCTTCAGTATGACATCTATTGTCATCTCTTGACACACTAAGTACACTACTTACACACTTTACAAGGGTGAGCCTCTGTAAAGTTTAGTCGGCTAATTAACTATATGCTCACTCAGATGTGTGTCGGCAAATTGTCAATGAGAGTGTCGATGAAATTTTTAGACGCATTTGGCCGCAATCAGTGTTAAGCCATTGTTAAGCAGAAAATGAAAATTCATTAAATCCTGTAGGTTTTGACAACACTTAGGATGGATCATTTTTTAAAGTTAATGCTAGATTCGCAAGAGCGCAGTTTTCCCCAGAGAAGAACCTAGCAAGAAACTCTGAACCTAGCAAGAATACCAAATGTGTCAAAAAATGCTTCCGACACACAACGGAGGCTATTTTAATTTAGCTGAATTGAGCCCCAGTTCAGACAGAGCCTATTTGTAGCTCTGCCTCTCTACCTTATATTTTCAGCGCGTATTGTAATGTAGCGACGAGATGGTCACTGCTTTAGGAATGCTATTACGGACAAAGTGTTGTTATAAATGAGTTTGAAGTTTGAACACTTTTACTAGCTCCCCCTCCTCCCCCCACCACCTCTAAGGGTATCTCTACATACTTGTATTTATAGACAGCTTCTATCGGGAGCGAATGTGTTGACACCACAAACAAAAGCAATAAAAAGTTGTGAGCGGAGTCAGCGCGAGGCTGTAAAGGGTTTTATTGTGTGACATTTAGCGCGGGATGTAAAGTTTCATGGTAAAAACCGGCGGCTGAAGGCGGAGACGTGTCAAACGAGAGTTGTATGGATCGAGGGTTCCGCCATACATCATGCTAATGTGACGGTTGGACGGGCTAATGCGGTGCCCCTGAAGCGGACGGCGACTACACAAACAACAAGATACTGTGAAATAATTCACGCGAATGTTTATTACGGGCTCAAACAAATCCCTTTGTAAAAGGATCTGTCCAAATAAACAATGTCGGAGTAAGTTGTGAAGTTGTTGGGGCGGCGGCGGGGTGCGGGCGGGGTGCGGGGTTGCTAATCACCGGGGTCCGGTGACGCTGCTGCGGCGGCAACCCGCGCACTACGAGTACTTTATTGTTTTGTGGTTTTATATGACTGTGTAGGCTGCTCTAGTATCTTGTAAACAAATTGAAAGAAATCTGAACATCCTAAATTTCCGGAATGAAAATACCTAACGCGTGTGTGTTAGAAAACACTGTAAAAGTATTCCAAAGCCACAATAAGTGTAACATCTCCCGCAGGAATACAAGGAGTTGAATCCAACGATCACTTTGGTAAAGTTGTGTAAGTTGGTGGTGGAGTCTGTACTCATTGCGGGCGTATTGTTGTATTTGTCGATCAAACTCAAACAAACTGCGGTCGCAACTTCCTAACATTTCAATGTTTAGATATTTAAACGGGGTATTTAATCGATTACTTCACAAGTTTTCAAGTTTGCAAGACAAGCGTTTATTTGCGATTTTGAGCCGAGCCAGAGCCTCTCGAGTAGGCAAATCATAAGTTTCCTGCTTTAAAAGTAATTTCATTTGTCTCATCTAAACACAAATAATCAGTTGTATTAACCCGAGCGAGACCCTTCCTCTCTACTCTCACACAACAATGTATGAGCTGAGAATCATAAAAATTCATCGCGATACCTCTTAGTTTAGTAATAATGTAGAGTCTCTACGATACCTACTCCTACACAGTGGCAATACACGCCCTCAATAATGCAGGCTGCACTCTGAAGGCGCCTGCAGCTAGTCTAGTACATTATACACCACTCACCGAGCACTTTTACTGCGCTATTTGCTACCGACGCCCTCACCTAATGGTTATGCACCTACAGTACTCAGCGCTGAATAATTATTGCGAATACTTTTATACCTTTCAGTGCAATTTTTATCCCCGAGTGTTTCCAGACATCTCGAAAGTTAGTAGAATTAACGTAGTAGGAGCAGATAGGCTGGACCCGCCACCTCGCGTCAACCGCCAAAGTTTGCTAATGGCCGCCGACGCCGCCAATCCGATGACGTCATAAAACTCTAACTTTTGCATATCTTTGTAATTCAATTTGTTGAGTCGCTAACGATCTCCTTTATCATCCGCTTTCATTTAACTAACTTCTTTGCTGGTTCATTTACTGATTGCGATACTTCCACTCGACTGCTGCTCGCCAATTATATAAATGCATTTTAAATCTGTTTAAATAGGTTCATTTACTTGCATTTACTCCTTGCAACGAGTACCTTCTATGATTGATTTGTGACTCAGACATGGATCTTTTAATTAAAATCCTAGAAACGTTTGTAAGTAGATAATATAATATTATTGACTCAAGCAATGTCGTTTGTTTTCAACAATTGCAACGTGATTCGACTTTGTTTGAGAAGTACATTTAGGATATTTAATAAGATGCTGAAGAAAATGATTTGCGTTTTGTGAATATTTGTCTAGCAAGAAACAACTATTTATCAGCTTAAACTAGTTTTTTTTATATATTTGTTTTCCGATTTTCACGTGCTCGCCCAACAAGTGATAATAAACAATGATTACGTCACAGAGTGATAATTTCATTGTGAGTCATTTCTTATTAAGTTAGACAGATTCCAAAAGAGAAATAAGCCCTTCTTCAGCTGTTACTTTTTCAAAAGTGTAATCGCATTTCAGAGTCCTCAGGCGACTCAAAAACTGTCTTGAAGTAGAGCGAGTAATGTCTCAACGTAATAATTGCCACTTGAAAAGTAAAATCACATTTTACTTTCACTTTTGACTTAGATTTTTTCGTGAATTCCATTTGATTCTCTTTTTTCGATACCTTTGCAAACACGAGTGATCAAAAGTGAGGTAATGTAACGTCTTGTCCGTAATAGAGACGAGAGAGCCGCGGCCCGAGAAGGTAGCCGAATTAAATTACCTATATTACATGGACATGTAGGTATCTGCTAGCTAGTGGGTATAGTGAGTGAGGTATTTTGACGGTGCTACGAGGTGCTATAGGTACGTGTAGATCGTAGAGTGGCGGCGACGTGCGGTGACCGCTCCTCGCCGGATATTTACGACATAATTGTAATTTCAGCGCCGGTTATAGCCGTTTTATAGCCACTAGCGCCGCTTCTACTCCTCTACTCGCCACGTACCCACCCCCCGCACCCCGCACTCCACCCCCTTCATAACACTCTAAGATGACACACTTGAACTGTAACTTTATTACATACCACATAACTAAACTTGGGCCAAAAATTTGCATAATAACTACACTGGCATATCTAAAGCTAGTTTTGAAAAGAGTAGCTACAACGGTGGTATGGTCCGGTGGTTCCGGATCAAAAAGCCGGTGGTGGCCGCAGACGCGCATCTCATTATTAAAAGCACATCCTAGATCCGAGTTAAACCCGCTGCTGAGACTCACTCTACTTTCCCATGAATTATTCATCGCGCTCCTAACAAGGACAGGCGCAAACTGAAAATAGCATCAGCTGTGACGAAATACAGTTAAACCGTAAAACGGCCTACGTATATGTGACTACCAAGTAAGTAGTATGATGTATGCATCTAAACGTGTTCATACTTAGTTTCACTTGGTCGCGGACGGTTCAAGTTCAACTATTTCATTTTCATACCTACGAAAGAATTACTTTGAATATTATGAAAGTCGTTGTGTGTGTGTTATTTATGTAATATTTTTTATTCTATGTATGTATGTATTGTGTAGTCAACAAATCAGTTTCACAATACTAATAAAATATCCCCGGTTTGTTTATGAATACTCTATTCTAAAGTTAGTTTGTTACAATGTTTACTTATTAATTGACGCGTGTTTAAAATACATTGGCAATTAAACTGTAAAGTTGCGCCGGCGCCGGTAGCGGCTGGAACTATTGCAGTTAATAGTTTCTATTTAAAGGACCAAGGTCACACTTTATTATCGTGTAATAGTTTGGAGCTGTCGCACATTTATCATAAAATAAACTAATGTAACGGTGCGCGGTGACCGCTGCTGTCTCATTGTTTATACATTTGTACACTCTCTAGTGTCTACATAAAATAAACTAATGTAACGGTGCGCGGTGACCGCTGCTGTCTCATTGTTTATACATTTGTACACTCTCTAGTGTCTACATAAAATAAACTAATGTAACGGTGCGCGGTGACCGCTGCTGTCTCATTGTTTATACATTTGTACACTCTCTAGTGTCTACATAAAATAAACTAATGTAACGGTGCGCGGTGACCGCTGCTGTCTCATTGTTTATACATTTGTACACTCTCTAGTGTCTACATAAAATAAACTAATGTAACGGTGCGCGGCGACCGCTGCTGTCTCATTGTTTATACATTTGTACACTCTCTAGTGTCTACATAAAATAAACTAATGTAACGGTGCGCGGTGACCGCTGCTGTCTCATTGTTTATACATTTGTACACTCTCTAGTGTCTACATAAAATAAACTAATGTAACGGTGCGCGGTGATCGCTGCTGTCTCATTGTTTATACATTTGTACACTCTCTAGTGTCTACATAAAATAAACTAATGTAACGGTGCGCGGTGACCGCTGCTGTCTCATTGTTTATACATTTGTACACTCTCTAGTGTCTACATAAAATAAACTAATGTAACGGTGCGCGGTGACCGCTGCTGTCTCATTGTTTATACATTTGTACACTCTCTAGTGTCTACATAAAATAAACTAATGTAACGGTGCGCGGTGACCGCTGCTGTCTCATTGTTTATACATTTGTACACTCTCTAGTGTCTACATAAAATAAACTAATGTAACGGTGCGCGGCGACCGCTGCTGTCTCATTGTTTATACATTTGTACACTCTCTAGTGTCTACATAAAATAAACTAATGTAACGGTGCGCGGCGACCGCTGCTGTCTCATTGTTTATACATTTGTACACTCTCTAGTGTCTACATAAAATAAACTAATGTAACGGTGCGCGGCGACCGCTGCTGTCTCATTGTTTATACATTTGTACACTCTCTAGTGTCTACATAAAATAAACTAATGTAACGGTGCGCGGCGACCGCTGCTGTCTCATTGTTTATACATTTGTACACTCTCTAGTGTCTACATAAAATAAACTAATGTAACGGTGCGCGGTGATCGCTGCTGTCTCATTGTTTATACATTTGTACACTCTCTAGTGTCTACATAAAATAAACTAATGTAACGGTGCGCGGCGACCGCTGCTGTCTCATTGTTTATACATTTGTACACTCTCTAGTGTCTACATAAAATAAACTAATGTAACGGTGCGCGGCGACCGCTGCTGTCTCATTGTTTATACATTTGTACACTCTCTAGTGTCTACATAAAATAAACTAATGTAACGGTGCGCGGCGACCGCTGCTGTCTCATTGTTTATACATTTGTACACTCTCTAGTGTCTACATAAAATAAACTAATGTAACGGTGCGCGGTGACCGCTGCTGTCTCATTGTTTATACATTTGTACACTCTCTAGTGTCTACATAAAATAAACTAATGTAACGGTGCGCGGTGATCGCTGCTGTCTCATTGTTTATACATTTGTACACTCTCTAGTGTCTACATAAAATAAACTAATGTAACGGTGCGCGGTGACCGCTGCTGTCTCATTGTTTATACATTTGTACACTCTCTAGTGTCTACATAAAATAAACTAATGTAACGGTGCGCGGTGACCGCTGCTGTCTCATTGTTTATACATTTGTACACTCTCTAGTGTCTACATAAAATAAACTAATGTAACGGTGCGCGGTGACCGCTGCTGTCTCATTGTTTATACATTTGTACACTCTCTAGTGTCTACATAAAATAAACTAATGTAACGGTGCGCGGTGATCGCTGCTGTCTCATTGTTTATACATTTGTACACTCTCTAGTGTCTACATAAAATAAACTAATGTAACGGTGCGCGGTGACCGCTGCTGTCTCATTGTTTATACATTTGTACACTCTCTAGTGTCTACATAAAATAAACTAATGTAACGGTGCGCGGTGACCGCTGCTGTCTCATTGTTTATACATTTGTACACTCTCTAGTGTCTACATAAAATAAACTAATGTAACGGTGCGCGGTGACCGCTGCTGTCTCATTGTTTATACATTTGTACACTCTCTAGTGTCTACATAAAATAAACTAATGTAACGGTGCGCGGTGATCGCTGCTGTCTCATTGTTTATACATTTGTACACTCTCTAGTGTCTACATAAAATAAACTAATGTAACGGTGCGCGGTGACCGCTGCTGTCTCATTGTTTATACATTTGTACACTCTCTAGTGTCTACATAAAATAAACTAATGTAACGGTGCGCGGTGATCGCTGCTGTCTCATTGTTTATACATTTGTACACTCTCTAGTGTCTACATAAAATAAACTAATGTAACGGTGCGCGGTGATCGCTGCTGTCTCATTGTTTATACATTTGTACACTCTCTAGTGTCTACATAAAATAAACTAATGTAACGGTGCGCGGTGATCGCTGCTGTCTCATTGTTTATACATTTGTACACTCTCTAGTGTCTACATAAAATAAACTAATGTAACGGTGCGCGGTGATCGCTGCTGTCTCATTGTTTATACATTTGTACACTCTCTAGTGTCTACGTAAATGACATTGTTACAATAACTCAAAGTAATTTATGATGAAGTATAAAATATATTGTATTATTTTACGAAGGTAAACGGCACTTGAGTGTGAAATACAGCCGTTTGTAACTACGAGTGCCGTGCCGTATTAACGGGACTCAGATAGGCATTTATTTCAGTCAAGAGTTTCAAGTGCCGAGATCTATCTGAAACGTTATGTTGTTTCCATATTTATGATGGTGAATTGCAGTGATCATTGGATAATGTTTTATAAACCAGAAAATGAAATGAAAAGTGTTTATTCAAAAATAGGCAAAATTCATTACACTTTTTTGATGTCACTTTTTTGATCTAAAACTACTGCCGGTTCACTACCTGTATAGCCGAGAGGAAGAAAACGGCAAGAAACCTTCGGCACAGGGCCCTACGTTATGTCCAATAAATCTTTTTTTTAATGAACAGACTTATACAGTTACATGTTGGTACTTAACTTGTTATCACAGTAATTTACATCAATATCACAGTATGAGTAGTTTAAGTTTTACATTAATTTTTAACTCTGCAGCATCCAAAATAAACCAAAAGATGTTAATAGGCACTCAAAAGAAAGAACAGAAGAAATTCCATACGCAGAGTGCAGTGTGTGGGGGGGGGGGGAGAGTTGGACACCTCTCTGTCTCTGGGAGATGCAAATCTGAAGAGAATCGTGCATGACATCGCCGACGGTCCGTTAGGTACTGCTTTTATGTAACTGCTTTAAGCACAGGCGTGTTTGGGACACCGTGGATAACTCGAAAATATTGAAAACGACTTTGGACAAAGGCGAAAGAGCAAGTAGTGAAGTTGTGAATTCTTAAAGAACACAGATCTATGACGTGAAGATAGAGTCCGAGGTTTTTAAGATTTCAGGATCGTCTCAAAGGGCCCGTGGCTGGACAGGTGATTTAAGTTAACGCTATAGCCGGTTGATATTAAATTCATACACAAATACGATGGTGAACTTTGTGTAGATGGTAGGTACCTAAAATGCAAACTGGAGTAGTACTTGTCAAGTTGTCGCTGCAGCAATGTATGTCTGTACAGTACAGTGTATGCGTCCGTCACGTACCCCGCCCGCGCGTCCCCCGCACCTCGCACTGATTTCCCTCGGTACCTCACTCTACAGCTACGATGTTTTATTCTCTCGTATGTTCAGTTAATTTCATTATGACAAAAAAAAGAAGATCTAAGAGTAATAAATATCAAATATCCACGTCTGCTACAATTCCGGCGGTGAGTGGTATCTGATATTGTGATTCAGTTGGTTAGTTACACGTGATCGTATTAGTGAGGAGAGAGTCGGACGCCGGACGCCGGACGTCTCGGCCGAGAACGTCTCCGGTTACAAAAAGATCCTCGGAACCGGAGTAATGGAGTTACTGGAATGGACGCACTTATTGAGTTTGCGACAAATGGCTCGTACGAGACCCGAGAGAGCTGTCGACACAATCTGGGGCTTTGGATGACATATTAGCGTACAGTCAGCTGGCAGCCCCGCCATACAGTCTCACGGCGCGTGTCGTGTCGCCGTCGCCACGTCACCGCACCATCGCCACGTTCAGTATGCGTCGCACATGTCGGCATCCTCTACTCGTTACTGGAACATCTCATAAATATTTATCGTCGCTCGAGCGAGGAAAATTCCTCAATCTTTTCTACATGAATAATACAACATTGTTTAAGATAAAAGCAGCGCACTTTAAAGTGAACTCTTCATTTGGAGCTACGAGCGCGCGGCTCGCGGCTGCGGTGTAATGTGATTGAACCTCGAGATCTCTGCCTTATCCTAATGTTTCATTTCATTTCATCGTACTTTACTTTCGGTAATATCTCTTTGACCGTCTGCGCTCCTACGAGTTGCTCCCACAAAAGAAAGAAATTCATACTGAATAAATAATAAGCTCCAAGTATTACTTACTTAACTCAGTCGTTAATGTAACTGTTCAAGCTAACTGCCGCATTATACATGTTTAGTTTGAAATTCTCGGTTTGGTGGCAAACACGCGAAACTGAAAGCCGATGTAATCGTGATTTTACAGCGCTGGTGGTTCATTGGTATTCAGAGGCTCGTTGTGGTAATATAAACAAACCGAACTGTTTGCGGGGTCGCGGGGTGAGGGGGGCGGTGTCACAGTTCACTCACAGTAAAAACACTCGATATTACGATTATTAAAATATTTGCGTTTGTAAAGCTGCGGGATAATCCCCGCCCGCCTTTCATATTGGCAGCTATTGGCGGCGCGCGCGGACAAGACTCTGTTCCTACGTACTTAATAATGAAATTCCGACTGAAAATATACGAGATATTGTGTAAGTGGTACTCTTGTTGCGATGTTTGCAGCGAACTAGCGACTGCATTAATGGGATGAGTTTCGCGACTAGTTGCCGGTCCGTCATAACGACTACGAATCCACGTGACACAGAGACTCCCCTTCATTAATTACTTGCTCACTCGCTAGTTTCGTTTCGTGAAAGTTCGGATCGTCGCTTTGATGTGATGTCACCATTTCATTGTCAGCTGTTTCTCTATTCTGTTTGTTAATAATGTACGAGGCTGCTAGTTTGTAGGTTATGATATTTTTGAGCTATTTTTGTTGCAGCAAACCGCACGACTCTAGTTCATCTCTAGAAGGAAAATGCATTCCAAATACGCTTATTTCATTTAATTTTCTCGCTTTATATTCATTCGAGATTTCGTATTTTAGGGATTCACAAGATAAGAATTTCATTAAAATAAAAGACAGGTATATTCTTATATTACGATGGGACGTACTCGAAGGTCTCGTATAGGTGTGAAATCAAAGCGTCGAAGAGAGGGCACGAACACAATTAGCGGTCACAACGACCTCGTCTCTATCATTCACGAACGAGACACATTCCGGGGTCAACTCAATGAATAATAAACTTTATTGTAAGACAATTTTAAAGTTATTATAGTAGTAGGTCTAGGTATCTACCTATCTACTCTCTCTGTTTTAATGAACCAGTTTCGGACGGGGAAACATTTCCGTGGAAAATTGTATTTTTCCCGGAATTAAAAGTTCCTATCCTAAGTAGTAGAGAATCAATATTCCTTCCTGGTTGATTTTGCAACAAGTGTGCAACCGTTAACAATAAGTACCCCCCCCCTCCTCCTATCGCTAAAGTACTTTTATACTAAAGTCCCGTCCACACTGTACTGTAACTTATTTCGCTGTTACATTGTAATTAGCACCTATTACGTGAACTGTAAACTGTGATTTAACTTTGTGCGCGCACTTTGTTCATAATTAACTTAATTAATTGAACAGACGAGACCCCCTCCCTCCGACCCCGCACCCCGCACCCCGGTTCCAAGAACTCATCAAAATACTGTCACCTCACCGTCCCATGTTATATTTTGTTGCACTAATGTAAACAAGGATTTGTTCCCGTGTGGTCCGGGTCCTATGAGTTGTCTACCACTCCTTATCGTCCCGTATATTACAAGAGAAGACAGGCAACTCTAAAAAACTACGTCTTTTCAGACAAATGTTGGCCACCGAACAAACCGGCGACCTTAGTGTGTAGATACCCTTACACTGATTGCGACCAAATGTGTAAAAAAATGCCATTAACACTCTGCCGACACACAACTGAAAATATTATTAAATTAGCAGACTTGGGCCCCAGCACAACCGCAACCGGTTAAAATATAAATACAACATTCACACGTGTGTTCACAGCTTTAATCATTATCATCGTGTTACGTTCCTTAGGTAATCAACAAATAGCGATTACATTACAGCGGTCGCGCGGAGCTAATCACATTTATTAGTTCCCGTTTAGTTTCAGTAATACAATCAGTAGTCCGTGCTCAAATGACCGCACTCGGAATTAAATACAATAGTGTAACACTAACGTGCGGGATATCTGTGCGGGTGCGGGTGCGGGTGCGAGGCGAGTGTGGGGCGTTATATCCGCAATTTCCGGCGTCCACACGCGGGTCACTACAGTAAAATAAAGACAACTCGAGCGGAAGACTGCACCCTGTGTACTACTGTTTATTGTATTTCTATTACCTACATAAGTACCAGTTTCAACTATATTACTAGAACTGAGGCTCAAGTCTGCT
Source organism: Anarsia innoxiella (assembly GCA_947563765.1). Lineage (NCBI taxonomy): Eukaryota > Metazoa > Arthropoda > Insecta > Lepidoptera > Gelechiidae > Anarsia > Anarsia innoxiella. Next base: position 89,194 of record OX387401.1, read on the forward strand.
AATTTACATTATAATTCTTATTTGTGCGTCGACAGTGTCAATGACATTTTTTGACACATTTGGTATTTTACTAAACAATGGCCCACTGAGGCTATTTTAAATAAGCAGACTTGGGCCCCTGGTTACCTGAGAAAATATTTCGTGAATCAATGAACAAACCAATTATAATCAATCGTGCTTTTAGTAAGTCGATTTTCTTTGAAAAGTGGCAATTTTGACCGACCAGGTCTTGTCAAAGCTACGATTCTTAATTAAATTAACAGCCAGTTCATAAGCTGCATACATTAATTAATTCACTTTAGATTAAGAGAGTCTCGCGCTCAATTAATTAAAGTTTAACACGTATGTTATAAAGCGTTTGTACGTTAGCAGCAAGGAAATGTAGCTATTTGCATACTATAGGTATTTTATATTATACATACCTTTATATTATGTCATGTTCTTAAGTAATTACGAGTACCTACCTAAATATTTCTATAAAACAATAGCTACATAATAAATGAAATAATCATAAGTGAATAATGATCAAAATACGCCGTCGAATTTATTTGATAAGCAATAAACAAGCATAGACAGTTCATAAATAAATGAACTGGCCACTCAAAGACACTTTGGAAGGTAAATCCGTCATTCAAATATAGAACTTCTATTTTCAAATAGAGTATAAAGCAGTAGAGAAGAGTAGAGTTTTAGCTGATATAAAATTCGAATTTATCATTTTGTAGAATTGTTATTCATTTTCTAGTGTATGTCTGCTGCTTCGAAAGTGTGTGTTGTAGGCAGAAAAAGAGCTCGATCACGCAGGCTGTAAGTAAGTACTCATTCTGCTCTTTTAAAATACTTGAGTTATTATACCTTTCTCCAAACTAAATATAAAAATTTTACTTATCAGTGATTTACACAGTGAACTCAGAGAGAACTACTTTCACATTCATAGTAAATAGTTTCTTTCATCATAAAACATTTGAATGTCTTTTTTATAGTCCAGATATTTTCTTATTACCTCGTAAGCATTTAAAGTGCTTACGAGGTAATAGAGAATAGATATATATTTTGCAGGTTTCTCTTCAGCTAGGGACTCATTTCATTCTTGCATTCGAATGCAAGAGTAGTTACCTACTGATCAGTAGGTAACTATTTACATACAATGATTGTTCTATAGAGGTATTACAAGGGCGTTTGCAGCAAAGAGCGAGGATTTATAAGATATCCATCTGCGGCGTTGGAGACGGTTTTCAGTGGGATTTAGCGATCGGTTCCGCGTCGGGGGCGCACTATATCAATCACTCTGACACTGCGAGGGGGACGCGGGGGGGCGATACGATCTAGTGTCAAGTGTCGACGTCACTGACATCTCACGTTTACTTCAGCTTAGATTCAGTGACAATGTTTACTTAAAAAATGCATAGAAATGGACACAACTATCTTAAATAAATAATATTATTATATTAGATGTTTGTTTGTTTTGTCAGCTTATGGATGTCCACAGTTGGACAAAAGCCTTTCAAAGGATCTCCACAATGATGGTCTTGTGCTGCCTGCATCTAACATCCAAAGATGTGTGCAGTCGGAAAATGTCGTTATTACCTGTAAATAAATTCAGGTTCAACTTGAAAACTAGTGCGGTATTTATACAGTAAGTCGAGAAAAGAGAAAAAAAGAAAAAAAGAGTCGATAAAGAGTTTCCAACAATGAAGCCGCGGCCAGAACTCAACATTCATAAATGTACGAGTTCTTGCGGCGATTCGTAAAGTCGCGTCGTCTGTCGGCTCCGGATTTATTGAATGAACCACTAAAAAGCTTTGACTAACTTCTACAATTAAAAACTTCGCCGGGTTTTGTTACGAGCGGGGGTGCAGCGCGGGGAGCGGGGGGCGGGAGGAATTGCAAAGTTTTTTTGACGAGCGAACACCGCCGACAGACGTTTGTTTGACGGCTTGCCCTATCTAATGTGACGTCATTTTTTTTAAGTAAGAAGGGAAAAATCATGGAAAATCAAAGCGTAACCAGTGAGACCAATATGAATATTTCAATATATCATTAGGTACCTCCATTACAGCCATTCAGCCCATCTACACGCTACGGACATTTTCAAATGTTATCTGCTAAGCTCTTTATAAATAACACATAATGTATTCCGACAAATCTGGTTTATTTATATAAAGACACTTGAATATTGTAGTAGGTACCGTACCGACTACCCAAAGTCGGGGTCCTGAGTAAACGCAGCCCGTCCTTATGATTGCCAATACTGGACCGTCTATTCTACAATATGATACGTTTATTGTATTTGTATTGGCGGCCAGGAGCTCCTTATAAACCAACAAATTGTATTCGAACCGAAAATATTTCTTGTATCGCTCTATCTGATAATGAGTTTCATTATTGTTATTTGATCAATAGAAATGCCAAGCGTGTATTTAATGTTGTCTGCGGTTCCGTTAATTTCGAAAGGAATTCTGAAATTAATTGAGAATTCAACAATTTAATTTTAATTTAAATAACTTGTGAACTTGAGGTTATTTATTAATTCGGTTTAACTTGTCAGACTGAAGACGTTGAAGAATTTTATTTATCATGACTACATTAAGTAAGTAAACATAAGTCCTATGGTCTAGCTACCTCCCCTCCATTTCTATTCGTAAAAAATCTCGTAAGTAGATAACTCGCGAGACGTGACGTACCCGAGACGACTCTGAACTAAATATTATTAGCGAACCCAGTGTATTTTTATAATCACAATTTCCAAAGAACGCTTTATGAATAAATAATGGCTCGTTTAAAATATTTTATGGTTTAGACGAAATGGGAGGAATGTGGGAGGGGACGGAGGAGCGTGTGGTGAAGAGGGAATTTCGATTTTGTAGTGAGGTTAGATGATATAAAAGGTGCGTGTCGCCGCCGTACCGCAGTTCCACCACATCGCGCGGTTTTAGTATTACAATATGTTTCTATGGTAGTTTATTGTTTGTGTTCCGCGACCGCAACTCGTGCGGTGCTCGGAGAGGTTTCATCAAAGAGCGAATTTACAGTTTCCAGAGAAATACTGTCGATGGCAACCAATTTATGAATATCCTTTAGTTCGGAACAATCTTATAAAGGGGACGCAATAGGATTCCGAGTTGTAAAACAATCGAGTTGTAGAAGAAAGGAACATTCATCGCCCGGTTGAATTGAATCAGGATGAGACCGAGGTTGTACGATAAAGGTAATAAAACCTCGATTCTTGTGAATCTGGACGTCTGGATCGTAAAGTAACGACGTCGGACATTCGTCATGAATGTCAGCCCTATCTCAGGGAATTACCTAGGAATTGCCCGTTACACTGGAAATTCTAAACCTATAAATTGCGTCCCTGACACGTCTAGGATTTAAGTCTAGAATTCAGTAGACGTAAACAATCATATCACATTACAACAAACTTGTTACTCCGTGATATATTTGACAATGGGCGATGTAATAGCAATCAGATGCGCATCCACTGGAACAAATCTCTCGTTTGTAAGTCATCCCCCCCACCACCTCCCCTGAAGCATTCCAAACTATTTATTGAGTGGGGGGTACTCACACCCGTTTTACATATCTCACACACAATTTACGTCCCAAGATATTTGATAACCATCATATAAATCTGATCCTTCTAGAAATAATTTATTTTGCAGTAAAATATTAGTTGGTCTTATGACAACAATCTAAGTAGGGTTATAACCTAAGGTAAATCTTTTACCCGTTATGACAAAAGAATATTTTTTTGACGTTTTGTCTTTAGCCGAAACGTCATTTATCTGACTCTATCAGAGTTCTAGAACTATAAATAAAACTCATTTTAACTTTTCGAGACCATTTTTTTAAATATGTTTTTTTATTGTTCACCTGCTACTAACACGTTAAGTACCTACCTAACATTTGTTGCAGTTTTAAAGCTACAATCTCGTCGCGTCGACTTTCGGACTTTGTTTATACATCCTTGGAAGTGAGGCTATTGTTCTATCATAACTCGTGACGTCACTTCACACTATACCTGCACATTGTATTGTTTCTACGATCTAGATAGGTATAACTTTGGTGATACATTCTGAAGGATTTTACTGAAAGTAGAATATCTGACTATCTACTAGATACCTATATATTATATACCTACTAGAATTAGATACCTACTTACAGATACTTGCGGAGAAGATTGTCACAGATAATTTTTGCTAACAGCAAAAAAATTAAATTAAGAATTTAAAAAATCCCCGACTATAAAAAGTAACAAATAAGTAGTATTTAACTTTCATACAAACTTCATTACGTCGAGGGACCCCATTATATTTTCCTTACGAATATATATTATGATTATGTATGATAGGTATATGTGCGTACCTACCAAGTTACTTAGCGGTCCCCCGACAAAATGAAGTTTGTATGAAAGTTAAATACTACTTATTTGTTACTTTTTATAGTCGGGGGTTTTTTAAATTTTAAATTTAATTTTTATTTCGAAGTTTTTAAACCTTTATTATATTATAATTATGATAAGCTCCTCCTTTTGTCAACGTTGCATTATATTAAGAAAAAGATACTGATCAAAACGAATCCAAACACGACATATCTGCTGTTACATTTTTCAAGAATGGGTGGAGAGCTGGACTTCATCATCAGCTCCTCATCTGCTGGTACCATTGCATTACATAAAGAATTAAACGCTGATCAAAACGAATCCAAACACGACATATCTACTGTTACATTTTTCAAGAATGGGTGGAGAGCTGGACTCCATCATCAGTTCCTCATCTGCTGGCACCATTGCATTATATCAAGAATTAAACGCTGATCAAAACGAATCCAAACACGACATATCTGCTGTTATATTGGTTTTACTATCCTACCACAGTCGACAAAAGAGCTGATGACCTTGAAATGGCTGAACCGATTTGCATATTATATACCTAAGAACACTCCTAGAAATACCAGCTTTAATTTAAAAAAAACCGTATCCAAATCCGTCCACGCGTTTAGGAGCTACAGTGCCACAGACAGACAGACAGACAGACATCGACGTCAAACTTATAACACCCCTCTTTTGGCGTCGGGGGTTAAAAATAAAGGATATTAATACAGGCTGTTAATTAGACAAACAATAATATTTTTTACACTTGAAGGCTTTTAGAACGATTTAAGACTAAGATTAGGCTCTTTAACTCACTAGAGCTTATAATTCAAGATCCTTTATAATAACCCATTCTAGAATGTTCATTGTAGGTATAATTTTAATTTAAAAAATACGGAATAGTTAATTTACTTTCAGCGAGTCTCTGAACGGACACTCCAACAGGTAGTATCCACACATACAGTATCTACGGATACTGTTATAAGGAGGTAACCTGTTTGATTTTAAAACCAGTGAATTTGGTATATCTTTTTCGCCGCTAAATGCGAGTAGCGTCCGACCGCGTCACGTCGCGTGTCGCCGTGACTTCCCACCCGTCACCCCCGTGTAAAGCTCGCGTGGGTAACTATGTACGTACCTGTCGGCCGAGTGCGATGTAAACAACACAATTAGCACGGTGTATTGTTACCTCACCCCCCTCCTACCTTTGTTTGCTCAGCGACACTCACCGTTTACCACCTCGTGCTACAAAAATACTGCGATAAAAGAGAAATATGAAGGTTTTACAGTCGCGAGGTGGAGACCAAACCTCGGGCTGTTATCGTAGAGGGCGACGGGAAGGAAAGCGGCCGATGTCTACGGTACAGATAGGAACATATACGGTAACAAGCACGATGTCACCTGCATACTTGCAACTGTACCCGCACTCAATTACTTTGGTTACCTTTGAGTCTCCCGTCACACGAGCCTTGCACCGCGTCGCCACTGTCGCCAGCAATCATCTCGCAATTTGAAACCGTTCTTGACTATAAATCACAAAATCGATTATAGTGACACTTCGTTCTAAATTCAATTAGTAGCTGTACGTGCCGGGAATACCGCCCGCCCCCCGCTACCCGCTACCCCCCCTCCCCCCTCCCGCGGATGAAAGACGACTTTTATTTCAACACTAAAAATCAGCCCTCAAAGCTGTGTTTAAACAAATGGACCACTCTAATTCCTCTTTTTTAATCAAAATATACGGAGGTTTTCGTTTGCGCCGAATTAAATGATTGTTCTGTGGTTGCGTAGCGCTTCGTAGCGGCGTCGTAGCGTCGTAGCGCGTAGTGCCTTGATGTAGGCGGTTACCTGCTACGACGGGATCTAATCAAAGCGGTATGATAATGCGTGGTACGTGTCCGAGGAGCGAGGCCGATGTTTGTCCTGAGATTAAACTATGTCCGAGACCCGTATGAGGCTGCGACGGACGTCGTCAACCCCCCGTCCCCACACCGCCTCCCTGCTTAAATTAAATCATAAACTATTATATGATAAAGCCGTATAATTATTCGGCAAGTTCGTAAAGTTGTAGGCGGCGCGGGCGCTAGTTTGTTTGTTCATGTAACGTGCTTAAACTGTCACATTGGACCTTATCTACCTTCGTACCTACTGGTAAATATTTGTCAATTTTGACACGTAATTATAAAATTAGTAAAAGTAATCAATTATAAAAAAGTTAAACTTAAGTTCCCTTCCACGTTGGTTCTAATTCCGAGCCATCACCGCGGGATGTAACGAGTCTTGCAGTAAAATATTTAGTCACTTCATTAGCAGATTAACTCTCGAGAGAAAATGATCGACAGCTTCGGGGTGCGGGGGGGGGGGGGTACACGCGACGGAAAAACTACATTCAATTAGCAAAGTAATTTATTTAAAAATGTTTGTCTGACGTCACCGACGTTGACGCCGCTACACTAGCGATGACCCGCTGATTGCCTTCCGATTGCGGTCGTGACCTCTCTCCCGCCCTGCACCGCACCCCCCACCACCCACTTAATACCCTATCATTACATATTTTAATCTATGACAAAAAGGAACTCATCGCTATAATTAAACTGACGAAAAAACAAAACGAAAATGTTATTTTATTGAACAGCGTTTAGTTACTAAAATACTTTTATTTGCTATAAAAATATTGTGGGCTCGATATCGCGCACATATTTCACCGTTTTCCTTAAAGGGGTAATAATTTGTGTGTCGACACGCGAGGCGGGTCGCGAGGCACCCGCGGGGCTGTCACACGAGGCACCTCGTTACCAGCGCCAATATTGACTCGGGGTTAACATCCGGCCGTTGGACCCTGCTTGTTGACATTGCCCACTGCCCACTGCCCACCGCTGGTTGTACACCCAGTACAGTTTATGATGTAATACGATAACCGCCAATCTCGCATTACATCGAGGGGGAGCTAAAGGATGACAACGACATAATTATCACGCCATAAGATCACATTGGTTTTATAAAAAAATGCGTGTTATTGAATGATTAGTAAACTAGTTAATATGTATTTAGGTTTCGCAGTGATCAGTATCCATATAAGACCTCTAAAGGCTTCCAAGATTTCTCATAATGTCTATTAAATGGAACTGTAATCAAAATCACTTTTATAACTCGTTATGCTTGAGGTACGTACTTGTATTTATTATAATTTTACATTCTTAATCGAAGGAAGACTTAAACGAACGTGAAAGTAATTAAAGTTACCGAATACTTAGTAACAAGAAAAGGTAATAAATATTTTACGTATCCTTATTATAATTAAATAACATTCACCCGAAGTTTCTGTATAATATCTAATGTAACTTTATTATAAACAGTGTATTTAAAGCAGACGAGAATACGTAAAACAGAAACCATTAAACCCGTCTCTACGCTTCTCTTCAGACACTAAAAATGTAAAAAACTTATAAATTCAGATGATATAGTCTCGGGGCAGAGACATCACCGCCAGATGTTGCTGAAACGTAATCTACGAATAGTTGCCAAGCTAACAGTTTACAAAATATGTAGCGAGAGCGAATATTCAAAGATAAATGTTTAGAGTTTAGTAAAATCTTATCGTAAAATGAAACAGCGGCGTTGTCGGTGTGGGCGGGGCCAAACGGCGGCTAATTTATTAGAAACAGTTTGTTTGTTGGTTTGTTTATGTTTGTGTTGTAGATGCGAGTAAATGAGCGGCCGTAATCTGAGCACTTGCGGAATATTGTATGAATATTATATTGCAGCTGCCTTTCATCTTCGCCACGATAGACATGCGTGTACAATAACGAGTGGAAGCAAACAATGCAGTAACTGACCGCGATATAACTTTAACCACTCGATGTTGAGTGAAACTTTATAAAGAATCTATATTTTGTTACTCATATTCATAATATTTTAAAACTTTTACATATGTACCTACATAGTAGTACCTACATAGTCTGTCACACTCACACCTCTTTCTCATCGGGGAAAAATCTTTAAAACTTTTATATACTTTATATTGGACTTTCGCTACTTTCTAAAATTCAAATAAATAAAGGTATTCTCGAAGGAAATCTAATTTTACCAGCACCAAACTAGACGAATACTCATCCCGGTTAGACGTGGTCGAGGAGAAGATATCTGGAGTCTGTAGCCTGCAGGAAAAGGTTACCTTACTCAGTGATGAAGTGGGAGACCTTAAATGGGAACTGGCCAGTCGGGAACAATGGCAACGCTTAAATAATGTCGAGATAAAAGGCATTCCTATAAAAAATAATGAAAATCTATTCAATATTTTTTACGACGTTGGAAAATTAGTCAATGTTCCTGTAGAGAAATCCCAAATTAACTATATATCTCGTGTCCCAACTTTCAACTCTAAGGAAAAGTCGATAATTGTGTCCTTTGCCAACCGATTCGTAAAGGAAGATTTTGTAGCTGCCGCTCGAGCAAAGAAGACCATGTTGGCCAGTGACGTGGGTTTTAAGGACTCTAAGCAAAAGATCTTCGTGAACGACCATCTTACGCCAGTGTATAAGAAACTTCTCACAGAAGTGAAAACTGCTCTTAAATCTAAAAACTATCAATACATCTGGGTGAAGTTTTGTAAAATACACGTGCGTAAGGATGACAGTTCTAAAGTGTATATAATTAATTCTATCAATGACTTAAGAAAAATAATTTAGATTTTATTGGATTATTGCGTAGAAAAAAAAAATCGTTCATTGCTAACTCCTACCTACTACCTGTTATTTGCTTTTTGACCCAGATTTTTCACCTAGTTATTAGTGTTATTATAGCATTTTTATTTGTATTTAACCTTAATCCATCAATTGTGCAGTCAGCTAAATTATTGCCTATTTACTCACAACTTGTTTCTATGCGTTTTTGCAAATCTTGTATGTATAAATATTTTTTATTTTTTTGCTGTTAATTTATTAATAATTTTAATACCTATTTTAGTGCATTAGTTTAAGATGATTGTAAATATAAATTCAACAATATGGCAATTATGACGTGTAGGTGCGTGCGTGTTTATGTTACTACACACATAATCAATGTATAAGTGCTTTGTCAATACTTTATTATGTTTCTATTTGTGAAAACCTGTAATTGGCTCCTTTGTTAATTTATAATTTTCTATTTTGTATATTGTAGTGATGGGCCGAGTACCAGTTTTACCGAGTAACCGAGTACCGAGTATTACTCGGTTTAAAGTTTACCGAGCCGAGTACTCGGCCGAGTTACTCGGTATACTTAAAGAAGGTAGAATTGCGCGCTAGCAAGTTCGGGAGCAAACGGTGTTACGACCCTCCCTCCGCACCCCGCTAATTATTCAAGTGAAACCAATAAACCGCAAGGTCAAGAGAGGAAAAAATTTGATAAAACACTGTTTATGAAATTTTCTCCTATTTAATTATGGTTTTAGCAGCTTATAACATTGCTCTAGCTGGGCAAAGGCCTAAATATGTACCATAAGAAGGAATGAGACTATGATCTACCAAGCAGATCCAATGCGCAAGGTAGATATATTTGCACCGAGTACTCGGCATTTTAACCGAGTTATTCGGCCGATTACGAGTAGTGAAAAATGTGCCGAGTACGCCGAGTACCGAGTATTAACCGAGTACTCGGCCCACCTCTAGTATATTGAAGCTGTTGGTTTTCCAATAAATAAATAAATAAATAAATAAATAAATAAATAAATAAATAAATAAATAAATAAATAAATAAATAAATAAATAAATAAATAAATAAATAAATAAATAAATAAATAAATAAATAAATAAATAAATAAATAAATAAATAAATAAATAAATAAATAAATAAATAAATAAATAAATAAATAAATAAATAAATAAATAAATAAATAAATAAATAAATAAATAAATAAATAAATAAATAAATAAATAAATAAATAAATAAATAAATAAATAAATAAATAAATAAATAAATAAATAAATAAATAAATAAATAAATAAATAAATAAATAAATAAATAAATAAATAAATAAATAAATAAATAAATAAATAAATAAATAAATAAATAAATAAATAAATAAATAAATAAATAAATAAATAAATAAATAAATAAATAAATAAATAAATAAATAAATAAATAAATAAATAAATAAATAAATAAATAAATAAATAAATAAATAAATAAATAAATAAATAAATAAATAAATAAATAAATAAATAAATAAATAAATAAATAAATAAATAAATAAATAAATAAATAAATAAATAAATAAATAAATAAATAAATAAATAAATAAATAAATAAATAAATAAATAAATAAATAAATAAATAAATAAATAAATAAATAAATAAATAAATAAATAAATAAATAAATAAATAAATAAATAAATAAATAAATAAATAAATAAATAAATAAATAAATAAATAAATAAATAAATAAATAAATAAATAAATAAATAAATAAATAAATAAATAAATAAATAAATAAATAAATAAATAAATAAATAAATAAATAAATAAATAAATAAATAAATAAATAAATAAATAAATAAATAAATAAATAAATAAATAAATAAATAAATAAATAAATAAATAAATAAATAAATAAATAAATAAATAAATAAATAAATAAATAAATAAATAAATAAATAAATAAATAAATAAATAAATAAATAAATAAATAAATAAATAAATAAATAAATAAATAAATAAATAAATAAATAAATAAATAAATAAATAAATAAATAAATAAATAAATAAATAAATAAATAAATAAATAAATAAATAAATAAATAAATAAATAAATAAATAAATAAATAAATAAATAAATAAATAAATAAATAAATAAATAAATAAATAAATAAATAAATAAATAAATAAATAAATAAATAAATAAATAAATAAATAAATAAATAAATAAATAAATAAATAAATAAATAAATAAATAAATAAATAAATAAATAAATAAATAAATAAATAAATAAATAAATAAATAAATAAATAAATAAATAAATAAATAAATAAATAAATAAATAAATAAATAAATAAATAAATAAATAAATAAATAAATAAATAAATAAATAAATAAATAAATAAATAAATAAATAAATAAATAAATAAATAAATAAATAAATAAATAAATAAATAAATAAATAAATAAATAAATAAATAAATAAATAAATAAATAAATAAATAAATAAATAAATAAATAAATAAATAAATAAATAAATAAATAAATAAATAAATAAATAAATAAATAAATAAATAAATAAATAAATAAATAAATAAATAAATAAATAAATAAATAAATAAATAAATAAATAAATAAATAAATAAATAAATAAATAAATAAATAAATAAATAAATAAATAAATAAATAAATAAATAAATAAATAAATAAATAAATAAATAAATAAATAAATAAATAAATAAATAAATAAATAAATAAATAAATAAATAAATAAATAAATAAATAAATAAATAAATAAATAAATAAATAAATAAATAAATAAATAAATAAATAAATAAATAAATAAATAAATAAATAAATAAATAAATAAATAAATAAATAAATAAATAAATAAATAAATAAATAAATAAATAAATAAATAAATAAATAAATAAATAAATAAATAAATAAATAAATAAATAAATAAATAAATAAATAAATAAATAAATAAATAAATAAATAAATAAATAAATAAATAAATAAATAAATAAATAAATAAATAAATAAATAAATAAATAAATAAATAAATAAATAAATAAATAAATAAATAAATAAATAAATAAATAAATAAATAAATAAATAAATAAATAAATAAATAAATAAATAAATAAATAAATAAATAAATAAATAAATAAATAAATAAATAAATAAATAAATAAATAAATAAATAAATAAATAAATAAATAAATAAATAAATAAATAAATAAATAAATAAATAAATAAATAAATAAATAAATAAATAAAATGCGATATCGAAAAATGTTTGTCGGTTATCTCGCTCCACTTGACGTTTGCGGATTTACCTACAACGTGAGATTGACAAAGCTACCAGATACAAAGTTATACCTACACGAGATATTCACACACGTACACGATACAAGGCACAGTTTGACTAGATACGGTTTGTTGGATGCTTGAGCAATATAATCGCAATATATAGCAGACGCATTTGTAGCTACGTACGATCTGTGGTACGAGACATTCAATAGGCGAGTCCACACAGAGCGAGCAACCTCGCAAGACTGATATTTCTCCACACAGGGATGATCTCGCTAACCCATTGAGTTCTCAGTACCTACTCAGGGGCCTCTTTTAATTGGTCAAATGCTTGCCTCGTGAGGCTGCTCGCTCTGTGTGGACCCGCCTAATGAATAATCGTCTACAAAAAGTCATCTATCCACAAGCGTACTAGTTCTTATGTTACCAACTATCCAAGCTATTCGTCTGGTCGTGGCTGGGAGCTATCCATCATCACGGTGGTAACACGTCGGGATCCGCCGTAAATTACGCGGATCCGGATCCGGTGGAGGGATCCGGTACAAAAGGATAAGTTGCTTTTAGAATAATTCTGTAGATTCTAGATTTTAATTGCTGCTGTTATTCTATTACAGTCTCTATTTATTTACTTAATTTTGGCCAATATTATTCTCTTGTATAAAGTTTGCAATAGCAACATTTCGGAATAGCTTTGTAATCATAGTGGTGTCAATGAACTCAGAGCGACGCTACAACTGCAGCAACTCTTCACCCACCCAATATAAATGAACGTCGCTTTGGAAGAATATAATAAATACTGAACACCAACCTCCGTAGTGACAGGTCGTGGAGGGGAGGAGTGGTGGGGCGTGTATTGTCCAGCCACGGCATCTATCAGCTCGAGCCTCCAGCTATTCACTAGGAGATATTGCAAACAATATTTCATCTAGGTCGCAACAGTCAAGTGGAAGTGACATTGCTCGCAGGTTGATACGCTAACTGCTATTACTAATAGCAGTTCGATCTCAACCGCGAATCGTTTATTTTTAAGTGATCACGTTAGCTTAACACTTCTATCAATGTATGCGTGGTTTATCTAATGCTGTGTGGATTTAGTGCTTAAACTGACTGGCAATTGTTTTCCTTAAGCTGTCTACACACCAAAGCGGCCGGCTTTTTGACAGCTACCATTCGTATGACGAAAAGCCGCCGGCCTAGCCCGGCGGCATGCCGGCAGCTTTTGTGTGTAGGTAGCATCAGGCAGTATACTACCTACCTATTAATCTATTAGATTACAGGTATTTATTGTTAAAATAATTACCTATAATAAATAACGGGAAGTAAATACGTTGATAAACAATGATTTTAAAGTAGAATCAGATCGACGTCGGCCGCAAGCAGCTCGTTGTACAAATAGGCTCAGCTCGCACCTTATTTACGGTTTGGACCCCGCCGCCATTATTTGCCGACTTTGCTGCCAGCTGCCATCCTGTCCTCGTGTCCTCGTGTCACCTACCAGCAATGACTCCAATCAAGCCGCGAGTAAAACCTGTAATGTGGACGGTTTTTATTTTGAAATTCACACGATTTATTTTGTTGGATTTATATTTAATTAATTACTTTAAAGTGCTGTAGTCATTACGAGCTTATATCACTTATATAAATCATTCTTAACGAAATATTTACGTATATTGAAAAACTTATAATTAAAATAGTGTTGTTTTCCCCGTTCCCTGTCAGAAGTCATAACACATTCGTGTCCCACAAGACATTATGAAGCACGCACGCGGTCATCATGTCAACATATAGGTAGCATAGTTGTGGTATAGTATTGGTGCCTTTATGTGTACCTACCTATACTGGTCACCGATAGGTAGTTATAGCATATAGGACTGGTATTAAGAAATAACCATAATACTCGTAGACGAGAAACTTACTTTTCTAATTCCGTGTGAGAAACTAACAAACTTTTCTCAAGCCTGAGTGGCCAAATAACATAAAAAAAAACTCAATTCAATTCAATAAAGATTTATTCATAGGTAACCCAAAATTACACTTGAATGCGTCAGAAATATAAAGCAAAAATATAACAAGTTAACAAAAGTAAAAGCAAATTAACTGCCTGAAGCTACGCTGACTTCGGAAGGCAGATTCCCCAGAGAAGAAGCCAGCAAGAAACTCTAAAGGTTGCTCTTTTTAGAACTTCCGACAGAACCAAATAGTTTAATTGAAATGCTGCAGAGCCAACCTCACGATTGTTAGAGGTCACCTATCTGTTATACCGTATACAATAGACGAGTCATAAAGGTGGTCGCCGACGCGTGCTTTATTAACGTAATTCCGTGCAGATTGCGTCGTTGTGCACTTTATGAGGCCGAGTGTCGCCGGACACTGGGAGGGGGTGAGGGGGGAGAGCGGGGGAGCTAATGCCACGAGTTGCATAACAGATGAAAATAAGTTGTCGTGTCAACATATGGAACTCCACTGCTGGATAAAAACCTCCAAGAATCTCCATAAAGACCGATCTTGCGCTGCCCACATCCAAAAAATATACCTATTTTAGTATCTGTTTATTGAGAATATCTACTTAAAGCGCTATCGCGCTCTCTCTATAAATATAATGTTTTATATCTAGTATCAGTATAAATCCTAGAACAAAACCTATCTGCTTAGATTTAGGACAGCCTTGCATCAAAACCGCTTCACTAGATAACCTAAACGAGTAAAACGTGCCAAAACTGTTCGTCGCGTTAACTACGCTATCACCATGCAGCTAAATTGCTTTTTGATTAGAGCGAGATTTAAATTTGAAGGCAGCTTTTAAACAATCTAAATAATTATGAAATTGTGATCGATCTGAAATCAAAACGATGTCAGTGATGGTGAGAGGGACGGAACAGCGAGATAGATAAGTTCATACCTAATGATCGTCTTCGCTTCGTAAAGATATCTGAAAATAAATGACAAATAATTAATATAGGTAAGTATGTATAGGTAGGTACTATAGGTACTAGTAGGTATCTATGTACGAGTAAAAAAATAATAGGTAGTTTAAAACAAAATTAAAAAATGAATGCACAAAAATATTAAAACTACGTACCTAATAGTGCATTGTGTACAAAAATTTACCAAAATAGATCTTCCAATCCACCTACCTTTAATAGTGCAATATTTAAAGAGTAGAGTCATTTATTGTTTGTCCCTAATACCTACCTTTGGTTAGTATTTTTAATAAAAAACCTAGTTAAATGGTAAAATAGTATCATCCCTTCAAACAAGTCTCCCAGTCCATTTGACTTACTAATTCCCGTGATATATTACTTTAGCAAACTTACACAAACTTTAACAAATTACATATGTAAGCTTTGGAAATCCTGAAACATTTAGCGGTATTGGAAGGGCTTATGAAGTACTTGTTGCTGCCTAGTTACGGTCAGTAGGTAGTGACTCCGGCGGCGGTCGCGATGCTAATTAGCCTAAATTAATCCGCTCCCGGTATTTAACCGGATCCCCCTTCGTCCCGCGCCCCTCGCCCCGCATAGATCATCAACGGCCGAGGTTTAACTCTAACTAATGAAGAAGTATTAATGAGCACCCGATGCTAATAATGATTGTTGTAACAAAATGCGAATAGAAATCTATGTAGGTATGTGTAGCTTTATGTTGCTTCAATGAATAGGGCAACTTATTATTGTAGTAACTATAACATAAGTACCTACTTATGATACAAATGATAAATAAATATGAAATTCAAAGAAACAAAAAATTCGTGGGAGATATTCCGGAAAATAGTTGTGAAAATGTATCCGAGGGTGTAAAATTATCGCTGTAGAGTAATGTCAGCGGGCGCGGTGTCCGCCATTCATCTTGAAGCCGGACGGATGTCACCAAAGTACCGTATTTTACGATATTTCACGACACTCCGGGAAATACGCTACACCTCTCTCTACTCGTAAAAATGTATACTGTCAACTGTTTCCGGACACTACACACCAGCCGGAGATACTTGAGGTCACTTCAAAACATTCCTTTCCAAGGAGACAGTTAATAGAGAAAAGTAAATAGGAAACATAATAACTACATTTTATCTGAATCAATTGTCATAAACACTCGATTCGAAATAGCGTTCAGATGAAAACAGCCCGCGGCTGATTGATTGACTCGCATCTAAAGGAAATCTTAATGAATAAACGTTTTGAGAAACATTAATTAATAAATCGAAATTGAATATTTAATAGCAACGATTAAGAGGTTCACCCTTTTAACAGCTTTTCCTTTCATTTCAACAATTCTTCCATAGCTCGGCACTTTGTGAAGTAGCAAACAGTAGTATAATAACATGAAACGTATTTACGGAAAGGGACCCGAGCCCGACTCAATAAACATACTTTCTGCTGCGGAGTACTTGATAAGAAACAAAAGTGAGCGGCGTCAGGTTACAATGGCGGAATTACCATTTAAATGGAAAGGCAGATTTAGCTGCCACATCGACACACCGGCACACCCGCGCGACATTCAATATCTCCCCACGGGACGGGAAACAACTGTCGACATTTAACTAAACCGGGATGTGTACTGCACGTACATTTAAAGAGCTAAAAATAACTTTATTTTATTGTTTGTTGCAGAGACGAAAGGTGCATCATCCCAGCATGCATTGAGTGAGCTTGAACACGCCGGAGCGTCGCCATGAACCCGAACGAGGCGGAGGAGCGGCTGGCGTGCGACGCGGCCAACAACGCCAGCGAGCGCCCGCTCGGCCCGCACTGTGTCGGCGTCTTCGACCTGTGGCAATGCTGGCCGCACACCCCCGCCAACACCACGGCCTACATGCCCTGCCCCGCATTCGTGCCTGGTTTCCGACCCGAGCGTGAGTACCACACCGCTACCACAGTGCGCTGCTCCGTAGAGCAGTCTAACGGGTATGTTTGTCCGCAGTGTGGGCGCACAAAGAGTGTACAGCGAACGGAACCTGGTGGACGCACCCGGAGACCGGCAGACCGTGGTCTAACTATACCACTTGCGTCAAGGCTGAGGATGTAAGTAGTGTTGACTATTTTTTCCTGCGTGTTACTAGACATCACAAGTAATCGCCGCTGGTGTTGCAGGACGTGAGCGACATCATCGCGGTGTACGAGGCCGGCTACAGCGTGTCGCTGGTGGCGCTGCTGCTCTCGCTCGGGATACTCTTCTACTTTAAGTGAGTGCGGTATGAGGGGACCGACCCGGTCACACCTCGACCACGACTCAACTACCATTGCACTGTTCCAGGAGCCTGCGGTGCGCGCGCATCACGGTGCACATGAACCTGTTCGCGTCGTTCGCGCTGAACAACGCGCTGTGGCTGGCGTGGTACGGGCTGGTGGTGCGCGCGCCCGAGACTCTGGAGGCGTCGCCCGCCTGGTGCCGCGCACTCAACGCCACGCTGCAGTACGCGCTGCTCACCAACTACACGTGGATGTTGTGCGAGGGCGTGTACCTGCACACGGTGCTGGTGAGCGCCTTCGTGTCGGAGCGGCGGCTGGTGCGCGCGCTGGCGGCGGCGGGCTGGCTGCTGCCGGTGCCGCCGGCCGCCGTGCACGCCGCGCGCCGCGCCGCCGCCGGGGACCCGCTGTGCTGGGCCGACGACGGCGCGCCCCGCCCCGAGCTGGCCGTCATCGTATGCGTCGCCGTGCTGCTCAACCTTGGCTTCTTGTGCAACATCGTGCGCGTCCTGTGTACCAAACTCCGTGCCGGTGGCGGGCCGGCGGGGGCGCAGCGGCCCTCGGGCACGGCGCTGCACGCTTTACGCGCCACGTGCTTGTTGGCGCCGCTGCTGGGGCTGCAGTACCTGCTGACGCCCTTCCGCCCGCCGCGCACCGCAAGCTGGTGGCTCGCGTACGAGTACGTGGCGGCGCTGAGCACGTCGCTGCAGGGGCTGTGCGTGGCGGTGCTGTACTGCTTCTGCAACGGGGAGGTGCTGGCGCAGCTGCGGCGGCGCTGGCGCGTGCTGACGTTCCGGCCGCGCGCCAACTCCACGACGAACACGACGGTGTCGGTGAGTAGAAGGGAGCGGCGGGCGCGGCGCCAGCTCGAGGCCGCGCGCGCCGCTCACGAACGCCCGCTGTTGCAGTTTGTGCGGTCGGCGGCGCCGGGAGCGCACGAGGACAAGGTGTGACTGGCGGCGGCGGCGGGAGGGGGGGACGCGCCGCCCGCAGCTCCCACCGCCCCCGCCGCCCGCTCCCGCACCATCCGCTTCGAGTGCGTCGACAGCGACGAGGACGCGCCGGCGAACACGCGGCTGCTCTGAACCGCACCAACACCAGCGTCACCAGCGCCCGCAGTCCTCGAAGTGAATCACAATGACTCTATGTAGTAGCTATATAAACAATCCGAGCGAGTATCAAATCAGTGTTTCGTCGTTATAATGTGTAGGATGTATCGAGAAGACGCTTCAAGTGAAATCTCTCCGGGAGCGGTAACACGGGTATTTAATTAAGTAGTTGGATGAGGTACTTATTCGTTGTGTAGTCGTTTATGTCGAGTCGGGTACTCTATGTCTATTGAATGTTGTTTAAATGTATATTTATGTAAAAAGTGTCTAAGTATGTTTATACCGCTAAAATCGGTTTTGTAAATACTGTAAATGGATGCAAGACTCAAAGCTATAAAAATGTTAAATGAGGAATCTGGTATATCATTTCCGTTTCTCTACAAATCCTTCTACTACACTAGTAGACGCTGATGAAATGAAAGATCATTAATTACAAAGACAGATGATAATGATTGGCATGATGTACTCGTAGGTATGACAAATGAGCGTACGACATGTGCCACCGGAGCTCGCTCGGATCGAGTCCACGCGTCTGTCGTATACAATATGATATCGTCACAGTGTATGACAACCTGCGACATGTGTCGGGTTGCGACGTTGCTGGGATATTGGATGAGATATACTAATTAACTAATCATAAATTGTCTTTGAAATCGAAAACGACTGCCTACTTATAGAACAGCTCCTCAAGAGTAGATAATTATCTTTTATTTGTATGTGTTTAAATGCGTTCGATACAGATAGATGGTAGAGATAGATGCATACCACGACGGTGCACCAGTATATCGGGAGCGATCGCTATTGTTTCTCGATCTATAAATTAATTGGCTAGTGCATCGGCGCGCGCGCCGGCCGGTAGTTATTTATATTGATTGTCGTTCGGCACTTCGCCTCGCCTTATATGGGCACACAGATGAGTAACGTCTTTGAGGGATAAATAAAAGTAGGCAAAAAAGTAACAAAAATTATAATTAAACCACATTAACTTAAATTAACTCACTTACACGATAACGCAACAGCGTGCAGTCTCCGAGAGAGAGTATAAAATAAATACATTTGTAGAGCGTGAATAAAGATGTAAGTAAATAGTACAGCGGCGACGACGACGACGCCCGCGCCCCCGCCCCGCGCACCCCGCACCCCGCGTCCCCGGCGTCCACGACCCAGTGCTGCTTAGAAGCACTTGCGGTGCACGATGCCCGGCCCGGACTCGTCGTACTCCTGCTTCGAGATCCACATCTGCTGGAAGGTGGACAAGGAAGCCAGGATGGATCCTCCGATCCATACGGAGTACTTCCTCTCGGGGGGAGCGATGATCTTGATCTTGATGGTGGAGGGCGCGAGAGCGGTGATTTCCTTCTGCATCCTGTCGGCGATACCGGGGTACATGGTGGTACCGCCGGATAACACCGTGTTGGCGTACAGGTCCTTACGGATGTCCACGTCGCACTTCATGATGGAGTTGTACACGGTCTCGTGGATACCGCAGGATTCCATACCCAGGAAGGAAGGCTGGAAGAGGGCCTCAGGGCAACGGAAACGCTCGTTACCGATGGTGATGACCTGACCGTCGGGAAGCTCGTACGACTTCTCCAGGGAGGTGGAGGCGGCCGCGGTTTGCATTTCCTGCTCGAAGTCGAGAGCGACATAGCACAGCTTCTCCTTGATGTCACGCACGATTTCCCTCTCAGCGGTGGTGGTGAAAGAGTAACCCCTCTCGGTGAGGATCTTCATGAGGTAGTCGGTCAAGTCACGGCCGGCCAAGTCCAGACGGAGGATGGCGTGGGGCAGAGCGTAACCTTCATAGATGGGCACGGTGTGGGAGACACCGTCACCGGAGTCCAGCACGATACCGGTGGTACGACCGGAGGCGTACAGGGAGAGCACGGCCTGGATGGCGACGTACATGGCGGGGCAGTTGAACGTCTCGAACATGATCTGGGTCATCTTTTCCCTGTTCGCCTTCGGGTTGAGCGGCGCCTCCGTCAGCAGGATAGGGTGCTCCTCGGGAGCCACTCGCAGCTCGTTGTAGAAGGTGTGATGCCAGATCTTCTCCATGTCATCCCAGTTGGTGATGATGCCGTGCTCGATGGGGTACTTGAGGGTGAGGATACCTCTCTTGCTCTGGGCCTCATCGCCTACGTAGGAGTCCTTCTGACCCATACCCACCATGACACCCTGGTGACGGGGGCGACCCACGATGGAAGGGAACACGGCACGGGGCGCGTCGTCTCCCGCGAAACCTGCCTTACACATTCCGGACCCATTGTCCACTACAAGCGCGCCCGCATCATCATCGCACATCTTGGAAGGTTTACGTTACTTGCGGCACGAGCTGATAAAGACGACTCTGAAACAAAATATTAGTAAATTAATACAGCGCATAAAGCTACATTAGGTATTAGTAAACTGCTAAGTTAGTAAGGATATATTTAGATTTGTATCTGTAGCTTTAGCGGAAGGAATTTAATGAATACTTCGTAGATTTATTGTATGTTTTTGGTTATTTTATCAATGCTTTTGGATGCCTGTTTTCGGTAACGTTAGGTTGTCAGTTAAATAAGCATTCTGCAATTAGCTAAGTGTCTGCTAGTAGCAGACTTTTACTAGGTACAGCTAGCGTTCACTTAACCGGGCTACATTATTAATAGAATTTATAAAATGCACAAGTAGACACATAAAAAATTGCCTTTTTCAAAAACCCTTCACCGGTATTCAAAAATTCAAAATGAACCCTCTGAAAAATTAGACTGTGTCAGTGAAAACAAAAGCTAGTTAATTATAAAATTGCCCTCTTGTTTTAAAAGCTGCGAAAGCCGTAAGTAATTAGCTATAAATTACCCGCTGGGAGGGTCTACAGTTACAATTTACAAAATTTTATATCTGACTGAAGCCAATTTAAGCGTAGTGAAAATGGACAAATTAATTTTAAGTTTAATTTATATAAAATAGCGATAAATAAGAGTGATCGCGTTATAAAGCTACTGAGGTAAGTAAATAGGTAAATATTTTAATTTTGCTTTTAGATAGAAATCACGTGACGAAATCCAGGAAATCCAATAGTTTGTAATGTATCGCACTGGGATAAGTCACTAAGGCACTAAAGGGACACTAGATGCACTATGGGGTTGGGTGAGACACTCACGGCGCGCGCGCAGGTTGGGTGCGGCAGTGAGCGCGGCGGGCGGCGCAGGCGGCTATATACCGGCGGCGGGCGGCGCGCTCACCCTACAAGGCGTCGCGCTGCGGCTGCGCCGGCGCACCCCGACTGCCATTTAAGAGCATACGGCGCCGTTGACCGCGGCCTCGGGTCGAAATAGCCTGTTGCACATTAGCTGAGTACAATCGGAAGACGGTGAGCTGATGCCAGGGTCGCAATGATCGTGACCTCTTCACATCACTCGGTGACATCGGTAATCATTTCACAACATTTATTTTTATTCTATACTAAATCGCATTCAGCATTTATTTTATTTTTCTAAAAATAGTTTTCTGCAACCACGACGCTGAAAACTGGAAAGCAACTCAATGGCTCCTCTAAAAAGTAACACATCACGTTCATAATACAAAAAATTGTACTAATGAACTCCTGAAAAAAAAGGAAAATGTTTTATTTTTTAATTTGGCGTTGAGTCTCTAGACGCGACCACCCGTTAGTAAAGCCTCACTTCAAACCTCTTTGAATACAATTTAATTTTTTAATTGGTTTGCTTTTTTACCTTCCGGTAGCTTTGGGGGCTCTTTTCGTAAATAATTTAATATTTTTGATGAGAAAATATTACTCTGCTAAGAGCATTTTCTGCGATGATATTTTGATGAAATTCTCTAATCTCTATTTTTAAATAATATTTTAACAAAGTTTTTAGATTTTATAGCGATTATAGAACATTTTCTCGTAAATAATTATTTAATCGGATTAATGAGCACCTTAACTTTAATTTCCGAGTTAGATTAGAAGTTTCATAAGAAATGCGAGCGAAGTCGGTCTGTAAACGTAGAAACAAGATAATTAACTCGACGGAGTATCCTACCTCTTTTATTTAATGCACCTCATTACGAGTCAGTACTTTGAGTTTTATTTCGAAAGCCTTTACTCTTCCTTTACCTCTCTTTGAGCTTTATGTTGCTCTCTACTTTATGTTTTATAAACCATGGAGAGTCAGAACATCTCAGGAATACCTAGGCAACTTTTTTATTTTGTATTTCTTCTGAACTGTGTAATGGTATCTACACACCAAAGCCGCCGGATTTTTTGACAGCGTAAAGCCGTAAAGCCGTAAAGCCGCCGGCCTAGTCCGGCGGCATGCCGGCGGCTTTGGTGTGTAGATAGCATTAGTGTGTGTTTGAAGGGTTTTAGTAAAATATTTTCACCTGTCTATAAACTACAAATCTGACGTGAACTTTATTCCCATAAGAAGGGTTGAAGAAAAAATTTGTTTCTTTCCAGTTTTTTTTGCTACTGAAAGGCTGTATTTTAAAACTCTTACTTTAGGGCCTATTTTACTATTTACAGATATTTATTTATTTATTTATTTATTTATTTATTTCAACATACATAACAGATTACAGTCATACAGGAGTTACATAATTTAACAATAGTTGGGACTAGACCATAATCCACTGAAAATGTATGCTAGTCGATACAAAACGTGGTGGAACAAGACAGTGTAGGTACTTAAAAAAGTAGAATAAAAAAAAAAGTTAAATATAAAGGAATAAAGAAATGCAACAATCAGTCAATGTTTGCTAAATTAATTACTTCTAGATGTTTTCGAAACAATTTAATACCTCTCACTGTCTAAAACGACATGTTTTATGAAATAGACAAAGGTTTATCTGTCAGTTAAATGTTATCTGTTGGTGGAGAAACGGGCACTAAAAGAAAAAAGCATTGAATACTCGAATAAACCCAGCGAAATATAATTGGTATGTGTATAGGTAGTAGTCTCAGCTGCCCGCGGGACTTGTAGTGCTATCTAACGACAGTTTTAATGATTACAACATCTACTGAAGTAGGTAAGTACTTAGCAATACCTATAATCTAAAAAGTACAAAAAGAAAAGGTACTAAGGTAATTAAATTGAAAATTTTAACGAAATGAAAGCTATTAGGTACAAAGAAAATAAAACATTTATACAGGTAATAAACTTTAATAACGATAAACACTTCAATTACTTTCATCAAAGTAATAATGGAATATTATATACCAATTAAATGAAAATTTCCATTTGGTAATAAATAATAAAGACTCTTTTTATATTTATATCCTAAGCATCGTTTTTAAAGTTGTTTGTTACGTAATTCAAGAACTAGTATAATTAATTTAGGAACTGGTATTTATAGTAGGGCCTTACTTACTTATTCAGATCTAAATACTTGTTAATCCTTTCTTAGTAAAACTTCTGAAACTTACTTAAAACTTAAAGTGCTTTTCCACTATCTATTTAAGACGTCTTTCTTTTTCCTTAAGATGTTAATACGGAATTTTCTCGAATTATAAACAAGAAATAATATAATTGACCTTTAAATTGATAAAAGGCTAACATATAACTAATAAAGGGTGATTATTAAAGAGCGATTATGTTATTTTTATAATTAAAAGTTTCATTGTTTTACAATTGTGTTTTCCCGATTCCAAACTGTAAATTAAAATTAAGATTTTACCTATAGTTTGGAAAATTCATTGAACTTGTAGTATTCAGTAGGAGTCCATGTTCTACGAGTTTCATATTATTTTATTTGTTTGGTACAGACGACGCGAGAGCAACATGTCCACGTAAAGTGACATTAAACCGCGGCGTGTGTCGTAGGGTCCACGCGGAGTCCCGGAGGCTTACAAAACTCGTATTAGTATGCAAAAGGGAAGAGTTGCCTACATTAGAGATAAGATACCGGTTCATAACAAGAGCTGGAGAGGAATACCAAGCGATGACCTCGCGGAGGAAACTGGGTCATATCTTGGAGATCATGAGCTTACCACTGATTTGCCAACGAGAGTCTGCGGGAAATTACAGGATTGTACGAGTAAAGGGTGTTTTACAACAAAAATAATTTGAAATGTAAGGAGAAATACGCAAAATACGAATACTGAAACTGCAATGTAATGTAACTCAGCTTTATTCTTTGCGGAAATGTCGCCAAAACCCAACAACTTTTCTCCTTAGGCGTAAACGCTATTTTCATGTAAATCAATGTAGCCTTAGAGACGGGACCTTTTCGACGAGTTACCTTTATTGAATGGTCTAGTTTGGGCCAAATATGGGCGATTTTCTCGGTACCTTTATAAATCCCTAACCGAGACGGGCTGAGGGAAATAAGCAGGTAGAGTTAAGTACCTACAGTAGTTTCAAATTTACTATAACAGAGAGAAGTTAACTTAAGACCTGATTAGCATACACTCTAATACAAATAGGATCTCAAATTAATTATGTATAACAATATACATACAACGTGTTAATAAATAAGCGCAAAACCTCAGACACCCCAACTTATTTTTATTATAAATAAAATAATTATGTAAACTGATAAAAAGTTTCACGGATTATTTACGAAGATTTAGTTTTTTGTTTTTTTTTTCAATTGTTGGAAGTTCAAAAATCTATGGTAATTACGCATAATCTTATGCGACATTACCATTTCATGAACCGCCGTCGCCGCCGCAGCCGATATTTACATTCAGTCAACACAAAAAATACAGTTAAGTAATAATAATCAAACACGGCGTAATGGAAAAAAAAGGTAAAATTTGACCCCTATTTTTTACTAGTGGAATCGATTCTACTCTCCATACTGAACAAACTAATTTCTAGTTTTGCGTTTATTAATTAACATGTTGTATAATGGCTTATACTATCTAGCTAGATACACCACGGCAACACGTAACGCATTGGCGGCCGATACAAGGTGCAGTTCGCTCTATCAATACACTCATTACTAATTATATCACCGATGCACATGCACCGCGCTGCAAATAGAGTGCACTCACAAGTCCATATAAGAGAATGGACGCTATGGGTGACGTGTCGACTGTCTATAGATCCTCGTTATCTATGATGGATAGCCCGCGGTGTCTGCGCTGCGGTGTCTACAGGTCGATGCATCAATTATCTATACAGGGTGTAACTGAAAGGGGGTATAAAGCCAAAACACAGCGATAGTCCCCATGAAACTGAACAACTTGCCCCAAGGAACATGGGTCGTTAGACGAAAAAAAATTTCGCCTCCCCATACAAAATGTCCGATCAGCTGATCGAGTAAGTATGGACGATCCAAAATTTTTTTCGTGTAACGACCCATGTTCCTTGGGGAAAGTTGTTAAGTTTCATGGGGACTATCGCTGTGTTTTGGCTTTATACCCCCTTTCTGTTACACCCAGTATACAGCCTAATATTTCAGTATAACAGAATTTCAAGGTATCTTGCAGACGTAGTTTTTCATTTAAATCTGTTCAGTGGTTTTTGCGTGAAAGAGTAACCTCACTTACATCCATCGGCACAAACATTGTATTTGAGTTTAAGTACCTACCTAGGTAGGTATAGGTAATAGGTATTATCTAAAGCAAATTCATTTTTTTTTTCACAAATTCATTTTAATTGCAATTCGGAATACCTAGGGTATAAATAGTAGAATATTCTGAGAAATATATAGGTACTAAAATCCCAGCAAGTTAAAACTATAAAAGGATATAAAAATAAAAGTTTGTGAAAGCGACAGCAGATTCCGATGTCGTAGCGACAGTAAAAAAGTTACGCTTCAAAAGTTTCATTCATTTTATGCGTTTTGTTTGAAATAGAAACCTGATAGGTATTGCAATAGGTATTTGCGTGTTTTATAAGTATAGTGCTACTAATATTATAAATGTCAATGATAGACGGATGGATAGATGGATGTTTGTTACTTCATCACGGAAAAACCACTGAACAGATTTTGATGAAACTTTGCAATATTATAGCTAATACATCAGAATAACACCTACGCTATATTATTCTACGATATCATGATTTTTCACAAGATATGCTGGTAAAATGTGTACGAAGTCGCGGGCAGCCTCTAGTATTATAAAATGTCAATGTTTGTGCCGATGGATGGATGTTTGTTACTCTTTCACGTAAAAACTACTAAACAGATTTTGATGAAACTTGGCAATATTATAGCTAATACATCAGAATAACACATAGGCTATACTATTTTGAGATATTATCATCTCTTCTTAAGAATATGACGATAAATGCGAACGAAGTCGCGGGCCTCTAGTAGGTCATAAACTAATAACGTGTGATCAGAAATAGTCGTGGGCGCACCTCGGGGCGTCTCGGAGGAATCAACTTTGAAACCCGACTGTACTGTAGTTACCTACTCACTCATGACAACTTTGGACCCGGCTCTAGGTACTATACTCGTGAGTAAACGTTACTATACCCCTCCCACCTCTACCAGCCCTCCCCCTACTCCTCCAGACGGCGTGGAGGGGGTGTTTACTCGCAACACGTCTCTTTTAATTTGTTTACATTGACCTTTTGATTTTGGAACACATACGAGAAGATACATCTTATACATTTAAATAAGTCCCTACCTCTTAGGTATAGGTATGTAGGTATTCTAAGGTTCTTTTGACACAACATCGTATCTAACACGCGTAAACATTTCCTCATTAATTAAAGTAATACGAATGTCCCCGCTTAGCCGAGCATTAATTCGGTCTAAATAATGACAAGAGATAAATTTAATTTATAAATTAATGTGCGGTATTATTTCGCTGTCTGTATTAAATTAAAACCAGATGGAAAACATTATATATATAGGTAAGTAATTAATGGGCATGATGACTAAAAATGTGTTTCAAATATTTTTTAATAGCCTAAAAGACGGACTAATTATTTTTTGAATTTTCGAATGTAGTCATCATCCCCATTTGATGCATATATCTCCTACCTATAGGCATCTAGAGTACCCAGTTCGTCAGTGTCAGTCCACTATACAACTATAGGTACAAATATTTCGGAGACTGTAAAAAAGAAGTTTAAATTAGAAATACGGAGGTACCTATATACGACAATCCATACCTTAATTAAACTTTATAAACTTAAACTTAAAAGTCGTGTGTAGGATCTAATTACTTATATTATTCCTTATTCTTTGGACCCAGTCTCGTACTCGCTCATATAAAAGTGTTACGATTAAATCCCGAGTCCCACAACCTACGTCCTCAGCCCTGAACTAAATCATCGGGAAGCAAAGCCGCGTGATTTGATAACGTATTGTTGACTCACTTTATTCAATCAATGTTATTGTACCTGGTTATTGTAATCTAGGATCATGGTGTGTCTGTTTGTTTAAAGTTTTCTGCATAATTTCTACATTTTCTTTAAAAACTTCTGTTTGCGACTAAGTAGGTATTATTAGTTAAAATCGCTGATTAATAATATGACGGCAAAACCAATGTTTTTTTTCTTTCTTGCCGATTAACAAATGAAAGCTGCCAATGAACCTTTTGAAGCAGTCGCTGGTTCATTTTAGATATCGTAACAATTCGGTTGATATTTTCACGATTGAACCACAAATTCTTTATATTGGATCTAGAAATCCAAGCTTAGAATAAGATCAAGCTACGTATTCTCTGTCTGTCACACATCAAATGAAAAACATATAAGATCGTATAAAGATAGAGGGTGCCACCACATATTGCGGGATCTCGAACTATTATCAGCTGAAGTGTGATCTCGCACAATCTTCGGTCGTTTATCCAATTACAGTGTGATGTAGGGCGGCGGCGGGGGTGCGGGGGGAGCGGGGGGAGCGGGGGGGGGGAGGTATATACCAACTTACAAACAGACGGAATGGTAAATACCATCACGGTCACAAAGTATGGTGCGATGGTTCACTTGGCAGCTATGTCGATCAATAGCGGTACCTATAAAATGTTTACTTAATATTTCAGGTAGATAAATACCAATATTAATGGTATAAACTTGATATTCTTGTCAATAAATGGTATCTAGTACTCACACATAGGTAAGTACAGCAATTCAATACTTTCTAAGTTTTATATCATTGACCATAAGTACCTTCATGGTGTCGCGCACAGTATGACCCTATTCAATTGAAAAGGACACATCTAAATACCTTTAGTCCTCATGTGAATGTTACTCGAGCAAATAGTATTTTATTTTCAGTAAAAAACTGTGTAAATGTTAAAAAACGTGAAGCGCTTTAACTGAATATTTTTGAAGCAGCCTTTGAGATCAAGGGTCGTCCGTCGTCGGCCGCGTCTCGAATATTTTCACAGAAGCCTTCGTTTGACCGTTTTAAAGTTTCGCTTTTTATTTTTACTCTTTACAGTAAGGAAAACTGCAAAAAAGAGCCTTGGCAACTTGAGATTTGCAACTTAATTCTTATGCTCACTATCACCTATACTTACATTTTAGCTTTTTCGTTAATAGATTAATTTCACAACGAAACGTTATCCAAACTTTTCCATAAAATATTTGCTCATATGCAAAATGTGATGTTAGA
Organism: Anarsia innoxiella; assembly: GCA_947563765.1. Classification (NCBI taxonomy): domain Eukaryota; kingdom Metazoa; phylum Arthropoda; class Insecta; order Lepidoptera; family Gelechiidae; genus Anarsia; species Anarsia innoxiella. Next base: position 118,360 of record OX387401.1, read on the forward strand.
AAGAAAAATCGTAACCCAGCGTCTCTGTAAGAGTTGGAGATCATTCATCATTATACAAAAACCTTTAGAAAAGCGTTTTGATTTGTAAAGAGTCCCGTGTTCCGCGTCGCATCGGGTTTTCCAGGTCGCCGACAATGAATTATTGTGGCAGATTATATTTGCTGTATGAAACACATTTTTTATTCTATTTGTATACGTTTATCAAAAACTCAACAGGTAAAATAAATTCAAATCCAAATAAATACTTTGGGGTGCTAAAAATAAAAATGTAAGGAAAACGTTCAGTTCTTTCAGAGCTTTTCTAATCTATTAAAAAGGTTCAATCCAATATATGTTATTTGGAAATAAGTACATTACTACGATGACGCTATGTTCAGTATTGTGTTATTTGCTAATTACTTATCTGCCATTTATGTGATACCCAACCACCCCAATCAACCATAATTGTCAACTGTAGCGGTAATATACAATGTGTATTGACAAAGGCGGCTCTATTCAGTTCGACTCACAATCGACGGCCAGATACCGCTCATTGTGGAAACCCCACGGCTACTATAATACTGGAAATATTTTCTATGGGTCGTCACTTGACGGACAACAACAGGCTGCTCGTTAAGGTACTTTATCTCCCAGGGTTAGGTAAATAAGGAAGTCGTCTCGCCCGCAACCGCCGACCTGCGACTCAATAATGAACCGACTCCACTCGTTTCCCTTTTTCATTACCCATTGCGAGTAGCGAACCTCTCACAATAAACAGTCCATTATTTTCGAGAATATTCCCACTGTTTACCCATACATACATACGTCCTCATTTAGAAATATCCCGCAATGAAAGCTATATTAACCTCGATAAACATTTCTCTTGTCGTGATTAATTGTAGGTTGTACTTTGGGAATAGAAGGGACAAATTAACAAGCTATTTTACGCAACGGGCTTTCTTAATAAAGGGCTTAAAGTATTTAGGAGCTAGTATTCCCTGGACAGGGGCTTTACTTTCCAGCTAAAAAGGGAAATTTTGCGTCCTTCATTTTGGCTACCTCACTAGCTATATACTTACACATATAAATGTCCGGAAAGTGGCGACACATTGAGCTATGGAAGGCAGCCATTAATGTCTCGTTTGTCTTGTAACAAACAGTTCGGGAGAGGTTAACGTCCCTCGATTAACCGATGAACGAGCATCCACTCACTTACCGATGTCACTCGGTTAATTAAAACGCGGTATTAACCTATTAAGTCGTCTATTCCACTCTCACATAAGCGGATGAATTAATGTTTTCTAGTCCAAATTGATAGTAAACGTATTTCGTTCATTACCAAGGGAAGGCACATCGATTCTCTACCTTTTGTTTTACGTGGGTAGAGGTGAAACATACTATTTTTATTTCTCTACCATGTTAAAAGATATGAGTACAAAATACAGTAACATGAACATAGGACTAGTTGAAAAATAATCTTCTAAATTACAACTAACGATGAAAATAAGGTTTAACCCGCTCCGCCCGCGCCCGCCCGCGCCCGCCCTCGCTCGAGGCGGTCCCGTTTCAGTGTCTGTAACAAAACAACCCTCAGCGATAAATTTAAAACAGATTAAAAGTAACCTGCTAAATTAAGTATCGCGTGTAAAAGAATCGGGCAACATCTGGCGTTTGATCTCTATTTTACAACCCGCGGAGCTGTGTCGGCGACCTACTGGGACTTGGTTACAGCCTACAGAATACTAACGGCCTAGGATAGACACATTTGTGATTACCTGAGACTAGACCGACGATGACACGAAGGAGTTTATTATGTAGACAGGAACGGTCTAAAGTCTAAACTGCTGAACGTTTACTAACTACCTACAACATATTCATGTCATACCTACCTACTGTATTCTATGTAATGTACCTGCTAGCTACGATATCATCTAGGAGACCTGTTGGCAAGTGATCACAATAAGCTAACAAAAGAATTCTTTGATTAAAAAGGTTAAAGCATAGGCAGGCATAAGGTTTAGGTATATGTGAAAATAACATGATTAAATGGATGATTTACCTTTTTCTATAGGGTGTAAATACTTAGGCGTGGGTAGGTAGGTATGCTTCCAATGTTTCCGCAATGTAAACGAATGAAATCTTAATTCTACTATCCATTTAACCTTCCGTTTGGAGCGGGCAACATCCGTAAAAAGGTTCCCTTCAGAAAGCTAATTTGAAGAATTAAAATAATTGTGAGGTGAGATAAGAGTCATATGTAGGTAGAGGTGTGTAGGCGAGAGGGCTACGAGAGGGCCGCAGGAGGGAGGTTTGATCAAATTGAAGACGAGTATATTTTCCCGAGCGCCGGATTATTCTCAAAGTGACGGGATCTTTGCAAATATAATATCGAATTACTCAAAATTGCGATCCAATTCGGAGATAGCTCTTGGATAGGCGGCGACAGCGACGTCGGCGCGGCAGTACCCTGTTAACTAGACGCGGACTTCGGGCGGCGAAATTTAATAAAGAGTTGAAAGCTTCTTAACCGATTAGAGAGGAGCCGCGGTCGTGGAGTCCCGTCCTCGGCCGAGGGTCGCGGAGTCGCGTCAGACATACTTTATAAGTCGCGGTGGACGTCACTCTTGAATAATAAATAAACAGCTCTCTCATTTCCCAAACAGGGTGCCTACCTATAACATTATATTTTTTCTAAAAAGTAAATGAATGACTTTCAGTTTCCTTGTACCTAACGTTAGCTTTTTTTACACACACTAATCGGTTTTGCGGTAGGTAAGAAATTGTAGGGATTAGACACTTAAGTGAGGATGTTATGTAAGTGGGTACTTACGACTACCTTTCATTTTCAGCACTTTATTTTTTGCGCACACTTAGGTTAAACATCCCATTATACTAAGACACTTGTTATTCAACAGTTACGCTTGTCATAGCATCATGAATACCAGACCTGAAATATAAAATAAAATAAACCAACTGCGAGTAAAACGCGTAGCGAGTATTCAAATTAATCTACATCTACCAACTATTGTACAGATCTGTAACTGTTTCATTCCGCCCATTATCGTTTCGATTCAGATGCAATTTGGTATCGGAAAAATGGCAATTACTCGACAATTTCCACGCGACTGCAATGCGGACGGACAAATTCGTAAATAAGTGTCTAAAAGTATAATAGACCTCATTTTGATGATGATTGAACCTCCCATTTCGGTCACAGTGACAGCTTACGCCGAACCGAACTCTGCTGTCGTTGGTGTGCTCTCATGTGGCTGATGTAGCTGATCTTTTTAGAAAATGTTTGGACCTCATAACAGCTACAAAAAGACGTAAAACTTACCTATAGCGTAAACAATAAGGTAAGTAGTCGTATAAGTAGTCGGTGTAGTCGGTGTCACGTCACGCGTTCGGTTATAATCCGCGGTAATCCACCGTTGCGACCGCTATTGTGTCGCGACCCTTCTTTGTCGCACTTAATTAATATCCTTTCTTTAGTCTCGGTGAACAAAGCTCTTTAAAACAAAAAGATTCCTTTTCAAAAGATGCTGGAGGAAACGAGTCGTTATATTTTTTAATGATATCGCTACTGAGATATTGAAATTACAAACTGTGGTTTGTAATTTCAATATCTGAGATTAAAACGAGCATTTATGACACAAGTAATTAAGAGTTTAAGTACCTATTGTTATAATTTACTCTATTGCAATGTTCTGACGATTTACTTGGCCGCTGCTTCTCAGGTGACCTGAGTTTGAATCTTAAACATAGTGGTGCCCCCACATTGCATATTCAGTATACAAAATATGTTTGTAAACATTTTAGTTACCTTTAGTATCTATACAAAAAGGTCGTTATATTTAGTAAACATTTTATAATATGCAATATAGGAGCACCATTATCATAAGGTACCTAAGTACCAACCTACATGCCTCTAACTAAACAATAACAGAACTTTGCAAAGAACAACTTAATGTTTGAGCGAAGTAGCCGTTTGGTAACGGAACGTAGTAGGTAACCCACTTAAAACACTGTTACGTTAAAAATGTACACTCGCAACTGATCAACTATTTCTTTTTTAGCTAGTTTTAATAACTTTCAAGTAAACTTATATGTATTTGAGCCAAAATGCATGTGAAGTTTTTAGTTCCATTTAAATTTTGTAGGTAATTATGACCTATTTCTCATAAAACTAAATGAAAGGCACCATTTCTAAATAACACAACATAATAAGTTTGTTTCTACATTGATTGTATTCTACAACATATAAAACATAGATTAACAACAATATAATATAATTATTTGTTCTTATTTCTAATGTAATGAGGAGTCTACGGCTTTGAGTACTTGTTGCAAGTATAACGTTTATATTGCGCGAATGTTGCTATGTGACACTGCGCAACTCATTTCAATGTAGCTAGATAAATAGTAAGAAATAATTACAATCAATATTCAAGAAAAACATATATGACTAGATTATAGAAACAAATAAATTTTAAACTAGATTTAAAAGGATCGCAGTGTCTCAGTTTTTAATTTCCTAAATATTTAAATTATCGCGCAATTTTTATTCATAAAAATATACTTTGGAAGCATTTATAAACATTTGTGTATTCAACATTTAGTAGCCGCTATTTGAGACTTGGACACGTTCATTTTATCTTATTATTAAATATTTTATATATACAGTCATACCACAAAAATAAGTTCATTCGTGTGAGCAAAGAACGCGTTCTTATTCGACCAACATCAGTTGAAAATTCCCATATAACAAACGTTATGGTTTTAGAATATTTCAAATAACCCCTTGTATGTTGAGAATTGTCTATGGTACAAGAAATGCAAAAATTTGCAGAAACCACCATTTTTGCAATGTTCCGCAACAGATGCGCCAAATCCGCCATTTTGCAAAATTTGACGGTCCACAGGTGACTGGATAAGATATTCTTGTGGTATTACTGTAAGGGTGCTTTCCCAGAGATATGTTATAAAGCTAAATAAAAAAAAGATGAGCCCTGCTATGGTAGTGTTTAATTTCTTATTCTATTCAAAAGAATGTTCTTCTAAAGAAATCAGCTATTTTCTAATGAATGGATTGAATTAAATACTCCCATACATATAATTAGCTTTAGGACCACATCTCTGGTAGCTATGGCTATGCCATACGCCCGCGGGCATGCAATTTACAATACGAGTGCGGACTCAACTAAAGGTCTATCTACTCAGATCCAGGCCGTGCCCGTGACGTGTCCGGGCCGTGGCCAGTCAGGAGGGAAAACAATACGTCATCATGACAACGTGTCCGGGCCGCGTCCGGGACGTGTCAGGAAAAAAATATAATTCCATACATGTTCTATGAATTCGTTCACACGTGTTGTCACGATGACGTATTGTTTTCCCTCCTGAAGGGCCACGGCCCGGACACGTCCCGGGCATGGCCCGGATCTGTGTAGATAGACCTCAAATACATCTATTCTATACTTTATTGTATAAATACGGGGTTGTGACATCGTTGCTATATTTAGGTACATTTAGAGTTAGACACAAATTCTTAAACAGTGTCGTCTACTAGGACTTCATATACATTTTAGTATGAGATATCGACAGTATTATGTCGGGATAGCCTATACTCAGATAGTTTTGTATTTTATGATCGATTATATCATAGTAGAAAGACACAGGTATTTAGTGTTGTCTTTTAAGATCTTTCCCACTGTTCACTTCATCTTGTGGGAAAAAATTACGTTTTTTATATAAAAATGGTATTTTCATTAAATTTTATAGTCATCGGCCGAAACCGGGACGGTCCCAGCGTGTAACGACTGTAGTATACATTCCGACAGACATTGTTGTTGTGCTTCAATCGCTTTTGGGGCGGCGCACCTCTGACGGAGCGCAGCGCAGACCATTTTTGATTGTCATATTATTATCGACATTGGTCAGTTAACATTTGCTTGTAGTCGCTTAGATGCTCATTTGTTCTGTTTACTGATTTCGAATATTATTCTAATGAGAATAATGACGATAATAATATGGCAATCAAAAATTGTCTGCGTTACGCTCCGGCATCAATGCACAACTTACGGCTGAGTTACGCTAAAGTACCGAATTATAAGATAAGAAAATAAGCTTGTATTACACTCACGGAGACGGAGGGCGGGTTGAGCTGCGGCACCTTGTGTCCCTCGTACTCCCACTCGGAGAACAGCTTGTGCAGAATTCTCATTAGAATAATATTCCAAATCATTTTTATTTTAATGAGAATAATGTCCTTCACCGTTAGCAAGTGGTAATCGAATAAATTGATCCGTACATGCGTGCGTGGTTGATTACGGCCTAATCACTCTCTCTGAGAGTAGACTCGTGCCCCTAGGTGGGGACATATATGGGCTAATAAGGAGGAGAATAATGTCGATAACAATATGACAATCAAAAAGCTTTGCACTGCGCTGTCGTGCACCGGCCAAAATATTCATTTATGCTCATTTCTCAATACGTAAGTCGCAACTCGTATAAGTCTGTCAGAATGGTACACTATAATTATAGGTATGTTAAAGCTATACTATCCTACCACTGAGTATGTCTTACGTTACATCTAACATATACATTATACATCAATATTCAATTCCTTGTAGTGTCGACTGCTTTAAGCTCTACACATATTACACCACCACCTCTATGAATAAAGTATTCAAATAATTTGAGCCTCTTTGGTACTGTTAATTTGGACTAGATTCAACGTAGGTGGTGTAGTATGCGTTAACCTTTGCTCTATTGGCTGTTACATATTAACTTATTCCATATTTACACCAAAAGTAGAAAAAAAAACGTTAATTTTTCTGAATTAAAACTTGATGAATAAGTCTGTATAAGACCTAGTTATAATTCTCGCTTTCTCTTATACTCTGTCCTTATCTCCACAAGCCTTTAGATAGAGATAGCAATGCCACCCTTCTTATGTTACCTATATTTATATACTAACAATTGATGTAAATATGGAATAAGCAATCTCTTTTAAAAAGTGCGGTTTCGAATTATACGACATAGCAAACTTAAGGACTGTGTTACCGTCTAGAGATAAAATTTATCTGGTAGATATTTTATATCTGTCTCTATCTAAAACGTCATGTTTCATGAAATGGACATAGGTTTATCTGTCAGTTACATTTTATCCGTAGACGGGGAAAAGAAAGTTATAAATAATTTATTCAGCGGTTCCATGACAAAATACACACATGGAAAACTAGTTTAACAGTTAGTTAAAATTGTTGGTTAAACTGGCCTTTAAATGAACATCAATTCCATCAATTGAATTGTGACTAATCACTGTCATAACTCTCAAACCCGCACGTAGAAGTCTTAGAGCAGCAGCGTATAACATTACACTAATACTGGGTGTAACAGAAAGGGAGTATCAAGCCGAAACACAGCGATATTTCTCATGAAACTGAACAACTTTCCCCAAGGAACATGGATCGTACGTAACTAGAAAAAAAAAAACTTCGCCTCCCTCCCCATACAAAATGTCCCATCAGCTGATCGAGTAAGTATGGGTGATGCAAAAAATTTTTTCGAGTTACGTTACGATTACGACCCATGTTCCTTGGGGAAAGTTGTTCAGTATCATAAAGACTATCGCTGTTTTTCGGCTTGATACCCCCTTTCTGTTACACCCTGTAGATAAATACAAAACGTAAAGAATCGTACATCTGAACCAACATCTATATAACTATACGCAGTGCAGTCTCTACGCGAACCGTTTGGTCGAACCGTCGTACCATCGAACCGTGTCCGTCGTACCATCGAACCTTGTCCGTCGTACCATCGAACCATGTCCGTCGTACCATAGAACCGTGTCCGTCGAACCATCGAACCATTGAACCGATCCACTATCGTCAAATGTATTGCACTCGATAAGCTTTATGTTACATTCAACGCGACAGACAACTACCACAAATTATAAATAAATACAGTTTATTTTATTGCAAACCTTTGTTTTGGAGTCGGGACATAGGTTATGAAAACAATTTCCCCTTTATTACAAAACGAGTTTTAAAGTTCTACATCAGTTAGTTTAGTTTGACGTTTCAGCCATGGACAAAACGTCAAACTAAACGAACTGACGTCGAACTATCTTTAAAACTAGCTTTTTAATAAGGGGGTTTATGTCGAAATAGAAAAAGCCTTCTCTAGTAATAAGCTCAAATGATTGTGCAATTTTGACTATCGGCCCATTCCCCTAAAATTTTCATTTCACGAATTTGTAAAAAGACATCAATTATCAAAATAAAATGAATTTTGTATTGCGACTATAGATTGGTTTCTTTTAAACCCATGCTCCTCATAGGAAGATATTCAATTAACCACTCTTTTAACTAACGTTTGCAATAAAATGAACTTCGTATAAACTTCAACACACTTTGGTCAGCGTAAATGCAAGTTTGGAAGAAAGACGAAATAAATGCTATGTCAGTATACAATTTGGTTTGCATATGTAGTAGGTAGTTACATAGAAATAAGTTTTGGCGCCATACTTTTTGGGCGAATGGAGCTAGATATTTTGCTGAGATATCCTATCCATTTTATTTAACAAGAGAGAGGGAGATGTCAGATTACCCAAATAATGGAACTGAGTAGGACAACTAGCGTCATTTCCGCCATCCTTCTCCATGATTCCACTATTAGGGTAATTTACAGTTTGTGGCCATTGATGTATTAAGGTGGATATAGACTACAACATTTCCTCGAGCATTTACTTGTAATGTAACGTTCGTACGAATGCTCGGCGTTATGTTACAAGTAAATGCTTGCAGCGAGTTTGTATTTTACCAACCGCGCATCGCCTGCCCTCGTACAAAAAGGGTCGACGAAATGTTACACCAATATGCTCGTTGGTTTGTAGAATACGCTATTACAAAGAGCCAAGCGTGCTCGACGTTTTGTACATAGAGGAGTGATATATTACAACATTTCATAGAGCGGCTCCTTGTTCACAAGTAAATGTTGTAGACTATATCCACCTTTATGAAAAAATAATCATGTTTTGAAGCTGACATCTCTGAATAATCAATACTTTTTCTATGTCTCTACTACCCATACAATAAGCTAATGGGGATGATGACTACATTTGAAAATTCAAAAAATAATTAGTCCGTCTTTTAGGCTATTAAAAAATATTTGAAACACGTTTTTTACCTGATCAAATACATAAATAAATACAAAGATACAGAGCATCAAAATTACGGAGTGGGGGGTATTAACGTCACTCTTCGGTAAAAATCGTACTAAGGCGTGACGTCATGACCATGAGCAACTTTAACCCAGTGTATGTTTGTCATTTTTAGTTTAAGAGAAAAAGAAAAAATACGTGTCGAATATTTCAAAATGATCTATGTGATGGACTAAAAAATTTTTTTTAGTCATCATCCCCATTCCCGGTACATCACGCTACCGTGGTGCTGTTCCCCGACGTGTCCCAGCAGTAGAGCAGTTACAGTAGAGTACACCGCAGCCGTAACTTGCGATGTCGGCGGCGTTTGCCTTCCTGCTGCTGCGGGTGACGGCGGATTATACGCACCAGCTGGAACAAATACAATTGTGTCAGTTAGTGTTGAAATTGTTAAAATAAATAAAAAATCATTGTAAATATAACTTGCTTTTATTCTCTTAAAAAAAGTAAATCGGACATCTTCTAGAACCGAAAAACAACAGAAGGAGAATATTAATTCTTCAAACCAATAATAGGTGGCGCTTAATAAGATTATGAATTTAATAGAATACAACCTTATTTCAACAGTTAGTTAACGTTGGGGTAAGTAAAAAACTTTAAAAGTCTTTAAAACTCTTTCACACTTCTTTCATTAGCTCAATGACATCCCACTTCGTGATGTTAGCATTCCTGCAGATTCTTCTAGATTCATCTCTGGGAAATTATTACCGTGCGAATCTAGCATCAGCTTTAAAAAAAATAACATTGATGTATTTCAAGTGCTATGTATATTTGTAGGAAATAAAGATTATTTGAGTACAGTTGACGGCTCTTCAAGCTTAAGACAGGGGCACCATATTTTGTTGTGACAAAGGGGCGATATTAGAAGTATTTTGTAAAGATAAATCAGCTCTTGACTGTACAAGTCCGCAACTTTCACTAAGTCCACTTTATCAACAAACAAGCCACTATTATAAATACCTCATGGAAAGCTTTATCGATATTAAGCGGCGGCTCCTTGGCGCTGGTCTCGATGTACGGCGCGCCGAGTGTCCGCGCCAGCTCGCGGCCCGCCTCCTCCGACACGGCGCGCTGCTGCAGCAGGTCCACTTTGTTCGCGCACAGCAGCATCGGGTACGTCTCTCTGCATACATACAATACATACAAATATTATAAATGTCAATGTTTGTGCCGATGGATAGATGGATGTTTGTTATTCTTTCACGCAAAAACTACTGAACAGATTTTGATGAAACTTGGCAATATTGTAAATTAACCTTTCACATCCCACTGGCACATTATAAACTCAGACACAATCACAGAGCACCCCCTAATAGAGCCCGAATCATTACAATTTTATTCGAAACAAAACTCACAACTTTAGGCGGCAAGCATGAAGTGCGGGGGACGTGACAACTATGCTGTGATTTGCTGAATCAAGGTCAACGCATCGCTTAGAGATGTGCCGTGACGACAGTTAGGTTTATCGATAAAACATATTTACATGTGTGTTACATTTTTATTGTTGAACAATTCGATGTTATAACAAAATTAAATAATTAGAGAGGTTAAGTTAAAATTGCATGACAATTGACGACACTTACCGGTAAAATTAATTTGAAAATAAATACATGCTTCCGAAAACTGAATTTCAGTGTCCCAAATAACCCAAAACTAGGTTATTATTTAGAAACTTCTAATAAATATGCTATACCTTTTTTGCTCAGGACATTTAGGAAATCTTTAAAAGAAAACAAACACCAACTTTATTCTATTATTTGCGATGAAAAGAAATAAAAAAATATCGAAGTAGTGTTCTTTACATACTTATTAATAATAATTATTAGTCATTTTTTATCTACATCTCATCTCAACAAAAAGTGTATATTATTATTGTATTTGATAAAATAAATCGATTACATTCAGTCGATAAATTTGTTACAACTCTAGTATTGAAATTTCGGAAACGAAAAAGGATAAACATAGTAATTAGCATAATGATAGAAAGGGATGTAGGCAAATGAAAATTTGTTGTCCAGTGTAACATGAACTCCGCGTAATATAAAACAAAAATTGTTTATACTTACCGGTGAAAAGTTATTACATTTTTCTTAAAGCTAGATGTCCCAGAATTTTTCCCGCACCATTTCACAGAACACACTGTCATTTTATAACGCTTCAAAGCAAAAAAAAAGCCATGTAAATTTCGAAAAAGCTTGTGCGTACGGAAGTGACAGCTGGTCAGTACTGACTTGAATGACATAGTTCTCTTTGCTACATCTGCCGAATAAGACATATGTACGGTGCACGTCTATTGCCTTGCAAGTACACTCTATAGGGGGTGCTCTGTGGACACAATAGATATTCTATTGTTCTTTTTTTTCTGGCATATGACAGATTAAACCCCTTCGCTACACTTGCTACGATTCCTACAATTATTTCGCTTCATTCACATTCATCAATCGCCTCATACATGCCTGTCTGTTTAGGGCCTTTCTTTAACAAATCACATCACATTATGCATATTCACAACATAGGCAGAGAGAAAGACAAAGTCTTAAATCTAGATACTTTTATATTAATTTCATACCTGTCTTTGACCCTCAAGATCTGCGTGTGGAAGTGCCGTATATTCTGGTAGCTCTGTGCATCAGTGACGCTGTACACCAGCAGGAATCCGTCTCCTTTCCTCATGTACTGCTCGCGCATCGCGCTGAACTCTTCTTGACCTGCCGTGTCTAGTACTGGAATAGAAATATTTTAATTAGTGAACTGACGTAACTGAGTAAATACTTCTTTAAAAAACTGCAATGATAATTGAAGCAGTAAAGCAATGTGACTTTGCTCGGCTAAAAAATAGTCTTACGCCAGCATAAAGAATAGGTACATACTAAAAACAACCGACCAAGTGCGAGTCGGACTTGCGCACGTAGGGTTCTCTACCATTCACTAGGTTAACAAATAGCATAATAGTAATGTCTACCAGTAGCCATTATTAATGAGCAAAAAAAGGCAAAAAAATTATGTTTATTGTATGGGAGCCCCACTTAATTATATATATTTTTTTTGTATTTGCATTATAAACAGCAACCTTAATACGTCATCTGTGAAAATTTTAACGCTCCAGCTTATAACTATTCACAAAATACAGCCTAGTGACAGACGGACAGCCGAGTCTCAGTAATAGGGTCCCGTTTTCACCCTTTGGGTACGGAACCCTAATAAGCATATTAATCTCTATATTTTTCTTACATGTACATTAATCTACCCACATCAAGAAGCCATAAAGCCACTTACCATCAAGTATACACCACTGTCCATCCACCTCAGTGTGCTGTATGTAGGAGTCCTCAATGGTGGGGTCGTAGTCTGTCACAAACAGCTTCTGGAAGAACTGGATGGTGATGGCACTCTTGCCCACCCCTCCATCGCCCACTACTACCAGCTTTACCTGTAATATGTACATGGACGTTTAGTACATTTATGTGATTGGTTTTATACAATGCTAAGGTGGGGATGTATTTTGCAATAAATTGTGAATTATTATAGGTACTTAATTTAACTAATTCAGGGGTGAAAAGATTTTGTAGAGAAGTAAATTTTGAGGTGTTGGTATGTGATTTAATTTTCTATTAAGTATCTAGTTATTTATTGTAACTTGAACTGAATTGAAAATATTTGTATTTATATTAATAATTTTCATTTGAAATTAATGCTATTGTTATAAGTATTTGTAATAATTACATAATATTAATAATTAACATGCATTTAGTTAGTGGATATCTATTTGAAAGGCCTGTTGATAAAGGCTTTCTGGGACTAGGAAGTCAGAAACAGTCTAAATAAACAGAGATACAACAAAACCACATACACTGTCACTGTGATCAAATATCGACATTGCATCCACATACATTACATACACTTCAACTCTGAAAACAAAAGCAGCACTACTTTAAAACTTAGTTACAAATGATGAGACCACCATAAAGCATTGTCTACATGACAACAACCAGCATTACTGATATTGTTTCATAGTTTAGGCAGCACAAACAATGAGCTATTACTAGCTACCTAATTTGGTACAGTTTGCTTTCTATTTTTGGCATTCTAAGCATTGATACTTTATTTATTTATAGCTCTTTGTGAACATCCCCTAAAAATGTCATAGATGTAAGCTTATTTTTTTTATTTAACAAGGAAACAAATTTCCTGTTTTATCAATGCTTTAGCAGCAGACTATCAGATAAGAACCTGATAACAAAATAAACAAAGTGTAGTGGTTACCGTGGGCAGGTTCTCATTGGGTGGTCCGGGGCGCGTCATCCCGTCGTTGCGCCGCCGCTGACCTCCGCTGCCGCTGACTACGAGCTCGCCAGCGTCTCTCGCTCATGGAGGACTATCTGCAACGTAAGACCGACGTGAATTACAATCGAACATAGTGTTTTTTCAACCGTTTCCTCCAAACGACGTACAATTTGAAGGTTGGCAGTAGTGTCCCCACCTCCCACGCCCACGGACCTCTGCTATCAAGCAACAGTTTGCTTACGAATAAAGCACTCAAACTTACCTCATTATATTGTATAGTGCACGGCTAGTGTACTGCAGTGCAGGACGGCAATCCAGTTAAACGGTGATTGAAAAATAAAAGGATTAACAAAAGGAAACTCGAAAATATACACCCATTTCTATTTTCGATTCATACGACGTGAATGACATTGACATTGACATTCAAATGTCAACTAAACTGAAGTGAGCAGGAAGTGCGCGCGCAATGGACGCTGAAAGGGAGCGATCAGAATTGTATTTATGGTACGTTTTCAATGTTTTTTGGAGATTGGGAGAGTCCGATGTTTTAATTAGGTATAGTTAGTTTAAATGTGGTTTAAATGTAGTTAATTCTTTAATCCATTTAATCTGGATTTATTCATAGGCTTCTCATGTTCTATGTGTCTAGTATATGAATAGCACAGGAGACTGGGCGTCTAATCTCTCTATAGATACTGGGAAAAATAATAGGTTGGGGAAAAAGTCTTTTCGCATATAGTATGTATGAACTTGTATTAAAATCTCTTTGGCTATACCATTTGTATCTGGCTGGTTTTGGTATCATTAAAAAGTTTTAATTTTAAAGAAAGCACTTCCAAATTCAAATTAGGAATTTGTGTGATTTTCATTTGTTATTGTTGTCGTTAAAATGAGTGAATCTAAAGAAGAAATTCGATACATTTTAAAATTTTACTATAAAAAAGGTAAAAATGCAACTCAAGCCGCGAAAAAAATTTGTGATGTTTATGGACCTAATGCAGTATCTGTGAGAGTAGCGCAAGTTTGGTTTAAGCGTTTTCAAGCCGGAAATTTTGATATCAAAGATGCATCTCGCTCTGGTCGCCCTGTTACGGACAAAATTGATGCCATTTTTGAAAAAGTGGAGCAAGATCGGCATATTAGTAGTTACGATGTAGCTGAAGAACTGGCAATTGACCACAAAACGGTTTTGACTCATTTGAATAAAGCTGGGTACACTAAAAAGCTCGATATTTGGGTGCCTCATGAGCTCACTGAAAGAAACCTAATGAACCGTGTACTCATTTGTGATTCTTTATTACGACGTAATGAAACCGAACCATTTTTGAAAAAGCTGATAACTGGTGATGAAAAGTGGATCACATACGACAAGAACGTGCGAAAAAGATCGTGGTCAAAGGCCGGTCAAGCTTCACAGACTGTGGCAAAACCCGGGTTAACTCGCAACAAGGTAATGCTGTGTGTATGGTGGGATTGGAAGGGCATCATTCATTATGAGCTGTTACCGCCAGGCAGGACCATCGATTCAGAACTGTATTGCGAACAATTGATGAGATTGAAGCAAAAAATTGAGAGAAAGCGGCCAGAATTGATCAACAGAAGGGGTGTGGTTTTTCACCATGACAACGCTAGACCTCACTCAGCAAAAATTACGAGAGTTTGGCTGGGAGGTATTAATGCATCCGCCGTATGGTCCTGACCTTGCACCTTCAGATTTTCATCTGTTTCGGTCTCTGCAGAATTCCTTAGGCAGTGTCAGGTTAACTTCACGAGAGGACTGCCAAAACCACTTGTCGCAGTTTTTCGATCAAAAGCCTCAAAATTTTTACAGCAATGGGATCATGTCACTACCAACAAGATGGCAAAAAGTTATGGAACAAAATGGCACCTACATACTTTAGTCAAATGTAAATAAACTATAAAAAAAAACTTTTTGAATTTTCATATAAAATACGAAGAAACTTTTTCCCCAACCTAATATTTCAAAGAATTGAGAAGAAAAACTGTTACCTAAAACACGTACACCACACGTACACCCAACCTCTTCATTCAGTCACAGATCGACTGCGATTTATTGCATCACTCAGAATGTATGCGGAAACACGCGCACCAGAGTGCTTGAGTGCTGAATTGAGCTAGGAGGACGTCTCGACACACCGTAAATAAGTTTCGCACACCTTTGCATTAAAAATGCATGGGCTCCAGAGTAGGGGCCCCTCTACAAATACCGTAGAATAAGGCCACATTGATTACTTGGGGTATCATTTGTGGAATTGGAATAGGGTGGAAGATATGGATTAGGTTACTTACCTGATGAATTAGTGGGTTAGGTAAAACTTAGTGATCGGACGTAGATATGAAAAGATTAGTTTTGTAGATCAATAAACGAGATGTTAATTAATAGGTACATAATAAATGAGGATAAAAATATGCAAATAAAAAATAGGTAAAAAAACCTTTTTAAGTTAAACGGTTTTATGTTAAACATACATTGCAATGTTTAAGATAAATGTACTAAAAACCAAAAAATAATAAAATAGATACAGTCGTGGGAATTATGAACATATGCATAGACTAGACTAAAATAAAACCGTGGGGCACGTCAATTGTCTACAATCGTTGATTAAAATGTTTTTTTTTTTGTAATGTTACACTATCTATAGGTACCTAATTAGGCAGTTGTTCAACCGACAACGATGGACGTGTGATAATAGACAATTGCCGTGCCCCACGGTTTTATTTTAGTCTAGTCTATGCATATGTTCATAATTCCCACGACTGTATCTATTTTATTATTTTTTGGTTTTTAGTACATTTATCTTAAACATTGCAATGTACCTATGTTTAACATAAAACCGTTTAACTTAAAAAGGTTTTTTTACCTATTTTTATTTTCTAGTTTTTATTTCGCATTCTGTTTAATTCATTTAGTGCTTCATTATTGCAAGGTTTCTTGCCCGTTAGTTTATTGCAGTCCAACTCCTCTATACGTAGTCCCTGCAAAGATCTTACTGTACTAAGAGTCACGTAGGCTTGACCTTCTTCAAACAGTTTCGCACCTAAGTATATTTCAATTTTGCATAGTAAATTATATTCTACTTGTTGAGACCTTTCATTTGATACCCATGTTGATGGGATTGATAAAACCTAAGTTATCCGTTATTTTGTAGCGGCCGCCATCTTGGATTTCAATATTTTATAGTATATTGTATTCTGCTTGTTGAGCCCTTTCATTTGATACCCATATTGATGGGATTAATAAAACCTAAATTATCCGCCATTTTGTAGCGGCGGCCATCTTGAATTTATAATGATAATGAATAAACATAATTGTATTGTCACCAAAATCCAAAGTGTATACAAAATTTCAGATTAATCGGTTGACAGGAAGAGGGTGAAATTTGAATTACTAAATTTGACCCAAGAAAGAATAAAACAAACGGGGTGAGCTAAATAAAACCGTTTAAAAAAAATACCTAGCAAGGGGAGTTACCTGCTTATGACTCACCTATAAGTTTATCGATTAAAATTGATGACAAACTTGATAATATACGCTCAAAAATACTTTTAGACAAACAAATAAGTAATCTAGCTTTAGCTGAAATATAAATTCAAGACTGAAATAGACGCGAGCACTATGATAGGGTGTCAGATCAGAACTAATCTGCCAAGCACTTTGTTAGTATGGAGGTCAGCTCAGCCTATTCAGACTGGTAACTAGGTATAGCATTGAGTCAGTAACTCACTGTATTCAATGAGATATGCAATGTGCATTTCCGAGCCGCTGCACTCGGGCTGCAGGTGCGGGATGATTCAATTTATGGGTTCGATGGCTCGGTAATTCATTTCGATAAATTAGAACCTATCTAGTTAGGTGGTCTAAATGTGCATGGATTTGGAAACTCGGTAACTTGAAGCTCGTAGCAGGTAGGTAGGTAGGTATTTAAAATAAGGCTAAGTAATTTATAGGTAGGTCTTAAGTAGGTACGCAGTTTTGCCTTCCCGTTATTCTCTACCGCAGCCACTGCTATCTAAGAACTACGGTTACGTAAAATGAAGACGTCCGTCGTATCAACGATTATAGTTTTTGCAAACAAAACCCATGTAAAGGCACTTAGTTTAGTAGGCTATCCACTCGTCGAAAATAATGTTACACCAAGTAACACCCTTGTTACATCACACCCTATCTATTGAATCGCATCCACCAAAAAATTCTACTTAATTCAGTACTTTCTAAAGCATATTTTTAACGCACACACATCGACCCCTTTATGAATATTGCAGTCGCGTGATGGAATTGTAATGTACCTAAGTAATAGGTAGGTAGATGAGGGAGCGGTTATGTTTCGTGAGTGACCCATTTGCGGCCCCTATCCCCATCGCCATGATGCCAGTCGCGTGAGCTGACTTCCTTCTTTATAAAGCCATCGACCTGCTTAGATAGCCTTATTGAAAGGATTGAATAGGTAATGTAAGTCAGTAATGACATAGGAACTAAAAGAGATACCTAGATGAGACAATATAGGACCTCGACTCCATCCATTTCTTAGTACTTGTCCTGGTTCACAATAGAACTGGATGGAGAGCAAGAAGAGAGGCCACGGCATTCCTTTACTTGTCAGGGTTTAGTAGGTAGGTAATTAGGTATATTTTGTAAGGTTAAAGTAGGTTAAAATTTGCATGCGTCGTTTCTAAAATTAACCTCGTTATGCATGCATTCGATGGCTCCCGAGGCCGGTTATGTCTTCCGGCTTCCTGCCCATCAGCTGTTATTTAAATTCGCGAGGTCAAGTCTAACAGACGCTAGAATTTTTAATACCTATCTACTCATCTAGTATTTAAAATTCAAATAACGACCAAATCATCATACTTACGAGGTACATCTATCAGTTATTGATATTTTTAAAATTGCTTAGATTTTTGCAAGTTATTACAGTTACCTACAGTTTTTACTAAACAGCTAAAAAGTCAGCTAAACACTTTGCTATTCTGTGTGAAAAACGTATACCTACCTAGGTGTACCTATACCTTTCAATTTTAAACAAACTTGATAAGTAGGTAAGTAGTGATATTACCTATAGAGCAGTTTACATCAAAAAGCTATTTTAGATATTAATTAACCAAAACTTCTAATAGCACCATCAAGGGATCTCGTTACTAGATCCCGCGGGAAACCCAGATTTGGTGTCAAGTTCTGTCGCCCCTAGTCGTAAGTAACAGGTTAGGGCCGTGATCAAATCAGCTGAGAGCTATAAATCAGACTCCCGGCACCTTGGCGCCCTCGTCTCACCACGACGCACTAAATATCCTCTAAGCAGTACACGTGTCCCACTCGAACAACCTACCAGGGACATTTTTCAACTTGCAAGGTGAAGGGGCTATGTGTTACCGGGTTATCTCTGCATTATTTATTGAGTGACGGTGCTCGGAACGTGCTGATCTCTTTAATGCACAATTTTTAATGCAAGGGAATCGTCTTAAACTACGAATTGTGCATGCCCAAAAGTTTAGGTCAATTTATCCCTTATGTTAATACTTACCTAATAAATAAGGTATCTAATATCTATCTATCTACATAGCAAAACATCGTTTTTTATTTCTAAAAAGCCCCCAACTAGCCCTCAGCTTCCATTTCTATAACAACCTCCTCACGCCATATTTTCTCTATTTCTACATCCGGTTTTCCCGGGCTTTCCCGCCTTGGTTTTCCCGCGCTCCTGTCATTTTTCCCGCGTTTGCTGGTATCGATTCGAGAGCGTTCTGCAAATTCCTGCACCAAGCGTTGTTATTAAACATCTTGCACAGGGCGAAGGTCAGCAACGTACAACGCGATCATAACACTACAACAATTTCCATTCCTGTAAATAAATAGTGGGAAATCTGTAAGCTATAAGTTTCATTGACTATCTACATAAGTACAAAGATTTCACGTCTGCGTAAACTTAACGGAATTTTATTCCTGAAGTGAGAATCTGAACGGACCCCTGGGTTGCGCAGAATGTGTTCCGAAGGCTGCGCGTGGTCGAGGGGCGGGCGGGTGAGCCGGCGACGTAGACGCGGCGGCAGTGTCGGCCGCCCAGTACTCCCGCCGGCAGCGACGCCACGCGCGTACCGACGACACTTCCTGGTTCAACGACCGACCTCATCTACATACAAAGACTATCTTTAATTCCGTTATCAGCCAACTTTCTGTCCATTATCAGTAAACAAGTGTCAATTTTAATTCAAAACGATTGTTTATATCGTCGAATTAAGTGCAGAGTGCGAATATTTTGTGCAAGGAGGGTAGTTCCGGCGATGTGTTGACAAAATAACCGTCGATGGGATGCTGAGGGGCCGGTGAGTGTCTCGGGAGCCGGCGGGTGCTGCGGGGGCTGCCGGGACCCCGCGGCCCTATCAGATCAACATGAGCAATAAAGCAGACATCACCGCGGCGCGTGCCGAGGTTTACTTACCGATGTCGATTCATTGCATTTCCTTGCAATCGCCGCCGTTTACCATCATCTTCTGTTTACTTTATTAGGTCGGCTGGTTGATTGGATAATTAGATTCATGGAGGAAAGAATCAGATGAATAAAGTAGGATTCAATCTTTAGAAATGTAGAGTTCCAGGACTTTAATAATTATTCTTCAGGTTCAGAAAAATAACGTCGAATAAAACTTACTTATACAGAAAAGCGGCTATATCTTCTTGCTCAATAACCTGACTTTACAGAAATCTAAAATATTCTAGTCTTGTTCATCCCAGAAGCTGGAAGCACTATATTTCAACTTACGTAAGCACTTGGTTTTGCCAAACAGCTGCATTAAAAGGCTTATTTTCAAGTGAACGCATTAACCTGTCATCAGTACAAGTTTCCAATTGGAATTTTATATTTTATTCATGTATACAAGGAAGGAGCAAGTCTTGTGCGTTCCCTCAGTGCGTGGAACTCCCCTCGTATTGGACTAGGTACTTATTTTGTTTTGCCCTCGTGTTAGCGTTAAGTAGAGACATGTAGAGCGTAATAAGCGGTTATACTGCATACTTTACCTACCTTTGTTTGAAGATTTTATGCAAAACTAGTACCTACCTACCTAAATCTAACTTATGTTAGATGAAAACAGCCCATAATATATTCACTTAGATCCTACTTTGTATGAGTACCAACCGGCTTCTAGTCTCGGATAAATCAAAATAGGATGACCCAGTCATATGGAAAAAAAACATGAGTACTTGCTATTTAGGTACGTAGAAATTAAAACTCACACTTTATACTTAATTGCGTCAAACCCTTGCGAAGTTGTGAAGAGTTCCCAATGATGAAGTAGAATACGCGAAGGTATAAAGGGAAGGACATAAAGCTAAGTTTGGCGGCAATCGACAGTCAGCACGCATGACTGGCGCCGCTGTTCTCAAGGGTGAGGTGATATGTACTTATGGCATTTCCATTGCTATTAATACCATTCGAACTACATTGTTGACTGCGTAAGTTGGAACTTTTACTGGTTTTCTTACAATTTCCATTATTATTAACTAGGTACCTATTTGCATACGTCGATTCTTTATGATACGAGTAAGTACTATAAACTTCAAAAAGTAGCTGGTAGATCCTTTCTATTTTTTTTCGCTCCTAAACCAACATGAAAAGGATCTGAATCAAATCCTAAAACTCAATCGATCTAAGTATTAATAAGATTGACAATAAAAATCCTTAAATTCCGCTGATCTGTCCCCGACACACCGCCGACCGCGCCGTCGTCGTCGGTGTCAGTCGTGATAAACGATCACGCACAGCCTCCCTTCACGCCTGATTGCTGCCATTACAGCTACGAGCAAAAACCTTTGGGAACATTCTAGCTCACGACGCTTCTTCTAGATATATTACTGAATGTAGGGCACTTGTCTTGGCGATCATTATTCATAGTCAGACTCAGACAGGCAAGAACAGAACTACTCTCGTACGTCAATCAATTATGTATTGTGTTTTTTGGCAGTACGATTATACCACTGAAAGAACACTCTACCTACAAAACTTATTAATTTACACGAACGATGCCCTATTTTTATCAGAAGTTGTTTACTGTGCGGTAAATTAAAGGGAAACCCTTAACTTGTTGTTATAAGACGGTTGTGGTTAAAAATCACAACAAATCACGACAACAAACCAGAATTGCACTAACCATTACTCTGTCAAGTGCTGAGACCGCGTCACGTGTCTATGGAGAGCGCGTACCCGTCACGTACATACCGGCCCAGTCCCGTCCCACGTGCCGCCGCCGGGGTTGCCCGGTCGTTCAACCCTCGCGCCCTACCACCAAAATCCAACATTCTTAATGCACACGTTCTTTAAGTTCCTTTTGCCTCAACCATCGCACTATTATATCATACTTTTTGGCAACTAATGCTCACTAACGTTGTTATACAACTGATCGTTGTCGTTCAGTCGATAAGGGTGATTTTTATTTGAACCGTAAGCGCTATTCACAGCCCCAAAATGGGAAATCCATCAAAATGTTTTGAAATACGCGGAAATGTATCAGCAATAAGTAAAATCAATATTTGCTTTGTTCATATCTCAACTTGCGTAGTCATAAGTAGGCAAAAAAGGGAAGTAATTGTATCTAACTATAATTAAAAGCCAGCAGAAACTATCTAGCTACTAAGTATAAGAATTGGTTTATTAAAAATTAATCTTGTAATTTACTAGCCCTAAAATGAAAATGTTAGTTATCTTAATAGGAATAACTTCGCATGATTTCGCTACAATTTACTTTCATTGCATGTTCAACATTTTACGATTTGCATGCAATGTTATAATAACATAAAACATAATATAAATTACCTACATATACGTGTATTAAGAGCTTTAAAACTGTAGCAAGTACCTACGCTAAGCTACCTAACTTTCGTAACTACAAAGTGTATTGGCAGGAGCAATATGTCTTCCCACCTACGTACACGCTGAGCTCTGCTGACAATCGCCAACTAAATCCAATTTGCTTTCCCTTCCACCTCGCACCCCCTCTACTCAGCGACGCTGATCTCTCAAATATATTTCCATAAATATAGGATTGTAATTCTCAAGATAGAAGGTAGGTAAGTAAGTATGGCTATTTCGAAGGACCAATTAATTGTCCCTTGTTGGGCGCCAAAATTACATTTCTTCATTTATCGGGTGCTCTTGTAGAAGCTAAGTTTATAGCCCTGACATTATTTATTTTCCTCTCGACTATTCTGATGTAAATAAATATTAATGGGTAAAATAATATTCTTTTGTTTTACCGTTGAAAACACTAATCCCAAACTGGACGCCAACATTAAGTTAGGTAAGGTTAGGTTGGGTTACATATTTTTTATAAATTCCTTTTTTTAAGAGATTTCGGTTCAAGATTCCAATTTCCTAAAGCATTCCGATTCCTCTAGTTTTCATTCAAATCAAAGCATCAAACGCCAAGACGCCATTTGCATCCCAGTGCGAGAATTATGCAAGTGTAGCCGCGGGAGACAATCTGTATTCATGGCCGGCAGCGACGACGCGGGAAATGCACCCATTCTCTCTTATTGCGGAACCATCACGGTTTATTGAACGTCTCATGACGGTTACTGTGTACATACCTTTCTCAGTTTTTGTTGGACTTGGCTCTACAGTTTACTAGTTTCTAGTTTTGTTTGTTTCTGTTTTAAAAAACCAATCGACGCAATATTTAAAAAAGTAAACCTAGAAGTCCTGAATCCAATACGAGTAACAACTGGTGTGCAATCTAGTGTAACGTTACACAATAGGTCCGCAGGCACCCTCGATGTGCTAAGCTAAATCTCAATTAACGTCACCGACGTGTAGGGCACTCGTTAGCGAGCTAAGCACAGTTGAGAGCTTAACTGCCCCCTCCCCCACCCCTTGGCCGGCACCCTACCTCCCCTTTAGGTCGGAGATACTTGCCCCACGGGACGCGACTAGCATTCTTTACCTATGAATGCTCAGTCGAGATTATATTACGGGAAAAGAACCTTCGACGACTGTAAATGTAGCTTTTTATTGGTTTCATTCCAATGAAGTAAGAAGTAAGATTACCTAATAATCTGTATCTACATAACTGGTACCTATTTATAGTACTCTGGCAGTTATCTTTGAATAAACCAAAAAGCTAAGTCGTTGGACATGAGCCACAACTGCCACAAGTAAATAGAACGTCAGTGCACCTGCAGTTGCGTTTGTTAATGCTCCCTCTAGGTCCGTAGCGAGGGGACGCAGACTGCCAGTGATTATTTTGTGGAGCGGCACAAACAAAGGGTGAAGGACCGACCACCGACCACCGACCACCGCCGGTCGACAACTCGGTAATTACGCTACTCTAGGTTTGCACTGTAGGTAGGTACCTACATTAAACATACTGGGGCTTTGCGGGAAGAGGGAAACTTGTATGTGTGTAGGTAAGTTGGTAGCGGGTATGACTTAACAAGACTATTGTTTAGATTTT
Organism: Anarsia innoxiella; assembly: GCA_947563765.1. Taxonomy (NCBI): domain Eukaryota; kingdom Metazoa; phylum Arthropoda; class Insecta; order Lepidoptera; family Gelechiidae; genus Anarsia; species Anarsia innoxiella. Next base: position 142,307 of record OX387401.1, read on the forward strand.
TTTTACTCATCTTAATAGCTGAATAAGATTTAAAGTTGAGGTCTAATCAATGGAATTTGCCAAATATTCAGAAAGAAAGTAACAAACGTTGCCTACGATATGTTTAAATGATCTCAACTCAATCAATTATGTAGGTAAAGTTACTAAGTTAGAAACAAAGAAACATTTTCTTTTTCTTCGTCGAGAGTATGTTAATGAGCCAGTGTGACTTCCTCGTCCATCATTCGTGAAAACAAATCCAATCCAATTGCAGTCGGACAACTGCAAACATATTGTGATAATGAAGCGCTCCCTAAATAAAACCGGCGTTTCCTTTCATTCGACCAATATTTACACGTTGTAAACGATCACTCTCGCAAATGGCTCCTCCCTGGCGTGTGCGACCCTAGCGTCAGCGAGGGGAACCTCCAGCCACCGGGGGGATGCAAACCATTTCATTTAAGCTACATAAGAATAGTCGCTGATGTTTTACGAGAGGGGAGACAAATGCATTTCGTGAAGTTAAATCTTCAAGAAATATTACTCGCTCGCTGCATCGTGTTTGCGAAACGAATTGCACTATTGTTATAAATGCAATTCATCATAAGGTTTTTTTTTGCATTTTTCTTTCTTTTTTTCCTGACCGGAACAATAAGTTACGGATATAAAGCTCGCGTGAGCTTTGAACTTCATTTTTCACTAGAGCTAATTAGTTAGGTACTTGTACCTACGTATTTGTAAGGTATCCCAGGTTGTTGTTGTTAATAAGATGATGATAATAATAACAGTAAATACTTATTCCAGCTAAAATGTGGCGTCCAGTGGAGGTGCTACCAGCAGGCGGCGACGGCGAGGGCGGTGGGTCGCGGCGGGAGGCGGAGGCGCCGTGCGCGCGCGCAAAGCACGCGGCGTGCGTCGCGGCCGGATACGTGTACGTGCTGGGCGGCCGCGGGGCGGGCGGCAATGTACCGCTGCGGGACTGCTGGCGGTATCATCTACGTAAGGCACATTATTCCCATTTGGTTGCCCATGAAGTACTTAAAATTCCATAGGTACGAGCACTTGTTTAATTAAAATTATGAGTCCCATAAAACTCGTTACGATCTTAAAATTCCGGTGGTTTATTGATCGTAAATAATGTTCAAGTTAGCTACTCGTACACGGAACTAATCGTATTTATTACTAATGCTGACTTAGTAATAATTGCGGCATTTACCTACAATAGATCCTATACGATTGAAGTAGCGAGGTTATCTACTCGAATCGTTCAACCGAAGGAATTAGGTCAAGCGTCATCACTCGATTAGGTTTGTTGGAGAGCTGTCGCTTCGTAAAGTACCTATTCAATTCTCAACTCGAATAAAAATCATGGTTAACCATCAACAAGGCCAGCAGGGTCCACTACAGTACATTAGCTTTGCCAATCGAGTGAGCATTTTGATACTTTGTTTAACATACTTTCGACATACCCTCTCATCTATCGTTGAAGATGCTTAACTATCTATCTCTGTCTGTTTAGCGAGCGGTGTATGGGAGCGAGTGAGGGCGCGCGGAGACTGTCCGCCAGCGCTGCAGGAGCACACGGTGACTCCCCATCAGGACAGACTCTACGTATTTGGAGGGGAAGCCGCGCTTTCTGCCGACACGCCGCTTTGGACACTTGATACGCAGGTATGAATGCTGTTTAGTTCCACTCATAACACGTTTATCATGGGTAATCAATCATAGCATGGTGTTATTACTTTGCCTTTGATGGAAGAGTGTAGATCTGTAGAGCCTTAATTGATTTCTATTTTTATGTAGTAGGTACTTATCCAGGCCAATTAGATTTTTTCGTTTCCACAGAGCCTAATCTGGCGCAAACTATCAAGCAGCAGTACGACGTCTACCGGCCGACGTCGCGGCCGCGCGGTCCGCCCGCTCGCGCCCAGCGGTCGCCGCGGACATTCTGCACACGCGCTCAACGACTGTCTGCTCATCTACGGCGGGTACAAAGACCTTCGAGGATCTACTAATGAGCTGTGGGCTTTTCATTACGGTAAGGGCACTCAGACCTAATTTAACAAGTAAGTAGGTGGTAGTAGATATGTTTGTTGTCTTCTTATTACCCCACCGACAAGACCATAGCTGGATGGGTTGCCTTTCTCAACCAACGTTCGTCCTTCGAGCCGGATATGATTCAGTCACTTATCGCAGACATAATAAAAAGTTATGTTTATCCAAGTAATAGATTTTGTAATCGTCGCGTAGAGACTGAAACGTGGCAGCAAGTGCGCACGGCGAGCGCGGGTCCGGCGCGGCACCGGCACGCGGCGGCGCTGCACGACGCGCGCCTCTACGTGCACGGCGGGCTGTGCGACCTGCGCGTCAGTGCCGACCTCTGGTTCTATGACACCTGTGAGTGTACAACTAACATTGCGGTACACATAACTTGTTCAAACGCCGGTTTCTTTTAACTGATTGTAACGTTTGTTTTTTTGTTCCAGTATCTCGCACATGGACACAAGTGCGCACGCCGGCGCGAATGTCGCCGAGCGCTCGGTCAGGTCACGCCGGGCTTCGCGCCGGCGCACACTTGTACATCTTCGGGGGGGAGGTGGACGGACATCCTAGCAACGAACTGTGGAGGTTCCATTTCGGTAAGTATGTCATGTTAACGAGCTGAGGTATGATCGATTTAGCTACACGTAAGTAACCGCGCTCATCATCCGCAGCGACCGAGAGCTGGGAGCGGTTGATCCAGGGCGTGAAGTGGCCGGGCCCGCGCGTGGACTCGTGCGCGTTGCTGCTGTCGGGGCTGGTGGCGCGAGTGCGCAGCGCGCCCGCCGAACGCGGCTGCGGCGGCGGCGGCGGGCTGGACGCGGGCGGCGGGCTGCTGCGGGAGATCTCCAAGCTGTCCGCCTTCCATTTGCGGCGCAGCGCCCGCTGCTCCTACAGCATGCTGGGCGGCTCGCGGGACTCCACCGAGAGCCTGGCGCGGCCCGAGGCGCAGCTGGCCAAGTCCCGCTCCGCCTACCTCATGGACGAGCGGCTGCCGGCCGACGGCGGCGAGGGCGGCGACGCGCCCGCCACGGAGCTGTGCCGCGAGCCCATCTCGGTGCCGGACTTCGCCGACATGGTGCTGCCGACGCCGGTGCTGTCGCCCGTGGAGGCCACCCGGCTCGTGTACTTCGACTCGGACGAGGAGGAGGAGCTGCGGCGCGAGGCGGAGGCGCGGCGGCTGGCCAAGTCCGCGTCCGTGCGGTTCAGCGGCGACGCCGTCACGCTCACCACGGAAGACGAGGCCACGTCGGACTACGCCAGCGCCGAGCGCGTGCACCGGCTGCACCGGCCGCACCGGCTGGCCGGCTTCAGCAACCCGCACTACCTGGGCCCGGACGTGCGCGCGCTGGGCGCGGCGCTGACGCCGGACTCCGGCGTGGGTCCGCAGGAGCTGGAGCTGCAGCCGCTGCGTCGCGCCCCGAGCGGCCCGGCGCCGACGCTGCAGCTGCTGCTGCTGGGCGGCCGCGAGCCCCCGCACCCCGCGCTGCACTCGAGCCCGCTGTCGATGTGGACGTTCGACCTGTCCTAGTCCGTCACCTAGATCCGTACACCTAGCTTTAGGGTAGATCTATAGATATATTTTTAATATCTAATCCATTGAGTCTTAGTACACCCACGAGTACCTAATTATTTGTATAGAGTAGGTTCGCGGCGGCGTGTTGTCAATGAATTCGAGCCGGATCGAAGTCCCCAATGGCCAACAGTTACGTCCATTTTGTAACCGATGCAATTATTTTTAAGTCTTATTGTAAGTACTTACTTGCGTCTTTAGGATAGCTAGTTTTTGTTAGGATTGTGTTGACTTACAATTTTGTTAATGTCTATGTTATATTTGAATGCGTTAGCGCAAGACCTGACTTCCTTTTATATTGATGTAGTCGTCGTAACTTGTTATAAGTTGTAATACATCAGTATTATGACGCCGCCGGGTTCTAGTTATTCTTTGTTGTATAGAACTATAGTGATACAGTGTTCCCGCGCGATCCTCTAAAGACTGACTAGTATAGTCTGTAGAGTTGTGATCTTGTACACCTGTCCTTAAGTTAGTTGCCACTATCTCCATGAAAACAGCTCTAGATTAGACTGATTCTAAAATGTGTAGTTTCCATCAATTACTTACATACAGTACCTGTTGTAAACCTAGTCTAATTCCACTAGGTACATTAGTATGTCTTTGATTTGTATTTTCCTAGTTAAACAGCTTTGTTGTTCATTTGTTATACCCACATTTAGTATTTTCTGTCGTTTTTTTGACGCGAGTAGAAAACATAGTTTTAAGTTAGATTATTGTATTATAATGTACATGTTTCGTTTGTATTTGAGATTATTTACTGCGAGACTCCACCGATCAATGAAGTACAATGTTTCAAACGTTATTAAATGTACTTGTGTCTGAGAACTGCCTTGTCTTTTCTAATAGCAATGAGTAAAATATCGTAATCGAAGATTGCTAATTTACAAATATCAGGCGTATGAAAGTTTTTTGAAGCCGAATGAAGTAAACAAATACTATTCGCAGCTATTTATTATGTAATATGAAAGTCGTATACTATTGTAGGTGATCACCAGTCACGTTTAACATTTCAGAATGGGTTGCAACCCTCGATTATTTGCCCTTGTCGCATCATTTTTGTGTACGGCGGCGGCGTTGCGGACTAATGGTTCAAATCCATACTATTGAAATCGTATGAAACTAATGCCATACAAAATCGTATGAAACTAATGCCATACAAAATCAAATGAAATTTAGTAGTCTGTGGCGTTTTCTAATGATTTTTCATAGATCTATCGATGGTACAAAAATATATATGACCAAAGTGTAGGTCTACCTGTACTCTAATTCTCACCTGCATGCACTCGTTGTTGGACTGCTTACAAGTGACGGCATAGTGCTGAATCTTATCACGTTATGCTTTTATATCGTTCTAGATGGGTCACCTGGTGGCTAAAATGATCCACATTGAAACGCTGTGACGAACCTGAATATTACTTACAAAACTCTAAAGTCTAACCTAGAAATGCATAAATGCCCTATGTTTCCCGAAGACGAAATAGTTCTGAGTGCCGCGCGCGCAAGTTTTTCAGGAAACAAGTGACGCCCTCTCTATATTACACTCTAAATACTTGAAACTAACGCGTCGTTCACACCGGAAGTATTACGCGCCCTCTTTACACATTTTGCATAAACAAATCTATTCTTTTTTAGTACTTATTTGTTGTTATAGCGGCAACGCTAATACATCATCAACGCTCTAGCTATAACGGTTTGTGAGAGATACAGCCTGGTGACAGACGGACGGACGGACAGACAAACAGACAGACGGACAGATAGACAGACAGGCGGACAGCCAAGTCTCAGTAATAGGGTCCCGTTTTTACAAGCTTTTATTTACTTTCATCTGTGGCGTTGTCTGTAATCAAATCTTGCAAGTTAAAGACACACTTCCCGGTTTCCAATTGAACTATTTTGCATGCATATGTACTTATATCGCGTGACAATGCAATATTATGGTAACATGGAGCTGATCTGATGATGGAGCTGGAAGGTGGCCATAGGAATTCCGTAATTAAATGACGCAACCCCAAATTTCACAGATGACATAGTTATTACCGTTGCCGCTAATAAATACCTACTTACTAAAAATAGAATGATAATTAAGAGGGGCTCCCATACAATCATACAACAAACGTGATTTTTTATCCTTTTTTTGGCTTTTGTATGATTACTTAGTGAATGGGACGGAACCATTCCGACTCCCACTTGGCCGGCTTTTTTCATAATTTTTATTTTATTAAAAAAGGAAACAACAAACTTTAAATTATGATTATTTAATTAAATTAAAATCAAAACTTTAAATATAGTAGTTAAATCTAATCTACATACTATTACGTGGATATACACGTAATGAGTATATACTCATAATTATTATTCATTATCATTTACTTAAGTAATTGTATTATATCATAAAATAAGTAAGTATATTAAAAAAATACTATACTATATGGGTATAGTAGTAGGTTGCGGCGCGGGACAAACGCTATGATTGGTCAGTGTCCTGTCGTGGCTGGAAAATAACCTCGGAACAATAACTAAACATGGAAGCCGGAAAAAGCAATTAAAAAAATAAAATAGCCGTAAAATAGCAATTCAAAACTTATATCTGATTCTCTTGCTCCTTACAGGATTTTGCGTAGGCGAGAATAGGACCGCAAATTGAACATAGTTCTCATAATTCGAAGGTTGTCACATCTGTCAGTGGACTCATTAGGATTTTATGTCATTGGACTCGTTTCAGCACACTACCAAATTCAAAATCACGTTTTGACGTTCTGTTTACCAGTTTGACGCCTTGCACACTTGGCCGGATATAGTACTGAACTGTTTGTTTACGGCTTCTGATACTAAAATAATATTTTCTGTGTAATTTGCTCAAAGAAAGTAAGATATTTTGATGTGTGATCTTTATTTATGATGTGTTTTGTATCATAAAAATATGTTTTGTGTTATTGACGGCTGCTATTCACATTCGGGAAGAAAAGAAAACAGTGGTGAAAAAATTCACTTTCATTCATAAGTTTTTTGAGTTTTTAATAAATTAATTTGGAAATACCTGTAAACTATAGTATAAATGTTACTTATTCATCAGTATACTTTTCAACATTATAATTTTGTCCAAATTATTCCAAAAATCCTACAAAAGTTTTCTGTTACTTTTTCAGCTAGTGATGTGGGTATGGCCATATCGATATTTTAGTTAAGACTTTCAAGTTTTATAATGGAATCGTGAATTTCGACCAAACTAAGGTTTGAATCACGACTGTCAATTAATAATCCACCCAACAACCCGCACTGGACCAGCATGGTGGAATGTGGTCCAATTATTCCGTGATAAAAAATGAAATGTCCCCCAATATTTATTAATATTTAGCGAGATTTACTTAGAATATTTTAAATTTAGGTTCATACATCAAGGTTTTTATTACAGATTCCCCAAGGATGAAAAGATCAAGAATAAGATGAAAAGATAAGACGAGTTGGGAGATCCGACTGACCCGGAAGACCCACAGCATTTTGTGTTTTAAAATATACAAATTTTTTAATAGTTCTTGAAACTTTATATTAAAATAAACAATTCTATTGTTTTTGAGTCCTTTTTTTATTACTGGGTAATGTTCGAGCAGCGTCATCTTTTGGTGGACAAAATATTTTTTATTTTTAATCAGCTGTAAAAAAAACTTATTATCGATAAAATATATCATAATAATATATTCATTCCCATCCCTAGCAAATTCACAAGTAGTGACAACCGTGCATAGTAGCGAAATGACGCATTTGCATATGTCCCTCTCTTACGCACTATCAATACCGTAAGTAAAAAAAGATAAATATATGCAGTGTAATTGTTATTTTAGCCCGGCTTCCATGTTCAGTTATTGTTCCGAGTATTCTATACTCAAAGGAAGAGACTAACAGAATTTGACAGTAACGCACGTTTCGTTGTTTACATTTTTAATCCCGAATTTGATTTCCTACTATAAAATAACACAATACCTAACAGTACGAAATAGCGAACTGGTTCCTTCTAAAATGAAGTCGATCGATAACATCCAACCTACATTGCGTCCAAAGTCAAGATTCCATCGACGAGTAGGTCCTAGGCGGCGATCTTAGGCGCGTTATCCGTGGGGTTCTCAACGAACCGCACGCCGAATATCTCCTGGCAGGCTGACTTCGCTGCTAGTTTCCGGGCCTCCTTTTTGTTCGACGCTGGAAACAAATATAAAATTGTTTTACAACGAATACACAAAATTCAGCTACCGTATAGATATAGTATTCATTTACCTTTTCCAATATACGTAGCTCCGTCGACATCGACCCCGAGGGTGAAGACGAGCGACTGCTGGCGGTCGCCGGAGACGGCCAGCTCGCGGTACTCGAGGTGCGGCCGCATGTAGGTGAGCAGCATGCAGGGGTGCATGCTGGCGGCGTTGGCCGGCAGCTCCTTCTTCTTCGGCGCCTTGGCCTTGGGCGCCGCGCCGCCCGCCGCCGTCGCCGCGCCCGCCTCCGAGCCCGTCTCGCTGATCTGTACAGTCAGTCGTAAGCGATACTCAATTGTACACGATACGTTTCCAGAGAATAAGCTTGTATTGCACTCACGGAGACGGAGGGCGGCTTGAGCTGCGGCACCTTGTGTCCCTCGTACTCCCACTCGGAGAACAGCTTGTGCAGCGCGAAGGAGGCGAGCTGGATCATCGGCAGCGCCTCCTCGTCGCCCTCCTCGCTGCCGGCCTCCGCGCCGCCTGCCGCGCCGCTGTTTGGGGCTGTAATGTTATACGACGAGAGTGAAGTTGGGCGTGTGTGGCTTAGTGTTGCCGAAAAATCGATAGTTTTACAATCGATTGTTAAACGTCAAAAACATGTACCCTACCGATAGCACAATCGATACTATCGATAGTATCGATTGCTCTTGCGCTGCAATAGTATCGGTTAACAGCAATACTATCGATAGTTTCGATCGCTGCCGAACAATAAACTATCGATCACTATCGATTGTGCAAAACTATCGATACTATCGATAGTATCGATTGTTTATTCAATATTGGAGAGCAATACTATCGATAGTATCGATAGTTTATTGATCGGCAGCGATCGAAACTATCGATACTATCGATAGTATTGCTGTTAACCGATACTATTGCAGCGGAAGAGCAATTGATAATATCGATAGTATCGATACTATCGATAGTATCGATTGTGCTATCGATAGGGTACATGTTTTTCGACCTATCGATAGGCTATCGATAGGCTATCGATATTGGCCTATCGACCGGCAACACTAGTGTGGCTATGCTTCCTTCTTATGTTTTCTAGGAATCAGTATGAGTTACGACTGCGCTTTATAAAGTCGCATGAGCGAGCGTATCCCTTGAAAGTGTTGTGAACTTACTTTCAGTGTTAAACAGTTTGTTCATTCTTTGAATAATTAGGTCACGGATGGCCTGTTCCGCCGCCAGGTTGCGCGCTGTCAGCTTGTTTTCTCCTGAAATAAAATATTTAATGATTACATCGAGTTTTAAAGGCAACATTAAGCTCTGTTAGCAAAACGTGAGAATGACACTTACCATATCCCTTATAAGTGTTCCCATTAATTGTGAGGTCAGCACAGAAGCTCATCTGAGTCTTGTTTGTGTAGTATTGATTACTGAATTGACTCGCTGGCTCCACTTTGAATTGCTGTCAATAACAATTTATTAATAATTAGATTTAAATCTTGCCATTAATAGTAAGTGTTCCCATTAATAGTGAGGTCAGCACAGAAGCTCATCTGCGGCTTGTTTGTGTAATACTGATTATTGAATTGACAATACCTAGTTTAGAGTCTAAACTAGGCATTATTGTATCTGAACTACTATTTGATCAACATATTAACACAATTGTGTTGCAGGCTACCAAATCCTTAGGTTTCATAATGCGTACCTACCTACTTCTTCATGTTTCTCACGTGTCAAAACTTTTAAAATGTTATATTGTGCTTTTGGACGTAGCAAGTTAGAGTAGGCCTCTCAAATATGGAATCCTAGGTATCAAACATATGTAAACCGAATTGAATTGGTTCAAAAGAAATTCATAAAATTTTTGTTTCAAATTAAGGAATCCCTATAGTTCTTCATCTTACATCGATATCTGCAAGCAACATCATCTGCCGCTTGAGATGAGACGCGAAATAGCTGACCTAGCATATCTCCTTGGCATAACTAACGACACTGTCGATTGTCCCGAACTGCTTAGTAGAATCTCAGTTCATATTCCAATAAGACTACGAAGATATTACCCTCTTTTATCTATTCCATCTTCTTCCACAAAATATCGCATCAATAGTTATCTATGTCGAGCTGGTAGGAATCTTAACAATCATAGCAAAGATATTGATATTGATCTATTCAATTGCAATATAACTTATAGGCTGAGTGTGTCAGATATGTAATTTATAAATTTTGTTAACTTTAGTATATTATCTAGTTTAAGATTTTTGTAAAGAAATATAACAATAAGGCAATTGTGACGCCTGCGTGCGCATTTATATGCCTATAGGTACATACTATCAGAGCATAAGTGCTTTGACGCTACCTTCTTATTTTATTTCTATCTGTGAAAACCTGTAATTGGCTAGTCTGTTAATTATAATTTTCTAATGTACCTGTAATGTAATGTACAGGGTGGCCCGTCGATTGACGTCCAAAAGGAAAATTTGGATTTCTCGTGTCGTAGGGTATCCGAATCACCTCCATGTATGTTCCGCGATTCTTTACGGTTTCTGAGTTATGACGTGTTTTCTGATTTTTTTAAATTTGTCAACTATCCACCCTAAAAAGGTTCGTAGAAAAAAAAGTACAACACTTTTTCATAATGCATCAGATGCTTCATGATCCTTACTTTTATGCACAAAATATTCAGCCTCGTAACTTTCATAAAAGTTGGGGAAATGTAGGTCGGAAGAGGAAAAATTGTATTGACTGAATAATAATTGAAACTGCGCGCCAACAGTAGGCAACGTCACAACGGCGGCGGCAACGTCACAACGGTCGCAACTATGTGTGAAGTGCCAACGTCAGGTTATATCCAATAGACGGATAGACGGTTGTTGGATAGCTAGATAGCAGGTTTTAGTTGTCAGAACAAATAGCAGGTTTCAAAAGCGTCTATCGCTAATAACGCCCACCGCTATTGGCGGGTAAACACTAGAAATCTGTTTTGCTCACCTCGAGGTGCTCGGTGAAACGTGAAATGAAGCTAAGAACAATTGTAAATTATCCAATAGACGTTTAATAGTGTAAAGTGGTGTTTTATTCAACTATATTCATTATTCAGGCCCGTAATCTCAAGCCAATGGAGACTCCTGATAAGGCTGACGTGACTTTATAGGATATATATGTATAATGAAACTGTTGGTTTTCCAATAAATTAATAAATAAATATTTATCCATTTAGTTTACAAACATCCATAAATGTAGTTAGTCGAAGTTGGAAGGGGCTACACAGAAGCAATTACTGTCATAGCATCGTGACTGTATCGACGTTTTACTCGCAAAATTGTTGCTGTAACGCGTTTGTATGGCGCCTGAATTATAGTTAGGTGACATTTGGTGACTTACAAGCGGGGTACTCACGTTGGCGAGCTGCTCGTTGGGCAGCATCTCGTTCAGCACCATCAGCGCGTTCTTCGGAGTCAGCAGTTTGCGCAGGTTCTCATTCTGGCGCCGCCGCCGCTCCTTGTTGCTTACTTTCTTTACTGTATAAATACGACATACATCACCTATCTATACCTACATACATATCAATTCTGTTCAAAGTGGTTTCTAATAAGCAAAACAAGCAGTATTAACACACTGAATTTAACTTTCCAAGTAATATTAGTTATCTGAAGGGATTTTATAGCTATTACCAAGTACCTACTAATCTCTACTTGGTCTTCATAACTTATTCCAAAGGATCTTTAATAGACAATGCGTGCGTTGAGTATATAGTACACTAACCGCCAGCCAACTTGGATTTCATCCAAAATGGGCGCACGACGTTGTCGCCTCCGTCCGACGACGGCGGCGGCTCGCTTTTGGCTGCGTCCAGCTTCGTATCTATATCCATAGTCTGGAACAGTATTATCGTTCTTATATTTATGCCTTGGGGGGAAGAAAGGGGCTATTAGGCCTGCTACACATTATTGACTAGATCATCGGTTAGCATCACATCATCACATGGATCTGCTTCATCAGCGATCGTCCACAAACCTGTATCGACTGCAGATTATGGTTGTTAATGCTTTGATTCTGGTTTTGGTTCTGATTCTGGCTCTGGTTCATGCCGGGCAGGTTCGGTTTGCGCATCGGCGGGAACGGCTGCGGCGACTGCATTTGCTGCGTCTAACATACAAAAATACACTTTCTAGTCATGTACATGAATCAAATGAATATTGGAATGATCCAAAATAATAAAGAGTAAAACAAATGAAAGATTGAGTTTATTAGAGCATTCAGTTAGTGCGGCTGTATTCCGCATAGAGGCGAGTGTACTTACAGCGGCAGGGGCGTGGAGGTGGTGCGCGGGACGCGGCGGCGGCAGGCGGACGCGGCACCGACCGGCCTAGCTTGCCGAGCGGGCATGCGCCGCACCTCACCCGACCAGCATACCTCACGCTCACACACACAGGGATACTTCGCCATCTCCTGATAGCAGGAGGGAATGGGAAGGGGAACTCTTACACTCTCTCCAGGTGAGGTTGAGGCCACATCTCCCCTCTCCCCCGATATTCCCTTCATGTCCCAGGCCCCGTTAAATTGTAACAGATGAAGCCGACGCTCTCATTCCACTAACACTTAATATTTACTCAAGCCTGTATACAATTTAAGGGGGCTGTCACATATTAGGAATCCGGAGTGGCTTACTATCTACTTAAGTCTAGAGAACCCCCTATGGGCACGAGATTTTTAAAACCTCGTAACCATAATGTATTCTCGACTCTCACAGCTACCCTCTGAGAGGCTTCCACTGACATCTTGACAGCACCACACCAGAAGCAAGCTGCCGTTGGGTGGGACACTAACATTTTAAGAGACTGGCACTGCTGGCTGGGTCTCTTACAATGGTGGTACGCAAATGAGCAGTGTGCACAGTCAGAGAGCAGCTGTTATTGTGTCGGGCTGGCACCAGGGCTCACGGGGCTCAGCATATAGGTAGCTGTGATAACAGACACCTTGTTAGTCCTCAATTCTCCTACAACTTTCATAACAAATTGTAATTTGATTTGACACTAAGTATGTGTCGTTTACCTCAGATGCTGGCACGAACTGGCCAGGAATGTTGTACCGGCCTGAGTTACGCGTGTTGTCTGTAAACAAAATATTCTATGTTACATAGAATGTAATGCGGCGTACACAGACTTTTCAGACCGTGCGCTGCGTTACGCGAACGCACGGCGCGGGCAATAGTATGATTAAATTTATGTGATTTTCAGCCAACATTTATTTGTTTGATTCGTATTATTTTATTTACTTATGATGTGATTCAAATTTGTAGGGTAGGCAATGTGTTTTTGCCTTTATGGAGTGCAGTGTGCACGCCACTGTTAAAAAGAAACAAAAGTAAGCAATTGATTAATAAATAAAATCCAAACCGAGCTTACAAAAAGTGGATTGTGATTAGGGAAGTGCCGCTGGAAATATTCCCTAAGTTTCTGAATACATCTTAGCAAAATTATTTGAAAAATTAAATGAAATAAAAATTTTCCTATTCATTACTTCACTGTTATGAAAATTTAATTTAATTTTAATAACAATCAATTCTATTTAAAACAAAATGACAATATTTTTTTATTTAATTTTCTTTTATTAGAAATTACTTACTAATCAACTGATTACTTAATTAACTAATAATTAAATAAAATTAATAACAAAAAAGTATAAACCTACACATATATATTCGATAAATACACATACATAAATATTATAATTTATATAAATATATATTGTATTCTCTATAATAAGGAAAGATAGTGCTCTTTAACTTTCCGTTTGAAAATATGGAGCGAGTGAGTGTCACTTATTGTGTGTGGCAATGAATTCCACAGCCGGACTGCATGAACAGAAAAGGAATAAGAGTAGGAATCAGAAAAGTGAGACAGGAAATCAAGAAGGGATCATAAGTGAGAGTGGCAGGGCCTATCAATTCTATTGTATTTTTTGTTTTTATTAAAAATTACTTAATTATCAATTGATTATTTAACAAATTAAAAGTTTAATTTATAATTACCTATTTAACATATTTAATTAATTTTTATAAAAAAAAATTTGTTAAAGTGGTTTGAAGATTTCCTACCTAAACTTGTGTACCTATGTACCTTTTTCGACAAAAATGGCGGCAGGCGGCAGTCTATGAAACCTTCATTAATCGATAGTTAAGGTCAATACAAATCGAAAATATAGATGTAAAAAAATTGATAAAGCCTCACGTTTCCGAGATATGGGCTGTCAAAGATAGATTAGTGGCGCCAGTATTGGAACATGAAAAACTGTGTTATGGTGTTATTAAATGACACATATTGTATTGGAAATTGATACTAGAAGTTAAATAAAGGATCCTGGCTTATTTTAGCAACCTCCCTCCCTCCCCCCAAGATGCTCAGCCAGTAATTTTTATTATTTTAGATATAAATATGGTGGGAATTTAGAGTGGTTTGAAAATAAAGAGTTTTTGGAGCAATCTATATCAACTCCCAATACCACACCCCCCCTCAAGTACCCCCTATCTTTTATTTTGTTACTGTGCTGCCCTGTATACATGCTAAAGGGGGGTCGAGACAATGAAATACAGTAAAAAGCAATATTCCCCTTTTTCCCCAAGTTTACAAAATTCCCTGGAACGGCACAACCTAAACTGTGATAAATCCATTTCAGATACAAAACAATATTTGAGTGACTAAATTACTAAGTGAGCAGCTGCATTACTAATTGAGCAACTGGAAATATTGAGAAGGCAACTTCAATATTATGATAGCTTCGATTTTTTCTAAGGGAGGTTATACATTTCAGGTATTGTCTAGTGCGCGACGGTGGCGACGCGTAGCGTTTTACAACATTTGCGGAAGCTGTCAAATAATAATAATAACAATGTAAACATTATAATTTTCAATTTTTAAAAACCAAAGATTAAAATAGTATTGTTGACATTATTTAAGTGCAATTTATTCAATAGTTTTACTGTAAAATGAATATAATAATAAAAACCGGGTTTGAAACTATTACACATAATATTAGTTTCCAACCACAAACTGAGACGAAAGGCAATAAATTAGTATTAGCCAAGCATGTATGAAATGTGGAAGAACTGCGACATAACGGCCAGAGCTACTTAATACGAGCCCACGTAATTCGTCAGACATCTGTGACACTAACACCATACAAAACCAGTTTAAACGTAAGTAATGTAGTGATGCCAGAATGCTATTACATGTAAGTCATTTCCAATTTACTAATTGTAAGCTTCTTATCCTTCTTATTATTTTTACAGATCAATGGTGCTCGTGTCGTCACTGATGTAAAATGTGACTGTGTCTATAATCAGAGCGGCAAGTGCAAGCATGTTAGTGCTTTAATATCCTATGTTAACAACACCACCAGCTTGTCAAAGACCAGTAATGAACAACAGTGGGGCAAACCTAGTATTCGGCAATTTGTTCAAAATAAATAGGTATTCTAAAGGAATATACTTCGAAGATATGTTCCTACCAGTTGCAAAAAAGAAATGTAGTCTAGTGCGCCCAGTAACTTACCGTGAATTAGCTCAAGAGTCGTCTTTGAAACAAGTTTTAGAAGCAGGAGAGCAATCGAAACATGTGACTGATGTCAAGGAAGTATTAGCAAAAGTTTTGAATGAAGTTGAGTCAAATTTGGAGTAAGAAGATTGTGTTGAGTGCTTAAATACCTTTTTTATACTAAGAACAGAACATGAACCGTATCACAATGATTGCACACTGGTAGACAATCTAAAATTATATTATGACAGTCATGTTGTTGTCTCGAATGAGGATATTATCAAAATTTGTGGTAAAACAATAAAGCAATCGGCATTCCCTGACTGGTATGCATTAAGACATGTCAGAATAAGTGCAAGTAAAAATGTACACAGTATTAAAACCCGTTAAACTAAGAGTATTGAAAGTTTAGTTTGTGATATTTTAAATCCAAAGAAAGTTGACTGTGATGCAACCCGGTATGGCACAGTTAATGAAGATAAAGCTATAAAGGTGTATGAGAAATTAAATTTTTGTCAGGTTAAAAGAGTAGGGGTAATCATTTGCAAAGATCAACCCTGGTTGTGTGCAAGTGTTGATGGAGTCGTTGTACAAGAAGGATGTATAAATTAAGTGCCCAATCTCATGCAAGAAAAAACCTGTGGCCGATTTTGTTAATCATATTTGCAATGTACCTACTTAGAGTTAATTAATAATAATTTAAAACTAAAAATTAGTCATGGGTACTACACTCAGGTACAGACCCAAATGTATGTAACTGGTACCACAATATGTGATCTCTTTATCTATTCACCAGCCATAAATGGTAGCGTATCTGTAGATGTTCACTGTGATTATAATTTTATTAAAGAAATAATATTAAAAAGTGAATTATTTTATTTTAAACACTATCTACCAGCATTGTATGCAGAACTTATCAGTAAAAAGAATAATAATGATTGCAAAGATTTGTACAACAACCGTTCATTTACCTACTGGAAAAAATATTTTAAACTTGTTTCATTTTGAAAATGATACGTTAATTTTATACCTATATAAAAAAACTATATAAAACTACTATAAGTACCTTGATTATGAAAAAAGTCAATAATTTTAATGTTAATTATTCGAGAAATTAATGTGATTTTAGCCTTACTATAAATAAGTAAAATATATAATTGAAAGTTAAAGTAAATTATATTTATGTTGAAGAAACTCTTTATTTGTTAAATAATAAAGACTAATGAAAATTTTACAAAACCTGTTTTTATTTACCTACCAATTTTAAAAATTACATACATTATTTGTAGAGAATATTGGAGGTTGTAAATTAACTAGAACACAGCACATGTGCACAATATCATTAAAACAAGAGAATAAATTATGAGGAATTTTATCGAGAACACGATACACTCTTAATCTTACTGTGAATTCTACCTCGAGCAACTTCGTAGATATTTTGTGTTTCTTCGTTAAAAATGGTGGCATAACAATTTCAACTTCTTGGCCACTGTCATCTAAAACTTTTTTAATTTCAGGAAAACCTTTATCGGCCAAAACTACATCTCCAGTTTCTAAAAGATCAAGTAATCCAGATTCAACTGTCATTTGTGAGTCAGTTTTCCTTCCACCAGCAACTTTAGATTTGAAACATATAAATCCTCCAGGTGTAATTCCTATAACAACTTTTGCAGTGAATCCCTTTTTATAATGTGAGTAGCAAGCCACACGGTCATCCACTGCAGGTGGTACTTCAATCCTAAATTCAGTACAGTCAATAATAACTCTTGTATCACTGTAACCTGAACTGAAACACGCTGGCATTGTGGCTCGTACAGTAGCTTTATCAGGCCAAATACTAAATTGGCAGTGGCAGAAGTTAAATCATCTAATATTAATTGAAATATTCTTGAAACTGTGGTTCTACGAACACCAAATAATACACTCAATGCTGAAAATGTCAAGCCAGTTTTCATTTTCATTAAAAAAATGAGAAGGCGGTTTTAGAGAAACGCACCAACAGTCATGGCCCATTTCTTTGCTTTGATTTTGTATTGCAATCAACACATTTGACAGCTGGTCATCCGCATTTGTTTCCAATTTCAATACTCAATCATTTATTGCACTCCACAGGTTTTTACAGATCTTATAAATAACTTAAAGTACCAAATGTGGACCCTGATTAGGGCACGGCAAATTGTGTAGCAAAGCTACGAACTTAAAACTAAAATGAGATCAGTTACAACAATACTGTATTACTTAAACTTAAACATATTTTAAAATTTATATTCTAAGTTAAAATTACTAATTGTTTAAATAGTTTTATTTATATTTTAGAGTTTATTTTAGTTAAATTAGTTAACTGTTTATTTTTAGTTAGTTAATTTTATTATTAAGTTTTAGTTACATATCTATAATTTATCCTCAATATAATCTTTAACGGTGTAATAGCTTTTGGTAATTAGTAATTTTCTAAGTTGATTAATAAATTTTGTTTCTTTTGTTTCGTTTCTAATATTATTTATAGCCCTTTATTCAGATAATTATTATCTTTTTTTTTTTTAACAATACATTTAAAAGCTTAATCTACGGTAGCGGTTTCTTTATCTGTGTGCCTCTTGGCAAAGGCCTCCCCCAAACTCTTCCACTCTGCCCTTTGGCATGCCACCCTAGGCCATGTCCTGCCAGCTGTTTGTACTATCTCGTCCTCCCATCTTCTGTGGGGTCTTCCTTTTTTCCTCTTCAACCCTCTGGGGTACCAGGTTGTGATGGTTTTAGTCCATTTATCTGGCCCTCTCAAAACATGTCCAGCCCACATCCATTTCAGTTTCTTGGTTTTGTAAGTTACGTCAGTCACCCTTGTCCTCCGTCTCAGCTCACTGCTTTGTAGTCTGTCTATTCTTTTTGCTCCAATCATACTCCTCTCCATAGCCTTCTGCCCAATTTCCAACTTCCTTGTATGTTCTTTTGTGTGTGCCCAAGTTTGGCAGCCATATGTCAATATTGGCAGTATGCATGTGTTAAACAGTTTTTTCTTAATGCCCATGCTCACTTCTGTGTTTTTTACAACTTCTTTTAATGACCAGAATCTTTTCCAAGCATTGCCAATTCTTTTGTTTACTTCCTTAGTTGATGAATCATGTGTAGAGATAATTTGTCCTAGATAAGTATACTCTGTAACAAATTCTATTACACTGTTATCTATGGTAATTATGCTTGTAGTATCTCCATTGGTCATTGCTTTTGTTTTCGTTTCGTTTCATTCTAATATACTGCGGTAATTTATTATAGATTTTGATGGACATAATTAGTGGGCTAGATGAATGAAGGTTTCTGCCGTTTCTGCCGTGTTGTGAGCTGCTGTCATTATCTGTCCGCCACTACTCGCTTTGCACATAGCCATAAACAACATGAATAGATTTCTAGTTAGGTTTTATTGAAACCTAATGGAAAGGAATTCATATAAACTACTAGCGTTTCACAACCTGTATAGCCGAGAGGAAAACACGGCAAGAAACTTTCGGCACAGGGCCCTACGTTGAATATTATCTTCTTTTATATCAATACTAATATGTATTCGATTACACACTATGCACTTTCAATTAAAAGACAATGCCTACAAATGGAAAACAAAAGTATCAAAGAATACTCATCTTAAATACACTCCACCACATCACATAACTAAACAAATATCGCTATAATACTTTAATAATCAAGCTGGGGGCTTCATCGGTTGGACTGGAGCTTAGACATGAAGCTTTGTTCACAATTTGAACACGGTAGCTTCAATAACAGCTGAGATCCATCGTTGTCGACAGTTACTTCAGCGGGGGGTCATCACAGAGAAAAGCATTCATATAGTTTTTTGTAGCCCTTGATGACCCCTATCGAATGCTGTAAACTTTACAGTGTAAAGAAAGGGGGCCCTTATCAGAGGTCGTTTTTTTGTCCATTTGTGAGTCTTGTTCCCTATATATTTTGGATCGAAATTTTGCAGTCTTTTCGTCTTACCATAGCGCCCCGTTTGCTCCAGACCAACCGCACCATTTAGCTTTTCCGCCCCGGGCCTCTGATGGGCTTAGTCCGCCACTACCAGATTGTACCCTTTTGGTAAAAACGGGTAGGGTAAAAAAATGCAGAACGTAATTTTGGCACTCAAACAAAATACCTATTAAGTCGCTTAAATATTATGAATGAATGAAATCAAATTAATGTTTATAAGTTACTATTCTTTTGATTTCTCGTCACTCGCAGTCAGCTTCGCTCACTTAGTAATTTTCCAATTTACTCGTTTTATTAATAATACCTACCCAAAAAAAAAGAACTACGTACTTACATTGCTTATTGTAAGACATTATTCGTATTTAGTAGGACGAATTCCCGTAACAATTATGAGCAGCGAAAAATATTTTTTGTAGAAATGACAACTAGCACGCACAGCACACGATTGACACTTTAGAAAGTCTACTATCTTCTATTGAAAATGGCGGCTGACTGACGCTTCTGCTTAACTTTAGAACGCACGAAAGACAACGAACGAGGAAGGACTGGCCGCAATTTTTTTTTTTCATATACAAATTCGTTTATAAATGAATGACGCCGCGCCGCCGCCGCCGCCCGCCGCCGCGCCGCCGTGCCAAGGTTGCCACAAAATGTATAGAGTGCTTTTCACGAAAGAAGTCCCCCGGATGGTAGGTAGAAAACTCCTTAGTTATCTTAATAATAAAAATAGGTAAAAAAACTTTTTAAATTAAACGGTTTTATGTTAAACATATCTACATTGCAATGTTTAAGATAAATGTACTAAAAACCAAAAAATAATAAAATAGACACAGTCGTGGGAATTATAAACATATGCATAGACTAGACTAAAATAAAACCGTGGGGCACGTCAATTGTCTACAAATTATCAACTTAATGTGCGATAGAAGAATCGTTTAATTCGTCGTTAGGCAGTTGGCCCGCAGACGGTGAGGAAATTACTTACTATTTTCTTGCTCATGGAAATTCCAATAGTTATACACTCCATGTAAATAAAAGAGATGTTTCAACGAGTTTATCGTTGGACATTCACATCACACTGCTGGCTGGCGAAGAATCGTTTCACTGCTCGTAGTTTGTCTTTAATCGACAAAACATATGATAAAAGTACTACTCGCTCAACACTATGAAACCCTAAAACTCGCTTATAATCGAGCTTGCTAGCTTGTTTCCACATTCTAGCCCTACTTATCACACGTCCATCGTTGTCGGTTGAACAACTGCCTTATTATAGTGTAACATTACAAAACAAACATTTTAATCAACGATTGTAGACAATTGACGTGCCCCACGGTTTTATTTTAGTCTAGTCTATGCATATGTTTATAATTCCCACGACTGTGTCTATTTTATTATTTTTTGGTTTTTAGTACATTTATCTTAAACATTGCAATGTAGATATGTTTAACATAAAACCGTTTAATTTAAAAAGTTTTTTTACCTATTTTTATTTTCTAGTTTTTAGTTTTTATTTCGCATTCTGTTTAATTCATTTAGTGCTTCATTATTGCAAGGTTTCTTGCCCGTTAGTTTATTGCAGTCCAACTCCTCTATACGTAGTCCCTGCAAAGCTCTTACTCTACAAAGAGCCACGTAGGCTTGACCTTCTTCAAACAGTTTCGCACCTAAGTATACGATTGCGTGATCCACAGTGCTGCCCTGCATAAATCTTGACTTGGGTGGTGGATTCAGGCTGGATTAATCAGATACCTAAATTACAGATTCAATTTCTAAATTTAAATCTTATTATTATACGCCATTTAGTGGCTGCGCCCATCTAAAATATTGAGGTTGTATAGTGCACTGAATTCTTCTTGGCAAGCCCTTTTATTTGATACCCATATTGGTGGGATTGATAAAAAAATGTTATCAGCCATTTGGTAGCGGCGGCCATCTTAGATTTCAATTTTGCATAGTAAATTGTATTCTACTTGTTGAGACCTTTCATTTGATACCCATATTGATGGGATTGATAAAACCTAAGTTATCCGCCATTTTGTAGCGGCCGCCATCTTGGATTTTAATTTTATATAGTACATTGTATTCTACTGGTTGAGCACTTTCATTTGATACCCATATTGATGGGATTGATAAAACCTAAGTTATCCGCCATTTTGTAGCGGCCGCCATCTTGGATTTTAATTTTATATAGTACATTGTATTCTACTGGTTGAGCACTTTCATTTGATACCCATATTGATGGGATTGATAAAACCTAAGTTATCCGCCATTTTGTAGCGGCCGCCATCTTGGATTTCAATATTTTATAGTATATTGTATTCTGCTCGTTGAGCCCTTTCATTTGATACCCATATTGATGGGATTAATAAAACCTAAATTATCCGCCATTTTGTAGCGGCGGCCATCTTGAATTTATAATGATAATGAATAAACATAATTGTATTGTCACCAAAATCCAAAGTGTATACAAAATTTCAGATTAATCGGTTGACAGGAAGAGGGTGAAATTTGAATTACTAAATTTGACCCAAGAAAACAAACGGGGTGAGCTAAATAAAACCGTTTAATAAAAATACACTTTTTTCATAACAGAAATATAGCTAAGTAGACATTTTTATCAAAATACATATCAACCTACTCATAGAATGACAAGAACAGTCTAAATATGCAGGAAATAATATTATTTAATAAATTACAAGTGAAATAAACATAATATAGGTAGATGTTGTACTCATAAATGGCAACATTATCAATTTTGACATGAAATACAGCGCCGCGGCTAGGGGACTTCTTTCGTGAAATGGACTCTACCAAACTACTCATGGAATGACTGACACTCGAAGTATGCAATAATAAAAATTATAAATAATATAGGTAAAATGTATACCCATAAATGGCAACATTGTCAATTTTGACATGCTTAACAGCGCCGCGGTGCGGACTTCTTTCGTGAAATGTACTTTTTTGTTACACAGTGCTGCCAGATATTAAGGTTGATTTACACTGAGTAAGTATCTGACGTCAATTACTGAACTGACCTGGTATTGCCATAGTGTAAATTGACCACCGACGCGACAGTGCACTAACACACACACTACTGACTTCACTATTCCCATACGAATATTGAAGTTAAGAGTCCATTTCACGAAAGAAGTCCCCTAGCCGCGGCGCTGTTAGCATGTCAAAATTGATAATGTTGCCATTTATAAGTAGAAAGTTTACCTATTTTATGTATATTTCATTTGTAATTTATCAAATAATACTATTTCCTGCATACTTCGGGTGTCTTGTCTTGATCATTCCACGAGTAGGTTGGTGTACATTTTGATA
Source organism: Anarsia innoxiella (assembly GCA_947563765.1). Lineage (NCBI taxonomy): Eukaryota > Metazoa > Arthropoda > Insecta > Lepidoptera > Gelechiidae > Anarsia > Anarsia innoxiella. The sequence goes on from OX387401.1 coordinate 164,944, forward strand.
AAAATATCTATTTTCCTATATTTCTGTTAGGTGAAAAGTATATTTTGATTAAGATAAGTAAGGGGATTTCTACCTAATATCATCTCCTATTTCCTCCTATTTACTATTGAATCCCTGTGCGATCTAAGAATTACATACATAATGAAATCTTAATTAAACGAAACAGCATAGTTATTGATGCTAAACGACGAGTAGGTAGGTACCTACGGAAAACCAAGCCGGAACCCTCATACTCATATACATATAACACCTCTGGCCAGCTGTATTGTACCCCCTGTGATCGCATTTTTAAGACCAAGTTCGGCTTTGCAAGCCACATCAGAGCCCACCACCCACTTCAACAACAATCGTAAATTTAAACCTTTCTGGAGTCGCCGTCGCCGGACACGGTGTGGACGACATGATGATTAACTCACAAGAGTTACAATAGGTCAGGGTTGGCCAACTTTATAAGACCCAAGATCTCCTATTTACTATTGAATCCCTTTGCGATCTTCCAATTACATACTTAATGAAATCTTAATTAAACGAAACAGCATAGTTCAGTACGCAATCATGTAGCTAGTATTTTTTATTTTATTAGGAGATAAAAGATAAATATGCAAATTATTCTAAGTAATAGTTAGTAGGTAATATGTAGGTACTTTTTAACTTTATATTAGTGTGAGTATTGCGTTTGGGCATTTTCCAATAGTTTAGATGCGAGGTCTGGTTTACGTATTTATATATTTTTGCCGTGCCACGGTCTACTGGAATAACGGTCGCGATTGACCGTTTCGCCATCCCTGCAATAGGCGAATGGATTTAAATCTTACCTCTTACTTAACATTAGAGCTAGCTACGTGGCATCATGTGTGGATCCAGCCATCGAGCCACAATATTCATCAGCTTCAAGTCTGCATCACAGACTCCTTTAATATTGATAGAAAAGCGGTGAAACTCCCTGCATCGTTTCTATAAAGAATACGAGTTCTTCTTTACAGCTGGAAACACCATGATCAAATAAAATAAAGACTTGACTTCACAAATAAATAAAAAAATATAGGTATTAAAAAATAAAATGGCGCAAAATGGCTTATCGTTTGACAGACATAACGTAGTGATTACTTACTCTGTGGACATAACCAAGAAAACTACAAGGCAATGATATTAAATTATACTAGGTGCAGATATGTTGTATGCGCACATATTTTGAAGACTGTAAATTGACCTAACTATGACAACTTGTAGTCAGTCAGTCTGCGACAAGCGCAGTCAAGAGCATGACGTTCCTGTTCAGGTACTAAAATTTGACTAAATAAATAAAAAATACCTTCGTGCGTGTTTCGAAAGTGTACCAATTACGACAAGAAAGTGAACAAATCACAGGGAGGCATCTCATACCACTCGTGAGTATGCAATGATACATTTATTACATAAATTTCATTTTTTTCCATACAATCTGATAACGGATTCAAAGACGCCATAATTCAGATAAAGAGAGAAAGAGCGATTGATTTTGACGCGAGAGCGATAAGGATGCGAGACATAGATTAGTTACTACGGACATAGATTAATAATTAGTGCACATCAATGATATCTATTATTTATTTATTTATTTAACAGTTTATTGTAAGATGATAGTACATAGAGACAGAAAAAAAGAGAAGTTATACAAAAGGTACAGCATATTTCTAAAAGAAATTATATATATACTAGGTGCAGATATGTTATATGTGCGCACATTTTGAAGACTGTAAATAGACCTATTTAAGACAACTTGTAGTTAGTCTCAGTTAGTCTGAAGACATTTGGAGTATGATTTGAAGTGCTGTCATTCATGTCATTGTTCGGCACAGATTTAAAACGCCAATCACTATAAAGGTAACATATCTGTACCTATAAGAAATCATTGGTGCACATGCGACTGATGGTAGCATATTATGCCTAATTTTTAGTTGTTCAATTTACTTCTTCTTTATGATAGCTAGCTACCTATCTATTTTATGTAATGGACTAACGTAATAAATATTAAAATGGTTTTACTAAATTCTAGTTTTATAATCTTTTATAGTTAGTGTACCGGTACTTAATCCGTGTTTTAGCGTACCATACCCAATAATATTATTTTCTTTTTCAGAAAAAACTAATTCATAATGTTCAGAACTCTCCGTCAAGTCTGGATAATGTCAGTTTACCGTAGTTAAAAGATATTCTAGAATCACCAAGAAAGGCAAGGTTCTCAAAAAACGTGTGCGTTTATTGACAATTCACAAAAAAAAAATTACAATTTTTGATAAAAATTCTATACTTTTACAAGATGTCTTATTTCTTACTATTAGGTACTTTTCAAGAAAGTGTCCACTCTGCGACTAAAATGTTATTCTATATGCACTGAAGACATTTGAAGCATATTAAAGTGCTGTCATCAGCTGTCATTGTAATCATTTTTCAGCACATATTTAAAATGTCAATTACTATGAAGGTAACATATCTGTACTTATAAAATATCATTGTTCATAGGTATAAACCACACCTAACCACACATTACCTATACTGAAGACTAGGCCGTATGGTCTTTGATCTTTGCCTGTCCTGAATGGACGAATAAAAAAAAAACATTCAAAGCAATTTTCAATCGCCTGCCGTGGTCTTCTTTCTGTCAATCAAAGCAACAATAACTTTCTTTCTCAATAGCAATTACTAAACAGGTAATTTAAACAAATTCATGAGTTTTGGGATAGAAAACATTTATCCGGGTATATCAATTCAGTAATCTTTCTGTCGCATTCGATAAAATTTGTGTTAAAAGTGTGTTTCTCTGCTTGTTGCCAGCCAGACAAACCAAACCAACCCGTGTTGACTATAATACAGTAGCCAAGCTTCCACTAATGGGAATAACTAATCGAAATAAGTAGAACGCTGCGACGAGGGGATATATCATGTAAGTGGAAATGATAATAGTTTAACTATACGCATTGTCGTTAATGTAAACACAGCTAGCGACCGGACTTTGTGAGTAAACAGGTAGTGACTAATGTAATTGTACTCATTAAGTGTCGGATAACATATCGCAGTATAGCACTACGCCGTTTATCTTTTCCTTTTACCTAAAATCCAGTCATAATTTTATTATGTTAATAAGGAGTAAGTATTTATGCTTATTGTGTGGTCTTTAGATTATGAACCTGTGTCAAATCACATTGTCCAGCAATACAGATCACATAAGAGTCCAAGGGGCTCTTCTTAATTACCACTTATGTGGCTGGAATGTATAAATAAGTGATAACTAAATTTAGAATTTGTTTATTGCAAGTCACAAGTTGGGTAAGGTGTTACAAAGTCATATTTACTTGTGACGCCCTGCAAGGGCACAGCAAACAAGAGGGCAAGTAGTTGCCAGTTACATTTAAGATAATTAAGCATGTTGCTGACAAGCTCTGTCCATTCCAAAAAGTTAATTTTTGTTTATTTACTTGACCAACTATTTTTATTCTAGATGGAGTCTATAATGGTTATTTGACAGCCGACACTGCAATGTCAGCAGTCCACTGCTGTGTGGTGTGGGAGTGGCAGAGCGGCGGAGACTGGCTCCCGCACGCACCGGCCGTAGCTCGGACCTTGGAGAGAGCCCATCACAAGAGACTGACGCGGGTTGTGCTAGCTGATGCTGACCCTGCATTACGAGGACATGCTGTTAATTTAAGGACACTCACACAATACTCTGATACACCAGGTACGATATGTCTATGCAAATAAGTCATCATGTCCATACTGTGTCCGGTGACGGTGACTCCAGAAAGGTTTACATTTAGGATTGTTGTTGAAGTGGGTGGTGGGCTCTGTGTGGCTTGCAAAGCTGAACTTGGTCTTAAAAATGCGATCACAGGGGGTACAATACAGCTGACCGGAGGTGTTAAATGTATAGGAGAAGGAGGGCTTCGGCTTGGTTTTCTGTACTCAATGTATGTACAGTCAGCATCATAAGTCGATGAACACATTCAGATTTTCAAAAGTAATTTACACCATTATTGGACATAAAACCTTACTTATTTTCCTTATTTTGCACCTTATTGGATGTTCATTTAACTCTGGAGTAGTTTTTGCTAAGAGATTTTCGTCTAATAATGGTGTATTTTACTTTTGAAAATCTGAATGTGTTCATCAACCTATGATGCCGACCGTACATACTCAATGCAAATAAGTAGTATTGTGTTAAAGAGACCTGTGGAAAATTGTGTGCAATGTATTGTTTTGTTATTCAATTACCTTTCAAAACACTGTTGAATTGAATCAAGTTACTCATTAAGGTACTTCAAAACAATCTATCACTACACTATTATTTGAATTAGCATTAGAACAAGACAAGGTAACCTGCAATTCTCTTAAAGATTTTATGCATAATGTTTATAGATGGAGGTACAGAAGAGTTTGCAGTTCGGCGTGCATGTTACTCTGTGCAGTCGCCGGCGGGTCGCGGCGTGCGCTGGGATTGGGCGCGACTCTCGCATCATCAACTCGACTATGATCCGCTTCCTATGGAGGTCAGTGCTCATCTGTGCAACCAATTACTCTTGAAGCTGTCACTTAAGGATTCTTATAAGACTCATCACAATAAGGATGATGACTACATTCAAAAATTTAAAAAATAATTAGTTCATCTTTTAGGCTATTAAAAATATTTCAAACACACTTTTTACCTGATCAAATACATAAATAAATACAAAGATACAGAGTTTTTAACCTAGTGTATCTTTGTCATTTATAGTTTAAGAGAAAACAGAAAAAAATATGTGTCGAATATTCTAAAATAATCTATGTGATAGAAAAAAAAAATTTTTTTAGTCATCAATGTCATCATGCCTATTGTATAGCTTATTATGGGGATCATGTTGTGGCCGTCTCACATTTGTTAGTGAACATGTAATTGAAAAGCAACTGGCTAATACTAATGCAGAAAGCATTTTGCGTCCAATTCATGAAGTTAGTAAATTGTTGTTTTTACAGGTACAATGTTTACTAGAGGAGGCATGGCAGCGAGGTGCAGAAACTGTTCAATGGGAAAGTTGGACACTGAATGTGGCGCGCATGCGGGCCCGATGCGGCGCTGGTGGGGCCGGTGCGCGTGCGCTGCGTCGCGGCCCGCAGCCTCCATACCCGCTGGCACGCCCACCGACTCCTGCGCCGCCTACACCACCAGCTAGGACTCCTGTTGAAGGTAATATATTGTATTTTTTAAATAAGTTAGTTGTGGAAGTTTGTTCTGTAATACAATACTTAGTATGAAAATGAAAACGAAAATGAAAAGTGTTTATTTAAAAATAGGCACAATAATAGGTTGGGGAAAAAGTCTTTTCGCATATAGTATGTATGAACTTGTATTAAAATCTCTTTGGCTATACCATTTGTATCTGGCTGGTTTTGGTATCATTAAAAAGTTTTAATTTTAAAGAAGGCACTTCCAAATTCAAATTAGGAATTTGTGTGATTTTCATTTGTTATTGTTGTTGTTAAAATGAGTGAATCTAAAGAAGAAATTCGATACATTTTAAAATTTTACTATAAAAAAGGTAAAAATGCAACTCAAGCCGCGAAAAAAATTTGTGATGTTTATGGACCTAATGCAGTATCTGTGAGAGTAGCGCAAGTTTGGTTTAAGCGTTTTCAAGCCGGAAATTTTGATATCAAAGATGCATCTCGCTCTGGTCGCCCTGTTACGGACAAAATTGATGCCATTTTTGAAAAAGTGGAGCAAGATCGGCATATTAGTAGTTACGATGTAGCTGAAGAACTGGCAATTGACCACAAAACGGTTTTGACTCATTTGAATAAAGCTGGGTACACTAAAAAGCTCGATATTTGGGTGCCTCATGAGCTCACTGAAAGAAACCTAATGAACCGTGTACTCATTTGTGATTCTTTATTACGACGTAATGAAACCGAACCATTTTTGAAAAAGCTGATAACTGGTGATGAAAAGTGGATCACATACGACAAGAACGTGCGAAAAAGATCGTGGTCAAAGGCCGGTCAAGCTTCACAGACTGTGGCAAAACCCGGGTTAACTCGCAACAAGGTAATGCTGTGTGTATGGTGGGATTGGAAGGGCATCATTCAATATGAGCTGTTACCGCCAGGCAGGACCATCGATTCAGAACTGTATTGCGAACAATTGATGAGATTGAAGCAAAAAATTGAGAGAAAGCGGCCAGAATTGATCAACAGAAGGGGTGTGGTTTTTCACCATGACAACGCTAGACCTCACACATCTTTAGCCACTCAGCAAAAATTACGAGAGTTTGGCTGGGAGGTATTAATGCATCCGCCGTATAGTCCTGACCTTGCACCTTCAGATTTTCATCTGTTTCGGTCTCTGCAGAATTCCTTAGGCAGTGTCAGGTTAACATCACGAGAGGACTGCCAAAACCACTTGTCGCAGTTTTTCGATCAGAAGCCTCAAAATTTTTACAGCAATGGGATCATGTCACTATCAACAAGATGGCAAAAAGTTATGGAACAAAATGGCACCTACATACTTTAGTCAAATGTAAATAAACTATAAAAAAAAACTTTTTGAATTTTCATATAAAATACGAAGAAACTTTTTCCCCAACCTAATACGTTACACTTTTTTGATGTCACTGTTTTGATCTAAAACTACTGCCGGTTCACTACCTGTATAGCCGAGAGGAAGAAAACGGCAAGAAACCTTCGGCACAGGGCCCTACGTTATGTCCAATAAATCTTTTTTTTAATGAACAGACTTATACAGTTACATGTTGGTACTTAACTTGTTATCACAGTAATTTACATCAATATCACAGTATGAGTAGTTTAAGTTTTACATACATTTTTAACTCTGCAGCATCCAAAATAAACCAAAATATGTTAATAGGCACTTATGGTTGTGTGTTTAGCAGGGCGACGTCCCCGAATCCCCCAACAGCACACAGGTTCCAGCGTGCACAGTGTGCAGTCCCTTCATTCCCTGCAGTCAGTGAAGTCGGTGCAATCCGTACAGTCGGCGCCGGCACGTCACGGAGCACGTAGTGTCTCGCCCAAGGAGAGGAAGCCAGGACTCGCACGGCAGATACTTCATAATCTTAATATATTCAGTGAGTTGCTTGTAATTCTTGTTTAAGCTATTTTGTTGTGTTACAAAAACGATATTTTCTTTTTTTTGTGATTGTTCTGTTTAATTTGTGCTGTATTGTGTGTGTGTTAAGTGAATGTAATGTGTGTATCCTTACCTTATATATCTGTAGATACATAATATATTTTATTGAGAACTTTAAATGCTGTAAGGCCGTGGCCCCATAGGCAAACTGTTAGCAGCCGACTGAGTGAGCCGCAAATTTGTGGCGAACTGAAAGAGTTAGCTGCAAACTCAAATCAATGAAATCACCGGTTTTGGTGGGAGTCGGCCGCTGTCTGAGATAGTCAGCGCGCGTAACGCTGCAAACTGCGTACAGTGAGCGAAAACTAGCTGACTATGGACACTCCATTTCAAATATAAGGAAGGGCGTACTAAATCGATACGCCGCAAACTAGACAGCCGCTAACAGTTTGCCTACTGGGGTCACGGCCTTAAATAGGCAACACTTTGAAGTGCATAAACTCTGCCTTACAATGAATTTATCTGAGCCTACTAAGTATGTACTTAACATACTCCAAATACACTTATTATATTGCATATTCAGTGGTAATGAATTCTTGGATCACACAAGTGATATAACTCCTGTTTGCAATCACTATACAGGTAGCAACAATAACAAGCTAGCGGTCGAACGCGAGACCAAGGACGAGGAGTGCGGTAGTGCGGGCGACGGCGGCAGCACGCGCTCGCAGAGACGACACAGCGTCGATACTGTCTCTACCTACTTGAGTCATGAGAGCAAGGAGAGCTTACAGGTACATACATCTTCTGTGACTCCTTGAAGGCTAACAATATCATTGAGCATCGTTATTATTGAAGGCGTCCCTCAAGGCACAATACTATGGTCATTATTTTTTAGCCATAGAATGTATAGTTAAGGAGAGATTTCATTATTTAGCTAGGATTTTGATAAATTGTTGTGTCGACATCTTAGCAAGCATCAGTGGGTTCGCTACTGAACTGCAGCGCGGGCAGCGACGACGTGTTCGACTGCCCCCCCGTGCACCCGCCGCCACTCGCGCACCCTGCGCCCGCGCACGTACAGTCCACCACCGATCTAGTGCATCTAGATACCGACAGCGAGAACGAACTTATTATGGGTATGTTCTTCAGCACGAATTTAAATATAGACTCTGTCTACAACATTTATCATCTAAGTTTAGCTTCTATATACTTTTAGGCTGCTCTTATTATAGCGACTTTCTTTTTTATCCTAAAAAAGAAATAAATAAACGACTTTTTTAAATTTCGATATCTTCGGCCTTTGAAACCGGATCTCGTATTAATGTCCCCGTACGCTATGTGGAGGTGTAGAGGAGGAGGTGTGCGCGATGGTGTCGGCGGTGTCGCGGCAGTGCGCGCAGCCGCAGTGGGGCGCGGTGTGCGGCGGCTGCGTGCGCGCACTGGGCGGCGCGCAGCCCGCGGTGGCGCTGCAGCGCTGCCACCACCTGCTGCACCGCCACTGCCTCGAGCTGCAGCTGCAGCGGCTGCTCCGCGCCGGCCGCCCGCTGCACGTGCAGTGTCGGGTGAGTCCCTCGCCTTTCTTTGTTATTAGATTCGTTACGAGCGATTTGCGGGTGTGAAGTGTATTTCGATCGTATCGAGTCGAGTATCGAGAGGGAAGTGATCTCTGCCTACGCCGATGTGAAAGAGACGGGACGGATATGCATTTACGAGCAATAAAAGATTGAAATCGGGTGTTTTATTAGCTATAAGATATTATACGTTTTCAACATTTATATGACGAGCGTATCGCTGTGTGGTTCACGTAGGTGTGCGGTATGGTGTACGGGCCGCCGCCGTCTCCGGCGCCGCCTCCGGCCCCGGCGGGCGGGCAGCCGGCCGGCAGCATGGCGTGGCGGCTGCAGTCCACGCCGCTGCCGCAGCATACCGTACCCACCATCGTCGTCACGTATAAGTAAGTCTTTCTTACAGTTCAGTATTTCAACTAACTGTAGAAAACTGAAGTGGGATGAAATGACCTAGGCATACCCGTATCTGCTATCCATATAATTGTAATTGACAATGTTTAATATTTCTAAAGTTCGAAATAAAACATTTATAAATATTCCTTCTTTAGATCCTTTTGCACCTATGCTTTTTTTGTACCTGTAGGAAAAAATATAATATAAAGTTTTATAAGAAAGAATAAAAATAAAACATTGTCAATTCTGGAAACACATCTAACGAGCACACCTTTCCCCCAGCTTCCAATCAGGACGGCAGGGTCCGATGCACCCGATGCCGGGCGCGCCTTACTACGCGGTTGGCTTCCCGCGGTACACGCTGCTGCCCGACAACGCGCTCGGCAGACAGGTATGTTCTAACATTCCTATATTTGATTACACATTGTATATTTCTATAAAGAGGTAGCAAATGAAAGGTAGCGGTCTCTGTCTTCCCTGATGAAAGAGAATCGTGACAGATATATATGTACCGCTGTTTCGTACGCAATTATCGTCATATCTTGGAAAATAAACGCAATATCTTAAAATAATAAAGCCTATGCGTTATTCTGACGTGCAAGCTACAATATTGTAAAGTTTGATTAAAATCTGTCGAGTAGTTTTTGCATGAAAGAGTACCTAACATCCTCACATCCATCCATCGTCACAAACATTGACATTTATAATATTAGTACAGACAGACCAACTTATCTGTGAACTGAATGGCGGCGCTAGTAGTAATACAAAATTGTATTTCTACCAATCGCAGCAGTTCTGGAATTTGACATTTCCGTATTAGTTGCCGTAGTTACAATAAAGGGCGTTTCACAGATAACTCGGTAACTCTGTAGAATGTAGCTACCTTCCTTCACTAGAATATGGTCCGTAGGTGCTGGAAGCCCTCCGTGCGGCGTGGAGCTGCGCACGCCTGTTCGGCGTGTCGGTGTCGCAGACGACGGGGCGCGAGCACGTGGTGGCGTGGTGCGTGGCGCCGCCGCCGCACCGCGCCGACCAGTACGCGGCGCCCGCGCACGTCGCCGCGCTGCTGCTGCGCGCCAAGCAGGACCTGCAGCGCCTCGTCGCCACCGACGCCGTCTGATACCGGATCGGTACGCGTGCTGGGGTGGACGGAATGTGTTCGTTACTTACTTTCGATATAAGAGATTTTTCACCGCGCGAATAAATAATCCGCAGCCAGAATTACGCCTAATAATAGCGTTTAATCGTAGATTTTTATTCCGCGCAATTTTTTCTTACGATAAAATGTGTCACAGAATTCCGAAAAAAAAATCGCTGTGCGGACTGGCCCTAAGTCTATTTGTTGCTAATTTTTTGGCGACTGAAAGCAGACTGACCTTATTGGTTGCGTAGTGGTAACGTCTCTAGTGGTATCTTACAAACTTTTGATAGAAGTCTTTCAACATAATTACACATTCCGTCTATTCCTATAGTACATGTAGCTAGAAAATTTTAACAACGCCTCCCAATCAAATAAATATAAGTGTAAAAGAGGCCAGTAACAAAAACGTACTGATTATGCATGGTAGTGAAGCGGTAGAAACAATTGTATCCTTACATCGAATATTTAGCATTGTAGCAATACAGTAAAAGTTGAAATACGAATCTCTATGAGCCAGTATTATATTAATTAACTGACTACTGACATACCTTCTAGCACTGTAACGTACGTAAGAGGAAACTGTTCCAAATATGAATAAAATAGTAGTGCAACCGACTTCACGTGACAGCTGTCAAATCCGGGCATTGAATGAAGTTCGTGAACATTCCGAATCAAAGATGGCGTCTTGTCAGTTGCGACGGTAGACAATCGAATAGTAAATCAGCATTTATTTAGTACAAGTAGTGTTATTAAAGCACTGTACTTGTTTTTAAAAGTTAAATAAGTAACAAATCATTCACAAATTCATATAACTAATAGGACCAAAATGTAGCTAACAAGCGGTTCAAAACCGTTATGAACTCGAAATGTTTAGGTTAAGTATTTTAATTGTTTTTAAGCTGGTGCATATCAATAATTTGAGCTACTCAAATCGTCACAAAGTAATTTAGGCATTTTCAGTGGTACTACTGCGTTATAGAATGCCATTATATTTATAAATATTTTTATATTTATAAGATTTATATACATTTAAAAAGTATAAGCTAAAGATCTCTATACTTACAAACAAAATACAGTAAAATTAAGAACTTCCTATTTTTTGAAGTAGGTTAAAAGACTATAGTCTTCCAATCAGCAATATACAATGAATGTCTTCCTTATATTTTTGTAAAGTTTTATTATAGGTGTAATATTAAGGTGTAAACAGTTTGTGGCAGCTAGGGTTTATTATACAAATTGCAGACTGTGGAGATTTACTTTTGGGCATTCGTTACATTTAAATCAAATAATGTCATGAAACAAAATAACGGTCATGACAAAGATGGCGCCGCATCGCCGCCATGTTGAATAGGGATGATGACTACACTCAAAATTTCAAAAAATAATTAGTCCGTCTTTTAGGCTATTAAGAAATATTTGAAACACATTTTTTACCTGATCAAATACATAAATAATAAATACAAAGATACAGAGCATCAAAGTTACGGAGTATTGACGTCACTCCTCGGTTAAAATCGTACTGAGGCGTGACGTCACGAGCAACTTTAACCCAGTGTATCTTTGTCATTTTTAGTTTAAGAGAAAAAAGAAAAAATACGTGTCGAATATTTTAAAATAATCTATGTGATGGACTAAAAAATTTTTTAAATCATCATACCTATTACGAATAACACAGTAAACATGACAAAATTACTCGAATATTTTATATTTCTAGTTGATAGGACAAGCGATTTATTAAGAAAAATACCGCATAGAAGCTAAAATGATTTAGTGCATTTATAAAAGTATTTTATTTTCTAAGCGAAACTAGATTTGTTTACTATGTTCTTTATACTCGTTATTATTATTAAAGAAATTGTATATTAGTAGAAAAACTCAATTTAAAGTACTGCTAAGTAGGTATACTATGCGTTTGAAATAAGAATGAAATTGCAAGTGTAACCAACGTCACGTCAATTTTCAACACGACCGAAGTTCGTGAATATTGCGAAACAAATATGGCGTCTTGACAATTTCATTAGAGTGCGTTTCACGAAAGAAGTCCCCCGGATATTTTTGGAACTAAATTTGACAGGTCTATTTATCCTATTTTCTGACCTTTTCTCTGATAGTAGAAAACCCCTTACTTATCTTAATAAAAATATAATTTTTACATAACAGAAATAAAGGTAAATAGATATTTTCATCAAAATGTATATCAATCTACTCATGAAATAACCAAGGCACTCGAAGTATGCAATAATTAGTATTATTTGATAAATTACAAATGAAATATACAAAATATAGGTAAATTTTGTACTCGTAAATGGCAACATTGTCAATTTTGACATGCTATACAGCGCCGCGGCTAGGGGACTTCTTTCGTGAAATGTACTATATTATTTTTTAAACGTAATAAATACTAGTTTAAAATTAATTAGTACTTGCTAAAGACCATCGAAGGACCAAGAGTATTTATATTTCGTATTACAAGTTAGAAATAAGATTCTTGCCAATAAGTGCCTTTGTAAGTAGAATATTGGAATCGATTCAGTTCTCATAGACTAAATTTCAGTTAAATTATACAAAAAGGAGTCTATCTGAGACGAGATTTGAACGTAATTTAATAACAACCATCTCAAAGCAAAAGCAGCATCTATACTATGCCATTAGACGAAAAAAAGTTTTGTTTCCCAGTGCTCTTTGAGGAAAATTGAAATATAGAGTGTTAGGAAAAGTATCACTGTCCTTTTAACCAGGTATAGTGCTAGTGATGTAGAACACATTCCACGAAAAAAAAAATTGGTTAAAAGGAAAATGATACTTTTCCTAACACACTCTAATTGATTCCTGAATTTCCTGACATTATGGTTTGCAATTTAAACTGCTCTGTATTAAGTATTCATATTCACATTACATTTTTTAATGTGTCAAATAAGATCAATCTGCTAGCTTAGCATACACTCCGTGACAAGACTTTGTCATGGGTTTGTCACGCTTACGTCTCTATCCATAGTTTTAAATGTGATAAGGACAGCATGACGTGAGATAATTGTCGCGGCACGCATGCTAAGCCTCCTGTAATTATAATATTAGCCTGTGGTTTCCCACTGCTGGACAAGTGCTTCCAACATTTTATTAATTCTTGTAGAAACATGTCTTCCGAATGTAAACGTCTATAGCTTTACACAAATATAGTTATTATTTAGTTTATATATAAGTAGATTGCCGGTAATAAATCTATTATACATTAAGTAAAGTTTATTTTATTTCCTAGTTTATTATGAAGTATTCAGTTATGACTATTCACGTAATATTCTTTCATTTATCTCGACGTTTTTAGTGTTCCGTATCCAAAGGGTGAAAACGGGACCCTATTACTGAGACTTGGCTGTCCGTCTGTCCGTCCGTCTGTCACCAGGCTGTATCTCATGAACCGTTATAGCTAGAGCGTTGAAATTTTCACATATGATGTATTACCATTGCCGCTATAACAAAAAATACTAAAAATAGAATAATAATAATAAATTAAGGGGGGCTCCCATACGACAAACATGTTTTTTTTGGTTTTTTTTTGCGCGATATCAATATCAATAGTACGGAACCCTTCCTGCGCGAGTCCGACTCGCACTTGGCCGGTTTTGTATTCAATCGAACTACGAGTATAAACTTCATGAAAAAGCATGGCGCAGTCTGTCTTTGGTCTTACATTAGGTAGCTAATCCTTATTAGCTACTTTAATTTACCTTTACAGGCCCTTGCCTGTTTCACTATCTGCAGATAAAATTTATCTGACAGATATTTTATACCTGTTTCTGTCTTAAACGTCATGTTTTATGAAATAGGTATAGGTTTATCTGTTAGTTAAATTTTATCACTAGAAGGTGGCCGCTGAGACTCGTTTTAATTTATCGCTTGAGCTGAACAGACTATTGTTATAGTCTTACATTTGATTATTTCCAAGTTTTATTTAAACATAGTTTAGCTGTAAAGGTGACCGTCGTTCGTCCTTCCTAAAACATTAACAGGCTCGGCGAAGATGCTTGCTTTCTAAATTTATCTCGTATCATAACTTATCAGTTTCATTTACAAATATTACTAGTTATTTATTCGTTATATTTATCTAGTGCATACATCAAAGCCCATTTTCTACGCGTTGTCTGCATAGAACAATAGCCGAAGTGTTAGTTAATAAAGAACGACTTAAGCCGTTAGACAACAATGCTTAATACACGCTACTGTTTGTGCAGACGCTTATCAATCGAATTGAGATGCACAATGAACTGAGATCAGACCGTGTCATGATAACTACCGGTTTATATAACTTGTTAACGGAGTGTAAGCAACAGAACGTTGGAAACATCACGAGGAGACAGATATTGGGTTCTTAAAATTAACAGTGTTCTTGTCTCGAAGATTCCTTGCTTCTTTAGGTTAGTACTTTTAAGTGTGAAAGTGTACCAAAATGGTAGCGGTGCGCGATATAGCCGATGTACTAAACGCTGATGAATTATCTAGAGTGGTCAAAACCGCGGCTGGCCCTGGCTGGGTTGCAGATAAAGGCGCTGTCGTAAGACCGGCTAGTGCTGGCATCAGTGGTTTCCTAGGAGACCACTTTAGAACCACTCTACAGCTAACTAATGATGAAGGGCGACAGCGTCCACTGCATCTGTTCATCAAACGCCTGCCGCTAAACAATAAGCAGAAAGCTGATTTCATTCTTTTGGAGAATTATTCTCGCAGGGAGATGCTTATGTATCGACTGTTGGAAGAGTTCGGTGGAGATGAAGGTAAGTTCTATCTTATTTATAACAGAAAAGAAATGATAGGCAAGAGCCACTCTAAAAAACCAATTTATCTTCTCAATGAATTTTGCATCTTTAATGTTTGTGTTTCCAGGCCCGAACCAATGGCGCCCTCGAGCGTACTTGTGTGACGAGCAAGTGTTAGTTATGCCGGATCTAGCGGTTGAAGGGTACGCGCCGCAACCAGTGTTGGCCACGTTACAACTGCCACAGGTGCTCCTAGCAGCGGCCTCTACCGCTCGCTTCCACGCTGCCTTCACCGACTACATCACCCGACATCCTTGCGACTTCTACGCTCAACATGAGACTGTATTAAAAGACCCAACGTTCTGCGAGTCCCCTTGGCTCCGAGCTGCAGCCAAACTCTCAGCTAACTTTCTCGCCGCGTTCTCAACGCGACCGAAAGACTTACATCCCGATTTAGAGTCTCGTCTCTACGCTTCATATTTAGCAGCATGCGACAGTCTCCGCGAATACCCCGATACACTGAACGTGGTATTACATAAAGATTTGTGGATAAATAATATTTTGTTTGCTCCAAACCGCGCTGTTATAGTAGACTTCCAGTGCGTGAGGTACGGACCGCCGGCGTTTGATCCTTTAATGCTTCTGTATTTGACGACGACGCGAGACTTCCGCGATAAACACGAGCGGGAAGTATTACTTCATTATTATTGTATATTTACACAGTCAGTGTCACCGGCGACACGTCTCAGGCTGAAGGAACTTGGTTATGATCGCGAGGAGTACCTGCGGTGGTGCGAACGAGCGCGAATGTTCGGTTCGTTCTACGCGATTGGAATATTCCCTTACGTGCTGATGGAGGCGGAGGAAGCGCGGCGACACTTTGATGACCCTGAGACGTTTTTAGAGTATTGCAACGTGGACCGCAGCAGACCGGTGCTGGACCACGCCAGGGTCTGTCCGCAGTACCGGAGCAGACAGCTTGACGCGCTTCAAGAGTATGTCGATAGATATTTGCTTGATTTGTAGCTTCTATCGAATTCGTGTAGAAAATTGTATTATTTAAAAAAAAGGTCTTAGGTAAAATGCCAATCACCTATCGGTTGGTATTGAAATATATCATGCCTTATAGCTACCTAGCTTAATTCAAGGCTTCACCTATCTTGCAATTTGCGTAGTACATAATCCTGTACAGTGAACGATGTTGCAAGCGTGAAGCTGCCATATGGCGAATATAGCCATATGGTCGCCGTTGCCCGGTTTGGGCCGGACCGGGCCAGTCACGCGTCTCCTTACACAGACTAATGCTGTTTACATCGACTTAGACTGGAGTGTTGTAATGTCACTGTTTACAGAGTACTTCATCTTAGTACCTTCTTTTGTAGCGTCTTGCGATAAACGAAGCTTAATGTTGTTATTGTAAAGACAATTTAGTACCAGAGACCAGAATTATGGTATTCTTTTAACATACGTGATCCTATAGGTTTCACTGTAAAAAAATAGCTGGTATAGCCTATGTCCTATACTCTTAAATATTTAGGTATAGTCTACTAGCAAGACTACTAACAAAAAAAAATAACTGATGAAACCCTCAAGTCTCCAATAGGAGGTCTATTCGACATTCTTATTTTCCTTAAGGTCGTTCCTACAAATCTGGGATCGCGATACTAAAAGGAGTCTAACGGCAGAAGATTATATTTTTATTTTATTTTATTTATTTAACAGCTTTACATCGATTTTAACATTTAAAAAAACAATGTGTTTCGACGTAGACCCAATTACAGGCAAGCACGGCTCTATCTTCTTTTTAGTCGTTGCACTCTTGGCAGAGGGTCGTGGTCGTCATTTCAGCTGTTAGTGGCTCGCCTAACAATACGCCGCCATTCCTGTCTGATGGCCGCCATTCTGTGCAGACGTGCAAGGAACTGTCCACAGCTGTTCTTATCTGGTCCGTCCACCTCATAGGCGATCTACCTCGTGCTCGAGTGCCCTCAACTTTGCCCTGCACTAGTAGGCGCTCTATCGACTCATCGCCACGCCGGGATACGTGTCTAATGAAAGTCAGGATTCGAGTTTGCACATCAGCTCTATATCCACGCTTTAATATATGAAGCTATTCAAACTTTTTCTCTTATAAATGGCTTTTAAAAAAAGTTTTTTAAACCTTTCTTATGAATAATATCTATGAAAGTGACACTCATAGTAAAGTAAGTTATCCATACTACACCTCGCCTGGATGAGGTGTCGCGGTGTCGGGTGTCTAAGGCCGCCGCACCGGTCGGACCGGCCGCGCGCGCACCCCGTGACGCAGCGCACGCGCATCTCACCCGACTGCAACAACTCAGATCTATTGCACATTTACAGGCATTGACGCCTTGCTATTACCTTGTTGTGGTTTTTAAACATAGTTTTATTTTAAGTATTGATGTATTTAAGATTTACCTAGTCTATTTATTGCTTTATAGCACTGGCTTAAAAAAGTATATTATAATAAGTAATGTAACGGTTTCAAGAGCATTTTTTGTGCCTATGAAATAAATATATTTTTGACTTTGACTTTGACTTATCTTTATTTAATACTAAAATGGTTACCAACTGTATTTTGTATGTGTGTGGACTGTGGTATTATCTATTTACAATTATTTTTTAAATGAAAATAAGTTAGTTTGTTTTTCTAATATGTACCTATAATATGTACCCAACTAGCAAAAAGTGGTTTTTAATCTCTCTTCAGGATCAATTTTCCTAGGATTATATGAGACTTACATCCACATAAAAATCCGGAAAAGGGCCCACTTTATAAGTACACTTTTACTTATATCTTGTTTATAATAGCCCGCTTCAAAACCGTTTACTCCTATATTGCTCTTGTAATAGAATTATGTAAATGCAATCAGTCCTGAAAATGCCAATAAAAGTAAATTATAGGAAAAAGTGAGATTAATTCGCTCCTCACAATCCTAATAATAAGCTGACATTTTGTCAACAGTCGAATTGTGTTCTGTCAATCTAGGAATTGTTAAACTGCTTTACTGAGTATTTATATGAATACTACATAATTTTATTTTATTAAACTGTCAGCCATAGTACAAAATCAAAAGATTTCTTATGTTAGTCTGTTGTAAATTCGTAGGGGAATGTGAATTTACTGAATATTTTGCCATGTTTTTAATTAAATTTTCAAAGCGCCTCTCGTATCTGACTTATTGGCATTTTATTATTTAATAGTTTTCTATAAAAATATCATAAATAGGTGCCATTTTTTCGGTGAGCATTGTCAAGTGTAATTTAGCGCTAATATAAGTAATATTAGTTCTATATTGGCATGTGCTCAAACCCAAATACCGACGCCATATTGTTACCAATCTTAGTTGCAATTAGTGTTGCCTAAAAATCGATAATTTTACAATCGATTATTAAAAGTCAAAAACATGTACCCTATCGATAGCACAATCGATACTATTGATTGTGATCGATACTTTTGATACTATCGATAGTATCGATTGTGCTTTTGCTGCAATAGTATTGGTTAACAGCAATACTATCGATAGTATCGATAGTTTCGATCGCTGCCGATCAATGAACTATCGATAGTATTGCTCTCCGATATTGAATACACAATCGATACTATCGATACTATCGATAGTTTTGCACAATCGATAGTGATATTTTTTTCGATAGTATTGCGGTATTGCGGATTGTGTTACGGTGGTAGAATATATGACATGATCACATATAATGGGTGGTAGAATGTATGATGGATGAATATAAAGTAAGTATGGTCAGTCAGTTGGCCAGCAATTTCGAATCTACCACCCATTATGCCTGCTTACTGAATGCAATACTATCGAAAAAGATTACTATCGATTGTGTATTCAATATCGGAGAGCAATACTATCGATAGTATCGATACTATCGATACTATTGCAGCGACAGCACAATCGATAGTATCAATAGTATCGATCACAATCGAACATGTACCCTATCTATAGCACACTATAGATAGGGTACATGTTTTTCGACCTATCGATAGGTTATCGATAGTGGCCTATCGAGCGGCAACACTAGTTGCAATCTTCATAGCTGATGTCAAATCCTATACTAGAACTTGCAAAACTATATAAAGCGTGTTTTTGCTTATATAGGTCGTTTTAAGCACATATTATCTTATAAGAGTTTTGGCCAGGATTGTTTAAGATTACTGAGACTATAACACTACTCTGAAATGTCTTTGTAAGTGTTCGTAAGATTATAACGGCCTATGATAATTCTATATAAAAACATCTAATTTTCTTGCGTGATATATAATCTTAGTGATTTTATTAATCGTTGAATCGTAGATATTAAATCGCTTCTAAAATCAGACAAAAAATATAAATGGTTTTCAATAGTTAAAATTGAAGTTACTTATATTAACCATGAAATATTAGCTTATATGAGGATTTAAGTATAAGTAAAAGGAGCGATTGCACTTAAGTGTATATACTCCTGGTAAATGCTTCTAGAGGAATTTAAGATTAAAGTGTTCCTGAGATGTAATCTTATAGGCACATATAAGTCTGAGCTACAGGATTATTTACTCCTAAGTGCAATTAGTTTTGTTCCCAGCTTTTATAGGAGTGCTAATCCAGAAGTAGCCATGAAAAAGATTCTATATACCGATATAAGTTAAAATTATAGGATTAAACATACTGAAGTAAAAACGGCATTTATTAATGCTGTTAAAAGCGCAGTAGCACACATTAAACCCATCATCAGAGTTATATAAGTCCATTTAGCATTAAAAAATTGGATTCCAGGACAATTTTGCTGGTTGGGTATGTTACTAAGTTATAATTTATAAAGATACTATTAGGTATCTAAGTCAATATAAATACTAGACTTACATTACTATCTCTCCTAACTAGTAAATCTCATGATGTTCTTACCGTATCGGCTCAGTTGACACTATGATTGAAATGTTAAATGACAAACACTCCTATACAAGGTGACTTTAAATTAGTGAACGATAGAAAAGGATATGCAAGTACTCGTGATAACAAACAACTTTTACTTAGGGGCCAAGTTCGAAATCACAAAAAAAAATGTTTCCCCATATATCAGCTGGTGCATTTTGTATGGGGAGTTCAAACATTTTTGAACGATCCCGACCTTGGCCCCATAGTAAAAGTTATTTGTTATCACGAGTACATTCATATCCTTTTCTATCGTTCACTTATTTAAAGTCACCCTGTATATTAAACATTCGCTTGAATTCTTCAATCGCAACATCACTATATTCGCTACGTGCGAAGTACATGGTGGGGGTATAGTAAAGCGATCGCAGCGCTTGCCGTGGTAGAAATGCGCAACAATCCGGGAAATTAAAGTCAATGTAAATAAATAAAAATGAATTGTTGTTCGTTAGTCTGATTAAAACTCGAGAACGGCTGGGCCGATTGAGCTGATTTTGGTTTTAAAATGTTTGTCGTAGTCCAGGGTAGGTCTAAACGGTGAGAAAAATTCGAATAATTGCCGGGAAAGCCCTAAAACAGACCTTTTCTTTTTCCCATACAAATGTTTTCTTACTAAAATGTAGAGTCAATTTTAACTTTATTCCTACAAA
This sequence comes from Anarsia innoxiella, assembly GCA_947563765.1. Taxonomy (NCBI): domain Eukaryota; kingdom Metazoa; phylum Arthropoda; class Insecta; order Lepidoptera; family Gelechiidae; genus Anarsia; species Anarsia innoxiella. The sequence goes on from OX387401.1 coordinate 185,498, forward strand.
ATAAACTTCATTCTAAGGCGTGACAAAGTAAAGCTCTGGTTATAAACACAATTGCATTTTACCCCAGTGACAACACGAGAATCATTGATCTGTAATAAATAAATTATAATTGTTAATTAAAATAGGTACGTTACCTATCATAAAATACTAGAGTCTGTGCGGAAAGAGAACCGTCGTGACCTTCAAGTGCATAAAGAGTCAAAAAATATTTACTATGATAAACTTTTATCATTTCCTTGAGACAGTTTGAAAATTACTTATTTAAGGTTATCAGAGTACTTACGTTTAAACTCGTTACATAGGGCGTTAATGTCACCGATGTTTGACGAATGATGTGAGCTCGTATTAAATAACTATTGCCATTCTTTCTTAACTCTTCAACATTTCTTACATGTTGTGCTAAAACTAATTTATTTCCTTTCAACAAAGTTTGAGGTTAGAACCTACACTTTCAAAACCAGTTTTTATAATGACGTCCATTATTTTATGCACTGTTTTAACAAATTCCTCTCAAATTACCACTTGTCGTCTTTCCATTTATCTTTTATTTACTATATTTATTAGAAAGCAATAAAATACTGATATGTTATGATTTGGCATAATCCCGGAAAGTTGCGCATGCTAGGTGGCGCTACTGTCGTGCACGTAGCGAATAATAATTAAGAATCTTAAATACTACTTACACAGTCGTAACTGTCAAACATTTTGTTTATGATACTTACAATAAGGCTCGGTTGCGCAACGCGTCACTGGTGCGTATGCGCACCCCAGCAGTGGGACAAGGGCGGCGTGTTCCCGATACGGCGCGCAAGGCGATCCTTACGCGACCTGCGCCGGCGCACCTAAGGCCGTACGCTCACTGGGCGAGATTAGTAGTAATTAGGTAAATGGAAAGTTGTTGGTGGTGGTACATAGAAGTAGTTAGTTTCATGTAAGTAGTGTATAGCAATTTATGGAAAAAGTTTTCCCATAGTCCAGAGCAATTGGCCTTTCTCCCTACCTTATGTATATTTACCTACGAGTATAATTATAATTAAACAAAAACAATTATAATTAAACATTGAAGTAAGTAATTAACATCTACTCCATTGGCTACTACTAACATCTAATCTAATCTAGCCACTCGTGTCCCACTGCTGGGCAAAAGTCTCTCTCCTCATCCGCCATGACTTGACCATATGATAAAGCAATAAAAATCATTAATCCTAACACTTCATTACAATTATAGCTGCCATTTGAAAAGAGCTGCGAATTACACTGAGACCTAAAAGATAAAAATAATAATATTTTACTAAAACAGTTGATATAAAACAATCTTTAGACTGTTTAAAGTTTACATGCCTATTCGAGTGTTCAGCTCGCTATCAAAATGTCAGATGCAGCATAAATTGAGACCTGTCGAGTATTTACTGCGCTGCGTCGATCGCTTGCAATAAATGCAATGTGCATGCGGCTACAATAACGCGAATGTGATGTAAAGCTTTTAAGAAAAGATGATTTTGAAGCTACACATATTATATCTGCGGGGAAAAGGCCTCGTGGAGAAGGAGGATGCCCAGCAGTGGGAATAGTGGGGTACTATATAAAGCTAGATAAGTTAAGAGACATATTACTTATATCTAGATTTTGGAGTCATTCTACTCGTAGCTTTTTCTATAAAAGGCTGCTACTGAATAAAATCATATTTTATATAATGGATGGATGTTTGTTTTTCTTTCACGCAAAAACTACTGAATAGATTTTGATGAAACTTGGCTATATTGTAGCTTGCACATCAGTATAACACATAGACTATATTATTTTGAGATATAATGATTTTTTTCCAAGATATGACGATAAATGCATACGAAGTCGCGGGCAGCCACTAGTAATTAATAAAATATATTGAATGTATATGTCGCAGCCAACTGGTTAAAACAGCTGTTCAATTAAACAGCTAGCTCTTTGATTGAACAACGACATTCAATCACACGGCTTTACGTTGTTTAGCCGTCTTGTTGACTGTAACGTTCAACACTACAGCTAGACGACGCTTAGCCAACTGGTTAAACGGATAATTAACTAGGGTGCATGACCGATACTTTAGTATGTAAATTGAAAGAATTGGTAAACTTTTTGTAATTTCTTGGGAGATTATTCTTGGATTAAGTTTAAGAGGTCACCACCAGTTTGATGAAATAAGTAAAAATGAAAAAAAAAAAAAAAATTTTGGTAAACTTTTTGTAATTTACAAAAAATCTTTAAATTTTGCATCACTTGTATCACTCGTATGTGCCTCCATAATCTCTGTATGTTTAATAACACTATTATCTTATATTTACTACTTTACTTTCGAAAAGTATTCTGAAACTATCAAAAACACCGGCTAGTTGACGCCATATTGAAAACAAAACGCAGCTAGCGCCGCGGTGGTGGCGAGCATCGAACTAATTCAATTACCCGGCGGCTTTTAAATCAGCTGTAGTGTTGAACGTTTTAAGCGTCTCAAATATTCAATTAAAAAGCTAGCTGTAAGATTGAATGTCGTTGTTCAATCAAAGGGCTAGCTGTTTAATTGAACAGCTATTTTAACCACTTGGCTGCGACATATACACATTGAACTAGCAATAGGAACCTGTAAATCGTATTGTTTATGTACCATTTATCTAGTTCGTCTCTCTAAATTATAACGTAGTCTACAACGACGATTATATATCAACAATAATTGCTCAATTATACATAGGAAATATTTATATACTTAGTGGATATTTATGGATGTATGTATTTATATATTTGTTATAATACATAATACCTACATTGTTATGCAAAGCTATCAAACGTAATATTTCATATTATTACTAGCACCTTTAGACAGATATCAATTCCAATGTATGCTACGAGATTTTGGAAATTATTTAAAAGCTTTTTTTCCTTGAACGTACCGCAAAATAGATCTATTCGCTTAGAAAGCTCAGTTTTAAGGTAACTACATAAGTATAAACTTTAAAAAATGACTCGTCCTAAGTGTTGTCAAACTAAATCTACAGGATTAAATGATTTTTCATTTAATATCTCATCTAAGCCTCATTTCAATGATTCGTGCAAATAGAAGTTGTAATTCTACCTCAACAGTCACCACTCTAACTACATCACCTAATAAGGCACATACATTTCTTGCACTCAGCTAAATAACAGGAAAACTTTATAACCTATCCTATTAATACTATAAATGTCAATGTTTGTGCCGATGGATGGATGTTTGTTATTTTTTCACGCAAAAACTACTGAATACAAAAACTTAAAGACATTAAAAAATAAAATAAAAATAAAAAACATTCAAATTAAATTTAGAACATGTTAGTATGTATATACTTACTAGCTGTCCCGGCGAACTTTGTCCCGCCTTAGAATGACCTTTATTGTGTAGGAATAAAGTTCAAATTGACTCTTCATTTTAGTAAGAAAACATTTGTATGGGAAAATGAAAAGGTCTGTTTTAGGGCTTTCCCGGCAATTATTCGAATTTTTCTCACCGTAAGAACCATCCTTGGACTTCAATGAACATTTTAAAAAAAGAATTAGCGAAATCGGTCCAGCCGTTCAGGCGTGATGCCGTGACAACGGAAAACGGGTTTCATTTTTATATATATAGATGCATAAACTGCTTGTTAAGATTACTTTCTTTCTGAATGATTTGTTATATTTGTAAGTATAATCTGGGGACAATGGGGTCGGTTATACTTTACATATTTTTAAGTTTTATAACACACTAGCTGTCCCGGCGAACTTTGTCCCGCCTTAGAATGAACTTTATTGTATGGGAATAAAGTTCAAATTGACTCTACATTTTAGTAAGAAAACATTTGTATGGGAAAAAGAAAAGGTCTGTTTTAGGGCTTTCCCGGCAATTATTCGAATTTTTCTCACCGTAAGAACCTTCTTCTGATAATAACGAACAGAACAAAAAAAGAATTAGCGAAATCGGTCCAGCCGTTCAAGCGTGATGCCGTGACAACGGAAAACGAGATATAGATATAGATTACGTTATAACCATTGTACAACTGTTATTTGTCCTTAATAAATAAAAATAAAATAGATCTTAATGAAACTTGGCCATATTGTAGCTTGCAAATAAGAATAACACATAGGCTATATTATTTTGAGATATCATGTTTTTTTTCCAAGATATGACGATAAATGCGTACGAAGTTGCGGGCAGCCACTGGTTTCTCTATAAACAGTAGTTTAAAGTCAATGATGTCACCTTCATGGCCTAATTCGTTTCTTAGGAGTCTTATCAAGTTGTGTTCATGCGGTTTATTTTAGGAATTGTTATTTTTATTCTGTAGTTGAATAACAAGAGTTGTGTATTTAATTATTTGAAGACATTACGTATTTTTCGCGTCGTACATTTTTATTTAAGCCGATGATACTTGTTGTAATGAACCATCTGTAATAAAGGCCAAGAATTATTAAAAAAACTTTCAATTTGTGATTGAATAGAAGAAAAAAAACCTTGTTAAAATAAACCCTTTGAAAGAAATCGTGTCCGTACCTCTCTAAAAACCTTTAAAAAGCATTGATAATATGAAATGTCCACCATGCTTTGTCCTATCCGACCAAGACGCGGCGTCTGCGCAAGTCACCGTCATCACTCGTGATCACTCTCACTTTCTTCCCGCGACATCTTTAAGAAAGTGATTTATTTCCATGCAAAAGGCTTTTAGCACTAATAGATAAACACTATTTGTTTGATATTATATCCTTAATGAACTTAATCGAGTGAAACTTCGCTACAAGTAACAAATTGCTCAGTTTACGTAACGTCAGATTGATTTAATAGCATTATTTATTCATGTGTTCTAAGAACATGTTTACCGTATTTGGGCAATCCTTTTAAAGACATGAGAGCAAGTGATGGCTGGACTACGCGTCCTTGTATGTCAGGGGTGGCCAACTTGATTAGATATAAGATCTCCTATTTACTATTGAAACTATGCGATCTACCAAGTACCTACTTATTGAAATCTTAAATGAAACAGCATAGTTCAAACCGCAATCAAGTAGTATTTTTTTAAAATTTTGTTAAGAGAAAAAAGATGAACGTGAAAATTATTTTTAGTAACTAGGTACTTATTTAACTTTATATTAGTGTGAGTATTGCATCTGGGCATCTTCTACTAGTTTCGCTGGGAGGTCTACGTATTTATATATTTTTTGCCGTGCCAAGATCCACTGGACTAACAGTCGAGATCGACCTGCTGGTCATCCCTGTTGCATATCAACTGACGGCCGTTCCCAATATTTTATCTACCTCTGGTTTTCCTACTGGAGATAGAAATAGTTATCTGTCTTGGAATTTTTCGTCTATAAACCTACCGGTGTCAAAAAGTCTATGGGATTCTTCTGAAGGATAAATCAAAAGTGATAGCTTCGTGACATCCGTGACATGTCGATCTCAGACAGTTATCTGTCTTTGAATATTGGGAACGGCTGTGAATAGATTAACGCCAGTCCACTGTACAGTCAAGATGCTCAGTTTTGAAATCTCTGAGTCACTGTAAACCTATTTTGAATCAAGTAATGTAATGTTACATCTTTTGCAATATTCAGAACTGTCTGGCGTGTCATTGAGTTTCCAAAAATGGTGGCCGTAGATACAGACGGCGAGATGAATCTTTCTTATTGTATAAAAGTTTGACAATTATGGCTAACAATAGAGTTGGGTAGAGTTCAAAATTTGTTTTTTTTAACAGTTGGTACACATCTTGTGGTAACTTTAACAAACCTAAAGGTGTTTAGCCATTTCTTGCTCTAAGCTACACGTACACAGCGAATAGGTAATATATATAGTTTTAGACAAAAAAAAAAATATGCCAATGAATCAATATTCTAATTTACAGTCAAAACCGCCTACTCAAAATCATTTATATCAATTAAATACAGTTTAGCTCCATGGACAACGTTTTCATAAGGCACACAGTAACATTGAAAAAAAGACAATTCATTTAATCCTGTAGGTTTGGTTTAACAACACTTAGGACGGGTCAATTTTTAAAATTAATTCTAGAGGTAGATTCGCAAGAGTGCAGTTTTCCCCAGAGAAGAACCTAGCAAGAAACTCTGTAGGGAATTTAAGTTTTATAAACTCATAACACAGACTACAGAAGTTAGTACGCTAAGTATTGTGGTAAGTAACAACGTGATCAAGTTTCGTGTTTGGGCAACGTGTGAGAGCTGCGGTCGCGGGTCGGGGTAGCGTTACCGGCTGCGCTTGCGACATTTTGTAAACTATCTCGTATCATACTAATTGCAACGTACTTAACTATTAGTACTTACTTTAGTTTAACTTTAGTTTAGTTTAATACGGTATGTTGATAAAAAAAAAAAAGATATATTGGACATAACGTAGCGCCCTGTGCCGAAGGTTTCTTGCCGTCTTCTTCCTCTCGGCTATACAGGTAGTGAACCGGCAGTAGTTTTAGATCAAAAAAGTGTAATGATATTTGCCTATTTTTGAATAAACACTTTTCATTTCATTACTTAGTGCTTAGATTATGAAGCGCTGTTTTCAAAGTACCTATGTATTTAACTACAGAACCGAATGTTTTAAATAGAAAACTATAAGGTATTATTAGCCCTTTTACTAGTGCATTGATAGTTTAACTTCAAGTATTTGTCTCTTACAAATTTTGTTCTTCATATCTACACAAATTCAACTTGCCTCTTAAATATTGAGCTGCAGTCAGTTCGTGCAGCAGACAATATCACTTACGTATAAATGGTATAAATATCGTAGCAAGTGGAAGGAAGTGGTCTCTGCCTACCCCAATGGGAGAGAGGCGTGACGGATATGTATGTATGTATGTACATACATAGAACAAGGGCCTAAATGGCAGATGTCCTCAGACTCTTAAATAAATGAATGAATGAATGTCCATATCACGGGATTCACCATCAAATTCACTATATCTGAATTTAAAAGATAGGTAGGTACCTACACAAAGAACACTCGTATTTAATTAAGTATTTACTATAAAATCAATAAACGTATTTCCTACTAATAAGCCACCTTCATGAGTGATCCCGGCCGATCTGTACCCGGTTTCACAGTCGAGCGCCGGCGTAGTCGCGCGTGGCGGCGCCCACGCCGAGCGCCACCACGCGCGTGCTCAGGTTGCAATAGATCACAGCTGATTAGATGCTGGTTATTGTGTTCGGTTGATGGATATCTTGCTTGATAAATTATCTTGTTAAAAGTTTTGGCTGTTGGGTATCTTAGGCTTGATCTTAGGTGCCTGGGAATTGGGACTTGGGAGTAAATAAACCAAAGGGTAGCGTCGAGTAGTATACTGTTCTAGTTAGATGCCTTAAAAGTGTATTAAGTAGTGTGTCCTTTTACCTTTAACTATAATTTATATAAAGTAATCAAGACCGGTCGTTGTGGAGATCTTTTGGTAGGCTGTTGTCCAGCAGTGGACGTCCGTAAGCTGACATGATGATGATGATGAATCAATGTCCTCTTTTCCTTTATGTATTTCACTAACATTTTTTAGGTACCTACTCATAATTTCACCTTAATTCAATAACCCCTATATCCATTGACATTCTAAAGAGAAAGCTTCATATAACAAAAATTATAACCGATCATAAATATAAATCCTGTGTATTGTCGTCCGAGTGTCTGTCTGTGCGGGATGCGCCGGCGCAGCGAGGTCGCGCCCACACGCGTTTGATTCACCGTCTGATCTATTCAAATATTCAATTGGATATCGCCTTTGGCTGTACTTCCTAATTTAGGATTAGGTCATTTAATTGTTTAATGGTAGTATCAATTTATGTTACGGTTTGATGGATGTGTCTTAGTGCAATAAACTTTGTGCCTATTAACTAATGTGATGAGCAGCATTACTTATACTGTTTTTTTTTTGCTTCAAGTTCAAGTGCTTTTTCGTAGATTTCATTCCTCTTTAAAAATTATCGTAAGGAATCCAGGCACCACTAGGGCACTTACTGCTACGGCATTTCTCTGGTTTCTTGTTTAATACATACATACATACATACCTACATACATATCGCTAAGCACGGATGACATGGCTTTTGTAGCGAAAGCACTGTGATCCTTACACCCTAGAAAACAATTTCCTATATACACAAATCTCACTTAATAACTTAGTGTAAACGTCACGCATGTCCCACAGGCGCGTGCGCACGTCCCGGTACAACAAGACACGCGTCGTGCTACTGCACTTACCTCCGTCACACTTTGCATACTAATTGCTGCATTATTTGGCTTGTAGCTTGTATATTTATTTAGGTAGTTAACTGTTAGTCGTAGTAACGTTTAGTTTCTTGGAATTACTTAGTAAGTACATTACAATCTTTTCCTTAGCTTTCGCCCTTTATCGTGCAAAAGCTTTGATTTTCTGGTTCATATTTTACTCAAAAGATTAGAAAAAGAAATATGAACGGTGATTAACTTTCAACAAGTCTTTTTATTTATAATTAGTGGCCAATATGTAGAGGAATATTATTAAAATAATTTATTAATGTAAAACCTATTTTCAGGTGTTTCCTCACCAGTATCAGAGGCTGTATCACAGATGCGTAGGCGCCGCTAACGTCACCGCTGCGCATGTCCTTAAAAGGAGCATGACGGTCCGCGGGAGGCGGAGGTGAGGGGAGAGACGAGGTAAATTGTTGTGAGTTGTGAGTGATTACACGCCTTATCCAGTCATATGCCATATTTATACGAAAATAACAAAGCTTTGGTTGAATTTCCGAGGATGTTAGTTAAAGAAGAGATAATGCTTATTATATTAAAGATTAGGGGCTACCCGCGACTTCGTACGCATTTATCGTTTTATCTTGGAAAAAAGCATGATATCGTAATATAATATAGCCTATGTGTTATTCTGTTATATAAGCTACAATATTGCAAAGTTTAATCAAAATCTGTTTAGTAGTTTTTGCGTGAAAGAGTAACAAACATCTATCCATCGGCACAAACATTGACATTTATAATATTTGTAGGATGTAATTTGAAGCTTATCTTAGGTATATGTGTTACGTAGGTACCTACTAATAAGACGATATAAGCCTTGTTTTTGGACTAAAAATCTGTTCCTCTTAAATGATAGAACATTGAAATCTTGCGCATAGACTGAGGTACAAATGGATCTCCGAAAGAATCCTATCCATGCTCATAACCACTCATTTATTTATTTAATAGGTTTGCCAACAAGTTTACATCGATTCTTAGTGTAAAATAAGGTAATAATTATGGTTCGACATAGACCCAATAACAGGCAAACACAGCTTGCTATGTATTAACTTTTTAATTGAAAAGTAACAATGAACATCTAGTAATTCGTCATCTATGAAAGATGTCTCCGAAAGAACGTTTTCGTATTTATTGGTCTGTATCTAACTCAAGTAATTCTTCCTGATATTTGTCTAGACGAGATGGGCGACGTCCGGTGCGTAGGCTGGTAATCTTCTCTCTGCATTTTGGGTCGAGAGGATCATGTGAAGGCTATATGTTTGGGTAAGAAATCAAAATTAAATACAAGAAAGTCTAGAAAAGAGAACTGTTTAATAAACCACAACAACCACACAACAACAGGATCCCAACACGCTTCTTTAACATTGAAACATTGTCTGATATAACATTTTTATATGCAAATGACAATTTTAAATGTTGCCATATTATCATAGACCATTTTTATTTATATTAGAATTTACTCATTCAGCAAAGAATGGCAAGTGATGGTGCACATCAGAACTGGATGGAGAGGATAGAAGGAGGCCATTGCCCAGCAATGGGATGTGACAGGCTAACCTGTATCAGAATTTGACTGACTCTAGAATACTAAGTAATGAAAATATAATTTTTTTTTTTTGCTAGCCATTAAGATACTACTGCTTGGCAAAGGCCTCTCCCGCGACTTTCCATTTAACACGGCCATCGTCGGCGTCCCGCCAATCCCGTGATAATGCATCCAGATCGTCTCTCCATCTTTTTCGAGGTCTACCTCGGCGTCTGTGATCATCCATAAAATATCTACCCTCAAGTTTTTCTCTCTCTCTTCAATTTGTTTTTAAATCGGCGCGGCGATTCAAATGATCTATAAGGTGAACAGACACAAAAACATAAAACGGAATCGAACATCGGAATTAGTTTATGATGTAATACGGGCAATAAAATAAAAGTATGGAAGGCGTGAAATAACGCCGCCTACGCGTCTAATAACGGTAGGTCAGTGGGGTGGTCTTGTCTGTCTGTCTCACATCTAGGTGGGATGGATTTACTACCCCTGTCAAAATGGTGACAGATTCTTCTATACATGAGACCACCAAAGAGTTTCATTGACCCAGCTGACAGTGTCACCATGTCGGACCGCCAATTAGAGGGTTCTTGGTTCGAATCCCATGTGGACAGATATTTAAATGTCGAATTTAGAATGTCTGCTTCAGGTTTGGGTGTTGTGTGAATATATTTGTGTATGTCTAATATGTTCACCCTCGGCACTGGGAATCCTAGTGCAGGGCTATGTGTCTTCGTCTTTTTCATTACAACTACTATACCTCATCTTCAAATGACATATGAATAGTTTTTTATGAGTCAAAGTTATAAAATCTAGGACTGTACTATAATGTAAATCTGGTTCTATAATTTTGGTGCCCTGAAGCACCCATTCCCGTCTATTTCAGGCATCAGTCTCCATTTGTGTTATCCTTTTATTTTGTTCCTTACATACAAAATAAAAAAATAAAATACATTTTATTTCAGACTTACGCCCATATCACAATCTATATTGTCAAGAGAAACCACAATTACCTTAATTACTTAAATAACAAGATTATTTATTCTAATACAATTCAAAATTTAATCAAAATTCAATTTTTTTAATTAAAATTATATAAGTCCCTATAGGTACTCTGTAATTACACAATGGAGAAAGAAAATAAAGATATTATATAATTGTATTTGCAAATTAAATATAACTACTTACTACCTACATCAAATACCTATAAATAATACAGTACACTTTAAATTCACAAGACGAGATGTCTCAATCAAGTTATTCAGAATTTACGAGCTAGTTCTGTGCCGCGCTCTATTTTAGTTCATTATGAGATCATACAAACAGCCGGTATGCCTTTTGGGGGTTCCAGTCCTTGTTACGTTTTTGAATTAATTAATGGACGCATTTTTTGCATTTTTACCACGATATACTGCTTTTATCACACCTACGTTTAAGATCCTGCGGTGTTTTGTTAGTTTTACTAATTGTTATTTGTTAATCCTTCAAAAGACGCAGTGTGGGGAGGGGAGGCCTCCAACAAGGTGGACTGACGACTTGGTTAAAGTCGCTGGAATCCGTTGGATGTGGGCAGCGCAAGACCGGTCGTTGTGGAGGCTTTTGTGCAGCAGTGGACGTCCATAAGCTGACATGGTGATGATGATGATGATGAATCCTTCATAAAGTTTTCAGAGCAAAAGGAAAATACCATTAAATGGGTTATATCATACATTAATCTTTTATGTACTTACCTGAGTGTTCATGTTTTGTAGATATTTTAAAAGTATTTGATCATCCCTTGTACCATCCCGCGTATAGGTAGATGACTTTTTCAAATATCTACAATTTGGATATAAGTAATGGCAAAAGTACATACATACATATCCGTCACGCCTCTCTCCCATTGGAGTAGGCAGAGACCACTTCCTCCCACTTGCTTCGATCCAAACACACCTCTTTCGCTTCATCCACACTCATCAGTCGCCTCATACATGCCCGTCGGTTAAGGGTAAAAGTAGGTTTAATATAAATACATTTTTGTTACCTTAGAATCCTCAGTTTCTGCGTAATTCGAGCAGGAAAATGTACATGTTTATTTGGACCTTGTTGCATTGCATTTAATCCCATAATTAGCTATTGGCAGAGATATTTAAGGTAATGTTATGTGAGCACAGATTGCCATTGCGTGCTGCCCTTCTCTCAGCATTGCTCCGAATCCAAACGTAATAAAATATTAAATGTGTTCATGATCATTTAGATAGCTATATTAAGTTTATTTTATTCCCAAGTGTCGTGTGGCGCTGGCGCCGGCGCCGAGGGTTTAGTCTAGTCTTAAGAGAGGTCATCTAAAACTAACGTGTTTTCATCAAATAGCAATACGAATTTATCAAATGACTAGAGGCTGCCCGCGATTTCGTACGCATTTATCGTGATATTAAAAAAATATACATGTTTTCTTAAAATGCGGGGGACGCCTTTGCCCAGCAGTGGAACACATCAAGCTAATAAGAAAAAATCTTGAAATTATGTAGCCTATGTAGATATCTACAATGTTGTCAACTTTCATCAAAATCTGTTCAGTAGTTTTTGCGTGAAAAAGTAACAAACATCCATCGGCACAAACAATATTAGTAAGATTATTACAATCGAAACACATATAAATAAAATTAAATATGCAAACATCATGTTCATGAGATAAATTACAGTTTCATAAACGGCTAAACGTTATAAAATAAAACCTAAATTGGTATAAATTAATATGAATATGGATATAATCGGACGGCGGTCGTTGCCTGGACAGCTGACTCATTCTAATCAAGTTATGTCTCTGCTTCAACTCTTGCGCACTAGGATACTTTTTTGTGTTATTTTGTATTGTTGAATAGATCAGTTATAACTTAAAGTTATAAAAACTAGTATTGCGGACTTAATGCGTCTGTTGCTAGACATATATCTAAATAGCGTAATTTAAACGGCTTGCATCTCTTCTCCTCGATAAGCAAATTGCCAGAATTGTCTTATTGCAATAACTAACGCATACTACCAATTGTTGTTTTAGTGTGATATGAAGTTCTCTTTGGATGCTTCCAAAGGGATTATTGATTACTATTTATCCCGACATAGATACCTAAAAACTAAAATACTACTATTAGAGAATTGAACCCAGAAAGAACCTTAATTACATACATACATTTATATCCGTCACGCCTCTCTCCCAACGAGGTAGACAGAGATCACTTCCCTCTACTTGCTACCTACGATCCAAACATACTTCTTTCACTTCATCCGCAATCATTAATGGTCATGGAACCTAGAACCATAATTGATTCTTTAATTTCCAACTGCACTGAGTCCTCTTCGCAAATAACTCACAAAATATGTCAGAAGGTGAGCGATTGTTGCAATGACGTCACTCATGACGTCACACCGGCTTCATACCGATGCTATCAATGACTCCACTACCAAACTGCCACCAACATACGTATTGATTCATTCTACCAAGAAGTTTATTGTGAACTCTTACTAATTAATTAATGTATTAATAGTTTCTTTGTTTACATCCTTTTGCTTGTACCTTTTTACCCGACTGCGCCAGAAGGACGGTTATGTTTTTCGAGAGTATGTATGTATAATTCTTTGGCACGCTTTACAGCCTAAACGGCTTGACGGATTTTTGCTTGGGAGGTGTCGTTAGATTCGTATTTACAGTAAGTAAGACACTTGGTACATCAAAATAAAAAAAATGCGTTTTTTAAACGCAGTCGGTTTTTTTTATAAAAAGGTTAGGTTATTGTAAGTTAGTTATACTCGTAAATCTTAGGTTTTAATTAAAATTAATCGCTCATCTCAGTTCTTGTTAACAGTGAGCATTGCAGAAATGTTGAAAATGTTTTCTTGCGTGATGCGCATCCGCAATTAGCGCATTTTTGGTTTATTTTGATAGATTTTGAATGGTCAGGAAAAACAGTGAAAACTTCGTATTCAATGCGAGTAATTTTCTTGAATGGGTGCCGGAAGACGGCCAGCGCCGCCGAGGTATACCGAAGAAACGATAGCGCGACGACCTGAACACATTTAAGAAAGACTGATGAGAAGCTGCGACCTACAGAAATCTGTGGAGAGGCATGGGAGAGGCTTTTGCCCAGCAGTGGGACTACATAGGCAAAAAAAAAATTCTTACTCAATTAGATTATATTTCCTCAGGAAATATGTACAAATTATAAGCATTAGAACTTTCAGCTCTTTAACAGTTTCTGAAGACACGAGAAAAACGTGGCTTATAAATGTGATAAAAAAAAATCTTTCTTAGACTTACTTAAGATTACTTACGTATGTCTTGTCAACCTTGTATTCTATTCCTAGCGATGCATTTCTTTAGAACATTACCTCATAGACACACAAACAAGACTTCATTGCAGATGCTATTTACCTATCTAATGAATTACTAAGTAATATGATACGAAGCTATGCACTGTGAGAGAGTCGTCAATACTTAGTATAGAATATATAAGGAGGTGCCACATTTTTTTTTCATATACAAATGAGTTTATGACAGCGTGCCAAGGTTGGCACAAGTTTTTCATAGTTTTCTTGGTAGATGACCTGTCAAACGATAAGAAATTCCATACAAAGAGGTAGCCATTTTGCGCCAGACCAGGCACGCAGATCCAGACGGTGTGGCACCTCCTTATATATTCTATACTCAAAGCGTCAATATTTCAAACAGTTTAGTGTTTACGTCTGATTCACCGGTAGCCTTCAAAGTGTCGTATGATATTGTAATGATCAATATTAGCTGTTTTCCTTCTGCCCACGCGCATACGCTGAGACGGTTCTAGTTCCAGGTGTTATCTAGCCTTTAATAAATCTACTGTAGGTGGTCTTATATAAGTTTTAAACTTAATACGTAGAAGTTAAAAATGTTATTATTAAATCACGTTTTTTTCTTACAGGATGAATAAAACAACACATCAGTCGTTGTTCCAATACAAGCAGCTTCTGGTATAGCTCTACTTACGAAATTAATATTACTAAGAGGACATACTTTGGGAGCTTGTGAGAATCGTTTGTTTGGTAAGTAAGTTCTTTAGAGATCCAATCCCAAAGATACACATTCAATATTCATAGTAGGTTCGGCGCCGGAATCCAGAGGTCGGGAGTTTATTTATCAATATTCAAATAAATAACACTCTCTGACTAATTAGAGGGTGCACGTATAGTAGTGTAGGTATACTTCGGTCGCTTTCTCAGAACGCACACGATAAGTGTTTTATATTTTATTATCTGCGTATGAGGGCCGCGAGAGCCTGCGGAGGATGAGGGAGGACGCGAGGCTGCGCCGGCGCCGGCCGCCGCCAGTGATCGCTCGGCCGCCGCACGCGCAACTCGCGCCGCCCGCACGTACACCGACCAGCTCCCGACCCCGCGTGACCCCGCCCGCCCCGACCGGGAACGAGCCCCGAGCTCCACGAAACGACACGACTCGCGAATTACAATCACTCACAAATTACTAACACCGCTTCGCTATAATATATGTGAGCTTATTTAACTTAATTTATTAATTAACTCGAAATTATAAAAGGTGAAAACGAAAAGCGACGAACTGTGAACGGCAAGAAAGTAAAGCGGTGGAGATTATTTTAAATGTTAACGAGTGCCCGGCTCATACTTGTTCAGGTGAGTACGTTAATTTAATAATGCCAATTTCAATCAAATACCTCCATAATTGTAAAAAAAGGTGTAAAAACAATGTGCGCGCTCTCTCTCTATGGATCAGCATCCAGAGAAGGCTCCCTGACCGATGACAATAAGACGTCGGCATACCTAGATGAGTGTATGGGAATTTCAGCAGCTGTTTTGGACATGTCCACGCATAAATTAGACGGTCTGATTCATGCCGCTACATTTATAACGTAACTTAATAAATAACCTTCAGTAGAAATGTAAAGTGGAATATTATACTCATTTTAAGTTTGTGTAAACTGGATTCTTTTAATCTAGGTTTTTGTGTTACACAATACAGTAACTTTGATGATAATTAACCTACCTGCAATCTAACTTTATTTTGAGGGTATTTAAACAAAACAATCTTTAATATTCGTTCCATATTTGGTTCACATCGACGCAAACGTAAACCAACAAACGAAGATATTTGTTATTATTAAGAGTGGTGATTCGGCAAACGTTGGAAGGAAGTGGCTGGATGTTTGTGTTGTGAATAGTCAAGACATTGGTCGCCAACCGCCAACCACTGCCAGACATGACCAACAAAGGAATGCGTGTCATTGTTTCTACTAAACAAACAATTTCAGGAGCTATTTAGTGTTTACACACGTGTTTGTCGTATATCGGGGCTGAGGATCCATGTTGGTGACCTCTTGACGAAGATAATGGGGCCAATTCACCTGATTCAATAGCACTACCCCATATCGCCATGCCTGGTGACAGACGGACGGACGAACAGCCGAGCCTTAGGTAATAAGGTCCCATTTACAATCTTTGGGTCCGGAAACCATAAAAAATCGATATATTTCAAGTACTTTTAGGCACAAGAAATTAAAATATTTGATTGGTTAGTTTTCAACGTGTCGCGAAATGGTCACTTTACTGCTAAAATATACCCACCAACTTTTTTTTCATCTTGTAATTAATTCCACCCATAAATTTTGTACGAGTAGCTAACCCTTGGCCTCTCTTTTGAAAACTTCCAAATTAGATTATCATATTATTTTATATCTTCATGAATAACAGCCATTGTCCCTTTTCACAACAGCCTTATAATTCTTTTATTCCTGACGAACCGTTGTTCGCATGAGTAATTCCTAAAAGATAGTGTTACTTGGCGAATATTTTGTCAACAAGCGGGTTGTCCACGTCTTGTTTTGGTTAGCACATTACACTCAGCGTGAATCATATCCCGCGGTAATTGCACCGAAATGTAACATCCTTATATGGAGGTATCGTTTCAGCCTTCACGACAATATTAAAGAAACCTTATGAAAATTATATGTATGTATACCTAAAAGTACATTTTATATAGGGTGACTTAATTAGTGAACGATAGAAAAGACTATGCATGTACTCATAACAAACAACTTTTACTATGGGAACAAGGTCGAAATTATTCAAAAATTTTGAACTCCCTACACAAAAAGCAGCTGATAGTATGGGGCAACAATTTTTTTTACGATTTTGAACTTGGCCCCATAGTAAAAGTTGTTATCACGAGTACATGCATATCCTTTTCTATCGTTCACTAATTTAAAGTCTCCTTATAGAGGCTGCCCGCGACATCGTACGCATTTATCGTCATATCTCGGAAGATAAACATGATATGTCAAAATAATATAGCCTATGTGTTATTCTGATGTGCAAGCTACAATATTGCCAAGTTTCATCAAAATCTGTTCAGTAGTTTTCGCGTGAAAGACAAACAAACATCCATCCATCGGCACAAACATTGACATTTATAATATTTGTAGGATATGTATACCTAAAAGTAGATATCATTCGTATTCGTTCCCATTCTTTTCCAATTTAAATAAATAACCAATTAGTAATTAAATTAAAGAATTTTCAGTGATAACGTGTCCTCCTTTCGTGTGTTACCTTCTTCAATGCCGCGTCGTCAATATTTGCACATTGGATGCGTGTTCGCACTCTTACCGATCGCTTGAGTAATTAGTTAGTACCAACGTTTTTATAAATATCATAAAGGCGATTGTTTTATTGCGCAATATGTAAATATTATTAAATAGTAGTATATAATCACGTACATATAGCTAACAATTCTATGGGTATGTCACTGAAGGTATACTTCAATTCTTAATTATGTATAGCTAGATAGATAGAAGTCATACACAGAACTAGGTTCAAAATTGTCTTTCCTGTTCCTGATGATTAAGGATACTGGAGCATCTAATCCTCAAAATATTTATACAGGCCAAAAACTACATCGGGCACAGATTATGCGGATATGCATTTAGTTGACAAATTAGCTCCCAGTGTCCTTAACTTTCGGGAACAGGAGAGACATTTTTTGTTTTTTATGTCTGTACTTATACTTTATTACTTTACTTATACTTTATTGAACACAAGGGACACAGACTAAACTTAAAACATTGTGCGCAAAGACGCTAATAATAAGTAAGTATATTTCCAACTTAAAATTAAATGAATAGGTTTTATAAATAACTTACATTACGTATTAGGGCCTGTATCACCATCTTCAGATAAAATTGATCTAACAGATATTTCATACCTGTCTCTGTGTACAACGTCATCGTCAATTTTATCTATAGATGTAGGCACTTAGGATCTATAAAAAAATCTTTGGCAAGACTTCATGGCGTAAATGTAAAAAAAAAGTAATCAGCTGATCTTATTACGAGAGAAAGTAGCCTTTATCACTATATTGCACAAACATAGAGCCTCCTCAACAGCCTATCCGTTATCAACTCTTCCTCATGTCACATTTGTCAACGTGCGCGTGCGCTATCATTCTAAACCCTTTATTTGTCAACCTAAGTATACCGCCGTCCTTATCACTAGTATAAGAAATTGCATTCTCTATCTAAGGAATGTTTTGTTGTTCGTCTTTTGTTTTTTAAATAGTGTTTTGTTATTGTTTGTGAAGTTGTTTATGCAATGGTTTGCAACAATGCAGGGGTTTGTTTCCATCGAGGATGTTTTCTTGTTACATTGCCTTCGTAGTCAAAATATTGAACACTAGAGACTGCCTTTCACCTGACACGACACGACGACTTTATAAAAAACATCTTGGAAGGAAAAGTAGAAGGAAGACGAAAGAGAGGGAGACCACGAAGGACTTACATAGACCAAATAAAGGAGGGAATAGAAGTTGTGTCGTATCAGGTGCTCAAACGGACGGCAGAGAATAGAGAAGAGTGGCGCAGACTCCACCGACAAGAGCGACGCTCTTAAATTTATGATGATGAGAAGGTACAAATAAATTATTATAATTTTGCAAAGAAAACTCACTGCGTCAAAGCCGTCATTACCTCGCGCTTCTAAAGGTATAGCCGAGGAGGCCGCGACTTCGTAAGCATTTATCATATCTTGGAAAAAAATCATGATATCTCAAAATAATATAGCCTATGTGTTATTCTGACGTCCAAGCTACAATATTGCCAAATTCCATCAAACTCTATTCAGTGGTTTTTGCGTGATGAAGTAACAAACATCCATCCATCGCATCGGCACAAACATGGAATATTAGGAATTAGGACTAGGATTAATCTCTTGCCAACTATATAATATTAAGACGACAAAGACTGGTATCTTTTTCCCGCACCCTCGTATGCGATCTTTACATACAGTTGGAAAACTCAAACAATATCTAAAAATTATATAACCAATGTGTTAATGCGTTCAGCGGTTATTGTGCGAAAGTGTTACAAACATCCATCCATCCAAACATTCACACATTCGATATAAACATTTATCTTTTATAATTAATATGAAATATCATATATCATGTGATATGATATGATTTAGATTGGTCTAAGTACATCACTTAACCAGTTATTACATTAACGAGTTTTAAGAATAATTCTAGGAATAATGTCGTTTTTTGACGTTTTGTCTACAGCCCAAACGTCATTCATCTGTGTTAGTTCTAGAACTATAAATAATGAAAATGAAAAGTGTGTTATTTAAAAATAGACAAAATTCATTACACTTTTTTGATGTCACTTTTTTGATCTAAAACTACTGCCGATTCACTACCTGTATAGCCGAGAGGAAGAAAACGGCAAGAAACCTTCAGCACAGGGCCCCACGTTATGTCCAATATATCTTTTTTTAAATCGAGACACTTATACAATTACAAATAAAACTCGTTTTGTGATCATTTGGAAGTAAAAAGACCCAAACTATATTCCCATGTAGTCCAAAGCGTCGCGTCGTAATACAACATCGGCACGACGTAGCAGTTTTAAGTAAAATCAACAAGTTTTCTGTACGTTTAGAGGTATAATCCCGATAAAAATGCGGCCCGAAGGTGCATTCGTTACTCCGTTCTAAAACGTCGTATGTGGTTTATAGAATACTGTCACTTGTGTCGTTTGGTGTTGTAATGGTAGGCCATTAAGGTGATGTCCGTGTTATGGTCAGATTAGAGGCGGGTCGGTACATAACACTCGATTTAGTCTCCACACCTAAGTTTAGGCTACAACGGCAGTGGAGATTATTCTAGATCTTCTAGAGCAGTGGTTTTCAAACTTTTTGGTATCGCGACCTCTTTACGGGTTAAAAATTTTAGCGACCCTCTTTTATTGGTACATACACTATTTGTCCAGATTACGACCTTAATTCTGCAAAAAACCGTGATTTTTGATAGTAAACGAGGTCAGTTGGTTTTTGATTGTAACATCACAAAAATTGTGTTTTTGTTGTTTGCCTATATATCTATATAATAATTCCTAGTGTGAACCATAGACCATAGTATCATCATCATAAAATTTAAGAGCGTCGCTCTTGTCGGTGGAGTCTACGCCACTCTGCTCAGTTTTTTGCCGTCCTTTTGAGTATCTGATACGACACAACTTCTATTCCTTCTTTCATTTGATCTGTGTTATTCCTTCGTGGTCTCTCTCTCCCTTCCGTTTTCCTTCTAAGATGTTTTTTATAAAATCGTCGTGTCGGTGACCCAGCATCTTTCCATAATATATAAAGAGGTAAAACGAGGCTCTGCCCCGCTCGCCAGCTTCCAACGCGTCGCTGCTATCACGCTCGTTCGCCCGCTGTCGTTGTGGCCCCACTTTAAGGCTTGTATCTCGTGTTCCTAGTGAAATGTTGACACTGTCCGCTAGTTAACTGCGCAATCCGTACTATCTACTCCGAGTACATTTCCCCGGTGAGACAGTACGTGCTGATTCCGATTCTAATTCTCGATTGTAACCGATCTCCTCGTAATCACATTACCATGACTATCTGTAATTCTAAACATAAACTCTTTTTTTCGAAACTTTTCGCTTCGATTCATTTATATCTTTAGGATGGATCACACTTGATTGTTTTTGCTGGCGATTTGAATAGCTACTTCTTAATTATGAAAATCTCCTATTGTTTTAAATCGTATCGCATTGAAGGAGTTCAACACGCAAATACGACAATTATAATCTTCGATAGGTATCTAGTTACGTAAAAAAAACATTTGTCACTAAAATAAATTGGTCTTTCAACATAACTTTCGTGTTAGAATTTCAATTAATGCTAGTTATTGTGTACAAGACATAAATAATTTCATTCTTTTGTGTGGCAACACTTTTTTCTCTCCTTCTATACAGCTTTATAACAATATGTCTAATTATTAAATAAATTCAAATTAATTCATTTCAGTCTTTTAAATCAATAATAATTTCATTTATTAAGTATTAAACAATTGTATCCTTAGACCACCATCTTCAAAGACTTTTTAATAAATTCTAACAATGCACATTCCATATTTACAGCCAGAGTAAATATTAGAAGCCATAGCCGTTAGCAAATATAACCCGTGAGAATTGACTTGAAACCTGCTCAATATCAGCACGCATAGTTGTCAGGTGTCGTGTAAAGTATTGGAGACGGTGTCGTCGTTTACGAGCGTGTTTATCGTATCGGATCGACGCCCACGCACTGCATTAGATGCAATGTACTTACCTACAGTTGGATGTGGATCCGGTGCAGCCAAGGTGTGGGGAAATGAGGGTCTGGAAGTATCTGGGACATGTTTGCTTTCTGTACCCTTATCATCATCATATTTAAGAGCGTCGCTCTTGTCGGTAGAGTCTTCGCCTCTGCTCTATTCTCCGTTCGTTTGAGCACCTGATACGACACAACTTCTATTCTCCCTTTTATTTGATCTAGGTAATTCCTCCGTGGGCGTCTTTCTGTAAACTACTCTGTCTTTTATTACTCTACGTACTGGCGTCTTGTCATCTATGTTGCATTAAACTTGATCACCAGAATCTTTAATAAGAGAGATGAATCAAATAATTCTGCCCTATGAACTTTTCTATGGGTTTGTTGTCACATTAATTTGCTTAGAAAGAATATTATGTTACTCACAGAAGCTAAAAAGAGTGCTGCTCTCCTGCCTGACATTCCCCTCGTGTAAAATTCTTATAGCTAAGTATCTTATTCTAAACTTAATGAATGGGTAGGCTGTGCTGGCTGATTCAATTGGATCATTTGCTTATTAGTACAGACTACAGACATACATATCTGTCACGCCTCTTTCCCGTCGGGTTAGGCAGAGGCCACTTCTCTCTTTTCGCTACGATCCAAACACAATCCCCCTTATTACAAAACGAGGTTTAAAGATAGTCCGATGTTAGTTCGTTTAGTTTGACGTTTTGTCCATAGCCGAAATGTCAAAAGAAACGAACTAACGTCGGACTATCTTTAAACCTTGTTTTGTAATAAGGGGAATGAGTGTTACTATTGCAATATCATGTGAAAACCCTTAACTCAGTATCACATATCCAGGATATCTAGATTAGAATCAGATCGCGTCATCGTCACTTATAATACTCAGATGACCTAGCTTAGACGCGTTGCGTAGGTCGCCCACACTGCCGCCAACACCTCACGCGTTTTCTCCATCTAACGACTCAATGCAATGCAGGTGAGAAGCACTTATGAGATGAATTTTAATGAGTTTCTTTGGAATTTAGATTGTGTACTAATTGGTTTATGTTATCTTTAAGATTTAAGGGTTTAGTTTGGTTTTAATTTGACGCTTATCTGCTGAATGTATTTATTTATTTATAATATACATGACCGATTACATTCGTTGGAGTACATTAAAACTATATATTTATATAAATCATGAACTAGACTATAAGTCCACTGAGAATGTATTCTAGTAAAACAAAAGTAGTGGAACAAGAAAGTTTTTATAAAGTAAAGTAGGTACTCAGGTTATTGAAAAGAGCAACCCTACAGAGTTTCTTGCTAGGTTCTTCTCTGGGGAAAACTGCACTCTTGCGAATCTAGCATTTACTTTAAAAAATGACCCGTCCTAAGTGTTGTCAAAACCTACAGGATTAAATGATTTTTCATTTCATTTCATTTTCGTTATGTGATTGTGCGTTCATAATTATTAATAAATATTAGTAGCTACCTATACCTATATCATTACCTATATCATTACTCGTACCAGACATAAGATGTCCATTGCTAGACATTTAAAAATTTGAGGGTAAGTTCCAAGATTGTACGAGTCTCTCATAAATATGTATTATTGATCTATCTATAGGTAAATTAGTAGCGATAACTTTAATAAGGATTTAAAGGTACATATTTGTTTTTAATGTCTTATTAGCATTGAGTTCTAATTAGTGCAAATTCTTATGACCACAAGATCAATGTTTACGATACTGTATCTATTTATCAATCTTTACATCTAACATCTGCTTTTATTACAACAAAAGGCACCTTTTAGCAAACTTTACGACTATTGATTATATTAATTTGTCGCGGTTAACAAAAACGTGCAAAAAAACTTGGTGTTTCCATTCCGTGTTAAGCGTAGGTGCTTTGATCGTCGATTGTTTCATCTGCTACCACCCCCGCACCCCCGCCCGGTTAGATCCCACGGCGTGCGTGTGCGCAAGACCTAGAACATTATTGGACATGACCACAGCGTCATCTCAAGTCTAGAGCTCTGTGTTTTAATGTATATTTTTATGTATTTAGTGACTGGTGAGTGATTTATCGCCTTCCTACCTTTAACCTTCTTGTGTTTACAACTATGATTATCTTTTTCTAACATTTGTACCTATAAACTAGTTTCTTATGTTTATGACAGAGTGACCTGTTGTTTTTAAACTGAGTCATTCCTAAAGTTAACATAGTACATCCATTTATTTCTCTTAGTGTATTTGTTCGGTGTTTTCAAAGAGTTTCGTGTAAGTAGTACCTATTAGGTGTGTCGACAATTCGTTTTTAATTGGTAGTCTTATTGGCTTGTCTGCTTCACCTACATTTGTGACTAAATGTTGGTAAATAAATAGGTATTATTAATTTTGTCTTGTTACCTACTTATTGGACTGTTGTGGCTTCTTTTTTCTTCCGAATTATATTTACAACTATTTTTTATTCATTTTCTATTCTGCTAATTGTCTTGTATTACGTGAATGCTAATTTCAAGGATGAGGCGATTGATGAATGTGGATAAGGCGAAGGAGGTATGTTTGGATCGTAGCAAGTGGAAGGAAGTGTTCTCTGCCTTCCCCGATGGGAGAGAGTCGTGATAGATATATATCTATGTATGTATGTTATTTCAATCGAATCTAGCATTAACTTTGAAAAATGACCCGTCCTAAGTGTTGTAACGTTATGTTTTTTTAAAGAATTGAATGAATTAAAGAAAAGTATTTATATTGAACATATTTCCAGATTTTATTTACATTAAATTCATACCTTGACCTTGTCACCTACCAGGGCGGGGGTACCCGTGACACAGGTATAATGATTTTTCATTTTCATTCTCAAGGAACGAAAATAATCTTATTATATTTGTATAACAGCATAAGTAAGTGAATGTAGAGAGGTACTTACGTTACGATAATTGAAAAAACAATCACATTATAAGTGATAATAACCAGTCGAACGTTACAATCAACATAATGTCAACGACACGGTACTGCGGTGACGGCTGTAGGCTTATAAAACAACTCTTCATGTTTACCTCGTTGGAAGAAATGCCTTTAAAATTCTCCATTAAATATAGTGCCGTCTTCTTCTGATTTTTGATAATGACAGTGACAGTTGTAGTTTAATGGGGCGTATTCTCTAATTACCTTTTGTGCAACTGATTATTAACAAAATAACTGGTGAAGTGATGATGGTTTATCTTATCAAATAACTTTGCGTCAATATAACCAAATTAGTTAATTGTAGAAACTGATTTTAGCAAAGATGGAACTAAATAGATGAAAAATACCTATAAGTACTCAATTAACACAAAATCAGCTAAGCGGTCTCCTAGATAGGTAGACATTACGGTTGTTCCAAAGTAACTCCATATCAAACTTAATAGGCATGATGACAAAAAAAAAGATACACTGGGTTAAAGTTGCTCGTGACGTCAGTAAGATTTTTACCTAGGAGTGACGTCAATACCCCCCACTCCGTAACTTTGATGCTCTGTATCTTTGTATTTATTTATGTATTTGATCAGGTAAAAAATGTGATTCAAATATTTATTAATAGCCTAAAAGACGGACCGCCAGAATGGCGCCCTCATGTATACATATTCTCCCGGACAATTAATTCGGAAAAAATATAAAGTGCACGCTTTTCGGCTTAAAAGTTTATTGAAAACGGACATTGAGCTCGGATTTGCCTATGGAGGTGTTTGTGGCGCTTTTTATTAAGAGCATCCATCTGATCTATAGTTTTATAGATAGTGCACCGTTTCTTGCCGTTTTTTTACGGGGATGCTGTGTTTTACGCGTCGCATATAGTTAAAGTGCTGTTCTCGAGAGGTGTGTGTATAGTGACTATTTAAATCTGGTGTTTATTTTCGAAGCTGGAAGCTGGAATAAAGGGTTGCTGTTGGTTTTGCTCCAGGTACATTGGTTTTTTTTTTTTTAAATTTTCATTGTGGCGGTGTTTCTAAAAAACCTTTTTGTCATTCACCCTCTTGTGGCCTGTTTTCTGGGCTGTACGAAGAAACTAGTCAAGCTTTTCGTCGCTAAATAGAAGTGTCGTCCAGTGTATTTTTGCGACAGTGTACTTTTGTGGTGTTCGTGGTTCGATTCCCGGGGTGGACTTAATTCGGTTTTTATTTTTGTACTTTTCATTATTATTATTTATTAATTATTTTTTTTTATTTTGGGTTTAATATTTTATTTGCAACTTTTATTAATTTAATTGATTTTTTTAATTAGAAAAAGTAATAATAGGTTTTTTTTATTTAAGTAGTTTTGATTTGAATTGTTTTTTTTTTTTTATTTAATTTTTTTTATTTGATTTGAATTGTATTTTTTTTTTTGGTTTTTTATTATTTCAACTTTATTTATTTTTAAATTAGATTTTTTTTTTTTTAATTTATTAACTTTGACATAATTAATTTTGACATTTATTGTTTTTGTTTATGATTTGATTATGTTTTGTGGAATTATTTTGTTTTTTTTTTTTTTTTAAACGTAAAATAGTTATTGATTGTATTTAAGATTATTTGATATGCTTTTATTGTTAATTTATTTTATTTGGGGATTTTTGGTGGGATGAGTAGCCCAGTCAGGTCATCGTGTCCGCATTGCCCGGGCTCCTCCCGTACTTATGTAGTCCCTCGTGGGTTAAATGTGCACATTTCGCACATGCACAGGGATGTCGTCGCAGCTCAGCCAGCGCCACCTCCGTCTTTGCCAGCGGCCGTTGAAGTTAGGTCCTTGAACGATCTTAGAGATTTCAAGGCCAAAATACCGGTGTTGAAGCACATTCCCAAGGGTGCTAGGAATTTAGCCGCAGGTAGGCTTTGCTCATTAATTGGGCAGTGTATTGCTTCTAATGGGCTCATGGAATGGCATACTCTCCTTAGTTTTGCTTACACGGCGTTAAGGATACCGGATCCAAGTGACCGTCGTTCTCTGACGGTTAAGGTGAAGGAGAATATACAGAAGGATTCCTTCCTTCCTTCTTTCCTTTCCCTAGATGCTTGTGGGTTACCGACAAGGTCGCGTTTGGCCGTTAGGTTAATTGAGGCGAAGGTACATGATGGTGACCTGAGGGGCGCCGTTCGTCTTTTGGTGTCGGATGATTCTCTTGCCCCTAACAACGCCGATACGCTGTCTGCTTTGCAAGCCAAGCATCCTTCGCCCTCGCGGCCTTTGCTGTGGCCTGCTCCCCCTGATTCAGGTGATCTCTATCTGTCTGTGACGTCGAACGAAGTCGCTGCTGCCGTGGATTCTTTCTTTAGTGGCTCAGCAGCTGGCTTGGATGGTTTACGTCCAGATCACCTGAAGGAATTAATTTCGCCTTCAGCGGGTGATAATGGTGTGCGTCTGTTGGGCGCATTGACTGACTTGTGTAATTTTATGTTGCGGGGTATGGTCAATGTCGAGGTCTGCCCTTTTATTTATGGTGGAAGTTTGTGTGCTTTAACCAAGAAGGATGGGGGAATACGCCCGATCGCGGTAGGGAGTGTTTTGCGTCGGCTTGTTGGCAAGCTCGGTTGTCGTTCAGTGAAGGGTGAGATGGCGAGTTATTTGCAGCCACACCAGCTTGGTTTCGGCACTGCACTGGGTTGCGAGGCGGCGATACACGCCACGCGGTCCTTTGCCAGTGATGCTGAGAATGACGGCTGTATTGTTGTCAAATTGGACATAAAAAATGCGTTCAATAGTTTAGAGAGGGATGTTATTCTGCAGAGGGTTAAGGAGAGGGTTCCAACTTTATACCCATTTTTACATCAATGTTACTATACCTCGGGTAACCTCTTCTATAGGGATAACGCGATCCTTTCGCGGGTAGGTGCACAGCAGGGCGATCCGTTGGGTCCGCTTATTTTTTGCCTGGGTATTCAGGGCGCTGTTGAGTCTTTGGTATCACCTCTGAACGTCTGGTATCTTGACGACGGGACTATAGGTGGGCCTTCCGATACGGTGATGTCTGATTTACGGACTTTGTGCCCAATGTTGGCGGAGCTGGGTTTGGAGGTGAATACCAGTAAATGCGAGGTGTTGTTTCTTGGTGCTCAATCGCCAGATACGCTGGCGGACCTTGAGGCGTTAATTCCTGGCGTGAACGTTGTTGGTAGGCCCGATTTTTGCTTACTGGGTTCGCCTGTGTTTGCAGAGGGTTTGCCTCAGTCCCTTGAGGCTAAGAGATTATCTTTGTCCGCTTTACATGATAAACTTTTAAGTTTGTCATCTCATGTTGCTTTGGTCCTTCTGCGGTGCTGTTTTTCTATGCCAAGGCTAACGTATTTGGTGCGCACTTGCCCCTCTTGGTGTTATCCGCTTGGTGTGGCCAGGCTTGATGTTACTCTAAAAAGTACTATAGAGAAAATTTTAAATGTCCTCTTAGACGACAAACAATGGTGTCAGGCCACATTGCCCGTGAGGCACGGTGGTCTCGGTATTCGCCGGATTGAGGGTACTGGTCTCGCTGCGTTCTTGGCCTCCGCTCATGGTGTTTCTGACTTGGTCACTCGTATTCTGAATCGTAATGGTGACTGGTCAGGGATTCCTTACGTAGGGGAGGCCCTTGCGGCTTGGGGCCTTTTGTGTCCTGTCGAGGCTTTACCGGATGATCGGTCTTCGCAGCGTTGCTGGGATGACGTCCTTTCGAGGGTGTTGTTGCGTGGTTTGCACGAGGGGGCGTCTTGCAGAGACCTTGCTCGTCTAAAGGCAGCTTCTTGTCCCGAGTCGGGGGCGTGGTTGCATGCATTGCCGTCACCTCAGCTTGGTACTTTGTTGGATGACAACACGTTGAGGGTGGCTTCTGCGTTGCGTCTGGGGTGCGATATTTGTGTGCCGCATCTTTGTGTTTGTGGTGCTTCCGTGGACGCTAGTGGTGTGCATGGGCTGAGCTGCGTTAGATCTGCAGGTCGTTTGTCGAGGCATATTGCGCTGAACGACATTATCTATCGTGCTCTGGTTTCGGCAAATGTGCCTTGTTCTTTGGAACCTCCGGGTTTGAGTAGGTCGGATGGTAAGCGACCCGATGGCCTGACATTAATTCCGTGGGAGAGGGGGCGCTCTTTGTTATGGGATGCAACTTGTTGTTGCACTTTTGCTCCCAGCCATTTGTCTGGCAGTGTACAGTGCGCAGGTTCTGCGGCGGAGGCGTCGGCCAAGTTGAAGCATGCCAAGTATGCGGCCCTGAAGTCTTCGTATCTGTTTGTCCCGGTGGCAGTGGAGACGGCAGGTGCGTGGGGTTCGGAGGCGAAGAAGTTTATTTTGGAGATTGGCCGGCGCCTCCGGGATAGGGGCTTGGACCGTCGCTCCGGGTCGTTTCTTGCCCAGAGGTTGTCGTTGGCTATTCAGCGCGGCAATGCCGCCAGTGTAATGGGTACCTTTGGGCGGGGGGCGATCCGTGGTGGTCTTTTCGACTAGTGGTTTGACGATGCTTGTTGCTGATACTTTCCTTGTTATTAGCTATATTTTTGACGAAGCCTGTTGCTGATTTATTTTGTTGTTTCTTAGGTTTATTTTGACGAAGCCTGTTGCGGATTGTCGATTCTGTAAGTACTTTTATTTATTTTTTTATTTTTTTGAATGAAATAAATATAAAAGACGGACTAATTATTTTTTTAAAATTTTAATGTAGTCATTATCCCCATTATGTCTTTATATAGATTCTAAGTAGTCAAAAGTCCGAATATCGACACGCCTTCCTTTTCGTTTTTCTTTCTTATCTATCAGGTACCTAGCCTACCTATATTATCTCTATGGATTATTATTTTCAATTAACCCAGTGCTTTCAATGTACTCTGTTTCCGATCTCATTTCCCACGCGTGTGACATTCATATAAATATTGCAAGTGATCAAACATCCGTCATTACCTTCCGTGTGGTTATTTGATGAATTCAGTGTATAGTGACGTCATAATACAGCAATGGCAACAAACCTTGGCTCTAACTGATAATTGAAGTTATTAACAGTCGTGCGTGCGGCGTTTAGCACTTGCAGTACGATATATTTATGTAAGAACCTTTCTGAATAGGATTTAATAAAATATTGCAAGTTTATGATCGAATATCGCCTCGGGTTTTGTGGCATAACATTACACATTTGTCGGTATAGCTTGGTAAACTTACATAATATCTTAAAATAATACTTAGAGCCTAATAAGTGCTATTATAAGCTTTCTTACACAATTTGCCGTGCCCTAATCAGGGTCCACATTTGGTACTTTAAGTAGTTTATAAGATCTGTAAAAACCTGTGGAATGCAATAAATGATTGAGTATTGAGTATAAGTGCTTTTATTAATAAGTGCTATGTATTTACAGTATTGTAAAGTTTCATTAAAATCTGTTCCTGTGGTTGTTGCGTGAAAGAGTAACAAACATCCATCCTTTGGCGTTTGTAACATTAGTAGGAGTTGATATATTTTTGAAAACGAAGGATGTCAGTGTACGAAAAAGAATTCCATGAGACTTACCGAAAATATTAAGGGTTCTTAACACGAGATGCAGTAGTTAACAAAGTTCCATGATCTTATTGCATAATTATGTACTGCAGCACAACTCAGGGAAACAATACGCGGTGTCACACTCAGAAGCGCCGCCTCGCCGCCGAGATGAAGCACTCTTCTTGTTTACAAATACACTGTATGAATATTAATAAACAGCTTGGCATTCTACCTCGCGGACCTAGACATTACAATATTGTTAATGTCTAGGAAGACAGGAAATGGAATGTGACTTGCATAGAATACTTTTTTTTGTATTATTAGCCATTAAGATCCTACTGCTCGGCAAAGGCCTCCCCCGCGACTTTTCATTTAACACGGTCTCCGGTAGTGTCCCGCCATTCCCGTGAAAATGCATCCAGATCGTCTCCATCTTTTTCTAGGTCTACCTCGGCGTGTCTGTGACCATCTAGTGGCGCCCATTCAGTTGTTATTTTGACCCAACGATCTGGATGCATTCTACAAACATGACCGGCCCAACTCCATTTTAATTTGGCAGCTTTGTTGCCCACGTCTGCAATTCCCGTCAAGGAGCGCAATGTAGTGTTGCGTATCCGGTCACTTCGTTTGAAGCCCAGTAAACTGCGTAGAATACTTATCATTAGGACATATATGTAAGGGTATAACTTCGATATTATATAGGGCGGGAAGGTCTCCAACAAGGTGGACCGACGACCTGGTGAAAATCGCAGGAATCCGTTGGATGTGGGCAGCGCAGGAATGGTCGTTGTGGATGTGGAGATCCTTGAGGAGGCTTTTGTCTAGCAGTGGATGCCGCGTCCATAAGCTGCCACAACAATATAGGGTATCATCGTGTCTGCATGGACAGTATTACAAAAACGGCAAAATTAGCTACTAGTCAAAAAGTCCACCACCTAGTCCACATACATATCTGTCACGCCTCTCTCCCATCGGGGTAGGCAGAGACCACTTCCTTCCACTTGCTACGATTCAAACACATCACGACAAAAATCTCGTAACTCTTAAAGGCCGGTTTCACCATCTACAGATAAACTTTATCTAACAGATAAACCTATGTCTATTTCATAGAACATGACGTTTTATACAGTGACCGTTATTAAATATCTGTCAGATACATTTTATCTGTATTAGGTGACACAATATCAAACGAGAAGAGTTTCGTAAATTATAACTTGGACCTCTAATTTCAAACTATAGTGCATAAAGAGCATCCAACCTAATTGGTATAGTAAAAATTTATAATATTTTTCTCTATCGATTGACGTAAGTTTCATCAGTGGCCGCTAACTTTTTTTTTTCCATACTAACTCTAATATTAGGTTAGGTTATGTTTAGCCTAATTGATGCCGTTTTTTTACAATACCAAGCTCCATACAAATATGTTAGATGCCATTTAAACAAATTAGCATACGTAGTAGGCATCGCGTGAAATATTGCAGTCAGACATTGACAGGACCAAACCGATACAAACACGAGGGTAATAATTTAAGATAAACAACTGTGAAATTGAAAAATAATTAAATGTACGTTGAGAGGGCTCGTTAAGTGGTTTGAACGTGTGTTATCCATATATGTCATTAAATCAAGTGTTTTAAGTATGAGGTTTCGAGTTTTAGGTCGCTTACTTCTTACAATGTTGTGAAATCATGTTTTACTGTACTTTTAATGAAGAGAGGAATATGACTAGAGACTTTCCGCGATTACGAATGCATTTATCCTCATATCTTGGAAAAAAAATCATGATATCGTAAATTAATATGTGCCTATATGTTATTCTGATGTGCAAGCTACAATATTGCCAAGTAGTTTTTTGAAAATGAAAATGAAAATTTATTTAATCTTTTAGGACGAGTTTGTCATCATATAAGGCGGGTCAATTTTTAAAGTTAATGCTAGATTCGCAATAGTACAGTTTTCCCCAGAGAAGAACCTAGCAAGAAACTGTTGGGTTGCTCTTGCCAAATTTTCGTGAAATTTTTCGTGAAAGAGTACTTAAAAAACATCCATCCATCCATCGGCACAAGCATTGACATTTTATAATATTAGTAGAATTCTGTAAGAGGAGGTTTAAGACGCGTATGGATCAATTCTTGACAAATGCCAACCTTTGCATGATCGTTGGATGAATTTACGTGGTAAATATAGGTCGACTTTACTTATTTCATTATTACTTCCTAAATAACATTTCTCAATACAAAATTCAACGTTCCCTCGTAGCATCATACTTAATTGGAACACATAATGTCTCCGCGTATGTTTTGAGAGCGGATCGTGTTGCGTGCCGCGACGACCGACTCCTGCGCAGAACATGCAAACTCGGTGTAACCTGTCACCGACGTCTTAATTCTTGGAAACCAAACCTCGGTAACTTTACTCTTTCATCTCGAAGAAGGAATTTGGACATGCGAATGCAATACCAAATATGGACTACTTAGCGATCCGTTTGTAAGTTTAAACATTGTTTAAGAACTTATAACATTACTAAAACTTTGAAAATATGTTATTAGGTATCTAACCAAGCAACGATGTCAGACCGAAAACAGAAAATAGAGTAGAGGGAGAGAGAGAGAGAGACAGAGAGTATAGATAGAAGCTTTTTCATTCATGCCTTTCATGCCTTCGCTTCCCTAGCTTACCGAAATGATTTAATAGCAGACGGATATGTATTCACATCCATTTTACCAAAGAAAACTAAGATATCTTCACACTGCTCTTTAATAACGCATTTCAGCTGACCTGACCTAACCAAATTCATAAAGAACACAAATAAAATAGATGCCAAAGATGATGAGAAATGATAAATGTTCATAACCATCCTAATTTGCGCGATCGGATAAGCGATACCTACTCATTGAAGGTTGAAGTATTTTTTGTATCTCGTAGGTGTTCCGAGGTCCAAAGCTGTTTGAAATTCAATATTTGGAGTGCAAAAAATCTCGAGTGTTTACACATCTTCAAATCAGCTACGGATATGGAATATTCAAATAAGTTGATAAACTAAGTTGGTTAAATTGTTTCCGTTTTTTTGTCAAGCTTTTTGGCTTGCAATTTCCTACTTTTATGTTATTTTAAGAGTCGCAATGTGTGTTTAGGATCGATTCTTTAATATGAAGTGTCGTTGTCCTTTGCTTGAGCTAGATCTTGGCCTATTTCCTTCAATCGGCTCAGAAATGCTAACGTATTGATTGTAACTTGTAACAAATGGTTTATATTATTTCTTTGATTTTCCATAACTAAGTTTTTAACTCTTTAAAATGATCCCAACCAACAAAAATAAATTAGTGTATTATGCGTAATTTCCTCTCGCCCCGTATTTGCGCAAATATTTGCGGAGGACACGGTGGATGCGCGGGCGCAGCCGGGACAGAGACGCGCAGGCATAGAGCAAACACGGCGCGCGTCCCACGGCCTCAAACCAGTTCTGCCTGCCTGGACATTATAACTATACCTATACTTATATAGTGTATAGAATACAGTGAGGATATAGTGCTAGCGTACGCGCAGCCTGTCTCTACGACACAGGATGATGACTCCGCAGATCGTAATGGTTCTATGAAACTGACTTGCGATTTTATTTTAAACATAAATGTGCCATGATCACGAGAGTCAATGTCAAGAAATGGGTACTGTAGATAGTTAAATTCATAATAATATAAGTAGTATTTGATTTGTAGAAATGACTTCATGTTTCACAAGTTAGCAACCTCTCAAGTCTTATCTCTGAGCAAATCACTTAGCGTGGACATTGTCTTCAAATTTGGATATTGATTAATTAACGTTTCCTTTATCGGGTTGTGCTAACGACAGATCATTTGATTCTTTTTGATACTATACAATGTTTTGTAAACTCATTAATGGTGGCTTGCGTAAGCGCAGAAATTAATGGCAGATACTTACACGACTACACTTATCTAGTCATGTTTATGTGAACTATAGATAGATAGATATAAATACATTATTGCATACAAATAGATACAGACAAAACTTTAAACTATAACATTGTGCGCAAAGGCAGCCTTATCACTAAAAGTGATCTCTTCCAGACAACCTTTAGCCAACCTACCAACCAACTATCTAACCTACCTTCCTTTCCTACCTTTCCAACTATATTTACCTATAGACATTTTACTTAGGTAAATCTCAAAAATGTTTCGTTATCCTAACATGAATGATCAGCTGACTGATCTTAAACAAAATTTTACATAGTATTTATCCATTGTAAACGTTGCAATCAAAGAATAATTACGGATTCGTTTAAAAACTTTCGTAAATGAAAAATACACATTTGCATTCTTCACAGCTTCTCCAACAGTAGTGGTGCCGTCTCCAATTTTTTTCTACATCCTATAATCCTCGAGTTTCTCGACACATATCCGTCACGCCTCTCTTCCATCGGTGTAGGTAGATACCACTTCCCTCCACTAGCTACGATCCAAACACACTTCCTTCGCTTCATCTACATTCATCAATCACCTCATACATGCAAAATCCTCCCACTTTCACCATCATCCGCGTACAACCTTCAAACATGCACAAATGGTGATATTATGAATTATCCATACGATTACAGACAATCAGCTCGACTAATTGAGTGATTGATCAATCGATCAATGCGAACGTGGGCTGAGTCACTCGTCATCGAGGTGAACAGTTCTGTTTACAAGTTTACTTTACATACAGCTTGTGTTCTGTATAATGCGGTAGTAAGAACACTTTCTGTTTCATTAGGTTTTATGTGTGTGAGGAGATAGAAAACTATTCTTTTATTTCCGGCTATCAATTGTTTCCCGATCGGATATTGCTTTTTTTTTTATCTAAATAGATAGGTACCTACTTACTTCATCATTACGATTTCTGTTTCATTGTTTTTTTGTTTTTTACTTCTCTCTTTCTTTCGCTTTCTTTTCTTTTTACCCACGATGGAATGGAGAAGGTATATGCGTTTGGGGTGAGAGATGTTGGTTGTTTGTGTGTGTGTTTTTGAGCAAAGTTAATGTTCCATCCTATCTTCTAAACTAATGATCCGATTTTGATGCGGTTTTCAATAACGAGTTTTGTATAAAACATTTGTGTAGAATTTCTTGTATTTGGAACTCTATTTTAGGTATATCTTACCTGAATGTGAACATTTTAAACGAGCTGTCAGCCCCCACCGAACCGACTTATAGCTTCCCAAATTGGCAAGTAACTCGTCATAAATTAATAATTATTGTAACTTGCACCGTATCTCCATACATCCTTAAATATCGCACCTTTCCTCAGTGCATCTCTTTCTTACGTTTAAGGCTTTAATTTAATCCCTTCGGCGAGTTTTCAATCGGGACTCTCATCGTCTGGTTAAAAACAATTTATTTTTTACTAGAGGCTGCCCGCGTCTTCGTACGCATTTATCGTCATATCTTTGAAAAAACACAAAATATATACAAATAATATAACCTATGTGCTATTCTGATGTCCAAGCTAAGTTATTGTAAAATTTCATTAAAATCTGTTCAGTGGTTTTTACGCGATGAATTAACAAACATCCATCGGCACAAACATTGACATTTATATTATTATTAGGATTAGGATAATACCAAAGTCTACCTACCGTGCAATACAAAAAGAAATTCGTATTTACAGTGTCATTATTTGGAACTTAAAAACTTAACTAAGTCCATATCAAATAACCTCCGACTTTGTGACCACTTCCTTCCTATATTCTAAGATCCCTCAATTACTCATACCCTTTATCATAATTCCAAAGCATGTTATCTCCTTATAACAACTGACATCTGAATGCATATCTAAAAGTGTCGTGAAGCCCACTTGTTTGTTCAAAGCCCACTGTGTCTAGATGATGTAATCACTTTATTAACGCACTTGTTCAATAATAGCGCTACGATAGGTTAATTTATTCTTGGTTTTTTTATTGGCCATCTTCGTCCCACTGCTGGGCAAAAGCCTCTCCCATGCTTCTCCAAAGACCCCAGATAATAATAAAGCTTTTAAAAATGAAATTATCGAAATACTTATCTAAATACTTCGAACTTAAAGAACTCTACTCAATCATAGGGTGAGGCGTTCTAGGAATTGGTGCATTTCTGTAAGAACGTACGTTTAAATCGCGAATCAGTGATACAAAGGTGTGACACGAAAATCGTCTTTCGGTTCGCTCGCTAGCTAGGCTGTGAACTGACCATGCTTGCAATATAGGCTTACTATAAAACATATTTATTCAATTTTTATAATCATGCCATTTCCCCAATTTTATTTTTATACTTATTGTTGAGGTGAAAAGTTGTTTGTGTGACACGAGACCGCATGTAACAATTTTCAAA
Source organism: Anarsia innoxiella (assembly GCA_947563765.1). Taxonomy (NCBI): domain Eukaryota; kingdom Metazoa; phylum Arthropoda; class Insecta; order Lepidoptera; family Gelechiidae; genus Anarsia; species Anarsia innoxiella. The sequence continues at coordinate 221,739 of OX387401.1, forward strand.
GTTCGATATCTCCGAAAGTATATCACTTTCGACATTTTGTCAAAAATACTATCGTTTTATAATAATTTTCTCTATCGATTGACGTTAGTTTCATCAGTGGCCGCCAACTTTTTTTTCTCCATACTAGCTGGAATAGGGGATGTTGAGGCTAATTGATAACGTTTTTTTTACTATACCAGGCTCCATACAAGTATGTTCGATGCCATTACCTAATTCACTAATAGAACCACCCTGTTCCTTATTCAAAGTTGTTTATAAACAGCTTGTTTATGATGAATAAAGCAACTCTGAGATCATCCGCGAATTTAGTCGCATCTTTAACTAAATGTAGCCTTCAGCTTGATGTCACGCGCCTATTCTTGCAATTTTACTTATTTACTGTAGCTCTTTGCTAAATTAGGTTTATTTTCGGATTGCTTATTTATTCTGAATTTGAAAGAAGTATGTTTGGATCGTAGCAAGTGGAAGGAAGTGGTCTCTGCCTACCCCAATGCGAGAGAGGCGTGACGGATATGCATGTATGTACCTACGTGTAGTATATTCTAAGATGTGTTTTGAGAAATTCAAAAACTACCTACTACTTTTCTACCTTATCTTATAAATTCACCCACATACCTAAAATACTTCAGGGCTTATAATTAATTCTTTATCTCTTTGATAATATTCCTATAAAATAATCACTGAATCACTCAAACAATCATTTAAGCCCCTAAACTAGATTACCGTCTTTCACTTCCCATATCGTTTCATTTATAGAATTTAAATTCACCGTCCCAAGTTCCATATACATCCGGTAAAGATGACATCACGCGAGACTTTCCTTGGCGCGATCTCGATTGCGCGTGATAGAATATGATGGTCATATAAGTACTTCAGTACTGTAATTTCATGATAATTCAGCTTGTAAAACGTAGTCCTTTAGGTGAAGCATCCTCTCGCTTATTATAAGGCTTCAATAATGATACAACACACTGGCTCACAGTGTGTTGGCAAGTCTGATTGTCATTTACATTTTATACTTATCATCAATAGATAGATTATCATAATACTTGTTCATATTAATTGTATTAATTATATAAATTACTGTTATTGTGTGGAACATAGCCTAAGTGTCGAATTACCTAGACACTATAATGTAAATTATGCTGTAAATATCTCATTTTTAAATTTGGCGGGTTATAGGTCAAAGCCAAGATAGTCATGGTCAAGGGCCATTTCTTTTAATAGTTCCGCATCTACGACACAGGTGGCAGTACCTGACCTGATAAGATATACCTTTTAATTATATTATTAATGTTATTGAGACTACTAAATAACGTACTTAGACTTGAGTAATTACCTATTTAATTAATCTAAGTATTTAGGTTTTAATACCTAGACTAAACTATTGTTGAACTTTAAAATGTAATTCAATATTATATCCGCAGTAGCTATTTGTTATGTCACAGGTGGCAGCATTGTCTAATGGACTAATTACATATTAGGATTATTGAGTAAATACTACCGTAATAACATGATAGTTATTGTAGAAGAACTTCAACAATTATGTTAATAATTATAGTGTTTAGATTAAGTACAAATACTGTCTTTTGTTACATAAGTTATACGTGTTTAAATGTTCGCGGCTCTAAGTCAATCTGTGATTGGCTGAAGCGCAGTGTAATGTGTGGTGGTCTCAGACCATATTATAGTGGTGGTTATAAATACGGGTAGATACCTACTTCCCGCTCTTGTTCGTCTATCTTCCTGCAGGACACAAGTTAAGTATTTTGTGAATATTCCTAGAAATAATTGGGCGTTGGCCATTTGTATTATAACTTTAGTGATTTATCGTTTGTTCTGTGGTTTATCTTTTGTATCGCTGCTTAACATGACAATACAATATTGATTTAATGGTATTCCTTGTTTCTCTAATAATCCTCCATCTTTAATATAATAATCCCTTTACTTAGTAACATTTTCAATACAATAGCTTCATTGCAACTATAAAGTAACTTTAGGTACACATTTCATATTAGAATCAATAAAATCCTGACATCTCATATTCAGTAAATAACACCTTGATCTTCTCTATAACTATACTACATCTTATTTTCTAACACGCGCGCGCAGGGAATACTGATCGCTGCGCAGGATCTGATAGTGAAAGCGAAGTGGAGATCCGATCGTGGGAAGATAAAACGCGACCCAAATATTTACCAATAAAGCCATTGTATTCAGATTTTAAGATACAATAAAAATTATGAGTACTCGTCGAGAAATGCCGTTATAAGAAAAGAAAACTGCTGTCGTGTTTTATTGGATGAAATATGTTTATTATTGTTTTGTTCTGAGGTCGCTATTCCCATACTTCTTGAGTGTTCCATTACTTCTCTTATGTAGAGAGTTGTTTATTTATTTATTTATTTCTAATATCTCAAAATCATTATTACAGGCTCACGCCTAATTCGATAATTACTTAATTAAAACATTTGGCTGTAGGAACTCACTACAATTAATAAATAAAATCTTAAAATAAACATATTAATTTATTATTTATTTATATACAAATTATTATAATAAATTACAAATGTCAAAACTTATATCTAATTAATCAAACAAACCCCCCCTGGTCGTTCCCGGTGCAAAGGTGCCCATGACGCTCGCCGCGTTTCCACATATTAATTGAAAACAACTATTAATAAATTTACCTATCTATCTATCTAAATGTTGAAGAAAGGATAAGGCGAATGTATTCTAAACCAGTATGAGGAGACTGTTGAATGCGGATGAAGTGTGTTTGGATCGTAGCAAGTTGAAGGAAGTGGTCTCTTTCTACCCCGATACCAAAGCCGCGTGACCATGGGCGTAACATATATGTATATAGGTTATATATAGAGCTGTAAAGCTTTGTCATAGTTTCCAACTTGATTTGGTGTTGCTTTATCGCTGTAAATTCTTCTTATTTGGAATAGTTTTCCGTTACCCATGATAACCAGAATATATTAATGTCATTGAATATATCGAACTGTTACCCAAACCGCGTAAAAATCTCACAGTGAACAGTTATAAAATGTCGTAACTCTGAAAACATGTTTATTGGAACCCGTTTAATTTTACATATTTGTGGTGACCTTTAGTCTCCGGTCACATCCATCAAGTGTAATTATTCTTCGACCTGTTCGGCTTGTTGCCGCTACTTTACTTGGGAAATCTTTATCAAAAGGTCCACACAGAGCGAGCAGTCTCGCGGGGCAAGCTTTTGCCCAATTAAAAGAGGCCCCGAATAACTACCCAACTCAATAGGACAGCGAGGTCTTGCCTGAGAGAGAGTCACATCTGCCTCGTGAGGCTGCTCGCTCTGTATGGACCCGCCTGAAGAATTTACCACTTTTTACGGTACATACAGTCACGCCCTTTCTCTGTTGCGATTATTTACAGCCGTATTATGTCATATCGAAGCTTATGTTAGACGCAGTTGAGACCCTAACCCCCTTATTACAAAACGGGTTTATAAATAGTTCTAGAACTAACTCAGATGAATGACGTTTCGGCTATAGACAAAATATCAAAAAATGACAGTAGTCCTAGAACTATATTTAAAACTCGTTTTGTAAAAACGGGGTACGTTGTCAAATCATGCTCCCATGAAAAAGTTAAGAAATATTATACAAAATCCATTAACTATTAAATACTACTAACTATCTAGCTAAAAAAATATCTAAGTACTTAATTAATTACTCCAATATAATCATATATTTTTAATGTTATCTTTTATTCCCCCAAAAATTCAAGTCAAAGTGGTAGTACCTGCGCCGGCGCACCAACACGCGTGTTATGCTAATGCGCCATTACAATTCAAATGATAACCGTAAATTATAACAACGATCGGCTGTCTCGTTCGGATACCGGCTAAATTATTACCAAAACATTCATAAAAAACGATCAAATATCACTCGAAAGTACGAGATTTATATTGAAAGGTGATTTGTTTTTATCATTACTTACCTATTTATTTACGTTTGATTTTGATTGTGCGCTATTGCATTCATGTTTTGTACAAACAAATATTACCTATGATCGATTCTTTTCATAATTGTGCCAATCAGGGCAATATGCATACACGTAGTCACCATAAATAGATTCATAAAATCCAAACTATTATTTTGAATGATTCAGCTAACGTGTGTGGAAGGAAGAAATGAAATGAAAAATCATTTAATCCTGTAGGTTTTGACAACACTTAGGACGGGTCATTATTAAAGTTAATGCTAGATTCGCAAGAGTGCAGTTTTCCCCAGAGCAGAACCTATCAAGAAAGTCTGGTGGGTTGCTCTTTTCAATTCAAGTTTCACAAAGTGGATTGTTGTCAAACGAAAGAATATCTAAGTATAATAGTGTAGTTTTAATTCCAAACGAACTGCACAGCTTTATGCTAACTGCATAGTTTTATTGTTGTTCTATATACAGGGCTTAAACACATTAATCTGGGGGGTTAGAAATGCCAACAAAAGTTTTATAAAGAACAAATAGCTCAAAAGACTTTATACCTCAAAAGATCAAAAGATACCGACATCAATTTACAAGGTACCTACGTACTTCGCTCGCTAGAAGACAGCGTTGCAAAGTGAGTTTTGGTTCAGTGCCGGTCAGTGCAGCAGGTTCAAGGCCATGTTGGACGGGGGGAGGGTTTATGCAATGCTAGTGTTATAACGATATATTAGTCGACGTGGTCATATCTATGCGGATGGGTGCACTGAGGCGTGATTGAGTTATGCAAATATAGCAAAGTCTAATCGCTTTAAGGTAGGGATTTTGTAGCAAAGCCGCTCCTCTTTTCTTTCAGTTACCTATTGCAATAATAAAAAGACTAGAGGACCGTGACTTCGTACACGTTTATAATCATATTTAACGTAGCCATATGTTATTCTGATGTGCAAGCTAAAATATTGTAAAGTTTCACTAAAATCTGTTCAGTGGTTTTTGCGTGAAAGATTAACAAACATCCTCACAGGCACAAACATAATAGGTATCTCCCTACATCACTAGCGTGTTGCTCTACTTAATCCATAATCCTTATGGAGCAACAGTTTGGGTGGTCAGATAAGGGCCAAGTACCACCAATATTGGTCCAAACACCGCCATCGCCCGTCCTACTAATCTCTATAGATAATGGGAAGAAGCTTTTGGCTATTACGTCATTTTGTCGCCGGCAACCTGCTTTTTAAGTACTTTGTAGGTTATTTACTTATTATCTTGTTTTTGTTCTAAACCTGTTTGTATTGACATAGTAAGTTTTGTTTTTGGATACAAACTTATTGGAAAATATACTTAGGTATCATCAAAGCAGTATAAAGAAGAAACATGCGTTTTACAAAATATCTAAAGTTCATAAACGGCATGAAGCTGCGATACTGTTAACTAAGTACGAGTATGGTACTTATTTTGATTATAGATATTTAAAGGATAAATAAAGGTAATTCATATAATCAGTTCACTTTGATCACACTTAACTTTCTTATAATACTGTAAGATACAGCCAGCTGATATAATGGGCATGATGACTAAAAAAATTTTTTAGTCCATCACATAGATTATTTTAATATATTCGACAAGTATTTTTTCTATTTTCTCTTAAACTAAAAATGACAAAGGTATGTACACTGGGTTAAAGTTGCTCATGACGTCACGCCTCAGTACGATTTTAACCGAGGAGTGACGTCAATACCCCCCACTCTGTAACTTTAATGCTCTGTATCTTTGTATTTATTTATGTATTTGATCAGGTAAAAAACGTGTTTCAAATATTTTTAATAGCCTAAAGACTACCTAATTATTTTTTTGAATTTTTGAATGTAGTCATCATCCCCATTTCCCTAGCTCTTCTTTTCTCATTACATTATTTGAAAAATTCGCAATTATTTGAGATTAAAGCTTTATAAGGTGACTAAAGAAACGTCAGTAAACACTAAAAGCCCGTGACTAATGGTAATCTATTATCGAGTTAGCGGCCCACAACGCAAGTGCTTCAAGAGGTCTATTATCGCTATCAGTACGCTCTGTTTGGTAATAGGCTCTTTACTTCACAACTATGTTATTGTTTTCTTTCGTTCTTAGAAGCTTATTTCATTGGAAAGGTATGGATGGATAAAGTGTATTTGGAATACATATTCCAATATGTCTTTCTCAATCTAAAATACATACATACATATGACAGCCAGGATACATCAGCCATGTGAGGCCCCAATTCCGTGACTGACAAATAGATGTGGTCGCCGTTGCCGAAATCGACATACATACAAATCTTTCACGCCTCTTTTCCAGCAGGATAGGTAAAGACCACTTCCCCCTAATTGCCAAGATCTAAACTTACTTCCTTCGTCAAAATATAACCAAAATAACCTATTTACTTATTTATAAAGGGTGATTTTTTAAGAGGTATAGGATTTGATTTCCAAAAAAAACACAAAAAATTGAAAAATTTGATGAAATCTTTATTGGAATCGATAGAACGATCAATATAATTTAATGTTTGAAGATGATTTCATGCAAATGCTGGCCGCGGCTCCGGTTTAGATGGCCCATTCGCAAGGCCCAATTTCGGCACACTCTCTCTCCAACATATCAGCCGGTATATCACGAATAAATGCTTCAATATTGGCTTCCAGTGCGTCAATCGTTGCTGGTTTATCCCTGTAGACATGGGCCTTAACATGGCCCCACAAGAAATAGTCCAAAGGCGTTAGATCACACGATCTAGGCGGCCAATTGACGGGCCCAAAACTGTTCACCGAAGGCGGCTCTCAATTGGGCCATTGTTAGACGTTGTGGGAGGTCGTGTGGCTTCAATTCTTGCACCAGCTGTATCTTGTAAGGTTTTACACCCAAATCCTTTCGCAAAATTTTCCACGTAGTGGAGTAACAGAGGCCCAATTGCTGCGAACGGCGGCGAATCGACATTTCACGGTCATCACTAACACTGGCGGATACAGCCGCAATATTTTCTTCGGTCCTCACTCTACGTATGCGTGTTCGTGGTTTAATGTCCAATAATGTAAACTGGGTTCGAAATTTAGTCACAAGCTTCCGAATAGCTGCCTCAGTAGGCCGACCAAACTGCCCATAAATTGGAAGAAGTGCGCGATGCACTCTCTTAACCGAGCATGCATTTTGATAGTAAAATTCAATAATTTGCAAGCGTTGTTCGTTCGTAAGTCGATTCATGGTTAAATTATAGACATACATTACTCTACTCTTTGTTATAGACCAAACTGAACAAGTTTGACAATGACACAAGACACGATTCACGCGTGATCTGTCAAAAACAGTGTTGGCAAAAAGATACCAGCAAAAAAATCACCCATTAGTAATTTTAAAATATTCTGGTGAATTATAATAAAGGTTTTCCATATGCAAGGCATTGTTTCATAGAAAAAGTTGTTTAGATTTGTGGATAGTTTATGTCTCTTCAATTCCGCTGCGTTCAAAACATCCTAAGTACATACATAAGTTTGTTATGTGCAATACCTACACTCTACACTTAGTTATTTCATGTACATTTCCCAATGTCTAACTCATCACAACTACATTATAAAACACAAGAAGTCATTGTAGCACATTAACCCGATTGTGTCTTGAGCTGATGGCTCGTTTGTCACCAGCCTTTTGGTAACCGTTGTCACTCTAGTGACCAAAAGGTGTGACAAGACGGATAGATAAGATTTAATAATGGTCCCAATGTTTATGTGTCGGTATTTAAAAACAATGCTTCTAATAATTTCAATAGATTCTTGTAAAATAGTTAAGTTTTCTAGTGTATAAAATAAGTACCAGCGCACATCTGACGGAGCGCAGCGCAGAGCATTTTTTATTGTCATATTATTATCGACATTGTTGTCATTAGAATAATATTCAAAATCAGTTGACACAACATCCGCTTGTAGTCGCTCCGATGCTCGGAAAGGTCTAGAAAAGTCTATGAAGAAACTCCCATTAACCCATTAAAAGGACAAGAGGGATAATGCATGTAGCTTACATTACCATTGCCCTTAAAACACAGTGTCAATACCTTGATCTTCTTAAACAAGACCTGCCACATTAAATAACACAGATTTCCCTTAACAATCTCATCATTAATATTTATAAACCTGACAACATTCAACCCCGCACAGTTCTCACAAACATCGACGGGTTTATCAATGAAATCGCTCGATAAATTTTAATTGAGTTTGGTGAAAAAAGCTGAGGATTCCTTATAAGTGGATGCGGGACAAGGGCGGTGGGTCCCGAGATCGCTTTTGCCGTATAAGGCTCGGCCTCAACGCCATATGTCGCCGCGAGAAATGCGCCAAGGTTGACTTATGAAATGCCTATTTATTGTACTTGTCGACCCTTTTTGTCAAGGTGCGATTCTTTCTGATGTCATTTTTAATGAGAGTTAAGCAGCTCGTTATTGTTAAGCAGGTCTTCTTACTTATATGTTTGTAACATCAAATAAATACTAAAGTAATTTAAATTTGGTGCAATTGATTAAATACCCGTTTCACCATCTAAAGATAAAATTTAACTGACAGATAAACCTATGTCTGTTTGATAAAACATTACGTTTTAGACAGAGTCAGGCATAAAATATCTGACAGATAAATTCTATCTGTAGTTGGACATTAGGTACGTAGGGACATAACGTAGCGCCGTGTGCCGAAGGTTTCTTGCCGTTTTCTTCATCTCGGCTATACAGGTCACTACCTGTATCTAAAATCACTCACTAATCGGCAGTAGTTTTAGATCAAAAAAGTGGCATCAAAAAAGTGTTATGAATTTTGCCTATTATTGAATAAACACTTTTCATTTTCATTTGGTGAAACAAGCCCTTAAAGTTTTAAACAGAAAGGGTATTTTGTAGTTCAATATTTATAAACAAATAGGTAAATCTCAATAGATATGATTTGTGTTAGAAAACCGACTACTGCAATTTTTGGATGTAGGTAGGTACCTACAGATAGTACATTGCAACACTGATATTGTAAATCCATGTTAAACCATCAGAACCACTTACCAATAATCATACACCTAAATGAATAGACCTACAACAAACAAGAGAAGGTCGCGTAATTGTCTGGCGGTCTGGTCACCATCATGCGCGTGCGCAAGTCGCCATAAATCCGGCAATCGCGCGCCGACAGCGCTTGATGCCTTTATTGATTTGATACCTACACGTGTTGGTTTATATTGACCTAAGGTTAGGGATACTTATGAATTAATGAGTGAAATATACAAGCATACAATACCTGCTATATTTATGTAATTTTCCATAGCTAGAAAAAGCAAAGGATTCACTTGGGCTTAATAATCATTTATTCAATCATGGTTAGGTTTTTTTAGGCCTTCAGTACAAGTTCATTTTCCTTCATTTTATATTCATTTTATATTTGTGTTATATTTGTGAGTGATCTTCATAATCAAAGTTGTTGTATTATTTATGTTTCAGAATGTCTGAGGCCGACGTGTCTATGATTCAAGACGAGGATGTGCTGCGGCGAATGGTGAGATATTCATAATCATAATTTTTATTGCACTTCTACAAAGTTTCTATTTAAATAATCTCTCAACAATAAGAATTTATTTTATCTTTTACATTACACCATGATGTGAAATTGAAAGTGCCCCAGTGCCTACTCAAATTATCTTAGCAAAAATACGCAGAAGATTATTTTGACTGTATAAACTAAATTGATCAGGCGCATTTAGATACTTAAGTAATGATGACAAAATAAGGGGGATATGATGATTTGTTAAAACATCATGATCTGTTATTACTAGTTATTAGGATACCTAACTTAGCCTACCTGCTCAAAAGCACATATCCAGACCACTTGGAATTCTCTCCAATAATACACTTCGTAACCACCAAAACTAAGTACCCTATACTCAAATAGAAATGGTTATGTTTGCGATAACCACCAAATAAAAATACTAATCTCTATATCCAAATATTAATGCTTTTACGGTGTATATTTCAGTGGCAACAAACAGAAGACTTCGGGCGCAAGAAGGAGATCCGCGCTCACATGTATCGCCTGCGCGAGGAGCGCCTGCGCAACCTATACTCCCCCGAACCAGCCACGCATGGGAAAGGTATGTACAAACTGTTTGGAATAAAACTTTATATTTCTTGTGTACTCTGTAGAGATTATATTATAAGGAGAAAATCTAGAAAAAGTTATCTATCTAGTATATGAATAAAAGAAAGTCGTGTTAGTAATACATGTTATAACTCAAAAACGGCTGAACCGATTTGGCTGAAAATTGGTAGGGAGGTAGCTAAGAACCAGGAGCAGGAAATAGGATACTTTTATCTAGTTTTACTTTGCCTCTTAGGCGGAACAAGTTTTACGGTGTCAGTTAGTTTAAAATATGTTTATTAAGATTCCAAATATTCTTTATCCCCGACTTCACTAAGGTAGGTACTAATTGAACTATGAAATCTTTAGGCAAACAGTTTTGTCCGCTCATAACGCTTCGTGAAGTGAAATATATTACAAAAACAAAAGAATAACGTAGGTATCAAGTTTCAGCGGCGAAGTGTTGATATTGAATGTATCATGTTATATTATGGAATTGCCATTGTCTGTTTTTACGCGCTTTTGTAAAACTGTTGGATGGATTTTCTATACTTTTCACCTCTACATAAGTACTTAGGAAAAGATTAATTTAACATTAACGACACAAAAGAAGCCGCGAGCAAAACTTAGTAAGCATATAAGAGAGACATGAAGTTGAAGCTAAACATTTCTAAGTGGGCAGGTATTAGGTACTTTCTTCATGTTTGTATCTATGTGAATTTGTCATAAGATTGATACGGCTGTATGTAGAACTAAGTTGATGTCCAGGTGTAGAGTCGACGCACGTGTCGTCGCTGCTGGACCAGAGCTTCCAGGGGTTGAAGAGCAAGGAGGTGCGCGACGCCGGCTCGCCGCCCAAGGACTTCCTCCGGCAGGCTCCAGGTCCGACCTCCTCACCGGCTACGGGCAGCCTAACAGACTAACTGAGCTTATTAACCTCCGTAACTCGCCCTCTTGCATCACACATGTAGTAATCAACGCTGCTCTCTTTACAGATTTGAAAGAGCTGTCCAACGCCGGATGGAACGTGCAAGCAGAAGATCGTACGACTGATGATGGACACACGCAGATCCGCGCCGTCACTGCCGACGTGGAGGGCCGCTACGACGTGGTGGGGGGGCGCGGAAACTTCACCGCAAAGGACTCCACGCAGCGCGCGCGTACGCAATACAAGGACGATACCAGCAGCTTGACGCGCGACGAGGCGCATGCGCACTCCGCCGCGCGCGATCACGTCGTCCAACAGACCCCTGACGGCGCGCTGGTAACCTCTTCCACCAGCTCATCTTCCACCTCCACTTCCAAAGTGGAGCACATGACTCAACGAGTGCCATACGTAACCGAGAGCGAGTCGACTCGCCGGGACGCGGTTGAAAACACCTTACGTACTTCTACCACTGACGAATACGAAAGGACGCTACGAAGGAGTGATATCGATTCCGGTGAGCTGATGTCTAGAAAGGTGGAGTATCCTGATGATGACACGCGGGTTATTGTAGAGACGCGGCGTTTAGCGGACGGGACGCGCGTCACAAGCACCCGTAAGGAATTCCGTACGCCCGTGCAGTCCACGCGCTCCGAACAACAATCCAGCAGGAGCGAGACCCGCTCGTACTCGTCGACGCAGCGCCATGAGGAAACCGGCGACACTAACTCAACCAGACGACGAATCGACATTGTTGATTCACAGAGACACGCCGATGACGAAGATTTCAAAAGAAATCGAATCCAACACATACATCGTGAGGACGATCACTCAGTATCTGAGCATAAACAAACAGCAGAGAAGAAACAATTTGAAACGCGAGAGTCCTCTTCAAAGATCACTCGACAGACTGTGGACAGTCGCCGTGACGTCACTGATTCGCAGCGTAATGTAGAAGTTCACAAAAATGTTAATGAAGATCACACTACTCGGAAGGATGATACAGTCGCGCAAAACATAAATCAACGTACCGAAAGTAATATAAATGACAAAACTCAATATTCGACTCAACGCACTCACTATGTTGACAATAAAGTAGACGAAACTGACCGGAGAGAATTCATAACGAGTCACGACAACCAAAACATTAACCGCGACGTAAAAGAAACCCAATACGTTAAGAATAACGAAGAAAAAATTCATAACATTACGAGAGAAGTTAAGGCGGAGGAAGTTAAAGAAAGGAAAATTAGTGACCAATACCAGACGACGTATCAAACGGATTTTACTAAGAAGAAGATAAGTAACGACTGGAGTCCATCGCACCAGGCTTGGGCCAGCACGTTGCGGGCTGATACTCCGACTACGACCAGACCTTCTACTCGAGCTTCCTCTCCCGGCAGCAAAACCTACCAATCCAGTACTTCCTCATTGAGAAGCAGCGTCAGTCCCGACAAGACCTACAGGAAACCATCCAGCCGTGGAGGAAGTCCGAGCAAAACTGACCGCTCGTCTCCATCTCGATACTCTACTGACCGCTATTCTAGTACTCATTCTACAAACTCAGTAACTGAGACTAGAAACTATCACTATGGAAGCCCTGATAGGAAGCCTTCGGTGTCTCCTTCAAGGTACGGCAGTAGCCCGGACAGGAAGCCAGATGGACGTCATCAGAGACCGAGTCAAAGTCCTGATAAACATACACCAGACCATAGACAATCACCAACTAGGAACCAGTCTGGGACGCCGCGCCCTAGTCCTAGTCCTGAACGCAGCTACAAACCTGGTCATAAACAATCTCCTTCGCCAACCAGGACCAGTCCTGATAAACCTACATCTTCTCCAACAAGACAATCAGCGAGTCCTGATAGAAAACCAGGCTACATGAGACCTACTGCTGCGTCAAAGTCTTCGGAAAGTCCTCAAGCAACTCCTGATAGGAAGTCTTCAGTAAAGCACGTCCCTTCGCTAAGTCCTGAGAGAAAAACTTACGGGAAGACCATCAAAGAAGACCACTATAAGTTTATTGATGAGGAAACTAAGATGTATACGCGTAGTGATCGGGAAGATATCAAGGTGTCCAGAAATTCTTCAAGTCCAAATGACTATCCAGGTCTTCGCCAGAAAAGTCCTTCTCCTGTAAGACAGAGCCCTGATGAAACTGACAATTGTCGCTCAGATTCACCCTCACTGCGACCGACTTTAAGAAAGGGCTCTCGATCACCATCGCCTCCTAAAGGCCCCGTTACTTTCACTGATGAGCAAGTAAAGACAGAAAAACACAAAACTACTACTGATATTAACTCAAAATACGATGACATCACAAAGACATCTCGTTTTTCAAAGCCAATTGATTCTCCAACGAGAGAAACACCAAGAGAGCCGTCACCATCCAAATATGGTACTTATGACAAGAAACGTCGTACAGAGGAATTTGTAGAAACCACTACAACTTCGCACAAAGACACAAAATACGACCCTTTAACTCGTCAGGATAAAGTAACCAAGCAACCTATCCCAGCATCGCCTACAAAGAAATCCCCCAGAGATAGCGTATCTCCTGTAAAACCTGTAACACCTAGAGAACCCTCTCCCTCCAAGTTTGGAACTTACGAAAAACGTCGCACTGAAGAAATCATTACAACAACTAAAGATACGAAGGATGTACAATATGATACTGTAGTCAGGAATCGGTCGGAATCGCCGAGGAAAGTACCTGATTCTCCCACGAAGAAGTCTCCTCGAGGAAGCGTTTCTCCTGTTAAAAGTCCTGTAAAAGACACAAAATATAAGCATACTACAGATTTCATAAATTCGGAGAAGGTATCTGAAGAGATTAATAAGAGAACTGCAACAAAAACTCGTCAGCTAATTACACCATCGAGCAGTCCAACCCGCAAACCTAAGACCGAAGATGCTCCTTCAACTGGTCAAAGTTCACCAACTACTTCCGTGAGCGGCTTCGTCTACTTCAGCTCTCCAAAAACTGAGAAAACTATTGTCACTGATTTAGACGACGAAGACTATATCAATGTTAGTCATAAAACTGAAGAAAATATTATTGTTACGACTCAGAAGCGACCTGAAACTCTGAATATCGAAAGGTCTCCGTCACCATCAAAGATACCTTGTCGATCTCCGTCTCCAGATAAGAAAATGAGTCCTACAAAAGACAGTTTGCCTAGAAAGAGCTCTTTAAAGAAGCCATCGATTGATAAACTGTCACCTGTGGAGAAACCTCCTTCAAGTTTCCGAGTGTCCCCAGCTGATGAAAACAGAGATTTCCCTGAACACAAAGTTGTGAAGAAAGACCGTCCAGACGAACGCATTGATTCCTCTTTCAAAACTAAACATCCATTTGAGCGTAGAGAAACTTACGAAGAGAGGTGTCTTAAGATTCTTGGTGTTGTTGGTGACAATACAAAAACTGATAAAACAACTGAATTTATCTCTTCAGTAGAGTCACCTTGCCGCCCTAAGTCTAAGGAGTCTTCTCCATTCAGAACTTATTCAGAAGATACGACTAAAATCCACGTCACTGATTTTATAGCTCGCGAAAAAGAAGATAATATCAAGGCTTCTGTTACTACTGACAAGATCAGAAAGTCGACTTCAAGAGATAGTTCTCCTACTAAACTTCAGGATATCATTACTCAGAAAACTGATTCAACCACTAACGAAAGTCCTGACAGCGATATTGGTTACCAAAGACCACGTGCCAGTGCAAGCCCTGAGAGAAAAATACCACAACGATCTAGTAAGAGTCCTGATAGGAAACCGGGATATTCAACCTCCACGGAAACATCAAGTTCAGACTACCTATCTACTATTTCTTCAACCAAACTTCAATCAAGGGAGAGCACTCCTAATAGACCAAGTATCAGTCCTGAACGTAAACCAGGATACGATTCGCCAACTAAAACATCTGATAAACCTGGTAAAACTCCAAAAGACTCTCCCACTAGGAAATCTATAAGTCCAGATAGGAAACCCGGTTTCATGTCATCTACTACCGCCACTTCCACAAGTTATGAAACTACGACAAAGGACGTCCAAGAAAACATAACTTCTAAAACTTCACGACTAAGCCTTGATAGAGAAACAGGGTATAAACGGGAGAAGTCACCAAGTCCTAAAAAAGTACCAGAATCTGTACTGAAGAGACCAAGTGTAAGTCCTGACCGTAAAGCATCTCAGCCCGCTACAGCTGATAAACTACGTTCATCTGTAAGTCCAGATAGGAAACCTAGCTACATGAGACCTACTGCTTCAAGCATTACTAAGGTTGAAGAAACTCATGTTAGGGAAGTCGGAACAGATGATAAGGAGACTACTGAGACATTAGAAGTGAAGATTCATCATCAAACGCCATCTAAGAAACCTGAAGAACCTAAAAAGGCACGCACACCATCACCCACAAAGAAAATAACTAAAACTGAGGATAGTACTTTGTTGATTGAATCTGAGCGCGAGCAAGAAATATTGGACAGGGTGCAAAAGTCTTTGAGGAAACTTTCACCTTCTAGGGATCAGCGGTCCTCTAGCCGCGAGAAGAGTCCTGGGAAAACCACAATTAGCTTACAAGATATTGATGTTATTACTACTGAAACAGTTAAAGAAGAAAACTTCAAGACCTCTCAAAAAGAAACAGTGGTCAAGAATGATGTTCGTTCTACCAAACCGACAAACGATGTCCAAAAACCAGCTAGTAAGCCTTCATCAAGAACTGTATCCCCAACTAAGAAACCCATGCCTTCTAAAATTCCGGAATCAGCAAACAAATCTAGAAGCATTTCCCCTAAAAAACCTGTATCGCCGACAGAAAGGCCTCAGTCGCCACAAGTGCCTAAAACTAATGGCATGAAGCCCAGAGATCCTACGCCAACAAACTACACTCGTAAACCCACACCAGGCAATGTATCACCAACAAAAACCGACAAAATCACAACAGACGTGAAAAAAACAGGCGTGACGAAACAAAATAGCTTTACAAAAACAACTAATGCGAAAACTACATCCAAAATCACATCGGTAAATAAAGTAGAACTTGAACCGAAACGTACTCCAGCGCCTAAAGGTATCAACAAAGAGAACGTAAGTCCCAAAAAAGAGGACGTCAAAGTAACGCGTACAGCAAGTGATACGTCAATAAAGGGTAAGAAACAGTCTCCTCAAAGAATGAGATCTAAGCCTGAAATACAAGTGAATGACTTATCACCTACTCGAACTGTTAAAACAACGGTTACTAAGACTACTACGGTTAAAGAGTCTCAAACTAAATTAGCTCCTAAACCTAAATCCGCTACATCATTAAACATGCATCAAGATGACGATGATTCGATCATTATAGACGTGGAGCAAGCTAAATCATCTCGAGAGAATTCTCCAGACCGAATCTGTCCAACGCCTGTAAGTTTCCTCGAGGACGTTGGTACTCCGCGATTCCCAGATGAAGTGAAGGAGCCAGATGACGAGTTCCGTAGTCGCACACATCACACCATTCATGAAACGGAATCACTGGTTGATGATATCGTTGAGATAAGTGAGGATGAAGAGTTGTTCACTACTAAGACAGATGTCAATCGTTTTACCGAATCCGACGAGTGCCTACTTAGTGTTACTGATAAAGTCTCCAAGTTCACAAATAAAATTGAAACTGTTACGAAACCAAAAGACAGTACGACTTTGTTCAAAGATACTGAAAGAAAAGTTCATACTGACTTTATAAATGAAGATTTAAAATCAGATGAATGTCTTCTATCAGTCTCCGAAAAAGTAAATAAATTCGCCAAAGGGCCGCAGGATAGAAAAGATCGTAGTCCTGCGCGAAAGATAGTCGATGAGTATGATGTACAGACTGTTTATCAAGATGATTACACTAAGCTAAGCGTCAATGATAAAGCTCACTTATTTGTAGAGACAGCTGAGAATGCAAAGAGTCCCAAAACCAAACCGGCTCAAAAAGTTGAACGACCGGATCTGGGTAATGTTGATGAATCACTGAAGAGTGACGAATGCTTGCTGAGCGTTTCAGATAAAGTTAATAAGTTTGTTAAAACAGCTGAACAGTTTTTGACTGAGTCACAAGACGCGGAGGAAAAAGAAAAGAAAGTCAGAGAGGAATATGACAAGTTCATCAAAAACATTGTGAAATTCGAAGAGGAAACACATGAAACTCAATCAGAGAATAAATCAGAAATTAAAACTAAGGAAACTGAACAAAAAACTAAAGTGACAGAACATAAAACGCCATCCTTTGCAAAAGAAACTGCGTCATCTCATACTAAAGTCCGAAATTTCGCTAGTCCGAACCTTAAGCCAACGGAGAAGACTCCTACTGTTAAAATAACAACCTTACGCAGCAGTGAAGCAGTCAAGAAAGCTAAGGCTCTGTTTGAAAATATTGCTTCTACAACTCAGCAAACTAAGGACACCAAAACAACTAAGTTGCTGGATATTGGAGTCATAAAGAAGTCCCCGAAGACGGATTCAACTATAGTTCTGCATCCGTCAGTTGAGGAATTCCCCAACGAGCCTGAGTCGGAAGTAGACGGACCTTGCGAGCCGATTTCTAAAGACCGTCCTTCAAGTGCTACACTGCACCGTCAGAGATACGAGGACAAGCCTCGAAGCAGCCCCACTCGGCTCTCCACTCAATCTCCCGAGGTGCCGCGACATAAATCACCGATGCGACACACTACGGAGACTACAACCACTACTAAAACTGTCCTATCCCGGTATCCAGCTGCTCAGAACGAATCTCCAAAATCAACTCGTCCTGACGCAGATACTGTCGACAAACATGACAAAGTGCCAAGTTACCAGAAGTCAACCAAAACTAGTCAGATGAAAGAGGAGAAAACTGTAGAGGAGACGACAACAGAAGTATCGAGTCGTCGTGGTAGCGGCAAGTTCGGCGTCGAGCTGCGACGTACCAGCGTGGAGCGGTCCACGGCGAGCAGCGAGCGGCGCCGCAGCACCGACCACCACCAGCCCTGCATCGAGGACATCTTCGAACTCGACCTCCTGGAACAAATGGTCAGTAAACACACGCTATACTGCATGCTGCTACTCCTTGCCATCTGTATGCTGTACTTATATCCTTGTTAAACTTTCAGTTGGAAAAGGTCGTGGGCTACGAGCAGAGGCGGCGGATCCGCGCGCAGATACGAGTGGCCAGGAAGAAGATGGAGACGGGACATACTGACTCTACTACTACTTATACTAAACAAACTACTATCACTAAAACTAGATCGCCCGAACGTAGGATACATATTAAATCACCTGATCGCAAGTCGACTCCTCAGAAAACATTGTCACCTGAGCGTCCTCGAACCTCAACACCGATCAAACCAGCAGCTGATCAGCAAAAACCGCAATCTAAGCCCCTCCTTAACGGTCACGCGAAGGAACCAAGTGTCACAAATATCACAGAGAAGCGAAGGCCTCAAAGTCCTGAGAAACCGAGGACAGTTACCAAAACGAAGTCTCCTGTTCGACAACCGAGTCCAGATAAAAGAACTAGAACAACTTCTCCTACGAAAACTGCACCCAAAGCCAAACCGAACAGGTTTAACGAGTACGCATCAGCTTACATGAGGAAAGTCGGTCTCAATGAAACAGATAAAGTCAAATTATTCGATAAAACTAAACGAGTGGAATCTGACGTTCAAAAATCTGGACAAACTAAAGTCACAAACAAGAGTGAAAACCATATCACTTCTAAACATGTAGAAGAGAACAGAACTGTAGAAATGAAAACTACATCAATATCTAAACACTTAACTGAACGAACGTCTTCTAAAGACACTATAGAAATCACTCAAGTCAATGGTAAGCGGTCATCATCACCAGAAAAGAAACGTAGCCCTGACCGTCGCACACAGAGCCCTGCGGAAAGACTGCATCAACGCACTCCAAGCCCGGATTTTAAACGGAAGAACGACCTCAACAGAAAAGAAACCATCACTACTGTAGTATACGAAACAGAACCAGTCATCACAAAGAAAGAAACGATCATAAAAACAACATACGAAGACCGACCAAGAGTGGAGACTACTAAGAAGGAAACTGTGATCAAATCTGTGTATGATATTGAGAAGAAGATACCAGGGAAGCAGATTCAGGAGGAGAAGCCGACGTGGGTGACCAGTAGGAACTTAAAGACGGCGTCAGAAAACCGGGTGGTGGTGAAGAAAGCTGAGGAGAAGAGGACAGCGCGGCCGATTGATGCCATCGTGTCGAGTTACGGGCCTGGACCGCTTGACGCTGATGGTCGACCGCTCTTTGGCATTAAAGCGCTGAGGAATGGAGCTAGCAATTATCAAGGTAAGCATTTTGAGTTGATTCATTTAATCTAATACAAATCTAGACATGACATGCCTGAATTTTATAGAAAAAGTCAATTTAAGTTCTTCCTGCCAATATTATAAATGTCAATGTTTGTGCCGATGGATGGATAGTTGTTTATTACTCTTTCACACAAAAACTACTGAACAGATTTTGAAGCTTCCACATCAGAATAACACATAGGCTATATTATTTTGAGATATCATGATTTATTTCCAAGATATGACGATAAATGCGTGCGATGTTGCGTGCAGCCCCTAGTAGGTCAATAAATGCGAAAAGGATTCAAATGCGTATAACCATATAGTTTAGTTAGATAGAGTCTTTGAGTATAGAATATATAAGGAGGTGCCACATTTTTTTTTCATATACAAATGAGTTTATGACAGCGTGCCAAGGTTGGCGCAAGTTTTTCACAGTTTTCTTGGTAGATCCTGTCAAACGATAAGAAATTCCATACAAAAAGGTAGCCATTTTGCGCCAGACCTGGCACGCAGATCCAGACGGTATGGCACCTCTTTATGATAGAGTCACCACAACGCGACGGTCCACTTCACAGTACCTATGCTAACCTAGTCCTTATCCAACCTGTCATATAACCCAGCATCTGAAAATGTGACAGTGATTCACGCTCCCATTCACTTGTATTTGCTCAGCTGCGTCCGTCAACTCCACTCGTATTGTAATCCTTCATTGAACACAGTACCGACCGCTTGATCGCTTCGATAGTTCGATACTCAATCGGCAGTGTGTTGCTAATGTAGTGGGTACTTGAGTTAGTAAAATATTTTATATTCGCAGCTGTTTTGTTATTGTTTGTTTAGATATTGACGCATTTGGATCATCATTAACAGATTACCTCATAATTCGGTTAAAAGTGAATTACGTTAAGAATCCAAGCTGTTTAGAACGAGTAAGAAATGTTTAAAATTGTTTTTCTGCTTTTGAGTGTTTCATTGAGCTATTTTCCATACAAGACTTAGTTTGTTTATCTTCGTATTTTTTTCTGTCATTGTATTGTGTGCTGAAATTAATCACACTAAGTGCCCGTTAAAGATAAACCTATGTCCATTTCATAAAACATGACGTATTAGACAGAGACAGGTATAAAATATCTGTCAGATAAATTTTATCTGTAGATAGTGAAACAGCCCCTAAAAGTTTACAGATAAAACGTATCTAGAGTCTGGCTAATGAAAGCTGATACTGAAAAAGCGCGGCAAATTTAAAAAATATCAGTATAGCAACCCTAAAGTCAACCACAACGAAACATCAACAATACGCCATCTTGTTGCGTCAGAGATAGGGATACCATATACTGATTCTGATTTTACCAAATCTTTCGGAAAACAGGTGAAAAAAATTTTTTTTAAAATAAAATTGCCAAGTTTTTCTCTAGTAAATAGTGTACCTAATTAATTAAGCTATTTATTAGACCAACTTAAGACTTAGTGTTGCTCTTGAAATGATCCAACACGTACATACGATACTTATTTTTGATGAATACAATTTTAGCACACGTACGAATTTTTAAAACTCATTTTATAAAATGTTAAAAATGAGTTTGTTTTAAAAATGCCTTTTTGGAATTAATTTTTCCTAAGTACTTTCTGTTTAAAATACCCCAATTTGTAGGGTAAATATCCGATGGTAGGAACACTTTAGTGTTGTCATATAAAAAGTTTGCAAAAAAATCCAGTATCTACTTTCGTTAGCCAGACTCTAACAGATATTTTATACCTGTCTCTGTCTAAAACGTCATGTTTTATGAAATAGACATAGCTTTATCTGTCAGTTAAATTTTATCTGTAAATGGTAAAACGGGCGCTTACATATAAAATTTAACTACCAGATAAATCTATGTCTATCTCAAAAAACATGATGTTTTAGACGGAGACAGGTATAAAACATCTGTCAGATAAATTTAATCTGTAGGTTAGTGGTGAAACAAGCTCTTACTCTTCCACAATATCAATAAGTTGTTTTTATTCCAGTTAAAGGTACAGTGATCCGCTCAGAGTACACAAGTCGCAACGGAGGCGAGCCTGAAGGGTCAGTGTCTGTCACCGCCTACTCCACGCAACCTGAGGAGCTGGAGAGACTCCTGGCTGCTGAGGAGCGACCTTCGAGACTGCACGGGCTAGCTGCTATCACCACTACCAAGAAATTCGGGGGAAGCACTGGCACGACGCTTTCTGAGGCGCATTCGGTAAGTGCCTGCGGTTTTTGAAATAGCAATTGTTTTCTATCGCAGTTCAGAGAAGTTCGGCGTTTCTGTCTTTTAGAGACAGAAGCTTTTTTGTTAGTCAATTTCGTTCAACTGCTGGAGAAAAGCCTCTCCCATGCTTCGCCACTGATTTCTGTCAGTGGCTGTTGAAATAATTTAAAAAATCAAATCCATTATTTGCAATAAAGCAGATCTTAAGGCTTACCTACCTACTTATAGTTTTAAGTAGGTACAGTCAGCATCATAAGTCGATTAACACATTCAGATTTTCAAAAGTAATATACACCACTATTAGACGTAAAACCTAACTTATTTTCTTTATTTTGAACCTTATTGGATGTTCATTTAATTTTGGAGAATTTTTTGCTAAGCGATTTTCATCTAATAATTGTGTATTTTACTTTTGAAGATCTGAATGTGTTCATCGACTTATGATGCTGACCGTACTAAGATAGTTCCGACTGACATAATCTTATCTTAACAAATATGCAAGGAATGTACTTACCTCTTTATTTGCACTCATTTTGCTATCTTTAGCATCAAAAGCAAGCCCCAAAACTATGACTAACATCTTATCTCTTCAACAATTTTACCAAGAAACCTGATTCACATCCAAACAGGTTAGTATGTACAGCAACAGAAAAGGAAATGCAAATGCAATAGAGTTCGTAATTAGCGTTTGAATACGCTTTCTCTGCCGCCCTTGGTGGACAATGGCGGCGTGAGTCACGGCCGTGTCTTGAGTTGCGTATTCATCGTGCGATGGTTAGGCCGTGGCCCCAGTAGGCAAACTGTTAGCGGCCGACTGAGTGAGCCGCTGACGAACTGTTTGAGTTAGCTGCAAACTCAAATCAATGAAATCACCAGTTTTGGTGGGAGTCGGCCGCTGTCTGAGATAGTCAGCGCACGTAACGCTGCAAACTGAGTACAGTGAGCGATAACTAGCTGACTGTGGACACTCCATTTCAAATATATGGAAGGGCGTACTAAATCGATACGCCGCAAACTAGTCAGCCGCTAACAGTTTGCCTACTGGGGCCACGGCCTTAGAGAGGACCTCGCTAGGTCGAAAAATTTGAGAGAATTTTGCTGAACTATCGAGTTTATTGACATCTGTCTCAATAATAGCTGTAAGTTTAATAAAAAATAAAGCGTTAGTTTTATAACCGGCTGTTACTCTGCGAGATCGTGCGACAGACTAAGTGTTTCATTATCTACTGATAAAAATTTACTGACAGATAAAGCTATGTCTATTTCATAAAACATGACGTTTTAAGACAGAGACAGGTATAAAACATCTGTTAGATAAATTTTATCTGTACATGGTGAAACTGGCCGTTATGTTTTAAACGTTTTTAAATTGAAAATTACAAGATTAAATAAATTTTCATTTATTTTTCTAGGACGAGTTTGACATCACATAAGACAGGTCATTTTTTAAAAGTTAATGCTAAATTCGCAAGAGTGCAGTTTTCTCCAGAGAAGAATCTAGCAAGAAACTCTGTTGGGTTGCTCTTTTCAAATTTGGTATTACAAATTCTAAGATAAAAACACTTAGATACAAACATTAAAATTAACTTTTCAATAATTATTCTACATAGAGACAGCTTGACAGAAGAGCAGGTCAATCCCATGGATTTGAGTCATCTAGATAATCGTTGATTTTATAATAACCTTTTTTACTAAGTTTTTGTTTAACAATAATCTTAAATTTATTGGGGGTTAGTTCACGTATGCTAGCAGGGATCCTGTTGTAAAAGCGTATACATTGACTCACAAACGATTTGTTTACTTTGTTTAGTCGACTGGCATGAGCATGACTGACATGACATTTTAAGACAGAGACTGGTATAAAATATCTGTCAGATAAATTTTATTATCTGTATGGATGGCGAAACAAGCCCTTATGTATTACACTCTCACATCCCACTGACCCATTATAAACCCAGACACAATAGATTTTCTATTGTTCTTTTTTTTCTGGGATGTGAAAGATTCAAGGGTTTTAAATTCGAGAGCAAGGCAGCTTCAAGTAAACACGCACCTTATGCCACATTTCCATATCCTTCTATTCAATGGCTACTTTCATCCACAGAAGGAAGACCACGCGGCTCTGGAGCAGTTCACACACACCGACCGCCGCGTCAGTGACGTCACGGTAGAGAGGGACGCAGCTACCAAAGACAGGAAGGAGGAAAAGAGACGGATGGAGGAGAGGAGAGAGCGCAGGGAGGATCGGAAGACAGTGAGGCAGAGCTCTGTTAAATCGCTCACTGAGAAGTACATCAAAAGTGCAAGTGAGTAAACACCTTTCAAATGGTTTTATCAATGAAGTTAAATAACTTTTCCAAATAGCAAAAAGTCTTATAAGGGCCGGCTGATCTAACGCAGCGCAGCGCAGAGCATCTAACGAGAACAATATCGATAATAAAATGACAGTCAAAAATGCTCTGCGCTGCGGTCCGTCATGTGTGCGCCGGTCCTTATTCCATACAGCATCGACTTGGTTTAATGTTCTGACAGCTACTCGTAGCTGTAGCAAAGCCTGTTAAAGATTCGTACATACTTATAGCTTTATTTTTAATGTCTTGTTTGGCAACGGGAGATCTTATTTAGGTATGAAGGTATTTATTGACCAGAAAAAAGCTGTAAAAAAAAAATACCTATACGGTCGAATTGAGAAACTCCTCCTTTTTTTTGAAGTCGTTTAAAAAGACTCGTATCGCCTTAACACTGATGATGTACTCAAGCAGAAAAAAAATAAAAGAGAGAAGAGCATAAGTAAGTTAAGTTAGTTTAGTTTAAGTTAAAGTTAGTTTAGTTTATAACTTATACTGCATTTAATGCAATAGATTAAATGCAATAGAGCATTAAATCTATCTATAAAATCTTCACAGGCACATAATTATGTCTATGACTAAACATGTAGGTACTTAAAACAAAGCGCATCACTTCTCACAGGCAACAGCTCGCAACAATTACACCAACATTTGGAAACGACCCGAATAAAAACTTACAATGGACGGTATCGTAACAAGTCAGCGTTTTTCAATTCGAATCAACTTTGGCAAGTGTCTGTCACGCGATCGGCGCCCGCGCACCGGTAGAGTTACTAAATGTTCGCGGATTAGAGCCTGGGCCGGAATCGGGGTATATTAGGCCATGGTTAATCGAGACATTCAGGAATAAATCTAAGGGCTCATTTCACCATCTAAAGATAAAATTCATCTGAAAGATATTTTATGCCTGTCTCTGTCTAAAACATCATGGTTTATGAAATAGACATCTGTCAGTTAATTTTTATTGGCCATGTACGTTTATAATTTACTTGACAGATAAACCTATTTCCATTTCATAAAACATGACGTTTAGACAGAGACAGATATAAAATATCTGTCAGGTATCTGTAGATGAAACAGCCCCTTAGTATCAAAATGTTGGTGTTGTCATATCAACTTCTTTTGTGGAACTTTTCGTATAGTTTTCGTATCTAATTAGCACACTTCGGTCAGGCCATAAATAAACTAATCTTATCCCACGGCTAGATCTCTGATGCAAACTATACACTAAGTCCTAGAAGAGTCAAATCCTATAAATCCCATCCGGCCCTGACTTCTACCAATGTTTCG
This sequence comes from Anarsia innoxiella, assembly GCA_947563765.1. NCBI lineage: Eukaryota > Metazoa > Arthropoda > Insecta > Lepidoptera > Gelechiidae > Anarsia > Anarsia innoxiella. Next base: position 246,969 of record OX387401.1, read on the forward strand.
TGAGGCTGCACTGCACCTTACGTAAGGCTTTCATAACGCGCTGAGCACGCGCCGCCGCCGCCGCCGTTCGCGTTTAAGCACAGAACTGTGACAACTGTTGCCGGGTATAGTGGCCTTTGTGAAGTTATGTCTTGTAAGTGGAAGTTTTGATAAATTGTGAGACAAGGAAAAGTCTTATTATCGAAAATAATTTCAATTACATAGTAATTTTAGGAAAATATTAATTAAAAAAAGTATTTTCGTTTTTCGTTATTCAAAAAAATTTTGGAAATTCGTGTGGAAAACAGCGACAAATTTTTTTGGCTAAAAACATTGAGAGTAGGCATTTATTTTACCATCATCGCTGGAAACTGTTGGATGTGGGCAGCGCAAGACCGGTCGTTGTCGAGATCCTTGGAGGCTTTTGTCCAGCAGTGGACGTCCATAAGCTGACATGATGATGATGATTTATTCTACCAAACATACATTTAGCCTTTAGGTAATATCTATAAATAACAAAAGAATGAAGACAAACAAACAACAAACAAAACAATCATTTGGAGAAATGCTCGTTTTTATCCATTGAACATCGTGCTGTCTTCTTCAGATTTGTTTATAATGACAGAGTGAGCTGCTTGCTAAGTGTTACCACAATCAATTCTTAATAAGGAAACGTTCTTACAATAGCAAGCAACCCTTTATAATGCGTTTCCCAAGTTTAACGTAAGTGGTTTGAATGGCCATTGTCCTCGTGTTATGGTGTCGCCGATGACGCGGTTGGCTGCGTAGGTCAACTGCGGCCGGATAGGTTGTCAGTTCGGTGCCGGCCGGGGTAAACAATGGCCGGGTTTTTGCTGTGTTTAGCGTGAATTCGGAAGTCATTATTTCTGGATGTTATTAATTTATGAATGTGAACGTATTGCCCTGTGCCGAAGGTTTCTTACCGTTTCTACCTCTCGGCTATACAGGTAGTATTAGAGAAAAGTAACGTCAAAAAATGTACTTACATATGTAAGTACCCAGAAATAAAACATTTTTGAATTTTCGTGAAAAGTTATTGTGTTTTTTGTTATTGCTTAGGTTGAAAGTGTTGGGCTGCGTAATTAACCTCTCACATCCCACTGACCCATTATAAACCCAGACACAATAGATTTTCTATTGTTATTTTTTTTCTGGGATGTGAAAGTTTAAAAAACAAAATCATTAAAGTATAGATATATGCTATTTCACATACACATACCGCTACTTCGACATATGGTCATCAGTTTCGCTTTCGAAACATCCGTAAACCATAACCGTTTGCAAACTAGCTTGACAAGTAGCAAACCTTATAAGAAAATAATGTTTTTTTATCAAACATACATTTACCTGTCTAAAGGCAGTATCGTTTAATAGGCTGATTGACGATCTAAAGGACATATCGCTTGGTAGACTGATTGAAGATTACAAGATAACGCTTATTTAAAATAAATTTTATTCTGTAGTTAAATGAGAGGTTATTCATATCGCACTAAATACATTCACAATTAAACTTTATTTAAGAATATTGCTTGGTACATAGGTACATATCTGTCACGCACGCCTCTATCCCATCTTGTAAAGCAGAGACTTCCTTCCACTTGCTACAACCCAAACACACTTCCTTCGCTTCATCCACATTCTACAGTCTTCTTGTGTTTTATTTATCATGTTATTTCACAGGTGATACATGCAAGAGCGAGCGCAGTGCGTACCCGAAGGCAGGGCTGATCCTCCGCACTGCCAACATGAAGGACTCCGTCTCCAGTGACTCCTCGACACACGCTGGTTAGTACCATAAGGGCCTGTTTCAACATCTACAGATAAAATTTATCTGACAGATATTTTATGCCTGTCTCTGTCCAAAACTTTATGTTTTATGAAATGGACATAGGTTTATCTGTCAGTTAAATTTTATCTGAAGATGGTGAAACTACTAGCTGCTACTTTATACATACATATCTGTCATGCCTTTTTCCCATTGGGGTAGGCAGAGACCACTTTAGATGCGCTATGATCAGTCGAAAGCAGATCAACCTTTACAATATAGTTCTATTATCGCTCTTATGACACAATGAAATTATAAGCTGCGTCTGTGTAAAGCTTGAGATGCCCTTGACTGTAAACTATAAATGAGTCTTTAATAAATAAGCTGATCGAGTATTTTATCTCCCACAATACCTTTTCTACCTACCGCTTATAGCCCATTCAGCTAATACTAACTCCCCGCTGCAGACCTCCCCCGCGCCGACAGCACCCACAGCCTGAGCTCGGCGGACGACTCCCCCGCACCCCCCGCACCCCGCGGCTCCGAGCGCTCGTTCCTCGACTCCACCACCAAGGTGGCTGGCGTACAGGATATACTCACCAGGATGAAGAATGCTGATATCGGTAAGGAGTTCACATAAATACATATAGGTAGGAACAAAGAAGGTAGGTAGGTATATCTGACTCGCTTCTTTCCTATCGAGGTAGACAGAGATCACTCGCTTCCAGTTGCTTCGTTGCGAACATACTGCTTTCGTTTCATCCACAATAATCCCCATTCATCAGTCTAGAAGATTTACTTTTTCTATCTTTTTAAAAGTCTGGGAAACAAGTCTGGCTAAATAGTGGCAATACTATAATGTCGTCCCGTTTTTCTTATATTTATTTGAAAGGGACGACGATACACTGTTGCCACTTTTTAATTTCTATTCTTTTTTGCCAGCCTGTACTTGTAGGTAGATTTAAATTTTTGTATGGTAGGTAAATGAGGTCGTGTATTCGATCCTGACCTTGGACAAGAACTTTACTTGCCTCAATAAAAACGATCAAAATAAACACACAAATCTTTTTTTACAAACTTACTAACATATATTTCCTATTCGCAGTTATCCAAGAAGGCGACACAGCCGAAGAGACGGAAGCCCGCGCGTTGCTGAACAAGTTCCTGGGCGCCAGCGTGCTGATGGCGGGCATGCAGGCCTACGTCACGGAGAAACCTACGGGACATGTACATGTTACGCAGGTTAGTCTTACATAATATGTGTAACATGGGCAGGAGTGTAGCTGTATTCTGTAACACGCGCAACTTGATTGTATAGTCCGTTTGCTACAAGGCTGTGGCCACGACAACGTCGCGTCAACATCGCATCTGCTCCTTGGTAGACACAGATTTTATAGTTTCTACGCAAGATGCAAGCATTCGTCTTGCAATCGTCAAATAACGAAAACGTATAACGTGCGGTCCCATGGACAGTTGGCTTTAGTGATCAGTATACCAAAGCTTTTACAGCCAGAATTGGTTCTGTAACCAAATCTAGCGTAAATAATCAAAATGTAACCGCGTACAAACTGAAGCAGAACCATCATCTATCGAGATATCACTATCATATTTAAGGGCGTCGTTCTTGTCGAAGTCTTCGCCACTCTGCTCTATTCTCTGACTGTTTGAGCACCAGATACGACACAACTTTTATTCTCACTTTTATTTGAATTTGCATGTAACTTATTTGCTGTCATCAGCCGCTCTTTACTTTCGTTGCCGAGTAAATCTATTACAATTTATAAGCTACTATTTCTAAGTAAAGCTGTACCTACACTGACGTAGACATTACAATCACAATCCTTTGTTGTGTCTCCGTATCTTCTCTCCATCACCGCCTACATCATTGTCGCGTCGTGTCAGTGATCATCGCTGACGGACGCGCATGCGCTCTCGTAAATAACACCAGACGGATGAAAATATACGCCCGTTCTGAGAATCGGAGTCGGCGGCCATTCGTGAACTTGATCAATGTCTGGGGGACACTCCCATTGCGTCTGCGAGCTTTGTATAGCTTCGAGCGAGTACAAAATACAAAATTATGTTTCATTGGGATTATACATACATACATACATACATACATACATACATACATACATACATACATATCCGTCACGCCTCTTTCCCATCGGGGTAGGCAGACATCACTTCTTTCCACTTGCTACGATCCAAACACACTTCCTTCGCTTCATCCACAGTCATCAGTCGCCTCATACATACACGTCGCGTGTAGTAATACAAACATATCTTTGTACGGTGTCTAAGTACTCCTTCACGAAAATTATGAAATGGAACATCTTTGTAATCCTATGAAACACCTATCGTAATACTGGAAACGCGACAAAAAATGACATATTTTCACACTACCTATGATACCCAGCTTGTTGTATTGTCAAAGGACAAAATAAACTTTATATGTCATAATATAACTAATAGATAATTTACAAGATTTTTTAATGACAAGACTTATTACCTAAACCCCAATAACTAGCCATCATATCCAAATGCAAGAATCAAATCTAGTCTAAGAACGCAGCAAGCATTCAAAATATGACGTAAATGAGAGCGATATTTTACGACCCATATGTTTATCTATCGAACACCAGATGCGAGTTTCTACCACATTTATAATCGCTATAGTAAGTATTTAATTTAGCTACCGGATTTATAGCAAAATATATATATATTATTAAAAAGCAAAAGTTATTTTATTTACCTAGTACAAAAAAATATATATATATATATAATAACTTTTGCCCGCGACTTCGTGCATTTACCGTCATACTCTGGTAAACTTAGCCACACAATATCTGAAAATAATTTAGCCGATGTGTTGCTAATGCTATCTACACACCAAAGCCGCCGCCTTTGTGACAGCTGCCATTCGTAAGACGTAAAGCCGACGGCCTACCCATGCGGCATGCGGCGGCTTTAGTGTGTAAATACCATAAGGTGTGATATGCTGTGCTTGTAAAGTTTAATTAGAATCAGTTCAGTGGTTTATATGTTAAAACACAAACATCCTGAAATCCATCGGCAAAAAATAGTTAGGTAAGTGCCAACAGTTTATAATATTAGTAGGATTCAAAATAAATAGCACAAGACTCACAAACATCATAAATAATAAACATAAACTTAAATCACTTCATCATCCCGCGTGCGAGTGACATGCGCCCGCGCAAGATGCACGCAAATAAAAGTGCACTATTTCCGGACAGCGGGTAAATAAGCACTAGTGCGCGTGCGCGACAAACACTGACTGATGACTGCGTATTTTAAATACACGTATAGCGTTTGATATTTGAATTTAAGCGTTCCCTGTGATTTGAAAAAAGGAACAGAGTGAAAAGCGTTTAAGTGATGTAAAAGTGGGTGGGTCTAAATCGAACCATTATTATTACCTTATTTTACGCTAAGAATCGATGTAAACCTATTGGCAAACCTATTAAATAAATAACTAAATAAAAAAAGAACTTCTCCCCCCCCCCCTCCCTTATACCAGCCCGCAACGCTCATTTACTTACCGCAGGAGCGGACTCACTTCAGCGTTACTCTTGTCCTCTTGTATAGCTACAAAGTACGACTAGATAAATCAAAGTAGTAGATACTACCTATATATACCACATGAGTAAAGAAACTGTACCTATACCTTTAAAGTTTAAACATATCTAGTAAATTAATTAATAACGAATTATGTCATTGAACTCGCAACCTTATGGAGTCTATGTATTAGTTAAAATCGTGTCTAGATCCTAGATGTCTTCTAAAAAATAAGATTTATTCATCAAATGTTGTATTTCACAAGCGTAACTATTGAGAAAGAAAATTCCAGATCAATCTCATCATCGCCCTTGTAAAAAACAGTTTGAATTAGCATTACAATTTTGTTTAAAAAAAATGAATGTATGTTACAGCTTTCAACGTCTAGTCCTAATGATTTCCTAGTAAACAAAGCGATCTGTAGTGCGCGCGCGCAAGTATTGCCGTTTTAAGACACGCGGACGAAAAGCGCCGGCAAAAATAACACCGACTTCTCCGCTCCCCGACACGCACTTGCCAGAGCAAAAAGCACCTTACTACACACCTAGTTGTATTAAATGTGGAGAAAACTCGCGTGGCAACTCCTGCGCACTATATTAGGCCCGGTGACGTCAAACCGCGCCGCACGCGCAGTCCGATCCGCCAGCCCGCGCCGAGCGGTTCATGCCAAAACAGACATGACATAAAAGAATTTAAAAAACTATAGAGTAGAATGAATATTAGATTTAAAGCCAAACAAGTAATAAAACAAAGAGTAGTGTCAAATTAAGATCGCTAAGAAACTGGCGCCAAACGATAGTGCTTCTCAAACTGGGATTGCGATTTAGCTGAGCCTTTCAGCTTTCAAGTAAGTTTATTTTATTATTATTAATTAAATTCAGCTAGTAATTAACTTGTGATAATAACATTACTTCATAAGTAATAAGAAATTATCTGAAAGCGACCTCTCCTAGCCGCGAGGTAAAGAAGATTTCTACTAAAGCTTTTAATATTATAAAAGTTTAAAAGTGTAACATTTATTCAATTTCCATTGAACTAGGAAGGTATATTTATTTAAATTGTATAAAGAAAGGAATACTTACAGAATAATCATTATTAATTAATTTGCCAAAAATCTGGGTCAAATTCTGGAGCGTTGCGAAGTGGGTTAGTATATCTCCACGATGTTGCGAAAGCCAACTTTTGTTGAAGATTGAATTACTCAGTGAAACATTGTTCAAATTATAATCTCTACTTTGCAATTTTATAATACGTTGAAGAGATAAAAACTTATACCTATGAGTAGGTATTTATTCTCTGATTTGCAGGAGAGTTTTGGATCGATCACAAAAAGCTTATCTACCGACTACATTGTCTAACGAACGATCCTACACAACTTTTTAGCGATCTTTTTCTAATAATTTGCTACAATAAAACATAAATCGTACATCGTGTCAAATGTCACTTTCGCATACATCAAAAATTCTCATCAATCATCAACATTAACATTCAAGGTCACGCGTAAGGTATCCCGAAATGCACCTGTGAATATGACACACGGCCGCCGCGCCTGTCAAACGTGACATTGGCTGTCAGGTCGCCATCCTCGCCGGCGCTTGCGACACACAATCACCAAAATACAACGCGTAAAATATGTGTTACTCAACGACATTCCTTTGCTACTGAAATATTTTGTAGCTGGTATTTTTACATTTATTTTACGAGCTGTTAACCTGCCGAGGGTGGAACGGGCCTATTAAAATGATCTATTCGACGTTTTCCATTTTATTTCAGCTATAGCATACACTCCGTGACAAGACGTTGTCATGGGTTTGTCACGCTTACATCTCTTTCCATAGTTTTAAATGTGATAAGGACAGCATGACGTGAGATAATTATCGCGGCACCCAGAATGCTTTAATAAATCTATCATTATTGTAAGGTCACGCAGGAGGGCGGAATTTACTGCTTTTTATGTATTGCTAAGGGCTTGTTTCACCATTAACAGATAAAATTTATCTGACAGATAAACCTATGTCTATTTCATAGAACATGACGTTTTAGACTGAGACAGGTATTGACTTATTAACGTTTTAGACTGACGGATAAATTTTATCTATAAGTGATGAACGAGTCCAAAATGTACATAAATATTCGTAAACATTGACAATATCTTAATTTTGTATGTTTGCACGCGTTTCAACTTAATTCCCTAATACAACCCTACAGTCAACAAATCACTACAATAAATCCGTCCTATTATTTATTACACGGTGTATTACTCTACTTTCCACTCCCGCTACCACTTTACTCCAAATCATACTTGAAACACGATCTAATCATAGTTCGTAACAACAGCTGCCTGCAGATAATTCTCTATGATTTTATGCAAATTGTTAGCCTCCGGTGTTGTTTTACGTTCACAAATCAAATAATATCTTTGTCTTTGGTAAAAGCTAAATGGTTGTGTTTGCTATTAAAGTAATGAAACGACTTAGTCGTTGCAACAACTCTATTTAAGTTTCTTAAGGATATATTAACTGAATTTTACAAAATTTCATTATTTTATTGATAAATTAATAACTTTTCTAGATTTATGATTATGTTTCTTATCTGATCCGTTCAATATACCTAAGTTATCTTTTCTTTTGTTTTATAGTAGAGTCCCGAATTCCCGATCGCTATGGGCTGCATTGAGTAAAAATCCCCCTAGAAATTATATTCATTTGTCTATTATATTTATTTTTGTTTATACTAATTTTGACACATTTGGTATTCCACTAAACAAGGCTTACACTGATTGCGACCAAATGTAAAAAATGCCATTGACACTCTGCCGACACACAACTGACAAAATTTTAAATTAACAAACTTAGGCCCCAGGTTGCCCCCTCGTCACCTCGTCCACTATTCTGTTTACATAGATGTGATTAATGTTTCCGTTTGTATGTGACAGCAGACGACAGCCCGCGGAGATATGCTATCATTTTGTTAATTCATTAAATGAACTCTACTCTTTAATGTTTTAAGAATTAGTGTTTCATATAGACATGAAGTTTTGGATTATGTATCTTAATATTATAAATGTCAATGTTTTTGCCTATGGGTTGATGGATGTTTGTTACTCTTTCACGCAAAAACTACAAGCAATATTGTAGCTTATAAAAAATCAGAATAAAACAAAGGCTATATTATTCCAAGATATGACGAAAAATGCGTACGAAGTCGCGAGCTGCCTCTAATAGCTATAAAAAAGCTATTATTAGTTAATATCGGGTCAATAAAATACGTATTGAAAGCGAGAGTGGTTGTATTGTAATCACTAATCACTTTTTGGCAAACGTTTGTAAACAAATCGACAATGCATCCGTCTAAAATAATAACTGAATGAATGGGAATGAAACCTAGCTAATCCAAGACCAATGTCGATGCTTTTACCTAAAGATTTTCTCATTTGAAACCTTGAATTCTTCTTAAAGTTAAAATTCGTTTAACACGGCTACATTAGTCCATAGCTAAAATTCTCGACGCTGACGTCGGTCAAGGCGGTCAATCTCATTAATAACCTATTTCGGTAGGTGACCCACGTTTGTAGCAGTGTTTTGTGTTTAATACCTTTATCTCATCTTAGCCATCAGTCTCCCACTGCTGAGCTAAGGCTTCTCTCCTTCTCCAGATTCTCTATCCTGATCCACCTCTGCCCTGTCCAGCTGATCTCGCCACCTTTTTCGTGGTCTGCCGCGATCAACATCTTTGTCTCTGAAAATTTAATTTGGCAATTTAATCTTAGCTTTCAAAGTCCCGCGTCTTTACTCTTTACAACATCGTCAGGTCAATCGGGTCCGTAACTTTACCCGAGCTGAATCAGTTCGTTCACTCGCCGATCTAATTATACGCCGATACTGCCAAATATACTCGAACATGCGTGCGCGCAACTGGGTCATACGCCGTACCCTGCGCCAGGGCACTTCTGCGAACTTTGTTTATGTTTTCACGCACACACCTGAATACTATGGCCCCATTATCTAGAAACTCTAAAATAAGGTTTATTTTTAAACCCTACTTCACGGCATCTATCGATGATCGAAGCATCTCAACGCCTCTCAAAAAGTTGGCATAAACCGCCGAAGTGTTTATTTACTAACATTACAGTGATGTAACGAGGAAAGTGGTTTTATTTCTGAAGCTGCTACTCGTCGTCCCTGACGCCCGTTTCAGGAACTACTCGGATTTCTGACGTCATTTCATGAAAGGTCGATTCCATGACATTAGAAAACTAAGATTTCCGCATATTGGTGTGACATTACCACTTTTTTATTGGTTTGCTTTTGAAACATCGTCCTCTTATCTGATGAGGTACTCGTAATTTTGGCTACATTGGACTGGCCATGACTTGGCTTCATACGTCCATCCTCAACATCCAGCTTATTGCTGTATCATCGTAAAAAAGGACGTCAACCTCTCATCTAACCCAATTTGATCTTCATTTCCCTGGCTTTTACATAAAAACTGACACTCATCTCTTTGTAACACAAGTGAAGATTTTAATTTCGTATTTGTTGGTTCCTCTTGGTGCGATGCCAGGAGCGAATGCCCTCCAAACGCGCGTGTTTCCTCTATGCCCACATTTGGTAATTGGCGCGGTTCGCTGGCCCAATCCAGGCCAGAACACGGCCAAGGTTCGCCCTTGTTTCTTTCTCCTTTATTCTTCTACGCAGTGGTTTGCACAAAGGAAACTTTATTGCGCACTTTCTTTGTATGTTGTGAATATTGTTTGGCAAAAATTTTCCTGTTTACTTTTAAGTAAATGGGACGCAATCCGGGAAATTCTTACAGATTTTTAATGTCTCTTTGTTAGTAACCTTCCTGAAGTGTAGCACCTTAATAATTTTGCCGATAACCTATTGTTACAAGACTGTATAGGTACCATTCTCTCTCGTATGAGAGTATGCTCGAGCCCCTGTAGTGGGGACGTTAAAAGGTCTAATAAGAAATGCCATTTAGTTATTTGTCCTACTTAATTACTAAAGATTTCTTCAGTTTCCGACAAAATTTCATCAATATGCATAGGTGCAGCCAGAAGTGCAGTCGGATGCACCTGTATGCAGCTCATTCCATTGCACCCGTACTCTCCTTGAGAAATGAGACGTGACGACAGCTTCATTCTTATTTATAGATTCATATCCGTCTTTAATTTAGTATTTAGACCGGCACTTAGATCGCATTTAATGTTGGATTCCTTTAGATTGTGTCATTGTGCAGGAACTTGTATTTACTGTCAGCTCGTCGTAAAGATGTCATCTAAAATAGCTTGCATTATTGCCTTAGCACCGAGGTATTATCATGTGCAGTGTATCTGTAGCGGCTAATTGCAGTTACATCACGGTGCACATTTGGCTGCTTTCATCTGGTGCGCGTGCGCCGTTCCGCGCCGCCGTCACTCCAATTACCCGCCACTTTCCGCAATTCAGCTCTAAGTGGAATAAGTTTCTATTTTACTACTCATTTTATTCTATCTTTGCGGTAAATTAATCCCACACATCGAGTTTCTAAGGAATAAAATATTGATGTCGGCCATGATTACAGAGACATCCGTGTCGGCGCCGGCGCAGGAAATTGACTGTAGTTTTCTTTAATTTTTCAATCTGTGTTGCAATTTCTCTTCTATGATGGTTTGCTATTAAATAATGCGATAAAAGTAGAAATTCTAATGTATCTTGAGAACTTAATTATATTTTAATAGTTATAACTTTTAACTGTCTATATTATATCGGAATACTAATCTGTAAACCGTTATTTTACATCAAGCATTTACACCTAGATTCAACTATAAATTGAAGCTAATATTCACGAGTGCGATGCACCAGGTTGTCATTGGTGTGAAGTTGGCTCGGATCCAGCTGCCGAATGAAGTACAATGTACTCGCTGCGCGGGAGTCGGTTCCGTGTCTCGATCTTGATGTCATCTGCTATATTCTGCACGATCGTGTTATACTGGATACTGAGTTTTCTGAATTGAATCTAAAATAAACTTTATACCTTCGTAATTGTTTTAAAAATCTTATTTGTTAAAGTTTTAATATTCTTTTGTGTAGCTTTTTATAGTCCACATTCCACTACTTTTTTTAGACTTTAAATTGGAACCGATTTCTTATGGTAAATAGGTATTTGTTATTCTAATAAGCACCCAACAAGAATACATTCTTACATAAGTCTACCTTTAACACCACCCATCTGCAAAACTGATTTTATTAATGTCTATCTTATCCAAGTGAAGGGAAGTGGTCACAGCCTACCCCGATGGGAGAGAGGCGTGAAAGTTTTCTATGTTATGTATGTATATAGCACTATATCTTGACCAAAGAAACAAAACAGCTACTTCCTTACCTAGATGAGCGATGTTCATGCGCCGAGATTAATACCGATAAAGCACGTGCAGGCCGCGCGTGCAACGATCGTCGCGTGCTAACACGACGTGCTTGCGCGCGCGCATCGACGCCGTTATCTCACCTCAGACACCTGCTACGAGATATATTGCTGTTATAGTTTGTTGCATGCAATTTAAATGATCATAGACATGTTGGGTTGCAGATGTAGATACATATTTTTGAGAGAGATAAGCTAAGTGATCCATTATCGCCTATTTCCCAAGTTAGGACCCAAAAATATTAAATTCGATAAATTCCCTCATAGAGTAGTTGAAAGTTTAGAGTTTTATTTTTATCTTGATAGGTCTGCCATTTTATATTTTTATAATAGAACACATCTTTTATTTATAACACCCCTCTTTTGGCGTCGGGGGTTACAAATAAATCTGAGGACTTGCAGACGCAATCGGGTGATATGCAAACTTCTGCATCAAGAAATATAATTGAGCAACTTCAATCTAAATACGAAAGTTAAACTCTCACACTCATATCTAAAGTGTTTTTATAAAGAGAAACATTTATTTATGTCTGACGTCGTAAAATTTATCAAAAAGCTGCGCCGGCGCACACTCGCGGTCACTGAAGGTTAATATCAAGTTTATACTTTTATTTACTCCCACATTTATTTCAGATATGAAATTAGAGAGTTCATTGGTAAATATTGCCCCAAGGTACGAATGAAACCCTTGGTAAAACACTACCTGTCTTCACTTAGCTGTAACGGCCATTGTTTGTTACGGTGGCTTCTTCTCTTTCTTCTTTATCAGCCCATTTATGTCCCCACCGAGGGGCACGAGCCTACTCTCATACAGAGAGTGATTAGGCCATAATCCACCACGCTGGCCAAGTGCGGGTTGGCGGATTTCACACAATTTCTTCTCTGGTGTATGCAGGTTTCCTCACGGTGGCTATTTACAAGAAATATCTTTGCCCAGTATTAGAACAGAAACGTCCTATTTCTTCTTAGATTAGAATCATCATCATCAGCGCTTTCAACGTCCCCTCTACAGGGACATGACTTTTTTTTAAAGCACGGAATCCCACTGTCATAATTCCTATTACACCCGGGAAAAACCCAGATCCCATACGGAAGCTGAACCGGGCGCTGTGCAGACGCCGGCGATATTTTCACGCGCTGCATTGACCTGCCAACAATCCGACCCACTGCACTTCTCCACTGTTCAGCTATTACTGGTCACCAGGGGCGGAGGATATCCTCGTTCATATTATTATTATGAGGGTTAAATATATTGGTACATGTATCATACGTAAAGCAGTAGGCATTTAGTAGGCACAAGATTATTTTAAAATATTCGACACATATTTTTTTTCTCTTGAACTTAAAATGACAAAGATACACTGGGTTAAAGTTGCTCGTGACCTCACGCCTCAGTACGATTTTAACCGAGGAGTGACCAGTCAATACCCCCCACTCCGTAACTTTGATGCTCTGTATCTTTGTATTTATTTATGTATTCGATCAGGTAAAAAATGTATTTCAAATATTTGAATAGTCTAAAAGACGGACTAATTATTTCTTTAATTTTTGAATGTAGTCATCATCTTCATTAATGATGGTACCAAGATATCAGGATTAGCAAGTATATCTTGCTTATTAAACAGCTATGAGCTTTAGGGCATATTGTACGTAATATTTTATTATGAGTAAGTTATACTTCTGATAATATTGGTTTCGTTTAATATTGCTACCTAGCAATAAGGCCGTCTATCTGTTGCTTCTTATATTCTTGTTTGTGTCTGTACGTACCTTATATCTTTGTGTGCAATAAAGAATATTTGTATTGTATTGTAAAAACATCTATCTATTTGGTTAATTTACTATCCATTGTTTTAAGCAGACACTCGTGTTCGCTTACACCGGAATTCTGATCTAGTCTAGCCATTTGTGTCCAACTGCTGGACAAAGGCAACTCTTCATCCGCCATGGATTTCGGTCGCAAGCTACCTCACCAGCAATAATTGAAGGATTTTAATAATGTGCTAAATAAATCTTATTTCTGACAAAAACCCATTTCTAGCGAATTTAAAGTAAATGTTTTTCATTACACACATGATTTAAATAAACGATAGCTTTCGTATGTTTCTAGTAATTCCGTGTTTACTTTGGCACACATTTCGCGATGTCACGTTGGAAACCACGCATATTCGTACCTACTCTATGTCCAACAACCTAAAACCATTTTCTCTTTCTCAAATATATTTCTATCATACATACATACACATCCGCCACGCCTCTCTCCCATCGGGATAGGTAGAGACCACTTCCTTCCACTTGCTTCGATCCAAATAGACCTCACTTCATCGATTTTCATCAGTCGCCTCATCAGGTACATGCACGTCGGTTTAGGGTACTCTTGACATTGCTAAAGTTAGGGTCCCTGTGTAAGTAAATAAAAGCGAAAGAAGAAACCTTTAGAAAAACACTCGATCGTTCACACTCAACTGACTAAAGTATCGCTTTGTAAATCCTGCCTCTAAAATATGCTTATTAAAAACAATGTAACAATACGAACAGATTCTTATAAACGACAATATTCTTATATGGAGCAGATGATTTCCCATAACTCATGAAAGCAGCGGAATAGCAATTAATTTTCTGTAGGTACAAAATAAAAGGCAAAAGAGTAAATTCGTAGTAGCACCTATAGATGTAATAGTATGTGTGAGCAACGGATGCTAGTTCTGTAGTAGCACCCTGGTATCAAAATGTTTTGTAACGGTCTTCCTTCATCTCGACATCCATCCGTCCGTCATACGTCGCGCGTTGCAAATACAAACACACACATCAAACACACCAACACATGTCTTTCACGGTTTATATTAATGTAGATAATATATGAATAAATGCTACGTTTCTTAGTAAAGCCGGCTGTCTTCAGAACGTCAAGAAAGCGACGGGTATTTTGTCCGAAGATATGTTTAACTAGTGGCTGCCCGCGACTTCCTACGCATTAATCATCATATCTCGGAAAATTTACTCAATAACTTTAAATAATATAGCCTATGTGTTATTCTGATGTGAAAGCTACAACATCGTAAAGTTTCTTTAAAATCTGTTCAATAGTTTTTGCGTGAAAGAGTAACAAACATCCTCAACTTCATCGGACCAACTCTATTGACATTTACAATATTTTGGTAGCAATACATGCTTATTGCAACTACAAGTTGGCATGCAGCTTTGTGTCAGCCGAGTGCAATCTCCCGAATGCAATAAAACTGCACTGCCCGAGCACACAGTGTGCACAAATTTACTTGATTGTTCCGAGAATACTAAATAACTCTTGTTCTGCGGTAATTTACAAATGGAGTCATTTTACTGTCGATTGTGTTTTACTTTGAATATTCTTAGTAGCCGTATGAGTAGGCACATTTATTTTATGCATAACCGATAAACGAAAATATTATATAACTATTTAATTCTCAATCTATAGAAGGTACCCAACTGAAGACTATTTATTATACTGGTAGAATAGAATAAAACAAAACACTAAAAGATTTTATTTTATTAGCCTAATGTGTCCCACTGATGGGCAAAGGCCTCCCCCGCATTCTTCCATGCCTCCCTATCTCCGGCAACCCCTGGCCAGCTTGCCAAGTATGCATCCAGATCGTCGCGCTATCTCCTCTTAGGCCGAACTCTACCTCTGTGGCCGTCGAGCGGCAACCAGTTGGTAGACGTCTTGGCCCATCGATCCGGGTGCATATGGCAAACATGTCCAGCCCAGTTCCATTTTAATTTTGCGGTCTTCACCCCTACATCAGCGATGCGAGTTTTTGAGCGCAGCGTGGTGTTTCGGATCCGATCGGATCTTTTAACACCTAATATGCTGCACTCCATAGCTCGTTGGCAAACCTTGATATACATCCGGTTTTATTAAAACTTTTACGTTACTTATTTACGAATTCGTAAAATTATATTTACTTATGATGCAACCAACCAAACAGCATAGGTGTACATAATCTACGAGTATGATGGTGAAATTTCTAACTTCAGGCATGCAGAACCCCATTTACATAGTTTTAATTTTATACATGCGTCCGAATTTAGAAATCACGTTACAAACAAAAGTGATTATTTAAAAATCTCTTTCAAAATATGTATTTAGAAGTAGACTACGCTAGCTTTTATAGTAAGCGAATCTTTATATTCATAGCAATATTTACGTTATTAATGGATTGCCAAACAATACTTAAAGTAGTTATTGATTGTTTATGTTCTCGACCTCCACCCTCCATTACACATACACACATCTCAGTAATTGCGTATTGAGTTCGATATAAAAATCCTTCATTTATTTATTGAAGCTATTCATAGTTTCGACATCGATAAATTGTTACGTTCAAAATTGGTAGCGTCCTTACAATTGATAGGTAATTTGAAACGTTGTTTCTTTTATTGTAAGATTCATATTAGAACAGTTATTGAATAGTCACACCATATATAAGAACCGATGATATGTTAATCGGTTAAGTGTGAACAGTCGAGTGTATTTCTATACATTTACCTATTCAGACGTTACACGAGGGATCCTCTGTTTTTGTAAATGGATCTTTAAGGTTTTAAGGCCAACTTTATTGCATACGAGATACTCATTGAAACAACCAAAAGTTTCTTTACTACGTAATAACATGAAGAATTTAATTGATCCGACTTTATGAGCAGAAGTTGTTAACGAAGCAACTTCAACGAAAATAAGAATGAGTGAACAGAAGTCATAAATTAATTCGCGTAATAAAATAGTATGGAGTATTTCTGTAAAAATTACTTATATCAAGGCACAGATTTGTGTTTCAAGGTCAGTGTCAGATATTCAGAGCAAGTTTAGCCGAATCCACCCACCCAATCTATCACCAGCTGTTATGTAAAATGTAGCCGTATCACAATGTGACATGGTTGTTATTTATTCCATGTCAAGTGTGTTTTATTGTGTAATCGTGACTTCGAGACTTATTTATGTGTGGACGTTAAACGCGGCCAATTCTAAGAGATGTATTGTTTTGTTTCTATGGGGATGTATTAATTGAACTTTAGATATCTAAATACATACATACATATCCGTCACGCCTCTCTCCCATCAGGGTAGGCAGAGAACACTTCCTTCCACTTGCTACGATCCAAACACACCTCTTTCGCTTCATCCACACTCATCATTCGCCTCATACATGTCCGTCGGTTTAGGGTACTCTTGATTATCCTAAACCGACGACCCTTATCTAAATGTAAGTAATTAATAGTTTAATTTATAAGTAACGCTTGTACCCCTTTGTGTGCAATAAAGTATTTCTATCTATCTAACTATCTATCTATAAGGGCACGAATCGTTTCTCCAGTAGACAAAAATTGGAAAACTTACCTTTCATGATCGAAAACTAAAGCTAATAAGTCACTACAAAGAAACTACGATTTAGGATCGGTTCACATCTAACAGTGGATCCGTCGTGTATATGTGAACTGACCCTAAAGTAGCATAATACTGCTCTTGACAAATACCATCCTACTTGTGTTAATTAGAACAAACAATTTTATACGAACTGAAATTCGACCAAACAATATTATACGAAATTTTTTTTATGAAACAAGGGGGAACCTGTGTTACTGATCTGGCCGATTTAATAACTACGCAGATATTTTAGCCTACTTATATCCTTTACGCATGCCGCATGCATGGGCTAAAACAGCTAGCTAATGGCCAATGGCGTCGCGGCAGACCACGGAAAAGGTGGCGGGACGAGCTGGATACCTTCTTGAGTACCTGGGCGGAGGAAGCTCGAGACAGAAAGTCAGGGCGGATGAGGAGAGAGGCCTTTGCCCAGTAGTGGGACACGAGTGGCTAAATTAGATTAGATTATATCCTTTTTATATTTCAAAGAAATAGTAACACGTTTCATAAGTTCGCGTTCCACATAATCTCTTCTATAATGAAACTTTATACCAGATACTATATCCCCATCAATACTTCAATAGACGTCAGTGCGGCTAATCCTGAGTGTCGGTAACCGGGTAAGCTATATCGGATGTGGTCACTGACTGGGTAGTACCGTCAGGAACGTAAGTCGATGGACACATTCAGATTTTCAATAGCTTTTGCCCGTCGGTTTATATCTACACCATAAACCGACGGGCATGTACGAGGCGACTGGTGAGTTCGGATGAAGCGAAAGAAGTGTGTTTGGATCGTAGCAAGTGGAGGGAAGTGGTCTCTGGCTAACCCAATGACATATATGCGTGACAGATATGTATGTCTGTATTTATCTATACCATTATTAGACGTAAACTTTACTTATTTTGCTTTATTGGGTATTGAATTAACTCTGGAGTATTTTTTGCTAATCGATTTTCATCGATGGTGAATTTTACTTTTTAAATCTGAATGTATTGATCAACTTATGATGCTGACTGTACCTTCTACCCTATTTGCGAGTTATACCACACGCACCATCGATTTGCTGCAATGATACGAACAGTTGTAATAAAATATCGGCTAGATAGACGGCAACTAAGCGATTTGTGGTAAGTGAAAAATGTGCGTCTAGAAAAGCTTATGTGCCTTGTACAATTGTACATACATCGCTTTTCTACCAAGCTCTATTTCTTGGTTTAATCAATGTCAATTTATTGATGTCCATAAAATTTTCAAAATCTGAACTAAAATTTCCGTTAAATCTATCTAACGTACCTTCTTTATCATTCAAACTTCTCTTTTTTTCTCTAACGCACGACATTGGAACCATTACCCAGCCTATTACAAAAAAGAACGCATATATCAAACTCGCGCTACAATTTCACAACCACACCCGTTTTAAAAAAAATGGTAACAAAAATAGTTGATCAGTTAGGAAGGGCACCTCGTGGCTGTATGGAAGCAAGGTCTTTTCCACTACAACCGACACTCGAGTAGTTTATTTATAAGCTGCGCCGGCGCTGCTCTCGCGGATACCACCCGTGGAAAACCTTGGCGGTTGAGATTTTTTAAAACGTTTTATAAACATGCACGTGTATTTAGGTTGAAGATTACTATAGATTAGGTACTTACATTCTATGTAGAAAGAGATCACTAATTTCTTTTGCAACTATCTCTTTCACTCCATTCACATCTTACTAATATTATAAATGTCAATGTTTGTGCCGATGATGGATGGATGTATGTGAAAATATTTGTTACACTTTCACGCAAAAATTACTGAACAGATTTTGGTGAAACTTAACAATAATGCAGCTTGCATAAAGGCTATATTATTTTGATGTTCCAAGCGAACAAGATATGACGATAATTGTGTACCTACGAAGTCGCGGACAGCATCTAGTCCATTAATAAATACCTAGGTATTATTAAGTTAAAATAACATTACGATACTATCCATCATTACCTAAGTAAAGAGTTGGGCAGCAGGTGCCAGCAGGTGGAAGATCACGCTGCCAATCCTCGTATCATCACATGACGACATGACATTACTCCTCACTCGTTTATATTTGGATGTTTGATATCGTTGCCTTATTAGGCTAGCTGTGTCTTTATATTGCGTCTTTGATTCGATGTTATGTAGGTATTAATTTTATTGTATGCCTGTGTTTATGCCTGAGATTTGTGAAACTTAAATTAAAAAGAGCGACCCTACAGAGTTTCTTGCTAGGTTCTTCTCTGGGGAAAACTGCACTGTTGCTAATCTAGCATTAACTTTAAAAAATGACCCGTCCTAAGTGTTGTCAAAACGTACAGGATTAAATGATTTTTCATTTCATTTCATTTCATTAAGGTGTATTAATGCGTTAAATATGGGTAGGCTCTATCGAACCCAAGCGCTCCGAGATGATAAACCCAATTCTTCTCTGGGGAAAACTGTAACGTTGCGAATCTAGCATTAGCTTTTAAAAAATAACGTGTTTTAGGCGATTTCCAAACAATCCTACGAAATTAAATTATTTCATAGAAAGCTTGAATAAACTAAATAGACATAGAAGAACTTAACAAACAATAATTACTTCTACAAAAACCTATCTTACGTCGTTTTTATTTTTAAAGCTTGTTAAACATTCACCAAGTCCCGTATCTTACTATTTCTTTCTCTTGCCCTCAGGAGACCCGCAGCGGGGGCAGGACCACAACCACCACCTCTGCAACCAGGACAAGCAACACCGCCACTCGCCGCGAGGAGGTCGACCTCGAGCACTGCTGGGACGAGCGGCTTCTTAGGAAGCTTGTAAGTATAAGTGGTGTACGATATTCTACAGCCGAAGTCTGCGAATTTTAAATAGTCTTAGTTGTGCGACTATTGAATGTCAATGGGTGGGCAATGGCATGTTTTGACACATTTGGTCGCAGTGTGAGCCACTGCTCAGCAGAATACCAAATGTGTCAAAACATGCCATTGATACTCTGCCGACACACAACGGAGGCTATTTTAAATTAGCAGACTAAGGCCACAGGCTTGCTGCTGATCAAAAAATGTATAACAACAAAACCTAGTCTGGTTTTAAGTTAAGTCAACATGTTATATAACAAGTTAAGTCAACATGTAATTGTATATAAGAGTCTCGATTTAAAAAAAAAGATATATTGCACATAACGTAGGGCCCTGTGCCGAAGGTTTCTTGCCGTCTTCTTCCTCTCGGCTATACAGGTAGTGAACCGGCAGTAGTTTTAGATTAAAAAAGTGACATCAAAAAAGTGTAATGAATTTTGCCTATTTTTGAATAAAACACTTTTCATTTTCATTTTCATAAGCTTTTAAACTTTTCACTGGATCTGATTTGGAGCGTACAGAGCCGGAGGAATTGTTGCTTTGTTTTGATATCTATGGTACTGTGTGCACTTTTTTCTGCTCTATAGAAATCAATACAAATCAAAAAAATCCTTCCACTTCATAGGCTCCGACTCTGACACATAGCTTTAACGAGCATTTTATCGACTTGAAAAAAGTAGTCCGTAAGCTGCGTTGTGACACTTTTATAACATTTTAAATATTGTCATTCGTTTAATGCGTAAATAATGTTAATATTTATTCAAACTTCCGTTCTTCCGCTGTAATGAATATGTAAAAGGAGATAATGTATGCAATCAACGAATTATCGCTAATAACCGGCGATTAAGAAAGTAAGCTCCGTGGTTGTATGTAACTGCCAGTTAGTGCACCTAAGTGTACTCGTAAGACAGGCACTTACCTATACGCGACGCGATTAAGTATACTTACGAATAAGTGCTGTGGACAATTGACCACTCTCACTTTCGACGTACGAGTTATACAGTTAGAGAAGACTTGTTATAATAGAGTTTCGTGACGCTTTCCATATTTATTTTAATCAATAAAATTATATTGTATAAGTATAATAAGCTAAGTGTAACCTTTTTCCTTTTTTTTTTGTTCTAGCCAAAACTTCATTAAGTAGGTAGGTAATAATAAAACTGTAAATACATAGATTAAATATCGCATGTAGATTGTAGATATTTGTCATAACTAAATAAACTCGGACATTTACTAGTTTTCCAAAAAAAAAGTACCTTTAATTGTGATCAAAAATACCTAAGATAGATAATTGGTTACTTGCGGATAACTTATATACTTCTCCAACTGTAGTACGTCCATCAAAACACGCATGACGATGACGCGACGCGCGACGTATTGAGTGGTCCGGGACCGTGACGCAGCGGATCATTGCGTTTCTCTTTATTTAACACGACACGTTATGTCACACGTCTAACGATCTATTGCACGTGTAATATCGGGCTTTAATTCGATTATATTAACTTTATAGTTAAATATTGTTTTATAATAGAATTAGAATCCGTACTGGTACTTGCCACTGTGTCAAAATAGATGAATTTAAGTTGATAATAATTTCGGATTTAAACTTTCTACTTATTATTTGTTTTGAATACCTTTCCTCATTAAAATTGTTTAGAATATCCAAAACTAAACCTATTTACTAAGTAGAGCGGCTCAGATCATGTCAGTCTATAGTCCTATGTGACTGCCACTAGTCATGCTACCTCTGTTCCGGTCGCGCCCACTTCCGGATCACACAATACTTGCAATACCTACATGAGTGGTTAGACCGGCGGTGTATAGTAAACGTGCTTACATTGCGGAGAGAGTGGCCGGTCAGTGCGCACGCGACGACAACTCATATAACCGCCGATATCGTTTGTTGTCGGCCGAGATGTTGACCGGAACACGGAGATTATGTGTAAGAGAAAGTCATTTAATTGTGTGTTATTTTAAGATTAAATTGGGTAGTTCTATATATGGGAACGTAGTTCGTAAGGATAGTAACACGTATGCGATGTGTCGTGTTGCAGCTAGAGGAGAGCACCGACTACGAGCAGCGGCGCCGCATCCGAGCGCGACTCCGAGCACTCATGGCGGAACAGGAAGGTGAGATACCGTACCTACACTCTTCAGTCAATACACGAGTAGACGTAAGACTAACGTACCGGTTCGTTCCGCAGCATGTGCGAGTGCGGTGACGGACGCGCTGGCAGCCGGCGGAGGAGCGACCGGAGACGCCGCCGACGCACGCGGTGAGTCCCTCCTGCTGCCGCTGTTGCAGGGCCTGCTGGGCAACGGCGGCGAGAAGCTGCTGGCGGGGCTGGGCGCGGCCGGCGCCGACGTGGTGGCCGACGTGCGGCGCTCGCTCGGCCGCCTCCGCGCCGCGCTGCAGCCGCCCGCGCAGCACCCGCAGGCGCGCGCGCTGCTCGCCCTCGCGGACCGCCTCGAGGACGCGCTGCGGGCCGCCGACCGCCTCGACGGGGTGCGGCGCCGGCCTCGCCGTCGTCCGCGCGCCGCCCGACACACCGTCGGCGTCACCAGCGAGGAGCTGGAGCAGGCGCGGCGCCTCGTGGATCGCGACCAGCTGCAGCTGCACGAGCCCGAGCCGCCGCCGGGCTCCGCGTCCATATCCGCCGGCTCCACCGCTTCCACGGCACACAGCGGGGAACCGACGCCCGAGAGGCGGCCGAGTATCGACGAGGAGATTCAGTTCCACGACGCGGTGGCTCCGACATCACCGCCGCAGAGGAGAGTGCAAATCGTGCAGCCTCCGGCGCCCGGCGTCGAGCCCCCGGCCCCGGCCTACAGCCAGCCGCCGCAGACGAACGGCTACCACTCGCAGCCGGTGGAGCGCCGCGCCCCCGCGGTGAAGCGGCCCGACTTCTTCCGCCACTCCATAGCCGACGCCCCTGCCCCGCCGCCGTCGCAGGCGTTCCCGCGGATGGAGCGGCGGCCGTCGGAGCGCAGCGGCATCGCGGCCATCGCGGACAAGTTCAACGCTCAGATCCAGAAGGAGAACGCCCCGCCCCCGATGCGCCGCGTGCCCCCGCCCCCGCAGCCGGTGAGCGCGCCGGTCCTCCAGCACAGGCCGGCGCCGCGCGAGGACCGCTCCCGCGCGCCGCTGTACAAGCCGCTGCCGCCGACGTACAACTTCGCCGCCCCGCCGCCGGCCGAGGAGCCCTCGAAGCCTCTCTCGAGGTTCAACAGCAACAAGCGGAACCGCATGAAGCGCGCCAACACGATCGACATCGGGCGGCCGCTGGCGGGGTACCGGCTCGACAGCGACACGGACGAGGACGCACCGCGGGGCTCGCTCGTGCCGCCCTTTCGGCCGCAGACCGACAACGATCGCAAGTTCGTGGCGTTCATGCAGCGGAACAACGAGCAGCAGCAGGCGAACGGACACGCCAACTGGAGCAACCGGTTCGGGAACATCAAGCACGCGTTCGAGAGCCGGGAGCGGGATGACCCCGGCCGCTCCCCGGTTGGCAGCAGAGGTCCGAGCTGGCAGCGCGCGGAGCCCCCCCGCACCCCGCGCCGCCCGCCGCTGGAGCGCACCCCGTCGGGCGAGGCCCCGCCCCCGCCGTGGGTGAGCGAGCGCCGCCCCGCGCCCCGCGCGCCCCCCACGTCTCTACCGACGCCCCCCTCCCCGCAGAGGTCGGTGGCGCCACCCGCGTTCCCGTCGGTACCGCAGTCCCCGACAAAGCCGGTCGTAGTTAAACCGTTCGCGGCTAAACCGATCCCGGTGAATCAGTTCTCTCACGCGCCGATGTCGGCGTTCAAGCCGCCGATGAAGATAGTGTCCCCGACGGGTGCGCCCGCGGCCCTGGTGTGGAGCCCGCCGTCGGTCACGGCCGTGAGCCCGACCGGAGCCAGCCCGAGCTGGCCCCGGCGCAACGCGGAGCTCGCGTCGCGCTTCGAGTCCCCCCGCGCCGGTCCCCCCGCGCCGCGAGTCCCGGAGGCGCTCCCCCGCCCGTCCGCCCACCCGCCGTCCCCCGGTCCCCCCCGCCCCATCCCCTCCCTGAACGAGCTGGCGGCCCCGGAGCTGGTGAAGAAGGTGGACACGTCGAGGCCCCCGTACGAGCCGACGTCCCCCCGCTACGAGCCCCCCCCGCGCCAGCTGTTCCACTCCGCGTCGCAGAAGTTCGAGAGCCCGCGTCAGACGTACCGCCCCCCGCCCGTCTCCAACGGCCGCGCCGACCCGCCCGAGATCGACGCTCAGAAACTGCAGATAGAGTTCTACGAGAGGCAGATCCGGGAGAAGATGAGACGCGAGAACGAGGAGAAATCCGCGGCGCCGGCACCGTACACGGTGACCGACTACACGCCCGCCAACGTGGTGTCGACGTTCGTGCCGCTGCAGCAGACGCCCGACATAGAGAAAGCGCGCGCGCACAAGGTGGACTACCTCCCCGACGTAGTGCTCAACGAGACGGCACCCCACGCGCCCGCACCCGCCAGCCCGCAGCGACCCGCGCAGCAGCGGCCGGCTGTACATGCGCACATGAACGGTAGCGGCTCCGGCGAGGAGACCACGGAGCACGACAGCGTGGAGACGCGCGTGATGCGCGGCCCGGTGCGCGGCGTCGCTACTACCACCGCCGGGGTGCGCACGCGCAACGGGGAGCCGCCGCGGGCCGCCGCCGACAACCTGCGCGGCGTGCTGGATGCGTTGGCGCCGCGACGGCCGCAGGTAGCGCCCGCCCCCACCCCGCACGGCCCCGCCCCGGTCCGCAGCCCCACCCGCAACCCCGCCCCGGCCCCGGCCCGCAGCCCAGCCCCAGCCCCAGCCCCGGTCCGCAGCCCGGCCCCGGCCCCGCTGTCCCGCTCCGGTTCGTGGCACAAGCTGTCCGCCCCGCCGTCCCCGCAGCCCGCCAGCCCGCGGACGCCGTCCCCGCGCCGCATAGTATCCCGCGCCAAGTCCATGCACCTGCTGGCGGTGCCGAAGATGTTCGAGGGCGGCATCGCGCGCGAGGAGGTCGGTGAGAAGAAGCGCACCGT
Source organism: Anarsia innoxiella (assembly GCA_947563765.1). NCBI lineage: Eukaryota > Metazoa > Arthropoda > Insecta > Lepidoptera > Gelechiidae > Anarsia > Anarsia innoxiella. Next base: position 272,007 of record OX387401.1, read on the forward strand.
GGAGGCGTACTTCACGGGGCAGCAGACGACGCGCTCGCACGCCGCGCAGATCCGCTCCAAGAGTGCGCGCGCGCACGGCGGCGGCGGCGGGTTCGCGCTGGGCCGCAGCCGCACCATGCCGTCGGTGACGGAGCTGCAGTTCCTGGACGAGAGCAACGCCGACGACGCCTTCGAGGACCTGGTGTCGGGGCTGGCGTAGACGCTACATTCCACTAGTTAGGCGGAGACGAGCGAGACGCGCGTGAGTCGTGTGTGTGTGGGCTGCTGTAGTGCTTGTGTCGCCCCGCCCCGCGCGCGCCGCCGCATGAACCCCCCCCCCACCTCCCCTAAGCGCCCCGCGGCCGCGTATCACGTGTACATATAACTCATTTCACGCGTCCCGTAACTGTGTTATGTATTGAACTAATAGCTTTAAGTCGTCGTGTTGTCTTGCTGTGTTACCACTTGTTGCGTTCCTGTAGTGTGACGATGTGGCTGTGTTCTGACCTGGTGTTCTCTTTGCAGAGGAGGAGGAAGTGACCACCGTGACGTCCAGCGTGCGCAGGAACTCCTCCGAGAAAACCGTTAGCAGTAGCACCACCACTAAGACTTCAAAAGGTAACGTATCACTGTTCAAACGTATAAGTTTAGTTTAGATAATGTCCGATTGATCCGGTTATAATAAATATATTTACGTTTCCAGTGATCGAGAGCATGACCCGGCCAGCGCCCAAACCTGTATCGCCGTTCGCCAAGTTCCGGCAACTGGAGAAGCAGAATTCCCTCAACTCCCCCAAGTGAGTACCTTTACAATCAGACCACACCCACTCACCGCCCCCCCTCTCCCTCCATACAGACATACAAACATCGTCAACTCCTCTTATATGCTACTTTATAGCTTCATATTATTGTTAAGTATTTAATGCATATTTATTGTTTGGCAGCCACGACTGTGGACACCAATAAGGATAGATACAAGTAAATATAAAAGTTATATGCAACTATAACATATATTCTAGCGCTTTATTATACGATATATTCAGTTCATTTTGTATCGTCCATCGCCCGCGGTCCGATCGACTATAACCATTGTTACTCGTTCACGCGTCGACTTAATTCTTGTAAATAACCAGCGATTTAACTCGCACAGAGCGTTCATAGCACTCGAATGTGATAGCGCACGACTAATAGCGACGTATAGACGACGTAGACCAGGGTTTCTCAAGCGGGGCTCGCGTACTTACGATAAACCTGCGAGAAAGAACCAAACGAATAAGTATTTGAGAGTGAAATTCATCACAATATACCCGGAAATTGATTCCATTTTTAACAAAACCAGGCCTACCCGTCATTTTACTAAATATTAATGTTTGATCTATAATTGGACTAGCTTTATACTTACTTGTAACACTGAAATGTATTTCGCAAAGGCCGTAACTTTCCAAATTTTAAACGCGTAGTGGGGTGATAATTTTTGAGAAATCCTGGATTAGACTAACTCGTGCGAGCGAGTGGAAAGAGAGAGGACTAACGGCCTGCCCCTTGTAAGAGAGAGAGGACTAACGCGGTTGGTGGTTGTAGCTCGCCCGCGACCCCGCAGAGCCCGGGCTCTCCGGCCAAGGCGCCCTTCTTCAAGTTCACGGACCCGGCGCTGCAAGCCAGCGCGCTCACGATTAAAGAGCGCCTGCTGCAGTGGTGTCGCGACAAGACTCGGGACTACGAGGTACTCCGACGCCGCCCACTACCAGCCCCGCCCTTACACGCCCCACTGAACACTCTCTGCTAAGTAGTCAAAGCAGTATTGCTTCAAATCTGGTATCAAAATTATGATCTGGGGTCGTCTTTACCCTTCACACATTGATGCAATCTTGATAGCAACTTTTGTAAAAAGATGTGCACCTATGTGTGTATTACCGGGCTGTGTAGACCGCGTATGGATCGAGTAGCATGCGCCAGAGAGCGTCGCACGCGCACGCTCGTTTTAACCTCTCACTCGCTCACGTCACGCCACTCACTCACACCCCACGCTTTGTCGCTTATCTCTCCAGCTATTCGTGTACATATATGTATATTTATGTTTTATATTATATTTATTTATGATCCACACCACACGACCGAATCGTATGACTTTGGTCTCATCAAACATGTAATTCCTATAAATTTTATCATTCATTTATAAACGGAATAATATTTAAATAAGTTCTTATGACAAGTTTAAGTTTTCTTCGATGTCAGTGTGTTGTATTTTCGAGTAAAATGAAAGAAAATAACGTTTTATTTTATAAACTAACTAGTTTTGTCTTTAAATACAAACGTTACCTACCTACGGCATGAACTAAAATATCAACTGAGTGTATCTATTTAAACAAGATATAAAACACAATATAATGTGAGCATGATTATGTTAAGTATGTGTTGTTTAAGAGTTGTTTGATAATAATTACAGTTAAGAAATATTTCTTTATTTAATAATATTGATGACGCAGCGATGTGTAAATATTTAGCTAGCAGTTGAAGTAGTAAAATCTCGAGTTGAGGTGCAAAGTAGATATTTAGAGAAATATGTTGCCACAGAGAGCACTGGTATTTTTTTGGATAAGCACAAATTCTGTACAATATTGAGGAACATATTTTGGAATGCTACAAACTTAGTGAAATTAAATAAAAAGCTATAAAGTTAAAAGAGGTATAATTTAAATTGTTAAGTTTTTAGCACTCCGAGAGACGTATGAACCGCTAGCACATACTTTTCTGTAGTTCTCATGCAGTTCGTACGTTAGCTCTAGAACTTTTGAAACATGAGCATATAAGTCTTGCTTTTTCATTCTAATAGACGAATGGAGAATCTTGCAATGTCATATCATGGGCGAAAGAAAAGAGATGTTAGTAAAAACAATAATAGTTCTTAATCTTCTCCAGAAAGATAGATAAATTAAATAGAATGAATCATGATTTAAAAAAAAGCGAAAGAAGTGTGTTTGGACCGTAGCAAGTGGAAGGAAGTGGTCTCTGCCTACCTATGGGAGAGAGGCGTGACGGATATGTATGTATCTACGATTAAATATGAATGGAAAAGCAAGAGTTACAAGCTGTAAACTTCCCTGAAACACGTGTAAGTGCCTACATCGCGCTATGTCCAACAGAATGTGAAGCTGGAGAACTTCTCGACGTCGTGGGCGGACGGGCTGGCGTTCTGCGCGCTGGTGCACCACTTCCTGCCGGACGCGTTCGACTACTCCAAGCTCACGCCGCAGCAGAGACGACACAACTTCACGCTCGCCTTCAAAGTTGCTGAGTTCGTATCCCATGTTGTATTACCTATTTTTAGTTTGTATTCTTGAAATAACCTAACCTTTTTAAAAAAAACCCGACTGCCTTTAAAAATGCAATGCAATTAATCGAACGACACCTCTCACGCTAAAATCCATTAAGCCGTTCAAGCTGTAGAGCGTGCCAAAGAATTATACATACCTACATACATACTCTCGAAAAACATAACCCTCCTTCTGGCGCAGTCGGGTAAAAATGAGTCACATAATTTGTATTTTCCCGCAGTATCGCCACGATCTCCCATTCTTTGATGAATGAGCTCGTCTCGCCATCCTTGCCTAGGTCTGCCGCGATGTTATTTCTCGTTTTTGGAAAGCCAATCAGCGGATCCAGCAGAAGTGGATGGAGAGTAAGAAAGGAGACCTTTGCCCAGCAGTGGGACGTGACGGGCTATCAGTATCTACAACTGAAACTACTAGTCATTTATTAGTCTTTGGAAACAGTAAACATTGTTGTATAATTTCCAGTGAGAAGGCGGGCATCTACCCCCTGCTGGACGTGGACGACATGGTGGCGATGCGGAAACCGGACTGGAAGTGCGTGTTCACATACGTGCAGGCCATCCACCGCCGCTTCAAGGACCAGCCGTGACGCCGCGTGTCGTCTCGCTCCAACACACGTGTTTAATATCGCTGCGGCTCTTTCAGACTTTGGCGCAGTTCTCAATTTCAGTCTTACTGTTTTAGAAACTTTTGAAGGTAAATTGAGGTTCAATTTGAATCTTATGCCCATGCCAAATTAAAAAGTGTAAATTCTCGATTCCGCCAAAGTCTGCAGGAGTACTCGTAGTGTAAAGTAGTCGAACGCTTAGTCACAAAGTATATATGTTAAAGAAGCCAGTCCTTGGAGCGCCCGACGTCGTGCTCCGCGCGGTCTCCTCCTATTGTTGTAATCTCAAGATGTATGTGATTTATTCTCTAGCTGTAAGTACTAACTCCGACGCACTGCGCGGGGATCGCTTTTACTTATTCCTTCATAAGAAAGTTGCATCCTCGCACTTTCTCAGTGTTCAGTCCGTTCACTTTGATTGTTTAACATTATTTGCTATTTGTTTTGTTTATATTCAACTCGACATTAACAGCGGCTTTCAATAATCGCTATAAGTATTGATTTTATGAAAACGATATTATTATACCTACTTAATGTAATGATGACTATTTTATTATTATTATGAATAATTATGTTAATTTATAATGATTATAATTGGAAATAAATAAAATATTAACAGATTAGCGTATATTTTTATTTAGCAAATTATCGAGTAGGGTTGGCAGGAACGTTTCGCAGACGCCGCCTGCGTTGCGCCATGAATACCGCGACCACGACGAAACAGCAGACGCCGGACGCCATGATGACCACCAGGAACGATACCGACATCGCACTGACCGCTAGATGTTACTCACTCTTTTATAAAACCACTCTGTGCTCGATAGATCATTTCGCTGCATATATTTAAGTGTCTGAGAGTGTGAACGGTAAAGCCACCATAAAGGGGTCAGCGACGTTGGTGCTACGGTCTGTAGTATTTGATGAACTGGAAACCAAAGTTAGCAAATTCAAAGCCTCGGGAATCTTAAAACATACAGCAAGTTGCAAATATAGCAAGGTGCTTATTACCGTGCCGGTGCAAAATGTAGATGATTAGGTACGTACGTACCCGTTGGGTCCGGCGACGACGGTGATGTCGGAGGCTCGGGGGGAGACTTCGGGCGGCGGGGGGTCGTCGTCCAGAGTGACCCGCACGTGCAGCGTCGAGTCCCGCCACGCCTGCCACGACAGCTGGTGCTCCTGGATCTTCAGCAGCATCCACGTCGTCAGCAAGCCGTTCAGAGCGCCTGCTTACGCGGCAAACGGATATCACGTCATTTTTATAATTGCAAATTGTGAACGAATAATCATCGGTTTATTATAAAGTTAAAAACTTCGAGCGGAGCAAGAAACGGTTCGTAAGAAGCGGATTTGATATTCGACTAACAGCACAGAATAGTGAACAACCTACTCACCAATAATTCCGATGAGCAGCGAGGAGAAGAGGTTGGCGGCGAGCGCCGCGCCGCCGCCCCTGCGCGCGCCGGCCTGCAGCACGACGTCGCACGCGTGCAGCGCGCGCGCAGTGCCCAGCACGCTGCACGCGCCCAGCGCCGCGCCGCGCCACGCGTCCGCCGCCAGCGCGCGCCCGTGCCCCGACACCGCCCACGCGCACAGCGACATTATCCACGACCATCTGGACGACACACTACATACGATGTGCTGCCCTTTTTATTGACGAGACAGATGTTTTAATAGGTTTCTCTTTAGGTGTACGATCTGGCACATCTATTATTGGCCTCTTTAAGCTAGATTAAACGAGGTAATAAAAATTCGACAGATGACTGGTATTTTTAAGCTTGGGTTCGTACCTACCGATAGGTGAGTATACTTTTCTCTTAACTAATAATGAATATCTAAATTGTGATACTGACTTATGGCTCCTAGTAACGATATAGTGATGGCGACAGAGCTCGCAGTAAGACGTGGCGGCCTGCAGCAGCCAGCGCTCGAGGCACGAGCGGTGCACGGCGGCGATGGTGCCGCGGCACGAGCAGGGCCGCACGAGCCGCTCGGCCGACTCGCCGCCGAAGCAGATGCGGCAGATGTTGTCCGAGCGGGGGCTGCCCGCGCCCGTGCCCGTGTAGCTCGGCACTTCCTTCGGGGCCATTGATGAACCCTGATATGAGACATCCAAAAATAAAAGAAATCTTCTATTTGTACTCAGTTAGATGGAGGCAAATCTGATTGCCACAAATAAAACAGACGACATTATCAAACTGCAAAAATACCAAACGCCTGCACAAATAAATTGGCACAAATAATCTCAAACGAAAGTTGCTAATTGTATTATTCAGGCGCTTGCGCTTAAAAAATCTTTGAAATCGAATTCCTCCTTGGCACTCTCGTTTCGATATATTGTAGTAGTTATGTATACCTGTTTACTGAGCAGCAGAGCGCATACGGATCCAAGGATGGACCTGGATCTCGGTGGATGCAGCAGACTACAGGCTGGTGATGAGTACGTCATGGAATCCGCTAGACGTGCGCGTATCACGCGGGCTTCTTCCGTCTCGGGCACGTTCACTGATATTAGGGGGGGCGGGGTTGGTAAATAATCTGATAAGAAAATTAATAACCCAAGTACAGTGAAATTAGGTAACTATCGACCATAAGGTCGGCATGATACTTATACATAGATGGAAAACTTTATTCAGCAATGAATATGACGAATACGAACTAATTTGTAATTTACTAGTTAGATAATGTACCAGGCACCTGGCACAAATCAACGGATAAGAGTTCAATGCTGGTTAGATAATTACCTGGAGAGCTAATCCCGGGAGTGTGACGGCAACTAATTTCGGTTTGCTGAGCAATCGAACGAAGCTCGCGCTCACGAAAACTTGGAGTCGGGTTTGACTGAACACAAAATCCATTAGGATGTTATTATTTAATCGTATTTACAACAAATGACTTAGAAATATATAATCCTTTAAGTAAATATCTCACCGCCATAATATTATGCAGAGAAGAGCAACTAGACGCAGACATGCTGACTGTGGCCCGGCTCTCTGAATGCTCGTAGCCCCAGTACATCAACAACGTCTGCCCCTCTCCTACGTCGCATTCCTGTACGTTCAATAAATAGCTACTTAGATCGTTGGTTCCTATGCAATTGGTTTTGAGGAAACACTCGAACCTTATGGCTGTCTGTCAGTTTAGTTAGTTAGACCTTTTGAATTTACATTGATTACTAAACACTGAAGTTTGTAAGCTAATCTGAAGAATTAACTTCCGTATGTCCACGCTAGTGTATAACAGCAGCGGCTTTCTGTAGGTATCTTAGGTAAACTTAGGTAGGTAGGATCTATGTATTATTTACTAAAGAACCAACTATCGGGGAGGGGTTATTAAAACGAAGGATGGCTAGTGGATTAACCGTAGGTACCTGGATTAAACTGGCATAACTACAAGTTCTATGAAATCTGAAATTAGCAGTTTGTAAAGCTTGACGGATACTCGGTCGGTAGATCAGAGGAGACACGAGAGACCGTCTCAAGTTTTGAATGGCATCGCTTCTAAAAAGGCCCAAGTCACTCTCAATAAAACAGTTCAACGTCACAAATTTGTGCATTTTTCATTGTGAATATGGAAACAGATCTTCATTTTTAGTAAGCTAATATTTTTAGAATTTTTAAGTAAACATCGTGTAAAACTAAAATGTCAACTTCACGTCATTAATTTACAGGCATTTGCTATTTATGATCTCAAAGAAAAGAGTATTTTTTAATAATGGTGTAATTTATGGTTGCAGGTTGCCTTTCACGATTTCAATGTGATTTCATAACAACCAAAGGAGGCGCGTAAACTTTGAGTCATACGCAGGTACGGAGGACACGGAAATTACATATATCATTGCCAATAGTCAAATTATTATTATTTTAAGGTGTTATTTTTAAAGAAGAACCCAACTTAAGCAATACCAGCAGCTCCTACTTATCTTCTTATGGAATTATTTTTCTACTTTAGGACGTTATAAAAGCTGTGAAAAATATTTTATTGATTCTTTTGTTCAAAGTTTATTCAGAGGGGAAAACCTTCTCCCAGTATTCGGTGAAATTAGAATCTGCTACTGGCAGCACTCATTTGACAGCTGTCAAAGTTACAGCTCAACAGCCTCGTTCGCAATAAAAGTGTATTTTCCCCACGTGAAGCTCTTATATTCTTGTGAAATACTTTGTAATTCGACTAAATTAAACGTAAAATTTGGAATACGCAATAAATATGGCAGTTCGTGTGCAGTTTGAAAATAACAATGAAGTCGGGGTGTTTAGTAAATTGACAAATTCTTATTGTCTGGTCGCTATCGGCGGGTCGGAGAATTTCTACAGCGTATTCGAAGCGGAGCTCGCGGACACAGTCCCAGTGGTACATGTGAGTATCGCGGGATGCCGTATCATCGGACGCATGACGGTCGCCAACAAGAACGGGCTGCTCGTGCCCGCCTCCACCACAGACACTGAGCTGCAACACATTCGCAACAGTCTGCCGGACACCGTGAAGGTGCAGCGCGTGGAGGAGCGGCTCAGTGCGCTGGGCAACGTGATAGCGTGCAACGACTATGTGGCGCTGGTGCACCCCGACCTGGACCGAGACACCGAGGAGATCCTCGCCGACACGCTCAACGTGGAGGTGTTCCGGCAAACGGTCGCCGGCAACGTGCTGGTGGGCTCGTACGCCGCGCTCAGCAACAGAGGCGGCCTCGTACATCCTAAGACCACAATTCAGGATCAAGATGAACTGTCATCACTCCTCCAAGTACCTTTAGTAGCGGGCACAGTGAACCGAGGCAGTGACGTGGTGGCCGCGGGGATGGTGGTCAATGATTGGTGTGCCTTCTGTGGCATGGACACTACTTCAACTGAGATCTCTGTAATTGAGAGTGTGTTCAAACTAAACGATGCTAAACCATCAGCGATCACGTCCACAATGCGAGCATCACTCATCGACAGCATGTCATAACATCAGATGTTTGCTAAATTGTGTTGTATGTGATATAGTTTAACTGTAAGCTCCCACTGTTGACATCTCCATCTACACTGATGATTTAATTTCTGTTAAACAGATTAGAAAATGTGAACCAATGAGTCTATGATTTATGCTATACATAAGTTTTTTTTTAATAATAAATCATAATACTTGTGACTATGATTTTGCAATCATTTGTGCACACAGGATTTTCAAAAAAATAATACACATCCATACATACTTATAATATAGTTTATTTTTATAAACATTTGTTTTTAAACACAAACAACCTTCTATCTACATTGCCACATCTGTTGCCCTGGAAGTACCTCTCAAACAATAATTTCATGTACTTCAACAAACCCATTTAACAAATTATGAGATTTATTTCAAGTACATAAAACTCACATCACATTGTCAATAACAAATAACCATAATTGATCATAATCTTGTTATTTTATATCTAAAGTATTCTCAAATAAACTCATATAAAGCTAAAAACATTATGCTGTGAAACAACCAACTCATTATAAAATATTTACTCAACTATTTGTGCAAAAAATATACAAAGCAATGATAGCAACATTATGAATTTACAATAATATATAACTAACCATATATCTACTCTATGGCATAACATCTTTGATTTTTTTTTCTTTTTGTAGCCAGAATGTGATTCTGTTTAAAAATAATTATTTTTAGAACAAGTATATAATAAGAAAGCATTTTTATGCTCAAAAAGGTAGTGCAACTATACAAAGAATATATTCTCTTTCAATTATAGCATTAATGGTTTGATCAACAGTCCCAAACGAATTCCACCCTTCTTTAACAACCCAACGTCTACTCTAACAACAATATAAACACCAAAATACATGTCATTTATGTAAAAGCATTGAGTTAAATGCACAACTAAGTACTTCATTTAAAAACAGGAAACAGTATGCGGTCACATCTGCGTATTTACTCCGGCCGCTGAACTTTCCGCGCGGTACGTTACGCAGGTGTGACTGCACATTTAAATTCACATTCTCAAAACTAGATCTTACGACTTTCTTAAAATTGTAGAATTTAAAATGTGTTTTTTTAATTTAAGACTAGCGTTTGGTGCTAGATTAAGATAGCTATTTAATTCGCATGCTAAAATGGCACATCAATATATAAAATTAAGAAAAATGGAAAGTTCACTATGGACCGGCGCACACCTGCGCTACGCTTCGTCACATCTGCGCCGACCTTATATCAGAACATTAGATGAATTTCCAACTAGATTCAGTTCACACTCTTATTTGGTATTTGTAACATTACTGAAATACAAACAATGTTTTAATATGCCTCATTTGCTAATTAATGACTATGATGGAAGAATCTATTCATCTATCTACACACGTCAAAGATCAATGTCTTTTGGGAAAATCTCTAATAATGTTACAGCGTTTTAAAATTCAATTTTCATAATCTTTAATACAATTTGTTTATGCAAAAGTTCTAGATAAAATGTACGCTCAGAAAAGCTTCATTACCATCTAGTAAGTTCCTTGAGATATGTCATTTTAATAGTAAATGCAGTAGAAATTAGATCGAGTCCAAAACTAGAGACATACAAAGTGAGGAATTACTTTACAAGATGATATTTACATGACACTGGAATCTAATACTGAAGTGTGAGCATTTCTTTTAAAACTAAATGGGAAATGCATACAGGAAATAACAATAGTATAAATAGGTGTAGTAACGTAGCAAGATGACACCCTCTATCTGTCATTTCCTCCATGACTAGTTAGGACAAAACTGGACGAAAGTGGACAATCTAAGAAATATGCACATAGCAATTTTTTTAATGAACAAGAAATAACCGTGAAGTCCCAGATGCTTCGTTAAAGTTGGGATTTTTTATCTCAAAAGGCTCGTGACATCATAAACTAGTATTACCTTCAAGAATTTGCTTGCTTTTGTCTGTTTGTCATCACGGGACTACTGGGAAAGGAAATCACAATTTACCCGAACTTTTGGGATCCAAAATCTCAACAGCCCTGCCACGGGACAACTCCAACGGAGTATTTGGGTCTACATGGTAATAACAATGGTAATAAAAGATAGATAATAAGTCTTCCGGCATTTAAAGGACTTTTCAAATCTCGATTTATAGGTATAGGAATTAGGTAAATAGAAAAATGCAGCTCTTTAACACAGATAAATTCAAAAACTTTTATTTCATTCGAGAAACGCCGCCGTCGCAGCACTGAAACTCGCAATAGCTATAAAAAGATGTATAGGAAAGAACTTATCACATTATAAGTGAACATTCTCTGTTAACTGGTCATATTTATATTGAATAAAATTTCTCACCTATTATTTCGAATACTATTTTTCTTCAGAGTAAATAAACGCACGAAATGTTTTAGATAAGTATGCGACCGTTTCCATTACCATTAGACCCAGAACACATGGTGAAACGCAACTGAACTGTTAGTTATTTTTGAGTTGCATCTAAGTTTCACTGTGTGTTCTGGGGCATAGGGTGCCGTTCCACCAGAGATGTGCTATGCTACGTTGCTATGGATGCGTTTGATATCCACCAACAATGTTCATTGAATATGAGGGCATCCCGAATATGATTGGTGGATATCAAGCGCATTCATAGCAATGCGTAGCACATCTCTGGTGGAAAGGCTACCTTATAATATTGTTGAACACAGTCAGGTGCCAAGTCTCTCCAACCAATACTATACTAAACGCAAAGACTCGTGGCAGACGCGGTCATAAAACGTGTGAATGCGCCAGCGCATATCATTATCTCGCTCATACTTACGCTGTTTATGGATGACGTCACAATGTTGTAGAGATGCACTTGCACATCGTTTGGTTTCGAGTGTATGTCGATGATATTAGGTTTTAAGACTTTTAAGTGAGGCATATTTAATGTAAACAAAGTATAGGTACTTTTTAAAGTAAAGGTATAGTTATTAAAAATGTGGTGATTTATTTGTACACATGTGTGCAGCAATGACTCACCCTGTTTGAAATTTATCGACATTTCTGCAAGTCTGCGTGTGCGCATCTCTATTACAAAAGTAGCCTCGTCTGCTACGAGTCTGCGTTTAGTATATAGGCTTTGACACCTTACCATGTCTTCTCAAGTTCAAGTAGGTACCTACCAAGAAGTGTTAATTGGTACATTTGCTGGTAGCTGCTCGCTTCTAATACAGCAGTGGGCTAATACCATCCATTTAAAATCCACTTTAAATATTTCAACTAATCAATTTAAACCTATACATTAACCGGACTATTCTCCAGAAATTTGAATGACGACCGTTAAACAATACAATACAAATATTCATTACAAAAAAAAAATTCATTTTTTTTTTCGTTACACGTCATTTTCATTTTTAGTTATACATATCCTGTGAAAATGTATTGTAGTTCTTTATTCCACGAAGATTATGGCGATTCTGTGTACATCTACAATAATAAAATCATTTTTCAAAAATCGAGTGCGTGTAACAAGTTTTATCGATGAGAATAATGACGATTAGTCATTGTTATCATTTTCCTCATCCTGGAGAATGTTCAAAACCGTCCGTCAAGTTTTATCGATGAGAATAATGACGATTAGTCATTGTTATCATTTTCCTCATCCTGGAGAATGTTCAAAACCGTCCGTCAAGTTTTTTCGATGAGAATAATGACGATGAGTATCATTATCCTCATTATTTTCATCCTGGAGAATGTCCAAAACAGTTCGCCTATTTTTTTAAACGTGTCAGGTTACCAAGATCTAACTGTGATGTAGTAGGTACTTAGAAGTGATGTGAGGTATGCATAGTGGCGGCTGCTAACGCGGCGTCGTTGTGGGCGCGTTCGTAGTAGAGTAGGTACGCCGCGCACCGCAGCACCTCCGAGAGAGACACCTCGTGCACCAGCGTGTCTGAGGTGTACCACCATCTAGGGGGAAAACACATTCATTTTAAGGCTGTTCTTGATTTAAAAGAGCTCGATTTACAATAAGAATGAAGTTAGCTATGCTACAATTCCTGAATATCATCACGATTTAAAGGAGCTCATTTTAAAATAAGAATGAAATTAGCTACGATACGATTCCTGGATGATACAAAGATCCACACAATATTATGATTAGAAGTAAATTTTGTCATACGCAACGTGGGACAGCGTTGTGTGTGTGAACAGGTTAATAAAATTAATCGTTTATAAGGTAGAAACCAGTAAAAAGAGACTGGTCACACTAATCTAAAAAAAATAACGTGTTAGTTTACCTAAACATCCGAATTAGAAAAGTACAAAATTTACGTGATACCTACCACTTTTTAATTGAAAGTAATTTACAAAATATATACGGTCAAATTGAGAAAACCTCCTTCTTTCGAAGTCGGTTAAAAACTGGTTCAACATTCGAGCAAAATTCCAACAAGTTTAACCAACATACTTGTGCACTCGTAATAATAAAGCATACCTCTTCGCTTCAAACCCGTTCCCCCGCCTGTAGGTAGCGAAGTGTCCGGAGCGCGGTCCGCCGACGTGCACGACGACGGCGACGAGGCGGTACAGCGCACGCGCACGCTCCGGCGTCACCGCGCCGCCGCCTGCCGGGATGAAGCTGCGACCTATGAACGGCTGGATCTCCATCTAGGGGGGAAAACGATACATAGATAGATAGAAACACTTTTATTGTACATAAAAAGATACAGGAATAGGTGCAACGCGCGCGCGACAAACTACTGAGGCACCTTTGAGCAAATCAAAAGACCGACACCGCTCGGCTCGACCGAGCACGCGCCTTCCTCGGGCGAGGCTGCTCGGTCTGTGTGGACGCGCCTAATTTCTTATTACATTGTGCGCAAAGGCGGCCTATCACTAAGAATGGTCTTTTCCAGACAATCTTTGGAGTAGGTGAAGTTTAAAGATTAATTTTAGGATACTACAAACTCATACTTATAGATTAGAAATGGTCTCTTGAGTCAATATTACTTAAATAATCACACATGGTATGGATATCATCGCATGCCAACTTTACACAGACACCTGAGAAAATCTCACAGTGAGCATGCTACAAATACAGACCTACAACTGTAATCTTACCAGACACATACATACATACATATCCGTCACGCCTCTCTCCCATCGAGGTAGACAGAGACTTCCCTCCACTTGCTACGATCCAAAACACACTTCTTTCGCTTCATCCATCAGTCGCCTCATACAAGTACCTGTGGCTGCGGGTACTCAGCGAAAGGCGCCATAGAGAGCGCCTCGGGGAAGGCCACGTGCTCGCCTCGTTTACTCAGACCGCCGTCAGACCACTCCACGCGGCCCACGTGAAGGCATAGGCAAGCTGGCAGCTGTACCATGTAATGAATAATGGGCATTTTAATAGGGTTTAAAACCTAGTAAGTACAATAATTAGGTCAACAAAATATGACCAAGGTCAAGTAAAAGAAAAAAATAATATTGGGTCTTATCAAGAAGTCAAATTGCTGGCAGAAGAAAGACAAAGATGGCGTTTACTCCACCGACAAGAGCCTGGCTCTTAAATAAATAGATAGGTACAACAATAAATAATGGATATAGTAACCCTTAGATAGCATATAGCAAGATGTGATAAAAAGTCTGTCAATAAGTCAATTGTGTTAGATAAAAATAGTGAAAAATTCTGAACTCAATAACTCGATATGTAGCTAGAGACCGAAAGTAATAGCGGATGAGGAGTCTTTGCCCAGCATTGGGATACAAATGGCTACTTTAGATTAGAATAACACTTTCCCGAGCATAACAAGAAACATTAAATTCTTGTAGTTATCATAGTTAAAATAGCCAATGGGATCTCATACCTTGCCAAAGCTAACAGTGCGTATATGCATAGTGTGCGAGCGATCCTGCGTGGGCGCCGGTGGTACAGACTCTGGGGAGCACTTGCTGCAGCGGACTCCTTTCACCATCTCTGGGGCCGTGAATGCGCGTAGTAGACCTACAAAGATAGGATGATTGAGACTACTTCGTGTCGAAGTGCATCTGATTTAGTGTGCGGTCACATCTGCGTAACGTACCGCGCGGGACGTTCGGTTCAATAAGCTCGCGAAACATCAGCTGAAATTACGTCGCATACATTTACTCCGGCCGCTGAACGTTCCGTGCGGTACGTTACGCAGGTGTGTCGCGTCGCGAACCTTAATTTTTCGTTTAACTAATTTAACTAAATATTTTTTTCATTTCATTTCAACATAACTTACCAGTCAAACTGTACGTGCCATTCATTCCAACACTAGAGTTTGTCATGGATAATGAGATGCTATCGAATTTGTCGTATCTTATAGGACTCTGTAAACAAACAAACACATTTTTTTCTTTAAGTTCTAAGTTATGCCAGTAAAAAAAAAGCTATTGCTTACACAATCCTTTTAACAGACTATAAAAGACAGTTTATTTATATTTAAAAGTTTATACGCTACTCGTACCTTTGTGGAGCAAACAGTGCATTGCAGCCGTGACGCGAGCGTGCCCCTGAACGGCGGCGCGGGCGCAGGTCGCGGCGGCGCACACGGCACCCAGCGCCGCCCCACCGCCGACAGCTGGCACAGCGACCGGGACACGCCCTTCGTCAGCCGGGCGGGTGGCGGCGGCTCTGGGGGGGGGACTTAACTCTTGTACTTTTAAATACTCAATACTTTATTGCAAAGTAAGTTCTACATTGCAGCTTACAGCTATATTGTAAGATTGTTTGTGGACCCTGTTATAATAATAATAATAAAGCCCTTTATTCTATGAAAGAAACGGTAGTTTTACAGAGTTTGATAGGATGTTTTTAAAGAATGTCTCTTAACATAGTGTGCCTCTCGGCACAGGCCTCCTCCGACGACTTCCACTGTGACCTGTCTCTTGCTGCTCTGGACCCTGTTATAGGGCACGGCAAATAAAATAGAGGATGCTTCTCTTACTTATACTTTTTAGACATTTCTGTCAGCAGGTGGTGTCTAATAGGATAATGAGTCTATGGATCCATTTCAAGACTTACAGATAAAATTTGACTGACAGATATTTTATATTTGTCTCTGTCTAAAACGTCATGTTTTATGAAATAGACATAGGTTTATCTGTCTGTTTTCTATATGTAGGTAGTGAAATGGCCACTGTAAGTTTTTTTTACAAGAATTTTCAACTTTTCTTGATTCCTAGATGTATATTGTACCTGGTTCAACGAGATCAGGTTCATCAGTGAGCGCGGCGGAGGCGGGGCGGAGCGCGAGCGCGGAGGGCGTGGGCGGGGTGGAGTCTGCGCGCGCGGCGGGGGGGGACGCGGGCGACGCCAGCGCAGACCACGCGCGACCGTTGCCGCCCAGACCTAGCGCGTCTGATAGGCAGCCTGGCTGTATGAGGGAACAATAAAATGCAGTGATTGCATTAATCATAAAATTGTTTCACACAATAAATGTAGACTTAAAATCAAAAGGAATTGTAGCATCAAGGATATTGTTTGTTTAATATAATTTTCTATTATGTTTATTAAAGCTGTTAGTTTTCCAATAAATAAATAAATATAGATTTTATATCCCATTTGTCATCAAACCATAGCTTACTTAAACTTTATGTGACTAATGAATCCAGTACTTATATATAGATCAATAAAATAGTTGAATAGGGAATAGAAGTTGTGTCATATCAGGTGCTAACAGCAGAGAATAGAACAGAGTGACAAATACTCAACAAACAAGAGCAAATTATGTAGGTATTCCAGTCAAAATTCTCAATGTACCTTCTTAGCCATAGCATTGGTTTCCTCCTCGATACAAGAGAGCAGCACATGCAGCAGCTCGTGGGCATCCTGCTGGTCAGCCGGTATTACCCAGCCGGCTGCTCTCAGCGCCTGGAGGACACCGAGGGGGCACACCGGGGTGCCGCGCGCTGACTCATGAGTGCCGTTTACCACTAGAAGGGAGAATGAGGTTGTAGGCAGCAGATGTTGGGGCTGGTTATTAAATAATTGAAAATCTTCAAGTATTTGCACGAACTGGGTTTTTATTCACTTAATTTTTGCACACCAAAAGTTACATAGCACACGTAATCGTAGCAGAGCGGGAATTTTAGAGAAGTGAAAAAAGTGTTGCTACGTAAATGAAATATAAAACTACTGTTTTGTTGGTGTTGCCAACAGAGGTCAGAATAAGAATTAAAGAAACTTATTGTGGAAATAAAAAAATAAAGTGCCCATTTTGCCATCTACAGATAAAATGTATCTGATAGATATTTTATACCTGCCTCTGTTTAAAATTTGTCTTATGAAATAGACATAGGTTTATCTGTCAGCTAAATTTTATCTGGAGATGGTGAAACAAGCCTGAAGTATGATAAAAATTGTCGTAATAAAGAAACTGATTAAGCTTCACTACATGCATAGTTTGATACACCAACGCAAGATGTCTTGACAATTTTCTTTTCCAAATCATGTTTGGTCTGTATCTCTTTGTGTGTAATAAAGTATTTCTATCTATGTATCTATCATTCCTTGTAGGAAATGACTAGTATTTCCATCTTATGAGAAATATTCAAGCAACAAGTATAATAACAACATTATTTAAGCATTGGTACATAATACACATTTCAATGTAATATCCCACAAGCATTCAACAATAACTAACGTTTACAAAATTCACTGCTAACTCAAAACAATGGACTTATCAATTCAATGAACTAAACACACATAGTTTGCATTACTAAATTTTATATTCTAATTGTTTCTGCTTCTAATTGAGGTCCCACAGCTGGACAAGTTTCTATAAATTTCATAAATGACATTTTTCTTGCTTGGTTTCCTTTTTTCTGGTCTTTTCATAATTTAGATAGACAATAAATGATACTATGTACTCTAAAAGATAAAATATACCTTCAATAACAGTATAGAGCGTAGTGATCATGCTATTATGTGAGTCCGCCTTCGCATAGCGCTTGAGCCAATCGATGAAAGTGGGACAGGCTGCGAACGCTTGCAGCAGTGTGTTGAGGAAACAGGTACGGCCCAGGTTCTGGAGGCCGGCGATCTGCCCGCGCCGCTTCCTCACACGCGGCGCCCCCCCAGGGCCCCACAGCACGAAGGCGCCCACCACCACGGCCGCCGTCAGCCCCGCAGCCACTAATATCCTGTCTCCACTCTCCATTGTCTCTCGATCAAACTGCCCTGGATAAGATTTCACCACTTCAAGCCTCACATGCTCATAGATAACTGATAGTGGTATCTCTCAGGTGAAATTGTGTAACGATTTACACTTGGGTTTCTTTCAATTTAGCGAAAAATCTCAGAAAATGCGAAATAAAATCCACTTTCGAGTTTGACTTTGATTGATATTTGACTTGAAATTGACGTATGTCTTCCAGTGTGACCACAATAAATTGATGAATTTATAATTTTAAAAAAAGGAGCAGGTTTTTTTATCGTTTTTAACCACTAAGTTTTTAACTGAGGGTTTCATTTTATTATTTTTCATACAATAGAATTTTAAATATTGATAATTTTTTAACGATATTTCTATTGTGCTTACTGTATAAATAAGTGGCTCAAATATTGAAAATGTCTGGCTGAAACCTAAAAAAAACTGTCTGTCACTTTGACATTGACAACAGCGTTGTGTTTTGCAATTTTGTGGTTGTTTTCAATTTGTTTTGATTAAATTTTTCGATCTAATTTTGCATGGCAGTGTGTTCCTAGCAGTCGTTAATGATAACCGCTGCCTTGCGCTGTGTCCGGTACTATATTCGAGATAACATCGAAGCAATAGGCAAGAGTCGCAACGGTTAACATTAGTTCTTGAAGAATGGTTATGTAGTAATCGTGTTTTGTGCAAATTTTGAGACAATGATACCGTCGAATACGATATGCGTGTCACAGGAAGGTCCAGCCAACGCGCTGGCCCTCAACAAGGACTGCTCACAGGTCGTCATCGCCGGCCGGAATGGTATCAAAATTTGTTAAATTATTCAATTTTATTAATACTCTGTTATCAAAATTCTTAAGTGACTAATGTGTTCATTACAGTATTTAAAGTATTCTCAATCGGAGAGAATGAGTTCTCCGAAGTGTGCAATTTAAGAGTTGGCAAGAATTTGAATCTGAACTTTTCATCTATTGACGTTGCTTGGAGTACTATTGAAGGTAAGTCTTTGGTCGCAGAGTCAATTAAAGTAATATAAAAGTACCTGCAAAACGAATCATTCTATTTTAATATTTGTCAAATGGCTGAGTTGCATTTTGAAATAAAAAAAATCTACCCTCATTTAATGTGCTATTTGACTTTTTCTTCTTATTTCCTTTTTACTAAAATATTTATTAAATAGTGTAAAAATTATTTCGAATTAGAAAACACGCTAGCAACAGCAGCAACAAACGGAGCCGTGGTAGTTTGGAACCTCGGCCGCTCAGGGAGGTCTAAACAAGAACATGTGTTTTCTGATCACAAGCGCACTGTTAATAAGGTACTTACATTTTAAATTTACATACAGAGTCATTTATAGAAATGTCCCTAGTTTCAAAGTTTATTTGGACTAAGATCTTTCTTCTAGCTTTTGCCTCTGGTGCTTGCCTAGAAATTGTAGATAATTGCAAATGTACATACATGATCCTGTATGGAAGGTAGTCTGGAAGAAATCACTCTAAGTGCATTTGGGCAATCTGTACTTACTTAGTGTGTATTGTTTTTTTTCTGTGTATTTCTTGTGTGTAATAAAGAATTTCTATCTATTTATCAATCTATGTATTCATAGGTGAGTTTCCACCTAACGGAGCCAGCTCTCCTAATCTCTGGTTCCCAAGATGGTATGATGAAGTGCTTCGATCTACGCATGAAGGAGGTAGCCAGGACTTTCATCAGGTATGTCTACTTTAAAACCAGTTCTTATTGGATTTGCTATAAACAAATACTTAAATGTTTATTGCATACTAGTACCGTTATTACAAAATGTGTTTAACGGACTATCTACACAGATCTGGGCCGTGCCTGGGACATGACGACGTATTGTTTTCCCTCCTGACGGGCCACGGCTCGGACACCTCCCAGGCACGGCCCGGATCTGTGTAGATAAACCTATAAATTTAGTTCTAGGAATTATGTTATTTTTTGACGTTTTGTCTATAGCCGAAATGTAATTTCTCCAAGTAAGTTCTAAAACTGTATATAAAACTCGTTTTGTAAACGGCATAGGTTTACATAGGTCTTATAGTAATAAAGATAGTACTAGCTTAGGACCCTGACTAGGGCACAGCAATGTACTGTAGTCCAGTGTCTAATTTTCTTTTATTGCTGAACATTATTTTTGTTATTTGTTAAAACAATTTATGAATATCATGTGTTACATTTAGTCAATGCTTCCTAAAACTAATTTGATTATTTTATCTCAATTTGGTATTTAGGTCACTGGTTGATTGTACTAAATTGTCTGCACTTTGTCAATATAATTGACCTATTATTTAAAGTAAATATTACTAATTATTCCTTCTATTGGTACCTTCAAATCTATTGTTTTGATAGCAAGTATTTAAGTGTTATGGCAAGACAACTTTTTGAAAGTTTATCACCTGATATTTTTTTATATGTGCTTTTAGAAAGTTCTTCATTATTATATTTTAAGTCTATAGCTTAAACTACTTATCTATTTACTTGATAGTTCTTCTTATTTGCTATTTTAGCTTTGTTAGATACTTATGAAGCGTAGGAAGTATGTTTGTATCAATTGTATCATAGCAAGTGGATAAATGTAGTCTCTGCCTTCCCCTATGGGAAAGAGGCGTGACAGATATGTAACTTAAGGATGCTTAAAACTACCTAACAAGACAATCTCATCTCTCCAGCAACACAGAATCAATCCGCGACGTGCAATTCAGTCCCCACACGGCTCATACGTTCGCAGCGGTGTCTGAGAACGGCAACGTGCAAGTTTGGGACGTCAGACGCCACGAACGGTGTCTGCAACAGTTCACGGCGCACTCGGGGCCCGTGTTCGCCTGTGACTGGCACCCTGACGTGCCCTGGCTGGCTACTGCGTCCAGGGACAAGACTATTAAGGTTAGCTAATGTACTTTTTATTCGTTTATTTATTTATTGGAATACCAACAGCTTCATTATACATATTAGTTATGTGTCTGTTGTGTCATAATTATTTTATTTAAGAGTTAGACTCTTGTCGGTGGAGTATCCGCCAATTCCGCCATTTACGCCTATCTTCTGCCAGTGCTTTGACTTCTTGAGTAACTTGAGTGTTCATTGAAGGAAAGGTTGAGGGAAGGAGAAAGTTAACGTCATGTCGTATTAAGAAGTCAAAGCACTGCTAAGTATGTTTCGTTATTTAGGTGAATTTATCAAAGGTGGAGTGGAGTGTATAGGAGAGACAATCAAACACCATAGCTCAGTCTATGGCAGTTCTATTAGCGTACTAGCGTATTTTCTTAACTAATCTAAGAATTTGAATTGCTATTTGGTACCTTTTAGGTACCACTGTATCATAACTGTGAATCTTATAGTATGACTGTAGGCATTACTTTTGCATTATTCAGTTTTCGGATTTTTACTAGACTATGGACTTAATAAAACTGTGATATCTAACAGGACAGCTAAAGAAATGGTTATGGGGTTCAAATAATATACTCATACATAATATACCTATTATTATATTCGGAAAACAATAATTACCTTAAACATACCGTATAGTTAGAAAAGTGTGAAACTGACATAGTGATTTCATAATGCATTCGTTAAAAGCTAAAACTGCATAATATTTATTACAAAATTACTCGTAAACACAAGATACTTACCTACCTATAATGATACTAAATCCCTCCCTCCGTCCAAGGCCGGCACGTGTGTGACGTCACACGCATTAATCTTTAAACAGATATGTCCATTAGAAGGATATTTGTAATACGTAGTAAGTGCAGTGTTAAGTAGGTGGCGGTTAATGCGTTTTTGAATTAGATGAGTTGAGACACGTGTGGATAGGTGATTTTGTTTATTATTTATTTATATTTATGTTTCATAACATTATAAGCATAATTTTATTAATTATTTTTTGTTTTGAACTTAAAAATAGAATGCTGTTTTCAACTGGGAATAAATTATTACTTTATTTTACTTTAACTAGAATAGTTTTTGTAATATTTGCATTTAACACTGTTTATTTTGAGTTACGAAAAGTTTGCGTTGCCATAGACAATGGAATATTAAACCGTAAGAGATACTGCATTAAACATTTCTATTCTATTCTAAGTAAAGAGTCTGTATCGAATAACTCTTTCGAGTTTTGTAAAATAGAGTAACTACGAATTGTTATCAAAATACATCCACCAAATAGCAAAGCGATTGTTACCTCTTGATATGCATAATCATGAAAACAAGTGGGTCACTTGATAAGCGTCTGGGCGAGTGAGACGCGCCGCGCGATACATGCATGTTGGAGAGATAACTTGCGATATAATTGGTGTTATGTCACTTTTATGCATTTATTTATATTGCTAATATATGCATTTGCTCAACGGCGTCGCGGCAGACCACGGAAAAGGTGGCGGGACGAGCTGGACACCTTCTTAAGTAGCTGGGCGGAAGAAGCTCGAGACAGAAAGTCATGGCGGATGAGGAGAGAGGCCTTTGCCCAGCAGTGGGACACAAATGGCTAGATTAGATTAAATTTAGATTAGATGCATTTGCTCTTTAGCCTTTTGAGCGCGAGAACAAGTATATTCTTTAGAAAGGCGGCAGGTCTTTTGGGTTTCATAACAACTACACTACATAAAAGGCGTCTGCTATAACTAACTGTTCATAAACCCCCCAGTTGCCAGAAAAAATACATACATACATATCTGTCACGCCTCTTTCCCATCAAGGTAGATAAAGACTACTTCCCTTCACTTGCTACGTTCCAAACACACCTCTTTCACTTCATCCACATTCATCAGTCGCCTCATACACCTATACCTAAATATTTCGTTGTATTTAAAAGATGAGGGCGGTAAATATTTAATGGATTATCTTGAAGGTCTATTTAAAATAATATTCAATCAAAAATTGTTATATTCAGCAACAGACTGTAGGTTATTGGTTTTTTTTTGTATTTAGTATTTATTTATTGCAAAAAGTTACATTTTCGTACATTACAGTATAAAATAGGAGTGTTGGTTGTTGGTATTTTTAACTCACGAAATTCCTTAATCCTTTATTGGTTCCGAAGTTCAAGGCTTACTTCTAAATCTTTGACAAAGAACAAGGAATTAAAAATGAAATGATGTCATAGTTCAACGTACGATTGTAAGTAGGTAAATCGTTTTGTGAATCTGTCCACTGTTTGGCGGTCGTTGTCCTACATACTCAGACGTCTCTATTATTAACCCGTGTAGACGGAAATAAAACTATATTTCGATAAGCTAATTTAACTACAATTTAACTATAGGCGTGGCGATGAGTCGATAGAGCGCCTACTAGTGCAGGGCAAAGTTGAAGGCACTCGAGCACGAGGTAGATCGCCTATGAGGTGGACGGACCAGATAAGAACAGCTGTGGACAGTTCCTTGCACGTCTGCACCAGAAAGGCGGCCGTCAGACAGGAATGGCGGCGTATTGTTAGGCGAGCCACTAACAGCTGAAATGAGGACCACGACCACTCTGCCAAGTGTGCAACGAAATGAAATGAAATGTTTATTTAATCTTGTAGGACGAGTTTGACATCACATAAGACGGGTCATTTTTTAAAGTTAATGCTAGACTAATCCAACGACTAAGACTAAGAAAAATTTAACTACTGACAGATAAATTAAAGAAATAAAAGAGAGGCTTGTCAATTATATGCCTTAGGGGCTGTTTCAACATAGAACAGAACAACACAGAAAATACCACATAGATACAAACCACGACAGATAAAATAAACACAGCCATACATACCAAACCAAACCATACCATCTACCTACAGATAAAATTTATCTAACAGATATTTTAAACCTGTCTGTCTAAAACGACATGTTTTATAAAATGGACATAGGTTTATCTGTCAGTTAAAATCTATCTGTAGGTGGAGAAACGGGCACTTAAACTAGTTATAAAAACAACAGGTTTTTATGCCAGCTAAACAAATATTAAGAACGATCTTGTCACCAGGTATGGGATTTACACGCGAAGCCCAACTTGGAGCACACCATATACACCATAGCATCTGTGGGGCATGTTAAATGGAGGCCGCAGAAAAAGTAAGTTATTTTTTGACATAGTATAAGTAAAGTAGGTAAGTAAAGTTTTAAATCTATCTATAGTACCTTATGGACTTAAGGGGAGGTAGCTCAAGATCGAAAGTCATGGCGGATGAGGAGAGAGGCCTTTGCCCAGTGGTGGGACAGAAACGGCTAGATTAGATGAATGAGATTAAGAATTAGTATCTTAGCCTAATCTATGTCTAGCAAGGTTTTTTCTAGCAATGTGGCAAAACAGTTTATAGATTATTCTATTTTATAGTTTTAAATAGTGCCAACCTTACACTAATGTGGCAGTATAAATTTTCAATTCTGCCAACATGGCGGCATAGGAACTATTTCATGAAACGCACTTTAACTCGACTATGACAAGCTTTTACTTAAGTATACAAATTCGAATAATTAATAAACAAACTCTTTCTATGTTTCCTAGGTTCCAAGTAGCATCATGCGCGCTAGTCCTAGACTGCGCGGTGCACGTGTGGGACGTCCGCCGGCCGCACGTCCCGCTCGCCACCTTCGCGGAGCATCGTGACGTCACCACCGCCATCGCTTGGCAAGCTAACCCGCATGCATTTCTCTCTACTAGTCGAGTAAGATATCCTATAGTTTTATGTAACTTTGATTTTCGGTGTGATTTGTTATAAATGTTTAAATACTTAAACAAACAGACTATAGATTAACGGTCTCAACTCTCAGTGGACCAAATAAGACGCCTGATAAAAAATAATAGCAAATACAAAAATTGACATTTTGCTAAAATTAAAACTCAGGCGCTGACGAATATAACGATAAATCATAAATCCGCTAAGTAGTGCATTTTGTTTCTTTTATGCGACGTTATGTATCTGAGTTTAGGCGTGTGGTTTGGGCTTGATCCGTTGGAGAAAAGAGTTTAATATGTAGTTTAAATATTGTACCTATTCTTGATCCTGTTGAATGACCATGCCTCATTATGCCTTCCGTGTGTACCAGGATTGCAGCCTGTACCGGCACCGGTTCACCGAGGCGGCGCACCCGGTGCTGTGGGCGAACCCGCAGGGCGTGTGCGTGTCGGCGCGCGGCGACGTGTGCCACGCCGCGCCCGACTGCCCGCTGCCCGCACTGCCGCATCGTCCGCCCAGCACACTCTCAGCGCCATCATTGGGGTAAGTGGACGTAGATAGCAGTTTGAAGAAAATTAATAGGATAATTGTTCTTTAAGACATTAAAGAATTCCAATTAACCGACCAACTTGTGTTACATCTGTGTTTCGCTTTTCTTTCTTCGTTATGTTATGTCATTTTGATGTATTCCATTGTAAAGTTTTCTTTCTGTAGCATTTTATCTACAAGTGTTTATCTCTTCCCCTCAGTCGCAAGCAACCAACAGCGGGCTCCCTCAGTGCGTCCGCGCAGGCAGCCCTCGAGCGAGCGTTCCCGGGGGGCGCGGCGTCCTCGCTCCAGCGATACCGTGCGCCGCCCACTCACAGCCCAGTGCTGTGCTGCGCTAGGGAGTACCGCATGACGGGGCAGCCGCCGCATCTCTTGGCCGAACATAATGCTGCGGTGGCTAAGAAGTATGATAGGCATATGGTTAGTATGTATTTTGTTAAAAACATAGTTTTCAATATTATTTCATTGTAAAATTGAATGCAATTCAAAACTATAAAACAAATGTTCCCATTTTACTATGACACAGTCGACAGTTAGATTGTGGTTTTTAATACTGTAAGAGGATTTGGATTGCTCATTTTGTAGCAGAATACAAATTAATCATAATAATGGACTAAATCTATTGCAACATCTCTCATTTTGTCTGAATATTTTTTGCGAATGTGTTCGTATAAAAGTGTTGCGGTACGTAGGTGTGCGTGGTGTGGGAGGTGGTGCGCACGGTGTACAGTGCGCGCGGTGCGGGGGGTGGAGGGGGTGCGGGGGGCGCGCAGGCGCCGCGTGCGCCGCCGCCGCAGGCCGACCCGCCGCCGCCAAGGGACCCGCCGCCGACGATGCAGTCTTACAGGTAAATAACGATTGTCCCCCAATGTAGGTTAAGAGATGACTAATGTCTAAACATACATATCATCACATTTTATTCACTGAAACATCCAAACACACTTTCACAAAACTAAACGATTCTTGTTCTTTTTATTAGGGTTCCGTAGCAAAAGGGTAAAACGGGACCCTATTACTGAGACTTGGCTGTCCGTCTGTCTGCCTGTCTGTCCGTCCATCTATCACCAGGCTGTATCTAATGAACTATTGTAACAATAAATCGAACAACATAACAAGTGTAACTAATTTCCCAGCGCGGTGGAAGAAGAGCCCATCGAGGAAGTGTCAGAATGGGCAGACACACAGTTCCACAACAGCGGGGTGTTGGGTATGCCGACGCATAGCATCTACATCCCGCCGAACAAGTACGCTAAACATCGCAATGGAGATGGTAAGCAATCTTGGTATTTGGTAACATAACAGTACTAAAATGTAAAGATATCAGTACGCCTTACATTTCTTTAATGTTGTTAGTTCTAATGATTTGCCTTCAATGTTTTATCAGGCGTTTATATAAGTTTAAATGCCTGTTTCACTATCTCCAGATAAAATTTAACTGCCAGATAAACCTTTGTCTATTTCATAAAACATGACGTTTTAGACAGAGACAGCTATAAAATATCTGTCAGATAAGTTTTATCTGTAGATGGTGAAAGAGGCCCTAACTCACTATTTTAAAATTGTAATTTGTATGTAATTTCTATTCCAGACGAAGTAGGCTGGGTGTCAGCTGCGTCTGCGCACTACGTGGACGTAGAGGCTGCTGATTGGACGCTGCCGGAGGAGGCGTTCCCGCTGCGCACCGCTCCCCCGCACCCACCGCACGCGCCCGAGCCCACGCTGCTGGCCGTGCACATGGCCGACGACAAGGACAACGACCTCAATGCTAATAATGGTGAGGAATTGTACATAAAAAAATCGACGGCCACAGAGGTAGAGGTCGGCACTTGGTAAACTAGCCAAAAGTTACCGGAGCGAGGGAAAGATGAAAGGATTGGGAGGCCTTTGCCCAGCAGTGGGACACAACAGGCTATCAAAAAAAGCATCTGAGCATTTTAATTAAGCTCCAAACAAAGTAAAACCGAAAAATGCTGAAATCTAAAAAAAAATTTACTGAAAACGCCTGAAAAAATGTATAAAGCAATTATTCTAAATTGCAAATGGTAAAATAATAATTCAGGCGTTTTAAATACTCATAGTACTTTTTAGAGTAAGATTATAATACGCAAGTATAATACGTAGGAGTAACAATGTCATCGAGCGGCGCGCACGCGCACGTGTCCCCGGGCGGCACGTCGTCGTCGCCGTCGTCCGGCTCGGCCGGCTCCGGCACCGTCAACAACAACCACTCGCCGCAGCTGCATCGACAGTACTCGTATAATCAGATGTCTACTGGGACTAATGTAAGTGGAATAATGCTACAGGTATAAAAATATTTTAACCGACTTCGAAAAAGGAGGTTCTTAGTTTGAATTGTTTGCATGTATTTATTTTTACCCTATTATCTCGCGTTTGGCTGAAGCGACATTAATCTGTTTGAAGTCGGTTTTTTTATGTAATAGTTTTTACTAATTCTTTTAAATACAATTAAGTATTCATCTATAAGGAAGGAGTACGGTAAATTCTTAATATTCGTCCTGATTCGACCTAATCGAGAGACAAAATCTACAGCTGTGATTTAATCCCTAGTAAAAAATGTTGAGTTTACGCCAGATTATTTGTTATTCGGCGCAGGGCGGACATCTAGCAATAGCTACAAAAATAGGTGTTTCATTGTTTTTGTCGGCTCTACATTGACAAGCTAATATGACTACAGGCATCAGACGTGGAGAGCGGTCGTCTGTGCGTGCGCGGGTCGCCGGGCGGCTGGGGCGGCTGGGGCGGCTGGGGCGGCTGTTGGGGCGGGGTGGACGTGTCGGGGCTGCTGGCGGCGGCGGTGCGCGCGCACGCAGAGCTGGGCGACGTGCAGACGCCCGCCGTCGTCATGATTGCGTTACAGGAGCATCGGTATGTAACACACCCTACACACGATTCAACTTCGCATTCAATCTGGGACCCAAATCTAATTTAAAATAGCTTCAGTTGTATGTCGGCAGAGCAGTTTTGTGTAAGAAAAACTATATGTTTTTTATTAAAAGTATTTTTTTCTGAAACCGTAGAAGCGACCTGTTCCCGTACATAGACGAATGCCTACAAGAGCAATGGCTGCTCGGATACATCGAGTTGCTGCAGAGGAACAAACTGTGGAATGTTGCTGCACAGGTAAAACAATTTAATTCGATTCTATGTGTGAAATAGTGAACTCAGACTAACTTTGATCTTCCTACTAACATAATATACTATGCTAATTTGTCTATGTAAAATCATCCTGGTAACTAAGGTGTGATTGACGAAAGACCTGGTCATCCATAGTACATAGGGTATCCTAGTTTGGGGACCAGGTACTATTTTAACTTAAAACACGAGAATAGGTTTAAGTACTTGTAAATAAACGTATTATGTAAGTATCCATAAGAAAGTGTAAAGCTGTGAAAAATAAATCTATTTTTATTTTTATTATTATAAATGCCAATGTTTAAATGGATGAATGTTTTTTTTACTTTTTCACACGAAAAATCGTTAAACTTATGTTAATGAAACTTTGCTATATTGTAGTTGGCACATCAAGATAACAAATAGGCTATAATATTTTAAGATATCTCTAGTTATGTGTAACCCCTCAGGTGGTGCGTCTGTCGTGGCTGGGCAGTGTGTGGAGTATCTCGCAGCAGTCGACGCTGGTGCCGCTGTGCTGCGCGCGCTGCGGCCGCCGCACCCGGCCGCACGCGCCCTGCGACCGCTGCGTCGGACATCCGCATCCCGATCTATGTGCCGTGTGCCATCAGGTACGTGGACTTAAATTGCAGGAAGAGTATTGTTGTATCTTGAAATCAAACCGCAAATTAATTAATTACATACATACGTACATACATATCCGTCACGCCTTTCTCCCATTGGGGTAGGCAGAGACCACTTCCTTCCACTTGCTTCGATCCAAACACACTCTTTTCGCTTCATCCACACTCATCAGTCGCCTCATACATGCCCGTCGGTTTAGGGTACTCTTGATTTGACCTTTCTTAAGTAAGTCCCCGATTTAATCGAGGTACGTTCGTCTTGGCCTTCCCCTCCCAGCATTTCCATCCACTCTTGCCTTGTATAATTAATAATTAATTACGTTTATTTAACTGACTAGATGTGTTGAAACATTATTATAGTACTATGACAATAAATGTTCTTTATCTTTATCTTGAGAGCAACCACACGGTACAATGAATGGAAACCAAGAGAGAGGGAGAATCATTCACGCATCAGTTGCGTTCACAATAAGCTAAGACTGCTTTCAAGATCCCACAAGTACCTATCTTGAGAATTGCAATCATTTTCCCTAATTTACTTAATATACATACGCCTCTTGCCCATTGGGGTAGGCAGAATCCACTTTTCCCTCAACTTGTTACGACCCAAACGCACTCCTTGTAATTATTTAAGCTGAATTAAATTGAATTTTCTGTCGGTATCGAATGTGATGTGTTCGAAATTCATAGAGAAAGGATAACGTCGTCAGGAGGGTAATTTAGTCTACGTAATATGTAGAATAATATACATGAATCCTATTTATTTACTTTTTATTGTTAGAAACAGAAAAGAAGAAAAAAGTTATACAAAAGGTTATAGCATATCTCTAAAAGAAATCTAAAAAAGAAGACATTTAAAAAGTTTTGTAATATGACGACAGTTTTCTTATATAGCAAATGTAATTACCAGGTGGTCCGCGGCTTGTACGCGTGGTGCCAAGGCTGCGCACACGGCGGTCACCTCCAGCACATGCAGCACTGGCTGCAGAAGCACCAGCTCTGTCCAGCTGGCTGCGGGCATCACTGCCAGCTCGGATGAGGAGCATCTTTATCACATCACAATTGTAATTGCAAAACATCATCAGCTTATACCTGCCCACTGCTGAGCACAAGCCTCTCCAACGACCGGCTCATGGCATCTTACGAGACCCTACGGATTTCACTAATTACAAAATTGTAAAATATTTAGCCTTAAACACAACTGCCATCAGCGTTAAGGCTACAACAAAGACGACCATTATGTATTTTACTTGGAAGGTAAACTTCTGATAACATTGCAATTTAAAATAAAAAATATGTAAAAAGACTAAATCAAAACGAAAATGACTTAATTATGTTATATATAAAAAAATATATTTTGACTTTACCTATATTTTAAGACCTAAAAAGCTAGACTGGTCTCATTCTAGTCTTTACGTAAGCACTAGACTGTAAATAGAATGTTGACAAAGTAATTTATAATATAAATACGTAATTTAAGTGTAATTGTGATAAATTGTTTAGCTATTTATAAGGTTAATATAAAATATATGGACTGAGTTAATGTACTTTTATATAAGTTGACATTTTGTATGGAAAATAAAAGGATTTATATGTTTTCAATTTGGTTTAATTTTCTTATTTCGTTTATCTTATTATTTAAAGTAAGAACATACTTATTTACATAAAAATACTTAAAAGTTATAATAAATGATCGAATATATTTATGATATGATAACAAAATTGTTCCATCATAAAATTGAGTGTGGTTTTCATACTTAACCAAATGCATTGTAAAGAATGATACTTCGATCACCCTGTACTAAATATTCTTTGTATTCTAGAAACTTCTAGACGATGTTACAGCATGGCAACCCGGCGCATTTCCTGCTGGTCTCCGGCAGCTCCTCGACCCGCTGTTGGCCTTTCTTCACGCGGGACACCTCGCTGATCAGCGTCAGGAATGCCTGAGGGAAACCATTGCAAGGTAGTTGAGGCTGGTGGTAACTATGGGGTGCTAAGGGTCAATTTATATTAGAACAGAAGTTGAGCGTCTATTCGAAACTGAAAATTATTATTATTTTTTTTTTTTTTTTATTTATTAATTCAACCTTAATTTCACAGCTTATCGTACCATATTGCTTCATATATTTAAAAAAAAAACGCCTCTTTACTACGCTCGACGCTCGTGTTTTGATAAATGTCAGCGCAATTTTAGACTTCAAGGTTGAATTTTGTTAAATTTGTGTTTCGGATTTTGTGCATCACTTCAACTCAGCGCAGCGCTAGTATAAATTGACCTTGAATATATTGTTACCTTCCTTCAGTCCTGAATTAAAGTTGAAGGATTTTTCCATTACCTGAATGCAGATCTATAGTTTGTTTTGGTTAATACGGTGTGGGTGTTACATGTATCTATGTGTAAGGACATCACGACGAAAATAACACAAATAATTTTGCAAATCTGTATATTTCAGCTGTTTTTCCGCATCCATTATAAATTTGTTCCGGCCTCAGATTTACATACAGTTCGATCCATACAGTGGAAACTAAACCTATAGGAAACCTTGGCAAAGTACAAAATACACGACACGCTACCACTGCAGGGAATTCCATCTCACTCTACTGGCTTGGATAGTACTGTGTTAGAAAAGGACAGGTGTAGGTTTAACGGCTTTCCCTGCAGCTGCAGTGTGATTATAAGCCTACTGCCCTAAACAGGTACAATGACCTTGTCTGGTTCACGGGGTCAGACTTTGTTTCAATTTAAAATAATAATTTATTGATTGATGATGGTTTGAAACCGTCAAAGTTGCTCTTTGCCAATAGATGGCGCTGTGGACATTTTACAAGGTAACGACAATCGATTAATTAAAATAGGTAGGTAATAAATTAATGAGTTTTCGGTCTATTGCGAAACTGTTTTGCCTCTTGACCAAAACATTTCATTTTTAAAAACTTTTATTTCATATTCAGTCAGATAAATTATTAAGATTTTACTTGTAATTGAACGAAACATAAAATTGAGCATGTGAACCAGACTTGCACCGCGATTAATTCAACATTATTATTATAAACATGTTTGTTAATTATTACATTATCATCTTGTTGTCGAAAAGGCCATTATCTTAATGGAGAGTTACTTATAATAACCTTTTCTACAACGAGTTTAATTACTGGCAGTAAAGCGACCACGCGATCTTCTGGCCCCGTTATATTCATCACTATTACTATTTATAGAGTAAATAAATAGTATTTAGTTTCTACTACTCGTGCGTGTAGCGTAGATTTGGGAAAACTTGCGTACGTCACTTGACGCGTTAACAGTAACGCCATTTAGGCCGTGGCCCCAGTAGGCAAACTGTTAGCGGCTGGCTAGTTTGCGGCGTATCGATTTAGCGCCCTTCCATATATTTGAAATGGAGTGTCCACAGTCAGCTAGTTTTCGCTCACTGTACGCAGTTTGCAGCGTTACGCACGCTGACTATCTCAGACAGCGGCTGACTCCCACCAAAACTGGTGATTTCATTGATTTGAGTTTGCAGCTAACTCTTTCAGTCCGCCACAAATTTGCGGCTCACTCAGTCAGCCGCTAACAGTTTGCCTACTGGGGCCACGGCCTTAACGTCTCAGTTAAACGCTACGTAAAGAAACGAGTTATTTTTTATTTTATTTTATAGTCTTATATGAGTGTTATTGCTATATAATTACGGGGCACATATGGACATTCAGAAAATAATTATTTATTACAAAATAATTATGATAGGTAATAATTTAATCGTTTTATAAATTTGCATTTTATTTATATCTAAAGGCGTACATTTTGTACAACTACGATACATACAAGCTAGCAAGGATCTAATAATTATAGAGATTTAAAATAAATAGTGTGCATGAAATTTATATTTTACTAGTATAGGATAGCACGTGAATTATAATTGAATACGATAGTTTAATAGAATCATAAATATAAGTTACGTTTATACACTGGATGTTGCGCAGTAAGTTATTTCTGTGGTACAACTCATTTATTATAAAGGCATAACGTCACTACGAAGTAACGAAAAACTTCATGTCGAATACTAGAGGCTGCCCGCGACTTCGTACGCAATAGTCGTCATATCTTGGAAAAAATCATATTATCTCAAATATAGCCTATGTGTTATTCTGATGTGTAAGCTACAATATTGCCAAGTTTCATCAAAATCTATCCAGTAGTGTTTACGTGATGAAGTAACAAACATTCAACCATCGGCACAAACATTGACATTTATAATATTTGTAGTATTGGAATTTTTGAAGCAGAATTCGGAATAGTTACTTATCCGAATTATAGTTGTACACAATTATTTTATAGTGATGCCAATATAAAGTTCATCAATTGAGAAAAACACCTCCTTAGGAGATTATGAATGACTTAAAATAATCTTAATTGCGTAGCCTTTAGGTTCAGGCTTTAAATAATTAATTGTGACACGTAATTTAGATTTTGAGATTATTAGGTATAGACTGTTTTTGATCCTAGATTTGGTGGAGATTCTTCAACTTTCAAAACTTAAATTAGTCAGATTTTTAAAGATATTGATTTTTGAAGCATGTTACTGATACAAATGTTACATAGAAATGTAGATGGTTTTAATAACTTCATTATTTGTAACTCTAAAGGTAACATGCTCAGTGTAATAATAATTTTGATCTTAAACAAATAAATAGACACTTATACTAGACTTTTCAGTCGGTTTTAAATTTATCTGATCGAAATATGTTTACGGGTATAATATCACTTTAATACGGTATCATTTTATTGTCTGGCTAACTATTTAGCTGCGGTTTCGTTTCATTGATAATTTCTGACCATTTGCGAACTTTCTGATCTATTCTGATCTGACCTATGTATCTCTGATCTAAGTATAAAAGTATCAATAAATAATTGTGTGTTTGTGTGTGTGTGTGTATCACAAAATTAGCAATGAAACAGTTACATACAAATGAATCATGTTACAATACAAATAACATGCAAGCACAAAGCTTTCATATAAAGGTGTGTACAGACTGGTGAAACGTAACGTGAAATGTAACATGAACACCTTACAAGCCTGGATATTATGAGAAATTGTTACAAGGTGTGTTACATTGCATTATTCGTTGCAGCGATGTGGACGGCCAATTCTTTCATTGCATGTTACATTCACCAGTCTGTACACACCATAACAATTAGTTTAAGAACATTGTCTATGGTATAATGACCATAAGCAATATTCTATGTTTTTAAATGCCAGCACCAAACGGGGCGAATGTCTTGGTTACAATATTGCATTAACATAGCCTGTCTCTAGACACGACCGTACACAATACACATAAAGCCTTGTCTCCACTGCACTCTAGGCATGTGACACACCGCTGTTAACGAATACATCAAATTATGAATACAGAAATGTCTCATTTTGCAATTCACATTTTAGTTATTTCATTAATTCAAAAAACAATTAAGTAGTATGTTTTACAAAAAATAAATAATTTCAACACACATGAGTAAAAAGATCTAAAACAGCTTGTTTTACTTATCGCAATATTTGTAATGTATCATTAACAGCGGCGTTCCACAACTAAATCAAGAAACAAGTATTCAAACGATCAAACAGCATCCATGAACGCATTCCTCGCGACTCAACCGAGCGCCAACAACTTAAACCGAACAATCCGTTTAAGATCCTCTAAGACCCTTAGTCCGCACTCAACATAAACACTGAAGGGGCCTCGAATGCCGCCACATCGGGCCGGAGGCAGCACATGGCAGCCTCTACAATATGTTGCATTTTATGCGCCTGCGTTTCTTCCCTTTGACGTCGCCGTTAGTCGCACGCGCCTCGTCCGACTTGCGCGACCGGATCTCGCGCATCAAGTCGAAGAACACCTAAACACACACACAGATGTAGCCCACAACCACATGTACACCACAGTTTGCTTACTCATTTGTGTGATCAGTTTTAAGAGGGATGATGACTACATTCAAAAATTTAAAAATAATCAGTCTGCCTTTTAGGCTATTTAAAAATATAACAAACGCATTCTTTACCTGATCAAATACATAAATAAATACAAAGATACAGAGCATCAAAGTTACGGAGCGGGGGGTAAAGCAACTTTAACGCAGTGTATCTTTGTCATTTTTAGTTTATTTTAAAATAATCTATGTGATGGACTAAAAAATTTTTTTAGTCATCATGCCTATTAATTACACAAAAGAGTAAGTAAAACTTTATATACGATACGTAGCACATATAGCGACCAACACCTGATGATTATTTGATGAATATACCTTGTAAGTAAATCTATTTAATGTTTGGGAAAATCTAACAACTAAAAAAAATTAGGATCTCATACAGTAGTCTGACTTTTTATAATTGACAAAAATAGAAACAATAGCATCATCATAGATAGATCAGGAGCCCAAGTCTGCTATAATTTACAATTCAGTTGTGTGTCGGCAAAGTGTCAATGTATTTTTTTGACACATTTGCTCGCAATCAGTGTAAGCCACAGCCACGTATAAACACTTTCTGTGGTGTAAGCCATTATTTAGCAGAATACCGAATGTGTAAAAAAAATGCCATTGACTCTCTACCGACACACAACTGAGGCTAAATTATCAGAATTGGGCCGCAGATGGTCTATAGAAATTGCTTATTTCCCAGGCCAACTGTCGATACTTAGGGCCTGTATTACCATCGATAGATAACATTTATCTAACAGATATTTTATACCTGTCTCTGTCTAAAATGTAATGTTTTATGAAATGGACATAGGTTTATCTGTCAGTTTAATTTTATCTGTAGATGTTGAAACAGGCACTTAACCTACAAAAAAAAAAAATAATAAAAAAAAAAAAAATTAATAAATAATTCGCCAGCTACAAGACATAACCTCACCTTATCAACATTATCCCTAGTCTTGGCGGAGGTCTCGACGTAGGGCACCTGCCAGTGCTGCGCGCGGTCCCGGCACGCGTCCAGCGGCACGCGCCGCTTCTCCGCCAGGTCTGACTTGTTGCCCACCAGCAGGAACGGGATATTCTCGTCGTTCTTCACGCGTAAGATTTGTTCTCTGGAATTTTTAGATGATGGCTGATGATTTATGTTTTCATAGAGGCTGCCAGCGATTTTGTGCGCATTTCTCGTCATATCTTGGAAAAAAATCATGATATCGTAAAATAAAATAACTTTTGTATTATTCTGATGTATCAGCTACAATAAAGCCAAGTTTCATCAAAATCTGTTTAGTAGTTTTTGCGTGAAAGAGTAACAAACATCCATTCATCGACCCATCAGCACAAACATTGACATCAATAATATTAGTACGATTTTGGAAGAAAATCGTAATATAAAAACAGAGCAAGTTGTAGAAGTCAACTAAAGGTAAACGATTTACTTAGTAGTCTGTGACAAGTCTGTAATTTGCAACTCTATCATTGTTCATTCATTCTTTATTTTATAATATAATTTATTATAATAGACATAATATGTCATTCCCAACACAAGTACTCTTGTAACCTACTGGGAAGTCTCGGTATACAATATTGTAAATGAATTTACTAGCAATAAATGATTTTTAGTTATTTATTATTTAATATATAAAGAGCCAGGCTATAGAGAGCCTGTGGAGACGGTGGAGTAATCACCATCTTTGCCTTTTTTTTGTAATAGTTATAAAGGAAAGCGTTTCATTTGTATCTAATAGCTACGACGAATAAAACCGATTGCATATGTAGTTATCATAATCTCCTATCCTGATCTAAACCTGGAGTCATGTCGAGCTGGTGGTATACCTGAACTCCTGCGTGGCGTCGAAAGACTCCGGCTCGGTGATGGAGAAGACGCAGAGGAAGCCCTCCCCGGACCGGAAGTAGTTGTCGCGGATAGCGGCGTAGTCCTCCTGCCCCGCCGTGTCCAGGATATCGATCTGGACTTCCTCGCCGTCCAGTACCACCTGGAACCACAAATATATTTCTGTTATACATACATATCTGTCACGGTGCTCTATCATCAGGGTAGACAGAGAAAACTTCCAATTGCTACGATCCACACTTCTTTTGCTTCATCTAGATTCATCAATCGCCTCATTCATGCACGTTGGTTTAGGGTACTCTTGACTTGGCCTTTCTTTAATACAATACAAATATTCTTTATTGCACACAAAGATATAAGGTACAGATCTTTGATCAATTTATTTTAGTTGTCTTTTGTAGCAAAGATCTCATTCTTACACTGACATTCCCTAACATTTAAACTAAAATGATTAGGTTCTTATCGGTAAAGTTAAATAAGTATACGAGTATTTCAAGTTACTAAAAGTAAATGACGCCCTTCACCTGATCTTTTAGTTCAGAGGAAGCTTTTAACAAAGCCGGACAAATTAAGCCTAACAAGTGTATTATTTAAAAACGCATCTTCTTAAGTAAGGTAATCTTTCAGACATTCAACTTTTTAATTTATTCGTATTATGAGTAGGTACCTAAGTGATGTCAAATACGCATTGCAGACGAGAATTATTAATTACCATGATAATACTATACAAATATCGGCGTGCGATGTTATTTGCATGATAAAGTATTTTAGTTAAGTCTGAGTGTCTCTACATATATTAATTTAATATCTTTTATATAAATTAAACCTTAAGAGCACTTATTTTGATCTTTTTTCGCAAATCGTTATTATTTATCATATTCGCAAGTCATAATACTGAGAGAAAGGGTTTCTAAGACGTCATAATGCTTATCTCAAGCTAGCTTTAGACTTTAGACATGAGTTAAGTGAAAGAAAATTCTGCTCAAATGATGTGGTAGAAATAAGTACATCCAGCTAATATTTATAAGACACAATTGAAGTAATTAAAACTTTATTCATTCAACTCAACTTTCCTAATTAGGTACCCTTAATAATCTTAAATAACTAGTCCAACCAGCCGTCCCTTGTGCATTCCCGGTGCAAAGGTACCCAACACTCCAGCAGCGTTCTCGCGCTGGATCGCGATGAACAGCCTTTGCAGCAGGAATGACCCGGCGCGGGGGTCAGAACTCCTCTCCCTTAGTCTTAGACACAATTTAGATTACAATAGATTCATATCGAAGGTTCAAAGTATCGATTAGTAAAAGCACTGTCATAAGTCAAGGTTAGGACACACACGATTCTCAGAAGTACTGTAGGTACATGTCTCAATAAAACTGTATCTATTGCAGATGTATCTATTTATCTATTGTGTAACATATAGATAGAGATAGTGTTCAATTACGACACTTGTATTTCGTTTTACGAGAGCACAAAGTAATGATATTGATTGTAGGAGTTATTGCGATAGTAAAAATATTATCGCATGTTAGCTGCTACAGTGAATGCAACATACAAGAAAACAATATGATATAGATGTAGATAGTAATAATAAAGAGAAGCTTGCAAAATTAAAGTTTGAATAAATTTCGATGGTTCTCTCTGAACTTTGAATTCAGAATACATTTCTTTATTTTATGAAAAGTAAAGTTTGTACTGACTCTTTTAATATTTCCCACATGATTTCAAACTCTTATCAAGTATAACACAAATGGGCGATCTGAACTAACTTTGTTTTCACTCACATAAAACGAGAGTCTTAGGCCGTGGCCCCAGTAGGCAAACTGTTAGCGGCCTACTGAGTGAGCCGCAAATTTGTGGCGAACTGAAAGAGTTAGCTGCAAACTCAAATCAATGAAATCACCGAGTCGGCCGCTGTCTGAGATAGTCAGCGCGCGTAACGCTGCAAACTGCGTAGGTACAGTGAGCGAAAACTAACGCCGCTAACTAGTCAGCCGCTAACAGTTTGCTTACTTGGGCCACGGCCCTAACAACTCGCATAATTCCTAAGTAGGTAAAGACCGTGTACAAACTATTGTTGGTACAAATCATACGTTACTTATGTTTAAAAAGGAGTCAGAATATGGACGCTAATAGAGCGTGAACACTCAAATATTTGGATGTGAAAGTAGAACATCTATTTATTAGACTGAAAGCGACGTGTTTATTTGTTACGTCCATAAATGATATCTCGTATATTTAAAGCTGGGGCATATATTTAACTTTTAGTTTTTTCTTGTTGTTACGCACCGTATCAATCAGTCGAAAAAAAATATAGTAATCCACAGGAAATGTATTTGTTCTATGTGTTGGCAACACCAACAAAAAGTAAAAAGTAGTTTTATATTACTTTAATGTAGCAACACTTTTTTCACTTCTATTAAAATTCCCGCTCTGCTACGATTACGTGTGCTATGTAACTATGGTGTGTAAAAACTAAGTGAATAAAAACCCAGTTCGTGCCAATACTTGAAGATTTTCATTTATTTATAAACCAGCCCCAAGATCTGCTGCTTACACTATGTTCTATCGCTCTTTCTATCATTCAGGTACCGCCTATTGCTAGAGTAGGAAAGGAAGTCAGAATACTGTGATTCTTTTATGTCTTACATCAGGGATGGCCAAACGGTCGATTGACCGGTCGATCGCGACTGTTATTCCAGTAGATCGTGGCACGGCAGAAAATATATAAATACGTAAACCAGACCTCGCATCTAAACTAGTGCAAGATGCCCAAACGCAATACTCACACTAATATAAAGTTAAAAAGTACCTACTTACTTCCTTACAATAATGTGCACATTTATCTTTTCTCTCTTAATGAAATAAAAAATACTACTTGATTGCGTACTGAACTATGCTGTTTCGTTTAAGATTTCATTAGGTATGTAATTGGTAGATTGCACAGGGATTCAATAGTAAATAGGAGATCTTGGGTCTAATAAAGTTGGCCACCCCTGTCTTACATAATTGATTTGAACACCCACCTTCTTCCGATAGCTATCAGCCTTGGTGGGTTCATAGTCTTCAACGAACTCATCATACATGAACTGCAGCGTGAGGGCGGACTTGCCCACCCCCCCGGAGCCCACCATGATGACCTTGTGCAGCGTGGGCGCCGCCGCCGGCTTCTTCGACATCTTGCCGCACGAGCGCGACCTGCTCAGGCCGCCGCACTGGAAACAGGGAAACACAGGTCATTTTTATGTGGTTGGGTCGAATATTGCGTGTAAGAGAACTTGAGTAGATTTCATAATTCATATTTAATGAATTCTTCTTGTTCAATCTTACTATTTCATATTCTCTATGGTTGTATTTCTTTAGTGCCAGATCCGAAATTTGCTTTGAAATTTGACATAAGTGACAGAACATTTGACAGAATTACAGAATGATCTTGTAAATTTGTCAACAGACAAATGATTTTTGCAAAATTTGTTTTGAAATGAATTAGTTACTTTCATTTAACATTTAAATTCACTACACTAATGTGAAATTTACTAGCGTTACAAACTAAATTGTCGGTTTCCAAGCGGAACGTTTCATATTAAATTGATAGTAGAATGGACGAGAAAGAACCAAAGAAGATGGCGAAGAATGGAAGGAAGAAACGACTTCGGGTTACCTTCCACAGAAAAATGGAAGAGCGGAAGCTTTACTTGGATGAGCTGAATGAAATACGAAAGGAAAAATATAAAAAGAAATATAAAGAAATAAAACGCACTATCGGACCGTCTTGGTACCAGGTCCTCAGTCACGACCAACAGAAACTACTCCAAACTGTAGATGCGAGTATTCACCACGATCTGTTGGAAGGCTACCCCCGGAGGCTATTCATGATATTAACTACTCTAGGAATATATCCGTTGCCTAATAAAATGGACCTCCTCACTTGCATGTATCTAGGTCGCGAGGACCCAAAAATGTTCTTCGCTCATCTTTATCATTTCCTATTCGAAGAAGATTTTAACGAGAAGAGAAGTTTCCCTTACTGTTTAAACGGTAGAATTATATTAACGAGCATATACTATTTGGGCCTAGAAAACTTGATGGACCTTCTGAAAGTGAGTTTCGCACCCACCCAAGTCATACCTGGGGTTCCGGGTAGAGAGAGACTCCCGCCTAGAGATAAAAACCTCTCCCCGTATCTACAAAAGTTTAAGTTGGTGACTTATGAGCCTCCACAACCGAAGAAAAGGCTTCCCAAGCCGCTGCCCAATTTAGATCATTTAAATGCTCCTTACGAGAAGGAAATCCCTCGACCAAAGCCGCCACCGCCCCCGCCTCCGCCACCTCCCCCTAAAAAAAGGCTACCACAGGAATTCTGCGAACACATGGCAGGATACATCCAAATTGGGCCAGCAGTAAAACTTGAACCCCCACCTGTTCCACCGAAACGTCCTCCCAAAAGACTGAAAGCTTCAAAGATGAAACTCGGTGAAACTGGTAAGAAACAATACGGTCTCGCGGCTATTGGATTTGCAAGACCTAGGCGTAAACCGAAAAAGCCTCGTCTTCGCGAGATGAAGAATAAAGAAAATTGCTATTTCATAATTGGAGTATGTAAAATCAACAATAGACCTTTCTACATCATTGGAGGGATATGTGTGAAGCCTACAACTGGTGATATCATACACGGAGGGCACAAGTTAAGCCAGGGCGAATACGTTCGAATTCATGGCGGTGTTGTAGCACATGATGTAGCCGAAAAACGTAAACCTTGCCAATGTCTTGAAACATTACAAGGAGAGGTTATGGAATATTTGAAAGCCACTAAATGTCGTTGCGGTCATTTCTACGACTTTGGCAATGAAGGAATGTTTCCTCTAAATCAACCGTTCTACTTCGAGCAACCTCGTAGAGCAGCACCCATGTCATTCGACTACAATGCTATCTACGAAATAGACTCAAAACTCGATCACGTTAAACTGGAGTATGAGAAAGTTTGGGATGATGACAGTATGCTTCAAGATGACGATGCAGATTCTGAAACGAAGAAAAGAAAAAAAGCTAAGAAGGATAGACTATTGGTCAAAGTACCTTCCGACTGTTTGGGCCCGAAACCGAAGTTAGAGCATTATTTGCGTTGTGCTTTAAGATACCTGAGACGTACTAACATAGCGGCTCAGCTCCCGGACTTACACTTAGCGCCGGAGCTGAGAGAATGGATGCGCAGGAGGATCTACGGGGACTACACGAAGAAACAGAAAGAAAAGTATTTTAAGAGAAGCCAAGAATACTGGCAGTATCTGAGCTCGTTTCAGGACATGGGCTTGGGCAAATGCTGGCCAAAGAAGACTGATCTTTACAATGATTTTCGAAAAGTTAGTACTTGGAAGTACAAAACGCAGAAGCAGAAAAAATTCAAGGTATACGCTGAAGATTACAAAGCTCAGATATATAAAGCTCATGCGCATTTTAACAATTTGTTTTGGGCGACAATGTTCGATCCGAAGTTTCCCGACAGAAGTTTTCGGCAAATATTCTTCTGTTACCTTGCGTCTTCAGCGGGGGATCTGACTCTGGTTCATCCGTACAGTACCGCGGAGTCGGAGAGGAGGAGCTTGGAGATGGAACTCAAGAGAATGGTTTGCTTGGCGAAGGGTGCCGCAGATGTCGACTTGGGATGGAAATGATAATCAACTCGTTGGTTTTAGCTCGCGCACAGTCAAAGTGGTAATTAACACACTTGTTTACACATAATTTATGAGGTAGCTACTTCTGTCCATGGATTCTATATTTGGGATTAATTTTATGTTGTAAATAATGTTTTGTTTTGTCTGTAAAAATGTGTCGTTCTTGTGATTTCGATTAGTTCCGTTGTTATGTAAATTGTATTTGTTTCGTCTTTAATGTTTTGTCATAATTCTTATGGATATGTCTATTGTATGTTGTAAGCCTGAATAAAAACTTTATTTTTATAATGTTTTTATCTTTTCGTAAGTTTAGATGCATTCAGTTTAGAATTATCAAAACAAGATGAAAAGTTATATGGTTTTCGAGCGTAAGTACCAACTAAAATCAAACTAAATAGGCACAGAATAATGTCATAAGTGTGAACAGAGCAATGCTTCTTTACAGTTAACATTACCGTACATAACCTAGAGTTTATAACACTGAACGACAAGTATAGGGTTAGACAATTCATTTCCACGACCTGCTTATTTCACTGCACACCGTTACAGACAGAGAAGAAAGACGATTCTTGTTCACTCACTTGTCATGAAAACGTTAATCTCTCTGAGCTAAATGTTCACTTGCAAATCCTACTATCCCACTAATATTGCAAATGATGGATAGATGGGACGATGTTTGTAACACTTTCACCATTAAACAGATTCTGATGAAATTTTACCATATTGTAGCTCAAGCATCAGAATAACATAAACGATAAAGCCTATAGAATATTATGTAAGTTTTCGAAGATTTGTCGATAAAAGCATACAAAGCCGCGATC
This sequence comes from Anarsia innoxiella, assembly GCA_947563765.1. NCBI lineage: Eukaryota > Metazoa > Arthropoda > Insecta > Lepidoptera > Gelechiidae > Anarsia > Anarsia innoxiella. Next base: position 315,347 of record OX387401.1, read on the forward strand.
GGTCGCTATTTCCTAAGTAACCTGCGATCAACAAAGTGCAATATGTTAAAATAGTGCATGTTTTATTTACCCCTAGTACACACCAGCCTGTGAGAGCTCGCAGCTGATTTCTCACGCGATGTCCTACTTCCGTTCAACGTTCAATGTCATAAACTGATCTAATTATTTTAACCTTTTCATTTTCACTCATATAGGGAAAGCTGCGTGTTTTTTGCTACTACTTCCGTTTGGAACAGGTATTTTAGCTAAACTCTTATTACGTAGTTAAAGGGACAACAAGCTAGTTAATCTAACCCTATTAATGTTTTAAATAAAGATATTTTTTTTCGGAAACCTTCATAGAAAAAGAGAACCAAGTCAGTTAAAATAAAAAAAGCTGACGTACGCTCCCGTAGACATAAGTCCAATTGTAACTATTTACTCTATCGATTATATTTTTGTTAGTGATGGTTTGTGAAGTGCTAAGATGGCTCGGATTTGACTAGCAACTGGCACAACTAACTGGCTAAATAGCCAGTCGAAACATAGAAGTCTATGTTTTTAAAATCTCATGGAATTTAACTAACTTCTCTTACAGTGAGTGTTGCAGCTAGTTATGGCTGATGACACATTGATAACAGTAGCCAACAGAATGCTCGGTAACAGTACAATATATGTATGTTTGTATGTAGGTAGGAATGTATGTTGATAACAAGAGAGTGAGTTACGTCAACAAACTAGTTTTTTTATCGTTTGAAATGGTTTTTATGTTTGATAAAGATAAGTGTCTCGGGAATGTTATGCACTTTTTTATTTGACGTAGTTTCATAATACATAGGTACAGTTCTACCAAGTTATCTGTTAACCGGCCGTTATTGGAATTACGGGAACAAATACGGAAATGTCAAATTCCAGAACTGCTGCGATCGGTAGAAATACAATTTTGTATTACTGCTAGCGTCGCCGTTCAGTTCACAGATAAGTTGGTCTGTCTGTACACGTACATACATATCTGTCACGCCTCTTTCGCATCGGGGTAGGCAGTTACTACTTCTCTCCACTTGCTACGATCTAAACATACTTCCTTCGCTTCATCCACATGAAATGCTTGCTCATAGTTTACTGTAGAAATAACAGTGCACTATAGCTAGCGGGAACACTTCATTGTAATTAATTATTATAATCATCATCAAAGTAAAATCATTACATTCTAAGGGGTTAATAATGTTAACTAGGTGGTTTCAAAAACTAAAACACGCTCTAGCTCGCACTAAACATGCTCCATCATCAGGTCAGTTCGAAAGTACCATATTATTGTATTGTCATCAGAACTCGGAGCATGTGCAAAATTTCATCCTATTCGAAGACCGGGAAGTGGGTCAAATTAAGATTCCAAGATTTGTTTACATACATAGTTAGTTACAAGTGAAGCTAATATAAAGCGTGTAATAAAAATATAGAAATACAAATAAGTCAAACCACGACCAGATAAAGCCCAGTATATTTCACAAAAGTTCACCTTAAAAGAGCATCGCTATGAAACAGTAAGTAGCCACCAGAGTGTAGGTATGTGGGCCACATGGGCCACTTCCATCAATGGTGGGCCGTTATCTCCACTGACATCACTTTATGTTAATTTAATTACCAACGTGGCCCCATGGCCCCCATAGCTCTCTAACTAATAACAATGGTAAAATAGAAATATTGTTTTATTCCATATTTATGTGTTGTGGGCTAGATTCGTAATTATACAAATTGCTGGAGAAAAATCTCGTGTTTTTTAAGTGGTCGATTTTGTTTCAATTATGAGGTGAATGTGTTTATACACTCGTCGTTTAACTAATCAAATATAGAAAGCAATAGCTGATAAGGAAGGATCAGTGAAAACAGTAAACTATCGTACTTATATTATTTATCTAACTGAAACATAACTTTACCGGAGTAATGGATAGCGGAGTAAGTACATATTTTTATATTCATGAGCTATCAAAATAGAATAGGTCAAAAGCGTGTTATATTTTTAATAACATTTACTAAGTGAAGTTGCTACTTAGCGCAAAAAACGTATTTAAAACAATTTTATGATCGTATAAGTAAAAAAAAACACAAAGAAACTAGAATGTAATAGAACCAGGACGTGATAGGCATCGCTTAGTAATTATAACAAAGAACTTGTTGTACGCTTTTGTTTCATAATAGTTTAATAATATGAGTTACATTTAAATACATTAAATACTCAAGAGGGTTTTCTATAGTATTGTTCTTATAAGCATTTTTTCTATGTCCCTGCATCATATAGGTACAACCCTTTTGTTTTATCATCTTCTTATAATCAAATATTGAATATTTTGCTTTTCAATTATTATGACATCAATTTATTTAGGATACATAAATCAATTTACAAAACAAAAGTACATAAAAGAGCTAAAATATTAGTGAAGTCAAAAGCCATATTAATTAAATAAATATGCAGCTTATTTACAAAAATACGCTTAATTCGGGGAGAGCAGTCTATCTAATTATGTATATCACATCGAAGCCACAATTGGCCGACTTCGGAATGTAAATTCAAGAGCAAAATTAACCCGATCTATCGATCAACATGGCACAAGATAACAGTTCAAAAATATATCAAACAAAGTCGACTAGTCGGACTAGTTGATCGATTAATCTGCATTTAAGAACAACCTTAACACTTTTAAGACTATCACCGATTGACAACAGTCAAACACAATATTTTTTTATCATATCAATAATAACAACAAAATTGCATTTTACATTTTTATATAACTTTACTAGAGGCTGCCCGCGACTTCGTACGCATTTATCGTCATATCTTTAAAAACACACAAAATATCTGCAAATAATATAGCCTATGTGTTATTCTAATGTCCAAGCTAAGTTATTGTAAAATCTCATTAAAATCTGTTCAGTAGTTTTTACGTGATGAAGTAACAAACGTCCATCCATCCATCGACACAAACATTGACATTTATAATATTAATAGGATAATCATAATCGATAATTCCAATGACGTAATATCGATCTGTAGATTACCTTGTCGCATGTGTGTGATGTATTAAGCTGTTTGAATTAAAAGAGGGCTGAGCAATGGCCGACAGTCCAGCAGATAGCAATAATTAATGATAGGGCGGTGACTAGACTGGGGATATTATACAAGTTAGTTATCTGCTTTTCATTTCTACTTTTAAACTTGGTTGTCTAAAAATGCATTTTGTTCACGGTAACCCGTATCGGTCATTTAGTTAGGATATCTTATCAGATTTGAACGATTGATTTGATTTTTTTTTTATCTTAGGTAACCTTTTCTATTAAAATATATTACAATTATTATCAACGATGATGATTTTAAAAGAGTTAAGAAGAGTTTTAAAAGATTACCATGATAGTTTCTAGGATTTTCATTGGACTACATATAGTCAATTCATAAATTAAAATACGGGAATTTAGTGATGCTGGACCGTGCTTTTTTAGATTGCACACAAAAGAGACCAAACAAGATACAAAGCAGTGTTACCATACATCGTTATCAGCCCATATATGAAAACGATACATAAAAGTAAAAAATGAAGATGAGGAAATTTAATGTCGCCGACATCAACATATCAACACTCTTTACTTGTCAAATTCATATCTATACCGTACCCAGACTATTATCAATAGAAAACTGTTACTCAAATACGGCCACAAAACAATAAACCAACCACGAACCAGCCAAAAGCAAATTTCAATGTTCAAAACCCCTATCTTCTCCATCTCTACACGAGTGATGACGTAGCGTTTGCAATGTTTGCATTCAGCGAGGTGGTGAAAAGTGGCGAGTAATGGATATCGCAGCTAGTACGGGGGTATTGATATTGAAGGGATGAGGATAATAGCCGGGTTGGCACGTTAATGCTCTGTTTATTTTGTTACTGGGGTATTAAATTATTTGATATGTTATAGAAAGGTAAGTCAAGAGTTACTCAGACCTATCAGACTTGTGGCGGCTATTCGTGACATCATAATCAAAAAAAAAAAAAAAACAGTATATCTTAAAATAATAGGCTATATCTAGTAGTCTTTCTTTTATTCTGAATTATATAAACTACAAAGTTTCATCAAAAACTGTTCAGTAATTTTTGTGCGTGAAAGAGTAACAAACACTCACACCCATAGGCATAAACATTGACATACTCGTATTAGTAAGATTCTGAAAAAAGCACGTAAAATGTAAATCATACTAAATGAAGACATTGACCTGTGTATAATATTCACATCTTAGTTTCAAATTAAACTAGCGTCTGCAGCTAGTCTTGTCTATGGTATCTACAACTGAAACAAGCGTAATATCCGTAATATAAACGACCAGCCAAGGAAACGTCTACGAAAACTAAATCTAGACATACGCTACGACGACGGTCTCGAATTCTCGTAAACCAATACTTCCTTTACAGTATTACAGTTATTGTAGGAAGCTGTACGTACTAACATAGCATAAATAGGTATAATTTTAGAATTTCCTGTATATCTGTCTGTTTACCACTATAGAGGGCCCGTTGCTACCCTAAAAATGTTGTAACACCCTCCGCGGGACACAGCTTGTTTTAATTTAACAGCTGCAGTTATTTTATTGCATACTTTTAATGGATCGTACGAACCTTTGTATGGATGAAAGCTGAGTTCTCATGAAATGTATGACAGCTTCCCGAATCATATAATAATGATGCCTACAAAAGCCGTTTTATACGACAAACTTAAAAATACTATAGATTCTGTACATAAATTATATAAACGTAATTTGATTAATTTTTTTCTAAAACTTGTGCACCACCTGTAGATAAAATTTAACTGACAGATAAATTTCATAAACCATGATATTTTAAACAAAGATAGGTATACAATATCTGTATATAGATAGTGAAACAAGCCCCTAGTCGTTCTAAAGCCTCTTATAGGTAATTTCAAACTGAAAGCAAAGATTTCCATTTACCACTATCTAGTATAAGTAAGATTTTCTGATATTTCTCAATAAAACACCACTCGATACAGTTAATACGCGGTTTCATTGCCGCGATTGAACTACAGTCTGCGCCGGCGCAGTTTCAAGAACCACGTCGAACCACTAACGGTCGCAGGGCTGATAGCTCAATGTACTCGATGACGGATTTGTTTCCAAGTTCACAGCGAACGCGGTCGTTGCACTCTTACTAAAATAGAAGTCTACATAATTCATGGGTTTTATATTTCTTTAACGCTTCAGTGAGGGATAGCTCGGGTCCCTGTAGTGGGGACGAGGCTGCTATTTTCAGGAATGACGTGGATTTTTCTTCAACGCCTAAGTGGGAAAAGGGTCCATGTGAGGACGTATTAAGAGCTGCTTGTACTTTCATGATAGACAGGGTTATATTAATTGCGTAGAAGACGAAGTAAAATTGTTAAATTATACTATACAATCAACGAAACAAAAAATCTCACTGACTCACCATACGAATTAGTTTGCAATCCCACCATCTCCCCTGATTACTATCAGAGGGGGGCATTTTATCACTAAATTACCACTTTACACAAACAGAACAATTCTCCACTATTTTATAAAACACTATAAAAAAAACTGGAGCAAAACCCACTGAGGTAGTCACCGAGTCCAAAGTGGCACTAGTTAATTAATTAACTGAATGAGATGAGTTAATGTTCGACCTTGTGAACAGAAACTGTTGCAGAAAAGGTCATTTAAGCTAACACTTCATTAAAACTACAGCCGTCACTGTTACTGTCGAAATATTAGAATAAGACAGCAAGACTTTTAATGGAAAACTTAATGAGCCTTTTCTCCAATAAGTAGTCATTCAATTTTAACAATAACAGATAAGACAATCAGTAGGTAAAAGAATAGAATTGCAAATTATTAGAAAACCAAGTGACACGGATGTTGTTTATTGTGGGAAACAGAACAACTAAAGTAAGACAGAATTGTTAATAAGAGAAATTTGTGATGACATAGAATAGAAGTTAGTAGACTCTTTGCTAAGTTGAAAAGATAAAAAAACTAAAAATTCAGTAGTTTTGCAAGTAACAATAAATCTTTAATGTTTTAAACAAGACGAATTAACCAGAAAATAAAAGTAAATATACAGTCGAGTGCTTTTATGATGGATGAGTATGGTGATGACGAAATACTACAATGAAGTGGTCCATCTATAGTCTACTTCATGACTCATATCCATGAGTTTTGTAAAGCCCGGAGACTATACGTCATTATAATCAGAGAATGGTCACAGATTATTCATCAGATTGTTTCTAAACTTTTTTTATGTTTGTTTCAGTCAATGTGTCATAGCTCGTAACTTTGCTTATCAGTTTAGTTGGTCTTTTGCAGTAACGAGTACGTACTATGACTCATTATTACGAGTTAGGTGTTTTATTGTTTAGTTTAAAATGGTAATTGTCAAAAATAAGACTACAAATAATATTTGTCTTTTGTTAAAACACTATGATTGAGAAACTATTGTGTTATGTTGACTTAAACATAATCGTTTTACCGATTATTTACGAAATACGAATAGGTATAAACAAGTGCAAAATAGAAAACAATAGATATAAGAAAAGCTATGAAAATTAAGATAAATGCACCAAAGATAGAGAAAAGAAATCAGGTCTGTTTTAGGATCTGAAAACTCTGCACTAGTAGTTCAAGATCAAGCTCACAACACGACGTTAAGTTAAAATAACAGTAAATATCACGGCACATACAACCAGCGTGAACGAACGCCGTCAGTCCGTCAGCACGATGATGAGAAACTAACGCCGAGGACGGCCACACCGCGCCACCGTGTAATGACAGCGAAAGTGACTCCAACCACCACAATACACTCACAATAAAAGTAACAGCTTTTTAAATACGATGTTTTGCAACGGTTGACCTCATGGACAGGTCGACAATTGGACAATTTTGTTACGGAAATGTGTGGAGAAAACGGAGTGTTTCGAGACCGTACAAGGGAACAAAAGGATCTTATGTCAAAGAGTCCTTTGCAAATTGTTACAGCTTTGAAATGAATTGGTTATATTCAAGGCCACGAAGGACTGATGCCACCATATATGACAATTTGTAACATACACAGTGCTGTTAGAACCAACTGTTACTGTAGCTACAAGATTACAAAACATGCTATCTGTAGGCAATCTAGTACCCCAGAATAAGACCTAGAAAGTAAAGTGTGACCTTACTAAAGTAACCTCGGAAACAACGGGATGCTTTTTATAGTTCAACATCGACTGGCCTTGAAACTTTACGACTTTTGAAAGACTTGAATAGGAATGTATGATGCGATTGTAAAAAGGTATTCAAGGTAACATTTTATGCAAAATATTGGGCTACTAGGCTACAAGAGTTGTCCTTGGTAGATGCTTATTTGTTTCATCATGGCCTAAAGGCTTTCGCACTTTTTCTACTTTTGAGTCTAAGTAGGTACAATGATTGTCGTCAAACGAGGTAAAGGAGACCTGATGCTGCCAAATTACTGGCTACGCCTGGTAATGTGTAAGATAACGTAATTTATAAAGTTTAAATAAAATTCAATAGGTACTGTTTATTCAAAAAGAAATGACATAAATACAGCAAGTTAGAAGGCGGTATTCATTGTTCAAATTGAATGGAAATTCTAGAAAATTCTTTAGTAAGTGTGCGAGAGAGCCTCAGAGCGCATCTGATTAGTTGATAACGCAATTGTAGTTTCTATCTGACAAGAAATACGAATTTGTTCCGCCGTCGCCGGCCGGTACCTTTGATAACGTCTTACTATGTCCTAACAGAAGAGTCTGTAGCTTTCTTTCATCATTTATCCTTATCGTTAGCGGTCTTTAGACAGAAACAGGAAACTGTGAGATGAATCTTATCTCAGCATTAGTATGGGTACTGATAGTTAGGTATCGTCTAAGCGTAAATATGCGATTAATAGCAGTTAAAAGAGCTAGCTAATATCGATACTTTGGTGCTTTAAAGACATGAAGATTGCTGAAGAACCAACTAGTTAAGGCTTGGATATACCATAAGCGGTAAAAGGAAAGAAGACTCAAGTTCTGTTCAAGAAAGGGAAGAAAAGCGCGTGATTATAGTATTTAAAACTGAATATAGGTCCATCAAACACCTGACCTGACTGTAAGCAGTTAAATACAACAGGTGGTAGCTGTTAATGTAGACAACTCGCAACAAGTTACACTGAAAAAACTAGAATCGAACGAAAACGTGTCTTATCGTAATTATTCAACGTTGAAAGTCGAGCCACGTAACGAGAAGGTAGGTACGAGTATTAAAAGTGAAAATTATAAACATTGTAATTATGATTGTTTTGAATAAAAATGGCGGCGTGGCTATTATCGTCTCCTTCGTGATAATTATACGTCAGGACCCTCCTTGTTTCTATATTTAGTATTAAAAGTCAGTCAGTAGCGTAGTAAAGTCACAAGTACCTTAATATTCATAAGTCTATCAAAATGCAAAACTACAGAGTTGATAAAGCTAAGTAACGGTTTGATGCAAATTGTGGCTTGAATTTTGATGATCAGTCTCTAAACTTAGTTTATAAACTTTTGGCCTTCTTTCGGGGTGATAATAAAAAGTTTTCTTACGTAAAATGTTTGGAGTCGTGACAATGGTTCTGTCTTTAATTATTTAATCAATAACTGAGACAATGCCGAGCGTTATAATAGGATTGCTTGAGGCAGTTTGAACTAATCGTAGAAAATCCCTAGTAGTCATTCCACAATATTGTTAAAAGCAGTAGCTACATTAAATACCACACAATCATGCAGATGCTACAGGTAGCACCTACCCCATCGCGTGCCGCACCTCTCTGTTAGCATTATCTAATATTTATTCACTACATGTAACACATAATCACTGGTAATTGGACAACAAACGCGTGCGACTATAACAATAAAGAGAAACAGTAAAAAATATCCGTCACAGTCGACTGGCTGAGAAATAGAAATCGGAGTCGATTGAAGCAGAGAACGCTGCACCGAGCGCATACCATTGAGGTTAATTCAATACAGAGATATCCCACTGCATCCACAGCTTACTAATTACACTCAATACATCGTAAATCAACTGATTCACGAAGACTACGCTCGTTGAAAACATAAAGAATGTTAGATGACGTCGAATTTGTATTTTTTACGATTGGCCGTGAGCTAAAACGAATGTTAAATAGTTGGAGTAGATATCTGCACATAAATATAAAATAACCAATGTATAATAGCGTAATTTATCACCATTAAGAGTCGGTATAACATATAGTTCCTTCCTCTATTCTACATTCAAATCATATAATCTTACGATGCAAAATTAAATCCTAACAAAAAACAACGTCATACACATGTATATGATAGATTATGTAGAGACTCTGCACTATGTTTATGAAGACTTTTATGATAAAATTATTACAGATGCCTGTGATGTAATTTAACATTCGAGATTGGTTAGAATAGAAGCTTTGATGATCATTTTAGTAAGATATAATAATTATAAATAAAATGACTTAAGAACTACATATAAGATTAGGACAAAGACACATTTTGTAAAACTTAGTTACAGCTTTGCATAAACTTACAGGAATGCTATTAAATAGAAATTTTCGTTTTTTCATTGGACTAGTCATAGACTAAACAAGAACTTTTTCTGTGTGTGTAGCTCACAGGTTTATCATAGAGAATGAAAACTCTGTGCTGTATTTAGTACATGTTAAGAAGTACTTAGTTCACTAATAATCAACACATATACCACACTAATGCGCCGAATTTCCTCCTTTCCTTTGCATTTAATTAATTATAATAGTTTCCTAGTACGTAACAAAAATGTGATATAACTTACATGGAAAGTATTTAGTGGGTAATTAATTTAATTTGTACTTTAGCACGGTCCATAACTAGCTGTTAGCCATACTGACCTTTAAAAGGCTATTATTTCATAGCACCACAATTTAATATAGGTATTTTATATTAAATGCTATCGCAAGCATATCTACAGGGAAGTACTACATCCAGTGGATAATGAAAAATACATTGTTACAATTGTAAATATTAGAAAATAACTTTGTTGTATTTTTTACTATAAATGCTGTTTTAAATACACATGAAGTTAGTCATTGCCTGCCTGCCGGTAACACTGTTTAAGGCATGTGTTTATTGAAAATATTTTTAAGTAAAAAAAAGACTGGAGTAAGGAGTATGTATGTTTTTAGAGAGCAGAATGATGATACACTTAGGCACAGATCACTTAGGTACATATTACTTATTAGGAGACTGAGATTAGCAATATTAAATGTAATTATAGACAATTAGTATGAAAAACTATTATTGACATAAGAACCAGTAAAGTTTTATAGGTAAAGTAAAATCTTCAATTCATCCACTTTTAAACAGAAAGTGACAGTACGAAGATAATAATAGCAAGTTATAATAGTACTACAACCGTTTAGTTAGTGTTACAGTTTAAGTCCTGCCACGGTCAAGGTGATGAGAACGCATTGTGAGCAACTTGTAATTATATGATGTCATCTCAGTTTAGCTGGTTGAAATATTTTGTTATATTTATAACATACTAGACAAGTTAGTGAATTAATTAAGGTTTTACAACTAAACTCACCTTTTGTTCCTCTAGAAATGTAGTAGAAAGTTTATAAGCAAGAGCTGAGAACATTACTAGATCTCTACAGCATCTCCTGCGCAGGAGACGAGAGAGAATCCACGGGGCATAGTAGGTACATAAGCTGTGAGGACCTAACCACAAAGTTTAGCACTAGATTGTCTAGATATAGTTGTAAACAGGATGTACGAGGTTATTATGACCGATACGAACGAAAACTCAAGGAAAATGAACCGCAGACAGTGAGTCACTTCCTCACCATGCCGATACCACCAGCATCGATCTAACTGTAAGCTGCCGACGACGCCCTGACTACATGCCACACATCTAACACTAACCGGGTCGGGAAAAGTGCACTAACACGTGAGAACCGCAACACAATACGCGAGAAACTGTGGGAGAACGAGAGGCGTTGCCATTATAGTAAACAATCACGTCATTGACCCTAAAATATGGTTCGACACAGAAACCAGTGCGCCGACGAGCGCGACTGCCGCGAAATAACTTGGAACTTACCCAAGAGATATAACAAATTCCAACGCTGCAGATGCTGTAGCTATCTGCAGAATCTTGCTTGGTTACTTTACGACAAAAATTGATTTCACTTCTTTCGTCAATGATCACTCACACTCGCGCAAAACTGTCAAATTGAAATGAAATGACGCGACCGACGATGGATGACTGACGTCAGAAAAGACGTCGATAGAGGCGCCCCCATTTAGAACTATGAATAATAAAGTCCGAGAATAGTCTGCCAATTTTTAGGGTAAAAATATTGAAAACCTAATGTCTTGTTTCTGCGGAAGTTTGGTTGGACACAAGGATTTCCGGCTTGTATGAATTCAAGAAAAAAAATTATGACATGTTATGTCTCCAGCAACTTTGGTTTGACATAGTATAATAGGTAAACCTCGAACTATTGGTCGAAAGGGAGAAAGTAGTTGCACCCTGTCAATATTATTAATGACATTTTAATTTTCGTTCGGAAATTACCTACGTATTGCGTTTTGTTGTTAATTTTGCATAGTTTATCAGTAAAACGCTTTTGGGATATCAGCGCGTAACCAAACGTAAATGTCAAAACAGAAGGCAAGGCGATAAACCAAAATATTGTTGCGTTGTAAATTCTTGCATTTCTTAAAAAGGGAAACAGTGAAGCAAAGACTGAGTGATGGCGACTGCGAAGGTGGACGTTATCTGGTCCCCGGTTCATCAAGACAAATTCATAGTTTGGGGTCCGGACCTAACCTTGTACGAAGTCGCACAATTGAAAGATTTTGACAAAAAAACTACTTGTAAGTCTATTTACCTTTATTTATTTCCTTTAATTCCATAATGCGTCGTCTATAATAATCTAATTTCAAGTAGTACCGCTAATGACAATGCAATGTTATTAAAATGATAATAAACAAATCAGGGTAAACAAATAACTAAGTACAATCAATTAGCTAATACGCAATTACTGTAGGTATCTATACAGTGTGTCTTAACTTACATCATGTAAAAAGTATAAATGAAACTATTTATTTTTCAGTTACCCAAATATCCCCAACTCGAGGAGCAACGGTGGTAGCTTCTCAGAGCGCTATAGGTGTCCGTTGCGTGGACATCAGCGCCATCTCTGAACAGCCAGACCCTTTGCTCGCCCTCGGCCACTCCAACGGCAAGATCTCACTCAACACCCTCAAACAGACTTATGACCCTCTAGGTCTAAGTGGCAAAGAATTTGTACCTAGGTACTCTAGGCCTTGTAACTCTGTGTCCTGGAGTCATGTGGAGACTAATCTGCTGGCTTCAGCGTTGGAGAAACATAGGAGTGATCACTGTATTCTATTGTGGGATGTTAATAGGACTGCTGAGGAACCTGCTGGTAATTTTTTTTATACTTTGCTTGTGTAGGGAGAGGGTTGTTAGAGTGTGTTTCATGAAATAGTTCCTATATGAAACACAAGTAGGGTAATGTGGCAGTTGTACTGCCTTGATCCATGATCTTCAATGTTGCCAACAAGGCTGCATAGGAACTATTATAAGAAACACACTCTAGTTTTCAGGATTTTAATGAGTGGTCTAATTCCAAATTACTGAATTGTGTTGTATGTAAGCAATATTATCATAATTATTTAAAAAGTATTAAGACCTATAAAATTCTTATACTATCTAAAATTCCCTCTGCAGCAGGTCCAAGCACTCAGCAAAGCACAGACACGTCAAAACCCCTCGCAGAGATGGGACTATCAGAGACAGCACACAACGTATCCTGGTCTAACTGCGCTAACCGGACTCTCCTAGCTTCTATGAACTTAAAACATATTAAGATATTTGACTTGAGAGGTGAGTGATATTAAACTTATACATTTGGAAAGATGGTTAATGGCCTTTTCATAGTCTCTACAGAGTAGTGTTTAATTAAGACTGTCTGGCAGAGCGATTGCGCTATATCGGTTCCTAAACCAAGCTTTGTAACTAGATCTATAAATGAATGCTCCTATGAGGCTGGCATACCACTTAAAGTGGTTGAAGGCCTCTTCAAAAAATATATAACAAAAAAAAAGACCGTCTGCGATATGAGAATACAGCACTTACGATGTCAAAATGATGTGACTAACTGATTCATTGCAATAAATGACATAATTTATGAGAATAAAACCACTACTTTAAATTAAGTAATATTCCCATACTACCCTTATACTGATGTGTATGTATGAGGCGACTGATGAATGTGGATGACGGGAAAGAGGTGTGTTTGGATCGTAGTAAGTGGAGGGACCTAACTTGATGGGAGAGAGGCATGACATGACAGACACAGACACATAATTATGTACTATAACCTATAATATAGGTCCTTTACTATAACATATTTATTTTTGCTTTCAGATCTCTCAAACAAAGCAGTTATAATGACAACGACTCGCTACCTCTACGGAGCTTGCAGCGACCCATTCAATCCGTGGCAAATAGCGTCACGTGGAGACAATTTCGTGTGCGTGTGGGACGCCAGAGCCTTCGACCGACCTTTATTGACCTTGCCACAGCCAAGGGCGCTGGCGAAAGTACAATGGTGCCCGAGTAGGAGGAATTTGCTGATGTCCTTACAAAGAGATTCAACTACGATTCGCCTTCATGATATCCAACATGCAAACAGTGATAAAAATTCACAAGTTGATAATGCTGTAAGTATTTTAGTAGCTACTTTACTATTTCTATTTTAATCTAAAGTTTTAGGTGACAAGTCATGATTTCCTGTCTACTTGGTCAAGAGAATACTTGTACAGTGGAGAACAGATCAACCTTTACAACTTAGTTCTGGGGGCTTAGCATGGCGCGCTGCGACAATTATCTCACGCATGCTGTCCTTATCACATTTAATACTATAGACAGAGACGTAAGCGTGACAAACGCACGACAACGTCTTGTAACGGAGTGCCATGCTAAGCAAGCTGATATCGCCCTTATGTCGCAATGAAATAATCTTTTTGTAAAGGTTGAAGTACCCTTGACTTGAAGATCTATGTGGGTACTATTAATCTTTCACATCCCAGAAAAAAAAAACAATAGAAAATCTATTGTGTCTGGGTTTACAATGGGTCAGTGGGATGTGAGAGGTTAACCTAGATAACATGATGTTTCGAAATAATATTAGTTAGGTATTTACTGTTGTCTACCATCCATACCCTTTATACCAAAATGGACCTTACTAGGCGGCAGTAGAAGCGGAACTAGAAGAGCAGTACGCGCGCGGCGCGAGCGCAGTGGAGCGTGACGTGGCGCTGAGCGGCGCGGGGGCTGCCCCGGCTGCAGATGGAGCGCTCGCCGCCGCCGCCTGGCATCCGAAGCACACGCAGCGGCTCATTGCGCTTACGCATACTGGTACGTGCAATAGTGCAGATATGCTAATTGAATCAAATTTGTCTCGACCCGACTAAAATATTTTCATGTAACCTTCCACGAGTTATGTCAACTTATTTATCTATTCTATCGTGATTTTGCAGGTTCCCTAGTAGAGCTGGGCGTGTGCGAGCGCGTGACGGTGTCGTGGGGCGCGCGGCGCGGCCTGGTGTGGTCGGGCTGCGGCGCGCGGCTGCGGACGCTGCCCGACGACTTCTACGCCGCGCTGCACGACACCGAGTATCTCATGCGGCGGCGCGCGCACACTGACTATGGACTCAAGGTATAGTCGAAGATCAACCTTTACGAAATAGTTCTATCGGTCTTAGGTCGCAATAATGCCCTTGTGTAAAGCTTCATGTGCTTTCAACTGTACTTCCACTTCAAAGCAGTAAATTATATAATGGATAATGCACCTTTTTGCAACATGAGTAAAGTTGAGTTGGTAAAAAAGTATTGTCGTTTATCTTCTTATATTATTTAGGCAAAGGCCTCTCTCTTTTTCCACTCTCTTTCGCTTTTCCTCTCTCTATTTACACCTTTCTTTTTTCATCAAATTATACTACGGCAAGGTGTAAAAACTTGAACATTTTAACTTTCAGCCAGACCTATGGCAGAACGCAGACCTGGCTGACGACGAAGCTCTGAGCGGTCTCTGGCATTTCCTGGCGCTTAGCAAATCACTTGTTGAAGACGGTATGTATGTAAAGACTAAACCAGCACCCTAGCCTAGCTCTTGGTCAAACATTAGGTACTCTATAACGCCACATCCATTTAAATAAATCTGCTAAGAATTTGTCTCTAAGGATTAATTTATACTAGGGCAGTGTCGAAGCTAATTACCGAAATAGAACATAAGAAATTCAACCTTAACACAACAGCATAACGCACATAATATTACGCCTGATATTTTAATACGCGTGAAATCAGACATGAAAAATATCAGAAGTACTATGTGCGTTATGCTGTTGAATTAAAGTTGAATGTCATATGTTTATTTTTAGAAATTAGCTTGGGCTCTGCCCTAGTATAAATTGACCCTAATGACATTTCGAATGCACATAAAGCCGATCTCATGCCATCTCTTTCTAACACTTGACAATTAAAAGGAAAGACATAAGTTTTTGCAACTTTATTATTTTTTTACAAATAGTGCATATTGCCAAATCCACTCTTCGTCCTTAGGTTGTATCCGCAACAGTCCGTGGAAGCACCCGGGGGTGCGCACGGTGCTCCGCTCGCCGGGGGAGGGGGGGTACCGCTCCGAGATGGTGCCTTCCTTACTGCCGGACTTGCCTAACAGACGCGTCACTATTTATAGGTACTGTAGTCTTTTGGAAATGATGGGTGAGAAGGCCAAGGCGCATGTATCTCGATCGAATCGGGTACTTGATAAACAAAAGCCAGGTCAGGAGTACTATAAACCGACAACGTGCTTATATGAGGCGATGGATGAATGAGGATGAAGCGAAATAAGTTTGTTTCGATTGTAGCAAGTGGAGGGACGTGGTCTCTGTCTACTTCAATGGGAGCGAGGCGTGAAGGATATTTACTCGTATGTTAAGAAGTCTTTTAAATGAGAGTGTACCTCATTTATTATGAAGTTAAATTTTACAATGTTTCATTTATATGTCACTCCCCCCCCTGTCCCCAGGAGCGGGGAGCGTTCGCGCGCGCTGCAGCTGTGCGGGTGGGGGTGGGGGTGGGAGAACGCGGGCGCGGGGGTGGAGCGGCTGGAGGCCGAGGGCACGCCCTGCCGCGCCGCCGCGCTCGCCGCCTTCCATCTGCGCCTGCGCACCGCCGTCGACGTGCTGGCAAGGGCCAGGGAGCCGCAGGTATACTATTGCAATTCGATGAGTTTTTACTCAATTTAAACAAAAAATAATGTTGTATGTCTGTTTACTTCACAAAAGTAATTGTATAGTGTTGTGTATTAAATTAAGAGGGTATCTGCGTTACATTTAGAATTACTGTATGTAGGTAGTTCTATAATAAATATCAGTGTTTAACGAACCGCCGCCCGTTTCGTTTGTCTGCCTCTATATTTATTTATTTGATTGAGTATTTATTAATGGCGACGAGCGTAATCACGGGATAAATTAAGTGTTTTACACGAAAATGTTCTTGACAACGTCCATTGTTTTTTTTTGTTCTTCGTATGATAGGTAGATAAATAAACTGTTTATTGTTTATTTTTTTACACACAGTGGCACAGTTACAGTAAATAGTTGGAAAAGACAGTTTACTATGGTATATGTACGGTCCGCAGCTGCGCGTGGTGGCGCTGGCGCTGGCGGGTCTGTCGGAGGAGCGTCTGTGGCGCGAGGCGGTGTCGGGCGCGGCGGCGGCGCTGCCGGACGCGTACCTGCGCGCGCTGCTGCACTTCCTCGCCGCCTCCGCCGCGCAGCCGCACACCGCTGCGCAGGGGCACGCCGCGCAGCCCGATCTCAGCGCCGTGCTGGTGAGTTATAGTGACTCGTAGGTGTAGTTTCTGTGGTATGAGAGAGGTATGGGACAACAAATAGTTCACTCGCCTTAGTGACTTAAGAGAAATCTCCGGTTACTTACACTTAACTAACTGATTAACTGAAGTATCCTCCAAATCTATGTACAATCTCGGACACGTCAGCCTATTCACCCTATATAACTATGCTACAGTATGTACACAAAATCGTTAGCTAGGGACGAGATATACATGCCCGGTGCGTGACTGAGAAGAAATAGGTAACAATAATATATTGCACACTCTCACACGTTTCTCCGCGAGCGTATTCTAACATTTCAAAGTCCAATCGGTCTTAACTGTCGGCTACTGTTGTTGTTATCTACTATTGTTGCAACTTGGAAATAATGAATAATTAGTCAAAGAAAGGTAAAATATGATGATCATACAAGACTTATAATTTTATTCTTCAATAAACCACTAAATCCTACCTTACATTCTCCTAGAACGAAACCGAGATGCGTCTAGAAGACCGCGTGGCGTTCGCGTGTATCTTCCTCTCCGACACGAAGCTACATGAGTACGTGAAGCAGACCACAGATACCCTGGTTCAGCAGGGAGACCTCTCCGGGATACTGCTCACTGGTGAGTTTACATACCTTCTTACATATCTGTTATGTCTCTTCCATCGGGGTAGGCAGAGAAAAATTCTCTCCCCTTCTAGAATCCAAAAACACATTTTTTACGTTTCAACCACATTTATTGCTTGAATAGCAAAGTTAATTAACTATTTATTTATTTAACAGTTTATTGTAAGATGATAGTACATAGAGACAGAAAAAAAGAGAAGTTATACAAAAGGTACAGCATATTTCTAAAAAAATATCTTCCTGCAGACTATTTAACTAAGTATTTACTACCGACCACGTCCTTCCACTTGCTACCACTTGCTATCCAAACACACTCTTTTCGCTTCATCCACACTCATCAGTCGCCTCATACATGTCCGTCGGTTTAGGGTGCTCTTGATTTGGCCTTTCTTAAACAAGTCCCCGATTTGATCGAGGTACGTTCGCTGTGGCCTATAGGTCAACAATTTTAGATTTTTTTATTGGGTATATGTTACTATGCTAAGTATATATATTTTAAATCTACGGAAATTGTCCTCCAGGTGCAAGCCCAGAAGGAATCACCCTTCTCCAGCACTGGGTGGAAAATACAGGTGATGTGCAGACCGCGGCACTTGTGGCTGCCCGTTGCTTTACCTCCGAGCTGCTGCACGAGCCCAGGGTGCAGAACTGGTTGGACAGGTTGGTATACTGCTGGGACCTGTAGCAATATATCTCTGCTGGGAATAAAGCTAGGGACGCTTGGTCGAAAAATGATATTAGTGGTCTTGAAATGATGTTTCATTTTCTTTTCGTAATCATAGTTATCCGATAGCCTGTGATTGGGTCTGAGTGATCATTTGTGTTTTCTACTAGATGTTTAACCAGGTTTTAAAGCTGTTGGCAAACCTTAATGAATAAATTAAAAATATATCAGCTATCTTGGGGATTTATCCGCCATTTTGAATTTGCACTATATGAATTATTTAAGAATCATAATAGTTTTTTCTAGAAGTAAGTAAATACGTAAATATCTGTGGTGCAGCTACCGCAGCATCCTGGACAGCTGGCGGCTGTGGTGGGCGCGGTGCGCACTGGACACGTGGACCATGTCTGGGGGGGCGGAGTCCGCGCGCGCCGTGTCGGCCGCCTGCACCTACTGCGGCAAGGCAGTGGCGGCGCCGCCAGGGCCACATCGGCCCCGACCGGCCTTTGCGCGCGCGCCGCTACCTGCTGCTAAGATGAAGGTACAACATACGTGGTTGTGGTCTTATTATATTTTAAATTGTTCTTCAAATGAACTTGCAAACAATAAAAGAGAGCTTCTAAAAACTACGAAATAGTTATATTTAAAAGATATAGGGTATTCTTTCACTCAACGACGAAAATCTAAGAACGTTATGATTTCGGGGAAAGTTCTATACAAAATACAATAATTAAAGCATAGACGAGAAATTAAATTTGTAAATGCCAGAAACGTCACCATTGTCACACATCGTTTCGTAGTTCTGCGTAACACATTTACAGTTGGCAATCTGCAGAACTTATCACTAAAAGCCAAACATACGTATTACTTAATTATTAACCTCTCACATCCCACTGACCCATTACCCAGAGACAATAGATTTCTATTGTTTTTTTTTCTGGGATGTGAAAGATTAAGCTACATAAAAACATTCTACCAGCAAATCTCGTCGTGCCCGAACTGCCGCAAGCCGCTGCCCCGCTGCGGCGTGTGCTCGCTGCACCTGGGCACGGCGGCAGGCGGCGCGGGCGCAGGCGGCGGCGCGCACTTCGCTGGCTGGTTCTCGTGGTGCGTGGCGTGTCGGCACGGCGGACACGCCTCGCATCTCATCGAGTGGTTTCGGTGAGTCGCTTTTTTTTAAACAAGTTTTGGATTGGTTACTGCCATTTTAAGCCGATTTAGAGATGTTAGCTTATCAGGATTTTGAGACTACTCTTCTCGCATCTTGTGTTTTTCATATGATAAAAACTGTCTTCTTAGATAATTAAATTAGTGCAATTGGAAATCCTTCCGAAGAAAAGATATGTAATTCTTTTCTCCATACTCTTTTTTATTCTTTCATGATCTAATATTGTAATAAAGAATACATTATGGCAGAATGAATGAAAAATAACAACTTTTTATTACTTATCGTATATCCACAGCGAACACACCGAGTGTCCAGTTAGTTCGTGCAACTGCCACTGCAGCACGTTGGACCCACCAGACAGACTATAGTCGTCTCGTTCACTCCCACAGCCAATGACGTGCTAGTCGTTTCGTTCACTCCTGTTAGAATACTTTTTTTACTTATTCTAGTCTGTATTTGTTCTTTTTGTTATTTTTATATAAACAGACTGTTTTAGATTTTACTCGCTAGTGTAGGAAGCTTTTATACATTGTGTAGCTTTCTACTCTTTACAATCTTACGTAATGTTTAAAGAATAGAAATAAATACGTTGTTTTCATCTGAATATGGCATTCAAGCACTTTAAGGAATTTAATTAATATATTTAAGAACATATTTTTGTATATAATGTGTAAGTAAAGACTATTTTTATAAGTGTTTTAGAAAGGTAAGGGTATATGACGCAATTATAAAAAAACCAGACATAAAAATGAAAATGCAGATGTATTTCCAAATATATATATAATATATTATATACATTTATTAAATAATTATTTCATCTGTATTCCAATTTAACAATAAAATTCTCAAAGACACAACATTGTTTAACTGTACGGATCGTATCCGGTACTCTCAGTATACACACAGACAGACGGACAGCCTTCTTACAAAAATATTACGTATCGGCAGCGCGTGCGCCGCCCGACCACAAACAACTCCCAATATATTATTTTGACAGTTTATTTTAAAAGAAATTCATCCGGGTTTTTTCTTATTAGATGTACAATCCAATATAAACAGTCAAAATCAAGGTTATCAACAAATTAACCAAGTGTTATTTTTTTATAACTATTTAGGTAAATCTTGACACTTTAAAAACAAAAATATACAACTTATACACTGGAAAATTTATTGATAATCTTGAGTTACACACTTTATTTTATTACACAAGTAGAAGAAATCTTCAAGAAAATCCCCCGGACAAATACCTCGTAAGGGTTTAAAAACATTTGAACCGAATCCGCCACCTTGAAAAACTCATGCGAAACATTCCAAATTGCAAATGGCGGCCATCTGAGTACATTTAAATTACCCTTAGAGAAAAAAGTGATATCGCGAAACCAGCGGGGCACCACAATCTGATTAAAACAGTGAAAAACATGAAAAATGGCAACCCCACCAGTTAGTAATACAAAGAATGCAATACATTTTTTTTAACTATTATCATGTAATTTTCAAAAACGAAGAATCACAATAGACATCTTTTCAAACATTTTTTTTATTATGGTTTTAGGCCATATTCAATGTAGGGTATCAAAAATTCGAAACACAGTTTATAGCCCGCTATAACCAACAAATAGGTTACAGAAACACGCATGCGCGGAAGACGTAACTTGTAGAAATAAGCTATCTCTTTCGCGCTAGTGTATTTGAGATACCTTTTACAAAAAACGGTTTAAAAGCCGGGCTGTTGTTACAAAATACGAAAAGATTCACATGTTTTACATGAGAGGTACAGAGTAGGTATTCGACCAACAACTATTTTTATAAAACAAGTTATTTTTACTACAGACTAGCGCGATAACTTCAAATATAATTTAATAAACCGCGGGCCGCCTGTTTGTAACAATTTACAAACAGATTTGGGGCGTGGCTTAACAGACTTTGTTTTTTTTTTATATATAAGTCCATTCAGGCAAAGATCAGAGACCATACAGCCTAGACAGATTTTGTATAAGAAGACAGATAGACATAGACAAGATGTTTTTTTTAATTGTCACTTGGTAAACGCCTCAATTGAATACTCCTAATATTTTAGTACAGTTATCGCAACAGCCTGTAATAAAACAAAACATATCGATTTAGTCGCTTAACGACAGAAAAGTATTACACACAGCAAAGATCTAGTCGTTTAGACTATAACATCTATAGTAAAATACATTTTATGTTGATCTTTCTTTGGTATAAAAGGACAGACTGGATATGAAGTGACGCTATAAGTCTGATGTAATACCGACAGCAGTTCAACATACATACATACATACATATCTGTCACGCCTCTCTATGGAAAATGTTATATTACATACTTACACATGTATTTCGTCATATAAAATAGCTATTAAGCTACGCGTCAACTGAATTGGGGTCGGAGCGTACGATGCGGAAGGATTTGGTTATTTGTATTGATTTCTATGGAACAGAAATGTTGATCTAATAAACGCTGTACCATAGAATACAAAGCAACAAATCCTTGCGCTCCGCACGCCCCGATTCCAGTACAGGACGCTTAGCTTTATATAGTACATTTTGAAATGACTATCTGATCAATATAAACTTTTTATATTAGAGTATTTAATAAAAATCGTTTGTTTTATAATCACGAACACCTGTGTAAGTATGATCATATAATAAAACAGACATTTAGTATGAAATAGCATCAGTATGTAGTTGTAACTGCTGCGCGGCCACCAAAGATCTACAGAAGAACAAATGACATGCAAGTACTGTATTAAACCCAGTGGTAATGTGTACGAAGCCTAAACAGACTCCCGTCTGCAGCTAGCCTTAAATGTACGCCTACGCATACTTCGTTATACTTAAAAGCTTTGTTTCCAAATATAATATTTACTTTAATATATTTGTACAAGTTATTTTACTAAATTTTAAAGCTTTCAAATTAAGATTTGTCTTAATTTACCACCTACACATAAAATTCTCTATACCTTTACTAATTCATTATGAATTATTACATCGAAACAATTATTTTATGTAATATACATTATAACGCATCGCGATTCACACACAACTAGTATTTGGCAGACACGTCCGTGGCGCTCTCGCTGGAATGTGCCTTCACTCATACATTCATACACACATACATACACCACTGGCAAGATCGACCGCGATGTCATTACACGTCTAACGTCGACACTACTCTCTCACAATATATTATATATACCTCATAAATATACATAAATTCATCTTTAAACTTATCAACCGCAAAATATGATCACACTTTAATAATCTTGTAATAAATAAGAAAATGTCGGGGCGCGGGTACCCGGAGTGAGTGCGCGGGTACCCGGGTAGCGGGTAGCCAGGTAGCCGGGTACCCGGGTAGCGGGTAGCGACGCCGGATTCGAGTATCTGGAGCGCGGGAATGTGTAAGTGCGGCACGGAGTAGGCGCTCACTTGCCCTCGTCCTGCTCCATCGGCTCCTCCGACACCGAGCGCGAGCTCTCCGCAGATCTACAAACAAACGAAATACACTTGATAAAACCTTTATACTCTAAAAATTTTATATATAGGACATACATTCGGAACTAAAGTGGCCAAAAAGTCGTATAAAAATTTCAAAATGAATCAAATTGGTATAGGTAGTTTATCTTTATATAAGCATGATTTTGAGCAGTCTTACTCAGCAGATATAAGAGTGTATTGATTAATTAAGGGATGATAGCATGTCTGCAGTTACCTGAGCTCGGTGGGTGCGTTGGCGGCGGGCTGCGTGTGCGCATGGTGCATGGAGAGCGTGGCCATGGCGGCGGCGGTGTCGGCGGCGTCGCGCTCCGTCTGCAGCCGCCCCAGCCGCGCCGCCGCTACGGCCGGTGCCGCTTCTAGGGCAGACATGCCGATCAGATCGCTGTAGCGCTTTATCTGAAAAAAAAAAATCAATGTCAATGTTTGTGCCGATAGATGGATGGATGTTTGTTACTCTCACGCAAAAACTACAGAACAGATTTTCATGAAACTTGGCAATATTGTAGCTTATAAATCAGAATAACACATAGGCTATATTATTTTGACATATCATGTTTATCTTCCGAGATATGACGATAAATGCGTACGAAATCGTGGGCAGCCCCTAGCTAGTTGATCAAAACGCTTAAAAATAAAACGATAAGTACCGTGGGCCAATGATGCGCCTGTATAGCCATGGCGGTGCGCAGCGCTTCCTGCGCGGCGGGCAGCGGCGGTCGCGCCAGCTCTGCGGGCGCGGGCGACGGCAGGCGCTCGCCCAGCAGCGCGCGCACGCACTCCTGCGCACAGTCGCACATCGCCGGCAGGTCGTAGCCGCCTTCTAGGGATAGCACCACCTGGGGGAGGGAACAATAGAGTTTATTAGGTAGAGTAATCGCCATCTTTGCTTTTCATCTGCCAATAATTTGACTTCTTGATAGGATTCATATTTAAATTTAGTTATTTCATAATATTGTTGTTCTACAAGTAGACGTCATTTTTAATGAAAGTTTAGGCAGTGAAAGTATTGAACAATGTTAGGTGCAGGAAGACATTCTAAAAAAATTATAAAACTTATAAATTTCTTAAAAGCTTTGATTCTAGTGTATGATACTTATTGGTGTGTGGATATGAGCGATGTAGGAGTAGATGGAAGTGAGGTAGAGGAAGGTTAGGGTAAAGGGAGTCAAATTAGAAGAAGGTGGGGCTAGAAGCGGGTAGGGAGATAGGGGTAGAGGGAAGTAAGTGTAGAGTTGGGCAGGGGTGGAGGGAGTAAAATAGAGGGTGGTAAAGGTAGAATGAGGTAGTGGTAGATGAGATAGAAGGATGTAGGGGGACATTGAGTTAGGGGCAGAAGAAGGTAGGGGTACAGGTAGTTATAGATACGGTAGATAGAAGAAGGGGCTAGAGGGAGGTATTCAAACGCACCTTCCCGTTGGCGAGCTGCATGAGGTCGCGCGTCATGTGCGCGAAGCAGGCGGCCGACACCGCGTACCCGCCCAGCGGCGCCGGGTGCCCCGCCGCCGCGTCGAACCCGCACGACACCAGCACCAGCTCCGGGTCGAACTCCTGCGCATGTCCACGCCTCACATTTCACATCTCTTACAACGATTAGGAACTCTACTATTATTATAAATTTGAATATTTGTGCTGATGTATGGATATAACGATGTTTGGTACTTTTTCACGCAAAAACGGCTGAACAGATTTTAATGAAACTTGGCAATATTGTAGCTTGCCAAAAACGGCTGAACAGATTTTAATGAAACTTGGCAATACTGTAGCTTGCACATCGGAATAACACATAGACTACCATAATTTTAAGATATCATGTTTTTTTTTTTTTCAAGGTAGCCAATAAATGTTAACTATAATTTCAGTCTTTTATATAGCATTGCAATATACAAAACTAGCTAGTTTACCTTGGCAATAGGCATAACGATAGATCGAAAAGCAGCAAGATATTCCGCATCGCCTAACGGAGGATGAGTCCCCGCGCTCCAGGCGACATTGACGTTGTACCCGAGCCCTGCGCCCGCGCCGCATTCCGTGGCGGCGCCGGTGCCGGGGAAGAAGTTGCCGTCGTCGTGCCGGTGGATGCTGATGTACAGCACAGACGGGTCCTCGTAGAAGATCTGCTGCGTGCCGTTGCCGTGGTGTACGTCCTGTAACACAACGGCGTTTATTAACTTTCAAAATGTTTTTTTTCAGTTTCTCCATGACCTTTCAATATATCTGTCACGCCTGTCTCACATTTCTTTTCCTAAGTATAAATTAGTCGTTGAAGAGTACCAGAGACTTATAAGTTGATGTTAGGTGCTTACCCAGTCGACGATGAGGATTCTCTGCAGCCGCAGTCTGGTGTGCAGCACGCGGGCGGCGACGGCCACGGAGTTGAAGAAGCAGAACCCCATCGCCTGGTTGGGTTCCGCGTGGTGGCCCGGCGGACGCACTACCGCGAAACTGGGGGAAATATACACGAATTAATATGACGATATTGCTATTTGCATAATATGTGGTGGTCGGCGGTGGCGGTGTCGGAGTGTACGTGTGTGTAGTGTACGTACCCGTTGCGCAGCTCCCCCTTGGCGGTGCGCGCGGCGAGGTCGAGCACGGCGCCGGCGGCGAGGCGCGCGGCGGCGGCGGTGTGGTGGTCGGCGGTGGCGGTGTCGGAGTGTACGTGTGTGTAGTGTACGTACCCGTTGCGCAGCTCCCCCTTGGCGGTGCGCGCGGCGAGGTCGAGCACGGCGCCGGCGGCGAGGCGCGCGGCGGCGGCGGTGTGGTGGTCGGCGGTGGCGGTGTCGGAGTGTACGTGTGTGTAGTGTACGTACCCGTTGCGCAGCTCCCCCTTGGCGGTGCGCGCGGCGAGGTCGAGCACGGCGCCGGCGGCGAGGCGCGCGGCGGCGGCGGTGTGGTGGTCGGCGGTGGCGGTGTCGGAGTGTACGTGTGTGTAGTGTACGTACCCGTTGCGCAGCTCCCCCTTGGCGGTGCGCGCGGCGAGGTCGAGCACGGCGCCGGCGGCGAGGCGCGCGGCGGCGGCGGTGTGGTGGTCGGCCCAGGCGGTGTCGGAGTCGACCCCGAGCCCGCCGCACGCGAGCCGCACGAGCTGCCGCGCCGCGCCCTCCACGCGCAGCTCGCGCCCCAGCCCGCGCCCGCCGAACACCGCCACGTGCGACTCCGTGTGCACCGACTGCAAACGCGCACGACTATGACCTTACTTACACCGTTACACGTTTCAAATAAACTCTAAAACGATTGAACCCAACTAATATTTTAAATGTCAACGTTTGTGCCGATGGAAGTATGTAACTAGATGTCTCTGTATTTGTTACTCTTTCACGCAAAAACAACTGAATAGATTTTGACGAAACTTGGCAATATTGTCGCTTATTTAACAGAATAACACATAGACAATATTACTTTAAGATATCATGATCATTTCCTAAGATACCACAGTAAATGCATACAAAGTCGCGGACAGCCTAGTATACAATAAAGATGTCCTAAACGTTACCTGTAGTTCCTCTAACGTGGCTTTCCTCGGCCGCGTGCGCTCGGTCCGCGCCGCCAGCCCGGTCTCGCACAGCCGCGCCCACACTGACTGCAGTCTACCGCCGTGCTCCGGGTGCGTCGGCGCGTGCGCACCGCAAGCGCAACTGGAAGAAATCAATGTAATATTTAATATGAGATACAGTATTTTCTTTTACCGAAATATACACCAGGTCGTGACCGAAAATCATGACGGATGGGGAGAGAAGCCTTTGTCCAGCAGTGGGACACAAATGGGTAAATTATAATTTATCAAGAGTAAAAGAAACCTTACCCATGTTTAAGCATAAGCGCGTCGTAAGCGAGCCCAGTGGCGGGCGGACGCGCGCCCACTAGCGGGGAGGAGAGGGCCCGCGCGAGTGGCGCCGCCGTCAGCGGCTCGGGATGCGCCGGCGCAGCGGGGTCGGCGCGTCGTGACGTCAGGTCGATTACTTCACCCTCTTCTTCGCGTAACTGCGCCGCCGCCGCGTCGTGTGCGCGAGTTAGTACCTAGGGGAAGAAAAATAGTCATTTGGGTGCAAATTCTTAAATAACTTACTTATTGTTATAACTATACGTATTCGAACGATTGATTACAGTATGAATATGTAATTATTTCCTTACGGTAATTTCAGCGGCTGAAACCTCACAGCATTCAATCACATGACAAAACTATTTTCTTAAACCATTTTTTTAAGCCTATGTCGTAGGTACACGAAACGATGGCGCGACGACCTGAACGTATGTATTTAAGAAAGATTGGTTTGAAACTGCCACGTCAGAAATCTGTGGAGAGGCATGGGAATGACACAGACTCGAACCATTATTTTTTAAAAAGTAATTAAAACCCCTTACAGTTTTCCGTATCTGATCTCTGAGATAATGATGCGCAGTAGGCGGCGCGTGCAGCGCGGGGTCCCCGAGCGGCAGCGGCGCGGAGTGCGTGCGTCCGAGCGGCCGCTTGCTGAGCCGCGCGGGCAGCGCGCCGCTGCTGATGCCGCCCGCCGCCGCCGCCGCCAGCGGCAGGTACGCCTCCGCCTCCGACACCGGCGGCAGCCCCACGCTCACCTGGGGGAACAAGAAACTCAGTTACAGGTCAATCCTTCTTCATATTATAAATGACAATGTTTGTGCCGATGAATGGATGGGAAGATGTCTGTTACTCTTTTACCCAAAAACTACTGAACAGATTTTGATGAAACTTAGCAATATTGTATCTCAATATTGCAGCTTATACATCATTATAACACATAACTGTATTATTTTAAGACATTATTTTTTTTCGACGTCGAGTCCGAGTCGCGAAGAGCCACAAACCATTTACATATCAAATACTAATCTATCAGTAAACCAAACATGACAAATTGAACCATTTCATAAATTATACTAATAAACATACCTGTGGCGGTGGAGGTGCAAGTCTAGGCGGTGGCGCGTGCGGCCTTCCGAGTGAGATGTTGGGCATCGAGGGTGAGGAGAACAGCAGTTCGGGCGCTCGGCCCTCCTCCTCCTCCCTGATAGGCGCCGCCCCTCCCGGCGGAGACCCTCGAGGGGAGCCCGTCTCGCAATCTAAGGGATATCGGAGCTAGTGTTATTTATGTGTCTTTACGTGTTTGTGATTTACTTTTCGTGTATTTGTTTGTTTTTAAAAAGTGTTAATTTCAATCAAAACGACACAAAATCAAGATGCAAATGCAGTTATATGTTTAGTATAAGTACTTATTCTTGGACGAAGGTTCCTTCTCCTACATAATATACTTAAATTACAGAATTTCCGATTCGATAAAAAAACGAAAGATACTCATTTTATTCTAATAAGGTTTCCACATTAAAAAAATACAAATAATGAGGCTAACAAAGCCAACGAATTCTCACAAAATTACTTATTCCTATGACTCAAGAAACTAAGGCAAAAATTTTGAGCATTTTTATTGCAAGACCAATATAAAATAATTTATTGAACTTTTAAGCTATTGTCCGTGGAGCCTTCTCCACTCCGCTCTATTCTCTTGCTGTCTGTTTCAGCACCTAAATACCCATTTCTACTTCATACTTAATACCCACTACAATCCAATCTACTAAAGAATCTCCCCACTACTTACTGCGATGTTTGACCCTGGTCTTGAGCGGGCGGCGCACGAGTGGCGAGGCGCGGCGCTCGATGACGCGCGCCTTCAGCCGCACCTTCAGCATGTTGGGCTCCGACGCTGGCGCACACCGTGCGGTTAGTATACACGACACTCTACTTGTTATACTAATACATACACAATATGGCAAACAGACTACGCAAGATAGTGTAGCAAGATAACAAGTCTGTGTCTAGACAATTCTAGAAATAAAATTTGGTTTATGTTGTTTCAGTTGAAAAATGCCACAGTGTGAATGTATATTTTGTTAATAGCTACATATTTTGCAGGAGTTGTTTGATTTAATAACTAGTTGTAGTATAGTAAGTAAGTACTCGTACCTAGATTTAGTAAAGTATGTATTTAAGATGTGTTCTATTGAATAAATCAGTCAGTTGTACTCATCACTCGGTCGTTTGCATTGCTCTCTAATCCCATCCCTATATGGCGACCCTGCCAGGATTGGGGGCGCGAGTGGAACTTGCAGTAATTAGTGAATCAATTAATTATTTTGAAAAAAAATATCAAAATATGGGGAGTCAAGTAACCACCGCACGTCCACCATCAGGTATTTCTCACCAAGATGTCTACACGCAAATTGGACAGAACAATGTTGT
Organism: Anarsia innoxiella; assembly: GCA_947563765.1. Lineage (NCBI taxonomy): Eukaryota > Metazoa > Arthropoda > Insecta > Lepidoptera > Gelechiidae > Anarsia > Anarsia innoxiella. Next base: position 344,553 of record OX387401.1, read on the forward strand.
AAACCAAACCAACTCAGTCAGCGAAGGAGTAAAGAACATCAGTTGGTATATCTTTTTGTTCTTCATCGCTTTTATGTTGGTCACGATATTCGCTCTGGTACGATACCTCAACATTTGTTTAAATAAGAGGATTGACCGACGTTCGGCAGTCGCAGGATTGAGAATGCGTAAAATGGATTCAGAAGTTTAAGTAGAAGAAAAAGAAGTTCGATGTAGTGTGTACAATTAGTGTCAGTGTAAAAAGTGAAGTAAAAATACATTAAGTGATGTCAAAGTGCGAGATTCAACGAACGGACAGTAAGGTATGCGATGGGTATAAGGAGAGCTTTTGATTTACATTTGGAAAAGGGCTTCCTTTTTATTTCCATCACTCCGCTTCTTTTTTATTTCCATCTTTTCTTCTGTTTTATAATTTTGTGTATCAACATCTTGCAAAGAGTTCTGTCGGTAATTCTTTAAAAAAATAAATCATGTCAATTTATAACCGAGAAATATTCACTTTCCAAACATTCTGTGTTAAGTTGTCAAAACAACACCTTACAGAACTCTCAGATATAGTGTAATCAATAACTAGGTTTAAATATATTTAATAAGGTATTTAAATGGTTAGTCCAAACGCTACATAAAACTAAATACAGTTCAAACAACATTTAAACATACACATTCAACGAGAGATGTTGTCGAGGAGAATAAAAAAAACAAACACGCATCAATCTCCACTGAGTTTTTTTTTCTTTATTCTCGACAACATCTTTCATCTACAAAACTCTAATTATATCTACGTAATTAGTCTGTGGGGATTTATGTATAATTTAATTTAAATTAGCTATTTACAAGCAACTTATTAAGCATGTAGGCGCCGACTTTCGCTGCCAAGTTAACATAGACTGTCGATATATTTAGACGTTTTTATCTAAAATATCAACATTTTATTTATTTTTATATGTTATCGAATAAGATCACAACCCCCACAGACTAACATCCACACTACGAACACAAACCATTTCTGATCACGTACAATAGCTGCGAGTACCTACTTCATAATATAAGGTGACTTTAAATTAGTGAACGATAGAAATGGATATGCATGTACTCATGATAACAAACAACTTTTACTATGGGATCAAGTTCAAAATCGTAAAAAAAAATTGTTGCCCCATACTATCAGATCAGCTAATGCATTTTGTATGGGGAGTTCAAAAATTTTTGAATGATTTCGACCTTGTTCCTATAGTAAAAGTTGTTTATTATCACGTGTGCATGCATATCCTTTTCTATCGTTCACTAATTAAAAGTCAACCTATATACTAATAACTGAGCGTACTAGTTGCAGCGGTCGCAGCGAGTAAGTGATCAGCGAATTAATTTCTCTCGATCAAAATCACTGTCAAAACCACTCAACTGTAAAAAGCTAGAGACAGACAGGTTACAAACTTGTTACGAACAATGTAGGACAAGTTTGCTTCAGTCATAACGCGTTGCGTACAGAGCTGCCAAGTTATCTGTGAACCGGCCGTTATTGGAACTACGGCCACTAATACATAAATGTCAAATTCCAGAACTGCTGCGATTGGTAGAAATACAATGTTGAATAACTACTAGCGCCGCCGTTCACAGATAAGTTGGTCTGCCTGTACGTTGCTTGGGATCAGTTTATCTCTAGCTTTGACTTGTTGGGTTGAGTTGACACATTTGAGTGGTTTTATTTTTAAATTTTAATCGAGAAAAATAGCCAGCAAGAACAAAAAGTATATAAACTCACCAGTCTTCCTTAACGGGTAGTCGGCGGTAGATGGCGCTGCGGGCGCGTGTACCGTGAGTGGGAGCGGCGCCGCCAGTCGGTACGGATGCGTAGCTGATGTACCCGTGGACGTTATTGATTCGCCGGAGGAGGATTTTACTATACCCCTGAGGGATGAAAAAGGTTAGGTTAGTCAATTAGTGGTTGTGGGCTAAGAATAGAACTAATATAAAAAAAAAAAGTATTCGGTACAAAAACAACAATATATGAAGTTAAGCAAATTATTTTGCTTGTATTGGAAATGCATCTGCAAATTCTGCAATACACATCTGTAGTAAAATAATATGTAAAACACACTTCTCTCGCTTCATCAACATTCATCAGTCTCCTCATCGCACGTTGGTACTACTGACTTGGCATTTTAACGTCCCAAAGAATTTTTTTGAAGAATTGAAGGGAATCACTAAACTTGAATCGCTTCAAGAAGTGACGCTCTTTTGTTAATCAAATCGGGGACTTGTTGAATAATTCGCGTTTTATTTGACTTACCAATTTCTGTAGGGCGATCCAGGAACTGTTCCGTTCGCATTCGCGGCTGCTTGCTTCTTTTTTAGGAACTCCTGGTAACAAATAAAAGAGAAAATCATTAAATTTTATCGTATACACATACATATCCATCACGCCTCTCTCCAATTGGGGTAAGCAGAGACCCCTTCTTTCCCTCGCTACAATCCAAACACACCTCCCTCGCCACATCCACACTCATCATGCATGCCCGTCGGTTTTTAATCGTATGTACTCCACAATAAAATAGGTTTAAGAAAATAATAATGTGTTTTTTTGGAAAATGAATGAAAATATTATCAAGATTGTTTTACAAGATAAAATAAATTGAAAGAAGACACGCACTAAGCGTTGTTGCTATCCTAACAAACCGAAAAATTGTCTCTCTAATAAAAAGTAAATAAATACAACATTTTTAAAGTATACAATTCATATTACATTTCTATGACCAATATCACGCTCCTTTTATGTAAGCGGAAATTAAACATATTTTTGACGCCTCTTTTTTTATCAGCATCGGAAAAGTTACAGGCTATGCTAAATAAATGAAATTGCTGTCTCTTTTGTGAAGAGAACCTACAACTTTCGTGTATGATCTCATGATTTCAAAACTGATCTTAAGTTATACTCAACATGAAAGTAGAATTCTAATTGATTAAAGTCAAAGTCAAAAAATCGTTTATTTTAAAGCGCACATTTTAAAACTAACGCTGGATTCGCAAGGTAGCAGTTTTCCCCAGAGAAGAATCTAGCAAGAAACATAATGTCTTTTTATTTATTTATTTATTTTTTACCAACCTGCAACTTCTGTTTAACTTGCGTCGAAGCATTAGCACTAGGTTCGTGCTTGTCTTTCTTCCGCAGCAGCTCGACGCGGTCCCTCTCGTGGCGCTCTCTCGCCTCCCGCGCCTCTCGCGCCTCCCGCACTTCCCGGAGGGCCGCTTCCTCCATCGCCTTCTGCTGCTCCCATAGCTGGAAATATGAGACGCTACGCTGTAGCCAAGGTACCGGTATCAAATAGGGATTGTGGTAGTGTTGCTTAAAGTTATTTTGGAGGATTTGCTATGCTAAATGAGGAAGCCCTGAAGGTGGGTTCGTCAAGAAGAAAATCTGAGATTTGTACAAAAGCACTGATACTTAAAACTATTCCAGTGACTAGATTATAATTAAGAGTTATCTTAATGACATACTTTTGGACAACTATTTTAGTAAGCAGACCTATAAGTACTTAAATACGAGACAAATATTTAATTTTTACCACATCAAAATACACACCTTACCAATCAAACCCCGACAAATGTTACAACAATAGCAACTTACGTAATCAATAAACCAAATTTTTCTATTACAATTAAGTATGTCCCATGTATGAAAGTGACCATGTTTGTCGCATGCGTCATAAATACCGAAGAGGTGACACTGAAATCAACGAGTAAATACTCTTATTGGACTCTCTCCCTCATGATACAAATATTTACTGTATAACATCATTGCAATGAATCTGCCCAAAACTATTTGGTACTATACTGCGCAGAATGTAACATTTCAAACTATATCTTCGAAAGCTATAAAACTCTGGCATTGCAAGTTGATGATATAATTTACGATCCAAAATTGATGATGCTATAATTTTAATACTACTTTAATAACACAATCGTTTTCATTGTTTTAGAATTAGCTATTTCAACTGAATTTGTTGAAATTATCCTATTAATATTATAAATGTCAATGTTTGTGCCGATGGATGGATGGATGTTTGTTACTCTTTCACAAAAAAACGACTGAATAGATTTTGATGAAACTACAAAATTGTAGCTTGCACATCGGAATAACACATACAATATAAGCTATATTATTTTATATATATTTTTTTAAGATATGACGATAAAAGGCGTTTGTAGTCGCGGGCAGCCTCTGGTCAATTTAAATGAGTATCAAAGTAAATATACCAATTTTGCCAAAACATACTTATAGATAGGCCAATACTCCTTACCAAGTAGGTACCTACTATAAACTAAATTAGATACCTACTCATCGGAGCCTCGCTTACAATTTCGCTTGATTCGCAACTCACGCTCAAAAAAACAATTTGAATTTTGGAGCAGGTTTTTCGTGTGTCGATGACGAAACCGGCAGTTTTCAAAAATGCCTTTCTCTTTCAAATCCAAAGCGGAAATAAAAAAGAGAGAATCAGATTAGATAAGCATTTATGCATTTGGAACGTGTCAGAAGAAATAAGAAAAAATATTTATTCTAATCAAGCGATGCTGGAACGATACGGCATTGACATTATTATATTTAAGAGCACTATAAGCGTTAGATTCTATAATCAAGAATAGAATTCGAGATCAAAAATGTAAACAAAGAAACGTCACTATCAGTAACGTTCCAGGGGTAATTTACATTTTCTAAAATAGTCTTATTATTATCAAAACTCCTAATTATAAAATTAAAGAAATAGTTTGTGGTCACCATTTTTTATAGTCTGTGCAGTATCCGTGATTTAGACCTATCTACAGCTAATGCTTTGACTTCTTAATACGACATGACGTTAACTTTCTCCTTCACTTGAGGAAAGTAGGTACGTCGCGGGCTTCCTCCAATATACATCTAAGTATAAGAAGTCCATACCCTCCCATGAAATCATCACTTAACAAACTACTAAAAACAACAATTAATGAGTGACGTAACACGCACCGGCTCCATTCACCACTATTTATATCCCACGGTGACATCCACTCAAACAACTGTTACATGTATCTATGACATATTATTCGGTTTCCAAGCCAAAATATTTATAATTCTATTTATTGTTAGGTTTGTAATGCTGTCGGATGCGCATGTCAATGGGCGGTGTTGCGCCTGACCTTCTTGCGTTGTGATTGGATACTGTGTTAGCTAAATAAGAGAATCGGACAGAAAATCTGTTTTTATTACTTAGAAACAATGGCTTCACTTTTCGGGGACTTACTCAAGAAAGGCCAAATCAAGAGTACCCTAAACCGACGGGCATGTATGAGGCGACTGATGAGTGTGGATGAAGCGAAAGAGGTGTGTTTGGATCGAAGCAAGTGGAAGGAAGTGGTCTCTGTCTACCCCAATGGGAGAGAGGCGTGACGGATATGTATGTATGTGTAATACCTACATTTAATATTTTTCAGAGTTTTACGCTCTCGTAGGTTGCAAATTGATATCTAAGTATAGATGGAGTGCACGCAGATAAAAAAACAATAAGTTGATGAATAAATGGAAACAGCCACAGTCATCCAAGTCCGTTGCACAATATAAGATTAAGACAAAATAAAAGGGCTAAGTGTTTATAAATGTGAGATAAAATGCGTGACTATCATTCTTTACACAAAAGTAACAACTTTGCTTTGCTTGCATAGAGTTACTCAACAATCGTATGACGAATGTTAATAACAGAACGTAAATAGAAGAGAGAGAGAGAGAGAGAGAGAAAAGAGAGAAGAGTGACGCGAGAAATGGGACTCCTAGAAGTATTAAACATTCTCTTACTTAGGCCCACTTACGCAGCCAAATAATTTGTACTGATTTATCTTGACTTGACCCTGTGTTAGCAGCTAACTCCAGGTTCAATGCGTTAATTCTGGGCTGCGCAAGTGGGCTTTAGATGCATTCTCTATCGTGGGAATTGGAAGAATAAAAGTAGCTTGTTCTCGTATACATTCCTTTATAATGTTACGGGGCATAAAAGACTTAAAAGATCGTCTTAACAGGATCTGAGATTTGCCAATAAGAAAAGAATTACTATTTAGATTTTTTGCTCATCTCAGATGGACTATTATCTCAAATACTAGCAAAGTTCGGCGTCCTCATATAAAACAGACCATACAGCTATGACGCCGCCGACCTTGGTACGTGTTCGGCAATCACTATACCAGTTTTTGTTAAGAATAACTTAAGTCACGTGGACGGAGGCGATGGATGCTCACGAGACCGGAGATAATTCAAAATGTGCTGCGTAAAAATAACACACAGCCTCCATACATGTACAAAATGTGACAACTGGACATTTTGGTGGCGTGTTGTATAAATATAAGTATGGAAGTACGAGTAGACTGGAGGCTGCCTGCGAGCTCCTACGCATTTATTTTCATATCTTGGAAAATTTACGCGATATCATAAAAGAACATAGCTTATGTGTTATTCTGATGTAAAAGCTACAATATTATAAAGTTTTGTTAAAATCTGTTCAGTGGTTTTTGCGTGAAAGAGTAACAAACATCCATCGGCACAAACATTGACATTTATTGGTAATATTAGTAGGATTAAGTAGGGGAATAAAGACATCGCTAATAAGTAGCTAGTAGCTCGAAAATAGATCTTTATTCTCGTCATTTAGACAGACTTGCTTAAAAACAACGTTGTTTAAAAGTAAATCACCAATTTAAATATCATTTAGCTCAACGTGACAGTAATTACGAGTCTATAATTAAAGAACCTTGGAAGCAACTTTTAGGCTTTAGGTATTGCCTAATTAGTAACCAGAGTACCTAAGTCATTTTGTAATTTTAAATTTACCACCTTTTTCTTATTAAACAACCTCTATCTATTCTTATTTCTCCTTTTAAGGCAGGTTTTTACGCAAAATCTATCTTTTTTTTGCTTTGTTTCTTTTTTTGCATAGATTTGTTTTTGCGTCGCGCCTCTTTATCAAAGTTCAAAGTCAGTGTATTAGCGTTCTATGTTACTTTTAGTTACGAATTAATATACAATAAAGATACTTATTAATGTAGGTAAGTATTATATTCAATTTAACAATAGAATCTACTAAAATAAGTTATTTTGACGCCAATATTTAAAAAAGGTAATTATACTAGTCTGTAGGTTATTTTGAGGCCTTTGCCCAGCTGTGGGACACTGGTGGCTAGTTAAGTAAGTTAAGTTTATTTAACATTGTTTCTATGAAGTTCCAGTCACTTTACGAAGTAAGTAGGTAAGTAAGTAAGTAAATATTTAGTCTCTTTATCATGTAAATAAATAGGAATGAAATGCCTGAAGTCCGTTCAATAAACTCATATGATCGACTATAAACTATGGACAGTGATACAGTCTACTCAGAAATCGCTTTAGGTGGACAAACAAGCAGATTGTTAAAGTCAAAGTAAAAGCTACGCAACATTACATAAATCGTAAATAAATACCGTACTGTTAAAGCACTGGCAGAGGATAGGCCTAAATGGCGAACATTCCACCGACAAGAGTCTAACTCTTAAATTGAATCATGATGAACGTACTGAGGCCCAAGTCTGCTCAGTTGTGTGTCGGCAGAGTGTCAATGGCATGAATGACACAGTTGGTAGCTATATTCTGCTAAACAATGGCTTACACTGTTTGCGACCAATGACATTGACAGTATCATTGACACTTTGCCGACACACAACTGGGGCTTAGCATGGCGCGCTGCGACAATTATCTCACGCATGCTGTCCTTATCACATTTAATACTATAGACAGAGACGTAAGCGTGACAAACGCACGACAACGTCTTGTCACGGAGTGCCATGCTAAGCAAGCTTAGAATATTGTAAGTTTGCAGATTTGGGCCCCTGTACGCATAGTATCTGTGAAATTTTCCTAGTATTAAGTAAATATAGTACCTATTCTATTCTGATAAAGGTCAAAGTACCATATTTATTTGAATATGTAGCAAACACGTGAATACAGGTAATTTATTTCACAAAAACACAACTGTGTCCACTGAAATGTTCGTGGAAATTTTAGTATCAAAACAGGTTGTTTTGCATTGTCGAAAGTTATTTTTTTGTCATCATTTTAATAGTTAGCAACTGTTATATGACTAATCTTTATTGTACAAAATATTACTAAAAGTAATTTGTTTCTTAAAAATTACTTTAGCAACTGTTTGTTATTTGTTTGTTTTGTTTAGTTCTTTTTTCCAATAAAGTCCTAACCGGTTAAAACAAACATGTCAACATTTCATACTAGACAGACCGAAACCGAAATATGTAGATTCTTAATTCGACGAATAGAAGTATTCCCCTATTATTTATCAAGCCTATTATTTAAAAAATTACTGTCTTTCAAATTTAGCCCAAGATTTAAAGACCTCATATATGGTTCGGCTGATCTTCTTATTGATCTTCAATTGATTGTATAGGTATATCAAGATAAATCGTTATTATTTCGTTAAGACCCAGAACACACGGTGAAACGCAAATGCAACGCAACTGAAACTGCTAGTTACTTTTGAGTCGCATCGCAGTTTCTGCTATAGACTTCCTTACAAAACCACACACGACGCAACTGAAACGAAACGTTTCAAACTAGTTGACTAGCAGTTTCAGTTGCGTTGCATTTGCGTTTCACCGTGTGTTTTGGCGCTAACGATCTTGACATACACTATCAATCCGATTGAAACAACGGATCGACCTTATATGGAACCCTTTATAAGCATTCAAGTCATAAACTAAAAATAATAAACTTGTATAATAACCTTCAAATGATGCCTGAGCTGCTGCTCGTGCTGCTCAGCGAGCTGCTGGCGCTGCTGCTGGAAGTGCTGCAGGAGGATCTCCTGCTGCAGCTGCTGCTGCTTCTTCAGCTGGAATAGAAATGCTCACCGATCAGCCACGGCTGCACGGCAACCGTCAGGTGCGCAGTTAGGGGGAAACGGACCAAATAGACTGGAGCTTTATATTGAAGTTTTTTACTTGAGATCAAGAGTGAGGCTAAGTTGGACGATAAAAGTAATGTTTCATGTAGGTTTGAAACTTTTAATGTTTGACTATTTTTTTAATCGGTAGGCAGAAACCAGGCAGTGAGGTAGGCAGAGACCACTTCCCCTCGAGACAAGTGGCATGACAGATAAGTAAATATGTATTTTTTTATTAGTGTACTATACAATCAATAATGCGTTTAGTTGTATTTACAAGTTTATCTGCAGTTTCACAAAATATATTTTGAATCATATTTTGGGTAACAAACATTTCCGCCTGCAATATTAAAAAGTTCCTATATAGTCCAAATCTTTGAAAATGCTTCATAAACACGTCGGATATTATTTTTTTAAATAAAGTTTTATATTTGGTCCATTCCGTAAGTTAATTGGTCAGGGGCAAGCCAAAGTATAAAAATAGCAAATGACAGCGTAAACAGAACTCAGGTTATTATATAAAAGTCAGGGCTTTGACACAGAAATGGTATTACATAATGTTAAAAGGCTATTATTTTGGTTTGCACCTTAACAATACATGAAAACAACAATGTTTATTTACATTTAAGGCTGAGTAATACGTTTAAATAGTTAGATAAACGATTGATATTTAGTTTGAATGTGTCAAATAACACCTTGATTAACTTAACTGCTAGTTAAACGTATTAGTAAACTCAGAGCAGGAGGGACCCAAGTCTACTAATGTTATAGGTTGCAATATTCCTGATCAATGGCTTACACATATTGCGACAAAATTTCTAAAAAATGTCATTGACACTCTGCCGACACACAACTGAGGCTATTTTAAATTAGCACTTGGCCCCCAGGAATGTTGCAACCTTAAAACTCGTGATTATAAAATAAGTTTGTGAATTTGGGTGATACAATGTTAATTGCTGGTCAATGAAACACCTATTTAAACATCTAAATGACAGTGTTTAGTGAAACCCGTGTCAACATCACACCGATCCTATTAGCCAATCCTAAGTGCCGCATTCAGAGCATACAATTATATGTACATATTATTATACTGCCGGCGAATTCGTACGCATTTATCGTCATATCTTGGAAGAAAAACATGATATATCAAAAAAATATAGTCTTTGTGGTAGTCTGATATATAAGCTACAATATTGTCAAGTTTCATCAAAATCTATGCAGTAGTTTTGGCGTGAAAGAGTAACAAACATTCCTCCATCCATCGGCACAAACATTAACATTTATAAATTGAGTAGGATGTTGAGCAATGGATGCGGCACCCGAGTACACAAATGTAAGTAAATATAGACTCACTTGCAGCAGGAAACTATTCTCTAAGGTTTGTTTCGCTCTCTCCGCTATATGGTTCTGTCTCGGACTCTGACTCTGACAACGAGAGGAAACACATGAAGGACAACCACTCCAGTCGCCCACCCTGCCACCCGCTACCCTCACCGCAGCCCCGGAGGACAGGGGCCAGAGCAACACCCTTCAGTTTAATAAAGATCCAGTTATTGAGATTGACTAGTTAACACAGACTTCTCTTTGAATAGCTACGGGTTGTTTTGCGATCAAATGAATATAATATAATATGAGAAGCTGACGTAACTGTTTATCTCGCGCGAATCACAAAGTTAATTTTACGAGCGCCGCGTGTATTTGATTGCGATTATAAAAATAATTGAAGAAACGTGTCTCCGTAACAATAAAATGAACCTTGATATTCGTTTGGCGCGAGCTCGGTGGTAGAGTGCTGCGTACCTCGTGCCGCATATTTCTGGCCGCGCATTATTTTGGGGGAAAAATGGCGGGAATCGGAATGCGCGCGTTCCGCGAATAGCCGCGCGGACGGATGTTTTGCGCGCGCGTGTGGGCGGGGGAGTAAAAATATTGTCGTGCTGCGTCCACTGCCGTTGGACTTGGCATCTTTTGAATAAATGCACATAGATTGAAGTTATCGTACTGATAAACTTACTTATTGTTCTGTACGTTAATTCAAGTCCAACGTCACCGCAATAATTCCTCAAGCAAATACATTAATAAAGATTACAAAACAAACTGTCGCCAACGACAATACTCGTCCACGTGTGCTATAGAATATTTTTACACGAACGGATACTTGATATTATCAGGCGTCGGGGTAATGTTTTCATTCGTTATTTTCGCGAGAGGCCGCGCATCAGTCGTTCTAAAATTAATCGGGCATATTACTCCGGCGGCTGTAAATATAGTATGCAGACGTTGGGACCTATATCGCGGTAGTTTGGAGCATACGCGTGTGTATCGGGGTATTTATAAGCGGGCGGAGTTTTTATAAATACGCGGCCGCTTCGGGCGGGTTTAAAACGGACGCGGACGGCGTCGACGCGGCAATATTTCGGGAAAAGGTCACGGGAACGAACATTTGTTAATTATGGACAGCTTTTATTGGTTCAAGCCTTTTGTTTGGACTTTGTATCCTCTCTTTGAAACTGTGTGGGTTTCAGTTTCCGTATTTGTAAAATTTTGTTTTTACAAGATTTCCTTTAAGTACGTATATTTTTTGTAAATATTACGATTTTCAATTTGAAGGGGTGTGCCCTTGCAGGTTGGAAGACGGAATGGCAGAATAAAAGCGTAATAGACAGAAACAGATGAGTAAAGTAGAATCAAGTTATTTATAGGTGCCGGCAAACATCTTGACCAGTTAGACTTCAAAACATAATTGTAGAGAAAGAGACCTTAATTCCATGGTCAGATCAGAACATGCTCAAGACATTTGCCAGGGACTTAAACCAGTAATTCCTCACCTGCATAATCTGATGGTGGAAGCTGGAGTCAGCTGCGGGGAGGCGGGGCGCGTGCGGGGGTGACGGCGTGTGCGGGGGGCCCTCCGCGCCTGACTCGTGTGCCATTTCCGCTGAAACAATGAAATACTTGCTGTTAATATCTATGTTGAGTATTTATTTGAGCATATATAGCTACAGTACAGAGTTAGATAGGTAATTCGAAGGATACGGGGTAGGCCTTTGCCTAGCAGTGGGACACATTAGGCTAGTAAATAAATAAAAAAGGTGTAGATTAGCTCACTAGCTAGTTCACTAACTGTAGAGGATTACGACTTAATAGTTATCTAGATTCTAGAGTAAAGACCTGGGGAGCAATTATCATCACTTAAACCATGGCAAGTACACTGGTCACTAAGCGTATAAGTTGCAACGATAAGTGAATAGAATTGGGAGGCTGGTAGGACCTTTTTGCCTATGCAACAGAATCTAAATTTTTTGCTAAACACGACGAATTTTGAATCAAAGAGATTGTGTTTCGCCTAGCTTAATGATTGAAAACTATTACAAACAATGATCTTACTTAATAATTCAAGTTAGATAAAGTTATACCTATGTAAGTGCGTCAAGCGCAATATTGACGTCAATTAGGTAGGTTTTTTTGTCATAACCTCTTAACCTTACATACTAACTAGACAGTTAACATATATTCTAGTAGACAGTTTAAATAATGCCAAGTTAATGTTTATGAATTATTATGATAAATAAGGGTGGTCAATAATAATGTACAAAGACTATTACTAAAGTAATCTGTTAATTACATGCATATCTGTCACGCCTCTCTCCCATCGGGGAAGGGGCGTGATGACAAAAAAATTTTTTTAGTCCATCACATAGATTATTTTAAAATACCCGACACGTATTTTTTCTTTTTTCTCTTAAACTAAAAATGACAAAGATACACTGGGTTAAAGTTGCTCGTTACGTCACGCCTCAGTACGATTTTAATCTAGGAGTGACGTCAATACCCCCCACTCCGTAACTTTGAAGTTCTGTATCTTTGTATTTATTTATGTATTTGATCAAGTAAAAAATGTGTTTCAAATATTTTTAATAGCCTAAAAGACGGACTAATTATTTTTTGAATTTTTGAATGTAGTCATCATCCCCTATTACAAACATCTTATTAATTTCATTTTATAATTAATTTATTGAAGTATATTTAAATCCAAACAAACAGACATTGTATACTGACGTTTATTTATAACTTCACTCAACAGGCTTTCCATTGCAGGTATTCAGTTATAGGTATAACATTTATTTACATTTACAACAATGTTCAGTTGAGTTAACCTTATGCAATAGTTACCTATTAGTGCTTTTGACTTACTCTATATTTAGAAACTAATATAATTGGATGTTTTGGTTATATAATGTTGCTGTTTTTATAGTTAAAGATAGTGTTACTAATTATAAAGGGTGTAACAGAAAGGGGATATAATGCCGACACACAGCGATAGTCCTCATGAAACTGAACTACTTTCCCCAAAGAACAAGTGTCGAAACTCGAAAAAAAAAATTCGCCGGTCCACACAAAATGTCCGATCAGCTGATCGAGTAAGTATGGGCGATAAAAAAATTTTTTCGAGTTTCGACCCATGTTCCTTGGGGAAAGTTGTTCAGTTTCACGAGGACTATCGCTGTGTTTTGGCTTTATACCCCCTTTCTGTTACACCCTGTTTATTATAGTTGATTCCTTTTGAAATGCCTTATGTCATTATATGCATAAAATTCAACATGATTTATTTGTGTAGGAAATAAAATGTGACCTTTACATAAATATAACTTCTTTTTCAATGTTATTTCCATATTTAATATATCTACTAATATATTATTTTACCTATTTAGTATTTCTTCGTACTACAGTGTGAATTTTAAGTAAAAACGGAGACTTTAGCAACAGAAATACATACCTTTAAATAATATCTAATAATTACTAATTTGCTAATCCTTTCAAATATTATACTCGTACTTTTTTTAGCTATTGGAGGACGCTATAATTAAACTCAATATATTTGTGATTGTATTATTGTTGTTCCTGTTAGAGCTAGCTTTATAAACATAGATAAGTTGTGTTTATGATTGTGTTTTTTTTTTAAATGATGTCTGTCACCTTGCTGTATTTTTCTGTTGTGTGAGACAACCAAATTAAAACTGAATCTCTGCAAATCCTGGTTTGACTTATTTATTTAGTCCATAACCCATCAGTTCCTACTCAGTCTATTGGAATCGTAGCAAGTGGAGACCACTTTCCTCCTTTTGCTACATCCGCACTTCCTTCACTTCATCCACATCCACGTTAACATGGCATTAGGTACATAAATACATAGTCATACATATACATCACACTTCTCTCCCATTAGGGTAGACAGAGACCACTTCCCTTCACTTGCTACGATCCAAACACACTTAATTCGCTTCATCCACGTTAACATGGCTTCAAGTACATTACATACATACACATACATATACGTCACGCCTTATTCTCATATAGGTAGACAAAGACCACTTCCCTCCACATGCTACAAACACACTTCCTTTGCTTCATCCACATTACCATAGCATTAAGTATAAAAGTGAATTAGCCCACTGTACCCGACATTGCGGTAGGTTGGTCTGGGCGACCTTCCCCGGTGACCCACTGCCCTGGCTGCTCCACTTATCCGCACACCACTTAGTATTCTAGACAGGTCATTATAGGCGATATTGATACTTTTAAATAAGTATACTAGAGCGTAAAATAGTATATAGGTAGATGTGATGTTTTTATTCATTTAACAGTTGATTGTAAGATGATAGTACACAGAGTCAGAAAAAAAGAGAAGTTATACAAAAGGTACAGCAGCATATTTCTAAAAGAAATTTCTTCCAAAGAAATTTTTTTTTTTTAATTTTTTGTTTTTGTTTTTGTTATTTTTTTTTATTACTATAACATTGTTATCAAAGGTTGCACTATTGCAATTTGTTTTGTGTATTTAGTCATATCTGTATATCTACATCGCGCCACTTTCCCATCGGGGTAGGCATTCTCTTCCACTGGCTAGGATCATAACTAACCGCTTTCGCTTCATCTACATTCATGGGTCTCTTTAATAACTTTTTCTTTTTATTTTTCCTAAATTTAATTATTCAAAGGTTAAAATTGATGCCTTCATTGTGTTATGTGGGTATTTTATTATATAATTTAATATTAAGGTATTAATAAATTAATTTAATAAATTTTGTATGACGTTTGCTCGCTCTCTGTCATTAAATAGCTTCAACCGTACGGACGTGTTTCATTTATCACACATTGTTTCACAAAATCTTTTCTATACTTAGAACAAAAATTTGCCAACTTTCATATTAAATTCACGACATACACTCTGTAATTTATCCACCAGATCTTAAAGTATCTATAATTATAAATAAAGCTGTTTATTTATAATAAAGCTGTTTATTTATAATAAGAGATACCATAATAAATCATAGGTGACTGATATCGTCTCGTATCTCTATTGCCAACTTATCAGCACGTGAATTTACATGTGTCTGATGCAATTGGAATCATCTTCCGACATTTTAGTATTAATATTTATACCTATACGTTATGTCTACTGATTGATGCTTAATTGGCTTTATTATTATTTACAAGCGTTTAGTTTTAGTAGATACTGGTAGGTATTAGGCCGTTTTCAAACCAAACTGACTGTGAGCAGGCTTAGTAATGTTTTTTGGTTATATGTAAACGAATAAGTGAATATGTATGGAAATACAATAAACTGCATAACGTTCGCTCATTTTCGGCGGCTTACAGTCAATTTGGTTTGAACACGGCTTTAGAAACACTTCTGTTCGTATAGATTGCGTTCTTAGTATCTTAAGCTTAATTTATATGCAAACAAACTGAGCAATTCGTACAAAATCGTAGTACTATCAATTTACGGTACAGTAAGAACCATTTCTATTAACCACAGAGATCAATGCCACAATAAAATAGTCTGAGACCCAGAACACTAGTTAAGCAACTGTTTGAAACTTTTCGTTTCAGTTGCGTCGTGTGTGGTTTTCTAAGGAAGTCTATAGCAGAAACTTCGATGCAACTCAAAAGTAACTAGCAGTTTCAGTTGCGTTTCACCGTGTGTTTTGGCGCTTACAGAACCACACTCAAATCAACCTGACCTAAAACAATGGACAATCGAAAACAAAACAGAAACCTTTCAAGCAAGTACTAAAACACTTGAATTCACTCGATAAACCTACACTTTAGGACTATCGCGACCACCCTGTCCCCACTCCTGGAATTTAGGTCGTGGGTTCCGGGGGGCGTGGTGGGGTGACCCCCCGTTATTTCGGGGGGGAGTTATTTTCGTCAGTCTATATTTAGAGTGCTGGCCCGGGCGCGAGTGCCCTTCGTTTCTACTGTGTTACCTCAACTTTCTTGAGGGCAAAAGTACTTAAAGTTATTCTGGGCTCGTTTAATAAATGATACTTCGTATCAAATGTTCAATGAATGTCTTTCGTTTTAAGGCTTTAAGTGGAAAAAAAAGCAAGGTCTAGTTTATTTTTGGTATAAGTACTGAACTACCTAAGTCAAGTCAATTCAAAAACTTTTATTTAATAGTCAATTACAAGCGCTTGAAACGTTGACGAACAGATACATTTTTTAAAGCTAGAGTTATGTTAAGGTTTTAATGGTATAAGTACTTACCTAAATGAATGAGTGGTGGATCAGGTTCTCATTTCGTCCATTATAATATTATGTTACATATTACTTAATACTTTCTAGGAATGTTCGGGAGAAATTAATGATTATATCTAATGTACCTATGTATGAGTAGAATGCCATAAGTAGGTACGATGAATAACGAAAACATACGAAAGATTCACGATTAAACCAATTTTGGTTACTTGCTTATTATATTTGCTATTTGTTTCGATTTTAATACACAAATAAACATATCTAATTCTATTCGAAGACATTAATTTATGCAAATATAATTCAGATCTAGGCATTCGCGCATAATTTCTTGCTTACAAAGCCTAATTCATGCAGAAATGTAACTCCTAATTATAATAAACAATTAAATACGTGTTTATAAAGCGATCTATGTTTTTGTCTATGAATGGAATAATTTCCAAGTCAAACTTGTTTATAATCGCGATTGCATTTATTTATAGACCTAATTATAGATCTAGCTAGAATACCTAAGTTGTTTTTATAAACACTAGACCGGCCTACTTGAAACTTAAATAGTTAGGTATATAGCAACTGCCTCTACATAACTTTTTAACCTTAACCGACGATCGTTATGACCTTCGAATGTTTAAAAGTTACGATTTACCTATAAATACCTGTTTTATATACAAACAAAAATTTATGTAAAACAAATTACTCGTACTGTGATAGGTATTCATGTAAATTGCTGTGATAACAAGTTAAGTATCTACATGTAATTGTATAACTGTCTCGATTTAAAAGAAAAAGATACATTGCACATAACGTAGGGCCCTGTGCCGAAGGTTTCTTGCCGTCTTCTTCCTCTCGGCTATACAGGTAGTGAACCGGCGGTAGTTTTAGATCAAAAAAGTGACATCAAAAAAGTGTAATGAATTTTGCCTATTTTTGAATAAAACACTTTTCATTTTCATTTTTATTTTCAAACATACATTTATATTAGATTACTTCCACTCATTAACTTATATACCATTTCAGAAAACGACATTAAGTTAATGTTTCCTTAAACATATAGTTGATTCTATCATTGTCAAATATAAGAAGCAGACAGACGGCACAATGTTCAATGAGACTTTTGACGAGTTTCTCTCTGTTACTAATGGTACTCCCACAATCCCCCACAGCATGTTTAGTAACATTTCAAACATTTGTAAACATTTTAAAACAAACATATGCATAACATATGCTGTACCTTTTGTATAACTTCTCTTTTTTTTCTGTCTCTACGTACTATCATCTTACAATAAACTGTTAAATAAATAAATAAATAAATCATTTAGTAAGTATACTGGTTAACTAACTTTTTGTTATAAAATGTTTACTAATGTTACTAAACATGAAGTGTCCCACACTGTGGGAGTACGATAAGCAATATAAGTGCTGTAAATAAGTCTTTGTAGTTATTAATCCTTTTGTATAGTAACGACAGCTAGCTTTTTCACTCAAACTCAATATTTACAATGACAGCGACAATAAACAATTATATAGCTTCTCTTTTCTCATAATTTAATATTACATAATAAGGTTACAAATAAACGGTAAGACGCAGTTTTACGTAATATACCTACTAATGAATGCAAGGTAGTTATTCTAGTTGCAACCACCCACTCCCCTTAGAAAGCAACCCACAATGTACATACCTATTATATATACTACCATAGGTATAAGTATAGCTATAGAGGCTCAGGGCCAAGGGCAGCCTTACACGAGGCATTCCCACCACGTGATTGCTGCACTCTGATTTATAAAGATAAAATGCTATGTTTCAGCTTCTTTTAAGGCATTGTTTGATGGGGAAATCATTGGAAAGTTAACGAAGTGTTGTTAATGTGATTTAATTCGTTGCAGAAACGTTTGTTAAAGGCACCAAGGGCCCAAGTCTGCTTATTTAAAATAGCCTTAGCTGTGTGTCGGCAGAGTGTCAATTCAGCTAAACAATGGTTTACAGTGATTGCGACAAAATGTGTCAAAAATATCATTGATACTCTGCCGACACATAGCTGAAAATATTGTAAACTAGTTGACCCGGCAAACTTTGTTCCGCCTTAGACGCCATAAATGAGCAGATTTTTCATTTTATTAAGTAATTTTAAATTTTCTAATTTTCCGCGCAATTTCCTTAATTTTTTCTTTCATAAGAACCTTCTCCTGATAATAACGAACAGAACAAAAAAAGAATTAGCGAAATCGGTAAAGCCGTTCAGGCGTGATGCCGTGACCAAGGGAAATAGGGATTCATTTTTATACAGGGTGTAACAGAAAGGGTATATAAAGCCGAAACACAGCGATAGTCCTCATGAAACTGAACAACTTTCCCAAAGGAACATGGGTCGTAACTCGAAAAAAATTTTTGGATCGCCCATACTTACTCGATCAGCTGATCGGGCATTTTGTATGGGGAGGCGAAATTTTTTTTTCGAGTTACGACCCATGTTCCTTGGGGAAAGTTGTTCAGTTTCATGAGGACTATCTCTGTGTTTCGGCTTTATATACCCTTTCTGTTACACCCTGTATATAGAAGATTAGCAGACTTGGACCCCTGAAGTTCATCCCATACTCGTTTATTAATCTGGTATTATTTTACGTGCAACTAATGGCGAGGAAACTTTCGACCGATTTAGTTTGAGTTATTGTTTGGTGGCTGTAAATATATCTATACTTTTTTACCCGCCTACGGCAAAGCCGAAAGGAAGGGTATAATGATTTACTTTATAACTATTACAGGCATAAGACCCCGGCAATCTGTAAGTAAAGTCTACGTAAAGTACTTATGCACTAAAATACTGTAAATAAGTATATTTACTTACACTAGTGTGAACACAAGTGACTTAGCGACCAGCTTCTTGAGCTAACCGGAATTAGTCAAACATTTCAATACTTATAAAATATTTACTTACCTATTATTATAAGTACGAGTAGATTTGGTAATACGAGTAGATAAACATTTTGTTCATTTATCCTAAATCAGCTGGAATTGATGTCGTAAGTACCCTTTTAAGAATAAAACAACGACCATATACTATTTCGTTCTGTTTTTGAAAACAGTAAAATGTGTAGTCTCCTACGCAATATCTTTGAAAATGTTGTAAGGTGTGGCTTTATAATTTTGACGTTTACATGCCAGATGACAGGTTTTTTTTTTTTTAAAGCTGTGCTTGTTTTATAAATATTTTTGCCAACAAAACTTGCAGTAGCTCTGTGTGTACACAAAGCATTATATCAATTAAATATATGTTAAATATGTACATATATGGTGACTTTAAATTAGTGAACGATAGAAAGGGATATGCAGGTACTCGTGATAACAAAGAACTTTTACTATGGGGTCAAGTTCAAAATCGTAAAAAAAAATTTTGGTCCCATACTATCAGCTGATGCATTTTGTATGGGGAGTTCAAACATTTTTGAATGATTTCGTTCGACCTTGTTCCCATAGTAAAAGTTGTTTGTTATCACGAGTACATGCATATCCTTGTCTATCGTTCACTAATTAAAAGTCACCCTATATACTCGTAGAAACGAAATAGGTACCAATATACCTAGAGCAGAGTTTATTTATTAAAACAAGTTTTAAACTACACTTAACGTCCTCAATGGAATAATTCATGATTCTTTTTATTCATGATTTCGCAAATTATACTTGCGGAACTATATTTAAATGATTTATAAGTATTTGTGTGATGTTTACTTATAAAAATGCTGATAACAAAATAAACTCTTTACTTACGTATACTTATTTGTCATTCATAAATGTAATTCGCATTATTTTACATAATTTCAGTTGAGTTAGGTTATAGCAAGGTAATTTTAAACTTCACTTATTTGACTTTACTGGGCGTGTAAAATAAAACTTTTTAATAGCATTGTACGAGTAACATTTGTAATGAATCACGCCTCCCATTGTTCTTTCAAATCGTACTTTACTATACATAATGTATCTATATTATGTATTTCATAAAACTATGTGGGTAATTATAGACATTAGTTTTATTTTTATGGCAGTGTAGATTTTAAAATCATAATTGCAAACATAATAGCCTGGATATAAAGATCAATTCTATACACGCATATCCAACAACAAATATAATGTTTTAGTATGTAATTATGAAATACTTATGTCGTAATTATAGTATAGGTATAGGTAAACAAACAAACTGCGTTTGACCTGCGCAGCTCAAGAAAAGTAACTGTCTACGATTTCGTAGCAAGCGGCTACGAAACTGCAGCGCTACGAGTTTATCAGCGTAGTATACGAAAGAGAAAAATACTGAAGTAAGAGACAAAACATATTTAGTCACGTTTAGTACTACCTACTTCTGCAAATTGACACTAATTGCATATTTTATACATACATACATACATACATATCCGTCACGCCTCTCTTCCATTGGGGTAGGCAGAGACCACTTCCTTCCACTTGCTTCGATCCAAACACACATCTTTCGCATATTTTATTATAGCAAATATAACACGAAGTAAGAATAAATGCCATTTAACAATGGACTTGTATTGACGATCGATACTATAAATAATTTGGTTATTTTAAAACTCCAATACAATAACAATGACATTTTAAATAGGTTGGGCTTAAACTGAAATTGCTGTAGAATATAATAATATGTATGTGTTATATTGACCGCTGTAATAATATCAGTCAGAGTGAACAATGCCACCCCTCCCCCTTTTAAAAATAGTCTCCCCCCTAGGTCACAAACGACATCGGTGACAAGTGAAGGACGATCTCGATATGGCTAGCTATTTGAATCAAGGTTGTAGATAATGCTTTATAAAGTATTCATTTTAAAAGTATACTTAGAAGTAGAAAAAAATTTCTTTATTAGTATGTTTGTTGGGCGAGAATAGCCACAGAATGGGTATCGGAAGACGGCCAGCGTCGCCGAGGTAGGCCGAAGAAACGATGGCGCGACGACTTGAACACATTTAGGGAAGATTGGTGGGAAACCGCCACCAACAGAAATGTGTGGAGAAGCATGGGAGAGGCTTTTGCCCAGCAGTGGGACAACATGGCTAAAAAAACTACGTTAAAGTCAATTAGCTAGCATGTCAATATTTATTTCTTAAATTAGTAAACAATGACTGTTTTGCACTTTTGTACACATTTGAAAAAAAAAGTTGATTCATCAAAATATTTATTGCGTATAAAATAAACAAAACACGTTTTTACAACTACAAATAAGAATTTTCCAAAAACAACAACATTCATCATATTAAAAAAAAATAGCCAACATGACAATAAATTCTCAATTGTGATTTAATTAAGGTAGCCTTTGCCCGAATGTTCGAATTCGTCGTCTCTCTCATATCTGCTCTGTTAGACAGAGAGGATAAAACAACGAATATTGTCGAGTTTATAAATAGATTGCGCACGCGAGCTCGCAAAACGTGCTCGTTTCGGTCACATCGAATTATTTACTTGATACAAGCAATAGGTGTTTTTGTTAATAAATTAATAATATATTATACTACATATACTTAATACCTGGTAGATTTTTAAAATAAAATGACTGTGAGTTTCGCTTCGTATTTAGCCTCATTATAAATATAGCTTTCGTGTTATTCTGATATACGTGCAAGCTACAATATTACCAAGTTTCATCAAAATCTGTTCAGTAGAGTTTTTCTGTGAAAGATCATCGGCACAAACATTGACATTTATAATATTAGTAGCATAGGGGAAGAGAGGCAGAGGAAGACCGCGACGTACCTACTTCACTCAAGTGAAGGAGAAAGTTAACGTCATGTCGTATCAAGAAGTCAAGGCACTGGCAGAGGATAGGCCTAAATGGCGAATGCTCCACCGACAAGAGTCTAACTCTTATATGTGTTGATGATAAGTAGTAATGAACATACTGTTAGCTACTCAGCGGTGATGCGACCTCCGTCGTATTTGTCTATGTTTTTTACTTTTATTTTTTGACGGTAGGTACTTTTATTACTAAAAATATATTTGTCTGTCATCTGGTTTGTTTTTCCGTATATATAGTTGGTCGAATAAATAATGTTATAAAGCATTTAGTTTCATTTACAGATTTACAGTCCACTACCTCGCCGTCTGTAGCTATCACATACCATAACTGTTTTGACATAATAAGTCGACCTCAACCTTAGTGAGGCGATGTAGGTCAAACCACGTCTCATAAATCAAGTAAATGTGCAACTTTAAGGCGAAGGCGTTCTACTTTCTTATTCTTTGCTGCGGTTTGTTGATGTTTTAACTATTGGGCGTGTCTACACTTAAGGTCATACTACGTCATTGCGTTTTAACAAGCTAAAGTATTTTTGATGTATTGGTATTAAAAAGATAAACTAGGACCCATGTTTGGGCTCTTTTGGGGATCTACTCTTGCCTGCAATGCAATGTAAATAGCAACAAAATTTTCAAATATTTTAAGAATTTCTAGAAAGTATACCTTGCCTATCTATATATTGCCTTGCCTACCTATATATTGCCTTGCCTACCTATAGTAATGAAACACACAAGTGCATGTATGTATGAGACGACTGAAGAATGTGGATGAAGCGAAGCAAGTGTGTTTGAATTCTAGGAAGTGGGGAGAAGTCTCTGACTACCTCGATGGGAAAGAGGCGTGGCAGATATGTTTACATGCACTAATGAAACCAATCTATTTCAGTAATACAAACATTACGTATTTGAAAGTTTGGGTACTTTTGCACCCTGTATCATCCACCAAACTACTCAGAAAACGTGGCTCCGATGACCTGAGGCTCTGCGGGGTAAAGTGATTACAGATATGGGTGTTTGCCGCCAAAGCCGGTCGGACACGTGACACACCACCGCCACCGCGCCACGTGCTCTAGCGCAATCCGCTAAAAACACGGCAATTATGAGGCCGCGCCGCCGCCGCCATCGCGATTTGCATACTATTTGTGTTGTATGTTATTGAAATCTAGTTACTATTGTCAGGTGTGCGAGGTTAACACTTGTTTTTACGTTGAAAGAAATGGTTGGGTTGTTTTTTTTAAATATATGGATCAAAACAAGTCTACCTATCAAGAACAAGTCCCTTAAATGAGAAATAAATAACAAAAAAATCAATTTATTAAAGGCAACATTACCTATACTTTATATTACCTATACTGATTCGATGGCTCAATCAAAGATTTTCCAAAAAAAGCCAAGACTTTAAGACATAGTTAATTTTGATTCCGAAACTATACCGTCAAAGTCAAATAAATTTTACAAAGTATTTACATTATGTACAGAAAGAAAACAAAAATATTATACCTAATTACTTATATCTAACTTAAAACTAGGTACCAACTACAATCTAATCAAACAAGCCGCCCCGAATCGTACCTACCGCGAAGGTGCCCCTAACACTTGCGCTATTCCCGCGCTATATGGCGAGGGCTATGCGTTGCACTAGGTACGATTCAGTGCGGCTTTCTCAAATAAATAGAATACCTACTCAAATAAATAGAATACCTAAGTACATTATAGTCAATGTATTAATTACCCTTTATCAAACTAAACAACATAATATAAATATAATTAAAAAAAAATAACCTTCGCATATCCTACAGATCAAATATAGAAACCAGTTTTAATGTTGATTGTTGTTATTGGACCCAAAATACTCAAAATAAAACGTTTATCTAACAGGTTTCCACGCCACTTAAGTTATTTCGGACAAAGTTACTTTGAACGCGAGGAAGAGGTTTTGATACTTTTAAATAAACGAGTTATTTCAACGCGAAATACCTACTCACATATAATATAAAAAGAAACGAAATATTGAAAGTAAAAACGTCAAGACTAAGGTTTAATCAAAATCAGAATACGGGAACAACTGCGAAAGAGCATCCAACCTAATTTGTATAGTAAAAATTTTCGGTATCAATTAGACTCAACATCCCCTATTCGAGCTAGAATGGAGAAAAAAAGTTGGCGACCACTGATGAAACTTACGTCAATCGATAGAGAAAAATATTATAAAACGATAGTATTTTGGATAATTGCCGAAAGTGATATACTTTCGGAGATATAGAACTTTGACAATTTTCAAAGTTGTTTCATTTTCACAGGCTCTATACAAATATGTTCGATGCCATTTACATTAGGTATTATTACATTATATTATCATAAATGTCAACATTATCAATTTGGACAACATGCTATACAGCAGCGCCGCGGGGGACTAGGGGACTTCTTTCGTCAAATGGACTCTAGGCAATTTGGGACTAGGGTACAATTTGTAGGGCACGCACTTCTGTCGAAACTTCCAAAAACTATAGTGAGAAGTCCACTGCGAAAGATTATTTATACAAGAGAAACTCACATACATTGCGGACTATAAAATAACACCTCAACACGATCCAATCGATGTTTTTTTTCATGTTTTCCCGTTGCAACACTGTCAGCGTGGAACCGGCCCCAATTTGCCGCCCGCTGTCCAACTCGGCCGATTAAAAATTAAAACGAATGCCAAGAATAGTGGGCACTGGTTCCGGGGGCGGCCACTGCGCCAAAATTACACTCGAGACCAAACACACGGGAGGAAACTATGCCCGAGAACGCCGCGATTTATATATATTTACACTAATATTATAAATGTCAATGTTTCTGCCGATGGATGGATGGATGTTTGTTACTCTTTCACGCAAAAACTACTGAACAGATTTTGATAAAACTTGGCATTATTGTAGTTTATCAAAATAACACATAGGCTATGTTATTTCAAGATAAGACGATAAATGCGTACGAAGTCGCGGGCAGCCTCTAGTGTTTACCTACCTACATTTTATTACCTTTGTAAATATACGCGTCGTAATTTACTAGCGGCGTTTGTAATTTTTACGCGCATCGCCAAAATAGACTTCCTGTTCGTTGCTTTGATAATTATAATATAATTTTATGTGGTTAGCTGTTTTGTGTTGAGTTGTGTCGTAAATATCGTTTTTTATCTCGCGTTTGAGTGTTCTATTAGTGTTAACATTCCTTTCTTAATGTACATTGGGTTGAAACAATCGGTAAATAAAGTATTAATTTTTACGTAATCTAACTGTTTCAAATTACTAAAACAATTTAAAATTATAATAAAATAAAGTTCAGGGACTCGTGAATTCATTTTACACTTTTAATTAAACTTAAAATCAGTTTTATGCTTAATTTAATGCAAAGTAGTGTCCTTCAATTTGTCTTTACTTAATTCATTAATAAGAACCATTGTTTCATAACAAGGTTGTTGCTACATGAACTCGTCTCGAGGTTATTTCAAATCTATAGGTATTTTGATGAAGCAAATTCATTTATTTAACAGTTTATTGTACATAGAGACAGAAAAAAAAGAGAAGTTATACAAAAGGTACAGCATATTTCTAAAAGAATTTCTTCCTGTAGACCCCACAGAGAGGGAAGTGAAAGCAAGAAGGCAGGATAGTCACTTAACCTACCTACCTACTTCGTCACTACACCCCCTTCATCTTTAATACCTAACTAAGTATAATTTATAATCTCACTTGTTACCATTTTAGATTGAGCAGAACCTTTGGTGTGCGAGTGTCATTATGTACATTTGACAATTGATGGCTAATCGATATAATTTCCGGATATTACTTAACTAAGTTACGAGATTATACAAATGAAGGGAAAGAAAGGGTTCTCGATTCGGGGACCACGCACTGGACGACGCAGTTTCGGACGGAATCTAACAAGGTGGACCGACGGCCTGATAAAAAACGAAGGAAGCCGTTGGATGTGGGCAGCGCAAGACTGGTCGTTGTGGATAAACTTAGGGGAGGCTTTTGTCCAGCAGTGGACGTCCATAAGCTGACACAACAAGTTACAAAACATTTTCACGCAATTTCTAAACAATCAACCGCTCGCTCTCTAGCCATTGTTGTACCACTGCTGGGCAAAGGCCTCTCTCCTCCTTCTCCATGATTCTCTTTCCTGAGCCGCCTCTGCCCAGTCGTTCGTGAAGGTGTCCAGTTCATCTCGCCACCACCACAATCAACCACCAATTTAAAAAAAAAACCGTAGCGTTTCCTCTAAAAACACGTCCTCAGATATCTCAATGAGCTATTCGCGTCGCGACCAGTTCTGTGAACCGTGGAATGGTCGGCGCGTCCGGCACAAAAATACCACCATGTTTATTGTATCACAATATACACACGAATGTATGTATAGTATGTACGTGTACTTCATGTGAATATAAATAAGGGGAGGTGTATGAATACGTATGATAATGATGATTCTATATAGGGTGACTTTAAATTAGTGAACGATAGAAAAGCATATGCTTGTACTTGTGATAACAAACAACTTTTACTATGGGACAAAGGTCGAAATAATAAAAAAAAATTGTTCCCCCATACTATCAGCTGATGCATTTTGTATGGGGAGTTCAACATTTTTTGAGTGATTCCGACCTTGGTCCCATAGTAAAAGTTGTTTGTTATCACGAGTTCATGTATATCCTCTTGTATCGTTCACTAATTTAAAGTCACCTGTATTGTAAAAGTTACATTACAAGTTTACTAGTAAAGAAGGAACAGGACCTCAGTGGGTTAGGGTTCAGATTCTATTGATAAAAAAAGTCCATTCCTTATTTAATCAAAGAGAATACTTTGATATAGGTAGGTAGATCAGAATAGATTTATTTCAAATGTTTATGGATTATAAGTTCTGAAATAAATTTCTATAATCGTTCTATGACAATCTCTAAGGTTTCAGTTTACCTAGTACACGTACTAAATTAATAAACTACACAACAGAATATTTACATTTTAAAAAATATAAAACTAGTAGTAAGAGAAACCACAAAATCATCAAAACACAAAGACAAACTTACAACTGATACAAAACTTCATAAAATTAAAACTTACAAAACTAATCAACAAGACCTTAACAAAAACAGAAAAGTAAAGACCCTTAACAGAATCAAAATGCTACTTTTAAGTGAAAAACAAAGTACCTTAACGAAACCATAATATGTTTTAACCAAGCTAAACTTATCCCCTTTGTCCACGAAGAAATAGGGCAGTACAACACAGCAAATACAAACGTTGCTAGAGGTTGGCTGCGCAGGAGTGATTCACGTCTAAATATAGCGCGCTATAATTAGTTTACCATACAAAGAGCAGCACTTGCGAGGTTTGACGGCTCTTTGTTTGGAAACTCGGTTTTAGGGAAGGATTTATTTAGAACGATTCGTGTTTGTGTATTAAACCCTCAAGAATAAGGAATCTATGCCATTTATAAGAGTTACTAGAGGCAGCCCGAGACTTCGTATGTATTGATGGACATATCTTGAAAAAAAAAAGATAAATGGTGCACAAACAATATGTTTTATAGATTCCTATTACTTGCTCAATGTGTATAAGTAAATCCAATATATTTTATGGATTACAAGAAGCTGCCCTCGACTTCGTACGCATATTGTAAAAAAAACATGATTTCTCAAAATTATATAGCCTATGTGGTATTCTGATGTATAAGCTACAATATTGCCGAGTTTCACCAAAATCTGTTCAGTAGTTTTTGCGTGAAAGAGTAATAAAACTCCATCGGCACAAACATTGACATTTGTAATATAAGACTTTGACTTATTGTATTGACTATTCCCAATAACAGATTTAGACAAAAGACTCTTAAATACAAAGCAATTGTTCAAGTTAAAATTCATCATATTCTATGCTTTTATGACTCATAATATCACTGGAGCATTGTTAACTTTTTATCCTTAAATAGATCGATATTCAAGTCACGATTACTTTTCTCTTTCTCGTTACAACGCTGCTTTGAATATTTGAATTGCGTTGTTGAAACTATAGCTACAAGAGTAATGATAATATTATTAAATTGTTTATATCTAAAATCTCTATCACTCTCTTTAAGAGAGTAGGCTCGTGCCCCTCGGTGGGGACATATATGGGCTAACAACAACGACATATAAAAAATCTGGCACGAAGGACCAAATATACATATGCATAAAAGCATACATCAATTCTACAGTAGGTATTGGAAATTTGGAAATCACGTTTGCAGCAGCGCAAGCTTTAATATGACCTGTTTACTCGTGTATCTAGGTCACACCTGCATCGTGCACCCTTTAGCAAGTGCCACACTTGTTTAGGGGCACTTTTTGTCAACCTGCGGCCCCCGAAATAGTGCGCATGTCTCCCGCTTCGTCTTCTATAAACAGCCGAGCGCATTCCAGGAGTATTTATAGCCCAGACCTAATTCTGGACGCGAACGCTCCGCATGGCATGGTTTTTGTCAAGTTTTTTTAACGTTCCCCTATTTACGCTTTATTAGTAGCTATTTAAAGCTGCGCAGCGTCGATTTTGTTGCTTCTTGAATGAAACGTAAAACGTTGTGTACATTATGTTTTGTTGGAGTAAAACATTTCCAATTGTTTCCATTCAAAGCTTTAATAACCTGTCTCAATAAAGCCAAGCTGATTTATTTGAATTTCGAAGGTATTCAAACGGCAATTTCATAATATAGTCCGCCCACCATCAACAGTGGGAACTAAAATTAGCTTCGTGAAATGCCAATCACGATAAGGCGGTGCCGATGCCGAATGCGGTGGAACCCGTTCCGAAATATCTCTAGATCAATACTCCATATCCATTAGAGGCGCTCTATTTTAGCCTCACAAAGGCAGCAAATTCCCTCTCTATAAATAACCCTACCGATACTTTCCCGTAAGTTATTCTCAGCGTTACACAAGGAGATATTCTCGGCCCGCTGCTGTTAACTTGAAGCGTCAAGATTAAAGTAAAAATAAACTCGCCGTTGACGGGTTTCTCTTAGATCCTTTATGTAATGCCTTTGTGGAAGCCTCTTTATAGCCAGACAGACTGAAGCCTGAAATAAAACTCCGACGTTTATTTAACTTTTCCGAACGATTCCATAAATAAGTTTTATTTACGGCTTGTTTGAAAGCAACTCCGGGAATTATTTAATCCGAGAAAAAATATCCACATTTCGCATCCCGAGAATTTCAGCGATTTTGTTTCAAAGGTTAGAAACAAAGGTTATTGCCATTTTGTCTGTAATTTAAAACGAAACAGTGTGTTTAAGGAAACCGTTGTAGGGTAAAGGGCATGACCTTTACAGGGTTTGAGCAGAAACAGGCAGTTTTGATACTTGACCGGCGGTGTGGGCGGTGTATGATGCTTTGATGCCTTATAACGAGACAAACAGGCCGCCCTGAAGGGATGTTGTTTTGGCAAACATGTAGTCCGTGCCAGGTCGCGTTGTACGGGTGACTCTAACTAAAGCCTTCAGGGTTTACATTGTATACTCATTATCTAGCTTAACAAACGATATTTTAATTCCAGTCTGGTTTTCAAAAGGACACCAGCAGTAAGCACGTATAATACAGAAAACAATTCTGATCTTTTGTCCGTGCTTAAAACGCGTAAAACATTTGGTATTATAATTTCCATATTAAATATTTTGGTTTGAATAAATTACTTTAACTAACAAAACCGGTAATTTTAATTCGAAATCGAGAAGATTCCCTTTAAATACATTAGTTTGTAGAATGTTTCTACATATAAACCCATCAATCAAAGCTAAATATACCTACCAGGCTTGGCGTCACTAGCGCGTTTTCTAAATTGGATATTAGATAGGTATGTATGTATATGTAATAGTGTGAACATGAACATTACCACTCTACTTAGACTCTATTCGACTATATATAGATTATTTAGCATATGCCGACAACAGACTAGAATAAATACAAGTTTTTTTCGTTTCACAAACTTTTCCAAGCACGCGATAGGTGTGTGACATTTAACGTAGGTACCTACTGCAGTGCAGTGTTTTGCGTTTTACATTTACTGTAACAAGAGGACTAATGGGTATTTTGAAACAGTGTCAAAACTGTCAATCAAATTGAAACTAGGTACATAAAACTGGTAAAAGCTAAGGGCAAGAGTCAGGTTCCCGATTACGGCAACAGATTCCTGATGCTAAACATTATTTCAGGTTTTCAGGTTCGGTTAAGGTTGTGGGTTTGACTTCCAATAGAGGCAAACATTATTTTGTTGTACAGAGATGATCTTAAGTTTGGGTGTTTGTGTGTATCATTATAGCATATGTATTACGCATACATACATATCCGTCACGCCTTCCGCTTGCTTCGATCCAAACACACCTCTTTCGCTTCAGCCACACTCATCAGTCGCCTCATACATGCCCGTCGGTTTAGGGTACTCTTGATTTAGTAAGCTTTACCACTTGACATTTACAGAATCCACAGTAGTAGTTTCATTAAAAAAAAACATATCTCTCATTATCCAAATATTCAATTGTTAATCTAGCCAGCTATGTCGCTAGTTCTATAAACCAACCTACCTACCGCGATGACTATTCTATTTTCGCGTGTACAATTAAAAGGACGGTTGCGATCGGCGCCTTGCCGGCAGCTTCAGTAAAATATCGCCATGCTGGTGTATGGGAGCTATATTTACCCAAGGCTAGCCAACGTGGCGGTCGTGACGCGTCTCTATTTATAACGCTCTATTGACGGACGCTGGAGTGCGCGGGCGTGCCAAACAAACAATCACTCACACAACGTTTTTATTATTACATATTACATTCTATTATTTGTTTTATAAATAGGTTTGGACGATATAGCCACTTAGTGTTTTGTTTTAATTAGTTCTATTTTCTTTTCTATTTCAATTAAGGTAGCGGACGACATTACAAAAATAGTTTTATCAACAAAATACAAAAACAGCTTTTATCAATAAAAGCATTCTAATTTCAGATTACGATAAATTATTTGTTTCGCTTATAAAAGAGGTCAACAATAAACTACCGCCTCTTATAAATGCGATAATAATAGATTTTCCTTCAAGAATAAACTTAAGTAGGTACTACATTTCCATGAACAGATCGTTGTTAATACCTACCGACATTTAATATCTATAATTACTCGTTTAGCTACTTTTTGCTTCGATACATGATTGCATTGAATCATATTAAAAGGTATACAGAACGTTACGTAGCAATGTAGGTATTAAAAGTGCATTGTAATGGTGTTATTGTAACTTAAGTACGTTTAAAAGACAATTAATTAATCAAATATTTTATACTAGATGCTGCCCGCGACTTCGTACGCATTTATCATCATATCTTGGAAGAAAATCTTGATATCGTAAAATAATATAACCTATGTGTTATTCTGATGTGCAAGCTACAATTTTGCCAAGTTTCATCAAAATCTGTTCAGTAATTTTTACGTGATGAAGTAACAAACATTCATACATCCATCCATCCATCCATCCATCGGCACAAACATTGACATTTATAACATTAGTAGGATTAATGTTGTTGGCCAATATTAAATTGCAAACAATCGAATTGATAGGTACCTACAGAGATAGATAAAAGATGTTTTTATAGAAATGATACGAACAAATCGATAATTTAAGTACCTCTATTAAAGCGCTTGGTGACCGATTCCAAATGTATTATATCAGAGTCGAATATATAGCCACAGCGAATACAGCTTGAATCATCGATTAATCATATCAGGAGCTAAAAATAACACAATTCAGTGGAATAGCTATCGAAAACGTCCGTGTTATGGTCACAACATCGCACCACATACGAGTACGAGTAGGTACTACATACTCGAACGCACAGGAAGTCCAAATATAGCGGCAAACTGCTCGATAAAACTTGCTCTGTTATAAATACACTGACCTTCCACTATTTGTGATAATACCGAATAAAAAAACAGCGCGTTTTAAACTCATTTATTTAAAACAATTTATGTGTTAAAGATCGTTCGTTAGATAAGGATTGTTTACGTAGCAAACTTCCTATGTTCATAAATTATCAAAGCGAATAATAAAGGGTTATTTTTTTAATGCAGTTTATACGAAGGAGGTGTTAAATAAACATACCGACGCGCTCGTAATTGAGATAATTGGGCAAAAATAATACTTCTGCAGAAGGAAACTCTGGTAGGTATGAAATAAACGTTTAGAGAAAAAACCCTCAAGTACATATTTACAAGTGAACGAGGTAAATGCACAAACACGTCGGTTATTTATACGTTCACGATTCAAGTTGTAGGTTCTCATTCCAATGGCTGCTAATATAAATTTAAACTTAGTGTAAATTAGAATTTATTGAACTAATCGCTGTTATTTTTCTTTAGGTTTCAGAACAGAAGAACATAACAGTCAATAAACGGCATCATTAAAATACGGATAACACTACATGAAGAGACTGATGAATGTGGATGAAGCGAAAGAAGTACGTTTGGATCGTATGAAGTGGAAGGAAGTGGTCTCTGACTACCCCGATGACCATACCCCGAAAAAGGCGTGACAGATATGTATGTTATGTAGGTACTACAAGAAAGGGCCATCCGGTCATCTACGCTACACTAGCTCATTGTAAAACTGCCATTTGGCTCAAATGGCTCAGCCTTTTACAAAACACAACATTAAAACATCCTCGCTGCCCACTACAAAACAAACTTTACTGAATAGGTATTTATAGTCGGCAAATAGTGCTAAACAAAGCAAATCGGCGTCGGTTTAAAATAGCTCGCGCTTCGATCGAACGCCGCCATTGCTCGCAGAGGAAACCTATATTTAGATACAAGTTAATTGATCACATAGTTTATAGGTTCGCTGGTGTTTTAAGAGTCCATACATATCTCGGATAAATATGTAAAATGATGCTTATGTAGGTACGAGACGAGGGTAAATGATTTGTAATCGCTATATTAAATAATGCAATGATCATCAAGGGCCCAAGTCTGCTAATTTAGAATTCGCAGTTGTGAGCTGGCAGAGTGTCAAAGGCATTTTTTGACATATTAGGACCCAATCAGTGTAAGCCATTATTTAGCAGAATACCAAATGTGTTAAAAATGCTATCAATACTCTTCCGACACACAACTGTGGCTATTTTGAATTAACAGACTTGGTCCCACACGTTTTATATTACATTTTACAATATAAAGAAAGCGATAGTATTTTAAACATCACGAATAAAAAAACAACTTTATGTACAAAAAGTTTAGCACCTTCGTGTAGCGACTTTTAGAAGGAAAATTTGAGTAATATTTACGTTAATAATCCAAAGCTAAATTGTCACGAGTAATATTATAATCACGTTTTAGTCCCTTGTCGTATGTTCTGTGTTTATAACTAAGAATTTGTAAAACTTAAATTGAAAAGAGCAACCCTACAGAGTTTCTTGCTAGGTTCTTCTCTGAGGAAAACTGCACTCTTGCGAATCTAGCATTAACTTTACAAAAATGACCCGTCCTAAGTGTTGTCAAAACCTACAGGATTAAATGACTTTTCATTTTTCATGTTGGTTGAGCGTTTCAGGATATAGCGTCACACTGAGGAAGCCACGTTTGGCATCATATTTGTTTACTTAGGTTGGCTTAATTAACATGTCAATAAAAATATATATTAGTGGAAATATTATTTAAAACAAACTTGAAAATAGTCTTAGCTGCTGATAAATATTCATAAAGTGTTTTTTATAATTTAACTTAATTGGTGGAAGGGTTTTTTGTTTTTATTTATATTTGATCAGTTTTTTTATATAAAATAATGATTAAAGATATAAATAGCTTGGTTACCTATAACATTTATGTTAAATATGTACTTATTTAGCTAAGTATGTTATCTATCGGTGTTTTATCTAAGATATAATTCTAAAAATAACAACAGATAAACAATTTCAATTGATTATGAAGTGGCGCTCTAAATATAGATTGAAACGCAATTCTATAAGTAGGCGCTATTTAGGTTGGTAATACAATATAATACTTATTTTCATGTAGATAAAGTTACTATTTAATACTAACTTGACACGATTATGTTGCTATTTAAAAGTGAAGCAATATTTGTTATTTGTTCCTTTGAATAAATTAAAAGTATTTATTCATATGAAACTAACGAATAAATAGCCGTACTTCGTTAATATTTAAGTACCAATAAATACCAATATGTACCTATCTATACAAGGTGACTTTAAATTAGTGAACGATGGAAAAGGATATGCATGTACTCGTGATAACAAACAACTTTTACTATGGGACCAAACTCAAAATCACAAAAAAAAATGTTCTTACCATACTATCAGCTGGTGCATTTTGTATGGGGAGTGCAAAATTTTTTGAATGATTTCGACCTTGGTCCCATAGTAAAAGTTGTTTGTTGTCACGAGTACATATCCTTTTCTATCGTTCACTAATTTAAAGTCACCAATAAGATTTTTCTTTATTTCCTTGTAAAATTCACCCTTAAAATTCTAATATTAGCACTTATTTAACTTGAAAACATAATATTACTACTTTGTAAATGATAAGATGTTATTTTAGTTATACCTACCCTAAGTGCCCGTCTCACAATCTATAGATAAAATTAAAACAACAGATAAAGCTATGTCTGTTTCATGAAGCATGACGTCTTAGACAGAGACAGGTATAAAATATCTGACAGATAAATTTTATCTGTTGATAATAAAACAGGCCCTTAATCTTAATGCATAAACCTACACATTAAATCGATAGAATATAAGTGGATAATGATTAATGCATATTCAAAGAATAGCAATACAATACAATACAAATATTCTACATTCTAATATTCTATAGCAATGATAAATGGGTTATACAGACGGTAAAAACAAAAAATGTCTCTCCTGTTCCCGAAAGTTAAGGACACTGGAAGCTAATTTCTCAACTTAATGCATATCCGCATAATCTGTGCCCGATGTAGTTTTGGCCTGTATAAACATTTTGAGAATTGGCTGCTACAGTATCCTTAATCATCAGGAACAGGAAAGACAATTTTGAACCTAATTCTGTGTATGACTCAAATCCGGGTTTTATAAATACTTGAATGAAATCATAGTTTAAAATATATTCATATCGCACGATATTAAGTGGGCGTGTGTCAATTTAATAGGTACTTCACTTTTGTAGTTTATTTATTTACCTTCTGTGTATTTTTTGCGACGTGTGGGTTGCAGTTTATGATTGCTTACCTGTAATAAAGAAAAACATAATATTAATATACATAAGAGGGGAGCCAGAGCCAGAGGCGGCCGGAGATATGGAGGCATTGAAGAATGCGATGGAGGCCTTTGCCCAGCAGTGGGACACAATAGGCTACTAAAAAAAACATAAATGGTCACAGACGCCGAGGTAGACCTCGAAAAAGATGGAGAGTCGATCTGGATGCATTTTCACGGGAATGGCGGGTCACTACCGGAGACCGTGTTAAATAGAAAGTCGCGGGGGATATACCTTTGCCCAGCAGTGGAATCTTAATGGCTAATAAAAAAATATTCATATGTATGTAATATAACACGTATTTTTGTATCATTAGATCTTTCTCATATACTTAAGAGTCAGTGTCTTGTCAGCGGAGTAATTGACATAATTGCCTTCATTATATGTGTAACGTAAATATTGATCAATAACATATCTTTTGTTATAAATACAAAATTAATAACTCCTTCACAGTCACCATGGCTGCGCACTACAAGCTTATCATGCCACTGAGTAGCAAGTAACGACTATTGTAGTAACACCTAAACCAACTAATTTCCTAAAATAACCTTAAAGACCCAACTGCGTTGAAAAAAACGCTGTATGTACCTAGTGTCATTTATTTATTTATTTAAGGATATCCACAGCTTAACTATAAATAAGGTAACATAAAAATAACGTATTCTCACTGTTAATACGAATATAACGACACATTTCAAGCAAAAATCCATCAAGCTGTTTAGGCTGCAGAGCGTGCCAAAGAATTATACATATATACTCTCGACAAACATAACCCCCTTTCTGGCGCAGACGGGTAAAAACGAATCTTAACAGTAGTAGTAAACAGAATCTTGACAAAACACTAGAAACTAGTACTAATAACATACCTCTAGTGCTCTAATTCCATAAATACCTAACCCAAATCCCGAGACAGTAGTTTAGGTATACTAACACGAGGGTATTAACATCAAAGACACGTGTTTGGAACCACCATTTTGATCGTTAAATCTTAGTTCTATAAATTCGATACATATATATTATGAAGGCATAATATACTGGGTGTAACAGAACGGGGGTATAATGCCGAAACACAGTGATAGCCCTCAAGAAACTGAACAACTTTCCGTAACTCGACAAAAAATCGCCTCCCCATACAAAATGCTCGATCAGCTGATCGAGTAAGTATGGGCGATCAAATTTTTTTTAATTACGACCCATGTTCCTTGGGGAAAGTTGTTCAGTTTTATGAGGACTATCGCTGTGTTTCGGCATTATACCCCCTTTCAGTTACACCCAGTATAGATATTATGAAGGCAGAAATAGATTGGTACGTATAGTGGAAGTAAACCTTTGAAATTTACCTTTCTCATAAGAAGAAGAGCTTAAGAAATGATAAATGAATCATTTATACACTACACAGCAGCACAGATTTACTGAATAGCAACTACGTAAACAGTAGGTATAATGTTACAGTCAAAACTCATATTAAATCAAAACTACTTTTAACTGCTAAAATCAGTCAAAAGCGGTTTTGACTGAAGACGTCGGTCAAAACCACTTTTAACTGATTTTGGCAGTCAAAAAGGCTTTTGACTGGAGCGGTCAGTCAAAATCACTTTTGACTTCAATAACCACCAGTCAATATCCATAAAATGTTAAGGTGGTGAAAATTACGAGGAACCACTTTTGACTGCCAAAATCAGTCAAAACTGGTCTTGACCGATGACTTCAGTCAAAACCAATTTTGACTGATTTTAGTAGTCAAAAGTAGTTTTGCCTGACAATGATTGTAACATATACACACATAATAGTTAAAAGTAGCTTCAAAACATTACAAACAATTGATAAAATAAGGTTTTACAGATTATAATACGTACGAGGTGTGTGATTGAAATGTGTAACTATGCAGTTATAGCATTATGTAACTGTCATGTGGCAAGGATTTTTAAACAAATATAGAACCGTTTTTTCAGACAGTAAACAAAAACATTCGAAAAGAATGCTATTGCGTTTAAATTGCTAATTTACCATAAACCAACGCGACTTCGGCGCGAAAAACAATCCACAATTCAGTGAAAAAACCAAAATCGTCCTCCAAAACAATTCCAAATTGATACTATTCCGGACCTAAAACTAAATTCAACTTCCCAATTTACATATTCTACGTCGAAACGGCGTCGATTCGTTTCGCCAATTGGAAGCGCATCTATTTTAGTGCGTTCAGAATGGGATTTCCGCGTGTGTTTTAGCCGAGCTATTTCTGACAGGCTCGCTGCGCGTGCGCCGCTAACACTACTATTTTATTTTATACTGTTTCATTATGTTTTATGTGTGGATGTTGGATTCTGAAGTCATTTTGATAATTACAGGATGTGTAGGCAATTGCAATCTTAGTAGGTACCTACTTTATGACGTTGAGACTACTTAAAAGATCTTTACGATGGATACGTTCATAAAGATAATGAAACAAGCCGTAATACTGGCACATCAAGTTTAGTTTAGTTTCATAATAAGATACTAACAAAATAAAACTCTTAAGAAGTTCCGACGGCTAAGTCAAACCCTGACACAAAGTAAACATACATAATAGAAATGTAATATTTCCGTAACTACGTGTGACATAGGCGACACTCGGTCTAGTCTTGTCTGGACCTATAGATAAGCGACATAATTTCCTCTAAGATATCAGCTAGCTTAGCATGGCACTCCGTGACAAGACATTGTCATGCGTTTGTCACGCTTACGTCTCTGTCTATAGTTTTAAATGTGATAAGGACAGCATACGTGAGAAAATTGTCGCGGCACGCCGTGCTAAGCCCCCTGGTCATGTTTCACACTCACTGAAAAGACTCGTCATGCATCCCACAGACTAAAATTCAATATAAGTTTAAACGGTTTGCAAAAACTTTGCATTTCTAGAAAAGAAGCAAGAGAAACAGAATCTAGGTTTAAATTGAATAAACAAATGAAAGATTTAGGGACCGTATCACCATTTACAGAAAAAAATTACCTGACATACTTTATACCTCTGTCTGAAAGTCATGTTTACGGTATGGACAGAGGTTTATCTGTCAGTTAAATTTTATTCGTATGTCATGAAACGGGCACTTAATACACTCAACAAGTTTAACAACAAGTTGTAACACAAAATCTAAAGTTCGAAACAAAGGACATTTGCCATTAACAGTCATGCCACCTACTAAAAGGGCTCGTCAAGTGACACACTCGTATGACAGGAAGCTGCTTCCATTTCGCTGAAAGTCGCAATTTCACCCCCACGCTGTAGATAGTGGAGGGCCTTGCTCTTTGCACTTCAGAAAGGTCATGTTATGTGTTAGTTGGGTGTAATTGGACGTAGGGTGGACGAGGATAGGTCTTTGTTGTTGTTTGCGACATAATAGACTTGTTTGGGATTTATTTTATTATGTAATGTATTATTTTTACTTTTCTTCAAACTAGGTAAAATTCACATGTTCGAGGAGCGCAAGTATATACCCATTTAATTAATTTTACAATCACCATCATGTATGTTAACTTATTCCTATTGAATTATCAGTGGACTAGAGCTACAATAGCTTATAAGCTTCAATATTGTCAAATTTTATCAAAATCCATTTAGTAGTTTAGTAGATATTGCTTCCTAGCAATAAGGCTGCCTGTTGCTTTTTATATTCTTCTTTGTGTCTGTACCTTATATCTTTGTGAGCAATAAAGAATATTTGTATTGTATTGTATTGTAGTTTTTGCGTGAAAGAGTAACAAAGAACCAAGGGCACAAACATTGACATTTATAATATGAGTAGGAAATAGGATTGTCTAGCTCGTAGCTTCTTTAGATATCAATACTCTACTCATTCATGATTGTAATCCGTTATGTATGTTAAATAAATACATTTCTCCCTTTACCAGACCCTTACGATGTTTTAACCAGCATTTACTTAAGTGTACCATACACAAATTGCACATAACATCGCGTGGTGCGACTGCAGCGAATTCCATTGCCGCCGATAAGGTATCCGGAGAGGGCGATGCCCTTCCGGCGAGATATCACTTCGACAGTTGTTCAACTAGTGACGTTTGTGTGATGGGAGATACTTCCGATTTTATGCCTTATGGTATTCGAGTAGCTAACAGAGCAGAGCGGCAAAGAAGAAAGCTTTTAAATTTGATAAAGATGATGGAAGTAGCTGGATCTATTTGGAAAATGTAGCTTTGGTCTGAGGAAATCACCAATTGGAAATTCTGCTTGTCTGAACTTTATTGATTTATACATACGTATATGTTCTTATGTATTTACCAATAGCTATTCTGGGCTGCTTATGTTAAGCTTGCTCATATAAGGAAAACAATAGAAGACTAATAAATAAGATGAATAGGTAAGTTTGTGTTTAAATATAATTATCGATTAGAAAGATAATTTTACGACAGGAGCACGAACAATTGCTACAGAGATCAGTCAATTTTGCTTACGCTATACCTAAATAATTTGTCAACGACAATAAATTTATATACTTCAGTAAAAAATGTATTAATCTTTCACTTCCCAGAAAAAAAAGAACAATAGAAAATCTATTGAGTCTGGGTTTATAATGGGTCAGTGGGATGAAATGAAATGATCATTTAATCCTGTAGGTTTTTTTTGACAACACTTAGGACGGGTCATTTTTTAAAGTTAATGCTAGATTCGCAAGAGTGCAGTTTTCCCCAGAGAAGAACCTAGCAAGAAACTATGTAGGGTTGCTCTTTTCAATTTAAGTTTTACAAATCTCAGGCATAAACACAAACATATACCTAATAAAATTAATATTTCAAAAGAGATGTGAGAGGTTAATCAGCAACAATATACCAATAAAGTATCAAAACATCCAAAGCCACACGTGTTGTACTTGAACTATGAGATCTTGATAGTTACATTACATCATAGTACTACGTGCTCACAACTACCTCAAACAGTAAAGTATGGACCCGATTTGCATGCGCTTCTATACAAATAGAGAATCAGGTTAACTTTTGCGCGGTAATCTATCATATAATATCTAGGTTTTCCTCGTTTCTATGTAAACATGACGTTGCACTTTTAAAACAACCTGATCTTACTTTTTCTTGTGTCATTTTAATCTAAGTTTTTGTTCGGAGTTGAGATAAAAATCTGTTTTTAAACGGTTTTATTTAGCTCACCCCGTTTGTTTTATTCTTTCTTGGGTCAAATTTAGTAATTCAAATTTCACCCTCTTCCTGTCAACCGATTAATCTGAAATTTTGTATACACTTTGGATTTTGGTGA
Organism: Anarsia innoxiella; assembly: GCA_947563765.1. NCBI lineage: Eukaryota > Metazoa > Arthropoda > Insecta > Lepidoptera > Gelechiidae > Anarsia > Anarsia innoxiella. The sequence goes on from OX387401.1 coordinate 385,403, forward strand.
CAATACAATTATGTTTATTCATTATCATTATAAATTCAAGATGGCCGCCGCTACAAAATGGCGGATAATTTAGGTTTTATTAATCCCATCAATATGGGTATCAAATGAAAGGGCTCAACAAGCAGAATACAATATACTATAAAATATTGAAATCCAAGATGGCGGCCGCTACAAAATGGCGGATAACGTAGGTTTTATCAATCCCATCAATATGGGTATCAAATGAAAGTGCTCAACCAGTAGAATTAAATGTACTATATAAAATTAAAATCCAAGATGGCGGTCTCTACAAAATGGCGGATAACTTAGGTTTTATCAATCCCATCAACATGGGTATCAAATGAAAGGTCTCAACAAGTAGAATATAATTTACTATGCAAAATTGAAATATACTTAGGTGCGAAACTGTTTGAAGAAGGTTAAGCCTACGTGACTCTTAGTACAGTAAGATCTTTGCAGGGACTACGTATAGAGGAGTTGGACTGCAATAAAGTAACGGGCAAGAAACCTTGCAATAATGAAGCACTAAATGAATTAAACAGAATGCGAAATAAAAACTAAAAACTAGAAAATAAAAATAGGTAAAAAAAACTTTTTAAGTTAAACGGTTTTATGTTAAACATACATTGCAATGTTTAAGATAAATGTACTAAAAACCAAAAAATAATAAAATAGATACAGTCGTGGGAATTATAAACATATGCATAGACTAGACTAAAATAAAACCGTGGGGCACGGCAATTGTCTATTATCACACGTCCATCGTTGTCGGTTGAACAACTGCCTAATTAGGTACCTATAGATAGTGTAACATTACAAAAAAAAAACATTTTAATCAACGATTGTAGACAATTGACGTGCCCCACGGTTTTATTTTAGTCTAGTCTATGCATATGTTTATAATTCCCACGACTGTATCTATTTTATTATTTTTTGGTTTTTAGTACATTTATCTTAAACATTGCAATGTATGTTTAACATAAAACCGTTTAACTTAAAAAGTTTTTTTTACCTATTTTTTATGAGATAGAGTCACAGAAGTGTCAATGCTGGAAAATCCCCTAATGTTGTTTTAACCAACCTATATTGATACTGAATAAAAACATCATCCGAATTAAGAACCACCATCTTATTTTCTGCTTGGGTTATTTTTAGTTTGAAATCGGTTAAAAAGTTTAATATTCTATACTAAAAATGACAAAAAAATTGCCACAGCTATTTACACCCTACCAGTAAATAAACAAAGATATTACGAAATGTATTTCACAATAGGGCGTTAACCTTTCTAAGTCCAGTGTAGATTGTTGCAATGACAACGATCCTGCGCGTACGCATACAGAGCGACCGGATCACCGGGCTAATGGGAGGAAAAACACCGGCGGCGCTTGCGTGTCTTCGTTTAAACTGCGCTACTAACTATGTGACTATGCCATCCTGGTCAGTTTAGTTTGAATATGTGGCAACGCATTGTGTAACCTTTATGCATATGAGAAGAACCTTTGTACGTCATTATGAGTAATTTTTCATGTAATAATCATTACAAGTACGAAGTACGTATTTCAAAAGCTTTTATTTAACTTGAAATTGCCTATGTTATCTTATCTAGTCATCAGTGTCCCACTGGGCCACTGGGCAAAGGTCTCTCTTGTCAATCAAAATTGCCTAAACCTACAGATGTATGTATGGTTGTTTGTTGAAGTGGAATCTTGCAACTTAATTTTTTCACTCATCCAATAATCTTATTTATGTAACAGTTTATTGTAAGATGACAGTACATAGAGACAGAAAAAAGAGAAGTTATACAAAATGTACAGCATATTTCTAAAAGAAATTTCTTCCTGCAGACCCCACAGAAAAGTGATAGCAAGAAGGCAGGATAGTCATTTAATCTTATTTTCGATCACGCAAAAAAGCATTCCTCTCTTATCATCATTAAAACATTAATCACACATCCACACACGATTCAAAAACCTGTAAAACTAGGCCATATCAAATCACATCACGCCAAGCTTCGCATATTCTCGTGAGATTAGCTCCCATACAAAGTGTCTCAGAGATCCACCACATTGATCCGAAAACAGTGACGATAGATTGATCGACGAGTTGAGAAATGAGAACAGATGGATGTGAAAGACTCGATTTTGATTAATAATTTTAAAAGTGTAGTTAAGGAAATGATTCATAATCTTTTTAAGTTAGTTTTTTATGGATCGTAATAAGCGGCTTGATGTGTTTTTTTTTTATTTAGTACTTAACGGGAGTGAATAAAAAGATGGTTCAATGTGCCTTCGCAGTTTTATTTCACGTTTATTTTTTTATCAACGTACTTAAGTGTTGATAGTTACTTAGAATATAGGTACTTCAGTAACAAGAATGTTTTGTAGGTCGAACCGGAAGCTAGTATTTTAAGAATTATATTTACGTGCAAATTAAACGTGGCTGTTTGTTTATTTGTATCTCACAAGTTGGAAATGAGTAAGGTTACATACATACATACATATCCGTCACGTCTCTCTCCCATTGGGGTAGGTTACCACTTCCTTCCACTTGCTACGATCCAAACACACTTATTTCGCTTCATCCACACTCATCAGTCGCCTCATACATGTCCGTCGTTTTAGGGTACTCTTGACTTGGCCTTTCTAGTAAAACTAGTCCCTTTGTGGTCAATACTATTTATATTAAGTATTTGTAGTTTTTTTTTTTTTATAGCAGTCAAATTTCATATTTTTCATTCTTCACTTACAGAAGGTTTATTTTTACATTTTTGTTCTATATTTTTTATAGTTTTTCATTTCTATTTTCTACAGCCTTCAATACTCGACCCCTAAGCGTCGAGTTACACAAAATCACATTTAAAACCAGATCAGATGCAGTTTCATGCAGGTGCGGCCTGATGCAACAAGGCGATGCACCAGAATAGTGCATTGTGCAACGCGCCCAAGGTCCGAGTTAAATCTGCTGTTATACAGCAGTTAAACGATCTGGGTCGTTGTCTATATGCAGCCCACACGTGGGGCCTACCCGCATATTTATAATAATTATGATTATTAATTGCACTGTTATGTTATACATGCGTATCTTTAAGCCAAGTTCATCTATCACGGTACATTTGTGTTTAATTACTCGTTAATTTAATCGAAATATATTTATAGGCATGTGTATCTTCTTATGCGAAAGAAGTAGGTATGTTTGGATCGTGGCAAGTAGAGGGAAGTGGTCTCTGCCTACTCTAAGAGTATGATAGAAACGTAACCGTATGTTATACTTATTCTTTCTTAATTGCCATACAATTAGTCGATTTAAATGTCTCATTTAAGTAAATCTATGTTTAATTAAATAAAAATCGTATTTCAGAATAATTATCGAGTTTTGCTATGTAAACGTATTACAATCATGATGCCAAAAAACAAAATACCTGAAAGCAGCAACACAAAGGTTGTTGCGCTGACTAAAAATAATAAATAAAACATTTCCACTGAAATAAGTAAATAACAAACGGAAGCAACGTCACGATGCAAATAACGAATTAGCATTTATTAATTAACATTAATTTGACGTCAGAGGTAAGTTATTTGTTAGTAGGAAATCTATGACATCATAATTAGGACGACTGTAGTCCAGGTTTAATGACCTATTATAACCTCGATATGTATTTAAGTATATAAATCGTGACAGTTCTACCGCAAAATGATCCTTAAACCTACATACGTATTGACCACAAAGTTAATTGCAAGTATATTGTTTTAAAACAATACTTGCAAGTCATTGAAATGACGCAACTAAAAGGATACAAGATCTTATTATATTTTTTTGTAGGCAATTAGGCATCTACAGAATTCTGATTCATACCAGAATTCAAAAAGACAAAACGAAAGTAAATCGCACATAACAAACATAAGCAACCCCGATATCGGCTCACACCGCCGCACGCGCAGGCGTCCGCTTGTCTGCTACATCTCGGCCAAGGCTGGCTGCATTCATTGCAATATGCAACTGCAGCTAGTGCAAACATCTAACTATGTTAATGTAACACGCTGATAAATCTCCTCGTGGCGGAAAATTTGTCTAACAGACAAGGTTGGACGCGTGAGTTTTATTTATGCTTCATAGCTATTTTTTTTTACTCAAGTGTCTTCAGGTATTTATTGATATGTTTTCCTCTATAATAGTGTCTTATTTACTAATTTAGACTCACGAAAGAAATGAATGTGGATGAAGCGAAAGAAGTGTGTGTTTACATTGTAGCAAGTGGAGCAAAGTGGTCCTTGCCTACTCCGATGGGAGAGAGCGTTACAGATGCGATATATTAAAATCGGGGCCTACTTATAATAGCCAAATAATAATCAACCTTACGTAATTAATTGCTAAAGTAAATCAGTTCCTTATCAAATCCCGTACGTCTTGGTCATTCCAGCTAATCCAAATGCAAAAAAATTACATGCCGCTAGTGACGAATCAACGTCACTATGCTATAACTATCATTTCCCTTTCACTTACAACACAACTTCAGCACGTCACACAGAAAACAAGTCAATTAAATATTCAGAACGATCCTGATGGACACATAACTCGCCACCCCATCAAGTGAGCGAGCGTTCGCCGCGGCCAATTTATCTCAGATAATTAATGTAGGTAAGACTACCTATTCCTAACACCTAGTGGACTGAAATAACTCAGCCGGTGTCGCTTTATCTACAGCCGCGAAATTCAACATAAATTATTACAAGAGTGGCTGTATGACAGGTGTTGTCTGTGTCTCTACGCTTCGTTTCAATTCTTTTGGGGATTGTTTTTTTTTTTTTTGGTGCTTGCTTATTTCTTTCTTTTTGTTGGCGACGACGCGGTAGCTAAAGAAGCTATAGACGAAGCATGTTGCAGATTAATTGATTTTTGTATTAATACTTAGTTTATGATATTTCAATAAAGAATTGTTGTAAGAAGCTAGACATTAAGAGGATTAACAGCAAGCAACGTGTCTCTGTTTTATTTAACACGTTTTTTGCGATTATCATCCAAAAATTGCTACCAAGTTCGAATATCCGTTTTTCACTATTTCAGATAAGGTTCAAGAACCTTTAAAACTTATTATAAATAAAAAACCCTTTTACCTTCCAATTTTAAAGTTTTCACTACTTTCACGGTACTAAAATCTAAAACCAATTGACGACGCTAACATTTGGCACTGCAAAAGGGAATTCCTCTGTTTCCCTAACAACGACCATTTCACTGAACGCTACTAAACCAAGCTGAACCCGTTAGAAAGACATAAATTATTTCTAGTACATTTCCCAAGAGGATATTCTTGGGTAAACAAGAAACTATTGTTTGTTGCCAACGTAAGCTCGACTCGGGCACTAAATCTTCGGCAATCACACGGGTATGCCAACTATAGGTGCTATACCGCGCATGCGCTTATATCGTAAACAATAACCACTGTTATAGAATTGGCTAGAGCTGTACCATCCATCATGCGAACTAGCGTACAGATCATAAACTACATCTACGTAGTAATTTGGTAAACATCTGGGATGCGTTGAAATAATATTTCAAAGTCTAAGGCACTTGCTCGATTTATTTTTAGAATTTATATTTACTTTGATATGTGTAGGTACATGTGGATGTAACTGCGCAGAATCGGACTAAATAACAATTTATTTACTTTCTAAAATAGACACAACCTTCCATTTTCAAATACTTGTATGTTGAACAATGATCTTTATACAAATAGCGTCGCACAAAGAGCAACACAACCTAGGCAATGATAGATTCTTACAGCCAAACAATTGGCAAGACTTGTGGTTACCAAACCAATTCCGTTTAACTCCGGACTATGACAGCAGCGCATCACTCTAGAGGCACAAGCTAATCAGTTGGCGCGAGGAACAGTTGCCCAAGCTGGCCCAACACGTGCCAACTCAGCACCACGCCTCCCGAATACTTGGGGATCGGCCGTTTTGATGGAATTAGTGACAAACGTGACCTTCCGTTACATCACCAAGTTGACAGCTCGGTAACACTTCGGGGAATCGCACGAATGTTCGGTATTTTGCGAACAGGAAGCTGTTTTTTTAAGTTTTACTATCTGCGTTTTGGTTTATTATTTTGGTATTATTTTTTAATTAACATTACGGTTTTGTTTATTTTAAGATTTGAAAAATAGGACCAGAATTTTTAATAATAAAGGGACAGAACAAAGCGAAATCTTCAAGAAAAGAACTATAACTAAAGCATCAAACGCTGACCATTTCTGGCTGATTTCCAATCAGTTGCGAAGACTTAAGCTACTAATTATACCGGCTGAGCACCGCATATAGCCCGCCGAGAATAGCTGGGAACTTATAGCCATACTGGCCAGATTTAGCCGTAGCGATAGACACGGCCGGATTTAGCACGCGGAGCAACGCCATTTACGGCGCGGCAAGTGTTCAATCGACCGGGAGATCTTCACGCTTGGTGTAGGTAGACCGACGAGTACATCCCTTATTAAAATACGTTTCATCTGGAATAGATCGCTTTGAACTTGACCCGAGGTTTTGCGACGGTATGACACTCGCAAGTAAACTGGCCTTCACCGGACTAGTACGATGCTATCAGAGCTTGGACTGCCACGACTTTGGCTAAAGAATGCCTGCCAAGGCTGGCCGCGTTACAACACATAAATGGAGCTCGTTATGAAACTGACAGATAACGTGACACTTTACAAAATTGTTTTTTACACGCGGTTATATCGGAATCATGTAACAACGCATCAATTATGTTGTTTGTAAGGTGGAAATAGACTGATTCCACGTACGCAATGCAATATGACAATCTGTTCCATATTATGATTAGAGACACCCTTGTACCAGGAACACTTGGTATAGGGTTGCGTGTGATAAGTATGCTAGAAGCATATATCATAATGTGTCTATGGAGCAGATTGTCACAATACAATGCGTAGATTACTTGGTACCAGTCTGTTTCTACCTTCAGACATATTAATACATTTAGGCTTACAAGCCTAAAAACTAGCCCAAACAGTTTTAGTGTCTGCGTCACTTCCGTCCTGGATAATTGAACATCCGTCTGCCCTTTCTATATTTCCGGCCAGTGAAACATACGACAATAAATATGTTTGAAAACCAGCTAACAACCGACGTGGTCTGGTTTTAGCTAACGTTGGAAATAGTCATTGTGGGTGACGTTAGAGTAAGATTAACTAGGATATATTCCGACACGATAAACTGATAACAGGACGTTAGAAGGAAATTGTTAATTGGTATTTTGTAGAAGCAAATGTTAAAAAAGTCGCAATTGACCAGAGTAGTTTAAACTATGTTCTACTATGTTCTAATTAAATGTGGTTATATTCGAATTCCATCTCAGAATAATTGTGTATAGTGCGTTTCCATATACAATTGTACTCATCATCATTTTATATAACAGTCAGACTCTTGTCGGTGGAGCATTCGCCATTTAAGGCCTATCTTCTCCCAGTGCTACAGTTGTATTATGAATCCTATAATAAACTTTATAAACGTGAGTTACATTTAACCATTTTCACAGAAAAAAAAAATCATTTTTTTGAGTACCCTAAACCGACGGGCATGTATGAGGCGACTGATGAGTGTGGATGAAGCGAAATAAGTTTGTTTGGATCGTAGCAAGTGGAGGGAAGTGGACTCTACCTACCCCAATGGGAGAGAGACGGATATGTATGCACCTATGTAGGTGTATGTGTTCCATTGAAGCTCTGTCAAACCAGGGGTCTAGTCTTCGAAAGTAAACTTCAAATGTAAGAAGCAACCAAAACACAACAGAGCCGAAGGTGTAGTTGCCTTTCCCGAGTCGGCAAACAGCCAAATTGATGACCCTGCTCTGATTCCCGCCAAATTCTAATAGCCACGTACAAATGGAACTGACTGCCGAGATTCATTTGTTTATTCAACTCTATGGTTTGAGATTGGCAGTTGAATGGCGGGAAAGATTTACTTTTGGATGTTCTTAGTCGCTGCAATGGTGATTATGTAAAGCTAGAGCATTAAACCTTATAGCTGTTGATAGCACGTTGACCAAAAAAGTTAAACCTATAGTTGTCACTTTCGTTGACAAAAAAATGAAAGAAGACAGGATTATGTTTAATGGGTAATTAAGTTTTACGTTATATTATGTGATTAGGGGACTATCATTATCAACATTTAGGAAATGGAGCTACGTTTTGTCTTCTTTATCTTATTGGGTTAGTTAACTGAAAATAAATAGCTAAGATTTAAAAAATAAACGATAGAAATATTTAAGACATAAACCCGGCATTTTTAGCAACAAGAATAAATTAGATAACGAAACGAGTTTCTTGAAGTAACCACGCAAAACAAAGATAATTTCCTTCAGAAGGTTTAACGTAAGTACGTTACAATTATATAATAATAAAGACGTTGTATTAAAATATCCATTTCAAGCGAATTAACTGGCGGCGTTTAAGCCCACCGCCTACATGCAATCATTTCGCAGACGAAACGTTGAGATAATAAATATTCCAAAGCTCTGAATAATATGAAACACGCCCACAATATAATTACTGCCTTTATACGCAAGAATTCTAATTCTTAGACAAAAATATTTTAACCAAGAGATATTACTTGAAGGTATTCTTTGGGGAATATAACCTCCTGATCTATAACAATAACAATTCTTTATACACACATACATACAAACATATCTGTCACGCACGTCTCTCCTCTCTCCCATCGGGGTAGGCAGAGACCACTTCCACTTTTATCAGTTTGCAGGAATGCTCTATAAAAACCAAACCGCTATCTCAATGCTGTCTGTCTTCGCAATTTTTTTGGTCACTTGGAACTACATAATAATATTTAATATCTGCCACAACTTTTCCATTGGGGTACAATAGACCATTTCCCTCCATTTGCTACGATCCAAACCAAACACACTGCATCCACATTCATCAGTCGCCTCAAACATGCAGGTCGTTTTATGGTATGCGGTAATCATGTTTTAGGTCCTAAAACCTATCATACAAACAAGAGCCTTGCAAGAAAGTATACCACTACAAAATCAGATCAAGTATCAGACACTAATAACAATAAATTGAAGGCAATCAACACGCAATAGTTTGTAAGCAATACTGCGGTGGAATCTTCCGACGACAGCTGCAATGAATAACTCGACACTTAGTTCAGATGAGCGGGGTACTGATCGGATTTCTAAATATCTCTTGTGAGTCTTGTCCATGTTCAGCATTTGTTTATGTTTAATCTGTTGCATAAAATTCCATTAAAGGTATAGGTTTAATGGAAACTTATCTTTAGTATAAATGGGCATTAAAATTGAATAGAATAAAATACAAAATATTTTGTTCAGTACCAATCAAGATAGGTTTGAATGAAGCAGTACCTACATTAAGGGACTTAACACTAGATGGTCTCGATCGATACTGAAAGAGTCATTCAGCTCGGTATAACGCTGCGACTCCAGGCTACAGTAACTGATTTTCAGCCAAATTGAGATAAGAAAGATTTCCTTTAAAATATTGATTCTATAGAAAAAATGCACTCTTGAGTTTTTTTTGTCTAAGTTAAAGATTCAGGAGCTTAGCTGGAAGCTTAGTAGATATTCTTCTTTATATAATTTCCGGATAATATAGGTTTAAATTGTGATAAATAATAATAGCCACTAAGCTTGGGATATAAAAGATAAAAAACGCATTTCTTTCACAATATTATTTAATCAATGAAAAAATTGATAAAATAATAGTGAATTTATCAACAATGATAACTTTATCAAAATAATACATTATAATCGGTTTAATCTTAATCTAATAAATAATACTCGTAAGAAAAACTCTTTTGCAATTTCAGAACGTCTAGAAGGAAGTAAGTGTGGAAAAACTATCAAAAGAAACTCAACAGTGCGAGAAAATATATCTCTTTTGTTTAACTTCTTAGCGGTCCCCCGACAAAATGAAGTTTGTATGAAAGTTGTTAATTTGTACGAAATATTAAGCAATGTTCAGTGGACAAAATACTACATAGGTATTTTATTTGTTACTTTTTATAGTGGGGGGTTTTTTAAATTCTTAATGTTTTTTTTTTCAACTATTTCACATCTGAGAGAGTAAACAGTTTTCGCTACACGCATCCCTATCCCTCAAAGAAACAAACAATCCAATTGACAGCACAACAAAGCCGGTGATCTACAAGTGTTGCGCAAGCGCAGAGCAAGTGAGCCGGTGACGTAAACGCACTAGTAGCCTCTAGTACGCTCCGGATACAATAACACACCACTGTATACGCCACTTGAATTAAATAGTTCTGGACACCACGTGAGGGAATGTCTCCAAGAAATATGAATACTAGTGGCTTTCTACTAGAGAAACACGCGATTCGTACGTCTTGGAAAACTTACACAATATCTGAAAATAAAACCATCAGAATAACATGTTGTTCAGCCCATATATGTCCCCACCGAGGGGCACGAGCCTACTCTCATACAGAGAGTGATTAGGCCGTAATCCACCACGCTGGCAAAGTGCGGGCTAGCGGATTACACATACACCTTCGAATTTCTTCTCTGGTGTATGCAGGTTTCCTCACGATGTTTTTCTTCACCGTTAGCAAGTGATAATCGAATAAATTGATCCGTACATATAGGCTATGTTATTCCGATGTCTAAGCTACAATATAGTAAAGTGTCATTAAAATCTGTTCAGATCGAAAGAAACTTTGACATTTATGATAGTAAAATAATGTTGTATCAATATGAGGTTTTTGAGTACAGTTACACAAATATGAGATAGGTAAAAAACCTTTTGCTAATTGCAAGGGTCAAGGTAATGAATTTGGTCCGTCTCTAATGAGATTCAATGACGCAAATGTCACTGTACTAACAAATCAGCATAACATTAACTAAGTTGAAAAACAAGTCAATGTTATTATGTATCAGGAAAATACAATAGAAAAGGATAGTGCACGACAAGAGCCATGTGAGTATATTCAAGACTGCAATCACAATAAACACCCTTTATCATAAACAAAAGACGGATAAACCTACCAATTTATTCTCTAAAATGCACATAAAGACAAACCCGTTTGGACCAAAACCTTGGCGCCAAGCTTGGCCAAACCAGACAGGTGTAATCCAGTCGGTTTCGGAGGTGAACTGTTGACACTGCTGATTGGCGCTTCCTGCCCACGCCTCAGGACCTCAGCTATAAATGGCTCGCCGGTTACCACTGGTGACTAACAGACCTCTTGATAAGTCGAGGCATTCTTAGTGTCTTTATTGGATGCTTTATAGACCTATTGCTTCGTAATGTTTTTTACTACTCTCGTCTGGAATTGTGGTTATTACTAGTGTTATAAAGGAACTTCGCTTGAAGTGGAAGAAGAAAATAACGTGTCTTATCAAGAAGTCAGACTGTTGCCAGAAAGGCAAAGATGGGGTTTTGCTCCACCGACAAGAACCTGGCTCTTAAATATATGAATGAATGAATATTTATCACGTCTCTCTCCCATCGGGGTAGGCAGAGACCACTTCGCTCCACTTGCTACGATCAAAACATACCTACTACAATTGCTACAATAAGCATGATGACTAAAAAAATCACAAAGATTATTTTCAAATATTCGGCACGTATTTTTTCTATTTTCTCTTAAACTAAAAATGACAAAGATACACTGGGTTAAAGTTGCTCGTGACGTCACACCTAAGTAAGATTTTTACCTAGGAGTGACGTCAATACCCCACACTCCGTAACTTTGATGCTCTGTATCTTTGTATTTATTTATGTATTTGATCAGGTAAAAAAATTGTTTCAAGTACCTATTTTTTAATAGCCTAAAAGACGGACTAATTATTTTTTGAATTTTTGAATGTTGTCATCATTCCTATTCAAACACACTTACTTCACTTTTTGTTACACACTTACTTTCTGTTATTAGAATTTGTGAAGTACCTTAACCTATTAAATAATATCATGTTTATATTTTGCTTAGCTTAGACAACTCACGCGGTGTCTCCACAGATTATTTAGAATCGTTTGTGTTCATACCTGTAAATAAAAAAAAACAACATTACTATAGTATAGAATAATAAAATAAATACCTAATTATTCAGACAGGGTGTAACAGAAAGGGAGTATAATGCCGAAACACAGCGATAGTCCTCATAAAACTGAACTACTTTCCCCAAGGAACATGGGTCGTGACTCGAAGAAAAAAATTCGTCTCCCCATACAAAATGCCCAATCAGTTGATCGAGTAAGTATGGGCGACCTAAATTTTTTTTCGAGTTACAACCCATGTTCCTTGAGGACAGTTGTTTAGTTTCATGAGGACTATCGCTGTGTTTCGGCATTATACCCCCTTTCTGTTACACCTAGTATATTGCACAATCTTGTTATATACCTACTAATTACACACTTTATGGACATTTTACGAAATGAATGACACAAGGTAAAACGAGAGATGGCTATTTATATTGTAGGTAGGTACAAATAAAATTTAATCAGGTAATCAGAACAGTGGAATCGTTACAAAATTTATGATGTCTAGCCGACGCTAATGTTATAATATCATCTAAAAATAAATGCAAATTTCTCATCACATCACATGTGATCATTGCATTATAGTTTATTATTTTATAGAGTATTATAGATAAGATAATTTAAAAACATGATGCAAAAATTGAAAATTGAAACTGATATTTTTTTTATCTTTCACATCCCATAAAAAAAGAACAATAGAAAATCTATTGTGTCTGGGTTTATAATAGGTCAGTGGGATGTGAGAGGTTAAACAAAGTTCAACTCATTTTAAGATCATGCTGTGTACACACAGCTTTGGGTTGGAATCTAGTTTAGTTTATAAGCATTTACATTCGATTTCAACTTGTATGTGTACCTTTATAATAAAAAAATAAATAATACTTAGGTAATACATAAGTAAAAAACAAATCATGCATAGAAATGTAAATAAACCTGTTTCTAACCTGACCTTTAGACAAAAGTATGAAACTCAAGTAATTCTTATTTGAAAATAAAAATATCAGATAATTATGATAGGTATGACATCGTCATTATAAAAAATAAATATGATGTAATGTTTGATATAAGTGCAATAGGGATGATGACTACATTCAAAAATTCAAAAAATAATTAGTCCGTCTTTTAGGCTATTAAAAAATATTTGAAACACATTTTTACCTGATCAAATACATAAATAAATACAAAGATACAGAGCATCAAAGTTACGGGGTATTGACGTCACTCCTAGGTAGAAATCGTACTAAGGCGTGACGTCACGAGCAATTTTAACCCAGTGTATCTTTGTCATTCTTAGTTTAAGAGAAAAAAGAAAAAATACGTGTCGAATATTTTAAAATAATCTATGTGATGGACTAGAAAACATTTTTTAGTCTTTATGCCTATAGTACTTATCCTTTCATTGTATACCCCAAAAACATAGTTATAAGTCAAAGAGTAATTAGAAGCAGAAACGGGTTAACTACGAATCCTACTAATATTATAAATGTCAATGTTCGTGCCGATATGGATGGAAGGATGTTTGTTACTTTTTCACGCAAAATCTCCTGAATACATTTCGATGAATTTTGGCAATATTGTAGCTTATATATCAGAATAACACATAGGCTATATTATTTTGAGATATCTTGTTTTTTTTTTAAGATATGACGATAAATGCGTACGAAATCGGGGGCAGTCAGTATGCATATAAACCGGCTTTTTAGGTGGGAACAGCGATTGAATATTAATATCTACGCTATTTGAAAGTCAATTAGTAAAGTTAAGGTAAAACGAAACGGTCAACCTTCCCGCAGACACAACATGATATAAGTTTTCAAAATGTTTATTAATTTATTGTACTCAATACATTTAGCATTAACGTATGTGTAAGACCCAGAACACACGGTGAAACGCACGTGTGTTGTTTTCTAAGGAAGTCTATGGCAGAAACTTCGATGCAACTCAAAAGTTTCAGTTGCGTAGCAGTTGCGTTTCACCGTGTGTTTTGGCGTTTACTGTTAATGATTTCGTAAGGTAATGTGACCGAATTATTACTAACTAGCGGTTGCCTGCGACTTCGCACGCATTGATCATCATATCTTAAAATAATATAGCCTATGTATTTTTTTAATGTATAAGCAACAATATTGCCAAGTTCTGTCCAGTAGTTTTTACGTGAAAGATTAACAAACATCCATCCAATCATCCTAAGGCACAAACATTGCCGTTTATAATATTAGTAGTTTTACTTAATCAGATTTATCTAAGTCAAATTTTTTGTAAACAACTATCTCACACCTCAAAATATCGATTGCCTTTACCAAAAACTCAACTTATACTCAAACCTTACACACAAGCATCCTTTAAGAAACCATTTTAAACAGACCTTTCATATTTATCTACCTCTTGAAATTTTGTCCAAACTTTTCAGATTCTTATGTAAGGATAATGATACAAATCTAAAGATTGAACATTAAACCAGCATAAACAGAAACGCTAGCAGCAAAAACGTCTGCTAAAACTTGCATTGTAAATGCGTTCTATTTGTGTGAGCACTTCCTCAACAAAAACCGTTGTAAAAACGTTCAGGCCTTGAAACTTTGTGAAATTCACGGCTTCCACGAACCTCGTGATTGCTGCGTGCTCTCATTACAGTCATTTAGACTTATCTACTACATTTCATTCGATAACATTATTTAGATAGGAATTATTCTAATTATAGTCAGCTGCGGGAAAACAGCCTTGAATAACAGCCGTGTTTTAATATTGATAACGGAATTGAATCATCAGCTTTTTTAAACATGACAATAAAAACCAAATTTGTTAAAGTCAATTTGTAAAGTGTTCTAGAATTTTTCTATTCTTTCTGTAGTGATGATTTGTCTGTCAGTATTATTTTAACAAAGTCCTTCAATACCCTGAAATTGTCAATTTCTCTGCTGCAGAGATTAGTTGCAGCATCAGTAGTTAGTCAGAGCCGGTGGAAGTCTGTTCTCATCAGACGAAGCCAGCAAACCGTGAAATTGCTTCGGATTTGCTGCCACTCGGAAGGGGAAGTTCACAACTACATTACTTTTTTATTCATCTGCCATTGAAACCCTTTGTAAGGAAGTTACTCTTGTACTTTGTTTAGAATTTTCAAGGCTTGCAGATTTACAAATCCTAAAAAGTTATTTTAGAAGCAATCTTTTCTCAAAAGAATACCCAAATTCGATGTGAATGCCATAGCTTTATATTCAAGTGCAAATGTACAAAAGAAATCATCTTCCTTAATAATTTTAAGGCAGCACGTGTAAGCACTTATCACATCAACCGAATTCCAAAGTCAAGGTACGATATTATCAAACTTCTACACACAACATAATTATAAACAAAATATATTGTTTAGACATAAATTGTCACTCGTTTCAAAATTGCCATTAAAATCTGCTTGTTATGACTTATTTTGCAATGTGCAATCCGACATTTCGAGTAGGTTAAAAGAAAGGTTGTATTTGAAATTATTATTAGGCAAATAATGATGACCTTTTACTGTAGCGTGGGATGTCTTCAGAACACGTCCCGTCAGCCGCCTGCGGAAAATCTTTTGCATGTATTTGCCTAGAGTGTTGTTTTTTTTCCTTGTTTACTTTATATAATTTATTAATCGCTCTCTTTCTGGAAGCCCCTCTGTAACTGTAACCTTTATAGTCCTAAGTTATCTTCGCTACGGGTCGCTTATAAACAATTTTCTTATTGCTATTATTGATGAAGTATGACTATTCCAGTGTTTATTACTTCTACAACTTTGTTATTTTATTATGTTTGTCTAAGTATCTACCTACACGAATTATATTTGTCGGGTTTTTACGCCTTAGACGAAGTAATTTTATTCGTTCATTTTAATTTCAAATTTATTTTAACTAGGTTCTAGAATAATCTTTGATGAATTTTAACCGATTTTATCTTATCGTCCCACTGCTGGGCAAAGGCCTCTCTCCTCTTCTTCCGTGATTCCCTATTCTGGGCCGCCTCTGCCCAGACATCCAAGAAGCCGTTCAGCTCATCTCGCCACCATTTCGTGGTCTGCTGCGAGGTCTTTTGGCTAACCGATCAGAATATAAAATCCCCAAACTAAACAGACTTTTCTAGTCATCACAATATTCCTGTAGCTGACTCATAAACTGCAAATCACATATAAGGAAACTGCATGAAAAACAATGTTCTAATTGTGTATTATGCCGTAGTTGCGGTTAGAGTAGGTGCTGCAGCTGCAAATGATATATATAATGTAGTATATAGTGGCACAGATGTAGGGATGAATGAAACGACGGCCGTTGACGTTGGTCAATGGAATGATTCAAGGACCACGTGGTGTGATGATGCAAGAAGCTTTGTTTTGCAGCTTAATGGCTGAATTTTTAATGTAAGTGGTTTTTCTTTGTTACAGTTTTATAAGTGATTGAGGAAAATGCCGTACCTAGGTACTGATGACATGAAGTGATGAAAGAAAATTGAATTACGTCTTCTTCTCTGCAAAAAATGATATGCTGTGCCCTATAAACAGGGTCCACAAAATGTACTTTTATTGTATTTGTAACATCATATGTAACTTTGTGAAAGAGCAATAAATATGATTATGATTTATGTAAGTAATACATAATTCAGATCAGAATATAGCCAGAAAAGCGGAGTATTTGATGGGACCAATATTGTTTACTAAGGTTTAATTATAGAAGTAAATAGCCAAGCTGATAGTATATAAGAGAGACTCGACTTTCCAGCGAAATAGAAGACAATTAAAGCAGACGCGAAAAAGGCGTCCTTCAGTATTGATTATGAAAATTTAAATCGTATTGTCACAGTCTAGACGGCTTCTGCATTTATTTCTGGCAACTAAAGTGCGCGTGCGTCATTTGCACGTTGACGTAACGCTACAAAATAACATCTACAATGCTATTCAATGGGAATTGCTCGGAAACTCTTTAAATAAGATCTCTACAAATTATAAGAGAATATCTTCACGCCTTGCAGTCTGAAAGCGATAAACTTGTACACTACGCAATAGATTTTGTAATTGTATTAATTAACATGTGCCTAGATAACTTAGGGTTCGTTTCACTACGTACAGATAAAATTTAACTGACAGATATTTTACAACTCATCATCATCATCATAAATTTAAGAGCGTCGCTCTTGTCGGTGGAGTCTGCGCCACTCTTCTCTATTCTCTGCCGTCCGTTTGAGCACCTGATACGACACAACTTCTTTTTTACAACAATCAAATTTTACAACTGTCTCTGTCTAAAACGTTGTTTTATTAAATAGGTTTATTTGTCAGATAAATTTTATCTGTAAGTGGAGAAACGGGAGTACCAAATTCAAGAGTAAAGTTGCAATTGACAATCAAGAAAAGGTTAGTTTACAACAAACAAAGATGTAACAAACAGCTGTTAGTCGCTGTTCGAGATGTCACGTTACACCTTGAAAAAAAAAAAAAAAACACGTTTTGTCCAAAAACATTACCCAAACAAAAGGAAACTCCTTGAGTACCTATTTACAACACAGGTGTTATCAATAGCCTTGGTGGGATCTACGATTGCATTTAATATCCTAATTATCTTTGAGAAAGTGACAGACTTTATCAGCTATCAACCAAAATGGCGACAAAAAGTGACACACTTTTGTCTTAGAGTTAATTAGTGTCTTTGAAGATAAAAAAGAAACAACAGTTTTGGATGTACCTAAATAAACAATTAAACTAGAACGACTTGATGACGTGTTTTTAAAAACAAATGTTTTCCTTTTGTACATAGTCGGTTGAGAAAACCCATACGTGAATGGAATTAATGTAGTAGAGTCATCACTAATTACCTATTAGTTTATATAGTCTACAGGCGCGGGTTCGAATCCTGGCGCGGGCACGTACCTCTGAGTTTATTTCTCATGTACGTATCAATTTATTCGATTAACATTGCTTACGGTGAAGGAAAACATCGTGAGGAAACCTGCATACACCAAAGAAGAAATTCGAAGGTATATGTGAAATCCGCCAACCCGCACTTGGTCAGCGTGGTGGATTACTGCCTAATCACTCTCTGTATAAGAGTAGGCTCGTGCCCCTCGGTGTGGACATATATGGGCTAACAACAATAGTCTACAGAAACTGAAGGAACATATAAATATACATACAAAAAATATACGGTCGAATAGAGAAACCTCCTCCTTTTTTTAAGTCGGTTAAAAATCTACAGTGATAAAAAAAGAAACATTTAACATTGAAGGAGACTTTAATGTAAGCATTGATTATGCAAATCAAAATATTTAACTACAAGCCGAGATTAAAACTGGTTCTATAAATACATAAAAAAAAACTTTACATTGATACGCGATTTACGTCATCAACATTAATAAGAATAAACGTGTGAAATATCAGAAAACAATGGATGTTTGTTTACTGTTTAGATAAATGAGACTTTTTAAATATACGGCTGTTGTATTGCGTTATAGTTCAGTGGCCCCAATGGCCGCCGCCGCTGCGTCTGCGCATCTGGACCTTTCCGGAGCCGCGACCAGTTCCGACTAACGGGAAGAAAATTATGTCTCTCATAACAAGCGACCTTCTTCCAAAGTGATCGAAGCAAACGAAGGTACTGACCACGATAAAATTAAGATTTCAATTAGAAATGGCATAAAGATTGTTAATGACGAATTAGTGTCAAGTGAACGTGCTGATAAAATACAACTTGAATATAAATAAATAAGTGAGAATCATAACAAATGTAACAATAATATTGACATGGAAATTTACGTGATTGCGATTGCGAGCATGAAACCGAGGATAGATAGATATTGGACATTTTATCAACCTGATCGACTATTTAGGTACATACATCATGCATGTGTATGAGTGTATGTACGTGCACTGATAACTATCGTCCACATTATTATGGTAATTGACACGGATAATTTACAGTTTTCTTTGAGATTAGAAATTGGGACATACTTCTGCGTGTTCCCGATAAATGGAATTCGGAGTGAGCAAACATTTGCAATCAAAACTAGATCATCTTACTGTTGTGTGAAATTGTAAATATAAAGATATAACTCAAAGATGAAATCTAGTTAAAACAAAGGTTCGTTATATGTTTGAGGAAGCTAAACAATATGTAAATAATATACAACTCGTTGTAGTAATAGTAACTGCACTGTATGTCATTAGTGATGAACTGTTTGACCCTACAGCACTTGTATAGACACTACCGTATAATAAAGCTCACACAGACGAGAATTCAATAAAGGCAAGACAATAGCTTTTGTACTGTAGAATTACCATTATACTGCACTAAGTTACCTACTAGTTGATTGAAGTAAAACTATATTGACATCAAATGAACGGATACCTAGAGACCACGTCAGTTGGTGCGTAATCATGCCAGAAGATAAACCCGTCACATTATCGCTTAATGGCATCAATACACCTTACGTCTCATATCGCACTGATAAAAATTATCGCAACAACACGTCTGACCAAAATATAGCGCGAATTATGTAAGCTTAGGATTGATTGTATGTATGCGCTCGGTAATAAATAACAACAGAAACAATTTCTACATGCAGAATTAGAGTAGGTGATTTAAAAACGAGCAGTTTCTTTAACGATTCAATAAACAATAGAAGTAGGTAAGTAAATACACAATTTGTGTTATATTACTTAACATAATTTGCGGCAGTAGGTATCAAACGAAGAAAATGATAAGAACGAACGCGGATACAAACGCACACACGTGCAGCAACCTGTATGCACACATCATGCACGCACACACTTTCGAGACAAAAATAGCACCGCAGATAGCGCAAACACACCAACACACGCCCACTCGCTGTACGTGAACTGTAATAAAAACACACAGCCATACACTGCGCTATGAATAAGACACAAATTGAAATGGAATCGTACAAGTTGTTTATGTAGCCGAGTTAACGAACCGCTGTGCCAATTCTGACGGCTTTGGCAGCGGCGGACCTGGAGCCGACGTCGCCGCAAAAAGAGAAAGCGTATTTCCAAAAACATAAACCGACTCGCGAAAAAGCTAGTCCTAAAATGAGCGGCAACGTATATCCGTTTAGTGTCGAGATCGAGACCTCTTTAGCTGAGTGAGTACCGGTTGGATCTAGTTCCAATTATAGGACCGCAAGAAGAATGTGGATCGCACGACATCGACATAGCAGAAGGCAAAGGATTGCGGACTCACCTAAATTAATGACATACATGGCCTGCGAGCGCTGGAGCCGCTGCGCGTGCTCCACCGCCTGGTAAAGCCCTCCGGAATCCACTTTGATCGTCAAGCACTAACAACAAATAGAAACACAAACAGGATCCACTGCGATGTACGCAAGCATCTTATGTCGGCACTGACACTGACGTCGAGCGCAGACTCGACTCGGAACTGGGACACTGGCGCGACAGGTGAGCTGGCTCGCGGTCGGACACTGACTGCCCGCGCGCCGCGCCCGCTGCCGGCGTGACGCGGGCGCGCCACACCACTCAGCGCCGCCAGCGCCACAGCACCGCTGCACGCTGCGCTACATGACGCACAACACGCTGTTGAAAATTCACCAAAACGCCCAAAACTTGGCAATCATATCACGACGTGCGACAAAGAGCTTGTCTCTTTAAACTGTCCGAGTGCAGCTTCCGAGAATCAGCCTAATATCCGGAAACATGCGCAAGCAAGAGAACGAGAAAAGATCACAAAGCGTGACGGCTGTGTAGTAATTTGCAGGTTTATTTTCGAATGCGTTGAAAGGTCATGATCTCACGGGGAATTTTTTTGGATGCCCATTTCCTACATCATCGATTGGACACATTGTGCAGATACCTACGTAGGATAGGATGTCAAAACGAGTACAAACATACACAATTAAAAACGTCGTTGTAGCGATTTCACTTATTTACCTACTAAAAGCCTCCGAAGTCCTACGTGATCAAAAGCACGATTTGTTACGAAATGACGTCGAGGACTAACCAGTTACAGGATAACTTTTAAATGACCGCTATAAACACTAAATATTTTGATAGGGAACATACCTATCAAAATTCATGGACACGTGAAGCAAATCAAGTCAAAGATTTTAAAAACTAAACAGGGTTTGAGTGTGGGATAATGGTGTGGAAAACTGTATAAAACAAATGGCCCGCTCTACTGTCTCAAATTAAGCACGCACTATGTTTAGAAACTGTTAAATATGGCGATTAAGAATGCCATACACATCACTGTTCCGCCATATCTTTACTCTCTAATTGCTAGACACACTGACAATTGACCATTTATGTGCCGTTGACTGCTGGTAATTTCGAGGTTATTTTGCGTGAAACTTGTAAAATGCTATCGGTATACTCTCAGAACCTGAATAATGTCAACAATATTCAAATGTTCCTGACCTTGGTTACGTCTATTGAATTAAGAATAGTTGGTGGGGAGACTTTAGCGAATTTCAGCTGAACTGATATTTAAATGATGAGTTTAAGTTTCAGATCAGGATGTTTGTGTCTATATGTGTATCATTCATTATCCAAAAAAGTCCAAAGTCACGAAATATACTAAACTAAGTCCATTGGTCGAGTAGTTAGAGGAAAATAGCAAGCTATCCATGGTCATTCATTCGGATCACAACCTCAACTAACATATGACGTCACGTTGACGTAAATGGCGAACTATTAAAATTCGAAATCGCACGTTTCGTAATTTTTTTTACGACACGCATCATATACCATGACACTTGGGAAGTATTAATGCTCATGATACTTAGGTGTCGCATTTACTGTTGCAAGAAACTAAGTATCACACTTCTGCTTTAAGTATTTTGAATTAATTTCGGACTTGCTATGCGAAGTTGGTTAAGGTTAGGAGCTTGATGTAGCAAAAGTAGGTAAAGCTGATTTGAATTACAATTAAGGTATGGTAGCAGGAGTACGTAGATGGAGGTAATATACAATTCGTAGTAACTTCAGCAATGAGCATGATGACGAAAAAAATTTTTTTAGTCCATCACATAGATTATTTTAAAATATTCGACACTTATTTTTTCTTTTTTCTCTTAAACTAAAAATGACAAAGATACACTAGGTTGAAGTTGCTCGTGACGTCACGCCTCAGTACGATTTTAACCTAGGCCTGACGTCAATACCCCCACTCCGTAACTTTGATGCTCTGTATCTTTGTATTTATTTATGTATTTGATCAGGTAAAAAATGTGTTTCAAATATTTTTTAATAGCCTAAAAGACGGACAAATTATTTTTTGAATTTTTGAATGTAGTTATCATCCCCATTGCCTTGATACGCAAAGAATGTATAGACTGTCTGTTTTTTTCTCCAGCGACGATGAAGGTTCAACCTCTTTAAAATCATGTTCATTCCAACAAACATCATCATCACCGAACACCGAAATAGCAGTTTCAACATTCCCAGCAACATTTGCATCAGGTCCGGTTCCATACATTTAAATACATTAAACCACGGACATATGCATTGCAGTTGTTTTCTACATTGAGGTAGGTAAAAGTCAAAGAGATTAGTGTTGAGGTAGTCCACTATCTATTTATCTAATCGGTCCAAATCTAGTACAGTAGGCTTTTTGACATTCTACGATAAAAAATGGGTACAAAACATTATGAGGATAATTAAAAGAGATTTCAGTACGCAGCGAAGAGAAAAGCAAAATTGAATTATACAAGCGTAATATGAATTGTGTCGTATAAGGTGCTCAAAAGGACGGCAGAAAATAGAGCAGAGTGGCGTAGACTCCACCGACAAGAGCGACGCTTTAAATTTAATGATTTAATGATGATTATGTATTGAAAGTCATATTTTGAAAAATAAGTAAGAAATTATGAGTTTTGTAAGCAAGGTTAGTTCGTTTTGTCAAATAATTACACACTAGTAAATGGTAATTGTTGTGCCAGCTATCAACATTAGCTCAGGTGTAGAAACTGTGTCGTCCTCCGTTTTACATCGTCTCGGGTAATAATTTTTACTGCCTCGCTTTTAACAGGGTTACCAGATTTCGCTAAACTTTGGAGATTTTTGCATTTTTTTTTTCTACGTATAGATTGTTTCAGATATTAATTCTTGTCTTAGTAATTTATCAGCTGAAAGTATTTGCTAAGATTCGTTATGTTGTTGTGTTATATCATAAATTTTATATATTACATGGTATTAAATCATTCGTAAATAAAAGCGTGATTGTGTTCTAAGGATATTCGTTCTTATTACGAATTTATACTTGACAGCAAAAAACTAATTTACCCCACAGAATACGAATCAATCGAGAACTTAGGGACCGTAGGTAACATAATTTAGATGAAGCGACATAATGTACAATTTAAATCTGGTCACACTCGTAAAGTCAACGACTTTGCGTAAGAAACAATTCTGCGAATCGTAATTTTCATAGTCCTTCAAAATTATGTGTCCCGTCGTAATGTTTTCCTTTATTTCTATTTTATTGTGTTTTGTTTTAACTGTTCTGTTATAAGCGCCAGTATTTGTGTCGTTGTATAAGTTTCTTCGTTTTGTAAGTTCATCGATTTCTAAAGTTCGTCTTTTGTTGACATATGTAGCAATTAACTTAGATACTTATTAGAAATTGACTTTTACTCGGATTTAAGCAGACACATTACTTTGAAGATCAGCATTTTGATAAATGAGCGAAACTATCTATCCTCACAAATTGTGGTTTATAAGATTAATATCAAAGATGACTTTCCACCAACAGATTTCCAGTATTTATATACTAACTGCCCGTTGATTCACGCACACTACGCATGTATATCTGCGTCGGCAGCTATGACACACTCGACCTCGGCTTTGACTTGCCAAACGGTTAATTTTGCCACAATCCTGTTAACACGGCTCGAGCAATCCACTTGGCTGACATCTTCCCGGACGTTTTTATTTTTGCGTGGAACTAGCTCGGCCACTTCATTATCTTTTAAATCTGTATCTTTTTGTCTTCTTTACTTAGTGTTAATGGTTTTTGCAATGTTGTTATTGCAGTCGGTGGTGGTCACTTCGTTAAAATTATCTCGGATTTTTTTTGTGACTTGCTCTATTGCTTTTATTCTTTTACATCTAAGTCTTGCTTGATGTTGTCCAGTTTTTTTTAGATAACTGTTATATGCTAAGATCTTTTAACAACATGATATATAAATACATAGCGTCTTTGTTTACCCATTCTTTAAAGCCATAATTTTTATTATTATTACTTACATCATCTGTGTTAAGCCCTATTAACTGTCGTTATGTAATAATATCGATCTGGTCAGTTTTAATAACTCTGTGGCTATAAACGTTAGTCAATAAAAAATAGGCCTTTGTTTCTTCTATGATGATTGTTACGAGTTAGCAAGTTACCTATTTAGATGTCATTATAAATCAAATGAGGAAAAAATTAGAAGCAGATGGTGTAAATGAAATAATTACACCTATTTAATACAATCCTTGTAATTACCAGTCATGGAGAGATTGGTAATTATAAGATACAAGAGAAGAAAAATATGAAGCATGATAACACACGTTACGTTTACATACTCTTTGATATTGATATAGCACCAAAACATGCTGAAGAAATGGTCAAGAAAGATGAAGTATAACAACATGAAGAATAAGAAGTTTAGTCAACACCGGTGACTTCTCTCAAAGATAATTTTAACTGGTGACTAGTTGACGTGCAGACGCCTGTCGCCATTTAGCCAAGTCACTGTACTCCAGGCCACGCTGCTGACAGTGGCGCCAAACCCAGGCCATCGGCCAGCTCACTCAACAACATGACAAGTCTAGGTAGTTTATGACTTATTTTCATTGCGCAGATGATTTCAGATGTAGATGAAACGACTGTGATTTCGACGGTTGACGTCATGTTATACTACCGAAATGATTTAGAGAAGATAATCTTGAAATTGATATACCTGTTATAATAGTGACTGTTTTTCGTAAATTGCCAAAGACAGTTAGATATCTTCATCTCATTTAAGAGTTAGATTCTTGTCGGTGGAGCGTTAGCCTTTCACCATTAGATATATTCAAGTAAATAAGCAGCTTGCAGTTTATTTGTATTCAATGCTTGTAGCAACTTCATTTTATTGAAGTAGTTACCAAAAGTTATCACAAAGATCAAACCATGCAACCAGATGACCAAAGCAAATATAGTGAAAAAAAAAGCCCGTTTTGAAGATGAGTATAATCAAAATATCATTGCAGAAAATAACAACACCAAAATAGAATCACTAACTCTGTAAACACGAGGTGCACATAAGGCGACCGTTGTCACTCTAACGCCATAAAACGTGCGAATACAAACGTAAATACTGCAACAAAGCCAATTGTAGGAAAGGCTGATAAAACTAACGCGCCATTAAAACTATAGCTGACACATTCTCATACGCAAAGACTTCATACATTAGAAAAAGACGCAAAGATGAATAAAGGATACTCTCATAGCCGTTCGTGCAACAGGAGTAATCATCGTCGGTTCGTATCATATGACGAAATAATACTGATATAGGACGCGTTGGCGCCCAAAAACCTTAACAGCTTATGAAGTGCGTTCTAGGAAAAAGACGACCCTGTCTGTATGACAACATAGATGAAAATACTTGAACCACGAAGTAATATTCTTAATATAGACAGATGACGATAGGTATGCTTATATGAAGGTCATGTTAAGTGATTCAAAAATGTGCACGAGTCAAATAACCGAAACAGATATGAATAAAATAAATGTAGATATAAACAATTTCATACAAAGCAAATACTAACGACCATTATTTTCGCGCCGCAGCTAAATTACAGCTAAAAACTGAAAGGTCCCGCGTACGCAATGCATTATGAAATCTGCTTCATCTGGGGGCACGGCAGTGCCCCCGGCCAAATAGAAATATTATAATTGGAAGCTATTCCACGTCACACGTGACACGTGTGCTTCTAATCATATTATTTCTATGGAGCAGGAGGCTTAGCATACGTGCCGCGACAATTATCTCACGTCATGCTGTCCTTATCACATTTAAAACTATGGATAGAGACGTGAGCGTGACAAACCCATGACAACGTCTTGTCACGGAGTGTATGCTAAGCTAGCTGATTTCATAATGTATTGCGCGTACGTTGCATACGTGGGATCAGTCTGTTTCTAGCTTCAATGACCTTTGACAGTTGGAGTCAGATTTTGCTAGGAGTTGAAAAATAACAATAAATAGATGTGGTAAACATGGTGATTTACGTCAAACGGTCAAACAAAAGCAATGTTACACTTCTTAAATGTTAGTCACTCGTTACCACGGCTGCTAACTATTATTTAACCGACACTGAGTCAGATTTTTATCGAAACTTGCCAGGACTAAATTAACCGGCCGTCTACAACACGGTGACTAATCGCAACTCCCAAAAACATAGTTATTTTCTTACATTTTCACTCGCATTTTGTCTGACACTTTTTGCAAAATTTATCGTTTGCGTCAAAGGGCGGAACGGTTTAAAACAGTTGGTGTTTTTGCTTTAATTTAATATATTAAAAGTTTTATATTTCAATTTACTCGTAAATGTGAGATTGGAGATACCAGATACCTAAGTATATGCAGATTATAAAAATACAATTGATATATTTCACACTTGAGTGAAGTAAGTACGTCTTGGTCTTCCTCTTCCTCTCTTACCCTCAATCTTTCCTTCAATGATGTTCTTTAAAAAATCGTCGTGTCGTGTGAAAGAGAGGATTGGCGTCGTGTCGTATCAGGAAGTGAAATTACTGGCAGAGGAAAGGCAAAGATGGCGTTTACTCCACCGACAAGAGCCTGGCTCTTAAATAAATGATGATGATGATATTTCACACGTGTAAGATATCAGCCGTTAATTCGTAAATATTGATAGATCGATTGTTTTTACTATGAATCATTATTACGACGATCCATTTCCGCATTTTTTCACATTCTACTGGCATTTGTTACAAAATTATCGTTTGTTCTACGAGATATGCTACGAACATTTTTGTCACGAACACAGTTTTTTTTAATCATATCTGTATAACTTCTTCACTATCCTTTACTACCTCATTTGAATCTAAAATATCTAAATATACCTTTACAGGGATCTAAGAATGAAAACATTATGTAGAATAGAAAGGTCAGACTGTGAAGAGACAAAAGATTTCGTAGAGAATATCTACTCAACTGATAACTAAAATTACTTAAGATCTATAAGTCTCGCAATCAAAGATTAAAACTTATATTAAGAATCGAAAGGTCACCCCTATTAATACCATAATAACGCTGAAACTTTGGTTTACGCAAGTTCTATTTTCGGCTTCCTATAAGATTTTATTACTAATTGTGGTGTGAAAGGTCAGGCCACGTCACAATTGTTGTTTGTTGGGTAACAAAATTATTTACAAACATGATAAAAGCCTGTCGAAATGAGAAATGTATAACAGATGGAGATGGAAGATTCAAGGACAAATACCAAAATAATCAAAAAATGACATTTCACAGCAGTCATTTGTTAAATCTATGGACCTACCCACTACAACGTTTCATACTATGGTCGTCCTAGGAACGTGACAGGCGAAAAAAACATTGTTTATATTGAAATGTATGAGACTGTACCCACTAGACCGCGCTGCTTTCCGATGCTGACACTTTCTAGCACTGTCATAGTATACGTTGTAGTGAGTAGAAAAACATCTTGGAAGGAAAAGTAGAAGGAAAACGTAAGAGAGGGAGACCACGACGGACTTACATAGATCAAGTGAGAGAGGGAATAGAAGTTGTGTCGTAAGGACGGCAGAAACAAGAGCCGAGTGGCGTAGACTCTATCGACAAGAGCTAGGCTCTTAAATTTAATGATAAGAGACCTTTAAATGTTACAATGCCATAAATGAAGACCTCTGACATATGAAAGGGAAGGCCCCACTTGGCAACTGACGGGGCTAGGAATTTAAAAAAACTAGACATTACCCACGTCCTCTAAATACACTAAAGAGTCAACTAATAATCCCATCCATTCATAACATGGCATAAGACATGAAACCTACGATTCAGCTGTCAGTAGCTAGCTAACCAACACGGAAGAGTAAGTGGTCCATATATTTGGGTCTTGACGCACGCGCCGCGTCTACCCCACTGACATTCGCCCGGGTTTCCCGCTGACTCATTCGACACTCAAAATAACACCCATTTGATGAACTTTAATCGTTTGTTGATTGTTTGTGGATAAGTGTCATGTTTATATTGACTGTCGTTTTAAGTCAAGACTTTTAAGTTTGATGATGGTTTCTTTGTAGTTTTGGACTTAGGCTAGAGACAAACTGACCGCACGTGTCATATAACATAATGCGTCACGTACGTGGGATCAGTCTATTTCTAGCTTTATAAATGTAGATCCTAGTACATAGAAGACGAAATACAGGAATTTAAACGCTGGAATTTCAGAAGATGTTAGTACAGTATATATCTTAAGACGCAGCGTGGGAAGGCCTCCAACAAGGTGGATCGACGACTTGGTTAAAGTCGCTGGAATCCGTTGGATGTGGGCAGCGCAAGACCGGTCGTTGTGGAGATCCTTGGGGGAGGCTTTTGTCCTGCAGTGGACGTCCATAAGCTGACATGATGATATCTTTGGAAAGCTGAATCCTACCAGAGGGCAGGATTCAGCTTCTTATTCTTCTTATATGCAGAGGCATATCACACTGACCATGATTCCACCTTCAGTATTTCCTGTGAGTATTACAGCATACAGAAAGAAAGTTCAGAGGTTCATGACCCCATCAAAGACACACTAACTAGCTATTAGCTTGACATCTCGATTACCAATGAGGCCACAGAACTGTTTACAATAAAGACGGCCATATAACACGTAAAGGTCGGTGACGTCACGGCCGTGACGTGGTTCGCGTGTGGCCCTCCAATTAGTGCCATCGATACCGTTTACAAACATTGCGGAAAACGGTGACTTGCGTGGGTGTGAAGGTGAAGAGCAAATGTATCGGGTTTATTGGAATGTACTCGTATAAAGATATAGGTACCTATAGCTTTATTGTAGAGTTGGTGGCTTGGCGGGTCTAGAAGTAGAGTTGCAATAAGTTTTTCGAGATCTAGAAGACTTATTGTTTTTCACAGGTAGATATCCTAAGAATCAATTAAGGAAAGGATGATGTAGCTAATGCGATAATTGGCAAAGTTTTATTTCTTGAATAAAGCAAAAATAAGATCTGGAAACAGATGAAGGTCTATATCATCTAGATTTCGTTTTACGATTAGACTAGATTACGTTACATCTAGTTTATAAAGACAAAGTATTTTGATAGGTTTGACTAGTCATCAGTCACCTCTTCTTTGCATATGGAATGCTTACAGGACTATCCACTAATTTCCGAGTCAGGACTATGCGTGTTCAGAGTTGTCCGTTTCACTATAGACGCTGACACGGAGCTGTGTGAACAAGTTCATACAATTTGTATGTAACCGATATTTGCCGTGTTCCTTCAAGGACCTGTTCCCGGAAATGTGTGGTTAGCCCTTAAACTGGTCTATTTTTACAGCTATTACACCTGTTCTTCTGCTTTTAACCCCGAAGGTGTCCTATCCTACAGCCACGTCACCGTCGCAGTATGACGCAACCACTTAACCTTTCACTACCAACATTGGCGACACTAAACTACAACCGATAACTCTACTTATTCCTAACGCTAACGCTCTTTTGGCACGCACTTTTTTAACACACGCAATGAAACATTCAAAATTATTAATTATTTTATTAGGAATAATATTATGTGTAGGTTTATACTTATATTTATTGTTCATTGTAGTGACTATCCTGCCTTCATGCTATCAATTCTCTCTCTGTGGGGTCTGCAGGAAGAAATTTCTTTTAGAAATATGCTGTACCTTTTGTTTAACTTCTTTTTTTTTCTGTCACTATGTACAATAAACTTTTAAATAAATAAATATTCAATTTCCATCTTAAGAAGTCAAAGTCAAAAATAAATTTATTTCATAGGCACAAAAAATGCTCTTGAAACCGTTACATTATTATATAGGTAACTTTTTAAAGCTAGCGCTAGATTCGCAAGGTGCAGTTTCCCCCAGAGAAGAACCTAGCAAGAAACTCTGTGAGGTTGCTCTTTTCAAATCAAGTTTTACAATTCTTATAAACAGTTACACAGGTTACACAGTTACACAGAAACATCAGGAAATGTTGAGGGGAAGAGAGGGAGAGGAAGACCGCGACGTAGTTTACTCAAGTGAAGGAGAAAGTTAACGTCATGTCCTATTAAGAAGTCAAAGCATTAGTAGAGGATAGGCCTAAATTGCGGATGCTACACCGACAAGAGTCTTTAATTCGCTTGGTCAGCTAGCTTAGCATGGCACTCCGTGACAAGGCGTTGTCATGCGTTTGTCACGCTTACGTCTCTGTCTATAGTTTTAAATGTGATAAGGACAGCATGCGTGAGATAATTGTCGCGGCACGCCGTGCTAAGCCCCCTGTTCTCCTACAGATTCTATTTCAACGTTTAACTGAAATAATTACTCCTGTCTAACTAGAGTTCCAAATTTCATCAAAGTTAGTCTTAGTGTCCGTTTCATCATCCACAGATAAAATTGAACTGACAAATAAACCTATGCCTATTTCATAAATAATGATGTTTTTGACAGTGACAGGTATAAAATATCTGTCAGATTTTTATCTGTAGACGTTGAAGCAGGCCCTTAGAGTTGTTTTATTAGAAACATACCAGAATATTTGCTAGATGTACAAGTAATAGTTACTTAACAGGAACTTTTAATTTGCTACTATGAGACGACGTTTTCCAATCCAATCAGCATTTATTACCTAAAGCAATCATAGCATCGGCGGCGGCGGACAAAAACAAAAAGAAAGATTAAAGATTTACTCGTGCTATTGAAGTACCCAGACATCTGCTAATATTAGAAATGTCAATGTTTGTGCCGATGGATGGATGGAAGGATGTCTGTTACTCTTCCACGCAAAAACCACTGGACACATTTTGATGAAACTTGTCAATTTTGTTGCTCATACATCAGAATAACATAAAGGCTATATCATTTTAAGATATTACATTTTTTCTCCAAGATATGACGATAAATGCGTACGAAGTAGCGGGCAGCCTCTAGTTTTTTTTCTAAATGTCAAGGTGGTAAATGCCAGAAGACGTGGGTGAAAGCGCAATTTTACATTTAAAAGTTCAGAAAATATTGTAGGCAGGTAATTCTTTTAAAATTATTCTTTTGTGCCTGAAGGTACTAGGATCTGAAACGGTGGCGTGTAGGAGGCTGATATTGATTATCTTTACCAGAGATCTTTACTTAACTAACAGTGGTTCCCGTGGGTTTCATGAGAAGGGAGTTAAACGAGCGAATAAGCTTAGTATACGTGCCGCGACAATTATCTCACGTCATGATGTCCTTATCACATTTAAAACTATGGACTGCTAGCTTAGCATGCCACTCTGTGACAAGACGTTGTCATGCGTTTGTCACGCTTACGTCTCTGTCTATAGTTTTAAATGTGATAAGGATAGCATGCGTGAGATAATTGTCGCGGCACGCCGTGCTAAGCCCCAGACGTAAGCGTGACAAACCCATGACAACGTCTTGTCACGGAGTGTATGCTAAGCTAGCAGATCTGGAAGAATGGCGGTATGGCTGCAAATTGACAATTGAAATAGCTCTTGAGGCATATTTGTCTGCCAAAGAATTTTGGTATAACCAGTTACTCTCAAACAGCAATTAGCAGAAGAAGGTACCGCACTAATAGGTATATGATGAAAAACATTAGAGACATGCTTTTATATTATGTACGAGGTAAATCCTACCAATATTATAAATGTCAATGTTTATGCCGCTGAATGGATGGATTGTTGATTTTTCCCGCAAAAACTACTGAATAGATTTTGATGAAATTTGACAATATTGTAGCTTATATATCAGAATAACACATAGGCTATATTATTTTGAGATATCATGTTTTTTTTCCAAGATATGACGATTAATGCGTAGGAAGTCGCGGGCAGCCTCTAGTTTTAGATTAGGTATATAGAAAACTTTTTAACAGGGACTTCAGCCACAAATCTAAGTATATAATCAAAAAGTTTTTGTTACCATCATTAAGCACTTTACCCAAGTAACATAATTCCCAACCTTGGCCGTAAACAGCGCACTGAATACCTAACCGCCTGGAACTTGTAATTGGTAAAGTTTGATAATACACATTAGATATGGAATCTAAAGGTATGGACTACAACATTTACTTGTAACAGAACAACGAGCCGCTCTATGAAATGTTGTAATGTATCATGCTATTACGAACAAAACGTCGAGCACGCTCGGCTCTTTGTTACAGCCTATTCTACAAACCAAGGAGCATATTGATTCAATATTTCATCAAGCGTGTCGGTGTAACAATAGGGATGATGACTACATTCAAAAATTCAACAAATAATTATAGTCCGTCTTTTAGGCTATAAAAAAATATTTGAAACACATATTTTACCTGATCAAATACATAAATTAATACAAAGATACAGAGCATCAAAATTACGGAGTCGTAGACGTCTCTCCTAGGTAAATATCTTACTTAAGCGTGACGTCACGAGCAACTTTAACCCAGTGTATCATTGTCATTTTTAGTTTAAGAGAAAAAAGAAAAAATACGTGTCGAATATTTTAAAATAATCTATGTGATGGACTAAAAACAATTTTTTAATCATCATGCCTATTCGCGATTTCGTCGAACCTTTTTATACGAGGGCGGGCGATGCGCGGTTGGTAAACGCAAACTCGCTGTGAGCACCTGTAACATAACCCCGAGCATTTGCACGAACATCACATTACATGGAAATGCTTTAGAGACTGGGCATTTGCCTGTAGTGTATCATTCGTAACATAGAAATGCTCGAGGAAATACTGTAGTCTATATCCACCTTAAGGTGTTGAGTCAAACGAATGGAGTATGGAAGTTTAATAGAGACGGTCTGATCTTGTTAACAGCTGAGGTTTACGAGATATTCAGCTACTGACCGCGCTTGACCGGACGTCGAACTTTTACTCAGAGGCTGCTTTGGTAGTTAATAAAACTTGGGTTTAATTATGAATTTAATACATAAACGATTTAAAAAAATACACGTATCATTAAGACAAAACTATAACATATTGACAGATGATTATAATAACAGGCGCTTTCGCCAAAAATTTCATTTTACGAATTCGAAAAGGAACGTCAATTTTGTGATGAACTTTTGCGGATTGGTAAAATTCAAAGCGGCAAAACATATCCAACAATAACATAATATAAAATGGGTAATTAAACAAACAATTTTATTGATCGCTAGATTGTTACAGTAGTATAGTAATTTAGGTAGTTTATCCAAATAATTACAATATAAAATTACAACTTGGCCACAAACGATGTAGATAACGTAATTATTTTGTGGAATCTACCTTAACGACTGTTTTAATGGAACGCTTGCTTTAATTACATATTCTGCAACAGGATCACCGTTGTTTATTATGTTATTGTAGATATATTAGTTTAAAACAAAGTTTATTTTAAAGAAACTGTTCAAATAAGTACACTTCGTTTTGCGAAGGCAACAGGTGCACGCTATATTACTAAATACTGAAATCTCTTGTTTACCGGGTAGGTATTTATTTAGTGAAACACTTAACTGAAGTGTTGATCATTATTGAAGAGGCTACATTATTAAATTCTTAGGATTTTTGTATGTATGATATGGAAATATTTTACCAAGCGATTCTAGTTCCTACCTATTGTAAGGTAAGTAGTCGTTACGATTTGATAAAATAAGGATATGCTAGTCTAGGCCACTACTGGTATAAAAGTAGGTATAACAGCATAAACTAATCTTTTGACAAGTGGAATCCGTTTTAATGTTTCAATATCTTACTTACAATATTAATAACTTTTTATGAGTTAAAAAGCGCGCAGAAATGCTAAGAGAATAAACCTCACTTTAATTTTTTAAACAACCCTCCCCACGGGAAACCCTAATTACAGTTTACCAGTTTTCTCTATCTTTACAAATACCTATCCATTTGTTTTTAAAACCCCAAGTGTTTTACTTATTTCAGAAGAATGTAGATGAAACACTTAAACAAATAAATAATATCACAATTCTATAAACAATACATACCAGTACAATAAAATAACGAAGGTAATACCCTCTTACTACACCTGAACATTTACATATTAATTTATTGGTTATATCAAGATATGACGTTTCTTTAAACAACGTTTATGAATCATGTTGTATCTCGTGCAGTTTAGTAAACAAAGTATGCATTTACCTTTGGCGGTCACAGCTGCGGGGTTGGCCGACATCGCGCCCTCACTCGGCCGGCACTACACTCACTAGGTAACCTACGTACACGACATAACCTACTTCAAACAGTCGATTAATATTTTAACTTACACCAACTATACATACATACTAGTATTCAAAAGTTGGGACAAAAACAGTAGTTAATTAAAATGCAAAGCTACATTTTCAAGTTTCCTAATCGTCGTAGAACATTAATAAGAGCGAAAGACGTGCGCTCGGCTCGGCGGTCGACAGTCGACTGTCGCGGTGGCGTGGCGAAGCTTGGGGTGGGGGTGGGTCCGCGAGTGGGGGAAACGAAGCACAGCCTCCAACCAATAATTATGTAAGTAGAGGGTTGTTGCTATTTTTAGCAACAAGGCGCAAAACGTAACCGGGAGCGTGGAGCGTTGCATCGTCGATCACATATAAATAACTGCAAGTGCAGTGGGAGGCGTTTGTTTGAAACGAGGCTATTTGCGGCACATTTATACTGTTTCGCTAGTTTCGCAACTAACTAGTTTACATTGCTTGTTCGGGGTGAGTGGGCCATTCAATTATGACAATTAGCAAAAGTAGAAAGATATATTTTTTAAATTAATTTTAAAGTTGTTTCCCGCGATCTACCTCCTGCTCCTGATAAATGCGACGTAATCACTGTTGTATTTATTATTGAATGATATACCAATGTTAGCTAATACATCAGTTACAAAACAGGAATATGAAATAAATAAATACATACCTACATAATACCTTTGGAAAAATATTCCATTTGTATGACAATAGGCTCGTTATGATTGGCCCGTCCAGAAATAACTCGCGATCCGCAACTTCCCCCGTTGTATAAAAAACTGTTTAACTTATCTATCCATTAAAGTTCGCGCCGTCTCCTTCTGACTTTTGGTAATGAGAGAGTCAGATATAAGTTTAATACAGCGTTAGTTAATGCTTGTCTCTGCAACGTTAAGTTAATTAAGTATTCCATTCCGTTTGTTTCCCTCGCTTTCGGAAAATGTTATTCAAGAATTTTCATTTGATTGTATTTAAGTACTTTTATTGTTGAGATGGAAATAGAAAATTACATAATAGTGGACTATTTTAGGTAAAGGTCAAGCAAATAATGATTGGACTTGACTTTATGTAACTTAAAATAGTTTATTTGAATGAAAGATACACTTAAATTGAAATTTCTTAATCGATACTTTGAAATAAAAATATTTGTGAAATTGACTTGGTTTTAAAGACAGTAGGTAATAATAAATTTATTATTAAAAAAAAAAATCTATCATCATCATCATGTCAGCTAATCAGCTTATGGACGTCCACTGCTGGACAAAAGCCTCCAAGGATCTCCACAACGACCGGTCTTGCGCTGCCCACATCCAACGGCTTCTCGCTTTAACCAAGTCGTCAGTCCACCTTGTTTATTTAATTATATACCTACCTAAAATTAGACAGTTATCTTTAGACTATGAGCTTCGTAATGACGAATACTTACCAATAGTTACAGAAGAAACTGAATGAGTCTGACTTAAATTAAAAACCAGAGTAGTTATTACCCATTAAAGCTAAGTACAAAAGGTACATTTAGTACTCTATAAAATAACTACCAATCGTCCCATACATTTCGTACCTTCAGGGCAAAAGAACTGCTATTAAAAATTTTCTGGTATTTATCGAACATAAACTACTAAATCGTAAAAGATAAATGGCAAAAGCAATTTTAAAGTTTCTTTTCTATTGTTTGCTTTTTTTTTTATTTATTTCAGTATACTCCTTCCTACTGGGGAAGTAAGATTTTAATTGTATACAATTATTAAGTAAATGTCACTTATTTATTTATATTATACACTTTCTTTTGGTAGGTAACTTTCTATTTAGCTATAAAACTACTATATTTACTACTACGTAGAGGCTGCCAACGACATCGTACGCGTTTAAAGTCATACCTAAGTATAAAAAAATATGCTATCTTGAAATTATACTATACGGAACTTATGGCTAATTCTGATGTATAAGCTACAATATTGCCAAGTTTCATCAAAATCTGTTCAGTACTTTTTGCGTGAAAGAGCACAAACACTGACATTTATAATATAAATAGGATAATTGATGAGTGGTTGGCGATTTATGAATGTGGATAAGAGAAAGAAGTGTGTTTGGATCGTAGCAAGTGGAGGGAAGTGGTCTCTGCCTATCCCGATGAGAGGGAGGCGTACTAGGTATGTACAGTCAGCATCATAAGTCGATTAACACATTCAGATTTTCAAAAAAATACACCACTTCTTTATCAGCCCATATATGACCCCACCGAGGGGCACGAGCCTACTCTCATACAGAGAGTGATTAGGCCGTAATCCACCACGCTGGCCAAGTGCGGGTTGGCGGATTTCACATACACCTTCGAATTTCTTCTCTAGTGTATGCAGGTTTCCTCACGATGTTTTCCTTCACCGTTAGCAAGTGGTAATTGAATAAATTGATCCGTACATGAGAAATATACACCATTATTAGACGTAAAACCTTACTTATTTTCTTTATTTTGAACCTTATTGTATGTTCATTTAATTTTGGAGAATTTTTTGCTAAGCGATTTTCATCTAATAAGAGTGTATTTTACTTTTGAAGATCTGAATGTGTTCATCGACTTATGATGCTGACCGTACTTATACAGGGTGTAACAGAAAGGGTATATAAAGCCGAAACACAGCGATAGTCCTCATGAAACTGAACAACTTTCCCCAAGGAACAAGGGTCGTGACTCGAAAAAAAAATTTCGCCTCCCCATACAAAATGCCCGATCAGCTGATCGAGTAAGTATGGGTGATCCAAAAATTTTTTTCGAGTTACGACCCATGTTCCTTGGGGAAAGTTGTTCAGTTTCATGAGGAATAACAGTTACACCCTGTATATGTATAACCACAGATTAGAAAACACTGTATAACATAGAGGTGAGCAAATAGTATAGAATCATAATTCTCTTTTCTCTTTAATTTGCAGTGCCCTTTAACAGGGTTCTAAATGCTTTGCTTTAAGCTGATGAATGTAAAGTTTATGGTGCAATAAACAATTGAGTATTATTAGTTATCTTCTAAAATACATATTTCAGAGGCCATTTATGTATTTGTATACGTAATAAATAAAAAGAAACCAGCGCGAATGTGATTCGGGCTTAAGGGATGAGCTCTGTGCCACCCTAAAACATTTTTACATGTTCAAATTTCTAATATTTAATATTAGACGAGGCTGTTATGGTTTGTAACGTCTCTTTCCGATCGTGGTAAGCAGTGACTACTTATCTCCACTTGCTACCATCCAAACACACTTCTTTCGCTTCATCTACATTCATCAGTCGCCTCATACATTCACGTCGGTTTAGGGTACTCTTGACTTGGCCTTTCTTTAAAGTCCTCGATTTGATCGACGCTTATAAACCGACCACGAAATCAAAAACGGAATTCCCCGTAAGTCTAAAACTTCTATGGAAGAGCAACCATGAAAAGACGAAGACATTGGACCCAATAGCTTGTGACAAGCAAACAAAAAAAACAAATTATCATGGCTTGTTGTGACTGCGGTTGTTTGGATACGGAAGGTCAAGGCCTGGGGGGTGCGCGGGGGTCGGCGGGGCTCTCGGGGGTGTAGATAGCAGGGGGGGTAAGATGGGCGGGGCTCGGGACAGAAATAGACTTAGAAACACGGATTGTCAACACACGCCTACGCAACTCGAGCCCCCCACCTCTGGAGGCTCGAACGCTCTCCTGTGCCCCCTTTTCCTCGGTAACTAATTTTGGTAAATTTCGTCCCTGTCGGTACTCCTACTTATGACAGGACAGTGATTTTATGTTTCGGAGGTAATGGTTTTTTTGGTTGGTGCTAGGTGAACATTTTCATGATTTCTTTTGCAGTGAGGAGATATTTTGCTGTGTTAAATTATTAGTAAGTTAAGGGATGAGACGCAAACCATCGACTTAGTAAATACCGTTTAGCATTACACAACTGTAATGTTACAACAAGAAATAAGAATAAGGACTGAGGTAGGTTAAGTGACTATCCTGCCTTTATGCTGTCACGTCTCTCTCTGTGAGTTCTGCAGGAAGAAATTTCTATTAGAAATATGCTGTACCTTTTGTATAACTTCTCTTTTTATTTCTGTCTCTATGTACGTACTATCATCTTACAATAAACTGTTAAATAAATAATAATAATAAGAAGAATACCTACAAATAAGTAAGCATCAAAACATTTTTCAAAAAGTCAAAACTACGCAACACAGTTATCAACTTTCTGTTTTTATTTCCTTTTCTAGTCAACGTTGAAAAATTCCAATATCTACAAAACGCAGCCCAGGCGGCACTTTAATAACAAAATTGCATCTCAAATCTAATAAAGTGACTGACGTAGGCAACGCGATTTAACTGCGCTGCTGCTAAACTCAATTTCAGAACTAGTGATGCCCTAATCTTATAAAACTGTAGGGTAGGGTTTAAAAAGGTAAAAAATGAAAGAGGATGTTCACGAGTTCACTTAAAAAATTAAAGGGTTATATTTTGTTTATTTTCTCTTTCAAAGCGATGTGCTGGCCACCTATCACTGTCAAAGAAGATAATCCACTTGCCAAACGTTGCTCCAGCGCATTGCTCCAGCGTGACAAAAGTGTCACCTGGCGATCTGTTCCTTAGACGAGAGTTTCTACTCGGCCGAAAGGACGACTACATTATTTGAAACTTCAAAATGCCAAAAAGACTGATATTTAATGTCGAGTAGATTTTTATAAAAGTAGATAGACTTTTTACTCAACCCGCTACAACATTTCAATGCTTTAACTGAATCAACCATTTTGATTAGGTATCCAACAAAGTACGAGTAAAATTGATAACATTTTTTAAATTCAAGATGGAGGCTGTACGGGCGCCATATTTAAAAGCGATACGACGAAAAAATACCTATCATTTAATTTGACCATCTGATTTATTCTTAACCACCAATGAATACCACATAATTAATAATTATTTAGAAAATAATCGTTATTTTGGTACCTAATCATTCGGTATAGAACGACCATCTGTTAATCTAATTATTTGAGCTGTTTTTAGATAAAACATTAATCAGTACCAAGATATTATGACGCAACAGTAGATTAGAACCAATTAGTACCTACACGTATGTACGACGTAGGCAGAGTTTTAAACGGATTATAATCTATTTCCACGCCTATTTTATGATAAAACGATAAAGTAATTATAATTAAATTCGATAAAATATAATTAAAATAGGCAATCTTGTATTTGTTTTCATTGAATGCTCCATGTAGCATAAGCATGTTTGATACAACACTATCTCGCTTTTGTTACATAATATGTTACTTAATAAAATAAAGCTTAAAAACATTGTTTATTTATTAACGCTTTTCTACATTATTACGAAAGAACAAAAATAATTATGAAGATTTCTAATCACGTTAAGCAAATAATTCGCGAACCCTATTAAGAATAAATCAAGCTTTTTCTTTTGCAGAAGAGAGTTATTAATGAATAGCTACTGGAATATTCTACCAAGGTATATATTATTGCTACATAAACCAGATGGTAAAACGGGCACTTATACTATAAAATTCAATTATTCTTTAATCCAATCGAACGATAGTTGTTTACAGTAGCAATCCACGAATTAAAAAAATAACTCCCTTAAGCTTAAAAGAAAACAATAAATTAATCGGCGTCCACTTGGAAATCTCCGCTGGAACCTAAGTAAATTACATTTAGTATGGGTACTTTCACCTCGAGATTCCTCCTCTAGTTGGGGCAGGGCGGGGGTGTGTGCCGGGGCGGAGAGGGGATAGCTCGGGCTATTTATATAAAATCGATACGGGCCCGGCC
This sequence comes from Anarsia innoxiella, assembly GCA_947563765.1. Taxonomy (NCBI): domain Eukaryota; kingdom Metazoa; phylum Arthropoda; class Insecta; order Lepidoptera; family Gelechiidae; genus Anarsia; species Anarsia innoxiella. The sequence goes on from OX387401.1 coordinate 425,680, forward strand.
GTGGCCTTGGAACCATCGATCGGCGAGATGCGGGCGCGGGGCGTAGCGGCCGAGCCCCCAGCCGCCCACGACCCGCCACTTAAGCCTTCGAAAGCCCACAAGTGGGAGCTTATAAGGGTCCACATCCACACTCTTTGGGAAATGATAATATTTTCTTTAAAGCACTTATGGAGTGAGAGTATGTGATCAAACCATATAGCAGAGTAGCGGCGTGGTGGATGAGTCATACTTTTTAACTGAACCGTCTTATCGGCATATTAGATTTCCGAAGAAGTGCTTATAATCGCTGCGTTACTTTTCTTCTTACAAACTATTAAACAGACTATAATGCTAAACATGATGTACAGTAATGGGAGATTTAATAAAGAAAGGTGAAATCAAAAGTAGCAAAAAAACCGACGTAAGTATGTATGACGATCATCTTACAAACTAGTGAACTGACTATGAAATTTGCTAAACATGATGTACAGCAATCGGTGATTTACTAAAGAAAGACCGTAAAGAGAACCTTTAGCCGACGTGTATGTATGACGAGATTGATGAATGTTGATGAAGCGAAAGACGTGTGATTGGATCGTAGTAAGAAGGGAAGTGTCTCTGTGTACCTCGATGAGAGAGAGGCGTGACAGATATGTATGAATTTAACGAAACGAAAACTGCCTAACCTGTGCAATTTTCAGCCTTCAAGAAAAAGCAATATTCGCATGTATGTATTTTACGGAAGGAAAACTACCTAACCTGTGCAATTTACAGGATAAAAGAAACAGCAATGTCTTCAAGCAAAGGTAAAACGAATCATAAATAAGATAAGTAGGTAATTCTATGAAGTTTGATAACAAAATTCAATTTCAGAACTTACTTGATTTACTTGTAAAATGATTTATCAAAGTGCGACACATTTCATGTTACGAACGTAATTCACTTCCTAAAGTGTAATTTGAATTGTGCCACAAAGGGGAACGTGTTATGCAACGATTTCAAGGATGTCAAACAATTAACCGCAACAATTAGGTTTCTAAAGTTTCTTGTATAACTATAGAAGAACTCACTTACTCTACTCAATTAATCTTACTAATATTATTAATGTCAATGTTTGTGCCGATGGATGCTTGTTATTGTTACTCTCACGCAAAAACTACTTAACCGATTTTGATGAAACTTGGCAATATTGTAGCTTATACATCAGAATAAGACATAAGCTATATAATTTTAAGATAGCATGTATTTTTTTGAGATAATCGTCATATCTTTAAAAAAAATCATGCATCTTAAAATAACTATAGCCTATGTCTTATTCTGATGAAATGCGTACGAAGTCGAGGGCAGCCTCTAGTATAAAATATATCTAGGTACCTAAGCATACACATTATGGCACGGTCTCGTCGTCTCCGAAATACATTACAGCTTTATAGACCTTCATTAAAGACACCTCCATTATTTTCACATCGATTTTCCTCTCAGAAAAGACCCACAAAAATGGTCAATATGTAATATAAATTTACAGGGTATAACAGAAAGGGGGTATAAAGTCGAAACACAGCGATAGTCCCCGTGATACTGAACAACTTTCCCCAAGGAACATGGGTCGTAATTTGAAAAAAAAATTTGGATCGCCCTTCCTTACTCGATCAGCTGATCGGATATTTTGTATGGGAAGGTGAAATTGATTTTTTGAGTTACGACCCATTTTTCTTGGGGAAAGTTGTTTAGTTTCATGAGGACTATCGGTGTGTTTCGGCTTTATACCCCCTTTCTTTTACACCCTGTATAAAATATATATATAAGGCTTATTATGTAAAACAGGATACGAGTCTGGCTGGATACATAAGCGCGCGTGGCTTCGTCGGTCTTTATATAAATGTTCTTGGAAATACGAGCAATGAACATCTGTGGTGAATCTAATGCTTATGTGTTTGTTTTTACATAAAAATATACTTCGTTGGTTTAGCTTGAACGGTCCTGCGATAAGGCTAATTGGAAAAAGCAGGAAATGTAGTAACAATATTCATATTATTCTATATCCTAATCTAATTTTTTTACGTTAAAATTGAGTAGATAAGGTAGGTAGTCAGCCCATATATGTCCCCACCGAAGGGCACGAGCTTACTCTCATACAGAGAGTGCTTAAAAAAATAAAATAAAATAAAAACTATTTATTTCGGACAACATAATCCATAGTGTGTTAGTAGCAAACCTTAAAAACTACGTTAGTAATTTAGTCCGTAATCCACCACGCTGGCCAAGTGCGGGTTGGCCAATTGAGTAATGAAAGCTAAATACCTATTGGGTTGAACAAAGATGGAATATTGTCAAATTACCCCTTTAATACAAAAGACATTTTTAATATAGATACTTCTAGGACTAATAGGCATTTTTTGACGTTTTTTTTTTTGACGAAACAAGTTTATTCTAGGACTATAAATAAAACTCGTTTTGTAATACGGTTGGGGTCCCAACAGTGAGATGTGAAAAGCTAATAAAATATGTACTCTTGGCATAACTTGGCACATAAAAAAGCTGCTACCTAACCTATACATACATCTCATATCACAGAAATCTTTGCCTCTGGTGGAAAAAGAACTGATGACCAAATGCACGGTAGGCAGGGTCACCACCAACTATAGTCATTTATTAAATGTACTATTCAATGTAGGTATGAGTAAAAATAATAATAAATACCTGAACTAGAGGACTCTCGATCATCAGCCATTATGGAATGTATTGGGTTCTGAAAACAAAAAACATGATGTTAATAATCAGAACAGAAAATATTTAAATAAAAACGAATAAGCAGACACACTACAAATAAACAACTGTTAACAGTCCCTTACATTTTGTTTCTTTTTAATATGTTAAGGAAGAACAATGGATAAATTTTAGAACTTTTTGACCATAAAATTGGTTCGAGTCAATCATTTATCTTTAATTTATGGGCTAGGCAGGTACAAAAATAGACTGATATAGGATGACTTTAAATTAATGAATGATAGAATAGGATATGCATGTACTCGTTATATATAACAAACAATTTTTACTATGGGACGAAGTTTGAAATCATTCAAAAATTGTTGAACTCCCCGTACAAAATGCACCAGCTGATTTATGGGAGAACAATTTTTTTTTAATGATTTCAACTTAAGTTATAAAACTTAAAGGTAATCAGTATTACATCAATCAAAACTTAAAATGTAATACATGGTCCATCAGAAAATAATTCAGCACCTAGTGTATTACTTGATGACCACTGATAATAATGTACAGGACATGTCACAATACATTTTTTTTATTTGTGGGTAGTATTGCAGATTATTCTATTCATAGACAACTGGCAAATTATTCATCAATACTACATCAAAACAACTAACCAACTAGTGGAAGGAAAATAATGTTATTGCTGTTTACAGAAGTATATAAAACCCAATAAACCTTGTAACTTAATTACAATCAAATGTAAATTAACACAGAACTATAAATAGAATGCTTAGTGGTAACTTGTGTAGATACATGAAAACTGAATAAGTATTTACATTTTCAGGCAATAGTTAAACTTTATAAACACTAAATATGCAAATAATAATCAAGATGACACTGCTGGAATAGTATTTATATCTGTAAAATGAGGGTAAATAACAATTTAATCAAGAAAACATGTAGAAAACGTGGTACATACCAGCTGGAAAGCTTATAGCTTTCTGCAATAAATATAAACTCTGCCTTAGATAACTACCGTAAAAACAATTAACATAACTGCACCAACTATAACTATACCGAAAACAATCTAGGAATCATGTTTATGTTAAATTAACACATCTTTTCAAAACAAGCTCAAATTGTTGTTTTGCTAATTTTGACAAACTGGACACATTATTTCTTTTGACGAAAATATTTCGTTTTCTTTCATGTCACCGAGGTGACAGTAAATATTCCGTGCGTTCATTGGCTAATAAGACTCTTGCTAGATGTTATAGACCAATCAGAACATAATTCTTTTGCGTACTTAAACCGCCAATGAAATCGCACTGACTAAAGAATAACCGGTAAATCGGTAATGTCATCTAGTTTACCGGTTATTAGAAGCTCTACATCAAATATTTTTTTTAGGAGCAATTGTATGTATCCGAACGCAATGGCAGAAAAAAAAACTGATTCACCACTAGTGATGGGCGATTGTTCGAAAAATTAACAATCGAATTATTCGAATGATTTCTAACGCGGTATTCGAATGATCATTCATCATTCGAATGATTATTTTTCATTCGAATGAACATTCGCTATTCGAATAATTTTTAACTAATTAATTCATTCGAATAAAAAGATCAAAATGATTATTTTGAATTTTTGTATGAAAATAATGAAAAAGTTTACTGTCGTTTTTTGATAAATAGTGTTTGTTTTCGCTCATAGCATCTTATTCCTTCAAGGTGAATTCCTTCAAAAGTAAAAATCCATTAAACAGTGTACTTGCACACCGAGATTGATGAAAATTCATTCGAATAATATGTTTTCATTCGAACGATTTTTTTCATTCGAATAATTCGAATAGTCAAATTCTACAATCGAATAGTTTCAATTAGGCCTATTCGAATGATCATTCGAATGAATCATTCGTATTCGCCCATCACTATTCACCACCACACTTGGACCAAAACAAAAATAATTTCCTGCTTCGTAATTGTGAAATAGATCGAGTGTTTTTAAATATAAATCATGTTTTCTTCATTTTTCGGGAAGCGTAGATCGTCTCCAGTGGAAGACGATACCCCGCCTATACCGGGGCCTCGTAGTGATGACGGATTTGAAATCGTGGACCCGACTTCCCCCCGAAGTGGTTTGTACCCCAGTGTAAGTGGAAATTCGGGCCCTGCGTATCCCTACCCGCAGAGACCAGCGCCTCCCGCACCTGCACCCTTCAGGCCAAAAGTAGACCAGACATTCCACTACCTTCAAGGTGTGCCATTCGTTCTGAGTAAAGAACTTCAGTTGGCATCAAACAAAGACGCTTACGCGACGGAAATTGGTGATTTTCTAGCATTTTTGACGAGCAAATTGAATATGAGTGGATATAATTACGATTTCAATGCAGAGAGGAGTGTCCTAAAGGAATGTTAGCAATATGAATATGATGCAATTTATTTTAACGAACTGTAATAAAAATGCTTTAATAAGTTACGCCATAAAGTTGAAGTCAATCTGGTAAATAACAAATCTTAAAACTAGGAAATTCTGTGTTAAATCAAAATCATAATCAAAAACATTGAATCATTTATCTAAAACTCTTGTATTTATTTACAGTGTTGTTACATGAAGATATTGAAATAACAGATTTGAATTGTTTGTGATTCATCCTATTGGAAATAGCTGCAAAGATTATTAATTGATGTTTCATTAGTGAAGGTAAATCACTGAATAGACAAAATGTTAATCTTGTATTTCTTTTATTTTTAGCCATGTTTGTTATAAAAGTATTTTATGGTACGCAATGTGGAAAAAAGTATTTTATGGTACCTACACAATGTGGAAAAACCAAACATAAACACAATTTGCAGATTTCCAATGGGATGAAAACAATGAATGCAAGAATATAATAATTTGCAGTTGTAACTAATTAAATGATATCTGAAAATAATTTTAAAATGTACAATCATTGTTTACTTGCTAAAGTTTATGTAAATAAAGTAATTGTAATATTAAATGCATTATCATTTTAATTTCAACAAATAAGTACTCATACTATGATGGATGGAGATTAGTGCCGTTCTTATACTTTGTAAATAAAATAGAGTCCAATGAAGAAACACGATTTTATGTATGTACACAAAAATAAATTTTCTTTTAAAATTAGAAACCTAACAACAACTAAATTAAGATTTATAGACTAATACATCCCAGAATACCAAACACTTATATCACATAACAACTTGAATCCAATTCAAGTTTATATCAATTCCTCTTTATGTGATTATAAAATACCTAAATTAAATAGTCACCAACAACACCTAACACTTAAACAACAAAAAATTTCAAGTGAGGAAAAGGTCACACTAATACAATTCTTAGAAAACCTATGTCTACTTCTTGTTACCTACTTTTAAATATAAATCAATATCATTAATGATTTGTAATTCAAAGGCATTATCTATAAAGATGTGGGGTTGTAACAGCTTTAACAGTTAGGCCGTGGCCCCAGTAGACAAACTGTTAGCGGCCGACTGAGTGAGCCGCAAATTTGTGTTACTGAAACTGAAAGAGTTAGCTGCAAACTCAAATCAATGAAATCTCTGGTTTTGGTGGAAGTCGGCCGCTGTCTGAGATAGTCAGCGCGTGTAACGCCGCAAACTGCGTTCAGTGAGCGAAAACTAGCTGACTGTGGACACTCCATTTCAAATATATGGAAGGGCGCACTAAATCGATACGCCGCAAACTAGTCAGCCGCTAACAGTTTGCCTACTCGGGCCACGGCCTTTTTATCAAAGACATTGCTTTGCTCTCTATTACCTTCTTTACATTGAAACTTTTAAGTTTTTACACTTGACCTGTGAAAGTCATCAGAAATGAATTGGACAGATACAAACCTACAATCAATGGCTCTCTACAAACATTAACCCCCTTATAACAACGAGTTTTAAAGGTAGTTCTAGTCTAGACCAAAAATTTTTTGACGTTTCAGCAAAGACAGGGGTTACATGTTTTGTACTGATAGACTACACTGGTGTATCACCATGTGCCATGTGTCAATAGGCATGATGATGACTAAAAAAATTTTTAAATTTAATTATTTAAAAAAAAAAAAATTCTTTTTTCTCTTAAACTAAAAATGACTAAGATACACTGGGTTAAAGTTGCTCATGACGTCACGCCTAAGCAGAATTTTTACCTAAGAGTGACGTCAATACCCCCCACTCTGTAACTTTGATGATCTGTATCTTAACTATCTGTATCTTATCTTATCTTTGTTTTTGTATTTATATAAGTACATATTTGATCAGGTAAAAAATGTGTTTCAAATATTTTTTAATAGCCTAAAAGACAGACTAATTATTTTTTGAATGTAGTCATCATCCCTATTCACTTTTAACCGAAATGAATAAACTTGTACTCCAGCAGAAAATTCTCACAAACCTACCTATCTAAGGCTTTAAAGTCCCACATCTCATGATAATAAAATTACAAATAACAGACATAAACATTGGCAGTAGAAGGGTAAGGCTTACTCAGTTCACAAGTGGTTCATAGTATCCACTAATAGCATCACACGTTAGCTTCATTGTGCAAATACACTCATTTAGAATACTTTTAGTGCTTATATCAACGCTGCCAGTCCACATATTATGGCTATAATGATTGTGAAAGGTAGCCATGTCTTTAGGAATGCCCAGCAACTGGAAAACAAGATCAGATTTAAGTTATATGATAGACATTTTTTTAAATACTTGAGTTATTGAGCCAAGTGTAAGGAAGCAAAATATAGTTGATTTTAGATGTTAAATTACAAGTAATATTTTGAGTGAAAAAGAGGAAACAAGAAATATATCAATTAAGGTAGTTAAGCTGTTAACTTAGTACCTACAATTAAAAAGAAACATTAACATTCTTGTGGTCATTATAAATTAGTTTTTGAAGAGAACTATTTAATGACATACATTTTAATGCAGTCATTAAGACCAGAAAAAGTGAGTTTTATCATACCTGACATATCTAGAGAAGGGAATCATGTAGAATGCCAGCTTCACCATGTTCCAGTTCTTGCAGCCATTGTAATTCATAATGTTGAGAGCCGTTGCCACGTGGGAATGGCAGTTGTCATAGAATATTATATGCTGAAACATGATTAGCTAATTAATCCATAATTGAAATATTATATTAGTAGTATTAGAATATAGAATTGTTGTTTTAGAAAGATACATCAAGATGTCAAGTTAATTAAAATCTTTAAAATAACAAACTAGATACCATTCTTTTTTTATAAATCTCAGAAGCCTCAGTGACTGCAGAGTCCCATCCTGCTTGTCCATTGTTAGCTTTCTGAGGGATCAACTGCCAGTATTTCGTAGGGTTACCAAAGGCCATCAGGTCTTCAGACACGAAGTACGGCCCAGCAAAGTCTCTGATCACTCCATTTGACATGCAAATACCCATATGACCGAGGAATGGGAACATCCATCTGAAATCATATTTCTGCTTAAACTAAGTGTAAGAAAGGACTAGGAGATAAATTAGAATTATGGATAATACTGAAAAGCTCACGTTAAAACTGGAATAGGTGTCCAAACAATGCAGTAAGGATACCTGCACCTTTCATGGTCAATTGGATCCATTAGGCCGGCTTGTTCGCGATCACTCAAATCTACAGGACTTCCAGGACTTTGGTCGTAAGGGTTCATATTCAAAAAACACGGATGCTAGGATCCATGTATTAATAAAACGCTTTTTATTGAATTCTCGGTGAAGAATTCGACAATGTTATTTTGTTGACTTTGACGTTTCATTATTTATTTATTTTTTTTGTAAAATCGGATACATTTATAAGTATAGTACGTAGTAAAAAACCGGTTATTCCGTATTTCACCGTTACGTCACTATATTGGTCCACGCAAAATGGCGGCGTTTTGACGTTTACTTTGTGTCAAACGTACGAACGGCTTGTGTTGATAATTTTTGGCGCAATGTTTTTGTGAGAGAAATTCTTTATTTTATTTAATTTGGTGCAGTTGAATATAAACATACGCCAAAATGCCGGCGTTTTTGAAGTATATTGACATGGAGAACTTCAAGTCCTATCGGGGGCAGCATCGGATAGGACCTCTGAAATCTTTTACTGCTGTGGTTGGGCCCAATGGATCTGGTGAGTGGCTTGCTTCTCATTTTAATGAATTCTGATGAACATGGAATGTCACAGACAACGCAGCATTAGTGTACTAACCCTCGTATGTGTTTTGATGTCGCTATAGAATCGTAATCTTTTTGACCTACAAATACTTGTACAAACCAAACATATCTTCATAGCTACTAGGTTTTACTCATAATTGCTTATTCCACGCTAAATCTTGGTTCTTAACTCTCAATGAAACAGGACAAACTTATCAAAAGTACACAACAATACATTGATGATAATGTACCTACAATGATGTAAACTTGCAGGTAAATCCAATTTCATGGACGCCGTGAGTTTCGTGATGGGTGAAAAGACGTCGCTGCTTCGTGTGAAACGTCTTAGTGATCTGATCCATGGAGCTTCTATCAACAAACCTGTGTCTAGAAGGTAATTAATTATATCATGTAGATAATTGGGGAAAAGGACAGTAGTGGGGTAATATCTTTCCCCAACTTTATGTTACTGTAACCTATTTAGATATACATACTTATCTTAAGGCTAGAAAGGTTCTATAGTCAATTTGGTTTTGCTAACTGTAGATGGATTGCAAGACTGGAACGTTAAACCTTGCCATGCTTAGTTCAGGCCTTACTAAATTTATATTAGTTGAATCCGAAATGGTTATTGTGAAAATACTTAAGTAAAACTTATAAGTAGGTATATTTTTTATTTTAAATGTCTCTAACACTAATTGCATTTTCAGTGCATCAGTAACAGCAACCTTCATCCTGGAAGATCTGACAGAGAAGAAGTTCCAGAGGTCTGTCATCGGGCAGTCCTCTGACCACAAGATTGATGGCCAGGTTGGTTCTCATGTTTCTTTACATCTTAATTTAATTTAAAGAAACAAAAATATTATTTTTAAAACTTTTTACTTCCATGTTTTTTTATAAACATCTTAGGCCGTGTACTCATTAGTGAGCAGTAACCATAACTGTTGAAGGCACTTTAACCAAAAAAACATAGTGTGTATGTTATTTGATTGCTAATAGTTCACACCCGCTTTGAGCACACAGCCTAAGTTTTTTGGTTAATAAGCATGCAACAATTAGGCCTAGAACACACGGGGAAACGCAACTGCAAATGCTAGTTACTTTTGAGTTGCATCTAAGTTTCTGCTATAGACTCCTTTAGAAAACCACACACGACGCAACTAGTTTGAAACGTTTCAGATTAGTTGCATCATGTGTGGTTTACTAAAGGAGTCCATAGCAGAAACTTAGATGCAACTCAAGAGTAACTAGCAGTTGCAGTTGCACTGCAGTTGCGTTTCCCCGTGTGTTCTGGGTCTTACAGTTACAGCTTGCTAATGAGTATATGTGCCCTCATGACCACTAACTATTCCTTCTGCAGTCAGTGTCAGTGAGCCAGTATCTCTCAGAGCTGGAGAAGCTGGGCATCAACGTGAAAGCGAAGAACTTCCTCGTGTTCCAAGGTGCTGTGGAGAGCATCGCTATGAAGAACCCCAAGGAAAGGACTGCATTGTTTGAAGAAATTAGTGGGTTAGTAGATATAGTGATATAATGTTCTATGTTTTGTTACTAACAAAGTTTAAAAATCACTGGTAAAGTGACTGCCTTCTTACTTTCACTTCTCTCTCTGATGGATCTGCAGGAAGTTTCTTTTAGAAATATGCTGTACCTTTGGTATTAATTTTTTATTCTTATTTTACATACTAACATTCTTGCAATAAGCTATGAAATAAAACTACACATTGCAATTTTGAGAACGAGGTGGTCTGTACCTACCTCCGATGGGAGAGAGGCATGTCAGATACGAGTAGAGTATATTATATGCCAAAGTCGCCGATGTAGGCCCAAAAAACGATGGCGTGACGACCTACGCTCATTGAGGGAAAATTGGTGGGAAGCAGCCAACAACAGAAGTTTTGAAAATAGAAAAATTGGAGAGGCTTTTTCCCAGCAATGGGACGAAATAGACTAATAAAAAAAGAAAAAAAAATCACACCTTTTCCAATTTGTACCATTACTTACAATGAATTTGCTACTTACCTTACCTAAACTTAACTAATTATTTTCTAAAACATACAACATACTCATTGCCTTTTCCCCAGCTCCGGCGTCCTAAAAGAGCAATACGAAGCGTGCCGCGCGGAAGTGAACCGCGCCGACGAGGAGGCTCAGTTCTCGTATCAGAAGAAGAAGGGAGTGGCGGCGGAGAGGAAGGAAGCTAAGTTCGAGAAGGAAGAAGCTGAGAAGTATACGCGGCTGAGGGAGGAGCTGGTATGTGGATTTATTTTATTGAAATGAAATGAAAATTTATTTAATCTCGTAGTACGAGTTTGACATCACATATAAGCAGGTCATTTTTTAAATATTTTCTTGGGAAATACAACCGTTTTTTATATTAAATATAAACAGTTTTCCTCGAATAGTGTTTAAATATTTCGTTGAACTACGAAAATGAAAGGTCAATCCAAACCGTTAATTTAAAGATTAACCTTTAAGCAACGCATTTCCCTCGCCATTCAGCGTGGGAATGCCGCCTAGTGTCATGGGCATTTTTGCATCGGGTTCGATTCGGCTTTTGACTTAGCTAATACTTTAGCTGTTTTATGAATTATTATTTTTTTTGTGTTATAAATTGACATTTGTAATTTTAAGCAATTATAAATAAACTTACAAACTTTTAAATTGACAATAATACAATACGAGTACAGATAAAAACAGGGAATGATACTTTTACTTTCATTGACTTGATCTGAGGCTGTGTTGCCAGCCTTTTCCATCTCTGTGTTTTGAATTTAGTTATGCGACGACTTGTGTAGTGTTTCTTATTTACAGGTTCATTATGTCAATGGCTTTGGCTGCATACATGCATGACTGTATACTTCCCTTTTTACCTCTTTTTCAAAGTCTTAGACGGTTTATTGCAATAATATGGATGATGTCTACATTCAAAAATTCAAAAAATAATTAGTAAAGTAAAGTAAAGTAAAGTAAGTAAGTAAGTAGTAGTCCGTCTTTTAGGCTATTAAAAATATTTGAAACACATTTTTTACTTGATCAAATACATAAATAAATACAAAGATACAGAGCATCAAAGTTACGGAGTGGGGGGGTATTGACGTCTCACTCCTAGGTAAAAATCGTACTTAGGCGTGACGTTACGAGCAACTTGAACCCAGTGTATCTGTGTCATTTTTAGTTTAAGAGAAAAAAGAAAAAATACGTGTCGAATATTTTAAAATAATCTATGCGATGGACTTAATATTTTTTTTAGTCATCATGCCTATTAAATTAAACTATACTCTCTTAACTCTATCTTTCTACCTTCCAGCAAGAGCAAAAAGTAGAACTGCAGCTATTCCACCTGTACCACAACGAGCGAGAGATCCAGAACTTTGAGGAGGAGTTGCAGCACAAGCAGACAGAGTTGGCTAAAGTGGAGAAGAAGCGGCAGAAAGCTGAGGATGCGCTCAAAGATAAGAAGAAAGAAGTTGGAGCTGCTCAGCGGGAGTTAGCTAAGATTGAGCAGGAGATTCGTGAAGTTGTGAGTAGTTATTTTTGAAACTATAGATGTTAATATACTATCAAAATGAACTGAAATAATAAAAAAATTAACAAAAAATAAAAAATAGAAAGAGTAATAAAAAATAAATTAAAAAAAATGGGTTCTAATCTAAATATTTACTTACTTAAACTTATAATATTGGTTGTCTGGAAGAGATAACTCCTTATAAGCCGTCCGCGTCTGTGCGCACAATTAATATTATAGTTATAAGTATTGCATGTATCTCTTTGTGTGCAATCTATAAATGTTAAGTCAATGTTTGTGCCGATGGATGGATGAATGTGAGGATATTGTTAGTCTTTCACGCAAAAACTACTGAACGGATTTTGATGAAACTTAACACTATTGTAGCTTGCACATTAGAGTAACATACAGGCTATATTATTTTAAGATACTGTGTAAGTTTTTCAATGACGAGGTACGAAATCGCGGACAGCCTCACAATCTGTAGGGGCTTAGAATATCTGTTGGTGTAGTCAGAGTAGAATTAAGTTCAGTACATTTACATAATATATTGATTTCTCGTGTTTTTTGCTAGTGTCTATATTATATTTTGTTTCAATTTCACATATTATCTCCTACCTCTCTTACAACTACTACCAAAACACGACATCTTAAAACCAACTTCCCTTTTCCAGGAAGCAGACATATCAAAAAAACGTCCAACCTTCATCAAAGCGAAAGAACGAGTGACACACACTCAGAAGAAACTGGAGAGCGCTTCAAAGACTTTAGAACAGGCGAGGAAAGCTCATGAAGCTCACCAAGCTGATATCAAGAAGTTGGAAGACGAGCTGCGTCAGATTGAGGAGCAGAAAGCTGTGTGGGAACAGAGTATATTAGGAACCAGCCACACTGGACGAGCTGATGTGCATTTGGAGGAAGCTCAGGTATTATACTGATTTTATTTTGGGTAAAATCAAATTTGGGGATTAAGGAAATACCCAAGTCAGGAGTATTTAGTCTAAACCAACGTGCATGTATCTGGATGAAATAAAGAAAGTTTGAAGCAAGGTTTATGCCTACCCCGAAAGAGCCGTAACAGATATCAATGAATCTTAATTTGCTATAAGTTTTATTAGGAAAATAATTCATGGAAAGTATTAAAGTGGTTGGGATCATATTGAATAAAATATAGCATGCTCTTTTTTAAATGGATGTGAGCTTTTTTTGGATTTGAAGTGGTATCTGCCATGACAGATATGTATGTATGTATAACATCCACAAAATTACAACCCAATAATAATCTTCTCACCTCTCAGATCCGCGAATACGAAGAGCTAAAAATGGAGGCATCACGCCAAGCAGCTCGATACCTTCAAGAGTTGGATTCAGTGAACCGCGAGCAGAAGGCTGACCAGGACCGACTGGACAACGAGCTGAGGAGGAAGGGAGAGTACGAGAACAAGCATCGCCAGAAGGTAAGTACCCCAAGAGGTTTTCAGGAGCTGGTCTTCGACAGTAGACTGAGAAATGGTCTAACGAGAGTAAGAAGAGAAACTGGAGTTAACATTTGTGAACTCTTATACAGGGTGTAACAGAAAGGGGGTATAAAGCCGAAATACAGCGATAGTCATCATGAAACTGAACGACTTTCTCCAAGGAACATGGGTCGTAAATCGAAAGAAAAAAATTCGTCTCCCTATACAAAATGTCCGATCAGCTGATCGAGTAAGTATGGGCGATCCAAAAAATTTTCTCGAGTTACGACCCATGTTCCTTGAGGAAAGTTGTTCAGTTTCATAAGGACTATCGCTGTGTTTCGGCTTTATACCCCCTTTCTGTTACACCCTGTATAACTCTCTTAAACATACTGTTTAGTTACAGTTTATTGTACAATCTGTAACGTCTCTACTGCAGGGGCACGAGCCTAATTTCATAAGAGAATGACATAACAAAAAAACAGAAGAAAGTTACCTCCTAAATCAGATTGGCGTGAAATTATGTTTGTTTAATATTTTCAATATTTTATTTCAAATTGGGCGATGTCATTGTAAAAATCAATATGGCTGACTACACCAACAAAGCGGACTATATTTAGTAGTGTTGCCCTCTATAAGCTGTATAGTGTTTAACAAAAAGTTGATATAAACTCTTTATTTTGCCAGTTTTTCCACTCTGTAATTTTTTTATTGTTTTTTTGTTACAAACTACATCTTTATCTTTATGTTGTAGGGTCAAGAGCGCAACGAAGCTCAGAAGCGAGTGGAGAAACTGAACGAACATATTCGTAGCTCAGAGCAGGCGCTTGAAGAACAGAGGAGGTTGAGGAATGAGCTGCAGGTATGAATAGTTTTTCATTATAATACTATTTTATGTTTCCAAAATGTCAAGTTCGAGAGTCAGCCTGAGTTCATATGCAATTGAATTATTAGTTTCACTATATTTTCATACTATGAAATATTGGAATGCAAATGTCATTGCTTTTGCTACAGAATTTCGGCATAAAAAGTTTTATAAAACAAGAAAGTGTGATGTTCTGTTTACATCAGAAAGTTTATCGTTCGCCACAATTTAAATTAAGAATTAATTACTTTATGTTTGCACTCTCGCGCATTTGATCCACGTCTAATAAACAAAACAAACATCGCGGTGTATGCGGCACAGATATCGTTATACAAAGTCGAATTTAGCAGACTTGCCTCTTTCCAAAGATCGATATGTGGTTTCTTTGTTGCCCTTTACTTTTCTCTGGGGAAACTGCATTGTGCGAATCAAGCGCTAGCTTTAAAAAAAAATTACCTATATAATAATGTAACGGTTTCAAGAGCATTTTTTGTGCCTATGAAATAAATATATTTTTGACTTTGACTTTACTCCACTTTCTATTTATCATAATAATGACCCGCCAATTCCCTCCCCAGTCGGACGTAGGTCAATGCCGCGGTCGCGCCGCGCAACTTCAGTCTCAACTTGAGGAGGTAGCCGCTCAGCTCGGAGACGCCAGGGTCGACAAGCATGAGGAGGCGCGCCGCAGGAAGAAGCAGGAGATCGTTGAGAGTTTCAAGAGGGACATTCCTGGGGTCGTAAGTATTGATAACAGTTACTTAACTAAATGTAGGTAATGGGGATGATGACTACATTCAAAAAATAATAAGACCGTCTTTTAGGCTATTAAAAATATTTGATACACATTTTTTACCTGATCAAATACATAAATACATACAAAGATACAGAGCATCAAAGTTACGGAGGGGTATTGACGTCACTCCTACGTAAAAATCGTACCTCGGTGACGTCACGAGCAACTTTAACCCAGTGTATCTGTGTCATTTTTGGTTTACGGGAAAAATGAAAAAATACGTGTCGAATATTTTAAAATAATCTATGTGATGGACTAAAACAAAATTTTTGTCATCATGCCTATTCTATCATAGCTGCTGCATTTATGATATGAAGACTTGCACGTATGAGGCGACTGATGAATGTGGATGAAGAGAAGTAAGTAAGTTTGGTTCGTGGCAAGTTGAGGGAAGTGATTTCTGTCTACCCTGACGAGTATGTATGTGTATGAAAGAGCTATTACAATTTGTCCACCGGTTTCTGTGTATCGTAAGATATCGTGGGACTTTATATTAAATTTATTTATTTATTAGAAAATTTTACATTAACAGACGAGCCAATTACAGGTTTTCACAGATAGAAATATAATAAAAAGGTACCGTCATTAAATAACATACTTATCTGCAACGCCTCTCCCATCGGGGTAGGCTGAGCAGACCACTTCTCTCCACTTGCTATGATCCAAACACACTTCTTTCGCTTTATCCACATCCATCAATCAAATGAACTCTACAATTCCTCCCCAGTACGACCGCATGATAAACATGTGCCAGCCAACCCACAAACGCTACAACGTGGCCATCACGAAGGTCCTCGGCAAGTACATGGAAGCCATCGTGGTGGACACAGAGAAGACGGCGCGCCGCTGCATCCAGGTGCTCAAGGAACGGATGCTGGAGCCGGAGACATTCCTGCCGCTTGACTACATCCAGGCGAAACCTTTGAGGGAGAGACTTCGGTGAGTCTGAGGGACCAAGCATTTACTATGAAACCAATGTTGTTTATAACACAAGTACACAAATACAGTGACAAAGTAATAATGTATTAAGAGGCCTTATTGCTACGCTACGTGGCAATATCTTACAGGCAACCTTAGGGATTAACTCTAGATAAGAGGCTAACCTCAAGACGTGTTAGATATGCTTTTTTTAGTAGAGTTATTATAACACTACCCGCGATTTCGTACACATTTAACATTAAAAAAAAATATAAAAAAAAAGAAAATTATATGAATAATTACACAAAACATATAACTTACCTTAGACCTTATGTGATATTCTGTATATGCAAACTACAATACTCACATCTAAAGTTTCATTAAAATCTGTTCAGCAGTTTTCAGTGAAAGAATAACAAACATCCATTCCAAAAAAAACAAATGTTAGTGTTTATAATATTAGTAAAGCAAAGTCAATCTGTTGTAAAGCCAAGACTTCCCTTTCGACAAATTTATCAACCATATCCCCATATTAATCCTACAGAGACATAAAAGAGCCAAAGAACGTAAAGCTGCTATTCGACGTGCTCCGCTTCGAGCCGGCCGCCATACACCGCGCGGTGCTGTTCGTCACCAACAACGCGCTGGTCTGCGAGACTCCCGAGGACGCGTCTAGGGTCGCCTATGACCTGGATCGCACTAAGAACAGTCGATACGACGTGAGTATACAAAATAAAAAATAACAAACAGGCCGGCAGTATTGTATCTACAACAGAGCCTTAAGTGGCGAGAAAAAGAACTAATGATAAGGTAAATACTTTTTAAGCTATACAGCCTATTTTATATCTAATATTTAAAAGTATATTTACATACTTATCTGTCACGCCTCTCTCTCACCGGGGCAGGCAGAGACCACTTCCCTCCATTTGCTACACTATGTATGAGGTGACTGATGAATGTTGATGAAGCGAAAGAAGTGTGTTTGGATCGTAGCAAGTGTAGAGAAGTGGTATTTACCTACCCCGACGAGAAAGAGACGCGACAGACATATATGTTCGAGTATGTGTGTATTTATACGACAATATACTTATTTTATTTTCTTACAATCTTCATCTTACTAATTCTTCAGGCGCTAGCTCTGGACGGCACGTTCTACCAGAAGTCCGGCATCATCTCCGGCGGATCCCTCGACTTGGCACGGAAAGCTAAACGCTGGGACGAGAAACATCTATCACAGTTGAAGGCTAAGAAGGTATTACTGGCATTTTTATCTTTATGTTAACACATATTGACAAACAAAAACATTTATTCACAGTCTACTTCGTAATTAAACATGGGAATGTACAGTAAAAAGATAACAGTAAATTACATAGATGTTCTTCATTACACAACTTAAGTGTTATTGTACAGCTTTGATGGCACTCCACTATTAGTAAGGTAGGGGGCAAAAAAGTTCTGTAGTTGAGACCACACACTACCAAGCGCAGCGTGGGACGGCCACCCGCCAGATGGACCGACGACCTAGTGAAAACTTATGGGTTTCATTGGGCGTAGGTGGCAATGAACCTGTTGCGTTGGGGAGACCTATGCCCAACAGTGGGCAGCTATAGACCGAAATGAGGAAGATGATGATACCTGTACTTGCAGGAAAAACTAACCGAAGAGCTGCGCGAATCCATGAAGAAGTCCCGTAAAGAGTCGGAGCTGACGACGGTGGACTCTCAGATCCGAGGGTTGGAGTCCAGGCTCAAGTACGCCATCACTGACAGGGATACCACGGTAAGGGAAACGATAAAGGGCTATCCACACATTTCCGGGTCAGGGCTATCCGTGTTCAGAGTTGTCTGTTGCACTATAGACGCTCTGACACGGAGTTGTGTACATTTAAAACAATAACATAACATTACTATAAAGCCTTTGAAAGCGATTGCAATTGCTATTGCAGTCGCATACGTAATTGAATACTTTCGCAACTTGAACAAAAGTCGACTGGTTTGCGATGCATAGTTTAGTGTCTACCTCCTAATAGAAAAATATAAACCTCTTTTTATTTGTATTGAGTAAGAAACTAGTATACTATGTTAACTTAAGTAAGCTGTATTTCTCATATTAAGTGAATTGTAATATTCTTATTGAGAAACAAATCATTAATCTTAATTTTTATATAACCGACGTTTGCTGTGTTCCGTCAGGGACGTGTTCCCGGAAATGTGTAGTTAGCCCCTAAAGCTGGAATCAGATCATATGTACGCGACGTAGGGAATGCATTATGAGATCTGCTCTAAGAATAATATGATTAGAAGTGCACTTGTCATGCGCAACGTGGGATCCTTATTTCAGTTTCGTTTCTAGCTACATTGCAACACTGGTATTACTTATAATTTTTGCCAGACCAATTGGCATGAACTTGCCTGCCAAGTCATCAGTCATGGGTTGCAATCCTACAAGAGACAAACATTGATGAACAAAGATCTATAGTATCTTCAAAATTATTCCTTTTTTATCGTAATAATACTAATGCATTATGTTTGTTGCAGTTAAAACAAATAAAATCTCTAGACGCCGAACTGGCTGAGTTTGAGAGGAAGATGGATGAGTTTGGGGTAAGAATTTAATTAATACTATTTAAGAAATAAAATCAATATACCACAAATAATGGGATTATAAGAGTGGGATAGTACCGACCATGTCTGTCGCATGTGATGAATTATGGCCACACTATGGCCTATAACATTCACCGATTGACTTCCCAAAAACGGACAACGACATCGCGGCATACCTAGGCGAAGATGGCCAGACGAACTCGACTCATTCAGCTAAGAATAACAAAACCGTGAACGGCAGAACTGGATAGATAGCAAAGGGGTTTTTGCCTAGCAGTGGGACGGAACAAGCTAACTATATGTACACCTGTATAACATCTAATCTAGCCACTTGTATCCCACTCTGGGCAAAGGCCTCTCTCCTCATCCGCCATGACTTTCGAATAAAAACTTAAATATATTATTCTGTGTTTATAGCCTCACATAGAAGCGATCGAGCACACGATCCGCGCCCGCGACCTCAAGATCCAAGAGATAAAGGAAAACATGAATAACGTTGAAGACGTGGTGTTCCGCGCCTTCTGTCGTGACATCGGCGTCGCTAACATCAGGTAAGAAGACAATCAAATAATAATAGGGAGCTTAAAAAACTAAAACACGCTTGAGCTCGCACTAAACATGCTCCTTCATCAGATCAGTGCGAAAGTAACTACCATATTATTGTATTGTCATTAGAACTCAGAGCGTGTGCAAAATTTCATCCTATTCGAAGACCTGGAAGTGGGTCAAATTAAGATTCCAAGATTTGTTTACATACATAGTTACTTACAAGTGAAGGTAATAAAAAGCGTGTCATAAAAGAGGGAATAGAAGTTGTGTCGTATAAGCTATGTCTCCACCAATGCGCTTTTATGTGCATCTTGCGTTTTCATTTGCGTAAAACGAACTGAAAATTGAATCGTAAGCTGCTAGCTTAGCATGACAAGACGTTGTCATGCGTTTGTCACGCTTTCGTCTCTGTCTATAGTTTTAAATGTGACAAGGACAGTATGCGTGAGATATTTGTCGCGGCACGCTGTGCTAAGCCCCCGGACATGAAAACGAAAGCGCGAAAGGGGACATACCTCTAGGGTGCTCAAACGGAAGTGTTTTATAATACTACTAATATTATAAATGACAATGTTTTTGCCGATGGATAGATATGAGGATGTTTGTTACACTCACGCAAAAACTATTGAACAGATTTTGATGAAACTTTACAATATTGTAGTTTGCACATCAGAATAACATATAGGCTGTATTATTTAAATAAATTGCGTAAGTTTTCCCAGATATGACAATTAATGCGGGCAGCATCTAGTACATACTTACACATATACATATCCTTCACGCATCTTTCTCATCGGGTTGGTAGCCTCTAGTAACAAGTATGAATGTTTCAGACAATACGAGGAGCGTGAGTTGCGCGCGCAGCAGGAACGAGCCAAACGCCGGATGGAGTTTGAAGCTCAGATCGACCGCATCGCTTCTAACTTGGAGTTTGAACGGTCTAGGGACACGCAGAGTGAGTGTACTGGCTTACTACATACATACATACACACATACATATCCGTCACGCCTCTCGCCCTTTGGGGTAGCCAGAGACCACTTCCCTATACGATCCTTGTTGGCGGATCCTAGTTAAGACCAAGGTTCGCGACTTTGAAGTCAAACGGCGCGCTGAGCTTGATGCCAAGCGCGACTCTCAAAAATCCCGATCAGCAGTGGCATTAACTTATAATACTGTCGATGGTGTGCTCACATGCCCCCACTGTGGCAGAACATTGTCTAAAAAGATCGGCTACATCAGCCACATAAGAGCACACCAACGACAGCAAAGTTTGGCGTAAGCGGTCACCGTGACGGAAATCGGTCGTATTCATTCATACGATCCTAACACACTTCTTTCGCTTTATCCACATTCATCAATCACCTTATACGATAGATGAAATCGGGGACTTGTTATGGAAAGGCTAAGTCTAACTCTAACCCTAAGGGCCGGCGCAGCCCGGACGGAGCGCAGCACAGAACATTTTTGATTGTCATATTAGTATTGACATTGTTGTCATTAGAATAAAATTCAAAATCAGTTTACACAACATTCGTTTGTATTCGCTTCGATGCTCATTTGATTATTATTCTTATGAGAACAAAGTCGATAATAATATTACAATCAAAAATACTCTGCGCTGCGCTCCGTCAGGTGTGCGCCGGCCCTATACCGACGAGCATGTTTGATAAAAATACTTATATATCTATGTGTTTCCCACAGAGAACGTAACCCGTTGGGAGCGTACAGTGCAAGACGGCGAAGACGAGTTAGAAACAAGTAGACAGGCGGAAGCTAAACAACGGCAGGACATCGACCGCGAGCTGAGGAAGGCGGACGCGCTCAAAGCGGATCGCGCCGCTAATAGGAAGCAGGTCGATGATATGGAGGAGCAGTTGAATAAGGTAAATAGCGAATTAGTTATGTAAAGAAAGTAACCCAACAGAGTTTCTTGCTAGATTATTCTCTAGGGGAAACTTTACACTTGCGAATCTAGCAGTAACTTTAATAAAAAAAGACCCGTCTTAGGTGATGTCAAACCCAGGACGGGCAAGATTAAATAAAATTTTCATTTTCAATGGAATTGGAATTAACGAAAATACTGATTACAAAACCGCTCCTAGACAATCGAATTTTTGACTTTTCAGAAGTGTCAATCTCTATTGCTAGAAGTACCGTTCCACACATCATACATTTTTGTGATATTTTTTAATTTCATTAAGATAATTTGATAATAAAAATAATTATTATGATCCACGAAAATGTTAATAAATGTGTGTGTCTTTGTGTTTTGGAAATGGAATTTTTAGAATTTTTTTGGAAACTTTATTTGAAAAGAGTAACCCAACAGTTTCTTGTAAGATTCGTATCTTAGGAAAACTGCTACCTTGCGAGTCTAACGATAGCTTTTTTTTAAAGTTGACGTATTCTAAGTGAAAAGTGCATTATGAGTATCCTACGAAATATCAAATGTTTAAGTTTGAATTAAATGCAAAGTACTAATATAATGTTCTCTCACAGGCACGCAAAGACGTGACGGGCATTCAGAAGGACATCCAAACAATACAGAAACAGATCGCGAGCATCGAGTCGCGGATCGAGAGCAAACGCTCCGACAGACATAATATATTGAGGCAGTGCAAGGTAGGTTTTGATATATTTGAGCGGATCTCTAGTACGTGATAGATAAAACAAGACAGCGATCGTAAAAATATATTGCATTGATATGGTTCCGCTGCATCAGCAATCACGTAGCCTATCACGTCCGCACATATCATCGCGCGGCCAGCA
Source organism: Anarsia innoxiella (assembly GCA_947563765.1). NCBI lineage: Eukaryota > Metazoa > Arthropoda > Insecta > Lepidoptera > Gelechiidae > Anarsia > Anarsia innoxiella. The sequence continues at coordinate 448,008 of OX387401.1, forward strand.
TCTTAGTATATAAGCGTAGCTCTAAGTCATTGCTGTTGTCCAATCCAGAACCTACTGTCCAGTCGTCCAGTTGTATTGTCCAGTACTGTCTAATAGCCTAGCTAGAGTCATATCACCATGTAACTCCAAATATAAGTTCTACGCTGCGCCGTATTATTGTCACCCCTATTATCCGGGCCGGAACATATTTAATAAACAGTCATTTCCAAAATCAATATCATATTGTGGAAAGATTCATTCATATATTTAAGAGGCTTTTGTCGCTGGAGTAATTGCCTTTGCTTATTCTGTCAATTTGACTTCTTAAAAGCTAAAACTAGAGCCTAACGCTAGAAACAGACTGGTTCCAGGTACGCAACGCATTATAATATCTGTTCCATAAAAATTATGTTATAGAATCATACTTGTCACATGCAAAGCGTTCTCACAAATATGCGTGTGACAAATGTGATTTCTAATCATTATGTCTATGGAACAGACTGCCATAATACATTGCGAACGTGATGTCAGTCTGTTTATAGCTTAATTGTGTATTGTTAGATCGACGACATCCAAATCCCTCTCCTGGAAGGCAGTCTAGACGACACTCACGACACGGAGTCCGACCCTTCATCGATGTCCACCACGCAGCAGTATCAGAGGGAATCCAGGTATGTGTACCATCAGGTCCTAAATATTCATCATCATTTCAGCATATAGCTGCCCACTGCTGAGCATAGGTGTATCTAATAGTTCTCAAACGTGACTGGTTCATGCCGCATCCGTCATCGGTCCTTCTGGCTGCGCTTGCTATCAAATCAATCCGGTGGGAGAAGTAGCACTGCACAATAGCTCTCCAACGTTGCATCGTATATGTTGCGTATACGTGGACCATTTTGTTTCTACCCTTATTCAATTGATTTAATATAGATTTTCTCGCAATATTCTTCTCTGGGGAAAACTCCTACCTGGTGACTCTAGCGAGTCTAGCGATAGATTTTAAAAAAATAACATTGGATACTTGAAGTGCAGTGTAATAAAGATTATTTGAGTTTGCTTATACCGAGGAACGTTTGAGTAACATAATTTATCTCGTGATCTCTTTATTAATTGCAAAAAGACGCGTTTCAGTCGCATATCCTGATTACATTCGTTGATTTTTATCATAAAGTATTTCACTTATTATTTTACATTAACCGTATTGTTCACATTGACATATCTTGTTGTAGAATCCGCGTGGACTACAGCATGCTCTCCGAAGCGATGAAGGAGCTTGAGGAGTCGGATGAGATCAAACGCAAAGCTGACAAGATGCAGAAAGCTATCAACTCTCTACAGAATACCGTGGATAAGATACAGGCGCCTAACATGAGGGTATGATACTTTTTTTTTAAAGTTTACCTTGTAAATATAATAAGAAATCTTGTTAACCACACTTGTAGGCGACCGTCTACCAAACAAACATTGCAACTTTTTATGGAGGTAAGGGTCTAAGGCCAACTGTCCAAGGAACCGCCGCCGTCTTCAGTACATTTTCGTCATTTGACAATGGGGATGATGACTACATTCAAAAATTCAAAAAATAATTAGTCCATCTTTTAAGCTATTAAAAATATTTGAAACACATTTTTTACCTGATCAAATACATAAATAAATACAAGGCATCAAAGTTAAAGCGGGGGGTAATGACGTCACTCCTCGGTTAAAATCGTACTGAGGCGTGACGTCACGAGCAACTTTAACCCAGTGTATCTTTGTAATTTTTAGTTTTAAGAGAAAAAAGAAAAAAAACACGTGTCGAATATTTCAAAATAATCTATGTGATGGACTAAAAAACTTTTTTTAGTCATTATGCCCATTGCGTGACGAATGCATACAGCTTGCGTTGAAACTATCAATTTTGTGGCCACGATGGCTGATGCGATGTTGACGCGACGTTGCCGTTTCGTGCACACAGATTTAATTGTGTTTACGCAAGAAGTATGTATTAAAACAGTATACAATGTGATTTAGCTAAACGAAAAATCGGGTTTCAAAAGGTAGAAATTAAATGTGAATGTGTCAATAAACATCAAAACAGTTATTTATGTATCTTTTATTACCACAGGCGATGCAAAAACTGAACGAGGTCCGCGAGAAAGTAAGCGCAACAAACGAAGCGTTTGTAGCGGCGAGGAAACGCGCGCACAAAGCTAAACTCGCCTTTGAGAAGGTAATTATTACAATCAACCATTGGAAACTATAGGTTCAAGAGCAACATATTTTAGTCAATAGAGTGATTGATACCGCCGCGATGCGACGTTTAGAAATACGTGGCAGGACGATAATATCGCCGCAATTCTCTCGCGCGTGGAGACAGCGCCTAAGTAACTGTTTGTTTTGCCTAAACAATAATTAATGAAATATGTTTAAGCATGTCAAGCAAATCAACAAAATTTAGTAAAAGAGACTTAAATTGGTTTTGATACAATTTTCAGGTAAAGAAGGAAAGACACGATAAGTTCATGGACTGCTTCGATCATGTCGCCAACGAGATTGACGCTATTTATAAGGTTAGTAATGTTTTGCAATAATTTTACTTTCGTTTATCCTTTCTAGTCGAATCAAGCTTTAAAGTTGAATACTCACTCATATTTACCCTAATATCTAAAATAGTCATTTATTGCCAATTCAATATCTTATCTAGCCATCATTGTCCCACTGCTGGGCTAAGGCAGGATAGAGAATGGTGGAGAAGAAGGAGAGAGCTCCTTCTTCTCCACCATTCTCTATCCTGATCCGCCTCTGCCCAATTATCCAAGAAGGTGTCCAGTTTATCTCACCACCTTTTCCGTGGTCTGCCGCGAGTTCTTTTGGCGGTTGGTTGCCATTGGGTTGTGATTGCCCAGAGATCGTCCGACATACGGCAGACGTGACAAGCCAAATCCCACTTAAGTAAGGACAGCTTGGCAGCTGTCCTTACCACATCAGCAATACGTGTCTTGGAGCGCAGTATGGTGTTCCTTCAGTGGAGCTAACCAATTCAATAACAAAAAACAAAACAAAAAAGAACATAAAAATGCACTGTGCTAACTTATACACTTATTAGAGGAAAATAAAAGACCACGAAAGAAATAGAACTGGGAAAATGTCTCTCAGCATATGTCATGTCAGTACACATTGCCAAACAAACGAGCGTTATTTTGTGAGTCGTAAGTCGCAGAATTTCGGGCGCAGAAATTCTGCTAAGGGTAAGAAGGTAAAGTAAGTGACCGAAAATACGCGAGTCAACTCACAAAATCACGCTCGTTTGACTTCACCCTAATATCTTGCTGTATATAAACTATTCACTCCTGCATCTCCATTCACAGGCTCTAGCAATGAACCAATCAGCGCAAGCGTTCCTCGGCCCCGAGAACCCTGAGGAGCCGTACCTCGACGGCATCAACTACAACTGCGTGGCGCCCGGGAAGCGGTTCCAGCCTATGTCCAACCTCTCCGGAGGGGAGAAGACTGTCGCTGCGTTGGCTTTACTTTTTGCTATACACAGGTATGTGCTAATTGAAAGATAAGAATTAAGCTAAGTAAGTCATACACAGAATTAGGTTCAAAATTATCTTTTTCCTGATGATTAATGATACTGGAGCATCTAATCCTCAAAATGTTTATGCAGGCCAAAACTACATCGGGCACAGATTATGCGGATATGCATTAAGTTGAGAATTTAGCTCCCAGTGTCCTTAACTTTCGGGAACAGGAGACATTTTTTGTTTTCTGTGTCTGTATGACCCATCCACTGGAATCGGAGCGGAAGGATTTGTTGCTTTTTTATATTGATTCTATGGTGTTACGTGCAACACATCGGCATTTCTGTGCCATAGAAACCAATGCAAAGCGACAAATCCTTCCGCTTCGTACGGTCCGATTCCGATCCAGTCGACGCGTAGCTTAAATGCATGTGTGATTTGACGAATTCGTAAAACATAACGTAAAAGTGTTGTACGTTTATTGCAAAGTGTTTTCAATCTAAGAGAAAAACATTTAAATCTCAGGCTTCATTTATAAAGATTTATAATGTTGATGAAGGTGACTAATGAATGTGGATGAAGCGAAAGAAGTGTGTTTGGGTCGTATCACTTCCCACCAGCGGTCTATGCCCACCCCGATGGGAAAGAGACTTGACACATATGTATTTCCTTTAATTTAAAATACTTTAACCTCTCTCCTAGTTACCAACCAGCGCCATTCTTCCTTCTCGACGAGATAGACGCGGCTCTAGACAACACGAACATCGGTAAAGTCGCGTCGTACATCCGCAGCAAGAAGGGCAGCCTGCAGACTATCGTCATCTCGCTCAAAGAGGAGTTCTATGGGTGCGCAGACGCACTTGTTGGGATCTGTTCTGAGGTAAGACTATAGAGATAATCGTTCATTTAACGCATTTTTTTTCTTCATTTTATTCAGGTTATCAAACAGAAAATAAGCTAAAACTTGGGACATAGAAATAGGAAAGTATTTTAAACTTTAGTGTTATTTACGAATGTGTGAAATAAGTGTTATTTAAATCACACATATCTATTAAAATAATCATTATTTCAAAGGATTTTTGACATCACCTGAAACATGTAATTTTTTTAAAAGTTAATGCTAGATTCGCAAGGTAGCAGCTTTCCCCAGAGAAGAATCTAACAAGAAACTCTGTTGGGTTGCTCTTTTCAAATTTTACATTCTCTATCACATGTACAGAGCTACCAAGTTATCTGTGAACCGGCCGTTATTGGAACTACGGCCACTAATACGGAAATGTCAAATTCCAGAACTGCTGCGATTGGTAGAAATACAATTATGTATTACTACTAGCGCCGCCGTTCAGTTCACAGATAAGTGGGTCTGCCTGTATTTATATTTAAACTTGTTTTTTCTTTATTTCCAGCCGGCAGACTGCCTGGTCAGTGACGTCATTACCCTCAGCCTCGAGCAATACGGCGATTAACCTATTTTATATTAACCTTAAATTCATTATTATAACATGACTTGTTTCATTCCCATTCAATTCACTTTGCGACTTTTTTAATTAGATTTAAGTACATTTATGATTGATTTTATTTAATACATGGTGACTATTTCGAAAATTTTGGTGTTTTAATGAACTATTCTCTTTTTAAAATTACATTAATCAGAATATTAGTTTTTGAATTTTAATAAAGCGAAAAGTCGGTGAGGAGCTGTTTAGTTGTAATGGTAAATCCACATTTGCAGTTACTGATAATAATAGATGTATCTAACATTTTTAATTTAGCTAATAACTTATCTGGCAAAATAGTATAAATTAAAAAGTGGCAACACTGTACTAGCGTCGTCCCTTTCAAAGCATTCTGAGAATAACGAGAAGACAGTACAATGTTGCCACATCGTAATTTCTACTCTACTAGAATGTATCTATCTCATATGGACCAGGAAACCTTAAGTTGGTATACAAAGTTACTGCTGTGTGCATACGAATACACCTTTGTTTTAGCTAGCGTATATGCTAAGGGAGTAGATAAACAAAATAAAACAAGTAAATAATCTTCGAGCTCTTGTATTTACAATAAAAGTTACATAACATGAATGTAACAGGCGCCGATGAATTAGCACTAGGTATCACTGCGACTCAATGCAGTCGCTTTTATACAATAAACATTTATTAAACATTAAATAACGAAATATCATACCACATTGCACATTTGTAGTTCCCATTTAATTTTTAGCAAGTTCCCATTTAATTTTTAGCAAGCTTTTTAAAAATACAATACAATACAAATATTCTTTATTGCACAAAAGATATAAGGTACAGACACAAACAAGAATATAAGAAGCAACAGGCGGCCTTATTGCTAGGTTGCAATATCTTCCAGGCAACCTTAAAATACAGTAGTTTCACCTTCACAAATGTCTAAGAGGCGGCTCAGAATAGAAAATCGTGGAGAAGGAGGAGAGACGCCTTTGCCCAGCATTGGGACACTAGATAAGGCTAGATAAGTTTTTATACTCTATGACAAAAATGAAGAAACTTTCACAGAGAAACATTGGTCAAGATATGAAAATTTTAACGCTCTAGCTGTAACGGTTCATGAGACAGACGGACAGCCGAGTCTCAGTAATAAGGTCCCGTTTTCACCCTTTGGATACGATATCCTGAAAACTACTTATAGGTATATTGTCAGCTGATCGATATTAAATTTAGAAAGATAATTTTTTCGTCGTATTTCGAACCAAGTTTCTTGTATAAAGTTGTTCTTCTTCATGAGCATATTTAGTCCCTTGAATTTTGTCTTAGAGTAAAACATCTCATGCCTTAAATTTTATTGATAGGCTGATCACTCATCCCACTTTAAAAATATCCATTTTTACAGCAAGATCATAAAACGTAAATTAATTTAAAAAATACAGTATTAAAATATAGAAAGTCGCGCTTCTGATATACATTCTTTTTATCTTTGGCGTGCTATTTTATACCTTACGTAACCATAAACAAAGAGGACTGGGAACTACTTTCACAAATCACCCTAATTCAATAAGCTATTTATCTAAACAATCACATTTATTTAATTAACTTTAAAATCCTGCAAGACTAACATAGGCATGTTGTAATAAATTAATTTATTATACATCATGCACTGATTACACTGATATAGGTATAACCCGTCGGAAATATGTACGCACCTGGCTTAGTGACGTCACGCAACTCGTCACGGTACTGGATAGATGGAAATGGGGGAAGCAAGGTGCGTAGATATTTTCATAGGGTTATACTTACTTCATTGAGTTCACAGGAGGCTTGGCATACGTGCCGCGACAATTATCTCACGTCATGCTGTCCTTATCACATTTAAAACTATAGACAGAGACGTAAGCGTGACAAACCCATGACAACGTCTTCTCACGGAGTGTATGCTGAGCTAGCTGAAAATAGCTTCTTCTACCCTTAACTTTTGGGAACAAGAGAAACATTGTTTCTGTGACAATATGACCCAAATGAAGAGATAGGGTCGCATTATGTCTGTTTCAAGATTACTAGTGAAAAAGACAGAATCAGTAACAAGTACAGAGCTACCAAGATATCTGTGAACCGGCTGTTATTGTAACTACGGCCACTAATACGGAAATATCAAATTCCAGAACTGCTGCGATTGGTAGAAATACAATTTTGTATTACTACTAGCGCCGCCGTTCAGTTCACAGATAAGTTGGTCTGCCTGTAAGTATTTTTTGTCACATGCGTATGACATGCGTATGTTAATCTTGCTCCAGCAAATTAGTATTGATATAGGCTTTAGATATTAATTTGCACTTTCACGATTGGAATTGATAAATAGAAATAAGGAAATAATAAAATTATTAAACATTTGGGGACCCCCGATCTAATTCCGCGTAAAATTACAGCAGGTTTATATTTAATTAATCTATTTATTTTATTTACAATAAATAGTATTCTCTATTATTTTAAGAGCACATGATTATTTTATTTTTTTATTTAAAATTACTATTTCGAACGGTAAGAGGGACAAATTAATATTTTTCTATACTTGATTTGATTTTATTTAGCATACATATTTACAACAGGGAGAAATGTGTATTATTATATTAAATAAATTTAATGTATAATAAATAGGCTTGAAATAAACTATTATTAATGAAAAAGTGACATTGTGTATCAGGAATTCAGAAGTGTAAGAACATTTTAAACAAATAGTCGTTAGGCATAATTTTAATTATTTATTTCGAGTTTGATGCTGAACTTTCTGGGGGAATAAATTAAAGGCTTAAATTTTTGTTAAAGTGGAATTCGAAGAAATAATAGTGTTTTGAAATTAAATATGATAAAAAGTGCAAATACTCTCTTGAATATACATTTTCCATATTTTTACTAAGTAAGGTAAGGATATAAAAAAAAACAGATTTCCGGTACGGACTTGCCCGTACTAGTCGGCGCCGTTTAACTGTACGGGCTAGTCATTTTATACAAAACCTATTTCTAAGGCGCTATCCACACATATCCGGGAACACGTCCCCGCTAGGACGAGGAAAAAATCGGTTACGCACAAACCGTACGAAATCGTTCACACAGCTCCGTGTCCGGCGTCCATACTGAAGCGGACAATTCTGAACACGGATAGCCCCGATCCGGCACCGACAAGTCCATACAGGGGCAACCGTTTCTGTATATCCTTACCCTAAGATCAAACAATAAATATCTACGCGACCCTACCTAGCTGCACCCCGATCAGTCTGGTGAGTGCGGCGGGTCGGTGCTGAAGTAGGGCGCGGTGTGCGGCTGCAGCAGCGTGCGGCACACGGCGCACACGCGCGCCGCCACCCGCCGCGGGCCCGCCGGCACCGCGTGGCTCGCGCACGTCGCGCAGAAGATGCGCCCGCAGTGCCGGCAGTGCACCTATATCATACACCAGTTTTTAACAATGTCGTAACCGACTGGTTAAATAAACCAAACTTGAACGCCTAGGACGTGGCTTTTCAAATCCAGGCCCACGGGCCACGAAGGCATTTGAATTTGCCCCCGCAGTGAATCCAGCCAATAATTAAGATTTAATTATATAATCCTTTGCCGTCGTGGCCCACCGTCGCCACAGTCTCAAAAATCTTGGAAACTCCATTAACCGGCCTTAGCCTAGGCGATTGATTGAATACCGCCATTCAATGAAATGTCTACAGTGCGACTAGCCAAATTGTTAAACGTGACGTGTAACAAATTGACTGAATATCGATCAGTCATTTAATTTAATTCTATATTACCGTTACATTAAAACCTATTATGTCCCACTGCTAAGCAAAAAACTACCCCACATTTTTCATTACAGTTAGTAATTTCGCGTCAAGTTCCAATATTATCCAAATATACAGACACACGATAGGTATCAAGAACCTACCTTCTTCTTGTTGTTAGGCAGCGGCGTGTGACAGGAGGGACATTCGGTGACATCATCGTCATGCTGCCACCGCACCTCCGTGTCCGCCTCACGGATACGCTGCAGTTGCACCTACACACAATAAGAATAAACTTAGTATAGGTATTGCCTTAAAACAATACTAGGAGTAAAGCAAGTGTCTTACGAACTTACATAAATCTAAAACGACATTGAAATCGCATGATTCAATTTGCGACGAACTCGCCCTTTTATTAGACAAAATAAAAAAGCATCGATCGAAAGGAAAGAAAGTCAATTTGTTAGACATTAACCGCGATTCTATTTTAAGCGGCTTTCGACAATTTCTTTTATTATTCTTAGTTTCCGCTCCGTTCTATACTAAAGCTGTAAAAACAAAAACTGATAATAGGTTGTGGAAACGTGTTTTCGCATAAAATATGTATGAACTTGTAATGAAATAACTTAATTCAAACCATTTGTCTCGCTAGTTTTGATATTACGAAAAAAATTCAACTTTATAAAAAAACAATTGAATTATTGTAACGCGTAGAAACTGACCTGCAACGACTGCGACAACCTGACGAAATCCTGCTGCACCTTTTCACTGTTATCCAACTCCTGCTGCAGCACGGCGACCCTGGCCCTCAGTTCTCCCACCTCCCCGTGCAACCGCTTCTTGTCATCCAGCAGTCGTTCCGTCACGTCATTGGATTGACGTAGCTTGTCACCTAACTCTTGCATCTGCTCGCGTTCCGTTTGGAAGCGGTCTAGTTGCTCTCTGTGGGGGGATTGAGGGGTTGATGAAGTGATAGAAATGCTTGAATATAAAACTTCAATGCTTCAATGAAATTATTGGTTGTTGCGACGCGTATGTATATTTAGAGGGTTCCGTGCCCAAAAGATGAAAACGGAAAATTTCGCGCGCGAGTCAGTCTCGCACATGGCTGGTTTTTAAATTCTGGACCCTTTCCCTCAATTACAAAATAAGCTGTAGGTTAATATTACCTGGCTTCCCTAAGTTCCTGCGTAAGCGCAGCTATCCTCCCATCCTGGCGATGTAACTGCGCGCCGTGCTGCAGTAACTGCGCGCGCAGCTCAGCCTCCGCCTCTAATGCGCGCTCACGACCAATCGCGCACTCTATAAGCTGCTCGCGGAGTTGTAGCGTGTGCTCTTGAAGTTCCTGAGTGGGAATAAAATAAGACAATGTAAGGATCAAAATTGCCATATCAAGGGTTGAACCCTGTCTGCTAATTTAAAATCGCCTCAGTTGTGTATCGGTAGAGTGTCAATGGCATTTTTTGACACATTTGGTAATCTGATCCATACCGTCTGGATCTGCGTGTCTGGTCTGGCGCAAAATGGCTACTTTTTGTATGGTACTACTTATCGTTTGACAGGTCATGTACCAAGAAAACTATGAGAAAACTTAGCGCAACCTTGGCACGCTGTCATAAACTCATTTGTATATGAAAAAGAAATGGGGCCACTCCTTATATTCCTTCCTCATTGCTTACACTGATGGCAAATGTGTCAAAAATGACATTGACACGCTGCCGGCCCACAACTGAGTATATTTTAGCAGACTTGGGTCCCTGTATGTTATCTTTACATACAAACAAGATTATGTTTATGCAAGTTCAACCACCAAAAGGCATCTCGGCAGACTACGGAAAAGAAGGCTGGATGAGCTGGACACCTTCATGGATGTCTGGGTAGAGACGGTTCAGGATAGAGAATCGTGGAGGAAGAGAGAGGTCTTTGCCCAGCAGTGGGTCGCTGACGGCTAGCTAAGATTTAAAATTATATTCTAAAGTCCAAAAAATGAGTTACTTACCACTATATTATCAGGTAAATCTATAATTTCGTTTTGCATTTCCGCCGCCTTCTTCGTGTATAAACCGACTAACACTGCGTTGTCTCTTTCCAATCTGGAAGAAATTATATTCGTAGCACTGTTAATTGTTTGTAGCAATTTATAAAAACTGATCAAAGAAACACTTTTATTAGTATAATTAGCTATAAGTATCTAAAGAAAATGCAAAATTTTTGTTTTCAAAAATTGGGTAGGTAGGTAATTAGTTACGTATTTTTAACTTGACCCGAGAAGAAGAAACTGCAAGAAACCTAACGGCATAGAGTTCTGAATCTAAATCCATTACAGTTTCTGCTTGCCATTAAATCTCCAGTACATACCAATGTCTTCAGCATCATTTTAGCTTATAGTTGCCCACTGCTCAGTACAGGTCCCATCCAACCATTGGAGAAAATTGTATTTATGAACCAACTGAAATCCCATAAATAAACAATTTTCAAGTTAAACTCACGTATCAAGCTTCTTCTGCAACGTCTCCCGATCCACCGTCAAGTTGGTGACGGTCTCAAGCGCCCTCGCGTCCTGAGCCTCGGCCTCGGCCTCCCTCCGACGCACGGCATCCTGCGCGGCGTCCACGGCGACCTTGAGCTGCTCCAGCTGCTGGGCGCTGGTGGCGCGCTCCAGCTGCCACGAGCGGATCGTTTCATCGTGGAGGGAGCGCACGCCTTCCAGCTCTTCTGTTGCCTGATGAGTGAATGGGTGAATGGAACAGTGAATCGGTGAATGAATTGAATGATTGAATGAAATGATTACTATTTAACTTCATACCAGAGACTACAACACTTTAGTTTTACTTCAATGTCGTACAGTCGCGAGCAGAACACGCTTTACACAGGGTCACCTTATTTCACTGTAGCATAAGGGCGATTTTAAAACTGTACAAACACTGCCCTGAAGTGTAAAAGAATGGTCCACGTTTTCTAATTCAAACGGAATACGTTCCGTTCTAACCATTTGAGAAATCAATACGTTAGATAAGGACGGTTTTTGGCTAGCTTACGCAAGGCAATCAAATTTATGTGAGTTCTCTTTTTTAGATACATTCATCAGTCACTTCACACATTCACGTCAGCCAGTTTTACTAGCTAACCCTTTGAGAAAATCCTATTTTTGTGTCAGCCCTCTTCATTCGTATTCACCAGTCCCTTCACATACATAAGTTAATTAAATATTACAAGTGTGATACCATTTTAAGCGCGGCGTCAAGTTTGTGTGCGCGGTCCCGTGCGGCGTCGGCGGCCGTTTGCTCCGACACGAGCTGCTTCTCGTAGTTCGCGCACATGTCGCATTGACGGCACGCGCCTGGAAATACGTGCTCTAGTTTAAATGTTTTGATGTCAAGTACATCAAGCAGGTGTGGAAACTTAATTATTGATTTATATTTTGGCAATGGGCATAGATTATTTTAAAATATTCGACACGTATTTTTTATTTTTTTCTTCTCTTAAACTAAAAATGACACAGATACACTGGGTTAAAGTTGCTCATGACGTCACGCCTTAGTACGATTTTTACGTAGGAGTGACGTCAATACCTCCACTCCGTAACTTTGATGCTCTGTATCTTTGTATTTATTTGATCACCTAAAAAACGTGTTTCAAATATTTTTTAATAGCCTAAAAGATGGACTAATTATTTTTTGAATTTTCGAGTGCAGTCATCATCCCCATTTTGTATGACTACTCATATTATATTCGTGGTGGATAACGTCCAAATCATTCTCGTATGAGAGTAGGCTCGTGCTCCTGTAGTGGGGACGACGAAGAGTTGATGATAATGATACTCATCTTATGACAAAAGAAGAACGCTCCTAATAGCACAATATTGATGATGTCTACATTCAAAAATTCAAAAAATAATTAGTCCGTCTTTTAGGCTATTAAATAATATTTGAAACACATTTTTTACCTGATCAAATACATAAATAAATACAAAGATACAGAGCATCAAAGTTACGGAGTGGGGGGTTTTTACGTCACTTTTGAGTAAAAATCGTACTCAAACGTGACGTCACGAGGAACTTTAACCCAGTGTATCTTTGTCATGTTTAGTTTAAGAGGAAAAAGAAAAAATACGTGTCGAATATTTTAAAATAATCTATGTGATGGACTAAAAACATTTTTTTAGTCATCATGCCTATTATGATTTTATTTTATACACCTGGAATTTATGAAAGAGACGTGACAGATATGTATGTATGTATATTTAAATAAATACCTGTCTCAGCCTTAACATCTCCACTAGAACTGACGTTAGCTGCACTTCTACTTGATAATTCTTTCTGCAAAAGGAAACACACAAACAAAATTAAACAGTTTAATATTTTAAGAATAAATACGTTGCAAAGTTTGGCAATTGTTCTTTCTGCAGGGTACATAATGAAAACGACCATTTCCGTACCTACATGTCATATTTTTTATATAAATAGGAAATGCAATACAGAAGAAAAAGCAACCCTACAGAGTTTCTTGCTAGATTCTTCTCTGGGGAAAACTGCACGTTACGAATCTAGCTATACTTTATAAAAAAATACGCGTTTCAGGTGATTGTAAAACTTTAAATCCTACAGAGTAAAGATTATTTTGATTTGATTTGGAAACATGCACTCGAAAAACATAACCTTCCTTCTGGCGCAGTCGGGCAAAAACAACCACACTTCTTTTCTGGAATATGTACTTTTGGTCTATTCGAAATTCCTACTACTACTAGAATGACCTTGAACCTATCAGCCAGCACCTACCAGAGCTTCCTGCAGCTGTGTATCCGTCTCCCGCAGCTTGTTCTTTAAAGCTGTGATCTCCAGGTCTAAAGGCTGGATGATGGACTGCATCAGCTCGCCGTCTTCCACGTTCTATGGGTAAGAAATAATTTTAAAAACAGTTTTATATAGCATACTAGAGGCTGCAAACTTCAAAATACAATAATACAATACAAATATTCTTTATTGCACACAGAGATATAAGGTACAGACACAAACAAAAAAAGAATCAACAGGCGGCCTTATTGTTAGGTAGCAATATCTTCCAGGTAACCTTAGGGTAAGAACTTCGTACGCATTAATCGTCATATCTCGGAAAATGTAGGTACACGATATAGCCTATGTGTTATTCTGATGTCTAAGCTACAATACTGTAGAAAGTTTCATTAAAATCAGGTCTGTGGTTTTTGCGTGAAAGATTAACAAACATTCTCACATCCATCGATCCATTAAATATTAGTAGGGTATTATTTAAAAAGGGGGGATAAGATTATGGCGAAAAAGAATGCATTAATTAGGCAGCGCAGCAAAAATAAGGAATAATCAAAAAGTATTTATGAATCATCTAACCTTCCTCCCCACCCAACTACCTACCTCCTCTCTACCTCCTTGGAGGTATTAAGTATGGTTAGTGAGAAGCGCTCCTTGTTGAGAACAATAGAGAATAGAAGAGGAAAGATGATAGGGCACTTGATATGACACGACGATTTTTTAAAAAACATCATTGAAGGAAAGATTAAGGATAAGAGAGGAAGAGAAAGACCAAGACGTACTTACTTCACTCAAGTGAAAGAGAAAATTGGCGTCGTGTCGTATCAGGAAGTGAAATTGTTGGCAGAGGAAAGGCAAAGATGGCGTTTACTCCACCGACAAGAGCCTGGCTCTTAAATATATGATGATGACTAACCTTCCTCTGTGGCTGCTGGTCCTCAGTATCAGCTCCGAGCTTCCTGGCCAACGAGCGCACCAACGTCGCCGGCGCCAGCGACACCTCCTGCAATGCCACGCGGGCGCGTAACAACCTCACTGTTAGTTCCTCATACATGTTTGGGTAATAGATAGATTTCAGTTGGTTTATGTAAGTAAATTAAATAATTTATATAATTGTTTCACGGATAAACGCAACAATTTTCAATTTACAGTAAGATGTTAAAAAAGAAAAAAAGGGGGAAAGAATGTTGTTATTATAACATGGTTAGTTTATAATTAAAGATATTAATAAATGACTGTCATGAGAAGCCAACTCTCATAAAAAAAAAGTATTAATTATTGGTTAATTTCGTAAAAAAAAGTTCATAGTCGGGAGTAATATCAACTCTATACATATATTTTATTTTTAAATAATGGTTTTTAATTTAAAATCCTATTTTTTTTGAGCAAAGAGTTTTCATGCTACTAATTTTGAAGTTACTAAAACGAACATAAAGTTATCAACCAAACAGCTTAATTAGTTAAAAGTAGATAAACTGGGCGTACCATAGGAGCGAAATGTGTCGTGTCGTGTTGCGATATGCAAATGTAATACTCGACTCGATATCGGTAACACTTTAATGTAAGGATGATAATATAGTGGGTTACTGGTGGCTATAGTTAGTTTTAAACCATCGGATTTTTTAATGAAAGAAAGTTTAGTTAAAGTTATAAAAGTTTATAGAGTACAAGCTTTTCCTATAGTCAAGGTGTTAATGTATTTTATGTATATTTTATTGTTCATAAGTAGCTTTATTATTTACCTTTATTAGGCTCAAGAAAAATATAGTTTTTTAAGTACCTAATTTAAATGTAACTGTTCTGATATTGTTACTTTGTTACAGTTCTTAGTTTAAGACTAATGTTTTACTTGTGTTGCGATCCATAATGCTACTAGTATAAGTAACAGTGTAACTTAATAAGTGTTTATAGGCCGCTATTGGCTTAAGGCCGTGTTCTAACAAAACTGGAGCCCTAGTCTTACAGTATTCTCAGCTGTGTTTATTGTATTTCCATACACATTCACTCATCCGTTCACATATAACCGACAATATGCCTACTCACATTCGCCGGCCTACAGTTAATTTGTTTTGAACACGACCTAAGTAACACAATCGCTATCGCCTATAACCACACGCACGGCGTTAATTTATTAAAAAGTTGTGCACTTCCTACGGGCTGATAACTAGTGAGTTGTTGACATTGAATAAGCTGATATCATGGTGGTAGGTTCAGCTAGTATAGTTTAGTACTTCTGCATGGTAAGTCTTTAGTTTATTTAAAAAAAACAGTACAAACACTGGGTGCCATAATAATATGCTTGTAATAGCTAACTTTTTTGAGATTTTATAAGTGAGTCATATCATAAGTTCATATGATATGATGGTAGATTAACTTTATTTTAATATCTAAGTAAATATAAGTTATTTAGCTAAAGTAGTAAAAACTATTGGTTATATCATAGTACTCTTGTATAAAATATTTTGTCGTTTATAAAACCG
The DNA here is from genome assembly GCA_947563765.1 of Anarsia innoxiella. Lineage (NCBI taxonomy): Eukaryota > Metazoa > Arthropoda > Insecta > Lepidoptera > Gelechiidae > Anarsia > Anarsia innoxiella. The sequence continues at coordinate 463,996 of OX387401.1, forward strand.
ACGTGCATGTATGAGGTCACTGATGGATGTGAATGAAGTGGAGAAGTGTGTTCGAATCGTAGCAAGTGGAGGGAAGTGGTCTCTGCCTTCCCTGATGGGAGAGGCGACATAGACATGTATGTATCAATAATATTTTTGGTCCGTTTAGGGGTGCTAGAAGGCGCGCTGTAGCCCGCATGCGCAACTATACTATACAAAATTTTTGGAGAGCTTAAAACTTGTGACGGAGTTCTACATCTGTGTTTTTTATACGAATTTATTCATAGCCCAAAGAAAAAACAAACATTAAGTTCATAAACACTAATATATCCTATCAGGATAAATAGTTTCTACACTAAGCCACAGTGTTCCCTTTCTCACCTGATGCTGCGCCGCTTGCAGCTGATGCCGGACGCTGGCGAGCTGCTGCTCCAGCTCCAAGTTGCGCGCGCGCACCCGTCGCACCTCCTCCGACCCGCATGATGACGCTTCTACTGTTTCTGTAAAATAAAACAGTTATGTTTAAATATGTCCAGTTTTACTTTGATACATACATACATATCTGTCACGCCGCTCTCCCATCAGGGTAGGCAAAGACCACTTACTCCACTTGCAACTTTGATTGCAAACCATATTTCTATAATCATAGCAACAGCACTTATTTCAGTTTAGATATTTTATTATTAGGTTGCTTTACAGAAAACAAATAGTAAGTTTATAGACTACTTTGATTTGATGACAACCTTATTGCTATAATTATAGCAACAGCACGTATTTCGATTTAAAAAAAGGTATTAGGTTGCTTTACAGAAAACATATGGTAACTAAGTTATTTAACCTCTCACATCCCACTGACCCATTATAAACCCCGACACAATAGATTTGTATTGTGCTTTTTTTTCTGGGATGTGTAAGATTAAGTAAATAGATACTTACCTTATTTAAATTTCTTCTCATTAAAACTATAATTTACTTACTCTGTGAGCCCCACATCAAGCAAAATGAGGGCAACATTTTCAACACAAGTTTTTTTAAATAGGTAAATACTATTTATTTATTATTGCTTTCGTGCTGTTCACACTACACAACAACATAATATTAAATGAATAAAATAATATAAAATAGAAAAGTAACTTTATCTATGTAAATCATGTTTTATGAGTTATAATAAAGTTGGTAATTTAATTAACAAGGTGATTAAGCCTGTTGCTGCTAATTAGTAACATTGATTTCCTACCAAAATTATGTCATTATAAATGTCAAAGTTTTAGCCGATGGATGGATGTGACGTGAGGATGTTTGTTGCTCTTTTATACAAGGTGACTTTAAATTAGTAAACGATAGAAAAGGATATACATGTACTCGTGATAACAAACAACTTTTACTATGGGATCAAGGTCGAAATCACAGAAAAAAAATTTTTCCGCCATACTATCAGCTGATGCATTTTGTATGGGGAGTTCAAAAATTTCTGAATGATTTCGACCTTGATCCCATAGTAAAAGTTGTTTGTTATCACGAGTACATGTATATCCTTTTCTATCGTTCACTAATTTAAAGTCACCCTATATAGAAACTACTAAACCGATTTTAATGAATCGATTTTGTGTTTTTAGCGGGAAAGAATAACAAATGTCCTCACATCCATCCATCGGCACAAACATTGACATTTATAATATTAGCAGGATGTAGGATATTTTCATATTCTTCAATTACATATACTAAATAATCAATAATCCAAAGTTAAAATATCGACAAACCTGCCACAATCAGCTGTAGATTCTGCAGCTCTGACTGCTGGTTGTCGCTGAGGATCTGTAACTGCTGCAGTTCAGCCCTCAGGCCTAGGACCTCCGACTCCAACTGCTGCTTCTCCTGGATTGTACGCTGCAGGTCCTCTGAAAGGTAACAGAGTTTCCATTAGATTTGATGAGGTAGTGTTTCTTTGTGTAATTGTTTTTTATTTGTAAGCAATAGGTTTGCTATTGTGTTATTTATCCATCACCTTATGTAAATGTGGTATGCTTGTTTTGTTTAGTATCAAGCAGTTTTTTTATTGCCAAACCTTTTTAAAGTTTTGTATTAGTAAACATTGAAAAATTTTACATATAAATAGATTTATTAATGTTAATTTTAATCTTTTTTGTTACTTATTTAGTTAAAGTGAACTGAAACTCTGACACACATTAGAAAAAACATAGGAAGAGTAAAAATACTATTTTCCAAATACTATTTAAAATAGATAAGTACAGCAATCTATTTAAGTACATGCTGAGATGGATGGATTCTATGTTGAAATATTATATTATCTAATTTGGTATATTTGTCTATTCACTTAAGCAATGCTAAATGTGGCTTCAAACTGAAGATCTGTGAGTTTTAAAGACGAAACAAATTGATAAAAACGAGCTATTGGACGACAAAATACATGACAATACCATGCAACATGAACCAATAGTCTTACAAAAATGTATCTAGTGACTATGACAACAACAGAGGATAAAGGTTAGTTAAAACGATTAATTGCAAGCTACCGACGAGCCAACGCGCGGGACCACACCAGCAGCATCACCAATCAGAGCTACAGACCTTCTTTTTGCAAGAAAAGCTCTTTCATCCGGGCTCGTTGCACGTTGAACTGTTCTTCGAGGTCGCGGCGCGCCTGCTCGGACGACGGGGCTCCGCGATCGCCCTCGCCCTCCACTACAACAGAAACACCGCTCAACCTCGCTCTAGACGCAAAAACACCTCGAAATTATCAGCAATCTACAAAAAAAACACACACCTTTCGCACCCTCCGAAGTTTCACTTGCCATCATATCTCCGCTGAAGTTCTACCCTAAAATAAGCTATTTCAAATAAATAACACTATAAACTTTCTATATTTGGCATTATCAGTAAGATTTTGGCTTGGAATTTTCTTTATTTTATCACAAATAAAGAGAGTGAGCAATCCCAAAAGTGGTTGACGTTTTACAAATTGACAGTGGTATTGTCAATGTTGCCATTATAAAAAAATCTAATAAATTTTCAGAGTGCATTAACACGTTCTAAATTACCTCAACATTGCATTCCTTTACAGTGTGCGGTTTATGCACAGGGTAGCAAATCCGCTAAATTAAGTTAAGCGACCAAACTATAGCCAACAGATAAACATTCGACAGCAATATGTCACAAATTTGGTATTCTCTTAAGTGCCACGATTAATAGTCGATTAATAGTCGATTAGTAGCCGATTAGTAGTCTCTAGAGGGTTTTGTCTACTGTCAAATAGCGAAGAGAATACCGTTTGGAACTGCCACTCATGTGACATTGCGGAGTAGAATACCGATTATAGCGTAAAGTAATAAAATGTACGGCCGATCGCTGTCCACTGTCAACTTATGAGAATACCAAAATGTGTCAATTCATACAATTCACATTCTAGAGAGACACCATTTTTCATTTGGTAATTAGAAGAATACGGCCCCAGGATTCCGCCGTCCGCGACCACATAATGATTTGTATTCAGATTGTGGGGTTGGTATGGTAAAAAACAAAACAACTCAAGCCAGTACGAAAACTTTTAATATTAAATGGACGTTTCATATTTATAAGACTTAGATTCTTATCTTGTAGAAAATAAATAACACACGGGTTTAATTTATATAAAAACTTTATTTGGTATAATTTACATTAAATGAATGTAACCGTAATTAAAAATAGTCTCTACTACACAAAAAGTGCTGGAAATAAAAGTTTTAACGCACATTTTGTTGATTTGAATGCACATTTATTTTGAATTGCTATTATTAATTGTGTTATTTTATAGGGAAAATAAATAAAATTAATTATCTTACTTTTATTAACAGTACCTATTGCTACTTAATCTCTATTTCTATAGCGCCATCGTCTATTTAAATCCTTGTAGCACATTTAAAGGCACAGACATATCACAGTTTGATGTGTAATAATTCTGATTATTTTATTTTCTATTTACACACACATTGCTAATTTTAACATCAAAATATACTTTCTGTGCGACACTTACACAAAAACAAAGTGTGCCGAGAGATGGCGCTATCGATGGCGCTATTCTGCTATTTGCCGCTAGATAGCGTTAGAAGCCTTGTCGTGCGTCCCGGAACTTTCTTCCGACAGGGGCGTCCTCGAGGCAGGGCACTTGGACTAGATTGAAGTAAATGTGGCCCATGAGGTGCGAGGCGGAGGTGTTGGTGGTCTTGAGGCAGTCGAAGAGCATGTCGTCGCAGACGCAGTGCGACTTGCTGTAGAGCGAGTTGTTGGTGAGGTTGTACCGCGAAGAGAAGGCGCGTACTTTCGTGGGACACAGGTCGTGGGTCCGGCAGCAGCGGTCCAGCCGCCTGTCCGCGCCCAGGTCGTGGTAGTCTGCCGCTATGTCGCCAGTGCCACACCATTTCGTTCCTGGAATTGGAAACAGAAATTGTTAGCGTAAAATTGATTTTACTCCTATTTGGAAAACTTTTGTTAAATCAGCGATCCGTTATACCTACGACATGCACAGTGGAAAACAACAACCACCCACCATTACACTACCATAGACTACTTACTATGGTCTACTATAGATCGTAATGGGATCTCTGCCGTCGAGCCTTAAGCTGCAGTTTCAAAAGAGCTGTTCACAGATCAACAAGCTCCGCCGTGATCTTAATGTTGTCTACACACCAAGACCGCCGGATTTTAAGACAGCTGCTATTCGTATAACGTAAAGCTGCCAACCTAGCTTGCGGCATGCCGGCGGCTTTGGTGTGTAAATAGCATTAGATATCAAAAATGAAGACGTAACAATGTGAACTAGCAGGTACAATAACTCACCAGGAATAATCCCCTGTAGCAGTGTCAAAGGGCTCCCCCCGAGCAGCCCTGCGTGTGCGCCGCCCGCGTCTAGCCGCGCTCGCGCATCTCCCACCCCTGCTGCCCGCCACGGGCTCGCCACCGCTCGCTCTATTGAGTCTCCAGCTTCTACGCCTTCCACCTGTAACGGGTAAAAATAGGGTGGTTAGTTTTTCTATAACAAGAATGCCTTTTCATAAGAAAGAAAAAGTGCTATGGATTTCAATTGGCAAAGTCCATATAGCATGAAATGTAGGTTAGGTTAGTTAGGTACCTTTAAATCTGATGGTATTTCAGATAAAGCATAACGGTACTTAAAAGTAAAAACCTAATAATAGAGTATATTTGCTGAACTCAAGCCTCTTTGAAGTCAGTCACTATAGTTCTGCATGGCCCACAATCAATACAAAAACACTATTATTTATTTCTGCTCTTTGTTTACGTATAATGTCCAGTTGCAAGAGATTTTCACAAGTAATAATGAAGAGTAGAAAGTTGAGTGAATAGATAATATTTCAAATATCACCACATAATCATTAGGTATTCATAACTAAATTACACAGATTAATGAGAAATTGCCTACTTTTCCCGAGGCCTGTACAATCGTGGAGAAAATCGCTTTCCAATTTTCACAAAGAGGCCTCTTTGTCGGAATACGAGTAGCTACACACGTTCTACCTAATTAAGCCAACAATACCTGAGCAATAACAATGGCAAATTATCTTTTAAAATCGCACAGGGTCACGTCCGTGATTCAGTGTAACAATGGAAAAATGATAATGTAATAATAAACTTATTTCGTTGTATCATAAAATTATTATTTTCAATTCAATTTAAAATACTATTGTTTTTCTTTTATCTTACGAGTAATTTGTAGGTACTTACCTACTTAAGTAGTAACTAGGTACCTACTTAATTACTACTACTTAAGGCTGATTCCACCGTTTCGTTCAGATTTGCCATCCAGACCAAAAACTCATATGATTTTAACAGTTAGCTAAAATGTTTAAATTGAAAAAGTTCACGTATAAGTAAAGCTAAAAGACGCATCTTTCATTTAATCGCTAAATTAATTAAATAAAAAAAACCCTGAACAAAAACATGTCAAAATCTCATTACACTCCTCATCCAGATACCCACCCTGAGTTTTCTGAGATACTTTAGTACACTTTCCTACGGTAAATGTTCAGGTTTTTTGTACATGAATATCAAGTTACACTATTACAATTAATAATTAATAAATAAACATTAATAATTCATAGCGCAATATATAAAGAATCGCACTTAAAATTTTGTCAAACGAAAAACTTCATTCTCTTCCACGAAAATTGCAATCAACATTATAATGTGTTCCCAACCCTCTTTCTTCTTTTGCCCACGCCCACGTCTCCCGCGCCCCTCTGTCTGCCTAAACAATTTACCGAGAAAGACCACGCGCAGCCACACTAAAAAATATTTCCGATTTAAGTTCTGAAAATCGCTTTTGTCACAGGTTCGTACACATTACATTCCATTGCATTTCTAAGTAAGCTCATGATCAAATTAATTTTATTTTAGATAAAATTATAGCTTGTATGTGGGTGTTTTTATATTATACCTATTAAGGTCATTGCACTTTTAGTTTCGAAATAAATCGAGAAATTCTTCCTAAATTTCATTCCTTTCCAATTCATTACATTTCATTCCCTCCAATTTTTTGGCAGAGGGGAATGAAAGGTTTTGGAAGTTAATGAAATAGTTTTACGGGTAGTAAAGTAGTAATATAAAACACTAATAAAGATCATGTTTTCGGTATTAACTGACGTTTTTTGTAAAAATAACATTATTAATAAAACGTTACCTACCTTAATGAGTATTGTCGTCAGGGTCCATAAAAGGTACTGTCAAATAATGTAATAACATCTTGTAAAACCTATGGTGTGCAAAATAAAGAATTTGAATTTGAATTTAAATTTTTATATTAAGCAACTACATAACTTTTTCAACTTATGTTATTCAAAAAATACCAACCTATCTAGGTACCTATTTACTTAACGAAATTCAGATTGAAATGTTAATGGTTGGCCTTATTGTTATTTTTTATAGTCTTACAGACCGCAAATTAATATGAAAAAAAATTCTGACAGTACATTTTGCTTAGATTTTGACACGAGTATTTTTTAGGGTTTATGTGTGTGCGGATCTCGAGTACGTGATAGATAAGACAAGTCAGCGAGCGTGAAAATATTCCTGCATCGATATGGTTCCGCTGCATCAGCAATCACCAGCGTCTTAGTATATAAGCGTAGCTTCAAGTCATTACTATTGTCCAGTTGCCTAGAGTCATATCACTATGTAACCTTAAATATAATTTCTGCAACAACGCTGTGCCATCTTATTGTCAACTATTTTCTGCCGGGCCGCCGCAGTGGTGACCGCCGCCGATTGAACACGCAACTTCGCTACTTTGAAGATGGATCTCAAGACAATGCAAGCACCTCATCGAGGCAATCTAGTTTCTGCTTTCCATCAGCGGGTCTCACCGACTCTGGATCAAGAAGTGATTCACTATGTACGTAGTTTCGGCCAAGTACAATACCAGCATCTGGACCCGGCGCTGCAATAACTAGCTACTTTAACGATTAATTCAACTTTTTTTTATGATTGACGACGACTCCGAAAAAAATTTTGAGAAATATTGAGATTAATTTTTGCAATTGACACAAGCAGGTTCCTCAGTAAGCAAGAAATACGCACGAAGCAGCACAAATGGACGAACATCGAAACAGGGTCAAGTTTACAATGAATCATTTTACATTGAAATTTTACTACAATTATTGAAATTAAGACTATCACTTGGACAAACTTCGCATCGTTATGGCCACGACACGCACCATTTTGGAGAGAATAACAAAGGAAAAGGCTCGTCGTTAGATTCGCAGTAATTTTTAGTTTTTGGCAGCAAGAAGTCAGAAGTTCCTTGCACTGCCGTATTTGCGGTATTTTGTACCAGACTCTGCATTGCAATAACGTGAAACAATGAAACACATTAAGAACGCTTGGTGCCCATGAGCAGGATTTGATAACCGCCAGTGTATGCAGCCCACGACTGTAAGAGAAACGCTCGAGCGTGGAAGTACTGCTGATGTTTATTGAATTAATATAAAGAATTTGAAGATTTTTTTATGATGAGACTGCGCAATGACCACGATGATGTCCACAACGCAACGCTCTGCAGTTATTGGTTGTGAAGAAATATTGATTAATGGTAAACGCTTTAGTTTCCTTCGATTACTCTGGAAGAATCATGGTTGCAGCTATTCAGCGAAGAAAAGAGCAACAAGCGAGGTTTTAGCGGCATTTAGAAGTCCTGTTTTCATTTTCTTTTCCAAAGGGGGGAGTACTGTGCGGTCCTCGAGTACGTGATAGATAAGACAAGTCAGCGAGCGTGAAAATATTCCTGCATCTATATGGTTCCGCTGCATCAGCAATCACGTAGCTTAACACGTCCGCACAAATCATCGCGCGGCCAGCGTCTTGCAGCGTAGCTCCAAGTCATCACTATGTCCAGTTGCCTAGAGTCATATCACCATGTAACTCCAAATATAAGATGTACAATTTCGCCGCGCCGTTATAATTGTCACCTATTATGCAGGTCGCCACAATGTGAGTTTCTAGTTTAGGTGTTTATACTTTTAAAAGTCTATTGAAATGTTCCTAAGACGTAAAAAAAATTGTGTTCATTTTGACACATACGATTTCCATGAATAAGTACGTTTATGAAGAAAAAGTTTGATATTTTAATAAATTTTATAATACTGACTAATATTTTTTCATTACCTTCCAAACAACATCATTACACTCTCACGATATTTCATTACATTCCATTGCCTCATTACACTCCAACGATTTCCTCGAAAACTATAAAAAAATTTGATACGTCCAAACTAGTTTACTACATCTAGACGATATACGCATCTTTTTAGCATACCGATTTTCGAAACCGATATAAAAAAAAATATTTCGTGGAATGGTCGAAATTTGCACGAAACGGTGGAATCAGCCTTAATTGATTTGATTGAGCAGATTTTTAGATTAGCTTTCCAAAAGACGCATTGTGCTTGACTACACTACTAAAACCCATCCTATATTGCAGATTCTATTTTTGAGATGGCTCTTACGTTCGTACATTGAGAAAAGAAATGAAGTTGTTTCTATTGGTAACCAAACCAGCATTAAAAAGCTAAAGAACATAATAAAATTATAAATATTAGAATAACAAAGGAGTAGTTCTTACCAAATGCCCGCTGCGGCCAGCCTTGGATGCATGAAACAGATTACCATCAAGAGCGGAACTAATTTAACAGTCATATCACATACCTACTGACTACTTAACTACTTATGTTAAGTTACTTTTTGTATTTAAAAAGTGGAAAATTACGTACAAGTAGTACATATTTATTAGACGATTAAAACTAACAACAATCATTTGGGACTACAGCTATAATTTAAGTATGACTTATTATTAAATATGCTGGGTATTCTTAAACCTAATTATAATTGAGAAAATTTAAAAAATAGGTAATTTCATAGATTTAGTTTAGTAGGTCCACATTTTAAAATACTCATGTATTAAAACATTTATAGGGGCTGGTTTTTCCTGACACAAGCACTCAAAGCTTACAAGGAGATTCCAATCAAATATAACTCTATGTAAGTTTTTGTACTCTATGTAAACTTTTGGAGTATAAATAAAAAGATTTTTTTTATAAAGTTATGTTTGACATACCTACCTACCCTTGGTATAAGTTACGTAAGTAGTACCTAACTATTAAATAATCTGTGGTATAAGGTCGAGGTATATGTAGGTAGTAAATCTCAGTGACATAATAAGTAACCTATATATCTATCTACCTACCTATATATCTATCTACATAATAAAAATCTTGAAAAATACTAAACTATATACCTACTTACTCAAGAAAACTCATTCAATTAGATAGATTACCTATTTGTTTATTTACTTTGGACATTTCCCGGAGACGATCATAAAAACGCTCGATATCTATTGTTTGAGACCTTTCCGGTATGCACTTATAGTGCATTGTTACCAGTTTACGAGACACATTCACCGAAGCAATGAATGGCCCAGTTTTAGAAAACTCATGTCTCGAGGAAAGTGGATATATCTAATAAGTATTACCTAGTAAGTAGTCAATATGTTAATGCACAAATATATTGATGGTTATGTATGCGTTAAAAAAGGTGCAGGCCGATTTACATATAGTATTTAGCAAAGTGCTTTACATGTAAACATGTACTTACCTAAAATTGTAAACGCTACTTGACTGAATGAAAAATCATTTAATCCTGTACGTTTTGAAAACACTTAGGACGGGTAATTTTTTGAAGTTAACGCTAGATTCGCAAGAGTGCAGTTTTCCCCAGATAAGAACCTAGCAAGAAACTCTGTAGGGTTGCTCTTTTCAATTTAAGTTTTACAAATCCCAGGCATAAACACAGAAACATACCTACAATAAAATTAATATTTCAAAAGAGCTATCCATAAAGACTTGAAACACTTAGCTAAGAACTTGCACTTCAAGTTGTAAGAAGGTACTAAAATACTTTCAAATAAGTAGGTACTAGATATTAGTGGAAAACTGTTATTGGCGAATAAGTTCGTAAGTATTAGGTATTGAAAATGAGAATGAAAATGTAGGTATTTAATCCTGTAGGATGAGTTCGACATCACATAAGACAGGACATTTTTAAAGTTAACGCTAGATTCGCTAGAGTGCAGTTTTCCCCAGAAAAGAATATAGTTATGTATGTATCAGGTGACTGTAGAATATGGATGAAGCGAAAGAAGTGTGTTTGGATTGTAGCAAGTAGAGGCAAGTGTTATATTGTCTACCCCGATGGGAAAGAGGCATGTCAGATGTGTAAGTATGTATATGTTTACCTGCTGGCACTGAGACATGAGTTTGATCATCTGCGCGAAGGTGACGCCCAGCGGTCGGTTGATGCGGCTCAGCTGTTTCAGCAGCCGGGATGTGTCGTTCTCATCACTGGAATGTTTACAAAGTCATTGTTAGTTTCAGTCTTAGAAGGTACTTAGTAGAACAAGGTGACCGTTTTATCACCTAAAGATAATATTTAACTGACAGATAAACCTTTGTCCATTTCATAAAACATGACGTTTTAGACAGAGACAGGTATGAAATATCTGCAGTTAAAATTTATCTGACAGACAGATAATCTGTCAGATAAATTTTTACTGTAAGTGCTTGTTTCACCACCTAGAGATAAAATTTAACTGACAGATAAACCTATGTCTATTTCATAAAACATGATGTTTTAGACAGTGACAGGTATAAAATATCTGTCAGATAAATTTTACCTTTAGATGGTAAAACAGGCCCTAAGTTTAGTATAGATCAGCGAGAGAGATAGTTAGGTTATACAAAATGGTATGGTATCAAATGAATTGAAAAAATGGGATTCAAGGTTTGGTTGTCTTGGGTGGAGGTAGCTCGAAACTGAAAGTCATGGCAGATGAGGAAGCCTTTGTCCAGCTAGATAAGATAAGATGGTTGTCTAAAGGCCAAAACACACCGGATGCGTATGCGTTGCGTATGCGTAGACGTATGCGCACCTCTGAGTTGTAATGTATGGAACTGTATGAGACAGGACACATCGCTTGCGTACCTAACATAGACGTACACGGCGTCGACGTGACGCGTAGCCCGGTGTCACATCGGGTTACGCCGTAACTACGCGCGTGGCTACGCCGTGCTTACGTCAACGTTACGCATACGCATCCGGTGTGTTTCAGCCTTGATATGTATAGGTATCAACATAAATAAGAACCCAAAAATAGCAAAATAAATAGAATATGAATGTAAAAATCGATTAAACAGATTGTCCATTGCGATATTGAAAACAATTGATGTGGCAATGACCGAAATAGGTCAGTTATAGGTATCTGTAACGTCACTATCTACGTAGCAATCATTTCGGTTTGGTACGCTAAATAATTACCTAGGTACATGTGATATAACAACATGATGGAAAAGTTTTTCTTCGAAAACGTTCATTTTCGGCAGATTACGTTACGATATAGGTAAGTAGGTAATTGTACGGTCAGCATCATAAGTCGATGAACCCATTCAGATCTTCAAATGTAAAATTCACCATGATTATTCAAAAGATACTCTGCGTTAAATAAACAACCAATAAGGTTCAAAAGAAGTAAAATAAGTAAAGTTTTATGTCTAATAATGATTGTATATTACTTTTGAAAATCTAAATATGTTCATCGACTTACGAGTATGATGCTGACTGCACATACGTACGTACATGCTACATACATAGGTAGGTATCTACCTAAGTCCTCATGAAAATCAAAACGCAGAAAATGGGCAACAAAAGACCTCGCGGCAGACCACAGAGAAGGTAGCGAGATGAACTAGACATCTTCATGGATGTCTGGGTAGAGGCGGCTCAGGATAGAGAATCGTGGAGAGGAAAGCAAAAGGTCTTTGCCCAGCAGTTGGACATTGACGGCTAGATAAGAATTATTTACTTGTATCATAAGAATTTGTTTCTTTACAAATAGATACCTATAGTATCGCTATCATCATGGTAATTCTCCAAATTACCCAAAACACATGTAAAGAAGTTGTCTCAATTGGGTATCGAACCCACGCCCCCCCGTGTCAAGAACACAGGCTCCACGAACTAGGCTAATGCCGGGCCAGTGAACGGATATTTTAATGACAAATATAATGATTTATGGAGGTCGTTTGCCTAATCAATGTTCGTACATAAATATGAAATTGCTACAGCATTGGCCATATATGAGTACCTACCTACCTATTATAGGTGGCTATTTTATAATTCTATTTTGGGCAGTTTTGTCCGAATATAGTAGAAGTGGATAGATAATTAAGTTAATTTATTAAGAATTATTACTGTGTATGTCATTATGCTTTGTTAATATGCATAATAATCCTCGGTTTTAGGTACTAACTAGGTACAGACAGAAAGCGTGCGATGTGATAAAGACGAACGATGATGAACGGAAAATGATGACAGAATAAGGCCTAACTTCTGAAATTAACAAAATTCTTAGGATAAAATCGATAAACTAGAATTAATTTAAGTACCAAAGAAAACATACATAGCAACATAAGCAACATTGTGAAAGAAGCTAAATAAGACAGGTTTCTATTTAAACAGCTGGAAATCTATACCGAATGCTGACGGCACGCAGCGGAAGACTCGACATTATCATTTTTATAAATTTAGGTGGGTATACATATTTGTCAAACCTTCTTCCCGTCAGGGTAGGCAGAGATCACTTCCCTCCAACTAGCCACGATCCAAACACACTTTTTCAGTCGCCTCATACACGTCGTTTTAGGGTAATTCTTGACTTTGATAAAATGAATATTGCATGAAATTAAACTTAGTACCTAATCAAGCTCGTTTCATCGGGTAGAAAACAACTGACCGGTATTCCTGGAACCGAGCTCGAAGCTGCAATACAGCCTGATTTATCTCGAAGGTCAGTGTTGCCATATTACATAACAAACATCCGGGCAATGGCCTCAATTCGTATCACGCCAGTCCACAAGCAAGTCACTGTCTTTACTTTCTCCAGTCTAGTCGTGCGGCTGGCGCGACGCGACTTACTCATTCATAAACGAAAGAGTTCGGAAGGAAATGCGGTGTGATATGGAGTGGGAATTTAAGGGTTATTGCTTTCTTTCTAGATTCTTTGGCAGCAGCGATCTTTTCTTCTTCTTCTTCTCAGCCTATAGCTGCCCACTGCTGAGCATAGGCCTCTCCAATTTCTCTCCTACGGGACCGGTTCAATGTCTAATTCAAGCGATAATTTAAAGAGTAATAATCAATTTTATTTAGTAAACCAAGTATCTACTCTACCTATGTAATTATGATGTTATTAGCCTATGTCTCTTTCTTTATAAAGTGTTTTTCTCATATCCACAAAGATCTGAATGAAACAAATCTGATTTTAATCTAAAAGTATCACTAACAATAAAATATTATGTAACATTGTACAATGACCTTCCTCCGTTATGATCACGGCTGACGGCATCACTTTCTCCCTCTTACAAGTATGATGAAACAGAATAATATGATTTTATTGTTTCATATGAAAGATTAAGATAGCTAATTTTATATAATGGAGCAATTTCTTGGAAGCACGTAACCACACGTAACTTAAATTTCAAGTAATTTGACAGTTATCTTCACTTTAACCATGATTCCACGAATCAGTAAGACTTTTGCAGGAAAATAGATCATTTAATTAAACCTAACCTTCAAAAACAGTTGTCAAAACAAAACTCAGAAGAAGACAATTCAGCAAGGTACTCTCAACTTCTCAACTCTCCATGCTGAAATTATTGAATTGATTTTAATATAAATAGTTTTTAAGGTAGCCCAATTTTTACTAGCTTTTTTATATCCCGATAAATTCCAATTTTTCTAAGATTCTTCTTTCAACGCGTTTTAATCTTGCATAAGACATAAGTTTCACTATAACGACTGAACAATACTTTTAATAAAGTACAATATGCAAATATAATTGACTTTCACTTGCATATTACGATTCATCAGTTGTTTTTATGCAACTAGCAGTCTAGACGGATGCGTTTCGCTATGCTAATTTGTTGCAATTAGTTTGCTTGATCAAAATCGATGATGGCATGGTTATAAGTTATAGATAATTGTTATAAACCTATAGTTTAAAAAAAGTTAAGTTTAGTTTTTTATTGAACTTGATGCTATATGCTTAGTTTAATCAGTTGCTGAAACTTTTATGTAGGTACGTATAGTAGTATATTATTGGGCATTCTACCCCACCTATCGTTCGCTTCGCTCTCGACCGTTCGCTGCGCTCACTTAGGTGTGGTAGAATACCCAATAATATTTTTGCGAATGCGATGGACACGAACCATTTTTTCGATTTATTAGTTGTCTTACTCGACGTTCGCGTTGTACTGTTAAACCCGTTTAAGAACGTATGAAAAAAATAAAAACAATATTAGTGCGTGTTTAAAAATATTACCTTGTTAACGTAATGTTAAGAAAGCCGTTCGAGTAGTTTAATTGATTTATTAACCTCACACTAATACGCTTGTTATAATAATATGCATACACTGTCACATTTTCAAAGTATCATAAATATGTTTTCGTCAATTTGTTCAATGATTGTTCGATTGTTGGCTGTATTATTTGAACAAATTGATGAACACATATTTTTGAAAATGTGACACTGTATGCATATTATTGCGATGTGACAGTACCTGTTGTGTATTAAACAACTTTATACCTTTACCATATTACCAATACTATTACCAATACCAATACCTGAACCAACCTTTACCATTCAAAGATAAGGTCGACAATGAAAACACATAATAAAATTAACTTATATTTATTTTGTCCGAATAAAAGTGAGGTTCATCCTCAAATAATTTATCGGAGGATGTGACAAGTTTCTGCAACATCTTCCACTGGTCGGAGTCTCCCGTCGTCTGCAGCTTGACACGCAGCAACGCCTTGCGCCACAGCTCCTTGGAGTCGGTGTCGGCGACGTCGTCCGCACGGTACACCTTCAGCTCCAGCACGTACTCGCCCTCAAAGCGCGCCGTGCGTCGCTCCGTCCCGTTCGCCACCCGGTTCACGAAGTACGATGCTATACCGTCGATTGCTTCATGATCAGCACCGTGACTTAAACCAAATACGTCGTGCGTTTTCGGTTTTTTTCTGAAACAAAAAATAATAAGATGTTAAAAAATATAATATGAAAAAATGCTGTTGGAGTTTTAATAAGAAATATAAAATGAGCTTTTAATGCTGTTTGAAGTATTTAAATGAATACTTTGTTAATGTCAATTCACAAATTAAATTTACTGCAGACAGATTATCAGTTACTATAAGAACCGAAATGTTTGAAAGCGGATATAAGTAAAAATAAAATGTGTGACTTACTTGATAACAGTGTCGTGCTGTGCCGACGAAGAGCGCCGCCTCTGCTTGTCGCACCGGGCAGCCGACGATGTCGAAGCGGGTGCTTTCTTGTTGCGAGCGGGGGCGCTCGCTTTCTTGGTACACGACAGGGTTTGCTTTGGGGGAACGACTTCATATTCAGAATCAGACCTGAAATTTCACGGTACAATAAAAAAACGATATAATTGACACGCTGCTTAAAAAAGAAAAACAGTTGGTAAATAAACTTTATTCAAATGAGCGTTAGTTTTTATCTGTTTCTATAAAATCTTGCTATAGATTTAAAAATTATGAACAATAAAATATTAGGAAAGAAAAAAAACCATGGAATTGTAAATGGTGGAACTTACATTTTGATGAAAGTAGATTATTTTTAACGATGTGTTCAGCGGTTGACTAGTCTGGTGCAGATCCAGCGGTGGTGGCGAGTCGCAGCGACAGAGATTGCAGCAGGCCTCCGAAACTTGGTTGGCGGCGGCGGTTCGTACTGTCGTTGGTTGCATCAGCTGATGAGCGGACGGATAGCGGGCAGCGATTCCAGCTGGCTTCCAAAAATTTTCTTCTTGTTGTCGATGCACTTGTACGCAGAACTATCACGTACAACTTCCGAAATGGTTTCTGATGTTCTCAAAAAATATTAACCTTTTATACCATAAAATCTAAATGTCCAGCTATGTCACGTGTGGTCCGCAAAAATTGCAACGTATATTAGTATATTATGTTCAACCAGTATAAACCTGGCCTCTCACGTAGACCAAGACTGAAAATTACGATAAACTTTGTTTTTTTCCAGCGAAATGACAAATTCAACAAAAATAAGTTTCAACCAGAGCTCATAAAATATAGCAATGTAAATTATTGTAACCTTTAAGTACCAGTTTACTGTGGTCCTCAAATTTTACAAACTTATTGATGCATGTCGAAATTGAAATTCAACATAAGAATTTAATTTAGTCGACATTTTTTTAAATGCAAACTATCAAATGTTGTATGTTAAGCATAATGAAAACATGTAAAACTGCTAATTCATAAAAACGTGAATTGGCTGCCTCGTGTCGCTGTCCTCAATTTCGGAAGTCGTCAAAAGTGAGTAGGTATAGGTAATTCATTATTTCATTTAATTTTTTGTTTCCGTTGTGACAAGTATTCGGCAAATTAATTACCTCTTTGGTAAGTGGTTTTATTTAATAACAATAGATAACTATCAAAATTTAATCATGTTTATTGTTTTCATCATTTGTTGATACCTTTTTACATGTATTTTATTCATTAATTTCAGATAACAAATTAAACGTTTAAGTATCTAATGCCATCTGGAAAAACGGGAAATAAGTACTTTGTCTAAATTTGGTTAAATCTAAATCTAGTAAGTACCTATATTCAAGTGTATAATTAAAGTTATTTCAAACAACTTTATGTAATTATTCAAAATTATTTTAATTTGTTACAGTTTGCAGCAGAATATATTATAACAGGATACAACTAGAACACTTTGTGGAAGATTATCTATTGAATCCTTTCAGTTTTTATAAAAAAGCAGATCTTTGTGAGTAAAATTACCTATTTTATATTTTACGTACTTATGTACTACTTTTCTGTTAAAATAATATATTTTTGTTGTTGTTTTAGATTGCGGTGCAGACATAAAAGCACAGATTTTATTTAAAACTACTTACTTTACGAAGGCCTAATATCTTATCAAGTAAGTGACTTTTTTTAATATACATATTTTAAAATTTTACTCCATGATTTTAAATAAGTACTTATATTTTTTCTTTTTATTTTTTCAGCTTACAATAAGATTACTTAGCAAGGAATAAGAGATCCCGTGACATCCTGTGAGGTCCTGTGTGAAGCTGAGAATTACTGTCGAAAGAAGATCTAACATCCGTTACCGGTACGTCTTAAATTAGATATTTTTATATTTAGTATTAGACGTTAGAAAGTCTCATCTTATATTTTTCTATTGAACCTATTTAGTTACGTTTAGGTAGTGTAATACCTATATACTAAAAGTACCCATAGCTACATTTGAGGGTTTTTTGTCCAGTAGTGAAATTTCAGATAAATATTTCAATTTAAATTGTTTTTTTGTTTTCAAAAAGAACTCAAAATGCCTTTTTGCTCTGTTTGCAATATCAGTGTTAAAAAGAATCAATGGACTGGTCATTTACGTAGTAATAATCATAAAAATAATAGTACTACACCACTTTATGATAATGTTGAGATTATTAATTCTGCTTTTAAAGGTCGAATTGCAAGCTATAGATTTGTTGCATTGAATGATGAAGCTCGAAATTTACCATCACTTTTTTTAAATAATATTCGGAAACGTGTAGAATCCCTCATTAATCAGTCTTTAAAAGACCATACTTGTGTTAAAATTAATTTTGAGATTTTTGTGTCATTTCTTATGCCAAAAACCGATAAAGAAGAAGTAAAATCCTTCTTTACAAAAAATTATGTTATACATTTAAATTACATTTTTAATAAATTGTTTGAAGAAGTTACACAAATATTATTGAAAAAAATAAGTGAATTTCAGGAAAGAGATAGTGGTTGGACGTTTTTAAATAATTCTCATCTTGAAGTTAACATCAATAAATTTAAACCCTTAGCTGGATCTAGTTTTATCAAACTGCCTAATTATTTGAGTAAAAAAAAGGCATTAGTAAATATTCACAATAACGACAATTTTTGTTTCCTGTGGGCCGTGACAGCTGCTTTACGTCCTGCAAAAAAACATCCTGAAAGAGTTACATCTTATCCTCATTTTCGAAGTTTGCTAAATACTAATGATCTTAAGTTTCCTATTTCTTTTTCTGATATAGCTACATTTGAAACAAATAATCCTAACTTACGTATTTTCATTTATGGTTTAAGTAAAAATAATAGAGAAATAACAGGGCCATTATATAAATCTTTAAACAAAAGTGGTAAGCATATTCATTTGTTACTTTTAGAAAGTAACACAGCAACACATTATTGTTTAATAAAAAATCTGTCTCGACTTATCAGAAACCAAATAACCAAACATCATGGGAAAATATACTTTTGCGAAGAGTGTTTATTATTTTTTCCTTCTGTTGAACAAGTCGATAATCATTCTTGTGGGGGAACAGTAACTGTTTTACCTGAAAAAGGATCTTTTATGTCATTCAAAAATTATGAACGGAAACAAGATATACCTTTCGTAATTTATGCAGATTTCGAAACAATATTGAAACCTCTGAAGGATGATAATGACGTAACATGTAACACTGTAAAGCTGCAGCACCACGTGCCATCTGAGTAGTATATATATGGGGGTTCTAGCTCACTTTTGTGGTGGAGGAAGTGACGTAACTGGTGGAGGATGTGTAAGTACCTAGAGTGACGCAAGTAGCTGGAGTGACGTGGTCGGGGGCGCGGATGTGACGCCTTATCGGTCGCCCGCGCTACCGTGGGCTTCAGTTTTTGTGGTTGAGAACGTTGTGGTTTACGATATGAAAAATTTCTCACGCACATGTTCTATTACCTACATATTATAAAGGAATTGTATAAATACTTTGTGAATAATTTAAAAGCATGATAGTCGTGAATGCGCTCTAATAGCGAGCAAACAGAAATGTTCGTTTGTGAAGATTGTGATACGGTATTTAATAATTTAGATAGTCTGAAACATCACCAAACTTGTTGTGAGAAGAAGGAAAAAAACTGTAGTAAATTAAAGTATGCTTGCAGTTATTGTGATAAGTTATTTTCAAGGAAGGATGCGGTCAAACGTCACGTACGAACCTCTTGTATAAGAAACGAGGGGAGTAAAAAAAGAAAACATAAACGTTTTGATCACCAAACGACGACGACGACGACGACGATGGATGAAGAGCAGCTACCACCTCCCTCTAAGAGGGCTAAACAGATGTGTACTGTGTGTGATGTTCCAGTGAAAAATCTACATGCTCACCTGAGAAGTACGAGTCATAAAAATAAAATGACGGAAAGCATGATGAATAATGTTGAAATCATAAAGACTTGTTTCAAGTCGAGACTAGCATCGTATAGAGTGTATAGTAGTTCACAGTTGGTGCACGTCATACCTAGCGACTTTCTTGCAAATGTTGAGGATACTGTTTTGAGCCTGATAGAGCGGAAACGTATGGAGTTGAAGTCATCCATCAAGGTGAACCTCGAACTGTTTGGGAATTATATTAAGGAAACTAAGGAAGTGATCACCACAGATGTGAAGTCTTTTAACACAAGAAATAAAGTTATAGGTATGGTGGATGACATAAAGTCCATCTACGGTGAATTCGTTGAGGAGATTAAAACAAAGGCTGATGAATTCCAAGAGCGAGATAGTGGTTGGGCGATTGAGAAGGTTTTATATATAGAAATTAATATTAATAAGTTTTCGCCGCTTAAAGGTACGAATTACATCCCGTTACCGCTATGGATACAGAAAAAGAAAGCGTGCATCAACATAAAGAATCGCGATCAATATTGTTTCGCGTGGGCGATAGTGAGCGCACTCTACCCGACCGATAATAATTCTGATCGCATTTCTTCGTATCCGCACTATAGATCCGTTTTAAAATTGGATGGAGTAAATTTTCCGGTGAGTACACAGGATATACAGCTTATTGAAGAGTTGAATGGACTCAGTTTTAATATATTTGAAGTGGAAGAGGGAAAAATTGCTGGACCCATCTACGCATCGAAAAAGAAGAGGCAAACTCATATGAATTTACTTTATATTGAACATGGTGTGCGCGCTCATTATTGTTGGATAAAACATTTAAGTAGATTAGTACGCAGTCAAATATCAAATCATGCCAATGAAATGTTTTTTTGCAATTCATGCCTCTTGACGTTTATCAACGAGGAAAAGCTTCAAGCGCACGTGGCGGTCGGAGATTGTGCCGGTGTGAAGACATATATTCCAAAGCGGGGTGGGAATAAATTACGATTTCAAAATTATTCCAAGAAGATGCGTGTTCCTTTCGTAGTGTATGCCGATTTTGAATCAATACTCAGAGCAGTTGCCACCTGCTCTCCCGATCCAAAGTCTTCGTTCACCAATGTTTATCAAGTTCACGAAGCACACAGCTTCGGGTATTATATTAAATGTTATTATGATGATTCATTGAGTAAATATGTATCATACAGAGGTAAAAATTGTGCAAGTGAATTCATTACTTCGCTCGAGGATAATCTAAAACCGTATGCTGAACTACTGAATGAAATTGTACCGATGAAACCGCTAACGAGCTTAGAGCAAACTCAATTCGAGACAACCACCACGTGTCATATATGTGAAAATGAAATCGCAAATGATGATGTTGCGGTGATGGATCACTGTCATCTCACCGGTGAGTATAGAGGTGTAGCTCACCGCGATTGTAATCTTAACTATAAAATAAAAAAGGTTATACCAATAATTATACATAACCTTTCGCATTACGATGCGCATTTCATTATAGGTATGTTGAAAGAGCATAATGTTAAAATTATTCCGAGAAACAAGGAAAATTTCATTTCGTTTACGATAAAAAGTTGTGAATTAGATATCGAATTACGCTTCATTGACTCGTGTCGTTTTATGATGTCAAGCCTAGATAAATTAGCTTCGAATTTAAAGAGTTCTCAGTTTATAAATATAAACAAAAACTTTTCTCAGAGTCAAGCACATATTTTGAGACAAAAGGGAGTGTTTCCTTATGACTATATAAAAGATTGGGATAATTTAAATGAGACGGAGTTACCGCCTCAAGACAAATTCTATAACAATTTGAATAAATGTGCAATTACCGATGATGAGTATAGACACGCACAGACGGTGTGGAATACGTTTAACGTGAAGACTTTAGGGGAATATAGCGATATTTATCTGAAAACGGACGTTCTACTATTGACTGATGTGTTTGAAAACTTTAGGGAAGTCTGTCTTAACACATATCAGTTGGATCCTGCACATTATTACACCGCTCCCGGTCTAAGTTGGGACGCGATGTTAAAATACACCAAAGTGGAAATGGAACTTTTAACCGATATCTCTATGATAAAATTCATCTCAAGAGGTATTCGCGGTGGTTTGAGTGTTTGTTGTAAAAAACTCTCAACTGCAAACAATAAATATTTGAATACTGGTTACGATCCTACTAAAGAATCAAAGTACATAGTATATCTAGATGCTAACAATCAATACGGATGGGCGATGAGTCAATATCTACCGCTTAAAGACTTTCGCTGGTTGACGGAAAATGAAATTCGATATTTCAATGTATTGCATCATGATAATAATGGGATTAAGGGATATTTTTTAGAAGTGGATTTGGTGTACCCGGAAAATCTGCATGAGCTCCATAACGATCTACCGTTTTGCTCTGAAAACCGCGTGCCAGACTATATCGGTTCTAAAGAGAACAAACTGATTGCCTCACTTCATGATAAGAAAAATTATG
The DNA here is from genome assembly GCA_947563765.1 of Anarsia innoxiella. Taxonomy (NCBI): domain Eukaryota; kingdom Metazoa; phylum Arthropoda; class Insecta; order Lepidoptera; family Gelechiidae; genus Anarsia; species Anarsia innoxiella. The sequence goes on from OX387401.1 coordinate 486,294, forward strand.
TGATTCACTATGTTAACCTAAAACAAGCTATGAAGCACGGTATAAAGCTCGTTAAAATACATAGGATCTTGATGTTTACGCAAAAACCTTGGTTAAAAACCTACATCGATTTGAATACTCACATGCGAGCGACGTCAAAAAACTCTTTTGAAAAGGATTTCTATAAGCTGATGAACAACGCTGTGTTTGGGAAAACCATGGAAAATGTCGATAAGAGAGTTGATGTTCGTCTCGTCAACAAATGGGAGAGTCAACGGAAGCGATTAGGTGCGCGTGCACTGATAAGCCGTTTAAATTTTCACAGCAGCGCAATAATTAACGAAGACCTCGCAATAATACAGATGAGTAGGAATAGTGTCACGTACGATAAACCTATTTATGTAGGTTTTACCGTGCTAGAGTTGTCAAAAACGTTAATGTATGAATTTCACTATGATTATATGCTGCCGAAATTTAAAGAGAATATAAATCTTTTGTATACCGACACCGATTCATTTATATACGAGATGAGAACCGATAACTTTTACGAGGATATTAAACGTGATTTGAAACAGAGGTTTGATACATCAGATTATCCCCCTGATAATAGATACAACTATCCGTTGCTAAATAAGAAAGTAGTGGGAATGTTTAAGGATGAATGTTCGGGTGTGATTATTAAGCAGTTTATCGGTATACGATCAAAATGTTATTGCGTGATCAAGGATGATCATGAGATTGTTAAAAAAATAAAGGGTGTAAAAAAGAGCGTTGTGAAAAATGAAGTGAGTCATCATGATTTCATTGCATGCATCGCGAATAGAAACGAGAACGTACAGTACAGGGAGATGAATGTTATAAGGAGTAAACTACAAACCCTGTACACTCAAACCCTGAATAAAATGGTGTTAAGAAACTTTGACGATAAGCGATTCACTATCCCTAATGAAACGTACAAAACTCTCGCCTGGGGACATAGAGATATAAATCGTTATTACTTTATTTAGATATCTATTTTGAAATTACGCAATCTAGACGGTAGTGATAACAAACAATGTATGTCGTTGCGGTTACAATCTATAATTTTAAGGTTTGAATATAAAGTAAAAAAATTAATTAGATAAGAAAAATATTATAATGTACTTAGTTATAAGTTAAAAATTTTGTATTAAAAAAGTTTTTAGTATGTAAGATGGGTGTGTTATGTAAATGAAAAATAAACAACATTTGTAATAATTATCATTCATTATTTATTTCGTGAATAAATGTCTTACACCTAATGCTATAATTTCTAAATCTACAATAGAATTCCGATCACATCTCTCCTCGAGGATCGTCCGAGTCGCTTGAAGGGTGGTCGGTTGTATTTTGCGTAGGTGCTTCTCGAAAAAGTTGATTCGATTCTCGTAGGCCGGCCGAAGTTGCTTATGAAGAAGATTGATCCGTTGCGTTATACACGGTGCAATGTTCAAAATACTAAACCACTTCTCATAGTTTATTGTGATTGAGGTTTGGAAATTGTTAGAGAAGATTAGCATATAACGATGATCATTCATAGATAGAATTAGATCAAATCTTCCGAGCCCGGTGGCAGCGGCGACGGTAGTCGATGGTAGTGATGCAATAGGTGCGTTGATACTGCACGAAAGAAAACTTGTAATAATTTCCTTATTCTTCACAATAATGGAAAACCACTCGTCCGCGCTGAGCTGAAGAATTCCACAAAAATCTATTTTCACCTCCAAATCTTGGTTGAGATACAGGGAGATGTAGAATCCATTTTCTAGATCGTAGTGTGATTTTGCATAGGTACACTGATCATTCCATAATGAGCCATCATCAGCACTCATTATTGGAGGAGATAAAAGGTGGTGATAATAAGCCATGAGGAGACGTAGACACACGGTGACAGTTGGTCACAGACTAATTCAATTTCTATTATTTTATTATTGTGAAATCTTTCTTACACTTCCTGAGAGTATGCTATACTCGAAGAGTGCGTCGTTTATTATCAAGCAATACGCGCTGGTGTTGCCAGGAACATTATTGGAAAATTCCATTTCCAGTTTCACATCGATTGCACCACCACCGGTTCTAGTACTATCGTTCTGTCGCGATGTGTCAATAACAATCAGCGGGAACTTGGTTTTGAAGTGTGATGTACTCACTTCCGGTCTCACCTCCCGCACTCCATAATATTCTCTTTGAAAATTCACAAACGCATCGTAAAGCAGTGAGTACGAGTTTTTCTCAAAGTTGGCTGCAAACGCTTCATAGGGAAAGTATTGAGAGTTTAGATATACTCTACAATTTGTTAGATTGCAATGATCGAAATGACTCATATCCTTATTCTTTTCATTCTTTCGAGCCGTTTGCAATCCGATAATGATGAAACGTGGTTTCTCCATTTCTGTAGCGGTTTTTATCGACCATACATGTTTTTGTGATGTTGGTAATAGTGGATATTCATAGAGGTCCCAAGTGCGGAACGCTAAAGGAATAGGTACATTCTTCTCCACAATGGACATGAGACGAAGTTTTTCTTCATCGCACACCTTGATGGTGGGCACACGCCATACTATGCGCGAAATCTCAATAGATATTTCCTTACCCACCGCACAAGTGGCTGCATTCAAATTGGTACTGGATCGGTTGAGAATTAGCTCATGCTTAGCGTTCATTATAACTTTCTTATAGTCCTCGGCGAATCCTAGGAAATGTGAGAGTGGTATTGAAAAACTGAAATCACCATCGGTAATGGCTGCTATAGCACCCGTGTTCCAACAAGCGTTTTCCAAGGCATGTTCAGATCCTTTGGTGTAGGAGAGAAGTCCCTTCATGGTGGTGGTGATACCGCAGTTTCTCGATCTGTCCACTTCCACACCGTTAAGTTCATAGCGAATCTCTTGAAACAGAAAAGCTGGTGCGTTGTTCACGAATACGGTATCACTGTTCACTTTTCCTTCTACAAGTAGATAGCTCTCGCTTGGCAGTACGATTAAGTCTTGTCTATTGATGCATATACGAATATCATCGTTGTTATTAAACGAGTTATGATATGGATTGTATGAGTGAATCTCAACGCTTTCTATACTCTCATCGAAATGCACTTTTTCAGTGATATGTAAAACTGATTTTGAAGGCATAGTATTGACGACGGCGGCAGCGATGATGTTTATGAAACTACTTTTAATTTAAGCGCTTTTAGAAACAACTTATTTTCCTTAGATAATTCTTTTTTATATTTTACCGATGTCTCTTGTAGTGATGATGATGATGTTGATGTTGAAGGATATGTACTCGCTGCTGACGCTTGCACGCTTTGACTGATCCCATTCTGATATACACCATCATTTTTATAGACTATCATTGTGATGATTATGAAGTGATGGGTGTTCTTCTAATATGAAGCCTCAAGGATATATTTTCACCTCTAAAATTAACGAGATTATCGTGCTCGTTCACAAGACGTACGTTAATACGATTAATAGTAGTACCCTTTACTGGTAGGTATACAACGTTCGAAGGACACTCGATTATTTGATAGCCGGGCGGTACGGAGGGTGAAAATTCGTGTAATACGTGAGCGGGTCTTTCGTTAATGAATGAAGCCTCTATTATGCTACACTCTACTCTTATAGTGTTTGTGCTCAATATATTGATCGGTTTATCGGATAAATGTATCTTACCCGGCTCAAGAACTCGCGGTGAGAAACCGAGCAGAGAACCGATACTATTCCGTCGATTGAAATAGATGTCTAGTTTTGGAGAATACACCATACACTGAGACGTGTTCATATTAGCCTCCATATCGATTAAATCGTAGGCGTCCTTCGATTGTTTTGATATTTCACTATTTATATATTTGAATATATCGTTCACCTCATAAGCGCCCTCAGGTACTTCTATTACGTTTTCTCCATAGTGGAATAGATTATTATGCTTATCAATGTTCGGTATCGAATTGTATGTCTTCAAATAAATCAATCCACACTCAAACTCGCCATTCTTCAACTCTATCGCAGGCATATAGTCCGCAGATAACTCAGATGATTCACCGCTAAGCGTAATAGAAAATGATGATGACATTGTTAGTATGTGTACCCAAATGACGTCGTCGTCGTCGTCGTCGTTATCGTTATCGTCACCACTACGCTACAGCACACACGCATGCATATAAAAGGTTGATAAGGGAATGAAACATGTATTCGCTTATTCATCTATTTATTTGTGAAATAACGTTTCATATTATACAGAAACATTAAACATAAATGTCCGCAGTTTACTTGATTTTCCTTTTGAAGATTTGTATAGTTATATTCAATATTAATCCTATCACCACTCCTCTTCATGTATAGGGGAAACTCTTTAAACGGTCTCAGATCGCCGAAACTGTCGAAGAATATACATCGATTTCCGATTTTAGCGTACGCCACCCAGTGAGTACCCACCCCCCTTATCGTATCCAAGTTGATGACACCGCACTCGTTGAGCCACGGTTTACCATGATGCGGAAGAGTGTCTCTCATGAATACACCTCTAAAGTAAGGAATTTTCAGTCTGCGTACACACTTCACTATGTCGATGTCGGTGAGAGGTTTATTCCTCGGCGGTAGAAGACGATGATGTTCGTCATCATTATTGTTGGCGGTGGCGGGGAGGGGGTACATTTTCAGTTTTTTGGAGAGTACGGACTTAAATACAACCCCATACCTTGTTTGTATGGTCGAAGGTATAATCCTTTACCGACTTTTTGTTCACCCTGTTTTTTCTTCGAGATCATATCATAGATATTTTTAGCTGCGGTGGTTACACCACCGGCTAGGGTACCGGTAGCGGCTAAAGCGCCCAACAGTGGTATCAACGGGATAAAACCGCCCGTTTTCGGTAAAGGGATCACTCGAGGGGTTCTTACGAAGCGGTTTTTGATTGTTTTACGGGCCGCTTTCATAGCGGTTCTCAGTAGGCTGTTCTTATCAACCGATTGCTTTTTCCGACTGCACATGTGTTTCTTTACAGCTCGCCGACTGTTTTGCACCACTTTAGCGAATGATATACCCATACCCCGCTTCACCTTGAACTTCATGATTTTGTTAACAGCAAAACCGGCCGCTCGTTCCCCAAAGCGAGCGGTTTTATCGCGAAACCGTTTCTCCGCTTCCGCCGCCAACTCTAAATCCGCTCGATGCCGCGCCTCCAATGACGATGGGTTGTTTGCGTAGGCGATATCGTGACGTTTGCACGCCTCGTCCAGCTGATTGATTCCCTTGTCGCCACGTAACAGTCGTTCACGTAGTTTAGTGCCGGGTCCGCAATAGTTGTAATTGGGGAGATGTAATTCAAAAGGTAAATTATTTATCAAACTGTTGACAAATCCAGCACCTCTTCTCGATTGATGTTCTCGATTGAATGAAACACTTCTACTAGGTACTAACATTTTTATACGCTAAAACATCCGTAGGATAATTCTCTTCTTGAGAACTTTCAACCGTTTCTTTGATATCAACCTCTTGTTGTTGTAGTTGTTGTTCTTTCTTTTTTCTTATACAACCGGTACAGCTTTTACGTATATTAGGTCCGCCGTAATCCACTTGCGTTGCGTTTGGATCGGAGGTATCCCAAAACTCGTGTTCTTGACAGCAAAAGTACTCACTAATCTCAGGGTCGTTTCGCAAGTGCTCAGGTAGATCGTCCTCAACTTTATACAATTGATTGCTGAATGTTTTCAAGAGAAATCCTTTTGATATACCTTGCAAATCTTCTTTGGTAGGTAGTGGTTTATCTTCTCTTAAACTAAAAATAGAACTAAACATTTTGATGGATGAATTGGTATTTATTCACGATGTAAAAATAAACACATTCATTCGCGTACCGAGAGCACATAAGAATGAAGTTTAAAGTGCAACCGACGCGTTTAAATGTAAAAATTTGGAGCTTTAAAAATGAAAAAGGTGGGAGCGATGATGGTTGGGGGGAGGAGGGTAAACATGGTGCACTACTGCCTTCCAGTATTAGATGTTTGATTTGCGGACCATCCAACTGTGGTAAAACAAATGTATTACTCACCCTCCTCCTTGATCCGTCTGCTGTAAAGTATAAATCAGTTTATTTGTATTCCAAATCTCTACTTCAACCAAAATATATATTCCTAGATGAAGTCTTTAAACGTGTAGATGGATTAAATTTTTATAAATGTTCTGAAAAAAGTGAAGTGGTTCCACCCGAAGACGCTGAACTGAACAGTGTCATCGTATTCGATGATGTAGCGCTTGAGGATCAAGAAGCGATACGTCAATACTTTTCTATGGGTCGTCATCGAAACATGGAGTGTTTTTATCTCTGTCAAACGTATAGCAAAATACCTAAACAGCTAGTGCGTGATAATGCAAACCTGATTTTACTCTTCAAACAGGATGATTTAAACTTGCGACACGCTTACGATGATCACGTAAATACAGATATGTCATGGGAAAAATTCCATAAAATTTGCAGACGCTGCTGGAAGGAACGCTTTTCTTTTATTCTCATCAACAAAGATTGTGAAATGAATAGGGGACGTTATCGTAAAAATTTTGACAATTTCATCTCACTTAACGACGATGATGATGATGATGATGAGTAGCTATAAAAGCATCATTTTTCTTAAAGATCTAACATTATACCGTCATGTCTAGTTCGGAACGGATATTTGGTGATAAACAGTTGAAACGAAAACTCATTACTTCAGTCAAGGCGGTTAAAGCTAAATTAAAAGCAATTCAAAATAATGATTCATTGCTTACGGAATCGCTTGAGAAAACTTTTAAACCAATCACTGAACCGCTCAACTCACTGCTGCTAAGTAATAACAAGTTGGAACATGCAAATGAAAAAACAAAAATCAAACTTGAAAATAAATCTAAAATAAAAACTGAAAGTAAATTTGATAAGAGTGATGATGATAACGATGAATCTGTTAAGAGTGAACATGAACATGAAGAAAAAAGTTTTGGAGAAAATACTGATGATGATGATGATAGTGTATACGAAGAAACTTTACAGCTATCACCGGTACCATCTCCACAACCACCACCACCACCACCACCATCAAAAACAGCAACAGGTCCACCGTCGTCGATGAACATAAATCATCAATTATTACAGAGACACATTGATCATCGTAATAAACAGGGAACGCTCGCACAACCCCAATATGATGTTATATATTTTGATAAAGAGAAAGCGTTTCTCGGTAGGGAAGCTGTATATTTCATAGATGACTTTGAAAACATACAGATTGCGGGTAAAAAGTATAAACTAACTCCAGGATTCGCTGAATTACTCTTTCAGAAACATCCTAATGCTAAACTGATTAATTCAAAAGATAAGGAAAATTTTAATAGGGTTTTGAGCGTGACACACGCTCATCGACGTAATTTTGAACCCGGTGGACAAGTGGTGGGACATAGAGGTGAAAAATATAAAAAATATATCAAGAAGCAAACCGTCACCTCACCATCATCGCTATCATCATCCTCATCGATGACTGCACTATCAGAAAAACATGGAAAAGGTATATCTTTAACATTGAAGCAGTTTCATCCTAAGACGGATTATGTTTATTGGGATGATCCGAATGAGTTGGTTGCTAGACTACGTTTACTTATCGCATCGCAAAATGCTGGTAACAGCGGACATGAAAATGAGATTAATTCAATAATCGAAGAACTCGTTGAAGCAGGTATTATTATAAGATAAAAAACGATGTTCAACTGAGCGCATTATCATAAACAACATGCCCGTCAACAAGTTTGGTCATTACTTATATAGCGGTAATTCCAAAGAATATTCAGAATTCGAAGGTGGTAACAGTGGAAGAGATAAACGCATCATCGATTGTAAAAATAAACGAATTACATCTATCGCTAATGGTGTGCGTAAGAATGATGCTATCACTAAAGATCAACTAGAAGTTAACTTTAATACATGTTTAACAAAGATTAAAACCAATAAAGCGGAAATAGCTAATCTACAGAAACAATTGGAGTTACTTAAGAAAATAATAGAATCGAAAAAGAACATAACATCTTCTAAAAACATCAAAGAGAACGTTGGTGGTGATAGTAAAAAGAGGAAAATCGAATCTAAGCCCGTAATTACAACACCGACGTCAACGGAGGCGGTGAAGTCGTCGCCGTCGTCGTCGTCGTCAACGTTGGCAAACACCGCGACGGCGATAAAAAATAGATTACGAAACTGAATTATGAGTAAAGCTCAAGTGGTGAGAGAAATATATAAATATGCTAGGAAGAATTTTCCTCGACGACGATTCATACAGAAAGGATTGGATGATACCTGGCAGATAGATCTTATCGATATGCAAAAATACGCTAGAGAAAACGCCGGTCACAAATACATACTGGTTTGTATAGATACTTTCTCGAAATTCGTCTGGGCGCAGCCGTTGAAGACTAAAAAAGCTGAAGAAGTCACAAAGATGATGATGAGAATCCTTCAAAACTCGCAAAAGAGAAAACCTAAAAATGTACAGTCAGATGATGGTACTGAGTTTTTCAACACTAAATTCCAATCGCTAATGGAAAAGTATAATATTAATCACTACTCTACGTTTAGCGTTAAGAAAGCTTCTATAGTGGAAAGACTTATTAGAACACTCAAAAATTGGCTTTGGCAACACTTCAGTTTGAAAGGTGTCTACAAATGGATCAACTATTTGAGTAAACTGTTGGAAAAATATAACAATAAAGTACATCGTACTATCGGCATGGCGCCTAAATCTGTCAACCGGAACAATGCAGATAAACTTTTATCAGGAGTGTACAATCACATCAAGGTTAAAGCACGCAACAAGTTTAAGGTTAACGATAATGTGCGAATAAGTAAATATAAATCAGTATTTGATAAGGGTTACACCGGAAACTGGAGTACGGAGATATTTCAAATAGTCAAAGTGCAAAATACTAACCCGCCCACATACCTACTTCAAGACACTAAGCGTGAACCGATCATGGGTGCTTTCTATGAGCAAGAGTTGCAAAAAGTGAAAGATTCAGATGTCTATCTCGTGGAAAAGATATTGAAGCGGAAAGGTAATAAAGTCTACGTTAAATGGTTGGGGATGAATGAAAAAAGTTGGATTGATAAAAACAATAAAGTGTTATGATTTCAGCTGTTGTGAAATACCTATGTAATACTTCATGTACCTACGTGTCAATACGTGTCATCTGTATTTTTTCTTTATGTAGTAAATAGTACCTATTTGTATTGTATAGCATTGCAGGATTTATAATGTTGAATAAAAAACTAAAAGTAAGTTACGTTATTTCATTTTTATTACTTATCAGTGTGAATATGAGCACGTTCACATTGGGAACAATACGTCTTCTTCTAATGCTGGAACTTCAACCATTTCCCTCCTCCTTCCCGACATATTTTGAATTATTGAAAAACACCGTTAGCAGGATTATATTCGATAAAATCATGTTTAAGTATTTACTCCACTACTGTAATCTAGAACTATCAAATCTACACTGAGATTCTCAATAAATTCAACGTAAAACGAAATCTCACACACATCTGCTGAATCACTCTTTTCATACACGTGCAGGATGCACCCACTCAATTCCTTCATCGATTACAACAATGTAACTTCATTGTAAAGCTCTAACCACAGCACCACTGCTATTACTGATAAGAATTTGGTTCACATGCACATTCATCGGTAGGTAGGTATTATTTCGACTCGATCAAACAGAAAAAATAAATCTTTTTCTTCAATGTAAAACAGTTGTTGTTAACACGTCGAAGGACATTTTATTTAGCTCCTTATCTTATAGTAGGTACATTTGATGACGTGATAGATTATATTATATATGGTGAACACTATACCATATTCATCACAAACGTACATTTTATAAGCGTAAAAAATATTAACATCTACCTAAACGGTAGCGCAGGCGACCGATACGGCACCACATCCGCGCCCCCGACCACGTCACTCCAGCTACTTGCGTCACTCTAGGTACTTACACATCCTCCACCAGTTACGTCACTTCCTCCACCACAAAAGTGAGCTAGAACCCCCATATATATACTACTCATCTGCCTTTGCCTATAACATTGTCTCTTCCATTGATCCAAATTTTACACGATTTAGAAAATACCGTGGCGAAGACTGTGTAGAAAAATTTATTAAATTATTACTTGAAGATGCATCCGAAATCTATAATTTGTTAACCACAACAAAACCAATGATATTCACTCAAACAGATGCGCTTAATTTTGAAAATGCTTTACGCTGCCACATTTGTGATAATTTTTTGTGGAGTAATAAAGTCCGAGATCACTGTCACATTACAGGACAGTATCGCGGCGCAGCACATGCACATTGTAATTTACTTTACAAAATTCCTAAATTTCTTCCTATTTTCTTTCATAATTTATCTGGCTATGATTGCCATTTATTTATTAAAGAATTAGGTGAAATGAAAGGAAAAATCACAATTATTCCTAAAACGAAGGAAAAATATATTTCTTTTTCCAAATTTATTTCTATTAATGACCAAGAATTTGTTCATGTTCGGTTTTTGGATTCATTTAATTTTTTAGGCGCGAGCTTAGATAAACTAGCTAAATCAATGTCAAAAGACGACTTTGTTTGTCTGCGACAACACTATCCTACTGAGAAACAGTTCAATTTATTAACTCGTAAAGGTATATATCCTTACGATTATATTAATTGTTGGGAACGATATGAAGAGACAGTATTACCAGCAAAAGCTTGTTTTTTCAATTCAATAAATAATGAACACATTTCTGATGAAGATTATGAGCACGCTTTGTCTGTGTGGTCAAAATTTAACTTGAAAAATTTAGGTGATTATACTGACTTATATTTAGAAACAGATGTTCTTTTGTTAACTGACATATTTCAAAACTTCCGAAAAACTTGTAAACGTCATTATAAACTAGATCCAGCATTTTATATAACGGCTCCGAGCTTATCATTCGATGCAATGTTGTTAAAAACTGAAATTAAACTCGAGCTTGTTTCCGATGTAGAAATTATCAGAATGATTCAAAATGGTATCAGGGGTGGTGTATGTATGTGTTCTCATCGTAATGCTGTTGCTAATAATAAATACACCAATGACTATGACGAAACAAAGCCTGAAACTTTCATTGTCTATTTAGATTGCAACAATCTTTACGGTTTTAGTATGTGTCAATATCTACCTTACGCCAATTTCAGATTTTTAAACCAACGTGAAATTAATGATTTAACTATTCAAAATATTGCTGACGATAGTCCATGGGGATTCATATTAGAAGTTGATCTTTTTTATCCAGATTATTTACACAAAACTCATGACGACCTCCCATTTTGTCCTGAGAAATGTATTCCACCTGGCGGCAAAACTAAAAAGCTGATACCTAACTTGTATAATAAATATAAATATGTTATTCATTATATTCATCTCAAAAAATGTCTCGAACATGGTTTAGTATTACGTAAAATTCATAGAGTAATTACATTTAAACAAAGCCCTTATTTAAAAAAGTATATTGAATTAAATACACAACTTCGACAACAGGCTAAAAGTAATTTCGAGCAAGATTTTTTTAAATTATTGAATAATAGTGTTTTCGGGAAAACGTTAGAAAATAGTGAACATAGAGTTAACGTTCATTTAGTTAATCAATGGACAGATGTAAATAATAAAACAAAAAAATCATTACAGGCAGAGCGTCTGGTGGCTAATCCCTTCTTTCATAGTGCTTCTGTGTTCACCGAAAACTTAGTTGCGATACAAATGAAACCTGACCAAATTATATTAGATAAACCTATTTACATAGGTTTCACTGTCTTAGAGCTTTCAAAAAGTCATATGTATAATTTTCACTACAACGTAATTAAACCTATTTACAAAAATAATGTAAAATTATGTTATATGGATACTGATTCGTTTTTGTATTTATTATCTACACAAGATTTTTTCCTAGACTTAAAAAATAAGTTTCTTCGTTATTTTGACACTAGTAATTATAGCCTTCAGAACACTTGGAATCTACCACTCATAAATAAAAAAGTCCCTGGTCTTTTTAAGGATGAAATGGGGGGTAAAATAATAACAGAGTTTGTTGGATTGCGATCCAAACTTTATTGTGTAAAAATATGTGATAAAAAAGTAATAAAAAAGGCAAAAGGTGTAAAATCATCTGTTGTACGAGATCTTAATTTATGCGATTATAAAAAAGTTCTTTTTGAAAACGAAATTATTAAGAAAAAAAACATATTATTCAAGTCAATAAAGCATCAAATTTTTACACAAAGTGTAAATAAAGTAGCATTGTCTTCTAATGACGACAAACGATTTATATGCAGTGATAAAATACAAACCAGAGCATGGGGTAACGCCTCAACTTTTAACTGTGATAATGATGATAACTAATGTAGCGTAGGTCCAATATGTGTAAGGTTGTTACACTGTAATTTTAATTATTGTTTAATATTTTGAATTTTGAGTTACATTGTAAAATTAATATTTCTCTATAAGTAAGTAGGTAATAATATATTTTTTTGTATTCTTGTAAGTATTAAATTTCATAGAGGTAACTCCTAAATATCTAGTCAGTACTATGTTCATAATAATAAGCCATAGTTAAATACCTAGCAACTAAGCAAATTGTATTTATCGAAATAAAATAAATTATAGGTATATCTTTAAACTTGTGTTTGTTTTTTAATAATTTATTTTTTATGTCAAGTCAATGACCGGTTATAAAACGTAAGGTACCTACCAAACGAAGTATATTTTTTGCAGAATTTACATAACCTACATAAGCGCACTTATATTTTAAGACGCTTAGCTTGCAAATTACGAAACACTATTCTAAACAGCTAAATAACTTATTTTTTATTTGCTTTCATTGAGCAAAGACATAGTGATAGATTCTCGAAGTGGTAAGTTGATAAATACCTTTGTAAAAATATAAATACACCTTATTATTGTTTTTAATATTTTTTTAAACAAAGCTTACAAATTGCCTATTTTGTTTTAAAGTAAATATACTTAGGTACATATTTGTTAATTCTCCTATCATTATTTTAGGTACTCATCGTCATGGTATATTGAAGTATAATACACTATTTTGATTTACAGAACATCCAACATGTCAACCGAAAACACATCAGTCATGTTTGAGCAATACGCGCAAGATCCATTGGCTAACTTCGATGAGGATTTCCCAGATCTAGCGAGACTGCAGCGGGAACCTAAGAAGAGGAAGCCCACTAAACGTAACGTACGTGAAAATGGCAGTCACAATACGCCGCCGAACAAAACGACTCGGAAAGAGATCTCATCGTACGTAATTAACAGACAGAACTGTCAAGGTTACCGCATGATCCGAATACAGGTGCTGGATTTGCAAACTGATCCTCCAGAATTAGATGGTGGATCCAACGATGTGGAAAACGTTGTAATGGAGGCGCAGTACATCGTGCGAAATAACGGATACGATGACGTCATGGAGCAGACGGAGGAGTTGATTGAAAAAATATCAGCAAAAATATGTTATAATAATTAATAAATAAGATAATAAATAACTCCCATTTTGTTTTTGTTGTTTGCCCAGTTGCTTAATAGTATTTTTTATTAATTTCAAATTTTAAAAGTTATACCTCAATTAAACTCAAAAAAATATTTAAAATGTTTATTATTATTTGATACATTTTGTTACACAAACTTTATCTTAATTTGTTTTTACCTTTATATTAACAGAATAAATTGAAAGCAGACATATTATTATCAAAATACCATTTTCTAATAAAAATCACATTTCTTAGAGCACACGATTTCGCATGATTAAAAATACAATGTTTCACATTTTTACTTTCACAGTAAATATCATACAATTTCACAAGACAAGGGCATCCTTTTTCACCCAAATCTATAACTTCACAATTTTCACACAGTTCTTTCACCCACTTTACTTTTTCTTGCCCTTTTGTCAAAATTTTTTTATTAACGAGATAAGGAAGTATTATACGTTTAAATTCTCGGTAATCAATAAATCCTTCACTCCAATATATGCCCATATGAGATTCAATCCATTTCACTTGTTTTTTCTCTTCTTTGGTTAAATTGTTAAACAAATACGGTGGTTTGATCAAAAAAGTTTGAGTAAGTTCTGTTGTTGCAATAGCTAATTCTTTTATAATAAATTTATTGTGCATGTCTTTAAATCCTTGCACGTCTACTATAATCATATCCGGTTTCATGATATTTTTTTCACGATGTTGCTGAGTGGTTTGTACTCTATTATACAATCGTTAAGAATAAGGCAATACGCAGAAGTTTGATCTGGTATTTCTTGCTCACTTTCTATTTCTACGCGAACATCAACGACTGGACCCGTTTTGATGTTTTCAGATTGTCTGGAACAGTCGATCACAAAAAACGGAGCTATCTCTTTAAACTCCTTTGCGTTTAATAAAGGTTCTGTGCGACGTCCGTAATACGACTGTTGAAAACGTGCGTATTGTTCATATAATAAAGCAATTCTGTCATTAGAAAAACTAACATTTAAATTTTCGTATGGATAATAAACAGAATTTAGGTACACTCGAACGTCACGTAAATTACAATTATCAAATCTCGACATATCCATCAGACCATTATTTTTTCTACCAGTTTGAAGACCAACTATTACGTAACGAGGTTTTTCTATGTGTGAAGATGTTTTTATAGACCAGGTATGTTTTGTAGTTTTAGGTAAGAAAGGATATTCATAAAGATCCCAGTTCCTAAATGTTAATTGGAGAGACCTATCTTTGTCGAGTATTTTAAGCAAGTTAATTTTTTCTCTATCCGATACTTTTACATGCGGCACACGCCAGATGATTTTGTTTATTAGAATAGAATCAACCACCTCACCGGTGTTAAGTTGCACTGCATTCAAATTAGTGTTGCTACGGAGTAATATCAATTCATGTTTACAGTTTATTATTACTTTTTTATAATCTTCCGCAAACCCAAGAATATTACTCAAAGGAATAGAAACGGAGAAATTACCACTTTGAGTATTTTTAAACCCATCAATATCCCATCCCCAAGCTCTGGACATTTTAGATTCACTTTCATTCATAGATAATATAGATTTCATTGTTGTGGTGATGCCAGCGTTCTTAATTTTATCTATCTCGATCCCATTTAACTCATAGCGTATGTCTTGGAACAGAAATAACATTGGATTATTAGTAAAATGAACGCTAGGAGCCAATTCTTTCGAATCGCGGCTCTTCTGCACGAGTACAGTTCCTTCCAGATACAATGTACTTGCTGATGGTAACACGTATAAGTCCTGTTGGTTGATAGGTATTCGTATTTCATCGTTCCTGTTGAAACTTGTTATGTAGGGTTTGTAAGAATGGTATTCAATACCGTCAACGGTATTATCATAAACAGGAGTTGATAACACATCTAAGATATTCATTTTAGTAAACCGATGGATTTCAGAAATTGAATATTTTCTTTGTTTAATTTACGAACGTTTTTATTTGTCCGTGTGACTTTGTTACTGGTCTTTTTACAACTAATAACTTTTGTTTGAATGCTGTGATATTTATTATAATCAATCATTTTCTTCTGAGATGTAGGTACAATTGTATTTCTTCGCCTCGTAAATTTAGCAAGTTGTTATTTATATCCAATAATCTTATTTGAACGTTATTTATTATATTTTGATTAACCGGAAAGTAAATCGCGTTTTTCGGTACTTCGATGATTCTGTATCCAGGAGGAACGTTAGGTGCAAACTCGTGAATTATATGACTTTGTTGGCCGTTTATGTATGAACCGCTCACTATGTCACATTCAACTCGCACCACGGTCGTAGACAAAATGTTGACTGGATATTCAGACACATGTAATTTATTTGCTTCTAAAATTTTATCACCGAAACCCAATAATCTCCCAATAGAATTTGGTTTTGTAAAATTTATATTTTTTGTACAGTATAAACTCGTCTTTAAAGTATTATTGTTACACAGTAAATTTATGGTGGCGCCTTTAATGTTCGACTTTATAAAATCACTGATATCCTGTAACTCATACGCTCCATCAGGTATTTCAATAACTTCACTCTCATCGTAATAAAATTTATTATTTCGATAATCTATGTTTGGAATAGAATTAAATGTAGATAAATACAATAAAGCGCACTCAAATTCGTCTTCCAGTTGTAGTGTCGGTGAATAATAAGTTGACAACGTGGAAGAGTTTCCGGTTATTGACAGCGTGAAAGACATTTTGCAATTGATATAAATTAAACAGAAACATTCGTTTTATAGTTTATTTAAAAAAATCATACAAAAATTTTAAACATAAGTGACCGCAATTTACAGTGTTAAATCTTTGGTGTGTGGTATAATTATAATAAATTTGACAATTATTGAAATATGATATAAGTTCTAAAGGAGGTTTTAAATCGCCGTAACTATCGAAATATTCACAGTAATTATTAATTTTGACATAAGCTACCCAATGTGTTCCTTCGTTGCATGAATTATCTAAGTTGACTACACCACATTCACAGCGTTTGATCTTTTTTGGTAACGCGTCCCGCATAAATACACCCCGAAAATATGGTAAACCACGGGCTGCAGTTTTTATATCCACATCAGTGAGAGCACGATTAGGTAGCTTGGAATTTAGTTTTTTGAACAATCGACAAATAGTCCATTTCCCTTTTTATACGGTTTAATGTATAAACCTTTGCCAAGCTTTACAGATTCCATTGCTCTATTATGCCGCTCTGCTTCACGTATATTTTGTTGGGCTGCTTTATAGTCATTGACTGTCTTAGCTATTCCAGCCGCTCCGCCTGCTAGCGAACCCAGCGCTGACAAACCAGCAAATATGGGTATCAGTGGTAAAACCCCACCTGTCTTAGGCAAAGGAATGATTCGAGGCACTTGTATTTGTTTACATTTAGGGTAAAGTTTCTTTGCTGCGAAATATGCTAACTTAGCTATATTTTTTGAGCCCTTGAGTTTACTTTTTTTTATATTCGAACGAATTTTTGAAATAAAGGACTTAAAGGATTTTAACCCAGCACCTGTTTTTAATTTGGTTTTCATAATTTTGCTAACTAACCAAGAAGCCATTTTTTCTCCTTTACCAGCATCCTTAGACTTAACTCGTTGTTTTGCCATATTGAGTAATTGTAAGTCAGCTTTATGTCGACTCGATATATCTAAATTATTAGCGTACGCTATATCGTGTTGTTTGCAAGCTTCGTCCAACTGGTTAATACCTTTGTCACCACGTAATAAACGTTTTTGCAATCGGGTTCCCGGTCCACAATAGTTATAACCCGGTAAATGTAATTCAAACGGTAAGTTATTTATAATACTATTGACAAGTCCGCCACCTTGCATTGCTTAAAGTATTCTGATATTTTTTTGAAGTAGTGTACAATTTATAATACGTTATTATATTTAAAATTCTGATATCAACGTATAAGATTTTTTCTCTCTATCCAACTATTTTCACTATTATCTAATCCAAGCCACTTAACATACATTTTATTGCCCCTTTTCTTCAAAACTTTTTCTACAAGGTAAATATCAGGAAAACAAGTCTTTTGAAGCTCTTGTTCATAAAATGCTCCTGATATTATTTGTTTTCGTTGATCTTCGATGTGGTAAGTTACTGGATTAGTATTGTTCACACTTGTAACTTTGAAAATTTCAGTGGACCAGTTAGGGGTGTAACCCTTTTCAAAACAATTCTTATATTTACTAACTCTTACATAGTCACCTATTTTAAATTTATTTTTCTTTGTTTTCGGTTTATTTAATAATACAAAACGGTTTCTTACAATACCTTCATTTTTTCTATTTACGTCTACCGGTTTCAACTTTATAGTGGTGTGTTTAGTATGATTATAATCATAAATAACATTTTCTAATGTTGAACCTATCCACTTATAATTACCATTTAAACTAAAAATTTTATAAAGTCTATTTTTTAATGTTTTTATTAGTCTTTCCACAATTGAAGCTTTTTTGGTAGAAAATGAAGAGTAATGATTGATCCTCAAAGATTTCATTAAAGACGAAAAATTTTCGTTGTAAAATTCAGTACCTAAGTCAGTTTGTAAGTTTTTAGGTTTACGACAACTTTTTTGCAAGATATCTTCAAATGCAGTTGTTACTTCGAGTTTAGTTTTCGTTTTTAGAGGAGCTGCCCAAGCATATTTCGAAAAGCAGTCAATAACAACTAAGATAAAAGTGTATCCCTTATTTAAGGTTTTTAATTGTTTTAAATCTATAAGATCAGCTTGCCATAAGTCATCGATGCCTTTCAGTATGACACGACGTCGAGTAAAGTTTTTACGCGCGGATCTATGTAATTCGTTAACCACTTGCTGCTTTGTCATTTCGCTTTATTTCACTCGTCTTGTCAGCATAAGCTTTCTTAATACTCTGATCCACGTAAGCTGTAGTCTTTGTTAATAAATCCTCAATTTTACTTTCTACCATTATTGTCATTACCCGTCTCAATTTTGCGAGCAGTAATTCAACTTCCTTTTTATTAGGTAAGTTATGTAATATTTGATCCACATATCCTTTATTGGCTGCATCGTCAGCTGTTACAGGTTCGATTACACCTCGAAGTCTGTTTTTTTGTAAATCAAAATCCCCGTCAGAATTCTTCAAAATTGTTTTCTCTGAGATATCAAACACATCAGAAAATCGCATTCGTTTATGAATGTGATGACCAAATTTATCAATGTTCATTTTTACGTCTTATGCTGTGTCAATGTGATACTTGAATGAAAAACTTAGTAAAAGTAATTATTATTTATTTTATTTGAAAATGAAAAAAAAAAATTACAGTTCATTGGCTATTTAATGAAACCACCTTCACGTAATTCTTCAACAATCGATATTATTTCATTGTCCAATCCGGTGTTGCCAGCTTCTCTAGATGCGTATAATAACTTCAGTCGTTCAACTAATTCATTAGGATCATCCCAATATACATAGTCAACATTATTATTCCATTTCTTCAAAACCGATAGTCCTTTTCCTTTTGAAACAGGTTTCTCAGGGTTTTCAGATTGTTCATACAATCTAAACAGCGGTTTTATTATTTGCATGTATTTAACTCCCTTATTACTTTTTATTGGTTTTTTGACATCAAAATCTCGTCGATGAGCATTTGTAACTAATAACAATAATTTATAATTTTGCTTGTCCAATTCACTTATTATATTTAAATTTGGTGTTTTTTTAAATAACAATTCTTTCAATCCAGGTGTCAATTCATATGTGCTACCAGCTACGTTTATGACATTACCGTCTAAGTCCACTGACGCTGACCCTAACATTGGTTTTCCTTTTACAATTCTAATGCCAAAAGGAACATCTTCGAATGCTTCTGAACTGAGAGACCAAGATGACACATTTTGTTTTGGACTGTTATTAAAGTCAAGAGTTTTGAATGAGTCACCACTCTCATCTAAATCGTTATCAATATCTGGATCTGAAAATTCTTTTTCATTGAAAGGTAAATGCTCAGTTTCTTTGTCCGAGTCAAAGCCCTCACTTGTATTTTGAGAATTATCAATATCTTCCATTTCAGTTTTCCTATTCCTCGCATTTTGTGTTTTTTCTTTTTTAAATTTCTGTGGATTTTCACTTGAAATTTCAGTTTTCCTCTTCTTATGAGATACTATTTCATTTAAAGGACTAATTAATGGCTTAAATACGGTCTCTAAATGTTTGTTATTAGTATCCTCAATATCTCGCATTCTTTGTACTTTTCTCTTCACAGCTTCTGCTGCATTAACGATTTGTTGTTTTAAAGATTTCTCCATAGTTTAGATGAAGCTTGTTTCTCTATTGATGTTAAGGTAAGAATAGTATATTATAAACAGAATTATGGTTTATATACTTGTAAAAATAAGTATTCAATCATTAAAAACAACAAATCGATCAAACCTCATTCGATAACACCCATTATTTTTTTGACAGT
Organism: Anarsia innoxiella; assembly: GCA_947563765.1. NCBI lineage: Eukaryota > Metazoa > Arthropoda > Insecta > Lepidoptera > Gelechiidae > Anarsia > Anarsia innoxiella. Next base: position 506,321 of record OX387401.1, read on the forward strand.
CTTTATTTATAACTAAGTAGTTGTAACGATCTTTCCATACTTTAGAACACATTTCATGAAAATCGTTCCAGGTCATATCAGTGCCAACATGTTCATCATACACATGTCTTAAATTAGTTTCATCCTGTTTAAATAAAATTATAAGATTTGCATTGTCTCGGATAAGTTGTTTAGGGACCTTACTATACGTTTGATTCAAATAAAATGAATCTATGTTTTTATGTCTACCCATTGAAAAGTAATCTCTAATATTATTTTGATTTTCACATGCAACGTCATCAAAAACTATTATTGAATTAGGTTTTGCTTCATGAGGACTTAAAACTTCTTCATTTCCACTATATTTTGAAAACGAGACATCTGGAACCAACTTCAAAACCTTTTCTAAAAATATATATTTTGGTTGTTGTAATGTCTTTGAATATACATATACATTCTTATACCTTAATCCATTTTTGTGTAATAATAAACCAACCACTAAATTAGTTTTGCCACAATTAGAAGGGCCACATATAATACATCTAATTGTATCGGGTAACAGTTTTCCGTGTCGGTCGCGATGTTTTTGCGTTCCGAAACATAACGCTTCAACCTCAAGAGTTTCGGGTTGCTTAACAAATTTCATCGATGTGCGATGTTTAAAACGGTTGCAATAAAAGTGAGAACGCAAACAAAATGATTTCCGTTTTATACAGTCTCTGTTGTATGATAAAATACTAAGAGCATAAAACGCAAACAAAAGAACGGTTCGTGTTCATCGCAATCGCAAATACATTATTGGGTATTCTACCACACCTAAGTGAGCGTAGCGAACGGTCGAGAGCGAAGCGAACGATAGGTGGGGTAGAATGCCCAATAATATACTACTACGTATAATGACTTAAATGTCATTGTACATAATGCCTTAATGTTGTCTTATATTTATCTGTCTGATTTTAACAAATATGTTCTTTTTTTTCAATTCAAAGTTTATCTTCCAAAAGACAAGACCATATTACCGACAATAGGTACATTTTATTCCATTTTATTTTATTGATTAAAAAGATGGTCATAATCCGGACTCTCTCGGTGCGCGGGCGCAGACAAGACTTGAAACGTGAGACGTGCCACTTTCTACCCTCACGGTCTTCCACGATTCACGAGGTACTTGAGTTGAATGTAGACGATTTCACATTTCTCCCATAAGGCTACATTAAGTATCCAATTTGTAGAATAGAAAGGTAGGTGAAAACAAATGGAGTACCTAGGTACGAAATATCCATAATTACCTACTTTAGTCAGACGGCTGACTAAAGGGTATTTATTAGAGTATTATACCACCCACAACCGTTTTAAAGTATAACTCTACGCTCCTATGCGTCCCTTAGATTGCTGTAAGTGTAATTAATTGCAATAATTCAGCTTATAGATCACGAGTGAACTTTAATACTGCTTCAAGTACACATTAGAACTAAATGTGTACTCTTAAATGGAGTAAAAATTAAAATTGCTACTTGTGTTAGGTCGTACTTAGGAAGAGACTTTGGTCTTAGGTGCGTCCAGATAGAGCGAATTGGCTCGCGCGGCAGCCTCAACGTTTTGCCTCGCGAGCGGCGCGCGCGAGCCAAAACGTTGAGGCAACCAAACACTGAGGCAATGCTCGCGAGGCAGACCGAGCCATCAGAATTCCTTGCGCATTCAAAATGGACAGCTACATTTCGAGTGCAACAATGATTTTGCTTGATTATTTAGTAAGAAAAAAAAGATATTAATGCAAATGAAAAGACCAAGATACGACTTTATGGAATGATATTGTGTTTGATAACTAATAATTTCACACGTTTGTTAGTGACTGAATTTCATCATTTGTGCTCGTCGCTGGTGGAAAAGGTTATGAAGCCTAACACTTATTTTAGGGATGCAATATGTGTTATGCCTCTAGTACACTATGGCCCAGCGCTGGGCCAGCGATGGTCACCAACGTGGTTGAACGCTAGTACACTATGGCCCAGCGCACTTAGTACTTGTAGATAAAATTCTAGAAGGCATCCGTGTTTGTTCTAAAGGCCAATTATATACCAACCTATTATATATGCACATTTACTAACTATGCTGAACGATCTCCGGGCAATCACAACAACCCAAAAGCAACCAATTCTTTCTTAAGTCGTGTTATACTACCTATCCAAAGGTTTTCTTTATATTCCTTTTACCAAGAGCAAAAACTCTTCCCTTGACAAAGATGGAAGTGATGATGCTGGTGGAATATATTTAAGCTTATCCAGTGCTATTCGTTTCTAAATAGAAAAAAAGCAAAGCCACCAATGCCACCAACAATCAACTCTAAGAAGCAACTTACATAAAACTTACAGCAAGCTTTAATTGTAATATTATTTTGAAAATAAATAGATATTATGAAAAATAAACAAGTTCAATTATATTTAAATCATCATTATGTTCTATTTACCTCATCAAGAAGTTTTGTTATGTATTTTAATTGAACAGTTATTATTGATAGTAAAACTTAGTATATTTAAGTATATTTAGTGTGTTTTATCGTACTTCCTACTAATGTTATAAATGTCAATCGTTGTGCCGATGGATGGATGTTACTCTTTCACGTAATAACTACTGAACAGATTTTGATGAAACTTGGCAATATTGTAGTTTGCACACTAGAATAACTCATAGGCTATTTATAATTAATAAGATATTATGTAAGTTTTCAAAGATTTATTATGACAAGATTGTTTATAAATACCTACGAAGTCGTAGGCAGCCTCTAGTATATTATAAATGTTATTGAATGTGCCGATGAATGTATGTAAGTTAAGATTTTTGTAACTCCTTCATAGAAAAACTACTGCTACTGTGGACAGACACAAAATCATAACAAAAAAATATTTTATTTCAAAATTGGCACAATATTTTTGTACACTTTTTGAATGTTGTTTTTTAAACTAAAACTGTGTGATGGGTGCACGATAACGCTGTGTGATGCCGAGCTCTTATAGTATCGATAAGTTGGTGCGGATCTCCGTCCTTGCTTTACCCAGCATCTTCCTCTAGCACCACATTTCCAGAGCATCTATCTTTCCTTTTTCCTATTCGGGCACTGTCCACATCTTTGTCGCATAAAGAAACATAATAAACACTAGCATTTTACGAGCCCGACTTTGGTGGCTTTGGTTATATGTCGATTCCTCAATACTTTCCTCCTCTCCATTACAGACCGAGACATGAGCATACGTCGTTTTACTTCACGTAGCCGCCGTTATTTGGGATATATAGTACCAAGATATACATAGTTGTTAACCACATCGCAGTTTGAAATCTGCGTCACTTTGGGCGAGCTGTTGTTGACACGGTCCACGATCATCATCTTGCTTTTAGATCGATTTATCTCTACGCACTGAGGATATTCCTCCTTCATAGAGCTTTCTAAGCCGGTGTACAAGGTGTTGTGGTGAGCTCTCATCCAGTTACGAACGCATTGGAAAAATCAACAAAGCATAATTATGTATGTCGGCTTGTTGAACTCTCTGGTCTTCTCAATAATTTAGCGAACAATAAGAATTTGTTCACGGATGCCTTCTAGATATTTCACATGTAGATATTTCACACCAAAATATATAAATTCAATATAAATTATACTGAATATGTGAGTCGTGACAGCCAGCCGTTGTCAAAATGCGGGGAGATGACAAGAAAAAGACTAGATTTACTTTTTTGAAAATAGGGACGCGTCAACTATCATAAAATTTTTATCGACGGTAATCTATTCGCCGTCGATAAATAACACATAAAGGTAAAATTTCAGGTAGGATATAAGGACTAAAAATTCTAAGACAGATAAATATTTCTGTCTCCAGTAGGGCAAAACCAGAGATAGATAGATTATAGAGAACGGGTGTTAATTCTGAGATCTGATTGATGGATGGGTTTCGACGGAAGAACAGATTTTAGCTCTCTATGAGTTCGACAATAAGTTGAGTCGACACCCCCTCCCTGTGTGTCTTAATGCACACTATTATATAATATTATTAGCTGATACTTGTACCAATGTTTTGTGATTTTTTTTGTTTGTAAATTAAAATGTAAATTTGTACTCAATAAGATTTATTCTTTTTTGTTCTACTTAAGCAATGTAAATTAAAATATAAAAACTCTGGCAAAAATATTTTTTCACTATCGATTAAAAAATTGTATGCCATTGCACGACACTATATTCATATTGTTATGTTGCCAGCAATGACAAAGCAAAACGATCTCTCTCTTTCTTAATTGTACTGACATACTTCTTAGAACGTAGTGATTATATGCTCTTTGGTCAGAATTTGTCAGGCATATTCCTCGATGTCTGCCTAAGAATAGACAATCTAGACAAGTAAGGTACAGTGGGCCAACAAGGCCCACCTAGTTGCAAATTGAAATAAAATCTTTAATTTACCTCAGCTAGCTTAGCATGGCACTCCGTGACAAGACGTTGTCATGCGTTTGTCACGCTTACATCTCTGTCTATAGTATTAAATGTGATAAGGACAGCATGCGTGAGATAATTGTCGTAGCACGCCGTGCTAAGCCCCTAGGAAATTTGAGAATCCATATATTATTACCTACTATTTTAAGTAAATATATTAGTATTCAAGTCAGAATTAAATATGTAATGACATTGATTTTAAAGTTAAGTCTTTCATACATTGGGGCTTATTACACATATTTGGTATATAAGGTACCTCTATTGCGTGTTGCAAGGCCTTGTAAAAAATATCAGAATGTAAAAATATTTTTTCTTCGATTTACTTTTATATTAAGATGAGTTATTGATATAGGTCGGCTCCTGCGTTCCTAGTGGTCCATTTTACGAGTGCCAGGAAGTCAGTGCGAATTGAACATATTTTAATTGTTTTTTTTAGCTTGGGCGGCCTTGCAAAACGGCGGGCCTTATTCGCCCAATGTGCCTTAATACTAATCCTATTAATATTATAAATGTCAATGTTTGTGCCGATGGATGGATGTTTGTTACTTCATCACGTAAAAACCTCTGAACAGATTTGGATGAAACTTGGCGATATTGTAGCTTATGCATCAGATTAATACATAGGCTATATTATTATTAGCTTTTTGCAGCAATCTCCTTGATGCAATCGTCGTCGTGTCGACGTCGTGTCGCGTCGCGTCGTGTCGCGTCGCGTCTCGTCGTGTCGCGTCGCGTCTCGTCGTGTCACGTCGCGTCGTGTCGCGTCGCGTCGTGTCGCGTCGCGTCGTGTCGTGAATTTATGTTTTAGCACCACTTTAGCACACACATTTTCTATGCTTTTTAAAACACATTTGAACATAATAATATTGTTCCAACCTGTCAGGCATATTTCGTAACTAAGATGGACGATGATTTCGTTTTTAAAATTTTATTGTTAGAAAATATGAGATATTGTTACAGAAAAATAATTAAAGACGAATTTTATTGCATTTTACTTTTATAGACTATTTCATGGAAGTTACTTCAAAATAATTTAATAAAGTTTGGCTCTATGATTTTTGATCCTTGCTTGTCCTGAATGGATGAATATAAAAAAGAAACATTGTATGTACCTACTTATGTTAATGAATCAACTTTGCTCAAACGTTGATCAAGTACTCAAAGTATCAAGCGACACGATGTGTCCAAACGCATTCGCGAACACGACAGCACCGTCCACACTGCCCGAACAGCGCATGCTGAGGCACCCTGAGCGCGTCCATTCACGGCTCGACCCTAAGCGCCGCTCGGCCGAGCCATCATGCGCCCGAATGGCTCTGAACATGTCCACACTGACCGAGCATTTGCCTCGCGAGGCAGCCGCGCATGCGCGTGTGGTTGCGAAGACCGTGCCAGCACCCACGGTTCGACCCCGAGCGCCGTGCGGCCGAGCCATCATGCGCCCGAATGCCTCGAAGCACGTCCACACTGACCGAGCATTTGCCTCGCGAGGTAGCCGCGCATGCGCGTTCGCGTGCCGGACTCATCTGACAGCGCACGCCTCAGCCCTGAGCACCGTTCGGGCGCATGATGGCTCGGCCGCTCGGCCATTTGCCTCGGCCGCTCGGCCATTTGGGTGAGCATTCGTACGCCCGAACGGCCCTGAACACGTCCACACTGACCGAGCATCTGGCTCGCGAGGCTGCCGCGCGAGCCAATTCGCTCTATCTGGACGCACCTTAAGCAAAACGTAAGTACCTACATAAATAAAAATCTTTAAATATCTTGATAAGTAAATGTAACTTAATGCTGTATTAAACACACGCATACACAAAGCACTTTTTCGCGTTGGGGTTTAAAATAAGATACTTTATCTACCTAGGGCCCATTTCACCATTAAATTTTATATGCAATAGTGAAACGGACCCTTATAGTAGATTTACGGATCCTGATATTGGTCTCAACACAAATCCGGTCGTGCTCTTGTACCTAGGCCAATATAGACCGTGACCTAAAAATGATAATAATATGAACCGACATTGACACTGACTTAGGCACAAACTATTTTCGGGACCCTCGAACTCATAGGTACGTCCCTTTGCCCTTGTTCAAAGAATACTATCACAATGTGGGTAAATTATTGACGCTTTTGTAAAATGGTCTGTCTGTCATACATAACCTTTACTACTGAACATGAAAATTGAAAATCGTATGTTTTTAAGTAAGTAATGTCATTAATAATTATTTTCAATTTTCGATAGTGAATTCCCATTTTTAAACTTATATTACATACCTACTGATTACAGTAATTAATACTTTATTTTTAACACTGTCAAATAGCCTATTATTAATGGATAACAGACGTTAAGGCTAGATTGCATCATAACATAACCACCGTCAAAATTATGATTGAAGTATGAATGGTGTTTTATGTCAGTTGATTTGGCATTGGTTTTATAACTAATGTTATTGTGTGGCTTTATTAAACCCTTTTGGTTCCAGCCCATTAGTGGGTAGGTTAGGTAGGTTACGTAACTTTAAATTCTAATAAAACTACAAAAAATCTAAGTTGGTAAAATAGATACCTACTATTTTCGCTATAGTAAAAAGTATGATTTGAAAGAATTTCTTTCTTTTTAGTTTCTTTTCCTTCAATGTATTTCTGAACCAAATCGTTAGTTAGGTATATTAATATATCCCTTTTATTAACATTTAGTAAAATGATAGATATCCTGTATTTGCAATCTTCCCCTCTCTGCCTCAAATACCAATTTTCCAACTAAGTTTTCCAGGAACAAAACAACTAGGTACGTACAATCCCTATTTAGGTTTTAAATCTGTTATCCTATCGCTGGACCTGAATCTAGAAGTGTCTGAAGTCTAGAACTTCCCGCGTGTCTGGCCGGGGGGAGGGGGGACCCCACTGATTGGATCATTGGACAATTTCAAATGGCGCGATCGGCGCAAGCGCATGGATAGTGTTATGCAAGGGGACGCAAGTTTAAATGGTCGTAACCTAACCGTTTTTTTATTTTTTTATCCGACTGCGTTAAAAAAACGCCTTTTTTAAATTTTAATGAAGGTACCCAGTGTTACTCTCACTATAAATACGAATCTAACGACGCCTCTCAAGTTAAAATCCATCAAGCCGTTTAGGCTGTAGGGCGTGCCAATCTCGAAAAACATAACCCTCCTTCTGGCGGAGTCGGGTAAAAATAATGTCATTGTATTTGTGTCATTCAATTTCGAATTTAATTAGAAAGAGAATCAGAAATACTGTACATGAAATAAATATAATAAAAGTCCTTTTAGTAACGAATAAATTGTATGGGAACACCTAGCGTCACTTTCTTATTATGAGAAACGAAAGCTGCAACCTGTTGTTTATTAAATAAACACCACATGTACATACACTATAATGCTATTAAAAAAAATGTCAGCATTTTCTTTGTCAAGTATCCAGTAACCTACTTTCCATAAAAATACAAGATACTGCCATCGTATTTGTGGTTTTTTAAAGTCTAAAGTTCATGTGTAAAGGTCTTTTTATTTCTGCAATGACATTTTGATATCGATGCTTATTATTAAAGATACTCGTACCTACTTATTAAGATGTTTATGAAAAACAGAGTCTATTTAAAAAACCACGGTATTAAAATAAATTGCTCTTTATTGAACCTTCAAAAATTAAACTATAAACAAAAGAGCTTTGTCTTGTTCTTGAGCAAGTAATAAAACTCGAATAATTAGGTACCTACTCAAACAATCATTATTGAAAAAATGTAAAATGAAAATTGATATAATCTTGTAAGAGGGGTTTGGCATCACTTAGGACTTAAGACGGAGTATTTAGGAAGTTAATGCTAGTTTTCCACTGAGAAGAATCTAGCAAGAAACATTGTTGGTTTGCTCTTTGCAACCAATGTGTCTCCAATTAACCTCCAGAATAAAAAAACGTTTTTAACATTGTTTGCTTGCGTCCCTATGACATAATTCTAATCAAATTGTTCTCTCGCGACCGCGCCATCACGTTGGGCCAAACACGTGAGTCTGTTCAGTACACATACACCGACTGACAGTCGTAATATTTCATTATTACATAGCTAACTAGCTGTAGCGTATGAGTTTGTTTGCGTTGAAGTAACTAGGTGTGTAAGATAAGTTTGAGAAGAGGAAATACGGAAAGAGGAAATACGGAAATACCACTGCTGGACTAGGGCACTCGTATTGGTCGCAAGCAGATTTCATCTACCGTGAACTTGCAGCATTTACCTATCAACTCATCTTATATACCTACATGCAAACATGTGCATCCGTCTGTCATGTCTCTCTTCCATCAGGATAGGCAGAGATCACTCTTCACCCCTTGCTACGATCCAAACACACGTCTTATTCAGCATCGTCGTAGTTAAGCAATATGTATGTAATTTTCATTCGAATTTCGGTACGGACGTAGTAGCTTCAGAAAACAAACAAACAAACTTATTTGATAATGTCATCAAGAGTTCACAACAGATGCGTCATTGGACCTCAGACCCTCCGAGATTTCCTCTTGTTTATATCAATTACACGTAATTTGGCAATTGTACAGTTATTTTTTTTAATGAAATAAAATCGTTTCGCTTGAAAGTAAACATATAAGTATTATACCTATAGGTACGGATTTTCTAGAAAAGTTTTGTGGCGAAGCGAAGGCATTTGTTTCTCATAGACTACCCTATGTTATCCATAAGAAGTTTTCCACAAAATAAGCTAATCAACTATGAATCTTAAACTTATCCCTCATTTTTAAAATGATATCATTTAATTGTTAGATACCTAAGTACTAATCTAAGAAAAGATACATACTTATAACCTTATAAGATAACCCTAAACCAACGTCCATGTGTGATGAAAGAGGATGAAGCAAAAGTGTGTTAGGTTAGGTTTGGTTGGTAGCAAGTGTAGGGAAGTGGTCTTTGCCTAACCCGATGGGAAAGAGGCGTGACGGATATGTAAGTATGTATGTATTAAATGACAATTACCTGTCTCATTTACGAGGAAGGAGATTACTCAGTAGTTTCTACAAAAAACGGAAGCCTTTGACAACTTAATCATGTCCCAAACTCTAATCATAGCGTAGACGTAGCATTAAAGAGATTGTGCAACAAAATGTGGGACAAGGTTTCGCTCTGCGGTCGCCGGGCCTACGTTCAAATCCTGGCATAGCTAGAACAGCTAAGTATCTAGACACATACATGTAACAGAAAACGGGGTATAAAGCCGAAACACAGAGATAGTCCTCATGAAACTGAACAACTTTCCCCAAGGAACATGGGTCGTACGTAATTCGAAAAAAAATGTTAGGTCGCCCATACTTACTCGATTAGCTGATCGGACATTTTGTATGGGGAGGCGAATATTTTTTTTTCAGTTCCATGAGGACTATCGCTGTTTCGGCTTTATACCCCTTTTCTGTAACACCCTGTATAGCTAGAGTTACTTAAATATCTAGACACATATTCCAACGTAATGTGTACATTTGTAGGCACGCAATGTTCTTGAAGAGTACAATAAATGTTAATACGTACTTACTTCAATTGCACAAAATCGCTTTAAAGTTAATTTTTCTTTAAATATCGTGGCGTCTTTTACTTAGGTACTTGATGATGATATTGTCAGGTTAAGAAGTCAAGTGACCTTTTCTTTTTGATTTAAGTATATTTTGTGGTTACCTAGCCTGGGTAGTTACTTAAGATTTGCGGTTTAAGCTTAGATTGGTCCCGGTTAAAGTTATTGGACATAATTTGAATATGTCCTCTCGTTAAAACTACAAATAAGGTCCAAATTCATTCGTGCGCTGCATGTAAAAATTCGAAAATAAAAACGCATCTTTTCAAACGTTTGTCACGCTAATTAAATATTGAAGTTTTAATTTAGGTAATATTTTTCAGCAAATATGTACCAGAATTAAAAAATACATCTTTTCCTGGGTTCCTTAAACTCTACTGAATAGTATAAGATTGATTTAAAAAACCAGTCAAATAGTCTATTATGTGAACTATACAGAAAGAGTACAGAAAAAAAATTTCACACACCTATTTTATTTTACCGGCTGTTTAAAGTACCTATAAATTACGAATTTTCTACGATAAAAAGATTTTAATTAGAAATAGGTATTGTTGTACATATTTAATGGTATTTTCCTCCTCTTGAGCCTCTCAATTTAATAGTTTAGAACAAAATAGCAACAAAAATTTGTACCTATGTGATATTTTCCACCCAACCATTTTGATAGCTTTGAAAAATATGTATAATATCATGTCTTGAAGAGCATGTATTTGCCTATGAAATAAACATAGGTACCTACTCGGACGGCCTAATCACTCTATGTATGAGAGTAGGCTCGTGCCCCTCGGTGGGGACATATGTATATGGGCTGATAACAACATAACAACAACCTACTCGTACTTTGACTTTGATTATCATCATTTTATTTAATAGTTAGACTTTTGTCGGTGGAGCATCCGGCATTTAGGCCTATCTTCTGCTAGTTATTTGACTTCTTGATACGACAGAACTGTTGGGATTATCCCAGATTATTTTTATTTAGATTATTTGTAGTTCCTTCTCATTATTCGCTCACTTCCGCTATTGTCGTCCTAGGCTAAACACTTAACTTACGCGCCTTGCGATCGTGTGATATCCTGTACTGTGTAACTGTGCTCACTACATGAAAATAAACCGAGGTATTGAGAACCAGCCTTTTAATTATCTACAGTCCACACAAAACCCCACAAAGACTTTGATAGTATACATAGAACATTAAAATGAACATAAGAACTGCATGTAAAAGAAACTACATGCTAAATAAGTTATAGTAAAGACATGTGAAGTCTGAAACATGCTACCTTGGCCTACTTGTACAGTTACCGCTGAGGAAATCCGAGTTAGATAAGGGTTGAACTAAGTTTTCAGGTGTCACTGCAGGAAACATACTTTCGAGATATATTGTAGTTGCAAATTTGCTTGTAAAACTGTAAAATAACAGACAATAAGAATCAAAAAATAATAATTCCTGGAAAATCTGGTCATTAGCGACTGGTGGTGTAACGATAGTTGTACGTATATAGGTACCCAAGGTGTACCTATAACCTAACTACATTATCAAATAACTTAACCTATTTACTTAATAAAGAAGTGCTCGAGTGAGAATTCCATAGATTGTGCAATAGGTTTAAAGTTAGGACAAGAAAGGACCAAGATAAATAAACTTAGCAACAACAAGAGCCTGGTTATAAATCAGTCTGTAAAATCAACGGATGTTAGCACATTCTTAGGCCGAAATATTTGAGAACAACACACGCAATACTCGCATTATAGAAACCTTGTAGAAGACAGAAATAGAAGTTGCGACTTAACAACAGAAAAAGCTAGGTTTATTTAATAAATATCAACCATAAAAAATAAATTGAAATCAATTAAACTCTGACCCGCACTCATCAGATTCTTTTGATTGATTGAGATAAGAGTTGTAGTTGTATGTAATATTTTGTTAGATTTCTATGGTCTCTCAACTCAACCACTCAACCAGTTGGTCAGCTCAACTTGTTTAAATTCTCTAAAAAGCACCCAACTATATGTACTAAATACAAAGGCAGCAAGAAAACTATTACCTACATAAACTGTGCAAGCGTTTATAAAAAGTTGTGTTATCTTCATCACAGTGGTTGTTTAAGACCCAGATCACACACGACGCAACTAGTTTGAAGCGTTTCGTTTCATTTGCGTCGTGTGTGGTTTTCTAAGGAAGTCTATAGCAAAAACTGCGATGCAACTTAAAAGTTACTAGCAGTTCAAGTTGCGTTGCAGTTGCGTTTCACCGTGTGTTTTGGCGCTTAGTCTTGATCTTGAATTAAATGAAACTAGACTACAGACTAGGCTTTTAACAATAGGTATCAATAGAACAACCTTATGTTATACAATACCTTATGCCAGAAACAATTAAAAACAATGCATCTACTGACATGCCTTAACTAGAGAAAATATCTCACAATGTGACATACAGAAAGCAATAGAAAGCAGACGAAACAATTAGCAACTGAATGCTAAATCACTTGCGGGAATGCAACACTAGGGACCTCGTTTGAACGAGCACACGAACTGGAAGGTGTCAAGTTAAGTTACTAAAATTGGATTGTCTGCGAACCATGTTTGAAAAGCGTCGTTTACTCAATTTAAAGTAGGTTAGTAAAGCGTTAACAGACAATGGTAGTAGTAATGGTATTAGATACGATACGTAGGGGTTATAGGTACAGAGTTTTCGTCAAAAACATTATCCTACATTATCCAAAAATACAATGAGCCTACCTCAATCAATCAATCAATCAAATCAGCCCGTTTCTCCCCACTGCTGGGTATAGGCCTCCCTTTTTTTGTGCCTACCTACCTTCTGTTAATTCCATCTAAGCGCCAAAACACACAGTGAAACGCAACTGAAACTGCTAGTTACTTTTGAGTTGCTGAAACGAAACGTTTCAAACTAATTGCGTCGTGTGTGGTTTTCTAAGGAAGTCTATAGCAGAAACTGCGATGCAACTCAAAAGTAACTAGCAGTTTCAGTTGCGTTGCAGTTGCGTTTCACCGTGTGTTCTGGGTCTAAGTGTGTATTTTGTTGTCGGAGCAGATTAAATAAATATATTTAATTTATTTATTTCTGTCAAACTAGATGCATAATTGGTCTCCGCACGCGCGCAGACCATCAAAAATCTTAGGTCAAAACACAAGGTCAAACTTGCTCGTCGTGCCGAAATTGAAAAGCACACTTAATTAATAAGTAGGTATATTATATATTCTCTCCCTTTTTAATTTTTAATAAAATTTTCCATTCATAAGAATACCTTGAAAATTCTCGGAGCGTGTTCATGTCACTAACGTCACTAACCTTCCACATTAAGCAAGTAAGTATTGTTTACGTCCATTGTTAACGAGATTCCCAGAAGATAAGTTAAGACCTTTATAATTTGCAGCCGTTTCATTTTTAGATTTCGACTACTTCCTTAATAAATACTGTGTTGAACTGAATCTTGAGTATGTGTTTGGTGCACGAAAATATTGCAGTGAAGGCAGAATAGCCAATGCTGCATTAATATAGCTGACACATTAGAATTAGAATTAGAATTTGTTTATTGCAAGTCACAGGTTGGGTAAGGTGTTACAGAGTCGTATGTACATGTGACGCCCTTAAATTAATGGATTTAAAGTTTAATTGTCTTTTCTACAACTCCGGGAAAGTTGAACATACATATCTACATATCTGTCGCGCTTCTCTCCCATCGGGGTAGAGACCACTTCCTTCCTCTTGCTACGACCCAAACACACTTCTTTCGTTGAAGTTGTTGTTGTTGACAAAAGTTATATCTATGAATAAACCGAAGTACAAAGTACCATTTCTCTTAGTCCAATTTTATTAGTGAGATATTAAATTAAAAAGCAAGAGTGAATAGAAATGAGGAAGTCCAAGGCGTATCTCGGCCAAATCGGGGATGACCCTAAACTGACGTGCATGTATGAGGCGATTGACGAATGTTGATGAATCGAAAAAAGTGTGTTTGGATTCTAGATATTGAAGGGAAATGGTCTCCGTCTGCCTAACCCGATGGTAAAGAGGCGTGAAAGATAAATATGTATGTGTTATAGCAATAAGTAGGTACATGGTTATAAATGTTATAATGTAGGTGCGATGTTTCGTTCTAAATTGTCGAAGCCTACTCAATTAAATATCTCTATTAAAATCTTCAAAGGTGAACAGAGTCAACCCAGCGTAATGCACCTATAGCACACTAGCAAACTACCGAGTTAGCAACAATCAGGCTACAAGTGACTATTGTACGAACTAAAGGCGGATAATGGCGGTACCTAACGCTCTGTGACACTCGATGGATTAATGTAACATGAGGATCGCTACAACATGCTATTCAGTGATGGATTGGATGGAAAATAGCTAGAAAGGGATAAGGAAACTACAAATAAAAGCTAATCTAATGAAATTCTTATAAATGTCAATGTTTGTGCCGATGGAAGGATGTGAGGTTGTTTGTTACTCTTTCACGCAAAACTACTGAACAGATTTTAACGAAACTTGGCAATATTGTAGCTTGGATACGAGAAAAACAAATATTCCAGGAAAGAATACCGAGAAGTATTGTAATCAAGTAAATAAACAACAATTTAGTTACTCTAGCATAACTGGAGCAAACTCTGAAAGAATGTAAATGAACATGCGCAAACGCATAACGTAAACAATATAACAGCTGAAAGAATGGAAGATTATGCCAATTATGCGGATTGTGCATCTTCATTATATAATATACAGATTTACTGTAATGATTCTTGGGCCGGTTGCAGTGAGGGCCATATTTTGAGGACCTAAAACAAATATACAATCCTCACGTCAGAACCGCTCAACACAAAAGAGGCCTTTCATAAACTTACGCCATCTCAGGAAATTCTAGGGGCCCAAGTCTGCTAATTTAAAATAGCCTCAGTTAGTGCCGGCAGCTTGGTAGAGTGTCATGTCAATGGCATTTTTGACACATTTGGTATTCTACTAAACAATGGCTTACGCTGATTGAGACTGATTGCGACCAAATGTGTCAAAAAATGACATTGACACTTTGCCGACACACAACTGAGATAATGTAAATTGGCAGACTTGGGCCTAAGTCCTTATACCCAGCAGCGTAATATAAAAGAAGACTCTACGATAACATTTTGCTATAACTAGTTAATACTAGCCTATTGTAAACCATAACAGGTCCACAAAATCCTCATCTAAATCCGTTTCTGATCACCACAATGCGCACACGCAGCTCCCCCCATAATTGTGCAGTGAAAACGGCCTCGCGTGTCTAACAAAGCGACTAGGCTGCACTTGACATTGCACGCCAGTTTCATGACTTGATTCTAATCTAAAAACATAGCTAAAGCTGTTTATGGGTAGTAATTGGTTTAACAATGATACAAAGGTGTCATTAAGTTTGATTTTTAGCGTGTAGATAGAGATCATTCCTACACACATATGTTTATTTTATATAGGTACCTACTATGTATTTATTATATTCGGTTATTTAAATGTTCAAAGTATGTTCTGATTTAAGTCTTTTTTGTTTTTTTTGTAATGTTATATGTAAGTCCTTAGTTTATTCCTTCCTCTTCCTGGCTCCACTGAAAATCAGCGTCATGTCATTGTATAGTGACATGACATATGCTGAGTGGAGTCCTTTTCCCAGTTCTATCTCTGTCTGTTCCTTGTTTATTGTATTATTGCTTTTTTTTTTTGTTTTTTTTAATAATGTTTTACTGTAACTGAACTGGGAATAAATGATTTACTTATTTAGGTACTTACTATTTAAATAAAAATGCTTAAAGGCGTTGCAGAATATGTAACGCTACATTAAAGCTTTCTAACACTGTCTTTTTCAAATAACAGAAAAAGACGACATGATGTTTAATGAATAATTGAACTTTAACGATCTTTTCTGAAACTAGGATCAACGTCATATAGTTTATTGATCACTTTATTTATAGGTAAAGTTAGTAGACAAGTAGTTACAACAATCAATGCATTTTCATGCAAAGCATTGACTTACTAGGTACTTAGGTAGGTATACAAGTCATAATTGCAAAAGATATTCATTAAAGCCCGAAGATGATCATGATTATAGCTAATTTGCTATTACCTACTAAGAATTCTTCAGACTTGACTCCAATAAGTGTCAACTTATTAGGAACTGTCGTGAGTTCTTCCAACAAAATCAAGTTCCAACAGTTTCAAAATGAAATTAATTGTTTTACACTCGATAAAAAAATATAAGTTGGTAAATACATAGGCAACCATAAGCTAAAAAAGAAATGAAGGCCGACGCACGTTAGATTTGTAATAAGGAAAAAAATGCAAGAAGAAAAGAGAGAAAAAGTAAAAAAAAAGAAAAAAAAAGACAAAAAAAAGAAAAGAAAAAACAAGAAAAAAAAGATAGAAAAAGAAAAAAAAAGTAGAGACATAATTTCAGAAAACTAGCTTTAGCTAGACTTCCCCACTTTTCAACTGATCTAAAAAGCAAAAACGAACATGCCCGTTTTAAACCTAGTACATCCATCAAAGACCTAATGCCCTGAGTGAGTCATTAGGTCATTAGTGTGGGTCGATAGAACGATCGATTTGTCCGTAATTTGTGGGACTGAACATGTGAATGTCAATCTAGTATAATGTCAGACTTAACCACTTTCAATAGCTCTCCTTTTTAATAATTTAAGACTTGAATGAAGGTAGTTTTCTGTGGTAGAGTTTTGGTGTGATGTTTTATAGTGTATGATAAAAAAATATACGAAAATTGTAACCATGTTTCAGTATTGAGCTTGATTTTTGGGAAATTTTTAGGTCTTGAAACAATGCTATTTTTATTTATTGCTCACTTTTGATACTACCACAGATCAGAAAATCTAGTTCTAGCTAACAGCAGCTCACGCGGCTGGCAAACGTAACGTACTCAGATGTCATCATCATCAGCCTATTGCAGTCCACTGCTGGACATAGGCCTCTTCTATTGCACGCCACTGTGATCTATATTCGGCTGTTTGCATCCAGCTCCTGCACCAGCCATCTTGCTAAGAAGTGTTTGCTCCGAAGTGGGGGTGGAGGATGAAATTAAAATATTTTTAAATTTAGAAGCAATATCTAAAATTGATACTTCAATATCGTAACATCATAAAGATTTCAAATCTTAAAATACATTCCTTCTATTAAAGTAAAGCCTCGAAACTGACCTCGAAAACAAAAACGTGTCTATCTTCCAGACAATCCACTCGAAGTGACCTAAAGATGACGTAGATAGTTCAAGGCAAGAATACCCCGAACCACATTTGAACAGCAAGGCCTCGCTTCCTCAACGTATGCATTTTTAATGCCTCATCAGCTGACGCCGTTGCAGAAAAAATCGTCTTTCTAATTAGTATCGGCTATAGGTTTAATGGAGGATTCGTATAATGAACTTCTCTACAACTCAGGATTACCTACACACAGTTGTAGAAAATGCTAACGCTGTATTTTTCTACCTTTCAAGAAACTGGGTTGGTTTAAAAGACTTGTTTATTAATAATGAGGATTGAGTCTTTTGCTTTTAAAGGCGGAATGTCGTCGCGCTAAAATTAGAAATTAAAAAAGAAATTTCAATTGTTCTTATAAAAATAGGTTGGTATTTACGTAAGTAGACAGAGGTAAAAAACAACTTTTTTTATCTTGTAAGTACCTAAGTGTCTTTTAAAAGAAATCTCTTCATTAAATCAAGCTATTTAGGTACCTACATTTTATGTTTTTATAATTTTATTTTTATATTTCAATGCTCATAAATGTTTACAATGCTCATCCGCAAAGGACGTAGCAAAGTAGTACTTTCCGTCCTTGTAAGTATTGCAAGCCTACAAGCCTTCAATTACCCTCGATTAATCCTCTATATGTTGTAATTTCGAGGTAAAACCACACTGAGCACTCGTAACCTTCCACTCTCTCTACATATTAAATAATTTGCGAAAGATATCAAGTTTCTCAAGACTGGTTTTGAATTGAGATGTTGTTTTAGAATAATATGTGGTCATCGTTTTTTAGGTAAAGAATTAGTTCATTTAACTTATGGATTTTTGCCTCCAACAGAGAGAACTGACGATTTGGTTAAAGTCGCGGGAAGCCGTTGGATGTGGGCAGCGCAAGACCGGTCGTTGCAAGATTCTTGGGCGAGGCTTTTGTCCAGCAGTGGACGTCCATAAGCTGGCATGAAGATGATGTATATTTTTTTATGAAAAAGCATTCGGCCACTTCGCTCCACTTGCAATGATCCGAACACAATTTTATTGCACAATTTTTTTATTTTTTTTTGCTACCTAGCAATAAGGCCGCCTTTTGCTTCTCATATTCCTGTTTGGGTCTATACCTTATATCTTTTTGTGCAATAAAGAATATTTGTATTGTATTGTATTGTAATATTCGCTTCATTCACATTCATCGGTCACCTTATGCACGTCAGTTGTTTGTCGGTTATTATTATAATTTCTAATTAAAATTGAGTTTAGATACAACATAACAATGTTTTAAATGTCAGGATGGCATTAATTATGTTTAGTTTTCGTTACAGAAAACAATGACGCCCCATTTTACCATTCAACCAAAAATGTTAGGTTATGTTTAAAGATAAGTACCTATATTTACCTTTAATAACAAATAAATAATGTTACTTACATGAGAAAAAGGAATAACAAGTAAGTAGGTAGTAGTTTGATTAATCGTCGTGTCAAATAAACATTACCCTTCCTTCCGCAGTCGGGTAAAAAGATACTCAATAGCTTACAGGGTAAAACTTTCCACAGAAAACCCCTGATGACATTATTCTTCCTTTTGACTTAACTGTAGTCGGGTAAAAAGAAACCCAATAGGATAGCTACAGGGTAAAACTTTCCACTGCGAGCCCCCGATGAGTAAAGTATAATGCAATGAAAGGAAGCGAACCGACGACCTGCGCGGGTAATCCTTTGTGATCCAATTATCAAAATGGCCGCCACAATATGGTTACACACACGTGACCACGTCTTCTCTTTCGAGATGGTGCGAGTTGGATAACCTTATATTTATTACTATAAGTATTATTATTTGGGAGTGAGAAAAGTATAAAATTCTTTTCTGAATTGGAAAATGAAAATTCATTTAATCGTGTAGATTTGGTTTGACAACACTTAGGACGGGTCATTTTTTAAAGTTAATGCTAGATTCGCAAGAATGCAGTTTTCCCCAGAGAAGAACCTAGCAAGAAATTCTGTAGGGTTGCTCTTTTCAATTTAAGTTTTACAAATTCTTAGGCATAAACACAGAAACAAAATGCAGAATCGACTCTCCTAAACTCTCCTTTCTTCTTTCATTTGTCTTTATGTTGCAATGTTATGTCCTTTTTTGTGTTTTATGTTTTATTTATTGTTTTGAATTGGAAATAAATAATTAAATAATCTTTACATTAATGGTTTAGCTCGGAACCAGTTTTCCGTACTAAAAGTAGGTAGGTACGTAATTATTGATTGATGCTTGGTTGATGATAGCAGATTAATTACTTATGTAAGTTTAATAACAAAGAAAACTAATTTCCAATAACAATGATTCTATGTTTATAAGTCTAATAAAAGGAAGAGAAGAGAGGAGAGGTTGTCTGGAAGAGATCACTTTTAATGATAAGGCCGCCTTTGCGCACAATGTTTTAGTTTTAAGTTTTATTTGTATTTCTTTGTGTGCAATAAAGTATTTCCATCTATTTCTATCTAATGCTAAATTCAGTAAGTAGAATATAAACATTGTAATAGATACACGTAGGTACGTAGCATACTATTCAATAATTCACGTGTCCTTGTGACATCGATACAAGTTCATAAGTAACTTGCTACCCTTATTAATAACTTATTGAATATTTGTTACTTACTTAGGAGTCTTTTTATTGGTAGAGGTGGATTTTTTGTTATCGCAGGTTATTGAAACTATGAGTTATTGTTTTAGAGGGTTTACGCACACACTATTCTTATCTGATTCCAGATATTTAGAATAGAAATAGTTCTCGGATCTATCTCGGATGCATACTAAGGCCCACAACGACTGGTTTGAAACGTTTCGTTTCAGTTGCGTCGTGTGTGGTTTTCTAAAGGAGTCTATGGCAGAAACTTTGATGCAACTGAAAAGTAACTAGCAGTTTCAGTTGCGTTGCAGTTGCGTTTCACCGTGTGTTCTGGGTCTAAATATCTCGGATCGGATAAGAATCGGATGTAGTGCGTAACCGCTCTTAGTTAGAGAAGAGAACTCTCTTCTGTTAAATGCCAGCTTCAAATAGTATCTACCAGTACCTGACTGTTTTCCCATCTCAGTCTGCCAATTGCAGACGTTCCACCATAATTTTGAAAGAAAACCACTTAGATACTTGACAAATCTTATAAAACTCTTAGAAAATAAATCTCTAAAACCTCAAAACATCCTATATTGCCTGGACTATCTAGCTAGCCCATAGATCCACCCACGAAACAAACATCTCTCATTGTTCAAATTGCGCATACATACAGCACCAATCACATAATATGAGCATAGCATATTTTATGTCAGCATTGATTTATTACTAACAACATGAATTGCAATTTTCAAGGCGTAATATTTTCCTATCTGAATAGAGTATTTTGGTAAACATCGCTAAATTATGCATGTTTTTTTTGGGCGTAACTTTATGTAAAATAATATTTTGTTTATTATATTACGTTACAGCAAGACTGAGTGACGTTCACGTATGAAGTATTTTCAATTTCAATTTCAATAAAGATTTATTCATAGGTAACGCAAAATTACACTTGAATGCGTCAGAAATATAAAACAAAATATAAAAACTAAAATATAACAAATTAACAAAAGTAAAAGCAAATTAACTGACTGAAGCTACGCTGACTTGAGCCTGATAAATCCGAATGAAGCGAAAAAAGTGTGTTTGGATCGTAGCAAATGGATCCATCTATTCATCAGCACACATAATGACGTGTATAATTTGAGTAGGCTTAATAAAGGCATTTCGGTATGACAATTTAGTTGCTAAGGTACCTATATCAGGTAATGCTGTAACAGCAACTCTCAATTTTCACATAATAGACCGTCTGAAAGAATTACCTATTGTCTACTGTAGAGACAGACAGACAATCGAGTACATATAAGCTTTTTACAGCTACGAAGGACTTGAAAGATGTGAGAAACATATTCACATATGAGACAAATATCTAATAAAGAGAAAATAAGCTGAGACGTCTGTAATATCGAAAACGAAAATTTATTTAATCTTGTAGAATGAGTTTGACATGACTTAGGACGGGCCATTTTTTTTAGTTAATGATAGATTCGCAAGATACCAGTTTTCCCCAGAAAAGAACCTAGCAAGAAACTGTTGGGTTCTTTGAGTATAGAATATATAAGGAGATGCCATACCGTCTGGATCTGCGTGCCTGGTCTGGCGCAAAATGGCTACCTTTTGTATGGAATTTCTTATCGTTTGACAGGTCATCTACCAAGAAAACTATGAAAAACTTGCGCCAACCTTGGCACGCTGTCATAAACTCATTTGTATAAGAAAAAAAAATGTGGCATCTCCTTATATATTCTACACTCAAAGGTTGGGTTGCTGTTTTCAGTCTGTTGTATTTACTTATTAAAATTATTACATTATTAAAATTATCTCTACCTTAAAAACTACGCTAATTACGTAACTCTGTGTAACATAAACTCTACGCTACAATTGGCAAATGTACGAATGTGAAATATTTTAATTATTATTATTACCTAAATGACCATTTTATCGTGTTTTTAACAGTGATAAAATTCATGAAAATAATTAACCAATATGGAAATTGATTAAGTATAATGATTACCTACTAATAAAAAGTTGGTAGGTTTTTACATAATATGTAAAATATTTTATAAGAAATCTTGGACACTATACTATCTACTATTTTAGTAGGTATAAAGAAAAAAAATCCTTTTATTATTAACTTTTCAGGTATTAATGTTCCTTTACGAAAATTGCATAAATAGGTATATAAATAGATAGATAGAAAGACTTTATTGCGCACAAAGAGATACAGAGAAAACTTAAAACGAATAACATTGTGCGTAAAGGCGGCCTTATCACTAAAAGTGATCTCCCAGACAGGTAATAATAAATAACCATTCTCAATCTAAGACTCATTTACTAGACTTAAAAATATTTTATTTTCTCGTATTCAAACCGAATTTCTTTACCCAATTATTTCATGAATTAAAGTTATTGTAAACAAAAGAATAATAGCACAAAAGACGTGTTTTGGTCTTTAAAGAAACTAGTTTCGTTAGCTGAAAGCGGCTGATTATGACTCCATTTTTATTAAAAAGGTCATTGACTTGATAAACGTTTTTTAAAGGTAAACTACAATCACATGCTCTAAATAGAATGCAGTTGTTGATATTCTGAATTCTTCCTCAAACTTACGATTTTCTTATTTTTTAACGTTTTTTTTTATTATTTTGGCTTTATATTCTCGTAAGTTTATCCTCCTTCCGCAAAAATAAGTTTTTTTATTTCATTACGAAATTAAGTTATACTGTGTCGAAGTCTTGCTCGTTAAATAAGTTGAAATAAATGTTATTGTATTTTTTACCCGACTGCCAGGAAGGGTTGGGTTTTTAGCGCGTATCTTGTAGGTATATATGTAATATTTAAGTTATTAAATAAATAAGAAGATATTATAAGAAGTTTATGTAGTTACCTAAAGTATTTTTTACTAAATATTTGATGCCTGAAACTTGCTACGTATAAACAAATTAAATATTCAAATACCAAGCTATTAAGCATATTAATATATATACGTCCAAAACTTTACTCGTAGCTGAATGTTGCAGTACTAAGCGCACTATTTACGTATTGCAGTGACTACATGCGGTATATGTGCTTAATTACTTTTGTATTTAAAACCGGCATATTTTTGAATTTGGGTTAAAACTCTTTATACATTTTACTAAGTGCGTACACATGAGGAATTACGGGAATTACTTTTGCTATTTTTGGGTCCGATCGTGGATATTTTTTTTTTTTTAAACGACTTCAAAAAAAAGGAGGAGTTTCTCAATTCGACCGTATATATTTTTTTTTTATGTGTGTCCACGCAAAACTTCGTCGTTTATGAACCGATTTTGATGATTCTTTTTTTGTTGGAAAGGGGGTATCCCGAGGGTGGTCCCATGGTAAGGAAACCAGGATCTGATGGTGGAATCCTGGAGAAATCGAGGGAAACTCTCGAAAAAACTGTATTTTCGACTAGTCTGTTTCTTTTGTTTCTTCACACAACTTCGTCGTCCATCAACCGATTTTGATGATTCATTTTTTGTTGGAAAGGGAGTATCCCAAGGGTGGTCCCATGGTAAGGAAACCAGGACCTGATGGTGGAAACCTGGAGATATCGAGGGAAACACTCGAAAAAATTGCATCGCGACTAGTGTGTTTCTTAATATTATGCAATAATAAGAATTTTAAAGCCCTAATATTTAATGAGGGCCTGACGTTGACCTGATGATGGAGCGGAAAGGCAGTCGAGGGAACTCGACAACGGCTTACAGCAAGTACTTTGTGTTTGGGCTTGATTAACTTCTATTATTGAGACCTTTCATCTAAATGGGTTGTGACTGTTATTAGGGGTCTGATAATGAAAATGAAAGACAGTCAATGGAAACTAAAAAATGTGAAATAAAAAATTTTTGCCAAAAAAGAAACAACTTCAAAACGGAAACTAAAAAGTATGAAATAAATTAACTTGTACAGAAATTTCGAGTTTATAAGTGATTAAAAGAAACATAAACAATTACCAAATAATTATGTCTTTAAAATTTTTGAAGACGGTGCCACCTGTTTCCTTGAGATGTGAAAAAGATTGATTATAAGTACCTATATTACCTATATCTAGTTATTGTTTTACTTGGCACCGTCTTCAAAAATTTTAAAGACATAATTATTTAATTGTTTATGTTTCTTTTAATCACTTATAAACTCGAAATTTCTGTACAAGTTAATTTATTTCATACTTTTTAGTTTCCGTTTTGAAGTTGTTTCTTTTTTGGCAAAAATTTTTTATTATATTAGCGGGGGAAAAAAGTACTTATCGCGGGAAAAATGTATGAGAGCTTTTTAGCAAACTAAGTGAAAAACTTTATACATTATATTGCTAAGACTAACTTAATAAAATACAACTCTATCTATAAAAAAAAAAACTACTACTCACATAGTCTCGATGAGTTCACAATTGAGCAGCAGTTTCCCGGGTCCAAGTTCCACTACAGCAACAGTCTGATCATGGAAATAGATCATCCTCAACGTATCGTTTCCTATCCGCCTTCCCGTATACGGCTTCACACCAGCAGCTGACTCTCTCCTCTCAGGCTCATCAGACCTCGCTCCAACTGTCCCAACAAGGCCAGCTAGAGACCATCCAGCTGGGAAACTGAAGGCAAAGGGCTTCGCTGAAGCGGAAGGGGGAGAGGAGATGGCAATAACGCATATGACGAAAAGGGAGATGAGAGATTTGAGGAGGCCAGCGGCGGGGGCTCCGCGGGCGAGGGCCAAGGCGCTCCGGAGCGCGTCAAACAGCCGGCGGAGGGTCATGGCGCGGGCCTCATAGCGTGCGACTCGTCTCGCGGCCCGACTCGACTGGCGACGAGTGACGAGTGGCGAGAGGCAGAGGCGCACAACAAGCGGCACGGTACCACGATACAACACACTTTCTTTGCGTGACGTTGTTTGTTTGATGCGGCGATGGGCAGGTTTGGTTTAGCGTGAATTTACTTACAATATAGCCTGTGTAGGATTGTATGAAGATTGTATATACAATATAATCTTCATATATATGTACCTATACCTATACAATATAATCTCCATACAATCTCCAAGCCCTCCATATAATCTTAAACTCTTTTACATATTTTTACATAAGAACATAAATAAGTAAGTACTCTTATTTTTCCAGCAATAGTAATCTAAATAATAAAATCAACGAATTTCTACTTCCGTTTTTAAAGTTGCTTTTATTTACAACTTTCAACTAGCAATCCAATTCTTAATTCTACTCGAATTTATGAGAAAGTTGATCAATTAACTATTAATCGACTTCAAATCCGGTAATTGCAATAAATCTTATTTAAATATCCTGATTGCTGGGAATAGCTCGCAGCATATTTTATTAAACCTTTTTTGTGATTGTTTAGACTGCCAAAAATTCAGTATCTATGGGGTGACTTTAAATTAGTGAACGATAGAAAAGGATATGCAAGTACTCGTGATAACAAACAACTTTTACTATGGGGCCAAAGTGAAAATCATTCAAAAAATTTGTACTCCCCATACAAAATGCTCCAGCTGATAGTATGGGGGAACAATTTTTTTAAGATTTCGAACTTGGCCCCATAGTAAAAGTTGTTTGTTATCACGAGTACATGCGTATCCTTTTCTATCGTTCACTAATTTAAAATCACCTTATATTACAACCTTAATTTCCTTCCATCAATCCCATAACAACGTTTACAATCGAGTTTTGGAAAGAATTCGAAATCGTAACATCCTTTTGACATCGGAAATCCGAAACGTAACTCGATAAACAAATGTTTTAATACTACCACAACAAACGTATGCGTAAGACCTAGAACACACGGGGAAACGCAACTGAAACTGCTAGTTACTTTTGAGTTGCATCTATAAGTTTCTGCTATAGACTCCTTTAGAAAACCACACACCATGCAACTAATCTGAAACGTTTCAAACTAGTTGCGTCGTGTGTGGTTTTCTAAAGGAGTCTTATAGCAGAAACTTAGATGCAACTCAAAAGTAACTAGCGGTTGCAGTTGCGTTTCCCCGTGTGTTCTAGGCCTAACTACACTACACTAGGTACTTACTACTTTTAAACTTGACATTTAGACCCAGAACACACGGGGAAACGCAACTGCAACGAAACTGCAACTCCTCGTTACTTTGCATCTAAGTTTCTGCTATAGACTCCTTTAGGAAACCACACATGACGCAACTGAAACGAAACTGCAACTGCTAGTTACTTTTGAGTTGCATCTAAGTTTCTGCTATAGGCTCCTTTAGAAAACCACACACGACGCAACTCAAAAGTAGCTAGCAGTTGCAGTTTCGTTGCAGTTGCGTTTCCCCGTGTGTTCTGGGCCTTAAGAGCCTTATTCATTAACAATCTCAATGGCACAGAGAAAACCTTCGTGATTCGTGGTCGTGGGTTCGATTTCTTAGGACAACACGGTGTTTAATCGATTTTGGGCAGTAAAATCGATTTTTAAACGAGACAATTAAGTGTTAATTTGGTTACTTTTATATTTTATTTACTTATGTACAATCTCGTATTAGAGTAGGCTCGTGCCCCTGTAATGGGGACGCTAAACGGCTGATAAGTTACAATTTACTAAGTAAAAATAACTTAGAGTAATATAAATGCATGCTTAAAAATCTTAAAATTAACATATTTCAATTGCTAAAACCTACAATCCATTCATTCATATATAGGGTGACTTTAAATTTGTGAACGATAGAAAAGGATATCCATGTACTCGCGATTACAAACAACTTTTACCATGGGACCAAGGTCGAAATC
The DNA here is from genome assembly GCA_947563765.1 of Anarsia innoxiella. Classification (NCBI taxonomy): domain Eukaryota; kingdom Metazoa; phylum Arthropoda; class Insecta; order Lepidoptera; family Gelechiidae; genus Anarsia; species Anarsia innoxiella. Next base: position 532,974 of record OX387401.1, read on the forward strand.
ATTCAAAAATTCTTGAACTCCCCATACAAAATGCACCAGCTGATAGTATGGGGGGTACAATTTTTTTTATTTTGACGTTAGACCCATAGTAAAAGTTGTTTGTTATCACGAGTACTTACATATCCTTTTCTATCGTTCACTAATTTAAAGTCACCCTATATTTAGCCAGGCTCTTGTCGGTGGAGTAACCGGCATCTTTCCCTTGCCTCCATAATCCACTAATATTATAAATGTTTATTGCTCTTTTCAGCAGTATGTACCAACGTGCAGGTGAGGTTGACTTTGGTCCTTAGGATGGTAGTTGGACCACTTACACACCGGCACAGGCACCGGCACCGGCACCTTCAACAGGCTTGCACCATAAATCGTCTGCAATAGACGTAAGGCCTATATATATATATATTGCTCTTTTACGGAAAAAACAAATCAAATACGTTTTGATACCTAACTTTTCTTATATAAGTGCTTACAATAGTTTTACTTGTAAGTATAACAGCATAACACATAGTCACATAACATTTATTCGATGGGTACATTCAGTTTCGTGTTGAGGTCCTGGATGTTGTTTGAAGGTTACCTGGAAGATATTGCTACCTAGCAATAAGGCCACCTGTTGCTTCTTATATTCTTGTCTGTGTCTGTACCTTATATCTTTGTGTGCAATAAAGAATATTTGTGGTGTATTGTATTGTAAGTCCTTATATTTTCATCATAGTGTGATACAACGCCATGTGCTCTATGAAAATGTTTCTTAATGTGTGCCAAGATCTTGTCTTATCTTAACTAGCCTTCAGTATCCCACTGCTGGGCAAATGCCTCTCTCGTCTTTCTCCACGATTACCTATCCTGAGCCGCCTCTGCCCAGCCATCCGTGAAGGTATCCAGCTCTTCCCGTCACCTTATTCGTGGTCTGCCGCGAGGGTTTTTGTCGTTTGGTTATCATGATATGGCCAAGACGAACGTACCTCGATCAAATCGGGGACTTGCTCAGAAAGGCCAAATCAAGAGTACCCTAAACCAACGGGCATGTATGAGGCGACTGATGAGTGTGGATGAAGCGAAAGAGGTGTGTTTGGATCGTAGCAAGTGGAAGGAAGTGGTCTCTTCCAACCCCAATGGGAGAGAGCGTGACGGATATGTATGTAATAAAATACCAAAACGCGTAAACAACCAGATTGTGGTAACCGTGAGCAAAAATAAGAGGTAATAACTAATACTTTAAAGTAACTTCAAGCTAACTTAAGATCTAGATTAGATAGCGTATGACCTGGGTTGTTGCGTAGCCGTTAGGGATATTTAGACCATGACCCTACAGTTTCAGTGCGGGTTGGTTGGTTGCCAGGCCGGAGTCTCGATTTTATTGAGACACATTCATAAAATAAGTATTAAGGCTGTATTCTGTATATTTATTTGTTGGCTTTATGCAATGAGGAAAGAATATAAGGAGTGGCCCCATTTTTTTTTTCATATACAAAAGAGTTTATGACAGCGTGCCAAGGTTGGCGCAAGTTTTCCATAGTTTTCTTGGTAGATGACCTGTCAAACGATAAGTAGTACCTACCGTACAAAAATGTAGCCATTTTCCGCAAGACCAGGCACGCAGATCCAGACGGTAGGTATGGCAACTCCTTATTTATATATTCTATACTCAAAGGCTTTATGAAACGTATTAATTATTGCAGCAGCTGGATTATTTAATGAGCTCTTAGAAGTGATTTTTACATACATATCATATCTATCTGTCACGCCTCTTTCCCATTGAAGTAGGCAGAGACTTCTTCCTCCACTTGCTACGATACAAACACACCTCTTCCGCTTCATCTACATTCATCAGTTTCATTCGTTTTCAAGAAATTACTTTTATATGTCTATTTCCACTGAGTGAGAAGTTAACAGACTAGATAAATTGTTAAAATAAGTAGGTATTAAATTAAGATTTACCTAATAATCTAGTAAGAACTAAAATGAGCAATCATTAGCACAGTTTTCGTGAATTATGAATTTGGTTAACAGCGATATGCTCCGATTGTCTTCCTAGTTTTTGTAATAGGTACCTACTTAAGCATGTAGGTTTTTTTGAATTTAACAATGATTTTATTTAAAACTTAATCATTCATTTGTCTAGGATAATCAAGGTTATTGGTGTTGTTAATAAGTACTCGTAGACGGGTAAAGGAATGAAATGGAAATGCGTAAAAACCGCCTATATCTACGTTACTTAGGTAGGTACTTCATTTGACGCTTATGGGAAATACACATAAGCATTTAACTCAAAAGGTCGGCCATTTTACTAAAGACGTAAAGAAATACCAGTCAAAATTATTAAAATTAATATCTATCTACGTAAATCTAACCAAACAAGATCGAACTCCTGACCCTCATTTGACAAACCGGTCGTTACGACACCGACTACTTACTCAAACAAATATTGCGCGTTAGGCAAGTAAGTAATAAAACTACCGACGAGTAGACATTGCGAAATTATTGACAACTTAGTGTTAACATGGTCCCATAGTAAAAGTTGTTGAACTGATGTGGCAAAAACAGCTGCCAGGCTGAAGCGGGATTGGGCCGGCCACGTCTGCCGCATGCCAGAAGACTTATGGGCTAAAACAGCTACCCAATGGCTACCAACTGCCAAACAGCGTCGCGGCAGACCACGGAAATGGTGGCGGGACGAGCTGGATACCTTCTTGAGTACCTGAGCGGAGGATGCTCGAGACAGAAAGTCATGGCGAATGAGGAGAGAGGCTTTTACCCAGCAGTGGGACACGAGTGGCTAAATTAGATTAGTGTTAATCAACGTTTCTTTCGAGATATCTGTTAATATGTAGCTATGTCCCAGTGCGCTTTCACGTTCATCTTGCGTTTTCATTTGAAGCATGCCTGAAAAACCATAACGCATACAATAGCGCACGCCTCAAAATATGTCAAACAGTAGGGCACAGCACTTGACGCAAAACGAACTGAAAGATGAAATACAAGGTGAATATGAAAACGAGAACTAAAGCGATCTGGTGGGGACATACCTATTGGGGTGGTGTTTGATATCTTACTTTACATACATACATATCCGTCACGCCTCTCTTCCATCAGGCTAGGTAGAGACCACTTCCTTCCACTTGCTACGATCCAAACATAGTTCTTTCGCTTCATCCACAGTTCGTCAGAGTGATAAGTTCGTCTTAGGCCGTGGCCCCAGTAGGCAAACTGTTAGCGGCTGACTAGTTTGCGGCGCGGCGTATCGATTTAGTACGCCCTTCCATATATTTGAAATGGAGTGTCTACAGTCAGCTAGTTTTCGCTCACTGTACGCAGTTTGCAGCGTTTCGCGCGCTGACTATCTCAGACAGCGGCCGACTCCCACCAAAACCGGTGATTTCATTGATTTGAGTTTGCAGCTAACTCTTTCAGTTCGCCACAAATTTGCGGCTCACTCAGTCGGCCGCTAACAGTTTGCCTACTGGGGCCACGGCCTTAATGATCGATTTTTATTACCTAACCTGTACCTAACTAATATTTAGTTTAATGTATCACCTTTGTTATATAAGTTGCATTCAACAAACGCCTATAACCTAGTTATTACCACTGCATAAGTAATGGTAAGCTGTCCATGGAAGGTATACTATGGCTTCCGACTTTATTTAAAATGAATCAGGTTAATACGTCATTGAGGGGTTAGGTATTGCCATCTATGACGTCATATTTTAAGTAGTTTTTTAAATAGGTACCTAGAAATCACATACCTTAGTCAAATTAACCTCGATATAGATAAATAGAATTATACATACATACATATCCGTCACGCCTCTCTCCCATTGGGGTAGGCAGAGACCACTTCCTTCCACTTGCTACGAGCCAAACACACCTCAATATAATTTATGTAATGGCTAAAAGAAGTACATATATAACTATCTATCTATGTACTTTTAAGCACATGAATTTAGAAAGAAAATAAGTGTTTATTCTTGTATTTAAGAGAGTTATTCTTATCGGTGGAGTTAACCCAACTCCGATCTGTTTTCCGACGTTATTTTGATCACTAATTATAGATATTATATTATAGTAATACGACAAATCTCGTATTAATTACCTACTTCAAAACTTTAAAATCTATTTAAAACCTACTTTAAAATCATATATTATTAGCAACATTCCACAATGTTGTACTTAAACTATATAAATCAATGATCAATAACATTCTATAGAATATAGAACACTATAGATGGTCGTGAAGGTGTTAGAAATAGTAATTGTAAACTAACACAATTAATTCATATTGTTTATTATTTTTTATAGGTACTACAACAATTATAAATAGGCACCTTGTATTCGACTTAGTACACGTTGATTTATAGATAGGTAGGTACGTAAAGAGACTTTGAAAGCTTTCTTAAACAATAGGTCCACACATTTCCGGGAACACGTCCCAGACGGAACACGGCTAATATCGGTTACATACAAATTGTATGAACTTGTTCACACGACACCGTGTCAGAACGTCTTTGAGACAACTTTGATCACACGGATAGCCCTGGCCCGGAAATGTGTGGATAGCCCTTAATATACAATTTACAAAGAATTAGCTACTGTAGGTATAAAGAGTGACTTTTAATCAGTGAACGATAAAAAAGGATATGCATGTAAGTACTCGTGATAACAAACAACTTTTACTAGGGAATCAAGTTCGAAATCATTTAAAAATTGTCGAACTCCCCATACAAAATCCACTAGTTATATGTATTGGAGAACAATTTTTTAAATGATTTCGAACGTGATCCTATAGTAAAAGTTGTTTGTTATCACGAGTCCATGCATATCCCTTCTATCGCTCTTTAATTAAAAGTCACCTTGTATAGAAAGGCAGTAATCAATAATAGTACCTATTTACAGTTTATCAACGTCATAATATTATAAAAAATCGATACGAATTAGTGCAGTTGAATGTTGAATCGATTGGACGTTTCATTGCCAGGGCCGCGATGCATAATGTAACTTGAAAACTTTGTTTGTAGTTTCATTAATTATATAATATTTAACCAAGTCGTCAGTCCACCTCGTTGGAGGCCTTCCCACACTGCGTCGTCCGGTGCGTGGTCGTTACTCAAGAAACTTTCTACCCCATCGTCCATCGGTGGGTTGGTTAAAGTCGCTGGAAACCGTTGGATGTGGGCAGCGCAAGACCGGTCGTTGTGGAGATCCTTGGGGGAGGCTTTTGTCCAGCAGTGGACATCCATAAGCTGACATGATGATAATATTTTGTGTACTTTTTAGTTTGGTTAGGGCATTTGTAGGTTGACTTAAGAGCTTTCAAGCATTGTTCTAACCAAACTGACTGTAAGCCGCTGAAACTGAGCTCGCGGTACGCAGTTTATTGTACTTATTACCAAACATATTCACTTATTAATAGTTAAAGCTATGTACGTATGCAACTGTAACAGTTAGATGACATTCCAAAGAGCATCCAACCTAATTGGTATAGTAAACATTTTCGGTATCAATTAGACTCAACATCCCTTCGAGCTAGTATAGAGAAAAAGAACTTTGAAAATTGTTACAAGCGAACATTTTCAAAGTTCTATATCTCCGAAAGTATATCACTTTCGACATTTGTCCAAAATACTATCGTTTTATAACATTTTTCTCTATCGATTGACGTTAGTTTCATCAGTGGCCGCCAAGTTTTTTTTTCTCCGTACTAGCTCGAATAGGGGATAGTTGATTGTAATTGATATCGAAATGTTTACCATACCAGGCTCCAGCCAAATATGTTGGATGCCATTTGGTAAATTGTCTATTGACACGAATGCAATTAGCGAGGTAGCCAGTTTTGGAAATAAATGGTGATGAGGAGACTTGAATTAATGTTCTTGACACTACGCTAGTATTCAGTTATCTGTGTTGATGCTTACAATCAGTCTTTGTAGTCGGTTTTAGCTGTGTCAGGAGTACCTGTCAGGAGGACCCTAGACTTACGTGCCTGTATGAGGCGACTTAAGAATGTGGATGAAACGAAAAAAGTGTTTGGATCGTAGCGAGTGTAGGGAATTAATCTCTGCCTACCCCGATAGGAAAGAGGCGTGACGGATATGTATGTATGTATTTTTTAAATCTTATTAGATTAGATCTATGCGTTGTGTACTATAAAATTCGTAGTACTACTGATTAGAAGGCATACGTACGGGTACAATACTATAGTCAATAAAAAGCACAAAGCTTCGAAAACTACATTTCTAGACAAAACAATGGATAATAATTAAAATAAAGAAAAGAACAAATACCTATTTGATTTATTCACAAAGTCAATGCCGATCAGTGATGTGGTCGTGGGTGACAGTGTGGATCCATGGCATGTGGGGGCCGAGAGGACCCCCCGAGAGAGGCGCGTGGTCTTCCCCGCGGGCTACGGCCAGGATAAGACCTGATCGGGTCACTATAGGACCGCCCCAGCTCATCTGAAAAGATTTATAAACTGTAGATACTTATAAGTATAGGTGCTATCTACTTATTTAGAAAAGAATAGGAAAGTAATTAATTCTTTTATGATAGGAATTGAAGTATCTCTTTAGAGTTAAGCAAAATTTATTATGTACTCATGTGCAAACGTATCTCGATCAAATCGAGGACTTGGTAAAGAAAGGCCAAGTCAAGAGTACCCTAACTCGACATGCATGTATAAGACGACTGATGAATGTGGACTGTGGACGAGGCTCAAGAGGTGTATTTGGATCAAACAAACAGAAGGAAGTGGTCTCTGTTTACCCCGATAGAAAAAAGGCATGATAGATATGTAGGTACTCGTATGTATGTAGTCTTAGACTATAGATAGTACAAAATACCTGATTAATAATATCGATATTTTCATCATTGGTAGTCAAACAGGTATCAAAGCTCGCCTTCACATTGTCTATTGTAATATTGTAGTTCTCAGCGCATTCTGCTTCAGAGATGGTGATTGCATCGAATGCTGCTATGTGGAGAGAGTCATTCTGGAAGGAAACAGACTTTAAGCGCAGGCGCACTTCTGGCGGAGCGCAGCGCAGAGCATTTTCGATTGTCATATTATTATCGACATTGTTCTTTTTACAATAATATTCAAAATCAGTTGACACAACATTCGCATGTAATCGCTTCGATGCTCCGATGCTCATTTGTTGTGTCAACTGATTTTGCACAATATTCTAATGAGTACAATGTCGATAATAATATGACAATCAAAAATGCTCTGCGCTGCGCTCCGTCAGATGTGCGCCGGCCCTAACATACAGGAAAGGGCTATAAAGAATGCACATCGATCTTTGGAAAGAGGTAATCGGTTAATTTCGACTTTATATATATATAGCGATATACGACATAGCGACTTCATGTAACGACGCAGTGCGGAAAGGCCTCCAACAAGGTGGACCGACGACCTGGTTTAAGACGCGGGAAGCCGTTGGATGTGGGCAGCGCAAGACCGGTCGTTGTGGAGATCTTTGAGGGAGACTTTTGTCCAGCAGTGGACGTCTACGAGTTGATATAGCGATATCTGTGCCTATATCTCACCTTTTCTTTAGTTGTAGCCCATCCGTACACAATAACATGCTCGCCGACAATAACATGGTCAGCTAGTTCGACCGCTTCCACTCCTTTTACTGGTGGCTCTATGCGCATCAAAGCTATTGCTGGACCTATATCCACCTTTGAAAAAAAACAACGACAAAAAGGTTTTCTTAAAAAAGAGTTTTCATTTTAAGAAGACGATGGCCAAAGAGTTTGCATTTAAATAAAATATTTTTAATGAAACGAACATACTCTCAAGAGGTAGAGTACACTAGCGCCATCTATTGTGGTTTAAAGTGCAACTCTCGAAATTTTAACGTGATTTTAACGACATCTAGTGTAAAGGACTAGTAACTTTTTGTATGCGGTTATTTAAAAACATGGTTTTATACGATTTTTATTTAACCTATGGATAAAAACTCTGTAAGTTAAAGTTCAAATAATAATAATATGTATCTTTATTACACGCTACAAGTACCCATATTACAAAATGAAATGAAAATCATTTAATCCTGTAGGTTTTGACAACACTTAAGACGGATCATTTTTTAAAGTTAATGCTAGATTCGCAAGAGTGCAGTTTCCCCAGAGAAGAACCTAGCAAGAAACTCTGAAATAGAAAAGAAATAAATAATGTCAAAAGGGCTTTAATCTGACTAGCTGAGAGCAGTTTTTTTGTTACAAACTAACATAATACGAGATATATTATATATTTAGGTACCGTAGTTATGTACTTATCTAGCTATATTTATTATAAACCATAGCTATAATAGTTAAGAATAAATGGCTACCTTCATATGATGCATATCCTCAGTACTGTGATGGTAGTGTGTCATATCTACAGGGTTCAAGTTAACCTGGATTTCAGTGACATTGTGAGCTGAACCATCTATGAGAGGGTCCGTCGCTTCTGCTATTATCGTGTAAGTACTGTTTTCTGTTGTATTTGTTCTGGAACATTCAACGGCTTTTAAAAATTCGACGTTTTACTTAGAACAGTCTGGGGAACTCTCTGAGATCTTTAAAAAACAGCAAATTTGAGATTAAGTTAGAAGGATTAGAAGGGTTAGTAATGGCGATGATGACTATATTCGAAAATTTAAAAAATAATTAGTCCGTCTTTTAGGCTATTAAAAAAAATTTGAAACACATTTTTTACCTGATCAAATACACAAATAAATACAAAGATACAGAACATCAAAGTTACGGAGTGAGTGGGGGGTATTGTACTTAGGCGTATAAATCGTAAGTACTAAGGCGTGAAGTCATGAGCAACTTTAACCCAGTGTATCTGTATCATTTTTAGTTAAAGAGAAAAAAGAAAAAATACGTGTCGAATATTTTAAAATTGGTAATCTATGTGATGGACAAAAAAATTTTTTTAGTCATCATGCGGCATGCCCATTATATTTACGTACCATCCAGGTACTTAATTACTTGGACTTAGGTAATTGGATATTCATAAAGATTTACAATTATATGTATATAAATATGACGCCCTTAGATCATTTAGGGACCTTTTTTTACGCGGGGAAATCCATTATGGATACCCTCCGTCTTGGAGAAAGGCGGGTTATGCCGGACTTCCACCGGCTAAAACCTCACGGTGTTCCTAAGTTAGGTACCTATGTAATTACATTACTTTGAATACCTATTTATAATCAGTACTTATAATGTAGAAAAGAATTGCGTATGTAAAACACTGTAAAAAATGGTCGGTAGGTATACAGAGTGTAACAGAAAGGGGATATAATGCCGAAACACAGCGATAGTCCTCATGAAACTGAACAACTTGCCCCAAGGAACATGGGTCATAACGCAAAAATTTTTTTTGGATCGCCCTTACTCGATCAGCTGATCGGACATTTTGTATGGGGAGGCGAAATTTTTTTTTCGTGTTACGAACTATGTTCCTTGGGGAAAGTTTTTCAGTTTTATGAGGACTATCGCTGTGTTTCGGCATTATACCCCCTTTCTGTTACACCCTGTATAAATAAACCAAGCTACTCACAAGTTATGATACATCTTATTCAGCAGATTAACACAACTAGCGGCAGTTAACACCCAGTTCGGAGATATTAACGTACCAGCGCAAGTCTGCGCAGTCATGTTGGTTAAGCTCTCGAAGATTGCGACCAGAAACGATACCTAGAAGATAAATTATAAGTCAGCATTTAACTAAGTATACTGGGTGTAACAGAAAGGGGGTATAAAGCCGAAACACAGCGATAGTCCCTATAAAACTGAACAACTTTCTCCAAGGAACATGAGTCGTACCTCCAAAAATTTTTGGATCGCCAATACTTACTCGATCAGCTGATCGGACTTTTTGTATGGGGAGGCGCATTTTTTTTTCGAGTTACGACCCTTGTTCCTTGGAGAAAGTTGTTCAGTTTAATCAGGGCTATCGATGTGTTTCGGCTTAATATCCCCTTTCTGTTACACCCTGTATAAGTATAAATACTAGAGGCTGCCCGTGACTTCGTACGCATTTATAGTCATATCTTTGAAAAAACACGAAATATCTGCAAATAATATAACCTATGTGTTATTCTGATGTCCAAGCTAAGTTATTGTAAAATTTCATTAAAATATGTTCAGTGGTTTTTACGTGATGAAATAACAAACATCTATCCATCCATCGGCACAAACATTGACATTTATAATATTTATAGGATATTAGGATAAGTAAACCTATATACTGCGCTCCATAGCCCGTTGGCAAACCTTGAGTTTGGACTTTTGAGCTTCAGTCAAAGACCAAGTTTGTGCACCATACGTCAAGGTTGGAAGAATGCACATGTCCACGAGTTTGCGCTTTAGCGCTAAGGGAAGGTCGATTTTTAAGTAGTCCTTCATAGACCAATAGCTCTTCCAGGCGTTTTCGGTGCGTCGTGCAACTTCTTTGTCTTGTCGCGCCTGGAAAGAGACTATTTGGCCTAGGTAGATATACTCGAGGACATATTCCATTCCTCCGCCATCAACGGTGACCTGTCGTTGGGTGCTATTGGTCATTAACTTGGTCTTTGACTTATTCATCTCCAGTCCAACCTCAAGGCTTGCATTGCTGAGTTCTTGAATCATTTGCTCCAGTTCGATTGCTGAGGATGAAAACAAGACAATATCGTCGGCAAAGCGTAGATTGGTTAGCCTGCTTCCACCCAAGTCCACACCCCGGTCCTGCCATTTGGTTGAAAGTTTACGGAAAATTTCTTCGAGGGTACTGGTGAAAAGTTTAGGGGACAAAGGGTCACCCTGTTTGACGCCTTTATGTATGTGGAATAGTGGACCAGAGGACTCTAATTTTATTGCGGCAGTACTATTAGCGTAAATGGTTTTTAAAATATTTATGTAAACTTTATTTATATCTTGATTATGTAAAGCGTCAAACATGGAGGTGTGTTTTAGAGAATCAAAAGCTTTGGAATAGTCAATGAATGCCAGATATAATGGAATGTGAAATTCTTGATGCTTTTCTATAAGCTGATTTAAAGTGTGGAGGTGATCGGTGGTGGAAAGACCAGGTCGGAAGCCTGCCTGTTCGGGTGGTTGATGTTTGTCGAGCTGTTTGGATATGCGATGTTCAATTACTTTTATGAATAGTTTGTACGCGTGTGATAATAAGCTTATTGGCCTATAGTTGTTTATATCGGACTTATCTCCTTTTTTATGAAGTAGAATAATATTTGCATGACAAAAGTTGTTTGGGATTTGACCTGTTATTAAAATACTATTAAAAAGTTTGGTAATATGTGGGAGTAAAGTAGGTTCACCTATCTTTAGCACCTCGGTGGTTATGCCGTCTTCGCCCGGTGATCTGCTGTACTTCATTTTGCTAAGTGCAAGATGAACCTCCAATTCGGTTATTAACGGGATTGAATTATCATACTGATAAAAGTCTATAGGTTCTTGAGTACGAAGTACTGAAGCTCAAAAGTCCAAACTTAAGGTTTGCCAACGGGCTATGGAGCGCAGTATGCTTGGTGTAAAACTTACTGACAAGGTAAGAAACACCATACTGCGCTCTAAAACGCGTATTGCTGATGTGGCAAAAACAGCTGCCAGGCTGAAGTGGGATTGGGCCGGCCACGTCTGCCGCATGCCAGAAGACTTATGGGCAAAAACAGCTACCCAATGGCTACCAACTGCCAAACGGCGTCGCGGCAGACCGCGGAAAAGGTGGCGGGACGAGCTGGATACCTTCTTGGGTACCTGGGCGGAGGAAGCTCAAGAAAGAAAGTCTTGGCGTATGAGGAGAGAGGCCTTTGCCCAGCAGTGGGACACGAGTGGCTAAATAAGATAAGAATAAGATAAGAAACCTATATTAAAATGTAAGTTAGGTATAGGAATATACTAATAGAAGTACTCAATTCTAGTAACTCAATAAGTCTTACTCTCTCCTTTTTGTGCCCTAAAACAGGGTCCACAACATGTACTGTAAATTATTTTTAAGACCATTCTGTAACTTTGTGGAAGCGCAATAAATATTATGATTTATTTATTTATTTAACAGTTTATTGTAAGATGATAGTACATAGAGACAGAAAAAAGAGAGAAGTTATACAAAAGGTACAGCATATTTCTAAAAGAAATTTCTTCCTGCAGACCCCACAGAGAGAGAAGTGAAAGCAAGAAGGCAGGATGATTATTATGATTACCTTCTCCGGATGCCTCGGGTCTTTTACGCCAATCAATAAATCAGCTATTTCCACTTCTCTTGAATCATTCATATTTAAATCTTCAATTTTAAGCTCCGGTAGATTCAAATCGGACGATTCCGATTTATCTAACGCATCAAAAGTGTTTAAATTTCGAATCTCCAAAGACGACGAATCGAAAGAATTTCTGAAGTTCGTATATTGTTCCTGTGATGTCGGTAAATTATCGACTTTATGGGATAAATTGAAGTAGAGTAATTTGTCCTCGAATGTAAGCCAGTTTGGGGTCACTAGTGCGTCTAATTCGCGGCTGATTATTTGGAGTAGGGGGTCTGTTATTTTGTAGTTACATTTTTTCACGTCGTAGTGGTTTGGGAACTCTTTTTGTACCAGTTCCAAGCTTTGGTTCAGGATTTGGCCTGTAACATTGAAGTACGGTATAAATACCTACTTATGTAGAATCCGTTTAATATTAAGCTTCACTCTGAACTTTTGAATTTTGAGCATTTTGCTTTCCCAGAATATGGTTTTACTTTACGCAAGTGAAGGAGAAAGTTGACGTCATGTCGTATCAAGAAAAGATGTCAAAAAATTTGCGGAAGATAAGCCTAAATGGTTGTTGCTCCACTGACAAGAGTCTAACTCTTAATTATAATGATCATGATGAGACTATGATTTTTGTTCCTTCTATACGGATGCTCTATGAAGGGAAGAGAAAAATCTTGGATTGCCTTGTGACAAGTCAGACACGTAAAGGCTTCTTATTCTTCCATTCTCCAAAATTTAAATATAAAATCAATACTTACCTGGTAAACTATCAAGTAGAAAAATAAACATAATCGATTCAGCCATATTGCCACGCACAGGTCTACCCGCTATCGGCGCACGCGCAACTTTGGGCAGCGTTTGGCAAACAAAGTTGTTAAGCAAAACAATGTTACTTTGCTATGATTATTCGCTCTAATTTCGTATTGTGTTTAGTATAGATCTTTTAAGAAGAATGAGAAATACTAAATTACTAAATAAGGTTAATATAGTTTACTAAGTGCCCGTTTCACAATCACCAGATAAAATGTATCTGACAGATAAACCTATGTCTATTTCATAAAACATGACGTTTTAGACAGGGACAGGTATAAAATATCTGTCAGATAATTTTATCTGTAGATGGTCAAATAAGAAGGTTATACCTACCAATTAGGTCTTACTTATTCTAAATAGAAGAAAACTACAAATTCATTAAAAAAATAAAACCAAAAAAGTTATACTTTATTAAATGCTCACAAAATTTTTAGAATACAATAAATACTTACATACTTATCCAAAATATCGACATTCACAACCGTCTTAATTACATTTCCATACAAAATAAATATCATATACCTATAATAATTGTTATTTAATTAAATACATATAATTACGAGTAAAAGACTATACTGGGTGTAACAGAAAGGGGGTATAAAGTCGAAACACAGCGATAGTCCTCATGGAACTGAACAACTTTCCCCAAGGAACATGGGTCGTAACTCGAAAAGTTTTTGGATCGCCCATACTAACTCGATTAGATGATCGGACATTTTGTATGGGGAGGCGAATGTTCCTTGGGGAAAGTTGTTCTGTTTTATGAGGACTATCGCTGTGTTTCGGCTTTATACCCCCTTTCTGTTACATCCAGTAGAATAAGTACTACATTTAAGACACGAATGGACATTACAGCGCTATTGATATGAAAAATATCTAAATACATATAATTTAATTTGTCTCTTTAAAGATGACTGGGATTTGAATAAGAAGATTTCTTTCGAAAACTTTAGAACATTAGTATACGTACAAAGGTTTTAAAAAGCAGCACTGTGCGTCGTCCCTTTCAAACCAATCAAAGAAAAACGGGACGACACTACAGTGTTGCCAGTTTTAGATTTCAATTCTTTTCACAATGTACCTACTTTTTGAATCAGCAAAGACATTCTTGCAAGGTAAGTCGCGAGATGTTATACTTATATTTTGGCATTATTCAAAAACTATTGAGAATCTAAAAAACATTTACATTTCTTACAATTACAATCAAACTAATGAACACAATAAATTGTGCTATAATAATGAATGTATAGAAACTAAAACTACAAAACCACTTCATTTGATCACTAGAATCTAATTCTGTTTGTAATTATTTGGCTTTAAAAGTTAAATAAATACTTGCATACTATTTACAACTTACCAGAAAGTGAAAAAAAGTATCTAATTAAGCTAAGACCAAACCACCAGCGGTTGAACAAGTGGGTCGTTTTTTACACTCTTTTTATGATTAGCTTCACTTGTAACTAACTATGTACGTAAACAAATCTTGGAATCTTAATTTGACCCACTTCCCGGTTTTCGAATAGGATGAAATTTTGCACACGCTCTGAGTTGTGATGACAATACAATAATATGATACTTTCGGTCTGATCTGATGATGGAGCATGTTTAGTGCGAGCTAAAGCGAATTTTAGTTTTTTTTTATTTTCATACTTTGGTTCACATTGCGGAAAATTGAGCTAAGCCACATCAGTGATAATAAAAACATGTATGCCTAAACGATGCCCAACCGCTTGCTGTGTAGATTGAGCTTAAGGCTGCGTACCCAGTAGGCAAACTGTTAGCGGCCGACTGAGTGAGCCGCAAATTGTGGCGAACTGTAATTTGAGTTAGCTGCAAACTTACATCAATTTTCATGCGTCGTCGCAAGCAAACTTATCAGTTAGGCGCTTATTTAGATATTCAGCGCGCGAAACGCTGCATACTGCGTAGAGTGAGCGCAAAACTAGCAAACTATTTTAAATATATGGATGGGCGTACTAAATCGATACGCCGCAACCTCAGTCAGCCGCTAACAGTTTGCTTACTGGAGACGTAGCCTAAATCATTACAATAAATATTGTTTTTGCTAGTATTTTACCATCCGCCCAACATCAATGCTATCTATCTACACTTGTAAATGCAATAGAATTTACTTGTCTACAATACATCCGGATTTAATAATATTTTGGCAAATATACGTACAGACGAGGGCATTTCGAGCTTACCGTAGGGCGTTTTCAGTTTTGTGTGTTTCATATGCGCATACGCGTGTATACGCTTCGTCAACGCTTGTACATACTAGCAAAGCGCTTCAAAAAACAAGCGTATCTGCGTGTCTGGGTGTTATATATTTATCTATGTATGTTTATCAGTCCCTGATACCCATAGTACAGGATTTGCCTAGTTTGGGGTCAGATGACCGTGTTTGAAATGTACCCCAATATTTATTTTTATTTATGTATTTAATCTGAAAACGCACTTAAGGGCAATTATTTGATTGTAGCGTAAGGGTCATATTAAAATAATGTTGTAAAGATCGATCTACCCTAGACTGTACAATAACGTGTTTTACTTAGACTAGAATATCAAATATACATACATACATATACTTTTAAATATAAAATATAGAAATAACTTACACAAGTTTCTCTTACAAAGATCTTCGCCTTATGTCACTTGGTGGTTTCACCGATCCGTTATCGGACTTAGTTCCTTCCACATGTACTACATGAGGCAGTGTGTTACTGTCTTTATATCTATTTTGGAAGTTAGAAAAATGTATCATACGATTTTTTTTGTTAATCTACCATTCAGAACAGGCAAGGATCAAAGACTATGCAGCCTTGTGTGGATCTTTTACTCACTGCTGGGCGAAAGTACGAGTATTATTTGTCAGCTATCTGTTTAATTATTTAAAATGATGTCTATAACCGCAAAAAAACAACAAATATGTACTCCTCGATGGATCTATGTACTGAAAAATATTAAAAAACAAAGCAATTTTTAAAATAAATATTTCATTATTTTAATTTAAAACCTATCTAACACATTCGCTTCGCCATTACAAAGTTGGTCCAACCAACGCAAAACATTCTGTCCCGCTCTAATTTACAAAAAAACTCAACATCAGAAAGAGAAAACACGATCTTCAATAAGTCCAGTCATTATCTTTGAATTTCTGCTTAGTATTTTCAGGGACATACCCTTGGATGAGAGGTAGACCAGTGGAGACTTTCTTCTGGTATTCCGCGTACTGCTGTCCGAAGAACTGGAGTAAGGTGAACTCCTCAGCGTAGATCCTCTGGTAGAAGAAGGTCCAGGACGCTAGTGCGTAGAGGATGATGCATATTGGGTTTAGGAGGGTTATCTGAAATAGGATTTAAAAAAAGTTACTTAGGTTGTTTTAATATTATTGTAATGGTATCTACACACCAAAGCCGCCGGCTTTTTTGACAGCTGCCGGCTTTTTTGACAGCTGCCATTCGTATGACGTAAAGCCACCGGCCTAGCTCGGAGGCATGCCGGCGGCTTTGGTGTGTAGACAGCATAAGGACACTCAGCATCTGTGCCTTGCCCGTGAATGCCCGTGATAATGATTTTGTTAATTTCTTAGTAGTTCCATCTCTGTCTAAACCACGTTAATGACAAAGACGTAATAAAGTGACAATTCTGTAATTGTGCTGTTTAAAATATGACTTCCAATAACCTGTGCAAGTAGGCCTTAAAATTACAACCAGGATGATTGTTACTCTGACTGAAATATTGTTTCGGTACCAATAAATAATTTATGCTATCACTTTTCTCTCTGTGGGGTCTGCAGGAAGAAATTTCTTTTAGAAATATGCTGTACCTTTTGTATAACTTCTCTTTTTTTTCTGGCTCTATGTACTATTATGTTACAATAAACTGTTAAATAAATAAATTAGAACCTTACTTATATCCTACAAAATTAAATGTTACAAATATGAATAAAAACCTATAGACCGTCTTAATCACATTGACTTTTTTAATCATATTTTTGAAAACTCAATAGAAATGCATTAATCAAGATTCTTAACTCCCTTACTAACATACCTGTGTGCCAATAGACCAATAAAACCACCCTACATAGCTGGGATGTCTACAGAACGCGTACACTCCATGGGTAACCAGCTGGTGGTCTGGCTGGCGGACATATTGCACCTGCAATATGAACAGTGTTATAAGATACTTACTGCTAAGGAAATAGGAATGATGACTAAGTTTAAAAAATGGCATTATGTTTAGACTTTAGCATGTCAAGACTGTTCAATAATATTGGACGCATATTTTTTGCTTAATCTAATACATAAATAAATACAAAGATACAGAGTATCAAAGTGAGAGCAATTGTACACGCACCGGACATTTCCGGCAAAAAAAATCTGCCATAATTTTTTTGCCGGATGGATGTCCGGTGCGTATAGGTAGGTTACAACCACGTAACGGACCGTTGTCCGTTGAAAAGTTGTCCACTGAAAAAAACGGGCGTCTGCAAGCACTCTTTTGACGTCACTTTTACTCACACTTCCTTCACTACATCCACATCCATCAGTCGCCTCATACCTGCACGTCAGTAGAGCCAAGTCATAGTCAGAGTACCTAAAACCATCATACCTTACAAATACGACTCTATTCCTAATACTTTTAAAGAGTTTTCTTCACTTCAATATAACCTGCGCCTCCACCACTCGCCACTTTGGTATAAACCGCGCTTTAACCTCTAACATCCCACTGACCCATTATAAACCCAGACACAATAGATTTTCTATTGTTCTTTTTTTCTGGGATGCGAAAGATTTGTTTTTAGCCTATGTTGTCCCACTGCTGGGCAAAAGCCTCTCCCATGCTTCTCCACACATTTCTGTGGGTGGCGGTTTCCCACCAATCTTCTGTGAAAGATTAATTCATGAATAAAACTCACCACATGATTGAAGTTAGTCCTGGCTGTGAACATAGCAGTTTTCCGTAGAACTTCACCAAATATGCACATTAACACACCGACGGCTGATATCCAATAGTACGTCTTCATTTCTACAATCAATCAAATAAATAAGTTTCTTATTAGTATTATACATGTCAATAATTGTGCCGATGGATGTTTGTTGCTTCATCACGTAAAAACTACTGAACAGATTTTGATGAAACTTAGCAATATTGTTGCTTGCACATCAGAATAACACATACGCTATATTATTTTTGTATATGATGTCCAAGATATGACGATAAATGCGTCTGAAGTCGCGGGTAGCCTCTAGTATTATTATAAATGTCAAAGTTTGTGCCAATGGATGTAGGGATGGATGTTTGTTACTCTTTCACATAAAAACTACTGAACAGATTTTAATAATGATATTCTCTCAGGTAATATTCCAGGATGCAAACTTGCCATACTGGCCAGAAGTTGCAGGTTAAGATGGAAGCTTGCAGATGAGGCCTTTGCTTAGCAGTGGGATATAAAAGGTTTATTAAAAAAAAAAGTTTGAGGTAGGTAAATATAATCCTTGATAAAAAAGAACACCCGAATTGAGAACCACCTCCTCTTTTTTCTTAAGTCAAAGTTACTTAAAAAATGTTCCATCATCATTTAAACCTAATGCTATGTACACACCAAAGCTGCCGGCTTTTTTGACAGCTGTCATTCATATTACGTAAAGAAACCGGCCGGTGGCTTTGGTGTGTAGATAGCATAAGAATCAATATGTCACAAAACTCACCTGGAAAGAAATAATACTCAATTCCCCATTCAGTCCAACTGCAAACAGCAGCAGCCCAATACTGCACGCTATGATTTAAGATGAAGGAATCTATGGTCAGGGTCCTCGGGTTTGTTAGAGCCACAGACATGAACTCCGAGTAGTGGAAGAAGGACAGAATCATGATGTAGAGGCCGAGGACACGCCAGCCGCTGTCAAAGGAAGCTAGGTACGCGCCCGTTGAGAATGTCACACCTAATATGGTTGAGAGCACTGACACCTGAAAGAATATGATAAATAATGGATATTATTTTTATTTGCCCAGAAAATATTGTTTATTTACATAATGTACAACACAATAAATAAATACAATACAATATAATACAAACTAATAAATATAATGCTATATTTCCTACTTTTAATAAAAAAACATATATTTAAGTCAGCAAGCTTGCAGGTGACCTTTTTTTAAACTATTATAATATTAAGGTGCAATAAAGTATTGAGTCTTTGTGCTACGTTAATTTTGAGGAAAAATCTTTAAAATTATAATTCTACTTCTGAATTGCTATGAGAATGTAGGTATGCTTATTTTCGCAAATAAAATAGTACAAAAAAAAACAATTTACGGGAATTTGGTTTATTTTACTGACCAAAAGTAAACCTTTATGTAATAAATAAGTAATATAAGTTGGTCATATTAGTTTAACGCCCACACAAACAGATGTTATAAAAAGTATTTAAAGTATAACAACACAGCACTTTATAACTACTATCTTATAACAGAAGCCAAAAATAGCCATAAAAACGCTTTATCATCAAGAAATCAGTTTCTCTTATAAGCCAATTAGATTCTTACCTCATACATGAAGCCTTTGTACATGTATCTCAAAACAAAGTTGAAAAGGCAGAAATACAGCGCCGGTCCCCAATAATTCAGAGCCCATAGTTCTGACGAGAACCCAAGAACACTTCCAGAGAATAATGATATCTCAAATACGAAGAATGCAGCACAAAAACAAATTATTGCCTGCCTCCCGGCCGGGCACACCTTCATTTTTACGTCCAAAATCTTGTTTTTAACAATAAAACAATGTCATATCACAAGCGCTTTATAAAGACTAGATAACTAAATAGAGGAAAAGTACAAGTAAATTTAATTTATGTGATAAAAAAACATTTTTTATTCGGGAAAATCGGAACTGATTGATGATTATACCATTCGCATTTTTTTTGCCTGATGGAAAGATAGATATGACGTTGACACTACAGGAGTATGGTCGTTTCATTGCAAAAAAGTCCATGGATATATGGATATTCTTTATTTATTTAAATTATATTAATTTGTTTGCCTTGTAAAAATTGCTTATCAAAGACATATTCTAATCACTTGCAGTTTTCCAAAAAACTTCTACAAATTGAATTTAATTGGTAAGGGCTTGCTTGACTCAAAGCATGCATTGCCAAATGCTCGATAATAATAACAAACGTTACCATGGCAACCCAGTAAATAAGTTTGACATTAAAATTTGTCCGTTTTCAATTGCTTGTTGACGAGACAAAAAAAATTTAAAATCTTTAAACCCTATTTTTCATTGGTCGTTTTGTAAACAAGTCCACCAATGATTGGACAAAAAGTAGGCTATCATTCTGTCAATGAAAACAGCCTGTCTGATTTAAATTTTCATTCAACCACAGCCGCTACTAAGCTACTATCCGTTTTCGGGAAACAAAATTGGTTCAACATCCAAATTCCTTTTGAATAATGTTAGCGTGAAAATAGAAGCGTTGGGAATAAATTACAGTCACAGATTCATATTCCAAAGGTGCTAGTGTTGCAGGGCTGACGTAATCAGGCCGTGACACCATCGTTTTTATCATATCATGATGCAGTCGGCATTCAATTAATTAAAATAAGTATCTATCGGCTTTCGTTGCGGAATTTTTGAGGTCGCTTAGGAACCGGATGTGTTTGGGGGTGTTTTGGGGGTGGGGAGGCCTTGGTTCACTGTGTATGGAATATTTTCGTTAATCAGTAGTGTGTCTGCAAGGCGCGGTCTGGTGTCGACATGAACGACCCGTGGGACGTGAAGTGTGTCCGCCAGGGACATCAGTACCAGTCCTTGATGAAGATTAATGGAGTACCACTTTTGCCGCCTGTTGTAAGTAGGACACACTGTTTTTATTACTTTAATTGAGAAATTGAACTAAACTTTTGATAAATAAAACTAGGTATTTTGTTTTGCTTTATTTTTGTAAAAGCTGTAGGTATACAAAGCTTTATAGAGAAGCTTTTTTAACAAAAGAAAGCTTATAAAACGTATTTATATTAACATTATCTACTAGATCGTCCAGAACACAAAGACTGGTAAGTAAAATAACAAAAAAAATATTAGCTTTTTCTTTTAAAAAATTATTCTTCCATTCTGAACTGGCCAAGTTTATATTATTTATTTACATTAAATTATTGGAATCCTATAAGATTGAAGAGATAAGGGCCTAGACATAGAGTATCAATGGTAATAGAGCTGACAACCAATTGCGAACTGCAGGCAAAACATAATTTTTAGTAAGTAGCCAATGTGGTTGGTAGTGACCCTGCTTTCCATGCCTCTGGATGTGGGTATGTTTCCCACTAGACAAACATTGCTGTGTATTACAGAGATATGTGTTGGCTCGCTAATAAGGAGCTAATAACAGAAGTAGGCATTGCAATTGCTGGATCTATGACTGTCTAGGAGTATGATATGACTCTGGAAGATACCGCCTTTTCTCCGATCCAGCATGCTTAAAAAGGCGTTGAATCCAGCTGTATTGCTGGTTGCTGGATCCAGCAATTGCAATCTCTAAACAGGAGTGTTTGGAGAGGCATGGGAGAGGCTTTTACCCAGCAGTGGGACGAAACAGACTAAGAAAAAAAAAATGTGTTGGCTGGGTTTTTGTTATAGTAAACTATATTATTATGGTAAGCTTTAAATAAGCCTTACTTCTCTTGAAATTAGCAGAATCCACAATGGTCATTGTCATTAAAGAAAGCCAGTTGATTGCTTTACTAATGCACTGATACTGAATATAAAAATATCCTAACAAATATAACATGTTGATTGAGACATTGAGTCACATTGGTAGATTAATTAACTAGGTATTTACTATTAATAGATAAAAATCTTGCAGTTAGGACAATGCACACACAATGTACTTACTCATAATCTTTGGCCACATGTGTTAGAAAAAAAGGGCTTTGAGTTTGAGTAGTTTTTGGTTTCTAACTCTTACAGTATGCTTTGCAGAGAATAAATTTAAATAAATAATGAACAGAATAATATTGTGTATTCAAGATTTAATTGAAAAAGTTTGCTACAACGCTGAATTACTTATAAACAATTTACCTCTAGGGCCAATACAGGTGAACATTTTATTTACCTTGTGACTTTAATAATGGTTTTCTAAAACTAACACATCTTACCTTTCAGCTATCCAAAGAGTGTCGGAAGGAGATGCAGTATTACAAACTACTAGCCAAGGAAGTGGAGAAACGTATCATGATCCTACGTCCGTATGTTGACAGTGGCTCAGAATCTGAAGAAAAACTGCACGCTATACTTCCATCTGAACAAAATACCCTTATGGAACATAAAAAACAGATTAAAGAAGTTGCAAAAAGTGATATAACCCTTGCAAGAGTTTCTAGTGATAGGTACAGCCCGACTACGTCATTTGAGGATACAAGTGTAAATGATGCTAGTGACAGCGAACAAGACATGTACGGATCAGGAAAGGAAATCATCCAGCTTAAAGACATCCCAGTGGAAGTACCTGAACGAGACTGTGACTATTCTCCCAAAGCTGCTAAGGAAATACTTACGGATACAGACAGAAACAGTGCACGTCAAGATAAAACAAAAAAGGATTTTATCGATGATGTCATACACTTTAATGTTGATGAGACAGATGACGATTACATACCGTTGAAAACTGAAGGTCCATCATCTTTGAGTTCTAAGAGCTTCACAGGGTCCTTACGGGACCTACATACAGAAACTCACAAAGAAGCTTTACCTCTAGTGCGGCAACATTCATACACTGTACTCAATCCAAGTCCACAACTACTCGCACATTTAGAAATCCAGTCATTATGTACCGGTGTCGAATTAACGTCAATCTCGATGAGCGAATCGGCTAAAAAACAAAACAGGAAACGAAGGAGCTGGGACTTGGAGTCCGCAAAAATAAAATGGTCAAATATGGCTCAAGAGCTTCAGAAAACGAATGTGAGACGGCATCCGTCTCCAAAACGAGAAATACCACCCTGTCCACCTAGTACTATAGGCTATATTTGTCCAGAAAACAAAAACAGACCTAATAATGGTAAATTAAACTCCTTAACAGAGGATAAAAATAAGAAACCTAATGGAAATGCTAAGTCACCTAAATCAGAACCAATTGGTAGACCTAAAAGTCCAATGAGATCGCCCTGTGGCAGAGAAAGGGAGAAAACGGTGGAAAGAATCCAAAATAAAGAGCCGACATCGCCTATAAGTAAAACTGTGGTAAAAATGTCAACTCAAAGATCCCCATATCAAAAGAAACAAGATAAAGCAAAGCCTACACTGGTGTCTAACGCAAACGACAGAGCGACAAGAGTGAAAGAACTTTACGAGAAACTACAGAAACAACAATTAATGCAAATGACCAGTTTAATGGAGAAACAGAAACGAGAACAGGAAATGTTGCAAAAAGTATTTGAGGAGCAAAACAACATCTTGTTGAAACAGCTTAAGACTGTATGTCCAACGGCACCGATCGAAATAAAGCAAGCCTGGGGTGATCTGAAAGATGATACAAATAGGGGACCAGTGAGCTTGAGTCAACTTATAAACAACAACTCACCAGATTTAAACATATCGGTGAGTCCGGTCACGAAAACATTAACAGAAACTAATATCTACATGAACCGATGTGATAAAGTGTTAAAAACAAGCCGAGATATAACGAACAGCATTAAAAAATCGCCGCAGAAGAGATCGCTGAGCCAGCGGTCACAGAAATCAGATCCAGTGCAAGTGATACCACCTTCACCTGAAGGGAAAGCGCGGCAACACTCACCAACAGTTAGGCACATATCTCGAAAACTAAATTATGATACGAGTAACTCTTCTGAAAATGGGAGTAATTATGACTTTGAGCCGATGTTAACAGATAGGACGAACGATACAATGGCAGATTTGAATGTGACCTTCCCGTCAGATAGTGACGAGATACATTCACCTATGAATGTAGTTTACAATGTTAGAAAGCTGACGGCTACAAGAGCTTGCAGTCCTCAGCAAAAACCGTATCAAAATTTGCCTTGCACGGATACAGCGATCAGAAATCTTGAAGATACCATTCAGAACTCAATGAAAACGTTTTCCGGTCGCAATTTAGGTAAACCACGACTGTTTGTGCAGGAAAAGACTACTGAACAGGTAAGTTTCATTAGCTTTTAGTCATAAGATAGATTTAAACTCCAAATCATACTTTAATAGTGTAGAATAATCCAGTATAAGTAATTTTAAAGTACCCTCATTATTTCTTGATTAGTAGTAGGTATTTAGTAACAGTATACAGTTTTAATAGTCATTTAAATCACCTTTACTATGAAAAAAAAAATTATATCTAACTTTGGTATTATGATTGTCTAAATGTGTTCTGTTTATTTTGTCTTCCATGTTTTCAAATGGTTTCTCCGCCCAGTTAACACAGACTGCTTTGTTTTTTTTTGTGTGTTCCTTTTGCACATTCTTTTACGTTCTTATTTTCACTTTGTATCGATCTTATGGCTTTTTTTCACTATTATCCGTTTGTACAACGTCAGTTCACAATTTTATGTACGTCACATAGCAACGGCAAGCGGCTACGAAAATAGTCGCGTACGCAAAGGGTTACCTCGTCCGTCGACTCATGCGCACGGAGCGAGTGCAGGCGATCGTGCAGACCATCCAGGACGCGCTGGTGTGCGCTCTGGAGCTGCATCAGGACCGCGAGGGGATCCGAGGAGCTGATGTGGATTTACATCGACGGTTGATTCAGCAGGTGATGGTTAAAAGAGGAAGGAAGAAGATGAAGGATGGCATGAGCTTGTTGGTGCAAAGGTGCTGATGATGGATGGTATAAGTTGATTATGGCGGTTCTGTTGGCGCAATGCTCATTCTACACTGCCGATCAGAGAGCTTTGGGTTCGAATCCCAGCTGGGTAGATTAAATGATGATATTAACAAACATTTGTGTGATGGGCATAAATGTTTGTTCCGTGTCTGGGTGTTATATATTTATCTATGTATGTTTATCAATCCCTGATACACATAGTACAGGATTTGCCTAGTTTGGGGTCAGGTGACCGTGTGTCACACACGGTGTGTGAAATGTCCCCCAATATTTATTTGTATTTATTAAATATCTATTTAAGATCTGGACGGTGTTTGTCTTTGTATAGCACCAACCGCACAGGGAATGTTAGTGTGGAGCTAAGAATGTTGAATATTTATTTGTTTCTTTATAAGTGGTGATTGGTGTTTATATCAAATGGTCGCAATAATCTTTTCTCTGGTGTTGGAAGACTATGTATGTACTTATATACCGAATGGAAATGATATGATAGTAGATCTTTAGCAATATTTGGTGCCGGAATAAATGCATACCTGATAGTTTTAAGGTGGTAACCATTATAAATAGTAATCTAACTTATTTTACGTAATTAAGTAAATAGTTAGACTAGTTGGAGAACATACCTAAAATACATAATAGTGAAAATTGCTTATAGATGATATTCATTCGTAGAATACAATTTTGTATAGGAACTCGTGTAGATAGACAACTTGTTGAAAAGTTGCTGGATAATTGTGGATACAGATCTTTCTGAAAAGATATAGATTCTTATCTATTTAAATATCTTTCGGCTTATAAAAAGGCTTGTACCAAAATTTTCGAATGCAAAAAACTTAAAAAAAGGATAGATTAAATGGGCATAACAGTCTTATAGAAACGGAAGCAGACCGCCCAGCCGTGGACTTTCACACGTAGCCGACTGTATCTTTATCAGTAATATTAATTATAATATTCATACATATTAAAGTTAACTTACAAATAAACCTTGCAAACATTTTCCAGATAACAGCAGCCTGCTATACTCTTCACGACACATTCGTATCAAACACTCCATCGGAGCGCTGCTCGATTATCGCTGCAGATCGCGCCAGGAAGCAGGCGCTGGCGGTCCGACCGCCCAACACGCCGCGGGTTAAACGCACGTGAGCATATACATACATACCTACTTACAGGGTGTAACAGAAAGGGGGTATAATGCCGAAACATGGCGATAGTCCTCATCAAACTGAACAACTTTCCTCAAGAAACATGACTTATGTTCCTTGGGGAGAGTTGTTCAGTTTCATTAGGACTATAGCTGTGTTTCCGCATTATACCCCATTTCTGTTACACCCTGTATAGTATACATACATATCCGTCACGCCTCTCTCCCATTGGCGACTGAAGAGTGTGGATGAGGCGAAGGTGTTTTAATCGTAGCAAGTGGGGCCTAGTGGTCTCTGCCTCCTATGGGAGAGAGACGTGACAGATATGTATGTATGTTTATAGGATTTGATGCCAGAGTCTGAACAAGGACCTCTAAGGAAACTTAGAACAGTTGCTCTTTGCTGGTTTCTAATTTTTTAAACAAATGTTGAAATTAACATATTAATTTATCACTACTTAACAACTAAATACTTACTACACAAATTCCCAAAGAAACATCTTAATAAATACTTAGAGTTTGTTAATTGTTAGGCAAACACTGAAGTTTGAATAAGCCAAACTTATGGCTTAAGAGCACCCCAAACGATAAAACAAGACATTAGTCCAGCTAGAGGGATATTACATACAGCCTACAGTTCTTATTATTAAACACAGGGACATAATGTCACAAAGTCACAGCGGCGCGTTCCCTGCGCGTGCGCATCGCAAGCCGTCGTCGATCATGACTCAGTCTAACTATGGTATTTTTGAATTTAGAGCATGCTGCATAATAGTAATGTTCAATGCAGATTTGATGTTTAGCATGATTCATTTGTTTGCCATTGTCGTGTTATGTTATTAAAAAGTTTCTTTGTTTTGGCACTAATCTCTTAAATGTGCTTCGATTTTAATTTACGTGATTAAGTGCCCGTTTCGCCATCTACTTACAGATAAAATTTAACTGACAGATAAACCTATGTCCATTTCGTAAAATATGACGTTTTAGACAAAGACAGATATAAAATATAGATAGTAAAACAGCCCCTAACATTTCTTTATTCTGTTTGAGTCATACACATAATTGGGTTCAAAATTGTCTTTCCTGTTCCTGATGATTAAGGACATTGGAGCATCTAATCCTCAAAATGTTTATGCAAGCCAAAACTATATCGGGCACAGATTATGCGGATATAAATTAAGATCAGAAATTAGCATCCAATGTCCTTAACTTTCAGGAACAGGAGAGACATTTTTTGTTTTCTGTGTCTGTATGACCTGTTTTGCACTATTTTCTATTCTAATTATTATTCGTGTCACAATCACGCTTCTTTACGTTTACACACGCCGATATTTAATAATATACCTGCAAGGTAAAATCTTGTTTTTCAACAGAAAAATAATGATGAAATGAATATTTTACAGAGTAGCCGAGGATTATGATCCAATGAATCAGTATCAAATGATGAATGAGATTGTGGGAGGTATTACCTACTGATTATTTCATTTTAAAACATCATACTGTATCTAGTCAATAATTACTTCTATAGAAACATATTTCATGTATTGAAGAAATTTATTCTTAGAGTTTATTTCATTGTATTTCCCGAACTACATTTTCATCGTTGATAGTGTATTCTAAAGGTGAAGAGCGAAAAACTATTTTAACAGCACGCTTGGTTAATAGGCATGATAACTTAGTCCATCACATAGATTATTTTAAAATATTTGACGTGTTTTTTCTTTTTTCTCTTAAACTAAAAATTACACAGATACACTGTGTTAAAGTTGCTCGTGACGTCACGCCTAAGTAAGATTTTTACCTAGGAGTGACGTCGATACCCCCCACTCCGTCACTTTGATGCTCTGTATCTTTGTATTTATTTATGTATTTGATCAGGTAAAAAACGTGTTTCAAATATTTTTTTAATAGCCTAAAAGACGGACTAATTATTTTTTGAATGTAGTCATCATCCATATTGTAACGACACATCTGCGTAACGTACGGCGCCGAAAGTTTAGCGGCTGGAGTGAATGTATGCGACGTAATTTCAGCTGATGTGAGACGACTTGAAATACAATGCGATGTTCGGTGCCGCACTTTCCGCAGATGTGTCGCGACACTTATTCAACCCTTCATTAAATTCAAATTAGCATAGGCTAGTGTCCGAATAGTACAGACGACTGGAACCTTTTACTGTCGCCGCTTTACGCGCTGCACTGTAGAATAGTAAATGTGGTCTCTTCTTAATTGGTTTTGAGCGGCTTAGAAAGTGTTTTTTTTTTTGCTTAAAATCAACGTTCTGTTGTTCCACTCTCACAAATCATTATGGTAGTAATTTCAGTTATACGCTATACTTATAGACAAATAAGTAGATGTACGTACGCCTACGTGTAGGTACTTATCACATATTATTATGTGTAATTTCGTTTTATCAAGTTTAAAAACATGTTTGAACATTCCAGAGACCTTTAGTGGAGAAAAAACCCGGCCAGCATACATGCCGAACCCGCGACGTCGCCCGTGGCGCTGCTGACACAACACTGGCTGCATCCCGCGGATTTTCTCCACCTTCTTCAACCAATGACGGCACACAGTTAACCTTGCCAACGAGTGTTCTTAAACCTGCCATTTTAACAACCAAGACATCCTTTAGAATTTCCCTTCACAACTTATTTATGGACCACAACATTTTTAATATTTTCGTTAAACTGTTTTAAAAAAAGCATTTGCAAACATTTTGTAACAAGCTTTTAGTATACTAAATGTTTGTTAAGAAATGTTTACAAAAGTTTTATAACACCATTAAAGTTACAAAAGCCAGAATTATTACAATTCCCATGGTCAGTTCACTCAGCCAACGAGCGAGCGAGTAATTATCGTTTCATACTTTTATCGCTGTAGCGTCCACATCTGATACCAATTGTAAACCAGTAACATGATGTCCACCTATATCGCTCACCCGTAACGTGACCAAATTGACCACAGTTATCCAACATTTGTACAGAAGTCTGAATAAACCATTTCCAAATAACATGACTAAGGCCGTGGCCCCAGTAGGCAAACTGTTAGCGGCTGACTAATTTGCGGCGTATCGATTTAGTACGCCCTTCCATATATTTGAAATGGAGTGTCCACAGTCAGCTAGTTTTCGCTCACGCAGTTTGCAGCGTTACGCGCGCTGACTATCTCCGACAGCGGCCGACTCCCAGCAAAACCGGTGATTTCATTGATTTGAGTTTGCAGCTTACTCAAATTTCAGTTCGCCACTTTGCGGCTCACTCAGTCGGCCGCTAACAGTTTGCCTACTGGGGCCACGGCCTAAATTAACAGACTTAACAACTTGGATGTTAAAAATTATATAAAGGAACTTTTACTTCGTATTACGGTTGTAAAATAATCACAAAACCTAACTTCCAAAGTGCCTAATGTATAAAATTAATATCTAAATGTAATTATATCTTAAAAGATGTAAAGAGGAGGCTCTAGTTTTCTTTAAATTTATTTTTCTTCTTCCGCAATTGTCAGCGCAGTTTTTACGATTTCAAATTAAGCTTTAAGATGAGTGAATGTTGCTTCTAATTGTAAGGTTTATTGTGTCATAAACATGTTTTATAATTATAACTGAGTGGACAACGCTTGTATAGAACTACCAAGTTATCTGTGAACGGGCCGTTATTGGAACTACGGCCACTAATACGGAAATGTCAAATTCCAGAACTGCTGCGATTGGTAGAAATACAATTTTGTATTACTACTAGCGCCGCCGTTCAGTTTACAGATAAGTTGGTCAGTTTGTAAAAGCGTAGATCGAGGTTTGACGAGATTTTGACGTTACGCTTAATCTGTGACATTTTGCGACTAGTAGCGAATACTGAGATATCACTTGAGACTTGACCTAGTTCACTCAACTAAGTTTCTGTTGTTTACCCTATACTGAAGCAGTTTCTTCTGACATAAATCCAAATTATTTTGGCACAAGAGGTATGACTGTTGAGATTAATATTCATTAACTTCTTTTGCAGCTACTACTTACTGAATAAAATTTTATAGTTATTTATCGTTTCTAGTCGTAAGTTTTATCGATCTCCTTCCTATTCCAATATTTTAACTAATTTTAACAATGTATCCCCGTCTACTTTTATATTTAAAGTGAAATGCTAAATGTGTAACCCAATTTTAGTTTTTTACACAACATATTGTGAAATTATGTGAAATAAGCATTTTAAAGTATTTTTGGGCCTACTAACTGTATTATAGATCTCCAAAGATGCACGCAAAGTGAGAATAATTCGTAATATTGTGCTAAGTACATTTATTTATTCAATAAACATTTTAAAAAACAATAAAGTATGTTATTTAAACCTTGCGGACATTATTCTACTGATTACCAGCGCACATTTATGAAAAAATGTTGCAAATAACATGTACCTACCTATAGGTTTTTATGATTTTTCAAATCGCTCACAAATCTATAACCCGTCGGAAATATCTGTGCAACGGGGATGATGACTACATTTAAAAAATAATTAGTCTATCTTTTAGGCTATTAAAAAATATTTGAAACACATTTTTTACCTGATCAAATACGTAAATAAATACAAAGATACAGAGCATCAAAGTTACGGAGTGGGGGGTATTGACGTCACGCCTCGGTTTAAAACCGTACTGAGGCGTGACGTCACGAGCAACTTTAACCCAGTGTATCTTTGTCATTTTTAGTTTAAGAGAAATAAAATACGTGTTGAATTTTTTAGTCATCATGCCCACTCGCTGTAATGCGCTACCCCCATTTCCACCTATCCAGTACCGTGACGAGTACGTACGAGTTGCATGACGTCAATACGCCCAGGTGCATAGATATTTCCCATGGGTCGTACTCTGATAGTATGCGGGCACACCTGCGTAACGTACCGTGCGGAACGTTCGGTTCAAAAAGCTCGAAATGTGTTTTAAGTCGCCTATGACACATCAGCTTAAATTACGTCGCATACATTTACTCCAGCCGCTGAACGTTCCGCGCGGTACGTTACGCAGGTGTATCGCGCGCGACCCTTAAGTATCAAATGATATCACGTGGTAGCTTCAAGCTGTCTTCTAGAACTGCAGCCCGCAGACCGAAGGTTCGGCAGCCACATCCGGTTTCAGGTAGGGTGGCGTATCGCTACACCCGCAAATATACTTGCAGTGACTGAAGAAGAATGGCTCAGTTGGATTTGGACAGTTCTTTACGAGATTGTGTGTTGATATACGGTAGGTTGTTACTCTAATGGTGCTCTCATATTGCATGTTTAGTAATGTTAGTAAACATTTTGTAACAAACATTTGAGTCATACACAGCATTAGGTTCAAAATTGTCTTTCCTGTTCCTGATGATTAAGGATACTGGAGCAGCCAATCCTCTAAATGTTTATGTCGCAGCCAACTGGTTAAAATAGCTGTTCAATTAAACAGCTAGCCCTTTGATTGAACAACGACATTCAATCACATGGCTAGCTTTTTAATTGAATATTTGAGGCGCTTTAAACGTTCAACACTACAGCTGATTTAAAAGCCGCCGGGTTATTGAATTAGTTCGTTGCTCGCCACCACCGCGGCGCTAGCTGCGTTTTGTTTTCAATATGGCGTCAACTAGCCGGTGTTTTGATAGTTTCAGAATACTTTTCGAAAATAAAGTAATAAATATAAGATAATAGTATTATTAAACATACAGAAATTATGGAGGTACATACGAGTGATACAACGAACACATGATATAATATAATTTCATACTTCCCAATTTATTTTTGTAAATTTTTGATTGGTTCAATAAAAAATATAATGATTATTATAACACTTGTGGTGACCTCTTAAACTTAATCCAAGAATAATCTCCCAAGAAATTAAAAAAAGTTTACTAATTCTTTCAATTTACATACTGGTCAGCCTAGTTAATTTTCCATTTAATCAGTTGGCTAAGCGTCGTCTAGCTGTAGTGTTGAACGTTGCAGTCGACAAGACGGCTAAACGACGTATAGCCGTGTGATTGAACAGCTGTTTTAACCAGTTGGCTGCGACATTTATACAGGCCAAAACTACATCGGGCACAGATTATGCGGATATGCATTAAGTTGAGAAATTAGCTCCCAGTGTCCTTAACTTTCGGGAACAGGAGAGACATTTTTTGTTTTTCATGTCTGTATGACCCATTTAGTATACTAACTTTTTGTTATAATATAGACGAGTACATTATGAGGATTGTATCTAATGGACCTGACCGTACAATGGTAATTATATACTGGACCGTACAAGGACTAACCATGCAATGTGGGAGCACCATAAAGGTAAATCGCAAAATGTCCAAAAAATGTCATTTTGCGAATCGACGTTGTGACTTTTTGCAAAGGTCTAATGAAACAAGACGCCAATGAAACCAAACTGTTGCTCAAATTTATTTATTTCCTTCCATATACAGACCCTCTGATTTCAACATTATAAATATCCGATATAATTTTGTTGTAAAATCAAATTAACTTTACCAAATAAAAAAATATAACTAGAGCGGTGTTTGCGTCGTGAGATGAGCAAACAAAACTACTTGTTTAAATAGAGAATAAAAGCCTAAGCACAAAATAAGAGAGGGAACACATAGTATTCACTAGTCACTGTACACGGGCGTCCTTTGCCACGCTGAGGCACTCACGAGCTTAACCTAATCCAATCTCAATATACCGCCTGTAGTATTATGCTTTAGGTTCATTCATAAATACCTATTTAAGCCAGGTTTAAATAAATCTACTCCACTGGTAATAAAGTTTGATAATCGCTCTGTTAAATCTATAGTCGTCTTTTTGTTTATAGAAAGATACGAGATTTCATAGATGCGTCTGATCTGCGGTTATTTTAATAAGGTCCAAATTTTAAGTAGTTAAATCATGAATGGACTAGATTTACATGAAAACGCTGTCTTTTTAAGAATGTCCCATTAAATGCGTTAGGAAATGCATCCACACGGTGCTAGCTCGTGATGTGTGGTAGGTAAGTAAGGTGGAGGCCGTACTAAGGCAGTGTGTACTTGACGTAGGGCACCTCCACGTCGTTGCCGTCGTCGTCGTTGCAGCACAGCTCGAACACTAGAGCCTTCACGTGCGGCTCGAGCTTCTTCTTCGATACCTGTATAACATTGTTTCATTTTAAAAGATGATAAAATATCAATATGTACGTTTCAAAATATCCAAGTGACAAAAAGTTTAATACGCAAAATTTTCAATTCGCAAAATGTTCAACACGCAAAATGTCTAATATGCAGAATGTTCAACACGCAAAATGTTCAATACGCAAAGTTTCCAATAAACAAAATATCAAATACGCTGAATGTTCAACACGCAAAATGTCCAATAAGCAAAATATCCATCGCACCTTCATGACGACCTCGGACATGGGCAGCGTGAGCCGCTCCTGCCGCTTCGGCCCCGGCATGAAGAACGAGTACAGCATGCAGACGCCCTGCGACAGCATCGTGATCTCCAGCTTGTGCTCGTTCTTGAAGTAGTCTAGGAACTGCTGCAGGGTTATTTCACCCTTCACCTGGAAATTGTAACGCGATTTATTTTAGTAACGCGTAGAAAGAGTTTCTTTTAAAATGAAATATAAAATTAAAATGAAATATGGCACACATTCATTATTATCCGCCTATAGCAGCCTACTGCTTAGCATAGGCCTCTTTAATGACTTTCCAGCGCGACCGTTTCTAAACCGGTCACATATTACGGCATAGAAAGTTTGTTGGTGAAAGAAACAAGTCTAGATTTTAAAAATATGTAACGCTCACCTCAAACCGATCCCACAGCGTCCATTTCTTATCGTAATACGTATTAGTTGGTGCAGCGATCGGTTCCGAGAACCCGAAGAACGGTAGCGCCAGGTTCACGAAGCCGTTCTTGAATACCTGAAGGGGAAAATAACATTTAATGAAATGAAATAAAAAATCATTTAATCCTGTAGGTTTTGACAACACTTGGAACGGGTCATTTTTTAAAGTTAATGCTAGATTCGCAAGAGTGCAGTTTTCCCCACAGAAGAACCTAGTAAGAAACTCTGTAGAGTTGCTCTTTTCAATTAAGTTTTACAAATCTCAGGCATAAACACAGAAACATACAATAAATTAATTAATTTATAGGTTACTTTAATTAAACGTTCATTTATTATAATTATTATAATATGCAGTAGTTTTTTACTCATTAACACCACACCATTTCTTGTAAGTGTTGTAAAAGCTTGCAGTCGACTCTTCAAAGCCATTTCGTTAAACCACTGATATTAATAGAAAATTTTCCAACACGTTTCGAGATTAAGTCGAATGTCTCATGGAACAGAGCAGTGGCTGGAATTTTCATCTCATCGAGGCTAGATAAGTTCTGTTCTATGAAGAAAAATGTTGACGGCACGATAATGCGAAGTTGGCGATGCGCTATGAATGTTTTCTGGTCCATTCAATGAATAATAAGACAGAAATAAAAGTGATAAGTTAAGTTAAAGTACTATCTGAGTCATACACATAATAGGGATGACGACTACATTCAAAAATTCAAAAAACAATTAGTCCGTCTTTCAGGCTATAAAAAAATATTTGTAACACATTTTTTACCTGATCAAATATATAAATACACTTGGCTTCAAAAAAATCGCACCTTTTAAGAAATCTATTTTAAATATCTTTCAATCATATTTGTATTATGAAATATTGGTAATGTTCGGTATCATTTGAAAGGTAAGGAAACAGAGAATGCAAAAACAATAATTCATTCAATGTTTTTTATTGGAACTGAGAAAAATTTACAAAACAAGAAAATTCCTTAAAAAACCCTAATAAAATCTGATAATTTTTTCAAAACAAAGTTGCTTAAAACTAACCTAAAACCTAGTGTTACCCCCCCTAGCCCTAATGACGTCTTCCATGCGCTCCCTCATGGATCGCACCAACTTTAGGACCTCTTCTTGAGGGATTCTGTCCCATTCCTCAATAACGGCGTCTTGGAGCTCCTGAAGAGTCGCGGGAGCGGGATCACGGGATCTAACCTTGCGTTTCAGCTGGTCCCAGAGGTGCTCTATCGGGTTCAGATCTGGACTTCTCGCTGGCCACTGCATGACAGGGATCCCAACCTCTTGAAGGTAGCCCTGCACAATTCCAGCAGTGTGCGCGCGAGCGTTATCGTGCATTAATGTCAACCCGTCGCCAATAAATCCAGCATAGGGGACCACATGTTCTTCCAGGATCTCTGTGATGTACCGGTGAGCAGTCATCGACCCTTGCCCGCGAGCACCGCCGGTCCGAGAGACGCAAGAAAGTTCAGTTTTGCCGTCGGCAGATATGCCGCCCCAGAATATGCAGGAACCGCCCCCGTATTCTACCGTCTCTTGGATGCAGGCTTGGGCAAAACGTTCCCATTGTCTTCTGTATACTCTTTTGCGTCTATCGTTGCAGAAAAGGCACACTCTCGTTTCGTCAGAGAAGAGAACAGCTCTCCATTGGTCCAGGTTCCAATTGACGTGGGCGCGAGCAAATTGCAGGCGTGCTCGCCGATGCGCTGCGGTTAATTTTGGACCCGTGGCAGGTCTTCTAGCCACAATATTTCTCTCCTTTAGTCTTCTTCTAACTGTAGAGACACTCACGGCCCTTCTACGAACTGCTTAAAGCTGCTGTTGCAACTCAACAGCATTAGAGAACCAATTTCTCAAAGACTTCGATACGACGAATCGGTCATCTCTCGCAGAAGTGCAGCGATTTCTACCAGACCCACGCCTTCGGACAAAGCCACCGATCTGCAGGAACCGCTGGTACACTCTTCGAACAGAAAAGCGACTCAAGTGCAATTGCCGAGCAACATCACACTGACGTAGTCCTGATTGCAGTAGTGCGATAACTTGGGCGGCTTCAGCAGCAGTAGTGTCCATCTTCAAGGACGTTTTTCTGATGAAAGATATTCTTCTGTGTCTTCTTCGACTGTTGGTAGCAAATTTATCCCCCAATAAGCTGTATCGACCCCTTTATACCCCAAAAACAAAACAATACAAACAAAATTTGAAGAGGAGAATCAGTTCCATTGTCATTCACAGTGACTTAAAGTGTTTAAGCTTTTTCTTTAATCAAATGAAATGGATATTTTTTTAAAGAGTTTTTATAGGGCTCTCAAATGATACCAATATTGCTACGAATAACTGCTTGTCTTAAGGATTAACAGTGCATAAAGCCTATTTTTACGGACGTGCGATTTTTTTGAAGCCGAGTGTATATACAAAGATACAGAGCATCAAAGTTACGGAGTGGGGGGTATTCACGTCACTCTTACGTAAAAATCGTACGTAAGCGTGACGTCACGAGCAACTTTAACCCAGTGTATCTTTGTAATTTTTAGTTTAAGAGAAAAAAGAAAAAATACGTGTCGAATATTTAAAAATAAACTATGTGATGGGCCTCAAACATTTTTTTTGTCGTCATGCCTATTAGGTTCAAAATTGTCTTTCCTGTTCCAGATGATTAAGGACATCGGAGCATCTAATCCTCAAAATGTTTATGCAGGCCAAAACTACATCGGGCAAAGATTAAGCGGATATCGGATATAAATTAAGTTCAGAAATTAGCATCCAATTAAGGACTTTCAAGAACAGGAGATACATTTTTTGTTTTCTGTGTCTGTATGACCCATCTATACTCGACTCGACACCTAAAGATCTTGGCGGCATGATTTACTGTGGATAATCCACTCACCTCCAAAGAATTAAACCCTTGCGCAAGCTTCAGCAACTCAAGACACTGCAGGCCGGCGACCACGGAGGTGGTGGTGGCGATAGCGGGGATGATCTTGCCGGCGATGAGCTTGGAGCGGTGGCGGTCGGCGGCCGGGATCTTGTAGTTGGCGGCGCGGAGGTTCGACGCCGCTACTATGAAGTCCATGTGGAAGTTTGTGTCGTCGTCCTGGGGAATAAGAATAAAAATGCATAAATAAGATGTAGTCGGTTAAGTCGTTTGTGAATAAATTATATATAACCGGACCTAGAATAGAGCCTCGTGGAACCGATTTTGATGTATATATCTCACTGTCACGATTTTCTATTTTTAGGTGAGTTTCAATAGGGATGATGCTATACAAAAAAAACATTGTTTCTTTAGAATGTTAGACTGTTCACAGATATTAGACACATTTTTTTCGCTTATATAAATAAATGCAAAGATACAGAGCATCAAAGTTACGGACTGAGGGGCTTTTGACGTCACTTTAAAGTAAAAATTGTACTGAAGCTTGACGTCATGAGGAACTTTAACCCAGTAGTGTATCTTTGTCATTTTTAGTTCAAGAGAAAAAAGACAAAATACGTGTCGAATATTTTAAAATATTCGAAATTAAATGAGAAATCAATTAATCCTGTAGGTTTTGACAACACTTAGGAAGGGTCATTTTATAAAGTTAATGCTAGATTCGCAAGAGTGCAGTGCAGCATTCTAAGTGATGGACTTAACATATTTCTTTTAATATAATATGAGTAGAATTCGCCCAAGGTTACCTTCTCAAAGTCGAGCGGTGTGATAGTAAGGTTGGGCAGCTTGGTGGGATGCGGCAGATCCGTGATCATGTTCTGAACGCGGTCGGCGTCCAGCTCGTCGTTGGTCTGTTGCAGCTGCGCGTCCGTCACCGCTATCTTTATGCCGGATTTCGGACTGAATTCTGGTACCTGAGGGGGACAAGTAGATAAATCTATGAATTTACATATAATTAAATAGTTTATTGTAATATAGATACAGGGACATGACAAATGCTAAAGGCGTGTTCAGCTAGCTTAGCATACACTCCATGACAAGACGTTGTCTTGGGTTTGTCACGCTTACGTCTCTGTCCATAGTTTCAAATGTGATAAGGACAGCATGACGTGAGATAATTGTCCGGGCACGTATGCTAAGCCTCCTGACTTAGCGTTTTATACGCGCGCTACAAACGCACCTCAAAAAACCGGACGCACGTTACCGTGTCGTGTCTGTATCAACATGGACTATACGAGCTTAGAAGCGCGTCATCGCCCGTACGAATAAAAGACGAGTATAAAACGCTAGTTTGAAAACGCCTTAAGTTTCCCAGTTCTATATCTTTTTTTTAAGTTAGCTATAAGTGCTTTTATGTTTTGATTATTGTTTTTTTTAATAACGCTGTTGAACTGGAAAAAAATGATTACTTTATGAAAAATAATTTCAAACCAAAACTATCTTTATTTTAATGTACAAAGCATTTGAAATACTTTAGTGTGATTTTTTTAACGCTAATGCTAGATTCGCAAGGCAGCAGTTTCTCTCAGAGAAGAATCTAGCAAGAAACTCTGTGGGGTTGCTCTTCTTAAATAAAGTTTAACAATTCTTATCTTCAGATTTATTTGATTTGAGTTTCACATAAAACTATAGTAAACCATACTTACAGGCACAGCAGCGGCAACGGAAGCAATAGTCTGTCTATCAACACAATTAGGTATCCCATACACCGTAGCTCTCAAATTAGCAGCCGCCACGATATAATCCAAGTGCAAATCATCATTAGGGTCGAAGACCAGGGGGTCTGGGCAGCGCTTGGGGCCAGACCAGAACGGGGCGCCGCTCGTGGTCTGCTGGTCCGGGGGGAAGTTGAACAGGAGCTGCTTGATCTGGTTGGAGTACTGAGCTTCCCAGTGGAGGCGCGCCCATGTGATGCAGTCGGTGAAGTTCTGCGGGCGTTCGTTTATTGCGTTCTGGAAGTAATTATAGATTTTTTAAGTTGGTATTATGATATTTGGCTAATCATTCATATATGAGATATACTCGGCATGGCATAGCATATGCGCGATGCTTAATTTCTAAAGATAGTTAACTATAACCATAACATTGTAGAGGTCATGCTTAGTACAGATTACATAAATACAT
Source organism: Anarsia innoxiella (assembly GCA_947563765.1). NCBI lineage: Eukaryota > Metazoa > Arthropoda > Insecta > Lepidoptera > Gelechiidae > Anarsia > Anarsia innoxiella. The sequence continues at coordinate 571,917 of OX387401.1, forward strand.
ATCCGTCAAGCCTATTTCCCACTGGGGAAAGCAGAGACCACTTCGGACTTCGTAATAAAGAATTAATATAACAATAGTCATGTATTCACTGTGAAAACCACGGCCATTTAAGAAAGCCTAAGAAATATCAAACTCTAAAGAAAAGTAAGGTCTTCTCTAATTGGTCAAACATCTGCCCCCGACACGCGGCTCGCAATCATATTATCAGTTCGTGAACGTCGAACAGTCGACTCATAGATGAAAATTAAGTATTCAAAAAACTTACTCGAACACTCTCAATGGCATCCAACGGCTGACTGCCCGGCAACTTCATAGTCCGCTCCAAGAAGTGTGGGTCCCTCAGATACTGCGCGGCGTGCTCCGCAGCCTGTCTGAACAGCCCCTCGAACTCATCTCTAGCCCACTGCAGCGTGTGTTCGATCGCGTTGGGGAAGTTCTTTAACGTGCAGATCGGGATGGACTTCTCTGGGGGGTCTTGGGACGAGCTGTAGGATTCTGTTAGGAATGGAACTACGACCTGGAATCCAGAATATTGAAAAAATCATTACCTTTCCTATTGGCTTCGCCATAGTCGGGTAAAATGCTCTATAAACAGCGAACCTTTGCTTTTTGACAATAGGTCGAGATTAAATGGAGAGTACGCTTTAATTATTTTTACATAACTAGCTGTATATGTTAGATTTTATTGATGTCTTTAACAGCCAAATACAGTTAGCCTGTCATAAATGTCCCACTGCTGGACTAAGGCCTCCCCCTGCTCTCCATCCAGTTCAGCTATGCGCCAGGATATTCCAATTGATTTTATATGAGTAGGCAACAATATCTTTAAACCTAATGTAGCAATGCCTATTATAAGAAAGCTAAGGATTTGAGCAAAATATCTTTTGACATCCTTTTCGGTTCGGTTATACAACTTCATCTGCTAATCTTTTTCTTTCGTTTGTGAAAATAAAAATTGTTGGATTGAAAATTAAATTCAATCCACATCGCACTACTCTACCTGCGTATTCCCCTTAGTGCCAAGCGTGCCGCTCTCAAGCAACGGCTTCCTGTAATACACGCAGCGTCTATCCATATAGATCCTGGCGTCCACATTATCCAGCGCGTTGGCCACTCCGTCTAAGTTCTCAAAGAACTGATCATCGTATACAGCCTCTGTCTCCGGGCAGACTCTGTTCTCTTGCGCTATCACGTTCATTGACGGGTTCATTCGTTTTATGACCTGTGGAAGAAGGTTTTAAGTTAGTTAGTAGGTTTGGATATGGTTCAAATTCGGACTAAAAAATATTATAGTATCGAAAGATAAAAACGGACTATGTACTAGATTATTTCCGAAGTTTTTTCAAGAAAGGACTAAGATCCGTTGTCGCCCACTGCAAAGAATCTTACAGGAAACCACGCAGCATTTAAAATATCTTCATTTCAGATGTCTTTTAAAAAAATCACTTTTACCTACCTAGTTTGAAACAAATATAACGATCAATTATAACGCCTCTACGACCCAAACACACACACATCCAGATTCATCAGTCACTTTGCTGAATATATCTCTTTCATCATAAGCCTACTGCAGCCAGGACATAGGCCTCTCCTATTGCAAAAATGTCTTTATTATTACAAAAATCTCTTGTTTACTTTAGCAGCGGTGCTAGACTTGGGCCGCTGCACATCATGCGGCCTGAAGAGGAACTGCCTGTTGAGGTTGGACTTCTCGATGAGGTCCATGTCGGTGACGTAGACGCTGCCGCCGTCAGCCCCGACGCCGATCATCGCGAAGTTCTTCAGGAGCTCGCAGCCGATGGCGCCAGCGCCTGGATTATGCGGGTATTGTTAGGTTTCGTTAAATAAGTTTACAAAAAGTTATAGTTGAAGATCCATTGTTTGTTGGCCATAGTCCTCCTTTCTTATTAAATATAATTTGGACATAGATAAATGCATTTTTATAAGTACTTACATTGATTGTTTACATGTGAAAATGTAAAATTATAGATTTAGATATAAGATGATAATTTATGTATGTAATTTCGAACATACTTATGTTATTGTTATTGAATAAAAATGAATATGAATATAATATGAATTAACTTGAACTAAAACAGCTTTTGTAGTTTAAACGACATGGCCCTGCCTTCTTGCTAAATTAGGTTCTACCAGTTATCAACAACCGCTAAAGTGGATAATTTTAGTGTTGTCATTTGACGCTCTAAAATTGTCCACTTCTTATACGTCACGTGTCAAAATTTTTCACATCTTATATTTCACGTAAACTGGCGTACGGTGTTGGTCTCATTGTGGTCTCAGCTCGGTTGTTCGGTATACCTGTAGCATTTTATCTACACTAACTGTATACAATAGCTTAGTAGATCATCTAGTTATTTAATATTTTATCAGTAAATCCGTGCGATAAACTAGACAAAGCAGACACGATATCTGCAGACAATGTAATCAAATTTAAAAACGCAATTTTTAATTACTCAATGTAACTTAAAACGCATCTTTATTGATCTCTATACATTAAAAAGACGAATAAACAAAAAAAAACCGGCCAAGTGCGAGTCGGACTCGCGCACGTAGGGTTCCGTACCATTCACTAGGTTAACAATAGCCTAATAATAATGTCTACTATTACAATTATTAATATCGAGCAAAAAAAGCAAAAAAATCACGTTTGTTGAATGGGAGCCCCCCTTAATTATTATTCTATTTTTAGTATTTGTCGTTATAGCGGCAACAGTAATACATCTGTGAAATTTTCAACGCTCTAACCATAACGGTTCATGAGATACAGCCTGGTGACAGACGAACGGATAGACGGACAGCCAAGTCTCAGTAAAGGGTGAACCTTTGTGTACGGAACCCTAAAAACGTAGCACGTAAAAACAAAAACTCCGGAAAATAACAAACAAAGATGTTACCTTCATCACAATATAAATACTAATGACTCAATCAGTCAATGAACTTATGACGGACAAGTATGTGTTGATAAAAAAAGTAAATATATACTCGTCAGACAAGGTAAGCTTGAGAAGCTTGCAGACCTCATTATCTTTAGTTTATTATTTTAGTATTTTAAATAAAACATATTGTTAGAAATCAGCATTTTTTTCTATCGCAGCAGAACTACACTGCTAAAGCTGTACATGAAATCAGCTTCCTTGTACAAAGATAGAATTTTTTAATGTTATATTCTGCCTGCAACTTCGGGCGCATTTATCGTCTTAGATAATTAACATATCTAAAAATAATATTAGTAGCCAATGTGTTATTCTGAGCTGAAATGTAACAACCATCCTCACATCCATCGGCACATTGGCATTTGTAGGAAGCAGGATGGTTCGGAATATAAGTGTAAGTAATAATTTTATACTAATTTATAGATTCCTGATAGACAAATAACGAGCGAGAACGAAAAAGACAGGGTCGCGATACACCTGCGTAACGTACCGCGCGGAACGTTCAGCGGCTGGAGTAAATGTATGCGACGTAATTTCAGCTGATGTGTCATAGGTGACTTGAAACACATTGCGAGCGTATTGAACCGAACGTTCAGCGGCTGGAGTAAATGTATGCGACGTAATTTCAGCTGATGTGTCATAGGTGACTTGAAACACATTGCGAGCGTATTGAACCGAACGTTCAGCGGCTGGAGTAAATGTATGCGACGTTATTTCAGCTGATGTGTCATAGGTGACTTGAAACACATTGCGAGCGTATTGAACCGAACGTTCAGCGGCTGGAGTAAATGTATGCGACGTAATTTCAGTTGATGTGTCATAGGTGACTTGAAACACATTGCGGGCGTATTGAACCGAACGTTCAGCGGCCGAAGTAAATGTATGCGACGTTATTTCAGCTGATGTGTCATAGGTGACTTGAAACACATTGCGAGCGTATTGAACCGAACGTTCAGCGGCTGAAGTAAATGTATGCGACGTAATTTCGGCTGATGTGTCATAGGTGACTTGAAACACATTGCGAGCGTATTGAACCGAACGTTTAGCGGCTGGAGTAAATGTATGCGACGTAATTTCAGCTGATGTGTCATAGGTGACTTGAAACACATTGCGAGCGTATTGAACCGAACGTTCAGCGGCTGGAGTAAATGTATGCGACGTAATTTCAGCTGATGTGTCATAGGTGACTTGAAACACATTGCGAGCGTATTGAACCGAACGTTCAGCGGCCGAAGTAAATGTATGCGACGTAATTTCAGCTGATGTGTCATAGGTGACTTGAAACACAATGCGAGCGTATTGAACCGAACGTTCAGCGGCCGAAGTAAATGTATGCGACGTAATTTCAGCTGATGTGTCATAGATGACTTGAAACACATTGCGAGCGTATTGAACCGAACGTTCAGCGGCCGAAGTAAATGTATGCGACGTAATTTCAGCTGATGTGTCATAGGTGACTTGAAACACATTGCGAGCGTATTGAACCGAACGTTCAGCGGCTGGAGTAAATGTATGCGACGTAATTTCAGCTGATGTGTCATAGGTGACTTGAAACACATTGCGAGCGTATTGAACCGAACGTTCAGCGGCTGGAGTAAATGTATGCGACGTAATTTCAGCTGATGTGTCATAGGTGACTTGAAACACATTGCGAGCGTATTGAACCGAACGTTCAGCGGCCGAAGTAAATGTATGCGACGTAATTTCAGCTGATGTGTCATAGGTGACTTGAAACACAATGCGAGCGTATTGAACCGAACGTTCAGCGGCTGGAGTAAATGTATGCGACGTAATTTCAGCTGATGTGTCATAGGTGACTTGAAACACATTGCGAGCGTATTGAACCGAACGTTCAGCGGCCGAAGTAAATGTATGCGACGTAATTTCAGCTGATGTGTCATAGGTGACTTGAAACACAATGCGAGCGTATTGAACCGAACGTTCCGCGCGGTACGTTATGCAGATATGACTACACAAACACTATATCTTTCTAACAAAACAAAGCACAACTCACCAACAATAAAATACTTCAACTGCCCAATTTTCTTCTGGAAATCTTTTCCGAAGACAGCGATCTGTCCATCGTATCTTGACCCCGTGGGCTTACAGACCTCCTCATTGAGCGCGGACTTATCTTTTGGTAGACACTCAATGGCATCTAAGTACATCCACTGGAATATAGGGTGGAACTTGCCGGAGCAGGCTTTCATTACTTCCTGGGCTACTACTCCGCCGATGGCTGCGTTCATTGGGTTTATATCGCCTGATGATATCTGGAAAATATCAATTTTCCATTAGAGTTTTGTTGTAGTAGCTGTTGAGAAGGGAGGCAAAGGAAGCGATGTACCTACTTTTTTACAGTGAAGGAGAAAGTTAACGTCATGTTGTAACCAGAAGTCAAAGCATTAGCAGATTATAGGCCTAAATGGCAGATGCTGTACAGACTAGAGTCTAACTCTTAAATACGATGATGATATGCCGTTGTCATAAAAAAGAATAGAAGCGATTGCATACTTCGTATCGACGCGATATCATAATAATGTGTATTACATAAATAGATACATACTAAGAGAATATGTGAAAATTTTATCGATTGTGGAGACAGACCACTTTGGTAAAAAAAGTAAGCGATGTACCCAAAATCAAAACCCAGTGCCATTTCTAGTGATTTTAAGCAAAATATTAATTAAGAACGCATCTCGATCAAATCGGAGACTTGCGGAAGCGAAGGAAGTGTTTGGATATACGAATTCTAATACGAGTGGAAGGAAGTGGTTTGCCTAGTTACCTATCCCGATGAGAAAGAGGAGTGATATGTATGTATGTAAAATAAAAATTGTTTCTGATAAAACTAACGGCTATAACACGCTTACAGCTGACTTATTACGTCACCAAAGTGTACACATAACAATCTAGATGCAATTGTACGATAGTGTTCTGTTCAGTATAAGTGAACCGATCGATGTTACCTTACTAATGATTTTTAAATTATTAATGCAAGACGCTATATTGATTTTTAGAGGATTAGAAAACTAAGTTAAAAGGTAATTTGGTATTTTTAAAACCCACTTTTTCCAAGTCATGCAAAGATTCTGCAAAAAAATTACGTCTTTTTTTACCCGACTACGGTAAAGCCAAAAGTAAGGGTAATGATTTTGATTACCAATTCGTAACAATTTATCTACATTTTACAGCGTGCCATGTAAATGGGACTGTAAGAATCCATTGCATCGATCTTAAAAATTAGCGTTTAAAATACTCTAACTAAATCGTGCTCCATGAAAAACAACTTTTCAGTACGGCATAGCCTATTTCTTCCCACTGCTGGGCAAAAGCCTTTCCCATGCTTGTCTACAGACCTAAAAAACTACATAAATACGTTAAATTGCGTTAAAAGTCTACAATTCCGAATAGTCAAGAAGTAATTACCTATGACTCACACGGTTCATAAAACGAATGTACGATCGCGTGACAGGTATAGGTAGACTCGTATTGATTTATTCTGTTATAGACCGATAGAATACCTATATGACTACAATTGATAACTGCATTAGAATAGTGATGAGGGCTAAAAATTTAGTTTTTTTTAAGCCTATTTCGTCCCAATGCCTCTCCAAACACTCCTGTTATTAGCTGCATCCCACCAATCTTCCCTGAACGAGCGCAGGTCGTCACTCCATCGTTTTTGTGGCCTACCTCGGCGACGTTGGCCGTGAAAAAAATTGGACACGTATTATTCTTTTTTTTCTCTTGAACTAAAAATGACAACGATACACTGGGTTAAAGTTCTTCGTGACGTCACGCCTAATTACAATATTTACCTAGGAGTGACGTCAAAACCCTCCCAATCCGTAGCTTTGATGCTCTGTATCTTTGTATTTATTTATGTATTTGATCAGGTAAAAAATGTGATACAAATATTTTTAATAGCCTAAAAGACGGACTAATTATTTTTTGAATTTTTGAATGTAGTCATCATTCCTATAAGAAGTAAAGGATGTTTTATTACCCGACTGCGATAAAAGGAGGGTTATGTTTTTCGAGAGTATGTATGTATGTTTGTACGTATAATTCTTTGGCTCGCTCTACAGCCTAAACGGCTTGGATTTTAGCTTGAGATGTGTCGTTAGATTCGTATTTACAGTGAGAGTGACACTGGGTACATCAAAATAAATTGCGAGTTTTAAACGCAGTCGGTTTTTTTTAAAGTTTAGGTTATTTAACATGTTATTTGAGGTATAAGTACATGTATCAGTATTGATAAGAAACGGCCACGTATTTCTTTTTAAAATCTGCGTCATAAACAAATGACGCGCTATTGCGCTGCTTGCAAACTTTTCTCTAATTGCAGGTAAATCAGTGAAATTGTAAGAATTTAACATTGTGCAACGTAGAGAAAGTTAAAGAGCACTATCTTTCCTTATCATAGAGAATATAATATATATATTTATATAAATTATAATATTTATGTATGTGTATTTATCGAATATATATGTGTAGGTTTATACTTATATATTTATTGTTTATTGTAGTGACTATCCTGCCTTCATGCTATCACTTCTCTCTTTGTGGGGTCTGCAGGAAGAAATTTCTTTTAGAAATATGCTGTACCTTTTGTATAACTTCTCTTTTTTTTCTGTCTCTATGTACTATCATCTTACAATAAACGTTTAAATAAATAATAAATAGAAATACAGTGTGAGGTTTAATGGCCCGTTACGTAGATTTAATGACGATTTCTGCAACGGTTTTAAAGAGATGCCAGATAGGTACAATATTGACTTAGTGCTAATATAGCGGTACTGTTTGCTAAGATAATTTGTACTATCTATATTTAGAATTAAAATAAAAACTATTAAATACAATAGGGATGGTAGCTACATTCAAAAATTCAAAAAAATATTAGTCCGTCTTTTAGACTATTAAAAAATATTTGAAACACATTTTTTACCTGATCAAATACATATATAAATACAAAGATACAGAGCATCAAAGTTACGGAGTGGGTGGTATTGTCACTCCTAGGTAAAAATCTTACTCAGACGTAACATCACGAGCAACTTTAACCCAGTGTATCTTTGTCATTTTTACTTCAAGAGAAATAAGAAAATATACGTGTCCAATATTTAAAAATAATCTATGTTATGGACAAAAAAAATGCCTATTATGTAAAATCGGAAATTCGTTATCAGTCGTAAGTTTACGACCATTAATTTATTACCATATTCCTATAAATATACAAAATAACTGCCTATTTAATAGCTGAGCAGCATTTCACTGACCAACTAAATGAGGCCTCTATGAACAAACTAACTCGATAATATATCAGGTTCTTTCTATAATGGTTGAACCTGGCAAAACCAATAAAAAATCAACACGTACCTTACAAAAAATATCCATTAATTCTGCATTGATTTCCATTTCTCCATTCTTCAAAGTCCAATCCTGAACGACCTCCTTGACAATTTCTGCAAACTTCTTCGAGTCTCCATCACTCCAGGGCTTGGGCAGTCTACCGACAGACGCCTCAAACTTATGCAGAGCTGCAAACGCTATATGAAGCTGCTGAGGGTAGTCAAACTTGCCGAAATCCGTGACAACAAACTCTGGGTTCTTGTATGATTCTTTGAGTGGTTTGAACTGGATTTTCTTAGGCATTTTCACTTGGGTCACGATACCTCCTCGTACATATTTGGAGAATGCGGTTGTGTCGCCAATGCTGAATGTGTAAGGACCTAACACTTTAATCTTGCGAGGTTCGCAGCCGTTCAGTTCTGCCATGCCTTGTACCTGAAAGTTTATTGGATTCATATAGTTTTCTATTGTTAGTACATACATACATACATACATACATATCCGTCACGCCTTTCTCCCATTGGGGTGGGCAGAGACCACTTCCTTCCACTTGCTACGATCCAAACACACCTCTTTCGCTTCATCCACACTCATCAGTCGCCTCATACATGTCTGTAGGTTTAGGGTATGTTTACTAAGTACATATATGTAAATATATGAAGTTTTCAACCTACTGTACTGTCTTTAGTTTTATTCCGTAAGTATATTAGTAATTAGTTTATTTTTATTATAGGTACTAGGTATTTTTGGTAAGTATATGTAGTTATGTATGTATTCTGTATTATTTGCACAACCCGCAACCATTAGTATTACCTATTTCTCGCTATTTCCTACCCTAAGGTTGTCTGGAAGATATAGGAATAAGGCCGCCTGTTGCTTCTTATATTCTTGTTTGTGTCTGTACCTTATATCCTTGTGTGCAATAAAGAATATTTGTATTGTATTGTATATTAGGTAAATAAAATTTAGTCAAAGAATATTATGAAAACTCCATTAGAACTATTAAATAGTGAAAATACATAAAAACTTGAGCACTACATTTTAAATACAATCCTAACATTACAAATCGTAGATAAACAAACTATAAACAATGTAACATAACTGAATATCAAAAAAACATTTAAAAAATCATTTAAGTGTCTATAGAATAGTTGTTTACGTTTAGAATGGTGATTCATGGGGTCATTGACTTGCAAGTATCATATATTCTAAGTATAGTATCTTGATATTAAAGGATCGAACTATCAATTTGCATATAGCAATATAAAAATTTATAGTGTTTTATTCAAAAATAGGCAAAATTCATTACACTTTTTTAAGGTTAGTTTTTTGATCTAAAACTACTGCTGCTTCACTACCTGTATAGCCGAGAGGAAGAAAAGGCAAGAAACCTTCAGCACAGGGCCCTACGTTATGTCATTATGTCCAATATAACTTTTTTTTTTAATCAACACACTTATACAGTTACATGTTGGAAAAGAAATACACTTCAAGTTTAATTTTAAAGTTTTTTTTGATCTTGTAATTAGGTAGATTTACATAGACCAAATAAAAGAGGGAATAGAAGTTGTGTCGTATCAGGTGCTCAAAAGGACGGCAGAGAATAGAGAAGAGTGGCGCAGACTCCACCGTCAAGAGCGACGCTCTTAAATTTATGATGATGAATTAGGTATTTAAAGCTATGGTCCTACCTCCTACTTATATTATAAATGTCAATGTTTGTACCGGTGGATGGTGCAAGGATGTTTGTTACTCTTTCACGCAGAAACTACTGAACAGATTCTAATGAAACTTGACAATATTGTAGCTTATATTTCAGAATAACACATAGGCTATATTATTTGGAAATATCAGGAATCTTTTTCGAGATATAACGATAAATGCGAACGAAGTCGCGAGAAACCTCTAGTAGTTAAAAAAATAAAAAATCCTTATTAAGGTAAAATAAAAAATCTAGAAACAGGATAACGTACAGGTAAACTAGACAATCAACTAAGAACTTAGCAAGCTAGCAACTACATAAATGTCGCAATTATATTGTGATTATGTGTAATAAATGTACTTGATGAAGTCTTGTCTTGTGTGGAATGACACATCATGACTTGTAAAAATATAAATATTGGAGGGTATTTTTGATCTGAGATTTTTAAAAAGATCTCATTTAACTGGTTATATGTAAGCCTTAGATAAAAGTATTAGTGCTTGTTTAATGAAAAAGTCAATGAATTTAAATTATAATTAAGTATTTTACCATCTTGTTTTTTACTTAAATTTTTTTTTTACTCAAAGTTTAATTTAATGATCATTTCAACAACCAACTAAATCTATAGCATAGAAAAAATTTACTCAAGCAGCTCAAAAATGCTTTAACAGATATTCCAATAAGAAAATTGTGTTTCAGTACTTAGTTGACCTTACTTCTCTTTCTGTTTACAAATAGATCTATGATATCAGAATTATTGTGCAATATTGTAAAATTTCTAGCAGGGGTATAGTTTTCATACAATTCTTGGATTTAATAAAGATTAATCGGGGACTTGCTCAAGAAAGGCCAAATCAAGAATACCCTGAACTGAAGGGCATGTGTGAGGCAACTGATGAGTGTGGATGAAGCGAAGAGGTGTGTTTGGATCGTAGCAAGTGGAAGGAAGTGGTCTCTGCCTACCCCAATGGGAGAGAGGCGTGACGGATGTGTGTGTGTGTGTGTAATAAAGATTGTTATAGTAAGCTATTAGTTTTAAAATTAGAATAGCTGATTTATATTAAACAGCTGCTAGTTAGCAGTTACACTTTAAAAGTCTCCTTTTCATTTAAAATATTGAATTACTGAAGCAAAAACAATATTAACTGAACAATTTTAATATTTTGCTTTCTGTCTATGAATATAATAGAACTTTACTAGGTGCAGTTGGCAGGTTAAGGCATGTTAACATGTGTTCGGTCATATAACACAAGGTTCCTATTAAATAAAATGAAGGTAGATTCATGAAACTGCATGGATTACAAAATTTATTGGTACATGCAGTGATTTTGCTATGACTTGCACAAAAAAGGGTATAAGAACTGAATTTTTCGTCTACAAATATAATAAAAGACCATTGCAGAGTAATAATTGTTAAAATCTTACCGCACCGCCTATTGTACGAAAATAGATCTATAGGTATGTGAATTAAAGAGGCAGAATGCTTATTAGTCTACCTAAAGGCAGCATATTTCACCAAATCAGCTAGAAATATGTATAAGTGATAGAACCACTCACCTCACTAAAAGTAACATAATCTCCGTCTTCTAAACCGTGACGGGTATCATCTAAACAAGTGACTACAGCTTCGTACTCGTGGGTAATGTCTGCTATCATGGCCGACACTGGGTTCTCACCAGTCACATCCACTACAGTGAACTCCGGCCCAAAGTCACAGAACACTTGCGAGAACAGGCCTCTCGTGTCTGCGATGATCAGCGCTATGTTGTGAGAGTGTGTAATGGCCGATATACGCTCCTGCTCAGCCCACGAAGCACCAGTCAGCACCACCACACTGAATTTCCTTAGGAAATCCTCAGTCAGTGGCCCCGTATACGACGTAGTCGGCACATAGTGATTCAACTCCGAGAGCTGATCGCAAGACGCTACAGCGCGGTTCTTGCCGATCAGCGACTCCGACAGGTAGAACTGCGACGACAAATCCGCCACTCTGCACGTTTTTTCATCGTGGAGGGTAACCGACTTCACGCCGCCCAAGATGACATTCTTGGCGACCTCAACGCCGAGCCCGCCCAGGCCCGAGATGAGCACGTCCGAGCTGGCCATCCGCCGCATCGCATCGTGCCCCAACACGTATAATTGCCTAGAGTACAAACTCTCGTCGATTTCATCCTCCACACGCGTTCCATTGTTCGCCATTGCTGAGGATTTGGAACGGGCTTCTGCTGTGTTTAGCTTCCGCTTTTTCGCCGGGGGGTCAACGGAATTATCGGCGACTTCAGCACTAGACATCGGGCACGAACGCGCACAATTTTGCCAGAATTTTGCTTCGTTTTTAGTCGACGAATAAGAAATTAAATCTACAAAATGATAGAAAGCGACATTCGCGCTCCGTCAAGGCTCGCTTACTCACTGTCTTGAAGTTAGCTACAGGTAACGTGGTTGGAAAAGCAAGTGAAGAGGTTATTTTTCAAATAAATAATTTGTTGTTTCAGATATTTTCTTGATTTCGATGGAAGGAACTGCACAAAACTAACTCGTAACAAAATTTTATGGTCAAAATGCTGCAGTTTCAGAGAATTCTATACGATTTTAGCACTTTGAAGATTTTTTTATTTTTTTTAGAAGAATTTGCATCCTCTACTTTTTTCCGTATGGCAACATTGACAACCTAGAAGTATAGAAAGAAGAAAAAGACTCGTTTGTTCTTTGCACGGGTTCTTTGACTCACTTCGGACTTAACATACATTTTCAATTCTTGCACACATTTTGTACAGATGATCATAAACGTATACAGTAATACAGTACCACCAGTCTGGAGTCTAAACTCTCTATCCTATTTTGTTATAAAAGAATTAAAACTTGATTAAAACATAATTTCTTGGATGCATAGGTAAATTGACGACGTGAGCTGTGTACCTACTCGTATCTACCTAATGTAATGATGTACTCGTATTTTTTTTAATTGCTACTTAAAAACCCGCAATATGTATATAGGTACATAAATGATTAAACTAATGCTTAGGGGTGCGTCTTGTTTGGTATAAATTCACTTGATATATTTTCATTTTAATAACGTTCATTTTTGTATAACTAACTATTATTATATGTATAAACAGTTCATATAATTTTGATTGAAATAACGTTCATTTAGTATAAGTTACATTTGGAATAGAATCAAATAATATAATAAACGATTGTTATAAAAAACAAAAACGTAGCCGCCCAGAAGGAAGAGCAGACGGAGGGAGTCCGGGGGCGGAGCCCCCCGCAGAGAAAAAACAAATACCAACCAAACTAAATGGGATAGGTTAGAACATGATTTTTGCATCCCTGCTTGCTTGCATGCTGCATGCTGCATGCTTGCCTGCATGATGCATGCTTGCTTGCGTGCTGCATGATTGCCTGCGTGCTGCATGATTACCTGCATGCTGCATGATTGCCTGCATGCTGCATGATTGCCTGCATGCTGCGTGTCTACTTACTTGCTTGGATCCTGTTAGCTTTATGCTAGACTGTTTTTTGCACGTTCATACTGGGTCAGATAGGTATTAAACACATTATTATGTAGTATTACCTATATTATATTATTATACCAATATAATAATGAAATAAGGAAAATCTCTAAAAAATATTTACCTATCTACTTAGGTATATAAAAAGTTTATTATACTGGGTCTATTATAACTTACAAAATTATTTTGATGTGTTGTTATATGAATAGTTTGTTATTTTATATGATCATTATACAATAGAAAATTATTACAAGTGATGTTATATTAACTAAATGTTATATTCCGTATGTATATCAAATATTACTTACCCAATGCTTAGCCCTAATGTTTAAATGTTAACGAAATGTATAATAAAAATACTGTTATAATAGGTACCTAATAAGTATGAGTTTACATTTCATTGGGTCGGATCGATAGGTACCAGTGATTGAACTTCATTTCATATCTTATTACCTACTTTTATTAAGCTAATAAATAAGTTCCGGCGGTGGCTTTAGCCAATGTTTTAGTGCCAGCAGCGCAGCAGTTTGTGCTGTTTCGTCCTAATCACGTCCTTATGCACATTTTAAGCTGAAGCAAGTGTAGTGGGTTGTGGGACTTGTAGGCAATACCTGGATATTAAATCGCTTAGTTATATTATACTTCGTAAAAATAAACCCTGGCGGGGTGAGTTAACACAATGCAACCTTAATTTTAGAACTCTAAGTAGTCAATCCCATAATTAAAAATAAACAAATATTTTTTGCAGGGGCAACATCGAAGCACTGTCAAATCAGTTTCGTATTGCGCATGCATTGCGGCTAACTTCAGTTTACACAATTCATCTTTTCGTTTGCGCGTTTGTCCATTTTGTTCGATGGACGATTTTCAAGTTCACGAGACGTTCGTTTATTTGTTGTGAACGAATTTATTTTGTGAAAGGAGCGGTGTTTGGTTTACTATTGTGTTTGGCAGCATGGTTTTGGCGTGAGACTGGATAGAATAGAGGATTATTGCATCCTGTTTTTATTTTGTAAACTGTCGATTGTGTATCGTAAATATGGTGCAGGAGTACGTGTCTCCCGTGAGGGTCCACAAATACCCCTTCGAGATGGTGATGGCTGTAAGTACCAGCTTTTATTTCCTTATAAATTTAAGTACGACAGGTCCCTACATCTAATGTAATGATTCGATTTTGTATAGCTATTTTTCCTCGAGAGTGAGAGTTGATTCCGAAGGCTAAACAATTATTTTATAAATGAATGCAGTTCTCTACGTCATGATGTTGATCTGATTTGCTATGTTTAATCATAAAAGACAGTATCCAACAATAGGTTACTTGTTCACGTCTAACAAAGGCACTTGATGTAAATTCGCGCAATTTTTCTATTAAGAATGTGTGTTGTCTTTAACAAAGTTGTTATACTTTTATTTTTCTAGTTTAACGTTCTGACCTGACTATTATTTGTTTGGGCTATTTTCATACATTGGTATATTATTAAAATAATATCTGAATTTAATCCACAAGCTTTTAATTTACATTGAATGAAAAAAAAGCAATACTTGTGTATTATTTTCAATTGGTTTGATCTCTTCCAGTTTTATAGTAGGTAATGGTGACATAATTTTAATAATAAAGTTACTATTCAATTAATAATATAAGTACAGTATCAAATAATATATCATTTTAAACAAAGCAAAGATTAACCTAGATTTTTTATAATTGATTACAAACTGGTTCCTATAGACAAATAGTTTTCCTTATCTATTTTTATCATAAGGAAGATAGGAAGGCCAGCATTTATTTGTTTCTATTTAAATAAAATTAAAAAGATACTGTTTAGTGCAAATCAAGCCTTATAAAGTTGCTCTAATATGTCTTTAGGTGCATTGAAAGTAGATTCCTCTTTATACATCCTGATATGACTAAAATATACAGTCATTTCATCCTTAAGTGTATTGCTTGATACATCCTTGTAATAACAGGTAAATATTTTCCTTGACTTGTTTAAGACATACTTAGTATTTAAATTAAAAAGCTAATAAAATAATTAAAGAGCATAGAGGGAGAAATGATATTGACACCCACTTTTTCAGTTTAGTTATTTATTTAATAGTTTATTTGCTAGTAAAATGAAAACAACAACAACTACTGTAACTAGTGATAGATAACATACAAAAGGTTTAAAAGATTTATACTCAACTAGTGATTGCCCGCGACTGCGTACGCATTTATCGTCATATCTTGGAAAATAATCAAGATATCACAAAATAATATAGCCTATGTATTATTCTGATGTGCAAGCTACAATATTGCCAAGTTTCATCAAAATCTGGTCAGTAGTTTTTGAGTGATGAAGTAACAAACATCCATCCATCATCGGCACAAACATTGACATTTATAATATTAGTAGTATAGCATTATATCCTAAAGAATATTCTTCCTGCAAGAAAGAAATTTAACAAATTTAACTTCAGCTTACATTCTAAATATGAAGTAACATTAGCAGTTAGTGCCTGTCTCAACATCTACAGATTAAATTTATCTGCCAGATAAACCTCTGTCTATTTAATAAAACATTTACCCCCTTATTACAAAACAAGGTTTAAAGATAGTCCGATGTTAGTTCGTTTTCGGCTATGGACAAAATTCAAAAGAAACGAACTAACGTCGGACTATCTTTAAACCTCGTTTTGTAATAAGGGGGTTAGACAGAGACAGGTCAGGTACAAAATCTGTCAGATAAATTTTATTTGTACGTTGTGAAATTGGCACCAAGAACGCTTCAGTCAACTACAGTTTTCACTGAGACCCAGAACACACAGTGAAACGCAACTCAAACTGCTAGTTACTTTTGAGTTGCATCGAAGTTTCTGCTATAGACTTCTTTAGAAAACCACACACGACGCAACTAGTTTGAAACGTTTCGTTTCAGTTGCGTTTCATCGTGTGTTCTGGGCCTGATAGTTTAACGTGGTTTAACCTTACCCTAATCCTTTGTTATTTGAAACACTCTATCAAAATAAACTTAAGAAATGATAATAAAAAACCTTGATGGAAAATAACATTGTTATATTAATTAACATGTCGCCGCTACATGAATATTCTATTCACTGTAAGTTAAGTCAATAAGAAATTGTTCAAGGTCGTATTTCGTTTATTTACTCGTACTTGCTATTGCCGAAAGTGAATAAATAAATATAATAAACCTTGTCACGTTTTTGCTCATCTATAAATAATACATACATATCCGTCACGCCTCTCTTTCCTTGGGGGTAGGCAGAGACCACTTCCTTCCACTGGCTACGATCCAAACACACCTCTTTCGCTTCATCTACACTCATCAGTCGCCCCCTACATATCTGTCGGTTTAGGGTACTCTTGACTTGGCCTTTCTTGAGCAAGTCCCCGATTTGATCGAGGTACGTTCGTCTTGGCCTCTACAAATAAGCAATCAATAATTACCCTCCTTTATTACTGATCTAGGGGCTGTTTCACCACCTGCAGATAAAAATTATCTGACAGATATTTTAATCCTGTCTCTGTTTAAAACGCCATGTTTTATGAAATAGACACAGGTTTATCCATCAGTTAAGTTTTATCTCATTGAGGGCCTGTTTCACCAGTCACAGCTAAAATTTATCTGATAGATATGTTATACCTATCACCGTCTAAAATGCCATGTTTTATGAAATAGATATAGTTTTATCTGCCAGTTAAACTTTATCTGTAAGTGATAAAACGGGCCCTTAGGCTGTTTATTATAGCCTGCCACTTCAGTGAGCTATTTAATGGATAGTTATCCATAACCAACCTCTGTACAACAGTGAGCCTCTCTTCATCACAATACTTTTTCCGATACAAAGATAAAGCTATCGTATTTGTTTATGTTGTTTATATCTCTAGTTTGTAAGCGAATGGACCAACACGTGACTGCGCGTGAGTGGATTTGTCGGCGGGGCGTGCGGCTGCGCAACGTATCGCGTTGACTTCCTTCGCTCGGTGTAGGGTAGCCAAATCGTTATGTAGCTTGAGTAACATGGATTAAAATGTTTTCCTGTTGTTCCATAATAGTTGAGTTAGGACTTACTACTTGCACATTCATATCATCACAATCTTCAAAAACATGAATTGTGATGGCTAATCTTATATGGTAGAAGGAAAACGAAAGAGAAGGAGACCACGAAGATCTTGCATAGATCAAATAAAAGAGGGGATAGAAGCTGTGTCGTATCAGGTGCTCAAAAGGACGACAGAAAACAGAGCAGAGTGGCGTAGACTCCACCGACAAGAGCGAAGCTCTTAAATTTTATGATGGCTAATCTTATAAACAAAAAAACATCATTTACATCATTGAAGGAAAGGTTGAGGGGAAGAGAGGCAAAGGAAGACCGCGACGTACCTACTTCACTCAAGTGAAGGAGAAAGTTAACGTCATGTCGTATCAAG
Source organism: Anarsia innoxiella (assembly GCA_947563765.1). Classification (NCBI taxonomy): domain Eukaryota; kingdom Metazoa; phylum Arthropoda; class Insecta; order Lepidoptera; family Gelechiidae; genus Anarsia; species Anarsia innoxiella. The sequence goes on from OX387401.1 coordinate 589,872, forward strand.
AAGTCAAGGCACTGGCAGAGGATAGGACTAAATGGCGAATACTCCACCGACAAGAGTCTAACTCTTAAATGTGATGATAATGAATCTTATAAATAAGGTAACTTATTTGTACAAAGAGATAAAGGCCGCCTGTTGCTTCTTATATTCTTGTTTGTGTCTGTACCTTATATCTTTTTGTGCAGTAAAGAATATTTGTATTGTATTGTATTGTAGATGTCTGCTTGTGGCATCGTAACTTTTCCGAATATGTGAACCGATTTTGGTTTAGTTTTTTCTGTTTGAAAAGTGCTTAAACTTTTACAAAAAAAAATATGTGGGTACTATTACGAGTACCTATACTATAGGTATTATAGACTGACTAAAAGACCTGGTCTCCCTGTAATCTAGTTAGGGGACCGGGAGCTTTTCAAATATCCACTTACCATCCATACTAATCTAATCTAGCCATTCGTGTCCCACTGCTGGGCAAAGGCCTCTCTCCTCATCCACCATGACTTCCTATCTTGAGCTTCCTCTGCTCAGGTACTCAAGAAGTTGTCCATCTCGTCACGCCACCTTTTTTGTGGTCTGCCGCGACGCCGTTTGGCAGTAGGTAGCCATAGCAATTTTATTTTAAGTATGCTGTTGTAAAAAGTATCCTTTATCACAAAAACTATGGTAACATTAATTTGAACGAGGTGTTAGAGCGAAAATTAGCATTAGTATGCGCAATGGCGACATCGCGCACATTCCCTTTCGACCGGCAATAAATGCTAGAAAGGAATTAATGGCTTATTGATGCGAAGATTGCTTATACGGCTTCTGTTATTAGTTGTGTGGATTGTTATTGAGTTTGTATGTACTTTGTGAAGGTCTGGTGATTGAATTATCGTTTCCTATGAGGTTTTGGTATTAAATTACTTAAGTGTGAAAGGTGTATGTGGAATCCGCCAACCCGCACTTGGCCAGCACTTGGTAGATTATGGCCTAATTACTCTCTGTATAAGACTAGGCTCGTGCCCCTCGGTGGGGACATTTATGGGCTGATAACTTAACCTAACCTAAGTGTTAGTCATGTGCTCAAACGTACGGCAGAGAATAGAGAAGAGTGGCGCAGACTCCACCGACAAGAGCGACGCTTTTAAATTTATGATGAAGTATTAATTAATAATGTTTTGTCCAAAATTGGTACACTTGTGACATATATAACGTGATTTTTTAAATCTAAAACTACTACCTTTAGCTGATAAACAGCCCCTAAGTTTTAGTTATATTTTTAATTCAACAAAGGAAAATATTTTGGTTGAAATCATTCCGACCAGTTTGATAAGTTTAAATACTCAATACTCATTATTGCACGCCATAGGTAGGTCTTGCATATTAATTAATGATAGTTCCAGCCATGGACCCTGATTAGGCCACGGCAATGTATTGTAGCGCAGCTATTCGATCGATTTAAGAAACAATAGTATCACTTTTTATTTTTAACTTAACCTAAATAAAGCACTGGCAGAGGATAGGCCTAGGCAGAGGATAGATGGCGAACACTCCACCGACAAGAGTCTAACTCTTAAATTAAATGATGATGCAATTAATTATCCATTTGAAACCGCTTTCCATTTCCTTCTAAGACAACTTTTATAGTTACAATCCAATAACTACGAGTTTGAGGCCGGAAGATCGTTTTCACTTACCTTGACCTAATCTGCTGTACTTCATGTACTTGTAGATAGACATCTAACTAATATTATAAATGTCGTTTGTGCCGATATATGGATGAATGTTTGTTGTTCTTTCACGCAGAAACTACTAAGTAGATTTCGATGTTTAGCAATATTGTAGCTCATAAATCAGAATAACACATTTGCTCTCCATCCAGTTTTGCTGTGCGCCAGAATTTGTCATTCTTCGCTAAATGTGTCGAGCAGCTAGCTTAGCATGGCACTCCGTGACAAGACGTTGTCATGCCTTTGTCACGCTTACGTCTCTGTCTGTAGTATTCAATGTGATAAGGACAGCATCCGCGAGATAATTGTCGCGGCACGCCGAGCTAAGCCCCGTCTCGCCATCTATATCCATCGCTTAACTGTCTGTCAGTTTTGCAAGTTAAAATGTCTAGATCCTCATAGAAATATAGTGTAGGATCTGGATCGAAGTAAATATTAATACGTAGGTATTTATTTTGTGATTTTCGCACTCTATCTTCGGTCTATGTCATCAATAAGATTAGATAAAGACTTATTGCCTTTGTTAGTAACATTACGGATAGTTTGACGTATGCGACTATCGCCCGTTATTAATAAACCTATCCTGATCCGTTTTTTACCAAATCGAGATTGAAAAAACAAAACACAATTGTGTTCTTGACATGTTTTTGGTACACAAGTGATAGGTTATTAATAACGGGCGTATAAGCGCTTGTATACCTATGAGTGAAACAAGCCGTCAAAATAAGTCTATCGTTATGGTGTTTCCTTTGGTAAATTGACGAATTCCGACATTCTTAGGTCAGTGACCTACTGATTAGGGTACGACGTGTAACGTCAATTTAAGTCTTCGAAGGCCCGGCTAGTAATTAGCAATTTTATTGTTACTAGGCATTTTAAGAGCTGTTTAACACTTCCGCGGTTCGCTGGTGTTTCCATAGCATTCTTGTAAGGTATAAAAAAATGCATCTGGAACAAAACAACTGTAGATAGGTACACCTGAAAAGAGGTTTTTAAAAAAGTTTTTAATCTTGGAACAACTTTTACTTAAAAACTGGTTTGGGTTTATATGATACATCTGTATTTGATGTTGATAATCTAGAATTTTGTGAAGTATTGTGATGTCAAATTATATCTTTGTTTTACCTTCCTATTTAGCTACGAATCTTCTATGATGTTTTTAAAGGTATTATTACAAGTATCATATATTAATATACTAGAGACTGGAAAGATACTCATACTCATACTCATTTATTTCATAATTTTCATTACATGTCAACAGAGGTAGTTTAAAGTAAAATAGATTAAATTTTATAGTTAATAAATTCCGTAAAGCTGTAGAACGATTGTTTAATTAACCACTTTTTCAATTGCGTCCGAAAGTTTGCATCGGTAAGAGACTCAGTGATGTATGTTGGGAGTTTGTTATAAACGGTGGGGCTCATCGCGTGGATGGTACGCGTAGATTTTTCTAGCCTATGGGGCACCGGGTCAAGGCGGTTCGCGTGTCGTAGGTTGTATCTTAGCTCATCTCCTCTTCTTTTGAACTGGTGCAAATTACTGCGCGCATACACAGCTACCTGCAGGACGAGTAGGCATGGCAAAGTTAAAATGCCTAAGGAGACAAAGTATGGTTTCGCGCACTCGTCGGGTGATATCCGTGCCATGCCGTGTGATATTAGAAAACTAATATATATTTGCTATTCTGATGTGCAGCTACCATATTGTAATGTTTCATTAAAATCTGTTTAGTGGTTTTTGCGTGAGAAAGTAACAAACATCCTCATATACATCCATTCACCCATCGGCACAAACATTGACATTTATGATATTAGTAAAATAATATAGTAAGTAATAAAAACACATTTTATCAGCAAACTATACAAATATGCGATGTTAATGAAACTCGAGACGATAAAAGTAGGTTATTGCAACACTACCGGAAGGTGATTAGCCAAGGTATTTGATGAAGGTTCCTGAGTTTTTACTGCTTATTTGAAGTGTTTTACTTGTAATTTGTTTACTAGGTAATAAGAAGTGTGTTTGGAGTGTAGCAAGTGGAGGGAAGTGGTCTCTGTGTACCTCGATGGGAGAGAGGCGTGACGACTATACATACATACATGCATACATATCTATCACGCCTCTCTCCCATCGGGGTAGGCAGAGAACACTTTCTTCCACTTGCTTCGATCCAAACACACCTCTTTCGCAAGGCAAGAGTGGATGGAAATGCTGGGAGGGGAAGGCCAAGACGGACGTACCTCGATCAAATCGGGGACTTACTAAAGAAAGGCCAAATCAAGAGTACCCTAAACCGACGGGCATGTATGAGGCGACTGATGAGTGTGACGAATATGTACGCATTTAATGTATTTAAGTAGTGAGTCGTCAAAAGACCTCGCCGCAGACCATGAAAAAGCTGGCGAGATGAGCTGGACACCTTCATGGATGACTTGGCAGAGGCAGCTCGCTCAGGATAGTAAATCGTGGAGAAAGAGGAGACAGGCCCAGCATTGGGACACTGTCTCAAAACATATCTGTAAAATAATCTAAAAATAAAATCCTCAAATAAATACGTTTGCTTACATCAGAATGAGTTAACAAAATGTTTGCATTCGTGTAAACATTTCTCGTACAAAACACGTGCAAACGATGGATAACATTCCTGGTTTGCGAATCATTTGGTTGTACTCAATGGGTGCTAGAAATAGACTGGTTGAAGCCGTTTGCTTTGAACTTGCATCATTTGAAGGTCATAGCTCGGCCAACTGGCTACCTCTACTAGATATCCCTTAATAATCGTCACCTTTTTTCAGAGATTAAGCCGTCGTATTTATCCAGTGAAATAGTTAAACTGGTCTAAAAACGCGTTAATTGTTTAGTCATGGTGTTAAAAAATATTGAATATAGCATTTAATTAAATAGTCTATATTATGTGAATCTACTCTTAGGCCTAGAACAAACGGTGAAACGCAACTGCAACTGCTAGTTACTTTTGAGTTGCATCTAAGTTTCTGGTATAGACTCCTTTAGAAAACCACACACATTGCAACTAATCTGAAACGTTTCAAACTAGTTCCGTTTTCCCGTGTGTTCTGGGTCTTATTGTCCATGCTCATCATTGTCCCTTGTCTGTGATCAATATTTTTAAGTCATGCAATCGGTAGTTTTACTATAGTCTAGAATTCTAGACTAGAGTATTAGAGACCCCCCACACTAGCGTCTCTCGAGCTTTAGCCGTCTGTGTCCCACTGCTGGGCAAAGGCTCCTCTCCTCCCACGATTCCTTTATCCTAAATAATATTTCTATTCTAACTAAAAGTAAATGGAGCTGAACAAAAATATTACTAACAAACTGAAATTCAACTTTGAAACGAGACTAAAAACATTTGACTGAAAAACTTTTGCTGCGAACACCAAAAAGCATTTAAATATTCTTTCTCGAGACTTGCTCTCTTGAAATTTAATTATCTACGTAAAGTTTGGCTTCAAGTCTTACCAAACATTTCAATGTGAAAACAGTCACCATTTTCAATTTAGTTTTTGTACCTCAACCTCTCCTCTCTTCTTTTTTCATCAAAAGTGGCTTAATCTTTCACATCCCAGAAAAAAAGAACAATAGAAAATCTATTGTGTCTGGGTTTATAATGGGTCAGTGGGATGTGAGAGGTAAATAAGTAAGCAATGTATAGGGTGACTTTAAATTAGTGATACATAGAAAAGGATATGCCTGTACTCGTGATAACAAACAACTTTTACTATGGGACCAAGGTCGAAATCGTTAAAAAAATTTTGAACTCCCCATACAGAATGCATCAGCTGATAGTATGGGGGAACAATTTTTTTTTGTGATTTCGAACTTGGTCCCATGGTAAAAGTTGTTTGTTATCACGAGTTCATGCATATCCTTTTCTATCGTTCACAAATTTAAAGTCACCTTGTATAGGACCTAAGCTTTGCCACAAATCCTACCTATCGTACCTACTAATATTATAAATAAATGTCAATGTTTGTGTCGATTGATGGATGGATGGATGTGATGTTTGTTACTCATTCACGCAAAAATCACTGAATCGATTTTATTGAAACTTCGCAATATTGTAGCTTATACGTCGGAATAACACATAGGCCATAATATTTTGAGATATTGTGTAAGTTTTTCAAGATATGGCGATAGATGCATACGAAGTCTCGGTCAGACACTAACTACATAAAATTCAATTGTATTCGCGAACCACTGTTGGAACAAACTCAATATCTGATGTAATTGTTTGCAAGTTGTTCGCTCTCCCGAAATATCATCAAATACAGGAATCTGGGAATTCCTGCGTTGTTTGGTTGCGGCTAAACGATTTCATGGTTTGTGTTACCGCCCATAGTTTCGAGTAGGTACATGTATTACTTTGTGATTAATGTTTTGTACTTTGGTTTATTTTAAGAGATAATAATATTCCGCCTGATAGAATTGAATTTTGGAAAAGGTTTTTCAAATCTGACAGTCCATTAAAATCTGTTTGGTGATGTTTGCGAGAAAGAGTAACAAACTCACATCTATTCAACCATCCATCATTGGCACAAACATCGACATTTATAATATAGGATCACACTTTTTTTTTAATAATTTTGTCATCCTGTTAGATCCCACTACTGGGCAAAGGTATACCCTACATCCTACCTTCTCCTATCCCTAACTTATAATCATTTTGCTATCATCATCATCGTCAGCCTATTGCAGTCCACTGCTGGACATAGGCCTCTCCTATTGCACGCCACTGCGATCTATCTTCGGCTGCTCGCATCCAGCTCCTGCCAGCCATCTTGCGCAAATCGTCACTGCACCTAATTTTGCCATACTTATGTTTAAAGAACTAAAATATACCTAGTCGCCAATAGGCAAGATGACAAAAAAATTTTTTTAGTCCATCGCATAGATTATTTTAAAATACTCGACAAGTAATTTTTCGTTTTTCTCTTAAACTAAAAATGACAAAGATATACTGGGTTAAAGTTATTCGTGACGTCACGCCTAGATACGACTTTTATCGAGGAGTGACGTCAATACCCCCCCCCCCCCTCAGTAACTTTGATGCTCTGTTTCTTTGTATTTATTTATGTATTTGATCAGGTAAAAAATGTGTTTCAAATATTTTTTACAGACGGACTAATTATTTTTTGAATTTTTGAGTGTACGTAGTACGTAGTCATCATCCCTATTTCCAACGCAGCGGTTAACAATATACGTATTATAATAGCCATATTAATCATCTGTGTTATCTATTTAGAAGATAATAGCGGTCATTATTGGTCATTCATTATTATTAGGGTTAATATAATTATTAACTGCGGGTTCGTGTTACGTCATGATTCAATTAAATTCAGTTCAATTTATTCATTTTAAAGTATTACAAAAAATTTAAAATCATGTCTTTTGTATGGAAACCACTTTTAATTGTTATTATTCTATTTTTAGTATTTGTTGTTATAGCGGCCACGATAATACATCATCTGTGAAAATTTCAACGCTCTTAACTATAACGGTTCATGAGATACAGCTTGGTGACAGACAGACAGCCAAGTTTCAGTAATAGGGTCCCGTTTTCACACTTTGAGTACGGAACCCTAAGAATGAATGAATCACATTTACAATTTCAGACTAAAAGTATTTTATTGAATAGAAAAAGTATTTTCATTAAATAAACTTTGTAAGACTTTTAATAGGAAAACTTCGACCTCGTTAATAGAAATGAACTGTATTTATGTCAGCATTTTCAATGTACTGTTACAAATAATAACTTGTAGTCATAAAGTAGGTCGTTTCATTATTTAAAACACTCGAAGGCTGATTGTCAGGTCTTTAGAGACTTTAGGTCATGATACGGAAATCCTACAAATGTTATAAATGTCAACGCTTGTGCCGAAGGGTCTATGGATGTTATGTGATGAAGGACTTTGTTACTCTTTCACGCAAAGACCACTGAATTGATTTTGCTCAATTACAAGATTGTAACTTATACATCAGAATAGCACAAGGACTCTATTTATTTTAAGATACTGTATGTTTTATCATGACGATAAATGTCTACGAAGTCGCAGACAGATTCTATAGTATCATTTATCACTACTATTTACGATGCTATTTTGACAGTTTCAACTTTAGGTTTAACAGGGCATTAGCTTTAATGATAGTTTTTGCACCTTGACGTTAAGTACCTACTTAAAATTATAGGTAAATACTTAAACACAAATTGAAAATATTTCGTACAATACAACTGGTACAGACGAGACAGAACAAAAACTTTTCGAAGGCAAACGTCTTAACCAGTGTATAGCTACAGAACAAAACTTCCTCATTTTAAACATTCCTGCGATAAATCGAGAGAAAACTTTGATAATTGTGGTCGGCGATAAAAGAAATAATTGTCGTGACCCTTTATCGGGCGATAAATTGGTCGACGCCGCTCAATTTGGGTCGAGCTTATCGCGAAATATTCGGTTTGCGAGAGGAATTTGTCGGGCTCAAATTGGCTGTAAGACAGAGAAGAACGCTAAAGCAGTGTTTTTCAAACTGTGGGTCGCGAAGCCCTACTCGGAGGGTTGTCAGCAAAGAGGAAATGGCAAAATTCTCAACTATGTACACAATTTTTGTGTTTAACCAACTGACCTCGTATTTACTATCATAACCCTCGCGGTTTTGAGCAGAATGAAGGCCGTAATCTTGACAAATAATGACAAATATAGATAAAAAAGAGCAACCTCTAGAGTTTCTTGCTGGCTTCTTCTCTGGGGAATCTGCCTTCCGAAATCAGCGTAGCTTCCTTTAATGTTTTTCTTTTTTTGGTTCTTTAAATTCATTATTATGTTTTTTATTTTATTTTTTACTTTGTGACGAATTCAAGTGTAAATTTAATGTTACCTACGAATAAATTATTTTTGAATTTTGAAATGTATGGCCCAATATAGGAAAAAGGGGGTCGCCAAAATTTTTCAACCCGTAAGGGGGTCGCAATGTCAAAAAGTTTGAAAACCACTGCGCTAAAGTATATGTAGTTACCTACGTACTATTAGCTGTGACTTTACTTGACATTTGTGTCCTTTTCCATCTTTGTTTTTAGGCCGGATTGGTCTTAAGATCCTTACTACAATTTGGATAGTGTATATCAATATGAAATCGTTAACGATCTTTTACCTTAACGAACCTTAAGCTAACACAATATCAATCACCTCCTGTTACTGCCAGATGTCAAAAGCCATTAAAAAGAAATTAAACCAGTGAAATTAAGAATGAAGCATCATGCCGTTTTCTTCTTTGATAACGAAAGAGCCAGCGATAGTGAACATTGAAATAATCAACTGAAATATACTGGATGTAACAGAAAGGGGGTATAATGCCGAAACACAGCTATAGTCCTCATGAAACTGAACAACTTTACAAATTTTACAATACAATACAATATGCTGTACCTTTTGTATAACTTCTCTTTTTTTTCTGTCTCTATGTACTATCATCTTACAATAAACTGTTAAATAAATAAATAAACTTTCCCCAAGAAACATGGGTCGTAACTAGAAAATTTTTTTGGATCGCTCATACTTAGTCGATCAGCTGATCGGACGTTTTGTATGGGGAGGTGAAATTTTTTTTTCGGGTTACGACTCATGTTCCTTGGGGAAAGTTGTTCAGTTTCATATGAGGACTATTGCTGTGTTTTGGCAGTATACTTTCTGTTACACCCTGTATACAATAAATACTTAGTAACAAGTTATTTATGTAGTTGAACCAAATCTAAATTCACACAGTCTATCACGTTTCATTGATAAGTCCCCCGTCTCCCCTTCGCTGTCATACAATGTGCGTTATCTACGTCAATTGAGTTGTGTAAGTAGGTACGTGTTCTATTGAAGAGGAAATCAACGGGACTAAACTAGTTTCGCGTGAGATTTTTAATGATGGATACTGCGATGTTGTTTAATGAAAAGTTTCCTTTTATTAGTTATTAAGATCTCTGTATGAGGCGTTTGGTGAATGTGGATGAATCGGAAATCTGTTTGGATGATAGCAAGTGGAGTGAAGTCTTTGTCTACCCCGATGGGAGACACGTGATAGATATGTATGTAAGTAGTTTAGAACGAAAAGAAAAAAAAATCAAAAGAAAAAAAAAATCAAAGAAAAATAAAAAGAATAATCTTATCTCAAACAAGGGTGTAACATTATAGGTCTATCTACACAGATCCGGGCCGTGCCCGGGATGTGTCCGGGCTGTGGCCCGTCAGTAGGGACAACAATACGTCGTCATGACAACGTGTTCGTGAAAACTGTAAGAATTGTAAAACTTTATTTGAAAAGAGCAGCCCCACAGAGTTTCTGGCTAGGTTCTTCTCTGGGGGAAACTTCGCTTTGCGAATCTAGCACTAGCTTAAAAAAGTATATTATAATAAGTAATGTAACGGTTTCAAGAGCATTTTTTGTGCTTATGAAATAAATATATTTTTGACTTTGACTTCGAATGATATTCCCTGACACGTCCCGGACATGGCTCGGATACGGTGATGGAAAACATCTTGAGGAAACCTGGATACATTAGAGAAGAACTTCGAAGGTGTATGTGAAATCCGCCTACTTGCACTGGGTCAATGGGTTACGGCCTTATCATTTTCGTATGAGAGTAGGGTCGTACCCTTATAGTAGGGACGTTAAAAGGGCTGACGATGAAGAAGTGTTTATCTGTAGTTAGCCGAGTACTCTGTTAGTCAAGGAGCAAGCCCTAGAGTATAAAAAACATAATTGTTTCGCATGATGGCTGTAATAGCAACACAACTAGATATTATAGCATGTTAACAATCAATTACTACACGCAAACTCTACAGAGATTATGTACCAAACTTGTTTCAAACTCGGTCGTGATGGCTGATTTATCTTTGCTATTTATAAATATAGATTGTTTACAAAAAATAATCATTTTGTATCTGTAGGTACCAACTTGTACGTGTTTCTTCTAAATGTTTTGTTTTTCATTACAATAAGACCCAGAACGCAGAACGCAACTGAAACGAAACGTTTCAAACTAGTTGTGTTGTGTGTGGTTTTCTAAGGAAGTCTATAGCAGAAACTGCGATGCAACTCAAAAGTAACTAGCAGTTTCAGTTTCGTTGCAGTTGAGTTTCACCTTGTATTTTGGCGCTAAGTGTAATTTCTTTGGATTATCGCATCTTAAGAAATCATGAAAAACATATCATGAATATTTTTTACGTAGGTACTTATTTCAACGTTCTCCACTTATTTAACTGACAGATATTTTATAGGTACTGGTCACTGCCTAAAAGTCATGATTTGCGAAATAGACAAAGGTTTATATATCACTTATATTTTATCTGTAAGTGTGTCTACTCAGAATCAGATGAAAAAAACTCTACAATGTCCTTTTACTGGAAATTCTTTTCTGGCTATTTTCTATTAAGCCTTTTTAAATTATTTGTCAATGCTTCAAAATGATCTCTTTTAGTCTGTATTTCCAACTTAGACTTTATTAAATCACCATCCAGTTTATTTCCGTCTAAACGACGTTACGCTTCCCTTCACAGGACATGTTGTCATAGAAATATCGACTTTTCCACGAATCATTTACTATTAAATTCCAACGTTCATCTGAATATTATTTGCAAATAATTTCTGTAGTTAGTGACGAAAATTGTGAGTTAAGGTTTTGTATAATTCGGCCATCTTGTTTTTAGTAAATGCTTAGTTGTTGTTTTCTTTTATAATGTTTCTATCATTATTATCATTATTATTGTTTTCTACCATTATTACCTATTTCTCGCTATTTCGTACCCTAAGGTTGCCTGGAAGATATTGCTACCTAGCAATAAGGCCGCCTGTTGCTTCTTATATTCTTGTTTGTGTCTGTACCTTATATCTTTTGTGCAATAAAGAATATTTGTATTGTATTGTATTTCTAGATAATCTTTTAGAAAATCTGAAATTGCAATAACAGTCAAGAAAATTCCGGAATTTTTAAAGTTTTTTTTTTCTATTTCGTAAGACTAGTCTTTTCTTTATACTCAAGCGAGACTAAAAGGTTTTACCATCTACAGATAAAATTTATCTGACAGATATTATAAGCCTGTCTCTGTCACGTTTTAAGAAATGAAAAAAAAAAAAAAAATGAAATGGACATGGATTTATCTGTCAGTAAAATTTTATCTGTTGATGACGAAACGGGCGCTTCGTTTTTAAATTCGTAACACGATTCGCTACTTTATACTCTACCCTACAAAAGTTAGGACTTAGGATTCAATCAATTAAGTGGCAGTGGGCGGGGTACATTGCTCGTAGAACTGATGGACGATGGGGCAGAAAGGTTCTCGAGTGGTGACCACGCACTGGACGACGCAGTGTGGCAAGGCCTCCAACAAGGTGGACTGACGACGACTTGGTTAAAGTAGCTGGAAACCGTTGGATGTGGGCAGCGCAAGACCGGTCGTTGTGGAGATCTTGGGAGGCTTTTGTTCAGCAGTGGACGTCCATAAGCTGACATGATGATGCAATCAATGTTCCCAAACTCTCCTACTTAGAACATAACACCACTATCACCAGATAAGTTTTCAAAGTTCTCAATAACAAAGCAGCATTAAATCAAAGATTTTCACCGACTGCGTCGCAATAAATCAGCTCGGCTCCAAACCGGTGTTTACCAACCGGTTCTGGTTCGCGAAACTGCTTTGTAGCAGCGCAAGCGCATCTGCAATATAAACGCATACTATACGTTCATATAACTTAACCGTTCAATTCTTTCACATGTATGTGCGTGCAGCCTTATTAATCGATTTCAAACTAAAAATCATCAAAGAGAAGAAAAATGGAGGTGGTATGTCTGTTAAACTGACTAGGTGTGTGGAAACATGAATAAAGTATGCACTTTAACATCGACTTACATGTACCGCATCTATGACAATAACTTTCATTTCATTTCAAACAAGATGATGAAATCCATGCAGTTACAAACTGTACCTGACATTTTATGATGACTTTGCATTCCATACCTGTTTAGGTCAAAGTCGATGTGCATAAATAAAATGCAGTTTAATTGCTTTTATTACAAAGTTCTTTTGACGCTGCAGCACACATTTGCCTCGTGTCTTACATTTAATTAACTTTAGAGCGGGCAATAATCTTTTACACGTTTCTTTGTCTTTACCTGTCATTGAAAATTGCCAATATGCATAATTTTCTTGTGTAAGATATGATGATTAGTTCATTGTTATTGCCATACAATTATTAATTTCAAATTCTCCTTTTACCCGACTGCGCCAGGAGGGTTATGTTTTTCGAGAGTAAAGTATGTATGTTTGTATTTATATGTATAATTACCATTTTTAATTACAATTTTTTAATTTGTATTCGTATTTAGTACGCCCTACAGCCTAAACGGCTTGATGGATTTTAGCTTGAGAGGTATCGTTAGATTAGTATTTAAAGTGAGTGAGAGAGACATTGGGTAGGGTACATCAAAATAAAAAAATGCGGTTTTTAAACGCAGTCGGGTTTTTTTCTAATAAAAAGGTTGGGTTATGAAGTAGTTTAAGGCTCTATCTAACTAACACGTCACTTACAAATATCTGAAAATCCAGTTTTTTTTTTCAAAACAACTATTTCCATTCACATTTTCTAGTTTCTCTATTCACTACGTGTAGCATTTATTTACTACCAAAACGACCCTTAATTGAAGCACGTTTACAAACTTATTAATAAAACTCGCACCGTATAAAAATACTATGATTTAACTAGCAACTTACGCAGTATGTGGGATCATTCAATTGAGGTTTCTAGTTAAATCTGGTTATGGGTACCATGCCGATAACATGAAGTAATTAGTTATTTATGCGGGTAATCGTGGGTCCGAAATAAATGTTTTGTTTACTACGGCACGCGAGGTAACCTACGCCGTAACTTTGATAAAAATAGCCCTTTGATTTTTACATACGTACATATCCGTCACGCCTCTCTCATTGGGGTAGGCAGAGACCACTTCCTTCCACTTGGCACCATCGAAACACACCTCTTTCGCTCCATCCACACTCATCAGTCGCCACATACATGCCCATCGGCTTGAAGGACGATGAAATTAGTACCTTTTGTTGATTTATGGTATATCTAGGCTAAGGTATTCAGTGCCTTAGATACTTATGAAATGCATAGGAATGGGAGTCATTCGCCTCGAAGAAGGCAACCAGGGCCTTAAGTCTGCTAATTTACAAAATTCGCAGTTGAGTCTCGGCAGAGTGTCAATGGCATTTTTGGCACATTTGGTCGCATTCAGTGTTAGCCATTGTTTAGCAGAATACCAAATATGTCAAAAATACCATTGATACTAAGACGAACGTGCCTGGATCAAATCGGGGACTTGCTCAAGAAAGGCCAAATCAAGAGTACCCTAAACCGACAGGCATGTATGAGGCGACTGATGAGTGTGGATAAAGTGAAAGAGGTATGTTTGGATCGAAGCAAGTGGAAGGAAGTAGTTTCTGCGTACCCCAATGGGAGAGAGTCTGCGGACACGCACTAAGGCTTTTTTGATTAGCAGACTTGGGCCCCAGTTGGCGTCACGCTGGTCTAAGTAGGCACCTTATCCATTCAGATGGGTTTGAGCAATTGCTCGACCAAAACTCCTATGTGAGAAAGTAATACAAGTTGAAGCTATTTAATGGAAATGTGTTTGAACATATAAGTATGCAAATGTGGAAATAAAATCCATTTATCAGTTTTATGGTTTGGTACGTGCCGGTGACTTGGATTTATAATCTTAGTGCCATGACGCGTTGTACATGAGATTGGTGTAAGTACGACCTGTATTTATATTATAGAATTCTAGATGTTTGACTACAGCTTATTTTATTCTAGTTTAAGTGATGTACTTGACAAATTGAATTATGAATAAAAGTTGTTAGTTTTGGACGGTGTCATATTAGTTAGGTCTTAGGTTAGGTTAGGTTAAATCGAAGCTGTATTTGGCGTAAAAGAGTCTTATGTTGATCTAATAAACAGAAGTTAGGTGTACTATGGACTGGATATAAAAAAAACCGGCCCAGTGTGAGTCGGACTCGCGCAGGAAGGGTTCCATACCATTCACTAATGATATCGAGCAAAAAAGGCAAAAAAACTCGTTTGTTGTATGGGAGCCCCCTTAATTATTATTATTCTGTTTTTAGTATGTATTTTGTTGTTATGGCGGCTACGGTAATAAATCATTTGTGAAAATTACAACACTCTAGCCATAAGGGTTAATGAAATACAGCCTGGTGACAGACGGACGGACAGACAAACAGACGGACGAAGGGTGAAAATGGGACCCTATTATTGAGACTTGGCTGGTTTTCACCCTTTGGGTACGGAACCCTAAAAAACAATACCTTGAAGCAAAGTTAGCGTTTCAGATTCTGTAAAGATTATTATTGAGGTTGCATCTATAAATGAGCCGACATTAACATCAAATTCTCATTCGCGTAACCAAATTTATTGAAACAATAAAGAACACAACATTTTACATAACTTCTACTTTACATAATTCTTAATTACGAGCAAAAATTTACAAATGAATCTGCCTTACACAATTAGGCAGGCCCATACAGAGCGAGCAGCTTCGCGAGACAAGCATTTGGCCAATGGGGATGATGACTACGTACATTCGAAAATTCAAAAAATAATTAGTCCGTCTTTTAGTCTATTAAAAATATTTGAAACACGTTTTTTACCTGATCAAATACATAAATAAATACAAAGATACATAGCATCAAAGTTACGGAGTGGGGGTATTGACGTCGTCACTCCTCCCTAAAAATCGTACTAAGGCGTGACGTCATGAGCAACTTTAACCCAGTGTATCTGTGTCATTTTTAGTTTAAGAGAAAAAAGGAAAAATACGTGTCGAATATTTTAAAATAATCTATGTGATGGACTAAAAATTTTTTTTTAGTTATCATGCCCATTAAGAGAGGCCCCTAAGAACTACTCAACCCAATAAGAAAGTAAGGTCTTTCTTGAGCAGCCA
Organism: Anarsia innoxiella; assembly: GCA_947563765.1. Classification (NCBI taxonomy): domain Eukaryota; kingdom Metazoa; phylum Arthropoda; class Insecta; order Lepidoptera; family Gelechiidae; genus Anarsia; species Anarsia innoxiella. The sequence goes on from OX387401.1 coordinate 605,598, forward strand.
TACATCTGCCTCGTGAGGATATTCGATCTGTGGGGACCCGCCTATGGAATCGTAAAAGTCTGTATAAAGCAAATACGAGCCAGTAATGATATACGTATTTATTTATTTAACAGTTTATTGTAAGATGATAGTACATAAAGACAAAAAAAAGGGAAGTTATACAAAAGGTACAGCATATTTCTAAAAGAAATTTCTTCCTGCAGACCCCACACAGAGAGAAGTGATAGCATGAAGGCAGGATAGTCACTTAATCTACAATAAACAATAAATATATAAGTATAAACCTACACAAATATCTTCGATAATACACATACATAAAATATTATAATTTATATAAATATATATTGTATTCTCTGTGACCGTACTTTGTAAACCGTGATCCAATTTATTGGCGTAATATTTGACACGCGAGGACGTGCTTGGATTCTGAAGTAGGCTTCAGTTACGAATCCTATCATGAGGTTGATGGTCTGTCGATTACATATAGGTACATATATTATGTATAACTATGTAGATAGATTTTATCCTTCTAATATTATAAATATCAATGTTTGTGCCGATGGATGGATGAATGGATGTTTGTTACTCTTTCACGCAAAAACTACTGAAAAGATTTTGATGAAACTTGGCAATATAGTAGCTTATACATCAGAATAACACATAGGCTATATTATTTTAAGATAGCATGTTTTTTTTTCAAGATATGACGATAAATGCATACGAAGTCGCGGGCAGCCTCTAGTCTACATATAAATATGTAGGTAATATGATAGGTAGATTCCCTTATGTGTTTTCCACTCGCCAATAGTAATTTGAAATGAAAAAGGCCAATTGTCCATGGCACCGCAGCACGTCATACGCACGAGTTCGTCAATTGGCGATTGTAATGGTATGTACACACCAAAGCCGCCGGCTTTTTTGACAGCTGTCATTCGTGTGACGAAAAGCCGCCGGCTTAGCCCGGCAGCATGCCGGCGGCTTTGATGTGTAGGTAGATAGCATAAGACGAATGCTCGCATCTCGTTTCTAATCAAATCTGTAACCATGTTCTGTGCAAAATGCATGCATTCGCCAAGCATTGATAAGTTCCCGTACTGGCCTGATCCTATGTCAAATATGTTCAGCCTTTTTTTGACATGACGTCCTACGCATAACCTTTGTTCAGTAGGGTCAACTTTTCTAGACCATCTCTATGAAACTGCTATCTATACCAGGCAAGGTTTATACTTTAACTAGTCTTCCCGTGATTTCGTGCGCATTTATCGTCATATCTTGGACAAAAACCAAGACATCATAAAATAATATAGCCTATGTGTTATTCTGATGTGCAAACTACAATATTGCTAAGTTTCATCAAAATCTGTTCAGTAGTTTTTTGGTGAAAAGGTTTCAAACATCTATCCATCCATTGGCACAAACATTGACATTTATAATATAAATAGGATACTCTCCGTACCCCGGCCCCTCCAAGGATACCCCACCCCCTGCTGATAGGCTTCAGCGCCTTCAGCAGATGACGTTAATGGCAATGACGTCTTACCGCTGATTCTCGCAACAGGGGCTAATTTCATTAGGTAATGTACTTAGTGTGTGGTAGTAAGTGGTACTTACGTAAATATGATGTACTCTACTAAAAGGTTAGGCCTGCAATGTGTACTTAGGTGGTACTTTATCATAAAGACGTCGGTTAACTTTAGCTCCACTATGTAGAATATCCTATAAATATTATAAACTAGCTGTCCCGGCGAACTTCGTCCCGCCTAAGAATGAACTTTATTGTGTAGGAATAAAGTTCAAATTGACTCTACATTTTAGTAAGAAAACATTTGTATGGGAAAAAGAAAAGGTCTGTTTTAGGGCTTTCCCGGCAATTATTCGAATTTTTCTCACCGTAAGAACCATCCTTGGACTTCAATGAACATTTAAAAAAAAGAATTAGCGAAATCGGTCCAGCCGTTCAGACGTGATGCCGTGACAACGGAAAACGGGTTTCATTTTTATATATATAGATAGATGGATGGATGGATGTTTGTTACTTTTTCACGTAAAATCACTAAACAGATTTTAATGAAATTTGAGAATATTGTAGCTTATATATCAGAATAACACATAGGCTATATTATTTTGCGATATCATGGCGTTTTTTCCAAGATATGACGATAAATGTGTAGGAAGTCGCGGGCAGCCTCTTATTATGTATAAATAGAGACTGAAACCTATACCCCGTTATTACAAAACGAGTTTTATTTATAGTCCTAAAATTAACTCTGATAAATGACGTTTCGGCTATAGACAAGACAAAACCTTAGTCCTAGAACTATGGTTAGAACTCGTTTTGCAATAACGAGGATTGCGTTTGCTTCAGATACCCTCAACACCTAATGAGGATATCTGACACCTATCAGCAAGAAACGAAATAGTTTGTGGGACTAAGCCCCCGTTTCACCATTCAAAGATAAAATTTAACTGCTAGATAAACCTATGTCTATTTCATAAAACATGTTGTTTTAGATAGAGACAGGTATAAAATATCTGTCAGATATATTTTATCTGTAGATGGTGAATCAGTAACTCACATTGAAAAGAGTGAGAAGATTTTAATCGACGCAACCTCCGCTAGTTGCGTTCCAAGTGAAACTGGTCGCGCTTAGGGGATACTACTGGTAGAGCCTGAGAATTTTTCTTTGCTTTTCGGATTATGATAATTTATCACCTACTCGTAACTCCAAGTAATGCTGACTCTTAAGTCAATTGAGTAGTGCTTGCATTTTGTAAAGAAATAATCGGAACTACGAGAATAAAGCTGGAAACTGACGCAACTTACATTGGATCAGTCTGTCTCCAGCGTAATTCGTTTTAATCACCAACACACGATGTAACGTTACGCCTAAAAGCATATCAATATCAAAAATGTATTAAAAAAAACGAAAATTACATTAATTATCAAATCAGGTGCTCAAACGTATGGCAGAGAATAGAGAAGAGTGGCACAGACCACCGACAAGAGCGACGCTTTTAAATTTATGATGATATACTCTAGAGGTTACATGTAACAGAATTAAATACATTAGGCTTTACCACACACAATCCAGTGCCTAAATGAGAATTTAAAAAAATAACGTACCAACTGACCCTTACATTAGAGTCAGGAAACCGTGTATTTTTTAATCCCAACAAGACCCTTTTTACTTAAAATACAATGTGAAAACGTCGTATGTGTTAGGTATTTTAATAACACTTTGTTACATTTTGACACTATATTTAAAAAGGTCTTATGTGTACAATGTGGATTTTTAGGGTTCCGTACCCAAAGGGTGAAAACGGGACCCTATTACTGAGACTTAGCTGTCCGTCTGTCACCACGCTGTATCTCATCTCATGAACCGTTATTATATAGCTAGAGCGTTCAAATTTTCACAAACGATGCGACGATTGCCGCTATAACAACAAATACTAAAAATAGAATAATTTTAATAATTAAGGGAGGCTCATGGCTCATACAACAAACTTGATTTTTTGCCTTTTTTGGTTCGGAAACCTACGTGCGCGAGTCCGACTCGCACTTGGCTGTTTTTTGTAACGTTTTAACACTAAAATCCTGAAGCAAACAGTTTTTTTTAAGCCGGCGTCTTTCAGTCTGCAATACATAAAATTGTTTGTTTAGAACTTTGTGGGAGAAAACGATCATGTGAAAATGTGTTGACTTTCCTTAGGTTGTCACCTTGTTTTTGCAGTAAATTATGTTTTTAGGCCGTAGTCTCAGTAGGCAAACTGTTAGCGGCTGACTAGTTTGCGGCGTATCGATTTAGTACGCTCTTCCATATATTTGAAATGGAGTGTCCACAGTCAGCTAGTTTTCGCTCACTGTACGCAGTTTGCAGCGTTACGCGCGCTGACTATCTCAGACAGCGGCTGACTCCCACCAACACCGGTGATTTCATTGATTTGAGTTTGCAGCTAAGTCTTTCAGTTCGCCACTTTGCGGCTCACTCAGTCGGCCGCTAACAGTTTGCCTACTGGGGCCACGGCCTTATGGTGCTAAGTTATTGAGACAAACATCATCGACCATCATAGCAATGTTTGTCACTGTTGGGAATCGAATTCACGATCTGCGGCATTCCAAGTAGTGTTTTACTAATCCTACTAATATTATAAATATCAATTTTCGTGCCGATGGATGGACGATTGTTACTTTAACGCAAAAACTACTAAACAGATCTTGATGAAACTTGGTAATATTTTAGCTTAAACATCAGAATGACACATAGGCTGTATTATTTACAGATATCATGATTTTTTTCCAAGATTTGACGAGAAATGCGTACGAAGTCACGGGCAGCCACTAGTAGTGAATAAACTAGTGGCTGCCCTAGAAGTTAATATACGGTGACTTTAAATTTGTGAACGACAGAAAAGGATATGCATTTACCCGTAATAACAAACAACTTTTACTATGGGATCAAGGTCGAAATCATTCAAAATTTTAACTCTCCATACAAAATGCATCAGCTGATAGTATGAGGGAATATTTTTTTTATGATTTCGCACTTGGCCCCATAGTAAAAGTTGTTTGTTATTACGAGTACATGCATATTTTCTATCGTTCGCTATATCCTATATAATAGTAGTTAATACTACAATTTTATAACTAGTAGTAGGTAATAAAATAGTCTTTTGTCTAAGAATTTGTAATACCAAATTTGAAAAGAGCAACCCAACAGAGTTTCTTGCTAGATTCTTCTCTGGGGAAAACTGCACTCTTGAGAATCTAGCATTAACTTTAAAAAATGACCCGTCTTATGTGATGTCAAACTCGTCCTACAAGATTAAATAAATTTTCATTTCAAATAGGTACCTACCCCACCATGAGGCTTGTTATTCTCATGTCCTTGATCGAAGCAATCCAGTCAACTGTCTAGGTATCTTATAAAACCTAGACTTATTCCGTTACGACCATGTAAGCCCCCAAGGGAGGATGTCATTGGAAATCGATAGCACTTTGGCGCTTTATACTTTAGGTTTTATTAGGGTTTCATTGTAGCTAAGTGTGATGTTAATGTTAGATAATTGTGTTCTTAAGTTTAAATAAATAAATAAATTATGTTAAGTTTACTTGGCTTTTACTCGCGACTTTATCGACTGTCATATCTTGGAAAAATATAACATCTAAGTACCATATTTTGAACCTATGTGAAACCTTTTTTATTTAGATGTGTGAACGATATTATGGTAAAGACAAGTTTAATATCAATTCGCAATAAATCCACCGACAGATCGTCCAACGCAGTTAGCATTTTTCATATCAAACGTGAAACCGGATCGGCAGTTTAATCGCTAATCATATACATACATACGTACATATCCGTCACGCGTCTCTCCCATTGGGGTAGGCAGAGACCACTTCCTTCCACTTGCGATCCAAACACACCTCTTTCGCTTCATCCACACTCATCAGTCGCCTCATACATGTCCGTCGGTTTAGGGTATTCTTGACTTGGCCTTTCTTGAGCAAGTCCCCGATTTGATCGAGGTACGTTCGTTTTGGCATTCCCCTTCCAAAATTTCCATCCACTCTTGCCTAGTATATCTCTTTTGTTAATCTCCTTTCGCTCAGTCTTTCTACATGCCCAAATCATCCCTATCCCTTTCTCAATTCTTGTCACTACATCCTCTTTCACCCCACATCGCTAATCATCACGAGGTAATTTGATCGTCCAACCAAATAAAACAGTTTGTTTATGAACACAACAAGAACAGAGTTTAATCGAGGAGAGTTTGTCGGCCGCGTGTCGTAATCTAGATTTCATATCCGCTCGGTGCAAGGCCGGCGAGTAATAGAGTACTGGTTTAGTAGTTTGTGTTTTAGAAGGATTAGGGTTCGTTTTACCGTTTACAGATAAAATTTTATTGTCAGTCTTAGACAGAGACAGGTATAAAATATCTGTCAGATAAATTTTATCTTAATATGATTTTCACTGTCTACAGATAAACGTTTACAGACAGATGAACCTTTGTCTATTTTATAAAATATGTCGTTTTAAGACAGTAACAGGTATAAAATATCCGTCAGATAATTTTATCTGTACACGGTGAAACAAGCCCTTAGGCTTGTGACAGGATGTTAAAGCTTGATACTGACTAGTCCCACGTATGCAATGCGTTATGACATCTGCTTCATAGAAATAAAACAGAAATATGATTAGATGCACACTTGTCACATGTAAGGCCCAGAACACACGATGAAACGCAACTGCAACGCAACTGAAACTGCTAGTTACTTTTGAGTTGCATCTAAGATTCTGCTGTAGACTCCTTTAGAAAACCACACAAGGCGCAACTTAAACGAAACGTTTAAAACTACTTGCGTCGTGTGGTTTTCTAAAAGTCTCAAAACTCAAAAGTAACTAGCAGTTTCAGTTGCGTGGCAGTTGCGTTTCACCGTGTGTTCTGAGTCTTAGACTTTCTGATTTATTTCTATGGAGCAGTAGCCATGATGCATTGCATATATGTTGCATACGAGGTACCAGTATGTTGCTACCTGACGTTAATAGTACCAAAGTACGTAAAATATGGATGATTACATTCGAAAATTCAAAAATAGTAAGTCCGTCTTTTAGGCTATTAAAAAAATATTTGAAACGCGTTTTTTACCTGATCAAATACATAAATAAATACAAAGATACAGAGTATCACAGTTACGGAGTGGGGTATTGACGTCACTCCTACGTAAAAATTGTACTAACGTGTGACGTCATGAGCAACTTTAACCCAGTGTATCTGTGTAATTTTTAGTTTAAGAGAAAAAAGAAAAAATACGTGTCGAATATTTTAAAATAATCAATGTGATGTAGGTACTAAAAAATTTTTTTTACTCATCATGCTCATTTAATTTAATTAAAACTAAGTTTTGTACCTGTACGTCGTATCACTAGTTACGACCGCACCCTAAAGTTTGGCGCCTTACATCCACCCCAAAACATAACTAATAATAAGTTTCAAACTATCTTAACAGTTTTAGGCTTGTCCTACAAATATTATAAATGTTTGCGTCGATGGATGGATGTTCGTTACTACATCACGCAAAAACTACTGAATAGATTTTGATGAAACTTGGCAATATTGTAGCTTGCACATCAGAAGTACACATAGGCTATATTATTTTGATATATCATGTTTTTCTTCCAAGATATGACGATAAAAAAAAACGTACAAAATCGCGGGCAGCCTCTAGTCCTAAATAATAAGTATTATAAATGTCAACGTTTGTGCCGATAGATGTTTGTTACTTCATAACGTAAAAACCACTGAACACATTTTGATGAAACTTGGCAATATTGTAGTTTATTTTGTGTTTATAAATGCGTACGAAATCGCGGGCAGCCTCTAAGTAGTATAAATGAACATGTCATAAATGAACAACCTTTCCTACATTATAAACACACGTGTCGATCCACTGACACTATTGTGAACTGAACAAAAGCTCTTGAACTAAATACCGACTCGTGACACAATAACTGTCCTATCGCAGCGTTAAACAATGCCACTTGCAAATAAAAGGAAAGGCTATACAAAACTATTTTTGTAAAGTGTGAATAGAGATTGGAAATGGACTTCCTTTTGAGGAAAGAAAAGGTGGCTCTGATATATAGCGAATAATGACGTTCAAGAAGCATTTAATTTAAATATTGACTTCCGAATAGAAGTAATCGCAGCTCAAAGAACGTTGTAACGTTAAACCATTAGTTTAAATGAAAATGAAAAATTATTTAATCCTGTAAGTTTTGACAACACTTAGGACGGGTCATTTTTTAAAGTTAAACTAGATTCGCAAGAGTGCAGTTTTCCGCAGAGAAGAACCTAGCAAGAAACTCTTATTGAAATTATTGAAATGACATTTTAAAAAAGTGGCATTGGCATTGTTGATGTACCTTTGTGGCGGAAAATTGAAAGAAAATAAGTAACTGTGCTTTGTCAAGAACTACGCTGTCTTTAACTTTCATTACTTTTATAAAAAGCGAGGACATAATTTGTTTTTGTGTGAAGGTGTAGTGACGTATCTTATACGATTTTCTTTAAAAAATAGGCCCGAATTTAGAGACATCTCTGAGATCTTTCAACATAACTACTTTTCTCACAGAAAACCGTACGTATCTTCAATACGTTCAAAACGAAATCAGAACTGTCTGAAACGATACTCCGACGCGACATCATAACTAAAATTTAGTTTCAAAAATCATGTTATACAGACCAGAGTAAAAATCTTAAACACAATAATGTTATTCATATTTCAACACGAATAATTGTTGGAAATCAAACCAGTAGACCGTGAAATTAGTGATCCAATCAGTACTGTCCGGTTTGTGGTACTTGCTTTGATTATGATATAACTCTGATATTGCTGATGGGTTAGGGTCTGCGTATTTTTTACCATCTACTAATAAAATTCAAGTGACAGATATACCTATCCTATGTCTATTTCATAAAACATGACCTTTTGGACTGAGACAGGCATAAAATATCTGTCAGTTTTTTTATCTGTAAGGAGTGAAACGAGACTCAAGTCTTTTGTGATTTCCTTTGACATAAAAACTCTCCTTAAATATCCGGAAGAATATGCTAATCTCTAACTTTTTATCTATACGTCTTCATGTCCTGTTCCTTCTGAAATTCAGATGTATATTTATTGAAGTGTGAACTTTCCATAGGCTGTATCACCTGAAAATGTTAGGACAGTGCCAATCTAGTCTTAATTTTCCCGCAGTTAGACAGGAAAAGAGATCTGAACTAGCTGTTTTTGTACTCAGATTTTTTGAACGCATTCTAAGCTTATCAAAAAACATACATATCTGTCACGCTTATCTCCCATCGAGAACAGAGACAACCTCCCTCCACTTGCTACAATCCATACACACTTGTTTCGCTTCATCCACATTCAAAACGGTACACGGTGTCAAAAAACAATCTAAAATAATTAACCCCTGCAAAACGGAGCACTTACCTAGTCAGTCAACTGTGTACATCAACTTGTCAGTTATGTCATGTCATGTCTTATCTTCAATCTTCCCCTAACACACCCAATTACCCGGTTGACCTACAAGAGCTTCCAGCCCACGAGTTTCACGGCTAAAGTATCCAGAAGGTTATTAAAAGGGATTATGGCCGATAAACATGTCCGCTGTAATACGTAAAAGTTAGGTTGACACCTCGTTTCCAGGACGAAGTACGTGTGAGGGGTAACCATTTAATTTTTATGGGTTGTATGTTGTGAGGAGGGGTTTTATGATGTTTTGTTTGCAATGTTTTTACGTCGAATATGGTAAAGTAAAGACTTTATATTCTTACCTTTAAGGTTAAACATCTTTGGGAGTGTGAATGTGTTCTTCTCTGGGGAAAACTGCACTCTTGCGAATCTAGCATTAACTTTAAAAAATGTCCCGTCCTAAGTGTTGACAAAACCTACAAAATTAAATGATTTTTCATTTCATAACTTGAAAAGAAAGAAACACTTGGTCCTCTTTTTCTCTCTACTTTTCGATTGTGTTGATCGACTAGTCAATCGATACTTGCCATCGATCGATTTGTGTGGAACTTGTGGCCTTCGTTGAAAGATCGATCGATAAAATATCTTAACCTTACCTTACTACTTACTTACTACTCTTTCTATCACATTTTTCTTGCAAAGTTAGGCTTCGAAGCCAAGGAAACGCTGGCTTTGTCGCTTTGTCAAACCTTTTTGATTTATTGCGGTATCAAGTCGACAGTCGTCTATCAATTTGTAAATGTCACCTTTTAGATTCTATTTCAATTTAATAACGTTCATCGGCACTTTTATTTATAGAATTAATAGCTGCGTGTCTTGGCTCAAAATATTCCGCGTCTTGAAGCAATTATTAAACATTTAAAGGTTTATTTCGGGCAAGTCCGCGACTTCCTACGCATTCATCGTCATATTTTGTTAAACTTACATATTCTGATGTCAAAGCTACGACATTGTGAAGTTTCATTAAGATCTGTGTAATGGTTATTGCGTGAAAGAGTAACAAACATCTATCTATCAGCAGAAACATTGACGTTTATAATATGAGTAGGATATAGGTAGACACATAAAATTGCTTTTATATTTTCAATTATTTTGTTCCGGTCTACATTAAACTTCATCCACAAAATGAAGGCTTGTTATTTTCGCTAGCGTCGACAGCAAATTGCACAAATCATTTGTGAACACAATCATCATCAGGTTCTTTCAATGATAAGAGCACCAATCATGATTGGATTTTGCCAATGATGCTGATTTGAAAATGCTTGATCATTCAATCTAATTGATTGAATGCGGGTACGTTTAAATATTGATCGATCGGGTCAGTAATTTTATCTCATACTAGAAGCTGCGCGCGACTTCGTTCGCTGTTATCGTCATATCTTGAAAAAGAATCATGATATAAAAAAATTGCCCATTTATTATTCTGATGTATAAGCTACATTATTGTAAAGTTGCATCAAAATCTATTCAGCAGTTTTTGCGTGAAAGTGTAACAAACATCCATCCATCGGCACAAACATTGACATTTATATTATTAGTAGGATTTGTATGTTATAATATTAAATTGATTATAAATAAATTGAATATTATAATAGTATACCAAGTAGACACGTTTAGTGCAACATAATATGTAAAACTCATTAATGGAAACTGTTTGGCATATTGTATTGCTCTAAGTGTCATTATGAATATTTGTATTATTGTCTTGTTTCCTGAACAAAGAAAATAAATAAATAAAATGAAACATGCAAAACGTGTTTGAAAACCTCGTATATTATATACGATACACCTATCTAGCTACCTACTCATTTATGCTTAGTCCCTGACGTACGTACCTGTAAGCTTATTCAGTCTTCTATTGAATAAATAAACGAGCCAAGTGACAAGCATTTCACGTGTCTTATTAAGGAAGCGGAGTGCATAATTAGCGTAGATAAACGTCAAACTGGACTGTGTAATTGTATACGGTAATGCCGGCCCAAGTTCAATGATAAATGTGTTTTGTTTCCATGATAAATGGGGCATACAGACATAAAAAACAAAAAATGTCTCTCCTGTTCCCGAAAGTTAAGGACACTGGGAGCTAATTTCTCAACAATACAATACAAATATTCTTTATAATTTTTTTTTTTTTTTAAATTCTCAACTTAATGTATATCCGCATAATCTGTGCCCGATGTAGTTTTGGCCTGTACAAACATTTTGAGGATTAGATGCTCCAATGTCCTTAATCGTCAGGAACAGGAAAGACAATTTTGAACCTAATTCTGTGTATGACTCAAATAGGCGTTGATTGACGGCAAGATACGGTTGTTTAAACTAAGCGCCAAAACACACGGTGAAACGCAAATGAAACTGAAACTGCTAGTTACTTTGAGTTGCTTCGCAGTTTATGCTATAGACTTCCTTAGAAAACCACACACGACGCAACTAGTTTGAAACGTTTCGTTTCAGTTAACAGTAGGAACTAGCAGTTTCAGTTGCGCTGCATTTGCGTTTCACCGTGTGTTCTGGGTCTAACTATTTACAAACATGTGATATCTAGGTACTTTCCTTACGTTGCAGAAAAAGTTATATTCCATTAAGGACCCGTTTTACTATCTACAGATAAAATGTATCTGACGGATTAAACCTGTCTTTGTCTAAAATGTCATGTTTTATTAAATAGACGAGTCATACACAGAATTAGGTTCAAACTTATCTTTCCTGTTCCTGATGATTAAGGATACTGGAGCAGCCAATCCTCAAATTTTATACAGGCCAAAACTACATCGGGCACAGATTATGCGGATATACATTAAGTTTAGAAATTAGCTCCCAGTGTCCTTAACTTTCGGGAACAGGAGAGACATTTTTTGTTTTCTATGTCTGTATGACCCAGACATAGGTTTATCTGTCAGATAAATATTATCTGTTGGTGGTGAAACGGGCACTAAATATGTTGTATGTTTAACTATAGGTCTAACGAAGTGTTAGCTCTAATGGCGTTTTCTGCAACTGCTAAAACTAGCGAATAGAAGCTGGTAGAAGCAGACGGCATTTGAATGTTTAATAGAACTTTAATAGCCCTAAAATAAGTACAATGAAAATGAAAAGTGTTTTATTCAAAAATAGGCAACATTCATTACACTTTTTTGATGTCACTTTTTTTATCTAAAACTACTGCCGGTTCACTACCTGTATAGCCGAGAGGAAGAAGACGGCAAGAGACAAAGGTTCTACGATCGCTACACATCTGGAGGCTTAGCATACGTGCCGCGACAATTATCTCACGTCATGCTGCCCTTATCACATTTAAAACTATGGACGTAAGCGTGACACACCCATGACAACGTTTTGTCACGGAGTGTATGCTTTGCTAGCAGATATAACCTTCTCAGTACCAAAATGTCACATTCGCGGTAAATACCAGACGAGAGATAGGTTGTATTAATAGCTAAATGTCTGGGTCGTGTTAGTGGTATTCACAACAGAAATGTTGGCATTTCGGCTCGGAGCGGAGCGGAGATGGGATAGAATTTGTCCTGGCATGATGAGAATAGGACGTGTTCATAATGGGTGTCTGTGTTAGCTAAATTTCGAAAATTAGGATATTTTGGCCTGGTTTACCAAATTATCTCCTAGATATTTCATTCCTGTCACTTTCTAAAACGTTATGTTTTATGAAATAGACATAGGTTTATCTGTCAGTTAAAATTTATCTGTAGGTGGTGAATCGAGCACTAAAATAAATGTTATATTGTTACAGCTTTAATAATATTGGATGTTTTATAAAGGTTGTTTGATAGAGTTTTAGAAGCCAAATTATTTTTCATTCATTTATTTATTTAACAGTTTATTGTCAGACAATGGTACATAGAGAGAGAAAGAAAAGAGAATTCATTATTTAGGTTTAGTAAAAAAGTCTTATCTTATAAATCTTGTGTTGAATTAAATAAAACTTACAGCTTCAGCCAATTGGATTCATGATGTGTACTTACGAGTAGATATTAAATCTTGCGCTTTTACAGTTTGATAAGTAACACATAGATGAAGACAGAATACAGCCTTTGCTCAGCAGTGGGCAGCTAATGGCTGAAATGATGATGATGTACACACGTGACGCGTAGGTTATCCCAACTTGAAGTGAACTAAACCATCACAATTGTTTGTCCACAGGCTTACGAGCGGCGCTTCCCAAACTGCCCACAGATACCGGTTGTGATAGAATGCGTCATCACAGAAGACTCCTGGTCGGCTGATGACTCCCAAAGACACACATCGCGACGTTGCCAGCTCGCCGTCGATGCTCCTTACTTGCTTAAAAAGGTTCGACATTATGATTCCACTTCTAAGTAAAGTCTACTGGCTTAGCTCAGTTGCTGTAACAGAGCCTATGTCTTTTTCTCGTATACTCTGTCTTTAATACCACATTCTTTTAGATAGAGTCGGCAATATCGAGATTTGTGCTACCCGTGATAGCCTAATTAATGATTAGGCCATAATTAATCCCATTTTGACTCCCAAAACGAAGGATAAACAAGTTTTCGAACTCAGATTTTTAGAAGCAAATATGTTAGAATTTAGCGAGAAAGTCAGGATACTTCAATGGTATTTTTTACCAAGGATATATCCTTAACTGCCTTACTTCTAGTCACTGCTTTCCTACTTCTACGGTCTATCCTATTTCTGACCACTCACCGTTCTTCCTCGTGCAGATGGTTGGCGTAGACTACGTATACTTCCTCCAGAAGAACCACATGGACCTGAAGAACAGAGTGCTGGAGATTGAGGCCACCAACGAGACCTTCGCTTCCAGGGTCGAAGTCATCGAGAAATGCAGATACTTTGTAAGTTAGCTTTTTCATCAATATCACCAAGGACCCATGTCTGCTAATTAAAAATAGCTTCAGTTGTGTGTCGGCAGAATGTCAATGGCATTTTTTGATTTGGTATTCTGCTAAACAACTTCACTGATTGCAACCAAATGTCAAAAAATGCCATTGACACTCTGCCGACACACAACTGAGAATGTAAATTAGAAGACTTGGGCCCCAGGCCTTTTACGTCCTCATTAGATTATTGCCAGAGATTAAAAACGAAATTTGTTACCCCAGGTCCACCCAGAGAACTCAGAATGGACCTGCTTCGAGCAGAGCGCCCTGCTGGACGTGAAGAACTTCTTTGGCTTGGAGAACACCGTGGAGAAGATCGCCATGAAGCAGTACTCGGCTAATATTGCCAAAGGTAAGTACTTGCATTTAGAGTCAGGTAGTTTTCATATGTAGAATCAAGTAAGCGCGACAGCATTACACTCCTCTGTATACCCTTGATGAAGGATCATACAATCTTTCGTACCGGACGAGGCCGCCGCTTTCGGGGGGATGAAAAGATACGAGTTACGCGTTAGAAAGCCAGCGCAGTTGTAGGGGTCGAAAAAGGTACCTTTATTTAGCATTGCGCGGTCGGAATTTGAACTTAATAGTATCGTAGCATGAGTCGTTATTTCTTTGAACGGGTTTTAGGAGTGAGATTTCTGTACCTACTATTTGGTATTCTGTGACCGGACACAGTAATCGCCGAGACTTACAACAAAGGGAAAACAAGGGTCTACATCAGGAGGAGAGACGGCAGCGGCATAAGCATGTCTCCGAGGGCGGCTCCTACTGTGTCCTGATAGCGGGAAACGGGTTATTAGTGACATCAGTGTGAGCACTTTGTTCGAATTTAAGATCCGACAGCAAAAGTTCGTCTTGTCCAAACATGCAATCATTAATCCCGCAAAAAGTTTGTAAATCACATAAATGAAACATATGCGGTCTCAATGCGGACTATTTTCGAAACAACGACAATAAACTTTTTTTTTTTTAGTTTTGAGCTAATCAAATCTGTCATAAACTGTCAGCTGTAAAATTGGTTGTCAAATTATGTGACATTTTGCAATAAATACAAGAATTTGGAAAATTTTGAGAAATGGCGTTGGAGCCTTCATGTTTTTTAGCTACTACGGGGGCGCCGGCGACGGCATAGCAGGCGACTTGTATTCATGCGGCCGAAGTTGAGGCGCACCCGCGGTTCCCGCGGCTGCGTCTCCATCATCTCTACCTAGCTTCGACAAGTCTTTGCAGGGGCCTTTGGAGTAGTGTTGTTGCAATAGCGTTAGTTTCGCTATCGATAGTTGACCTTTAAAATCAGTTGATAGCGTAAATAGTCCTATCGAAAATATCGAAATGCTGCAATACTATCGATACTATAGATGTGATAAATAGGCGGTAATAATGAACTTTGTGAATGCGAGAATATCACGTCAAAAAAGTATTACTTATATATGTTACCGGAATTGTATGTAATCCGTCATCTATCTATCTATATCTATATCTATTATCTATATCTATATCTGTATAATATAAAAATGAAACCCGTTTTCCGTTGTCACGGCATCACGCCTGAACGGCTGGACCGATTTCGCTAATTCTTTTTTTAAAATGTTCATTGAAGTCCAAGGATGGTTCTTACGGTGAGAAAAATTCGAATAATTGCCGGGAAAGCCCTAAAAAAGACCTTTTCATTTTCCCATACAAATGTTTTCTTACTAAAATGTAGAGTCAATTTGAACTTTATTCCTACACAATAAAGTTCATTCTAAGGCGGGACAAAGTTCGCCGGGACAGCTAGTTGTTTATACAATTCCTATGAAATGTATGTAATTCCTAAAATGGCATGGAAATGTCTGAATAAAATTTTATCATACACATTTCCTAGGAAATCTATACATTTCCTAAAAAGCAATCGGAAATGTAAAACATTTTAGATATATATTGATGGTTAGGTTAGGTTAGGTTTTACATTTCCCCTTTATAAACTTTCTAAGCGATTCGATAGTATGGATAGTATTGCTTTATTATCTATTGATGTATTTTCGATATTATCGATTGGAAATAAGGTCGCCGTCGCCATGCCGTCGCCGTGTCGTTGTAGTTAAAAAACGCCCATAAGCTTACATCGGTAAGTAGCATTTCCCGTTCTCCGTCTACGTCACACACAGATGACAGACTTACTTTGATCAAGTATGTAGAGTGCTTTTCACGAAAGAAGTCCCCCGGATATTTTTGGAACTAAATTTGACAGGTCTATTTTCCCTATTTTCTGACCTTTTCCCTGATAGTAGGTAGAAAACTCGAAATGAAATGAAATGAAAATGAAAATCATTTAATCCTGTAGGTTTTGACAACACTTAAGACGGGTCATTTTTTAAAGTTAATGCTAGATTCGCAAGAGTGCAGTTTCCCCAGAGAAGAACCTAGCAAGAAACTCTGTAGGGTTGCTCTTTTTAATTTAAGTTTTACAAATCTCAGGCATAAACACAGAAACATATAATCAAATTAATATTTCAAAACAGCTATCCATAAATAAATAATAAAAATTTGACCCCACAATATCCAGGAAAAAGTAAGGCAAGCAAATGGGAAACAAAGAAGTGAAATGCTTAGTTTGATGGGATCCGCATGACATGACCGGCCATCACAGCAGCACCTTCACACAGGTCTCAACGCATGCAACTCCTTGGTTATCTTAATAAAAATACACTTTTTACATAACAGAAATATAGCTAAGTAGACATTTTTATCAAAATACATATCAACCTACTCATGTAATGACAAGAACAGTCGAAATATGCAGGAAATAATATTTTTTAATAAAATACAAGTGAAATAAACATAATATAGGTAGATGTTGTACTCATAAATGGCAACATTATCAATTTTGACATGAAATACAGCGCCGCGGCTAGGGGACTTCTTTCGTGAAATGGACTCTACCTTCTGAAATACAGCTTACAGACAGCTTGACAAACAGACACACACATACATCCATCCATGAATCAACTTAGAGTGCTTTTCATGAAAGAAGTCCCCCGGATATTTTTGGAACTAAATTTGACAGGTCTAGTTTCCCTACTTTCTGACCTTTTCCCTGATAGTAGGTAGAAAACCTCTTACTTATCTTAATAAAAATATACTTTTTACATAACAGAAATATAGCTAAGCAGACATTTTTATCAAAATATATACCAACCTACTCATGGAATGACCAGAACAGTCGAAATATGCAGGAAATAATATTTTTTAATAAATTACAAGTGAAATAAACATAATATAGGTAGATGTTGTACTCATAAATGGCAACATTATCAATTTTGACCTGAAATACAGCGCCGCGGCTAGGGGACTTCTTTCGTGAAATGGACTCTAATACCTAGTTGTCAATTTAATGAGTGAACTGCTAATTTGGAATGGGATAAATGAACCTATGCTTTCGTCATCTACGTTACCCTAGTATCATTATCAGCCCATATATGTCCCCACCGAGGGGCACGAGCCTACTCTCATACAGAGAGTGATTAGGCCGTAATCCACCACGCCGGCCAAGTTCGGGCTTGCGGATTTCACATACACCTTTGAATTTCTTCTCTGGTGTATGCAGGTTTCCTCACGATGTTTTCCTTCACCGTTAGCAAGTGGTAATCAAATAAATTGATCCGTACATGAGAAATAAACTCAGAGGTACGTGCCCGCACCACGATTTGAACCCGCGCCCTCGCAGTTCTATTATGAGGAAACAATAGTATCGACAAATACAGGACTATCGATATGGCAAAACTATTGATAGTTTCGATAGTATCGATAGTATACGTCCATTTCAAAACAGTACCAACCCTCATCCAGCATATAGTAAACAATCTTCCCTCTTTCCAGGCAAAGAGCTGATCGAATCGTTCATGCAGGAAGTACACGAAGACGGCGTGACGTCACTGGCTCCGTGGAACCCGGAAGACCCGACCTACAACAGGAAGCTAAGAACGGTGTTGTGTCGCGGTGTGGAGCCCCTCACGAGCAAAGAGCCTAGCACGTCGAAACATTCTAAGTCAGGTGAGATTTGCAGGGGTATAGCAGCTGAACATCAGGAGCCCAAGTCTACTAATTTACAAATATTCTGAGTTGTGTGTCGGCAGAGTTTCAGTGTCATTTTTATTACATGTGGTCGCAATCAGTGTAAGCCATTGTTTAGCAGACTTGGGCCCCTGTTAGAATAAGATAAACCAGGTGTTTCTGATATTCATGATATCGCCAAGATATCTACCAACTGGTTGCCGCTCGACGGCCACAGAGGTAGAGGTCGGCCTAAGAGGAGATGGCGCGACGATCTGGATGCATACTTGGCAAGCTGTCCAGGGCTTGCCGGAGATAGGGAGGCATGGAAGAATGCGAGGGAGGCCTTTGCCCAGCAGTGGGGCACATTAGGCTAATAAAAGGAAAGGTGTTTCTATCAATACACAATTTCTACGGCGCGAATGTGGAGCGGCATGTTGTTAAAACCACTGAAATCAACTCTACAAAGCTAACCACAAGTTTTCAATAACTATTACCATTTAACATGCATTTAACCTACAATGTCGTTAACTTAAAACCTATAATCGAAATGTCTATTTAATATTAAATAGCAGAAAAACATTATCGCGTCGTCGTCGTCGTCGTGTGAGTTAATAAATATTCATAGAGACTGGGTATTGACGACGTTGTAGGTACTCTAATTTATTCATGGAAGATTTTCAGCTATTGTCAGAAAATAAATTAATAAAAAAGTTTCATCATTATAAATTTAAGAGCGTTGCTCTTGTCGGTTGAGTCTGCGCCACTCTTCTCTATTCTCTGCCGTCCGTTTGAGCACCTGATACGACACAACTTCTATTCCCTCTTAAAAGAAGACGAAAGAGAGGGAGACCACGAAGGACTTATATGTATAGACCAAAAAAGTTTAACCATCCCAATTACAAATATTTATTTACCTTATGATGGTGATGATGATGAGTATCATGGATGTCCTATACCTATTTGAAGGTTACAAAAAAAAACCCTAAACCGAAGTGCATGGACACGACTAACGCCCGTTATTAATAACCTATCCTGATCCGTTTTTTACCAAATCGAGATTGAAAAAACAAAACACAATTGTGTTCTTGACATGTTTTTGGTACACAAGTGACAATTGTGTTTTGTTTTTTCAATCTCGATTTGGTAAAAACGGATCAGGATAGGTTATTAATAACGGGCGTAATTAAATTCTAAAGGATGATGAAATAGAAGAAAAAGATTCAAAGGGCCTGTTTTTCCATGTACAGATAAAATGTATCTGACAGATAATTTATATCTGGCTCTGTCTAACTAAAACGTCATGTGTTAAGAAATAGACACAGGTTTATCTGTCAGTTAAGTTTTATTAATAGGTACTGAAACGGGCACTTTGTATTTTTTTTTTAATTTATTTAATTCACGGGAATGGCGGGTCGCTGCCGGAGACCGTGTTGAATGGAAAGTCGTGGGGGAGGCCTTTGCCCAGCAGTGGGATCTCAATGGCTTACAAACAATTATACAATTGGGATGATGACTACATTCGAAAATTCAAAAAATAATTAGTCCGTCTTTTAGACTATTAAAAAATAATTTAAACACATTTTTTACCTGATCAAATACATAAATAAATACAAAGATACAGAGCATCAAAGTTACGGAGTGGGGCGTTTTTACGTCACTTTTGAGTAAAAATCGTACTCAAACGTGACGTTACAAGCTATATACTTTAACCCAGTGTATCTTTGTCATTTTTAGTTTAAGAGAAAAAATAAAAAATACGTGTCGAATATTTTAAAATAATCTATGTGATGGACAAAAAAAATTTTTTTTTGTCATCATTACTATTGTGTATATATTGCTTATTGCATTTAACATTAATAAAACACATTTATTCTATTGAAACACGGTACCAACGACGTTATAGCAATACCTACTCTAATCTTTGTTATACCAAATCGACCCTTAAATTGTTTGTGTAAGTTCCGATTTGGTATAACAAATACTAAGTGCTCGTTTCAACACCTACAGATAAAATTTAACTGACAGATAAACCTATGTCCATTTCATAAAACACGACGTTTTAGACAGAGACAGGTATAAAATATCTATCAGATAAATTTTATCACTATCTAGGTACTATATCTACTATATCACTATCTTCAGATAAAATTTAACTGACAGATAAACCTATGTCTATTTCATAAAGCACGACGTTTTAGACAGAGACAGGTATAAAATATCTATCAGATAAATTTTATCACTATCACTATCTAGGTATAGGTACTATATCTACTATATCACTATCTACAGATAAAATTTAACTGACAGATAAACCTATGTCCATTTCATAAAACATGACGGTTAAGACAGAGACAGGTATAAGATATCTGACATATAAATTTTATCTGTTGATTGTGACACTGGCTCTAAATTCACACATTTTACCTATACCTTCGTAACGTTAACCTAACATGACACCTTAAGGTTATTTCCGACGAAGTCACCTTTCAAAAGTCTATAAAAGCATGTCTGCTCTTGTTAACCCGACACGAGCCGCGATTCTATTTACATAATACGCCCTTTTCATGTACAAGGTTAGATTGGGAACTTCCAATAAAAGAAGGATTTGTTTGAGCGTAAATGGGCTAATAACGGCTGTTCCCAGAACTCTATATAACTATCCCTGGTTTTGCCCTACTGGCGATATAATTTTTCGTCTCTATAAACTTTTCGGTGTGAAAAAATCTATAGGATTCTTTTGAAGGATAATAGATCAGAAGTGACAGTTAAGTACTGCTGATTTCGTTTAACTTCTTTCTTTGAATATTAAGAACTGCCGTAAAAGATGCTTGATTTTTTTATCTGGGATATAGATCCCAGTAGTAGAATGAATTTTAATACTTATGTATTTAAGGCTGTGGCCCCAGTAGGCAAACTGTCAGCAGCCGACTGAGTGAGCTGCAAATTTGTGGCGAACTGAAAGAGTTAGCTGCAAACTCAAATCAATGAAATCACGGGTTTTGGTGGGAGTCAGCCGCTGTCTGAGATAGTCCGCGCGCGTAACGCTGCAAATTGCGTACAGTGAGCGAAAACTAGCTGACTGTGGACACTCCATTTCAAATATATGGAAGGGCGTACTAAATCGATACGCCGCAAACTAGTCAGCCGCTAACAGTTTGCCTACTGGGGCCACGGCCTTAGGCTTGATTTTTGATTGACGATTTTGATCACACATTTAAAAGCTACGCTTCTGTCGATGGAGCTTCTTCCACTCCGTTCTGTCCCTTTTTTTCCTATTGATTTCTTGATACGACATAACTCCGACTCTTTCCTTTACTTGCTTCATGTAACGAGGCATTCCCCCTTCCATTTATGTGACCATGTAAAAAATGTAATTATCTGTAGAATTTTTTGTTACCGAAAGCATAATTTTGATAACATCCCGCGTCAGCACGTATGTCGACGAGTAAAAAGGCTCGCTGTAGCAGACGGGAATGTATGAGGCGACTGATGAATGTGGATTAAGCGAAGGCAGTGTGTTTGGAGCGTGGCGGAGGGAAGTGGTACCTACTCCGATGGGGAGAGTCGTCACTTTGCGACGGATATGTATGTACGTAAAAACGCTCAAGCTTATTATAATCTCTAACATCCCACTGACCCATTATAAACCCAGACACAATAGATTTTCTATTGTTCTTTTTTCTGGGATGTGAAAGATTAATTAACCCAAAGAAACCTACATTGCCAAGCAACAGTTGTTCAAAACAAAATTCGTCCTACATTCATGCTAACAATGTCGATACGATACGATACGGCGACCGCCAAACGAAGTTTATCGTCTTAAATATTCAGGGCTTGCTTTAAAAATGTGTGCTCCGTAATGAAACAGGGCTAAACCGTCGGTCTTCAAATAACCTTTATTTCGTACGAATACGTATCACTTGAAATGTGTAAATATTAGTTTATAAAAATCGAATGCCAGATAGCAGGTTTTCCCAGAGAAGAATCTGGCAACTAACTCCTGGTTGCTCTTTTCAAATACGATTTAGTTATACACAGATTTGCGTTCAAAATTGTGTTTATTGTTCCCGAACTTTAAAGATATCGGAGCATCTGATCCTTATAAAACTAGCAGTGGCACCAAAATGAAAAAAAAAAATTTATTGTCATCTGTTTTCCTTTCACTACTGATATTTCTCCTTTTCCTAATTCCTTATGAGTTTTAATCCTGTCGTACTAATATTTGTCTAAAATTTCAAAGTTTGCGCCGATGAGGACGTTTGTTACATATTTAAATGAAACTCTACAATATTCTAGCTTGCCTTACTTATTTTTAAGATATTGCTTAAATTTTTCAATGATAACGCGTACGAAGTCGCGGGCAGCCTTTATACTAGCATTACTCGCCAACACTCCTCCTAACCTTCTCATTTCATCCCCAGACCCCGATATCATGTCTACTCCAACTACGCCTGCTCCAAAATCACTTGCTATAAGAAAATCTCCTACTAAATTACCTACAGGATCGCGCCTTACACTAGAGCCCACAGTATTTCAGTCAATTACACATATTCACAAGGGTCGAAAAAAGCGGACTTTGTCTAAAGATTCAATTGCAACTCTTGATAAAGATTGTACGACACGTCTGGTGGATACACAGAATGCAAGGAAAACAGAATCTAAAGAATCAGCAAAGGTTACAACTGAATCAGAAACGGAACCCTGTAGTTGTGTAGCGGGGCGCAAGTTATGGGATGATCCAAAGGCTCCCGTAGGACGTAGGGTTTCAATGTCTTCGATCGAACAAAATGTACGTTTGAACCAGTATCCTAAAGAAAGGCGTGCTCGACCTAAATCAGCACCCCCCACTCCTAAAAAAACGCATGCTCGGCCGAAACCAGCACCCCCCCCTGAAAAAAAGAAACAAAGCAGCGAAGAATGCGATTGCTCAGCTGCTAAGAAAGAAACGCATGCTCGACCTAAACCAGCACACCCCACTGACAAAAAGGAACAAACCATCAAAGAATGCGAATGCTCATCTGTTAAGGAAGAAACGCATAGTCAACCTAAATCACCTCCCCCCACTGACAAAAAGGAACAAAGCAACGGAAAATGTCCAACCTGCTCACCTGTTAAGGAAGAAGCGCATAGTCAACCTAAATCACCTCCCCCCACTGACAAAAAGGAACAAAGCAACGGAAAATGTCCAACGTGCTCACCTGTTAAGGAAGAAACGCATAGTCAACCTAAATCACCTCCCCCCACTGACAAAAAGGAACACAGCAACAAAGAATGCGAATGCTCATCTGTTAAGAAAGAAACACGCAGTCAACCTAAATCAGCAGCCCCCATTGACAAAAAGGAACGAAGCAAAGAATGCGAATGCTCATCTGTGAAGAAAGAAACGCACACTGACAAAAAGAAACAAAGCAGCGGAAAATGTCCAACGTGCTCACCTGATAAGGAAGAAACGCATAGTCAACCAAAACCAGCACCCCCCACTTCTAAAGAAACGCGTGGTCAACTTAAATCAGCACCCCCCTCTGTCCAAAAGGAACCAAGCAACGAAGTATGCCCATTATGCAACGAAGAACAAGAAACCAATGGATTAACTAAATCTGAATTAAATATAGCGAAAAGAGATTCATTATACAATAATTTAAATAAAGAAAACTCTCCGTTTCTTAAGAAAATTGCCAGTCAAGAGAGACCGCAAAGTAGCCAAGGCGGAACATGTTGTGAGTCGAATGATCAGTTAATAAAACATAATCATGTTCTTTGCGTCAAGGAAGATGAAAGAGGTAATAAGGTAGTTCCCCAAATGGCGGAAGCACAACCTTGGGACAATCTATTAGTTGTGTTAGTTTGCGCTGTAGCTCTTATAATGATCATGACAGCGCCGATACAGATGCTGCTACGAAGGTACAGACGGGAACCTTGATTTCATTATTTAGTAAATTTTTTTAATGCCTTTTCTATTTTTGACAAATCTGTCTTTGAAACAAATCAACGTGCCATCGAGACTGTAAATAAGAGTTTTCTGTAAATACTTATCTTTTGTTTATTTTTTTTTATTCCTTTTGTTTATAATCATATTCTCAATTCAGTGTTTTCGAGGAATAGTTTTGTAAGATAAATCAGTCCATTAAACAGTCTAGACGAAATTCCAAATGTTTTTTCATTGTTTTTATTAAATATAAATGAATATGCATTTTAATAATACATATTTTCAAATGCCAAAGATAGGTTTTAGGCATAGCTGATATAGCATAGTACTGCGTGAGTAAAAACTGCTAATTCTGTGGTTTTAGGTTTTTAAATCGGTATAATATAAATAGTCGCTGAATACAGTGCTTGAACCAGCTAGAAAATGAATTTGTATTTCAGTCAGTTATTAAACACTCCCTAAATTGACAAGTTTCATTGGAAACACTTGGAATAAGCTTTGACATAACGCCCACTGTATACAAACAAATTGCCTTCGCAAGCTTCTGAATCACACTGAAACGACTGTGCCATTGTTACACTGCTGTAACATCGTATAACTGTATCAACTAGACACCCAAATTATACCAGCTTGTATATAGATGAAGCTTCAAATTGACTCGTGTTTTGTGTAACACCGTGTAACATTTAGCTAGACACCGTACCTGTATCAGCGTGAATAGAGAATGAGTTTCAAGTTGGGTCTTCCGTGGTGTAATACAGTGTAAATATATGCGGAACCCGTGGGTGTTTGGACGCCTACGCCGCCTACGGAGGCACGAGGCGAGGACAAAATGCGGATTGCATTCTGAATTTACTTTTTCACCCTAGATTGCTTTTAAGCTACGGTTTTGATTGTTGATTTTTAATTGCTAAATTTTCAAAATGTTTACTCTATTTAGTACGTTCCGAATCTAAAAAGTATACAGAGTGTAACTGAAAGGGGTATAAATCCGAAACACAGCGATAGTCCTCATAAAACTGAACAACTTTCCCCAAGGAACATGGGCCGTAACGCCTTATCAGTATTAGCAAAAACAAAGTAAAAACATTGCAAAATCAAAATTTAGGTCTTAAAATTCAAGCCGCTTATTAAATACTTATTAGTGTTATATTTTAAACACTAATATATCCTTCTACTTTGCAATAGAGTATTTACTTAGTACCAAGATGTTGTTTACTTAAGATAACAGAACTCTGTGTAATGAATGCCAGGTTTTTGGAAGCATAAGGTTCTGAAACTTGAAAACATTACGGGTAAAATATATTTACAGTTTTCACACCTAGATTTTTCCCATTAGTGTCTTTTATTTATAGTATAGTCTTTTATTTTGATTGGTGCTGATTAGTACGATAGTCTTTTTTTAAAAATATATTAGTTTCATTGTTTTAAAGAATATCATGCAGGTTCTTTACAGTATTTTTTTTTCAGAGGAGACGGCATGATGACAGACTGAACCCACGTATGCAACTTACGCAATGCATTATGACATGTGATCTATAGAATTATTATGTTTAGAAGGCACACTTGTCACTCGAAATGTCGACCAGTCTGTTTTTAGCACTGATATGTCAAACTTATGGATATGAAATTCCGTCTGGATCTGCGTGCCTGGTCCGGCGCAAAATGACTACATTTTGTATCGTTTCACAGGACATCTAAGAAGAAAACTATGAGAAAACTTGGCGCAGCCTTGGCATGCTGTCATAAACTCATTTTTTCCTTTCTCATTGGTTTTTAGCTTCACTGACATTTTTTATCGAGTCCGTATGACTTATTTATAAATTCTACCTAAATCTTTGAGCACCACTATGTTAGCGAAAGTAATAAAATTTTCAATATTTACGTAGCGTGCTTACGTTACCCTTTTAGCGCCGGGAAAGCTGAATGTTATATTTATTGCTATTTGAATAAGGTATTCATTTGAATAACGATAGGATGGTGTTTGTGAATTGTTAAATTGGTCTTAGTAGTTGTTGTAAATAAGCTTTTATTTATAAAACAATACAAACATAGAATAAAATACATATTTACAAGAAGAATATATCTTCCAACGCGTCCCCACGAGGCAAAGTACCCAACAAGCTGGCAGCATTACCTCTTTGGAAGCTGCCGGCTCTCGGATAATTGTTACAATATGGATAGGTACCTATTTAAGTGTTCGGCGAGATTGAAGCAAAAGGAAAATAATGCTAGTTTATATCTGATATTTAAACGCACAAGTCATAGAAGAGATCAAGAAAAAAACATCAGCTGAATTGAAAACCACACTTATCATACCCAACGTGGAGGAGTGTTGCATGTAACAAAAGGGTTTCTAGCTTAAATATATTTATTTATTTATTGTAAGATGATAGTACACAGAGACAGAAAAAAGAGAAGTTATACAAAAGGTACAGTATATTTCTAAAAGAAATTTCATTTTTTTCTAAAAGATATATATTTTTAACCTCAAATTAAAACTGCTGCTGAAACCCTGAAAATTTCAAATAAGAAACAATTTTATCATCTCTAAAACTTTGAAAACAATTTCTCTCGGTAATATATCAAGGACGGACGGACCGAGCTGCATTTCCCTTGAATTCCCGGGAAATTGCATTGCAGTTTGCAACCTTGTAGCGTTGTGGGCGGCGGCCGTGACCCGCGCGGCCGTGGGCGGGTGACGACGTACGACCGCTGTTTCACACTAATTATGTAGGTTTCGCCAAATTAGATTGTTCCGGAAATGTGTTAAGTTTTTGGCAGGAATTTGTAATTATTATCTTATCTTTTACTGGCAAAAGTCGGTGTTACAATGCAATGGGCAATTTGGAATTCAAAAAGCTTCAATTTAAGATATATTTTTATTTATTTATTCATGGAAGGTTACTTATCCGTTTATAGAAGGTTAAATGAAAAGGAAAAATCATTTAATCCTGTAGGTTTTGACAACACTTCGGACGGGTCATTTTTTAAAGTTAATGCTAGATTCGCAAGAGTGCAGTTTTCCCCAGAGAAGAACCTAGCAGGAAACTCTGTAGGGTTGCTCTTTCCATCAAATTACAATTTTACTATTAAGAACGTTTTAAATATTAAAACGTTTTAAATTTTAAATATAACGGGGAATCAAAATTTAAAACCCTTTTTCATATACGTTATGAAATTAAACCATTATGAAAAGGTATAATTTTTATTTATTTTTCTTTTTATACTAGTGTTGTAGTTTTAAGTTAGATTACCCATTTAAGATTCATTTATGATCGAGTACCTAACCTGTCATTCAATACATTTTAAGTTTCACTACGTATTAGTATAATATATTATTAGTAATTATCGAATTAGGTGTAAGCCTGTCATGATAATGATATTGAGATATAAGAAATAAAAAAATAAATAAATTATGTAAATTAAGAATCACTGATTAGTTATTACTTTTATGTATTTCACAATTTAAGAGCTCATTTAATTATGAAATACAATTTACTTACGCATATCCATTATAATTAGTAGAAAATCTCACAATAAATCGGCAACACATTTGACAGTTGTTTTTACCCCACAGACCAATACACGCTGGACAGCGAGTACATAAAGCGATACTTGGGAGAACTGACGCCGCTACAGGAGTCTAGGTTGCTGCAGCTCAGGAAATGGATCGCTGATTTGCAGAAGGGGAAGGTAATAGCACAGATTACCTAATAGTTACTACGTAACAGATACTTCACTCAGAAGAAAATATCCAATACCTACTGCTTTAACAGTGCGCAATAGCCCAACTGTCACGTCAGAAACCACTGCATGCTAAAATGTGCCTAAATACTCAAGCGTATAGTTGAGATTGTTTCGCACCCCACGAATCCGTAAAAATCTCGGGGCTGCCTCTTCGATAAAATTAAATTACAAAACGTTTCTTGACTAAGTTATTGAGAACTATGAATATGTTCCGACTTATATGGGGCAGTTTAAAATTGTATCGTTTTTAATATATTTATCTTTAACATGTTTTTATTTTTATTTTGTAATGTTTTTTTTTTATCTTTCTGAATTGTCGGTTATTATTATGTTCTTCATTAAAAAAACGTAATTATTAAAAATTATAAAACATTCAAAACAAACGAAAAAACGAATGGAACTATCAAAATTTAAACAACGTGCGAGCGCTTCGCTTTGACAACCGCGCTTCGCTTGGTCCGCAAGCGGCCCGCTGAGCGGTAGGTATTTATAGCGCGCAAGTACATAGAGTGACGGAGGCCTGGTAATAGTTACATACATACATATCTTTCACGCCTCTCTGCAATAGGAGTAGATAGAGACCACTTAGTTATTTGTTAGTTTTCTTTACGTTTTATATTACCTATTGATGCTTTTAATTTTTACCTTAAAACTGGATAATTCGATCTTTCTTTGGAAACTCTTTAGTGAGATTCTGTGGGGTGACCAGTGGTGTAAATGTCGTTTGAGTTAAATATAAAATAATGGATTTATTTTGTTCTTCTATAAAAAAAAATCTTAATTCGTTTTTCTTACTTTAATTACATTTAAATAAAAAATCATTGGGGAGGCCTATGCTCCGCATTGTGCAGCTATAGGCTGAGATGATGATCAGCTACTAATATTTGTTGCTAATGTTGTGAATCCGACCGATTTCGGTCACGGCGCTGGCTTACATTAAACTCTGCTGTTGCATGCTCTCACGTGGCTGATGTAGCCAATCTGAGTTATATCTTTTCTTAATCTATATCAATAATTCAGGTACCAAGCGACACAACCTTACTCCGATTCCTTCGCGCTCGAGACTTCAATGTAGAAAAAGCTCGAGAGATGCTCTCCCAAAGTCTTCTATGGCGGAAGAAGCACCAAGTAGACCGGCTGCTCTCGGAGTACGAGACTCCTGAAGTGGTGACGCAGTACTTCCCAGGAGGCTGGCATCATCATGATAGAGGTAGGCTATATTGCAGATAGAGTCGGAATCTGCTGTGGTGCAGGAAGTAGGTTTAAAACCTGATACAGTTGGTCTCAGCCAGATTAGCTACTTTTTCAACGATAGCAGATTTCAAAATGCAGGAGTATTTTTGTTGTAGAATCCCATTTTACTTAATAACACACACACACACACACACACACACACGCGCGCGCGCGCGCTTTTTTTTAGCTTAGCTTTGTCTGACTATAAACTGAATTCCTATAACGAGGTGGCCAGGAGTCCCAAAATACAGAGCATTCTTGTTTGGGCTTCTTTCTCCCACATTTATCTATTTTTTAAATTAATATTAGTGCTACATTTTAAGGAAAGTTTTTGAGAGATAAATAATTGATAATGTTTTGTTTACAGACGGGCGACCTCTGTACGTGCTTCGCCTCGGCCAGATGGACGTGAAAGGGCTGCTCAAATCCATCGGGGAGGATGGGCTCTTGAAGTTGGTCAGTTTATTTATTTATCTATATGGATTTTTACTTCTTAAAATTGTTTTCATTCGTTGAATTTTTATTTCATGGAAAGAGAGATCTAGAGATAGAAAAAGAAGGTAGAATATCTTTTTATGTTCCCTATAATTACTACTGTTTTTTTTATTTACGGACGTACCTGGAAATGTCAAGTCTTTTTCAAATTTCATTTTGAATTTCATTTTGTATCAACATGTAACTGTATAAGTCTGTTCATTTAAAAAAAAGATATATTGGACATAACGTAGGGCCCTGTGCCGAAGGTTTCTTGCCGTTTTCTTCCTCTCGGCTATACAGGTAGTGAATCGGCAGTAGTTTTAGATCAAAAAAGTGTAATGAATTTTGGCTATTTTTGAATAAACACCTTTAATTGTTTTTTGAATCGTACATAATGTTGATTACGTTGTCCTTCTATAAGGTATGACCTTTGTACCATATACTTACTATAGTATTCTATCCTATCTACACCTAAACACAACACTATAATTCCAGACACTTCACGTATGTGAAGAAGGTCTCAAACTTCTTGAAGAAGCCACTCGTTCATCAGAACACGCGATTCAATCCTGGTGCATGCTGGTTGACCTTGATGGGCTGAACATGCGCCATCTTTGGCGGCCCGGCGTGCGCGCACTCCTGCGCATCATTCAGATCGTCGAAGCTAACTACCCGGAGACTATGGGTAGAGTGCTTATAGTCAGGGCGCCGCGTGTGTTCCCGATTTTGTGGACTATTGTTAGCACGTTTATTGGTAAGTGTTTCAAGTATTTTTGACGTGACAACGTCTTATAATTCGATAGAGCCGGCTGCACGCACGAAAAAACGTGACTCATGCGGCGTTACCTCGCTCTGAGGCGTTCCATGTAAGGCTTGAAGTGCAAGCGAGAGCGCGGAACGAGCGACAAAGAAGCACAATCGGCCTTTGCGTTCGGCAGCGTTCGACATCCGTTGTCACGTTCAACTATCGTCAGTAAACCGACTTTAAAGACAACCAATTTTTGTGATAAAATTTGGGCCTTGTTATAAGGTCAAGACTAGCGTCCCCTAACTAAACTGACGCATGTATGAGGCGACTGATGAATGTGGATGAAGCGAAGGAAGTGTGTTTAGATCGTAGCAAGTGAAGGGAAGCGGTAGAGACCAATGCCACTTAAGCAGAGGTCTCACACTAAAAACATTTTTAAAGCTTCAAACATTTCAATATTTTATGATAGATACAAAAACAGTATAGAATCTATACTGTTTTTGTATCAAATGCCAATATCCCTAAATTCCAGATGAAAACACTCGAAGCAAGTTCCTGTTTTACGGCGGCAAAGACTACCTTCAACCTGGTGGGCTACTCGACTACATTCCCAAGGACCTGATCCCTGACTTCCTTGGTGGACCTTGCAAGGTAGGGGTCATTTATCACTGGTTTATTTATATCGATTATAAGGCTTTTTAAAAAGAGATAACTATCAATACAAAATTCTAAAAATAACGTTTTTTATACATAAGCATTTTATTTCGTTTTTTGATGTTATATTTTATTTATTTTAACTTTTATAATTAACAATGTTTTTTTAAATATAATTTTACGTTTTCCCATAATCTGTTTTCATTCGGATGTAAAAACTATCAAGTTAGTCTTAACTTGTTATAATAGTATGGAACTTATATCGATATAAAAATCGATTATTGGGACTTCATCAGGTATCTTTATCATGTTGTTTTTTTCATATGGTAACTACAATTGTGGATTCTGTCAATGAATTATGTTATTTATGCAACAAATTTAACCAATAGAGTGCTTTTCACGAAAGAAGTCCCCCGGATATTTTTGGAACTAAATTTGACAGGTCTATTTTCCCTATTTTCTGACCTTTTCCCTGATAGTAGGTAGAAAACCCCTTACTTATCTTAATAAAAATACACTTTTTACATAACAGAAATATAGCTAAGTAGACAATTTTATCAAAATATATACCAACCTACTCATGGAATGACCAGAACAGTCAAAATATGCAGGAAATAATATTATTTAATAAATTACAAATAAAATAAACATAATATAGGTAGATGTTGTACTCATAAATAGCAACATTTTCAATTTTGACATGAAATACAGCGCCGCGGCTAGGGGACTTATTTCGTGAAAAGGACTCTACAATTCGTAACGCGACTCTATTTCGAAATTCAAGGACTCAAAAGTCAAGATTACACAAAGACATTGGCATTTGTTATAATAAAAGACTGTAATTGTATTTTAATTAACATTACAAATTCACATTTGAACTTTTCGGGGTTAAAAACAAATACTTACCCAGTTGCACGAAAGACCAGTAAACATCATGTTTCTTTATATTGACAACGACGAGAGAAACTAGTGTGAAAAAAAAAACTCTTAATGAGTCGTTATCTTTAATAGAATGCTTTGCAACCGGCTGTTATGTACAGTCTAGTCGGCTGTTATGTATAGTCTTTGAATTAATTCATTCCTATCTAGTAAAAAATTTCAACAATATGTTACTACAATTCTTTAACGATTCAAAAATGGGAGGAGTCGAAATTGATGCCACTAAAACATTCTAATCTGTGCATCTTACTCACTCTCAATGTACATTTTATAAAAGGCTTGTTTTACGGTCAATTATTATTTATTTATTGAATTAATACTAAAATATTTAAATAGTGCATAGTCGCTTCGCACATGATGAGGAAAAAAAGTGAGAAAAATATTGCCAGCACACAAAATTTGTGAAGAAATAAAAAATGTTGCCATATACAAAGTAATAAGGCTGCATATGTTGTTGTTGTTAGCCCATATATGTCCCCACCGAGGGGCACGAGCATACTCTCATACAGAGAGTGATTAGGCCGTAATCCACCACGCTGGCCAAGTGCGGGTTGACGGATTTCACAATAAAAGGATGCATATACATGTTAAAAATTGAACAATGAAATAGACAACACTATTATTTAAATTATACATTGTTTTACTTTTTGTTTTATTTTACCGCAGACGGACTTAGTCGATCCTTCATCGAACGTGCCGCATCGGTATTACGACAACGTAAACACATTTTGTATAAAACAATCAGTTGGATAATACTTTATTGTTATACTGTATCAATAGTATAGAGTGCGCGTGCGCATAGGGACTGAAACTTCAACTAGCGTAGAGAAAGATTATTGATTGATGGCATATATTGCAAGTCGTAGTAAAATAAAATAATTATTTATTTTGATATTTGTATTAAAGTGACTTTTAATTAGTGAACGATAGAAAAGGATATGTATGTATTCGTGATAACAAACAACTTTTACTATGGGACAAAGTAGGAAATCATTTTAAAAAATTGCTCTCCCACCTCTCCCCATGCATTTAACACAATTATTTGGTTAATTTTGTATGCGGAGTTCCAAATATTCGAATGATTTCAACCATGGTCCCATAATAAAAGTTGTTTGTTATCACGAGTACATGCATATCCTTTTCTATCGTTCACTAATTAAAAGTCACTCTATATTGCATACATGAAGGGATTAAATTCATTTATAAAAATCGATTGTACAAAACTACTGCAAACGCTACAAGTGTTCCCACTTGTGCCTACAGTTCTCACTCGGCTGTACGCTCTCTACTATTGATACTCTATGTTTAGCTCACTCGTAATGCTACTATGAAGTCTTAATTGTTTAGTAAACATTCATTTTATCGTCTAGGTTTATACAGGGTGTAACAGAAAGGGGGTATAATGCCGAAACACAGCGATAGTCCTCATGAAACTGAACAACTTTCCCCAAGAAACTTGGGACATAACTAAAAAAAAAAAATTCGCCTCCCAATACAAAATGTCCGATCAGCTGATCGAGTAAGTATGGGCGATTTAACAATTTTTTTGGAGTAACGACCCATGTTCCTTGGGGAAAGTTGTTCAGTTTCATGAGGACTATCGCTGTGTTTCGGCTTTATACCCCCTTTCTGTTACACCCTGTATTATTGGTCGTGACTATGCAACGTACGTAATGCTACATAGAAATAATATGATTAGGACTTGTCACACGCAACGTGGGAATAGATTCCAGTCATTCTATGGAGCAGATGTCGTCATGCGTTGCATACGTGGGATCAATCTGTTTCTAGCGTAACACGCGCGTAATAAACATGCTAGTTTACGGTTTGAATTATCAATTTATGTGATAATATGTGAATAGATAATTCAATGCAGTTTTAATTATCATTTATTTATTTATCGTCGATAATATTAAGGATAATTCAAACACATTTTAAATTCAACATAGTCATCATACAAGTTCTTTTGCATTCGTGTCTGACTAGACTATATGATATAGTCCAGTTAGCTCGACGTTCCCTGCTTTCATTGATTATGCAACCTTAAAACTGTTTTCTTTTTTTATTTAATCATTTAAATTCAAGGTATTAAGGGAAGGTGAATTCCCATCTGTGATGTTACATTAAGCGCCGGCGCACACCTGACGGAGCGCAACATTTAAAAAATTCTCTGCGCTGCGCTCCGTCAGGTGTGCGCCGTCCCTAACTTTAAATCTTCTTACTTAAATATATTTCGATGCAAAAGAACTAAACTCACAGTCCATACACAGTAATATATCTGTCTCTATCAACCAGTATCTTAGTAACAAGGACACACTGTGCGTCTCATGTCATGTCAGGAACACAGCTACTGATGCACATTATGTATGCTCTTTGATGTATTTTTGGGGGCTTGACCAGACAATTATTAATATTATATTTGTTTATTATAGTTTGTTCTAAAAGTAGACGCTGCCCGCGACCTCGTACGCATTTATCGTCATATCTTGAAAAATATACACAGTATCCTTGATTAATAAAGCCTATATGTTATTCTGATGTGCAAGCTACAATATCGTAAAGTTTCATTTAAATCTGTTCAGTGGTTTTTTGCGCTGAAGACATCCATCCATCGGTACATTGACATTTATAATAATAATCGTATAGAAGGAAAGTAGTATAGTATTATTATTATTAATAACGCATTAAAACCAGAAATATTGAAATAAATACACAATAATATTGAATTAGGTAGGTTATAAGATAAAAAAATCGAGAATCACACAAAAAACCCCTTCATCACCTCTGGTCAAGCTACCCCCAAACATTCCCCACTAAATTAACTGATACAAATAAATTGCAGAGTTTCGTCCACGAAGGAGGTTTGGTGCCAAAAAGTCTGTATGTCAGCGGAGCGTTTACTGAACGCGACGGCGACCCACTGTGTGAGGATAGCATCTATCGCTCTGTGAGCTTGAGTAAAGGACAGGTGGGTATTTGTATCTTATTGAAGGTAGTTTTAAATGGATCTCCTTATCTAGCTGTCAGTATGTCACTGCTGGCCAAAAGCCTCTCTTCATTTCGTGCGCATTTATCGTCATATCTTGGAAAACTTACACAATATCTTAATATAATATAGCCTATGTGTTATTCTGATGTGCAGCTACAATTCTGCAAAATTTCATCAAAATCTATTCAGCAGCTTCTGCCTGAGCGAGTAACAAACATCCTCTTATACATCCATCCACCCATAGGCATAAACATTGACAATCTAGTAAGGTTAGATTAATTAAATAAAAATAACAAGCGTTGTGAAAACTTTTAGTACGATGTTTATACATTATCTAATAGCATAAAAGCCAATATCATTAAAAAAGTCCCTCCCAACTTTTTCCCAAAACATTTACTTACAATTTGTTGTAGGTGCACGAAGTGATAGTAGTGAACCGCGACCCGCACAGCGTGTTAACATGGGACTTCGACGTGCTGCGACACGACATCTCGTTCACGGTGTGCCGCACTGAACATACCATCAGCGAGCCTGAGGAGTCTGCTCCTGGTATTGTGTTTATATCATACAAGTTCCATACGAAAATTGAGTCATACTTTCGGATTATACATCATACAAGATCCATATAAATCAGGGACCACACATCATACAAATAAGAGACCACACAAAATCATATAAGTACCATACAAATTAGAGATTGTATGACATCATACAAGAATCATACAAAAATCAAGAGTCATACAATCAAAGACCATATTATATCATACAAATATCATACAAACCAGGGTACAAGAATCATACATCGTACAAATATTATACCATACATTGACTATACAAGTACCATACAAGCAATATGCATTCATTATAAAAATATATAACTATACAAAAATTAAACAAGCAAATATTCAACCTTACTCATGTTTTTGTCATTGTGTAATATATTCAGCAAAATTTCAAGGAATTCATTTTAATTTGAGATTTAATATCATTCCCAGAAAAAATCTGTTTAAAACTTTATTTCTATTACTTTCACTCCCCTTTTAATCCTAATGAAACTTTATTTATTCTTTATAATTTAATTTCCCACCTTATAATTTCTTTCCAAACACAATTGGCAACGTATCACCCCTGTTTACACATCAAACTAAATATGGCGCTAACGTTGTAGCGCTGTGCGCAGGCGGCGGTGGTGGGGAGGAGCGGTCGGTGCTGGAGCGGCGCGGCTGGAGCGAGGGCAAGCACTACACGCGCGTCGAGCCTACGCTAAGGGCGCATGATGGGGAGAGTATACAGGTACACTATCTTTAAGATGTCAAAAATCTGGAACATAAGGGCCGGCGTGCATCTGACGGACCGCAGCGCAGAGCATTTTTGATTGTCATATTATTATCGACATTGTTGTCATTAGAATAATATTCATAATCAGTTGACACAACAAATGAGCATCTAGCTTCGAAGCGAGTACATGCGAATGTTATGTCAACTGATTTTGAATACTATTCCATTTTGAACAATATCGATAATAAAATGACATTCAAAAATGCTCTGCGCTGCGCTCCGTCAGGTGTGCTACGACCCTAAAGTTTTAATTAAATCATTGAGATGGATCTGTCAAGTTACAACTTTATTTAATCATAAATAGTCTACACTGCGAACGAAAACATAACTAGACAAATCAATCAATACAGAATACTTAAAAAATTACATAAAATTAATTTCAAAATAAAGCTAGAAACATACAGATCACATGCATGTACGCAATGCATTATGTAATTTGTTCTAAAGAAATAATATGATTAGTAGTACACTTGCCACACGTAACGTGGGATAGCGTAATCTTCAGTCGGATGACGTCTAGGCTCAAATCTCCCTTTAAAATTCACTTGCCTTGTTCGGTTGAATCCATTCCAAAACTTCAATCCCACCATCATTCTACACATTACACATTATATGCCCTCTATCACATTTTTACTACCTTCTACGTAATCAGACTATAATCAAAATTAACCTTTCGTCTGCAGGGTTCACATGTGATGACAGAAAGTGGTACCTACATCTTGCAATGGCGTTGCGAGCTGTTAGACTCTACACACCGCGCCGCGCAGCTCATGTATTTCCACGAGACGCTGGCTTCACATCATTACAAGTAATGGACCTTTATGTTATTATTAATAGAGTTTTATTAAGTTTCGCACAACTTTAAAATTCTGTAACATTTTCGTCAAGTTTTTTTTTTAGCCTATGTTGTCCCACTGCTGGGCAAAAGCCTCTCCCATGCTTCTCCTTACATTACTGTTGGTGGCGGTTTCCCAACAATCTTTAAATTAGTTATTTAAAATAAAACTTATTAGGGTCAGCTTTACCACTTTTTTTAAGCCTATTTCGTCCCACTGCTGGGCAAAAGCCTCTCCTATGCCTCTCCAAACACTCCTGTTATTAGCTGCATCCCACCAATCTTCCCTGAAGGAGCGTAGGTCGTCACTCCATCGTTTTTTGGGCCTACCTCGGCGACGTTGGCCGTCTGGCACCCAATACGTGACTATTCTCGCCCAGTGTTTCACCACTAACAGATAAAAAAATATTGACAGATGTTTTATACTTGTCACTGTCTAAAACGTAATGTTTTATAAAGGAGACATCTGTTATAAATTTTATCTGTAAGTAACGGGCTCTTAATATTATAAATATGTACGCATAGCTTATGTGTTATTCTGATGTGGACGCTTACAAAACCTGAAAATTTCATTGAATTTTATTCATTAGTTTTTGCTTGAAAAAGCAATTCTAATCAATACGGCTCAAAATACCGCCTAGCCAAGCCAAGAATTCCGTTTTTTAATAATAAAAAAGACAAATCCTTTTTTTTATTATTATAGAATTTTAAACAGAAATTAATAAATAGAAATTTGAAAAAGTAACCACCCAATAATTCCACAGGGGATCAATGTCAAGCCTGCAATCTGGAACAAGCGGCTTCTCCTGCCTCTCCGGCAAGTCAGCAACGAGCAGCTGTCCCTCCCGGTGATGCGAGGGCGCGCCCTCCGCGCTCTGCCTCCCTCAAGCACCCTCCTTCGTCTCACTGGGGACGCCAAAAATGAGGGAGCCCTCTCTTAACGGTGATAGTTAAGTTGTACATTAAATTTAGTGGGTTTTAGTTAATACAAACTTGGTATAAGACTACACATACTGCTTGCAGTTGGTAGAAGTGTGTGTAGATCGTAGCAAGTGGGAGGAAGTGGTCTCTGCCTACCCCAATGGGAGAGAGGCGTGATGGATATGTATTATGTATGTAAACTTGGTATTTTCACAGCTTCAATAAATAAGTTGATTAAGCGCCTGTTTGACTAGCTACAGATAAAATTTAACTGACAGATAAACATAAAATAGGGGCCGTTCAAGTATTACGTAAGCAGACTTATTACAATTATTTACCCCCCCATCCCCCTTGTCAGCAAAAGTAAGCAAAGCTCTTACCCCCTCCCCCATGCTTACGTAAACATTTTTCAATTAATATATTGTTTTTTTTTAATATTATAATTTTGAAAATAAGAAAATACTCGGTTCTAAAGCGAGTGCCTAAACGTATGCATTATTTGCGGGAATCCCCGAAAATGCGTTTCGTTTTCAAGCAAAGACAATGTGAGGGCTGCCATTCGTGTAAAAAAGTAAATAACTACCGATGACGTAATCATCATCTAGACTCCCCTACCCCCCATGTCATCCAAAATAAGCAAAGCAAAAAAATTAGTGCTTACGTATTACTTGAACGGCCCCATATGACTTTTTAGACAGTTGTAGTTATTATAAAATATCTGTCAGATAAATTTTATCTGTAAATAGTAAAACAGGTCCTTAGAGTACTTCTTCAATTATGTATTCAAAGATGTTATTTCAAAGTTTGTGTTTTCTATAATCGAATTAATTTAATTGACAAACAAAATCGATTTTAAAATCGATTAAATAATTGAATCGAGAGTGAAACAACTATAATCGTGAAACAAAACATTGCTTTGTGCGATTAAAAACTATAGTGTAAGTATAGTATAAATTTATCAAAATGGCGGACATGGACTGAAATTGACGTGGGAAGATAAAAAAAAACGAATGATAACTATGAAGTGATTTTGTGAATAAGATAGCTTAATAGATCTTTGATTTAATAACTAATTGTATACTCTTTTATATTTAGTTGTTTTATAATACGCGGTTGTAGAATTTACTCGTCGGGTTTTATGGTTGTCTCTGTCTAACGTAAAGCAGTTAAAAGCTGATAGACAAAGATGAATATATGTCCTGACGTGTGTCCTGTAGCTGTTTGTTAAGCAATGATATCTTGTTTTGGCTATGACCATAGATAAATATTAATCTATGATATAATTTGATAACTACTTAAAAGTTCGTATTCTTGACTATTTTAACTAAGGCTGAGGCTTGAAGCGCAGCGAGCTGGCGGAGCGGAGAAACGGAGAAATTTTAACCAATGGGTCCTGTGAATTCCAGCTCAGCGGAGGTTTTTATGCAATCCCATTGGTAATATTTCTCCGCTTCTCCGCTCTGCCAGCTCACTCCTCTCCAACGGAGAAACAGCCTAAGTATGATATTTGGAACGTGCATGGATTTGAATGAAGTTTTAATTGGTTAGAAAATAGTAGTTGATAAAGAATAAAAATAAATTAATATGTCCTATATAATTCCAAAATTATAGTTGATGTAGTTTTAATAGGAAAAGGTAGCCAATTTCGAAATATGAGTATTAAGAAATAATTGAATCGAACAGAAGGCTCAATGAAAACGCGTAGTAAAGGATTGAAATATTTTAAATAGGCTTGAAAAACAACAGGAAATAGTATTTTTGTGGAAATAACTCAAGTAGACGAAATTATAATATCTAAGAAGAAATGCGTATATGAAATGTGTCAAAATAATAAAGAATAGAATAGTTTAAATTATCAAAAAAATATATTAAAACTGCTTTGAAATATTCGGGCTCATTGTAGTATACGAAAAAACCTATATTGTGTTATATGCTCCAAAAAATCATTAAAAAGAGATCTTAATTCCTAATTTTGTATTCTATCAGGGGTTCCCAAAGTAATTGTGTTTACTGCCCACCTTGAGAATATTGTTTTAGCGCCATTTTGTCACCTACTTAAAATTCCTAAGCTCCCATTTTTTTCTGGGTCTCTTACCGCCACCCTTGAAATGAAATGAAATGAAAATCATTTAATCCTGTAGGTTTTGACAACACTTTTAACGGGTCATTTTTTAAAGTTAATACTAGATTCGCAAGAGTGCAGTTTTCCCCAAAGAAGAACCTAGTAAAAAACTCTGTAGGGTTGCTCTTTTCAATTTAAGTTTTACAAATCTCAGGCATAAACACAGAAAGACCTGGCCTACAACACCCACGAGGGGGCGTTATCGACTACTTTGGGAATCAAATTGTAGAAATAAAATATACTATTATCGTGACAAAATAATGTATAAATATAGAGCACATATTACCGTTTAAAAAGTGCTTTCGACGAAGGTTACGAGCGGTTAAACAAATACAAAACGTACAAAAGTATAGGAAGGAGGTCAGGTGTGTTGGAGGTTGGCTGTATTTACCTTAATGTCGCTTAGAAGTTACTGACTATAATCAGAAGTAACTTGAAAGAATACAATAGAACATATTTTATTTTATTCAGTACCATTCAGCAGCGTTCATTAACGACACCCCCAAAACGGGTGTCTTTAACAAATGCTTTTTGTTTTTGCACTAACAAATAGTGTTGTTACCCTGCTATATGTTCGTACCTATACCAAAATATTAAGATG
This sequence comes from Anarsia innoxiella, assembly GCA_947563765.1. Classification (NCBI taxonomy): domain Eukaryota; kingdom Metazoa; phylum Arthropoda; class Insecta; order Lepidoptera; family Gelechiidae; genus Anarsia; species Anarsia innoxiella. Next base: position 646,083 of record OX387401.1, read on the forward strand.
TTATCAGCCAGTGCATAAGAGAAAGAAATAAAAAGATACAATTGCATATATCTATTAACCCTTGACAGAGTTTACTAGCTCGATAATAAATTCTTAAGCGATAAGTCATCCCAACATTAGCAGCTTTTTGTGATACCCCAGGGGTGTCGATTTGGGGGTGTCGTTAACTATGAACGATCAGCAGTTATAAGTAGTACATTAAGGACTCAATAATGGATGGTCTTGATCGTACTGAAAGGTATAGAGTTATTCTCCGGCTTCAAGACTCCTTTACGTTACTTGACGTATGGTAAGAGCGTAATTTGGCGTCTACTAACACCTCGTGTTTATACCATACTGAATAGTCTAATTTTCAAAAGAAATTACATATCAATTTATTTTTTAGTTTTCTATTTTCACGAAGAATATTGCCAGCTTCCAATACAATATATTTTTATGTGTTTATTCCACAATTCGCTTTATGTATTTTTGTTTCATATATTATTACCGTAAATGATGAAATTCCTACTTTATTAAAGACAAAAGTATATTATGTTACAGCCAAAGTGATTAATAAGCTATTATGATTAGTAACTGGTCCTTATACATCATATTCAATGTATGAAATATAATTTAAAATATATAATATTATTCTGAATCGTGGAATAAATAAGTTTATGAGTAGATTGTAAACCGAGTAACTCAATATTTGAGGATGTACATTAAAAAAGTGATTGCCAATATAGTATTTAAAAAAATATAAACAGAATCGCATATTTTTTCAGCCAGAATGTAATTTTGTATATAGCTTCGAATTTTAAATAATTATAAAAGAAAATATCAGCAAAAAGTATGTAATAGAACTACTTAATTGAAATATATTTCTCGATCTTTCAACTTGTAATTAAAAAAAAAAGTTAACACTGTAGTGAAGCCGAAATCGGTAGAAAATTATAGGTTAGATTAAATAAATCTTAAAATCAAATGTATCTGCCATAAAGTCCATAAAACATAAAAAATATCGACAATTTAGCAAATCGGCCATTTTGTAAACATTGGAGGCCATATTGTGATATTTTATGAAACTATTTTCTTTGTATTTTCGGCTAATGGTTGTTGATATATGAAATTCCTTTTCAGTGTCCTTTTATCAATATTTTAAAGATTTTGGTCCTTCTTTGTTAAATACAAAGTGATAATAAATTTGGAAACAGATTGGTTCCACGTAGGCAATGTTTTATGATTATGCCATTCTGCTCTACGTATATACGTAGCAATATTATGATTAGAAACGCACTTATCACACGCAACGTGGGATAGACATGCGTGTGTAAGTTGCATACATGCATCAGTCTGCTACCTTAACTGTTACAATACTAGTTACAAAAAGTAACCGAATACCTATTACTAAACTCACCTGACAGACAAACAATTTCTTATCAAACACCATAACCAAAGGGAAGAGGTACTCAATTATGAACTCTATACCAGCGACCGAAGATGCAATTGGTCACGTAATCCGATATAATGGTTGGAATCAATTATTTTCCAATTAAAATGCTACGTACGAACAAATTGATTAAGTTTTAAACAATCGGAAAGTATTGGGGCCAATCTACGGTAAAGGGCGATAAAGAACACATCGATCTTTGTAAAGCAATGGGCTAAGAGCATCCAACCCAATGATATTATATTATACTAGGTGCAGATATGTTATATGCGCACCTATTTTGAAGACCTAATTATGACAACAACAAGAGAGAAAGAGCGATTGATTTTGACGCGAGAGCGATAAGGATGCGAGACATAGGTTAGTTTTGAAGCATATTAAAGTGCTGTCATCAGCTGTCATTTTAATAATTTTTCGGCACATATTTAAAATGTCATTTACTATGAAGGTAACATATCTATACCTATAAAATATCATTGATCCCACCTAATTAGTATAGTAAAACTTTTCGGTATCAAATACACTACACATCCCCTATTCGAACTAGTATGGAGAAAAAAAAGTTGGCGGCCACTGATGAAACTGAAAATGTTCGCATGTAACAATTTTTAAAGTTCTATATCTCCGAAAGTATATCACTTTCGACATTTGTCCAAAATACTATCGTTTTATAATATTTTTCTCTATCGATTGATGTTAGTTTCATCAGTGGCCGCCAACTTTTTTCTCCATATTAGCTCGAATAGGGGATGTGTAGTGTAATTTATACTGAAAATTTTACTATACCAGGCTCCTTACAAATATGTTGGATGCCATTTCGACTTCGTATAGCGATATCTGTGTCGCACACACCATGACGTTTGTTTTGTTAGTCGCGGTTCAAATGCGAGAGAGTGCAACAATAAAGTACTTCTAAATTCAAATTCTGTTGAACAATTAATCTAATAATTGATGTGCACGGAAATTAGCATTCGTTTGTATTCGGAAATGCGATGATTGCCGATGGGAATTCTTTATCGCCCTTTATTGTAGTAATGAAATACTTCATAGAGGGCGCTAGGTGGTAAAGTAGGTGCTTTAAAATCGTATTTTTTTTTGTCATATTTGGACCATAAATCGAATTAAATTCTGATGATGTTTTTATTAGATTTACTCAAAAATCTATTTAATTCTATAAAATCTTAAGTTTCATATAAGAACAATTGTTAAATATTACATTTCAAAAATTAGTTCCTAATAGTATCACAATATGGCTGACAGTCAATAAAAGTATAATTTATCAAAGTTAAAAGCTAAAAAAAGCAATATTTTTGGTTGTGTTTTATATGTCAGTAGGTACAATAAGATACCTAAATACCTATCTCTACATAATACCTAGGTACTAATTAAAAAATCTATGAATTGCCCAAGATATCTCCCTAGGTATTAAAATTTAGAAAATATTAGTACGCCATTTTGAATTTTAAAAGTTAATGTAAATAGTAGCAAATCTTCCAAAACAAATTAACTTGTGAAACTAGAAAACTTTTCCTTAGAAACATGGCTTTATAGAAACAGTTATTTAAACCACTTCAAAAAAAGAGGAGTTTCTCAATTCGACCGTATATGTATTTTTTTTTTGTATGAACAATTTCAATCTTATCTAATTTAGCCTGGCAGCATTGGGACACTCCCGCTGCTAGGCAAAAGCCTCTCCTCATCCGCCATGATTTTCGGCGTCGAGCTACCTCCGCCCATTCATTTGTTTTTCAAAGTTGTTTGGTTCCATGTAACGATATTTTGAATTTGGATTAAAAAACTTAACTATGAACGTTATTTAAAAAGCAAGTATACAGTCAAAAGCAATTGTGCGATGTTAGATAGAAATTAGTTCAAAAAGTGGACAGTAAGGGACACAAAATCAGTAGATAGAACATTGTAGTAAAAAGTCGAGTATTCATTTGCGAACTGTAACCGAAACATTTGCATGGACTGTAAACAAATAAGAAGTAGTTTTATAAACTATAACACGCTTTAGCTCGCACTAAACATGCTCCATCATCAGGTCAGTTCGAAAGTACCATAATATTGTATTGTCATCAGAACTTAGAGCGTGTGCAAAATTTCATCCTATTCGAAGACCGGGAAATCAAATCTTGGAATTTGACCCACTGTCAAATTAAGATTCCAAGATTTGTTTACATACATAGTTACATACAAGTGAAGCTAATATAAAGCGTGTATAAACATAGAGTGCACGTCCAGTAACTTGCTGCGAGCGTTCACACTATGTTGGTTACACACCATGCGATGGTAGCGGTTACAGCTCGCTAATGAGTATCCGGTTTTAAAGCGCTTTGTTAGATTCAAATTATAGGTAGAAATATTTAAAAAAAATCTAATTACATAGAAACATTTAATGGTCAATGGGGAATGTAGGAAAAAAATGTCTTAATATAAAACTAACGCTGAAAAATATATACGAATGTGTAATCCTTTATGAAATTCTGTCTTGCCAGAAAGAGAAACAAATAATTGGTAGTGTTTTTTTATGTGTGAAAAATACTCGAAAAGATTTTTAATTTACAGACTGGCCAAAAAAAGTCCTGAGTGAGATCTTCCGTTTCAAATCAATCTAAGAAAAATGGGACGACACTACAGTGTTGCTACTATTTAATTTCTACTCTTTTTGGTCAGTCTACGTTTTTAAACGTTCCTAAAATCTAAAGTTCTTACATTGGTTTAAGTTCTTGCGTATATGATAATATGTTAAAAACGGGCATTTTATTGTTAAATAATTTGAAGAAAGGCATTGTTCAATATCAGAGAATGACTATTTGCTAGCAATCGCAAATATTTATGAAAAATATGTGAATAGAAAAAAATAGTTGTAAATAGATATTATACGAAAACTCCTGTGCTGAAAAATAGTAAAAGTTAAGTTAAAAAATAAACTACTTATATCGAAAATAAGCATCTAATGTAATTGTAGTAAATTAGGCAAATTATTAGAATATTTTTCTGCGATTATTAAATACGCGTAGATAGATAATTAAGTACATTACGTTTATAGAATGGTTTGTATGATTTTTGTTAAACTGAATCGTGTTGAATTTATATCTATTATTATTTCCATTATTAGACTTTTTTCGAAATAACTTTAAAGATGGCGACTCATACCCCCTTATTACAAAACGAGGTTTAAAGATAGGCCGACGTCACTTCGTTTAGTTTGACGTTTTGCCCATTCCCGTAACCACGGGGGATAATGTTTACTTTTTGAAAATTATTTAAACAGGGTTTCAAGATCTGATATTTAATATTGAATCTGGTATTTTTAACTGTTAAGTTATGATTTTGGAAAATCCAATTTTTCCAACTGTAGGTAGAACATTGAATAGAGAATAACAAGTATTGACGCATTGTAAAGCAAGATGGGAAACAAGGAGGGGCCCAGTAGTTGGCAGTGTTGGCACAGTTTACTTGTGACTGCGTAACAGAAATTATCAATTAAATTGTATTTTTCTAACCGACTTCATATCAAAACAGAAGGTTGATATTTTTATATTACAAACAAATTCATAAGAAATCAATAAGTAGCAAAAACCTAAAGCTTAGAATTCAGGGCTAAGCGTCGTTGCCAGACCGTGCAATAGGCACGGCGATAGGCCGCGGCGTTGCCAGCTCGCTTGATCACATTATCGGCCTCTGTGATTTACGATCGAACCACGATAGGCTTTGAAGTGTCGCTTTGTTTCATGCTATATGCCTTAGGATTGTAATTTACCATGTTTTACAGGGATCTGCTTTAGGCTGACTATTTAAACTCTGCTTAAAAAAAGGAATATGCTAATAACCTAATCTTTTTATTTAAAAAAAAAACTTTGTTTTTTATTTTGATACCCAGTGTCACTTTCACAGTAAATACGAATCTAACGACACCTCTCAAGCTTAAATCCATCAAGCCGTTTAGACTCTAGGGTGTGCCAAAGAATCATACTTACTCTCGAAAAACATAACCCTCCTTCTGGCGTAATGGGGTAAAAAAAAAGAAGGAGACTTATCTTTAAAATATTGTAAAACATAAAATTGTCATCAGAAAATGACATGTCAGACAATCTCGCGTTGTGACATGACATTTCTTAATGCAAAAGTTACAGGATAAAAATACCAGACTCAAATTGTTAATTTGACTATTTAGCAAAGAATGTCCAGTTTACAGTGCTACAAGGATCTATTGGCACTTGAGTGACATTATCAGGAGGGCGTTGGTGGTGAATAAATAACTCAAAATAATGACAATTTACAAGATGATATCGTTAGTTCCGATTTCCTCCACGTGCCAAAAGATCCTTGTAGCACTGTATATATTTTAGGTTTTATATATCTTTCAGTGCGTTTAAAACGAACTTCTTAGCTCAACATTTCTAAGGTATTTTTTAAAGTAAGTAGGAAAGAAAACTCTTATCATATTATATTTAGAATCCTATTCAGATTGAAGTGGTTTCTCTTTATAATAAGTTTATTAAAATATAATCATTTCATTTGTCAAAAACAGAAAGAAATTGTACGACAGTTAACTGATAATTATTTTTAATAACTGTTTCAGCAACTTTGAGTAAAGGAAAATAGACAAATAATATTGTAAATTTGTAACCGACATAAAATACAAAATACTACTTTATTCCGAATAAGAAATCGGTTTGTATTCAAAAAAATTAGCGGTTAATTCTGAACAAAAACCGCTTCGTTTTGAATACAAACCGGTTTATTCTGAACAAATACCGCTTATGGACCGGCGTAGATCTGACGGAAGCGCAGCGCAGAGCATTTTTGATTGACATATTATTATAATCGACATTGTTCTCGTTAGAATAATATTCAAAATCAGTTGACACAACATTTTGGCGCTTGTAGTCGCTTTGATGCTCCAGGAATTATTTGTTGTGTTCTGATCTTGAATATTATTCTAATGAGAACAATGTAGATATTAATATGACAATTAAAAATGCTCTGCGTTGCGCTCCGTCAGATGTGCGCCTGCGCTTAGTCTGAATAGGAGAAGGATTTGACACGTGTATGTAAATGATGTTGTGAAAATGAGCAATTGATTTAGTTTTAGTTACAAATTATCTTATTGACAGCTTTATACAGGGTGTTTAGGATGTCACTTTTTGACATTTGACAACTAATTTCTTAGCATTTTGGTCGAGGTTTTTTGTGTTTTTAATTTGTTACTCCTCCTTGCTTAGTTACTAATAATTTATTGCCATTTATCGCACGTACCGGATACGCAATTATACAGCTATTTTGATAAGCTATTTCTATACATTTTATCATAAAAGCAAAATTAATTATGAAAAAATGTTGTTTCAGTTTGCAACAACTTTTGTTTGACAAGTCTTTATGTCATTTCATTTGTCAATAAGTTTTCCAGACACCCTGTATAAACAAGCATATAGTTTAAATCAATGGGGACACCCTTCAAATAAAGAGTTATTTATTTAGAAGTACGCTAAGAACAATAAATATTTAATGTTGTAGAATTTATTGAATATTAAAATAAATTATCAAAATTAAATTTTGTATTTTTTACAAGTATTAGTGCCCGTTTCCACCTACAGATAAAATTTAACTGACAGATAAACCTATGTCTATTTCATAACGACGTTTTAGTCAGAGACAGGTATAAAATATCTGTCAGATAAATTTTATCTGTAGAAAGTGAAACGGGCCCGTAAGATCCTTATTTATTTATTTAGATGTTTTAAGACTTTGATAAATCGAATGTAATTATTTTTTTTGATTACTCTAGTACGGAGACTCGCCTATACTAATTCTAATATTCAATTATTGATTGGATTCAAATTGGTAAGGGCAAGTCTTCCACGGGATTGGAGAAGCACGGGCCTGCGTGCTTTGTTTTTAGCTCTCCTAATATTAATAACCTGTTAGCTAAGCGAAACTAAATCTTTAGATCCCGAACACACGGTGAAACGCAACTGAAACGAAACGTTTCAAACTAGTTGCGTCGTGTGTGGTTTTCTAAGGAAGTCTATAGCAGAAACTGCGATGCAACTCAAAAGTAACTAGCAGTTTCAGTTGCGTTGCATTTGCGTTTCACCGTGTTCTGGGTCTTAGTTTAAAAAAGATAGGGTAGAAAGAAAACAAATAAGAAGGAGAAAAGAATAGACAAATATTAGAACTAAGTCTTTTAATGCGTTTCATTGGTCAAAAACGAATCATATAACGAACATAATCGACCAATCACAATTCACCAATTCATTCCAACAACGCGTCAATGGAAACGCTCCCGTATTTTGTAACAATAAGATTCAAACTCCAGTAAACCTGCAATTTCCACAGACCCATATCAAGACCTACATTACTATCGTAGATTTTATGAACTCATTTTCCGTCCAATTGTTCCAAAATCTATTGTTTCCAGCTAAAACGAGTGGTTTCCGGATTTTATACAAAAAGCTAGCTACGATATTGATTTTTAATTTTTAATAGGTTTTAAGTAATGAATCTTCTTCTTTTACAAAAAAAAAAAAAAACATTCATCTGTCATCTGGTTCTGGTACTAAAACTGTCAAAACTAGCCGCCATTAAAAAAAAAATTTAAGTTGAAGAAAGACGGTAAATATTGCGAAGGAGAGCTTAGCGTGTAGTACCTAAATATTTTTACCAGCGTCCATTGGCGCAATGTATGGACGGACGGTGCTTACCAGCGAAGGTACTGCTTGCGCGCGCAGTATGTACAAAAGGTGAACTAGCGCCAATTTGCGTCGGTAACCAACCACCTTTCTACTTGAATACGCCGCATAACAATAAAGCAACATTTTAATCTAAAACTTTTTAATTTTAGAGACATTCAACCATCATAGAAACGTCGAAATGAGAACCAATTGAATGCCTGAAGAACATCATAGTATTTGGGGAAGATGATAGCTTTAAAAGGTACGAATCTAAACGTTTTACTGTAGTTAGATACCTTGTAGATTGTAGATTTTATAGATGTAGATAGTAACTTTTTAAATTTCCTATTAAGTGACTGTTACGTAAAAGAAACTCAAGTAAATTTTTACCAAGCAGCGTATGGTATAATATAATAGGTATTTCATAACCCGGTTTTCCACAAACATAAAATCTACCAAATATCGATAAAGCTTTATTCGAGAAGAAAATCTCGTATCGATGTATTGAAGTATTGCATATCGATTTATTGTGATTAGAAAACCAATGTATGTTCGTTTCAGCTCAAATCTTTTATAGTGCGATAAGAGTTGAACAATTTTACGCCATGAAATCTAGCTCCCGTAATGAAAAGTTTATACTTCGCTTTCAATGATAAAGAATTATTGAATTTCAAACAAATGTTGGTATTGCAATTTTATTTTTATGATTCCATTTTATTTTTGCAATAAGTAGGTATTTACATATTTACAAGCTTGTTACTTTCGCAACGGATTATGAAATTGATTGAAGTTTCTTTTGTAGGTTATACTCGTACTCGTACATGTATACGAATTTAGGCGGGATTTATTTTTGGGGGTATTTTTTTTTAATGGCAATAACAATACTGCCGATGTTGATTCTGCCAACGAAAAAAGTTATCGAACATTTAAGTTAGAGTTTTAAAGTATCACACACATACTGAAATATAAATTATATTTGAGCATACAAATAGTATCCACTCTAACCTCCCGTTACAGAAAAACATGTTATTTAATAATCCATTACATATTGTATAGCGAGCGATATAACTACAGATTTTGGACCATCAAAAAAATACCGTGAAAATGGAATGTTAGCCATAATGACCTATTCTCTGCGTAAAAGTGATCAACGCAAGAAACATCGAATAAGTGCTTACGTACGCTCGAGAGCACGTCATGCTTTACAGTATATATAACTATAACTACGGTAAGTACGCGTGCTAGAAAGAAAGCACACCCCTTGTTCATTGGTCAAAATTCCGCAAATAAAATTTTAGCCAATCGTTTTACGTTTCCGTAATGCGTGTAAAATGATTGGCTATAATGGTAAATGACAAGCAACCCCCGCGTCATGTTCAGTCCCGTCATTTACCTGTTTGAAAATTAGTAGCAAATTGACAACGTAGCCGGCGCATACGCATTACCTTTTTTTAAATATTTGTTTAAAAAAAAATGGCGCCTCAACTGAATCAAATTCAGCGACAAAATATCATAGCTTTAAGGGAAAGTGGCCACAGGGTGTGTGAAATTGCAGAACGAACTGGAATATCGGTAAGTTCTTTTTTTGAAACATATTTTATGACTAGAATGCCTTAATTGCTATCCTTCTTAACACAATTATACTAAATGTGGGTGGTTGATCAAAAAGGATCTGTAGGGATTTGAAAGCGTATTTTTTTTTCAAGATCTGTGATTGTTTAGATTTGTTTTGGTCTAAACAGAGTATTTTAAAACTTTTTTTTTAATGAATTTTCTCTCTCACAAGTCTACACCTTTCTAAATGCGATTTACTCGAAATCTGCTATTTTCCCTTGATCAATCTCTCACGGGTTGGATTTAGAAATCAGTCTCTAAGAAAGTGGATGGGGTGGTGGAGGAAGGCGAGAGCATCTGGATAGCACCCCTTCCCCTCCCTCTTTCAGACACTTCTCATTTCTGACCCCTCCAAATGTTATTTTTTGTGCTGTTTGCTTGATATCAATAACAGCAACTGGAAGACACTTAAATATTAGCAGAATATTTATTTACACTACCTGACCCCGCGAACTTTATTCCGCCTTAGATGCAATAAATGCGCAGAATGTTTATTTTGAAATTAGGATATAAAAAGTATTTTATTACCTTCCCCTAGTTCTTAACTACCTCCCTATCAATTTTCAGACAAATCGGTTCAGCCGTTCTTGAGACATTAAATGTGTAACTAACACGACTCCTATTAAATTATTATTATAGTATACCTAAGTAGATATTGCCTTTTAAACTAAATACTAAAATTAAAATAAATTTATTTTTAAGGTAGGCTTTTTAATACATATAACAAACGTGTTTTTTTCGTGCGTGAGTCCAATTCGCCCTTGGTAAGTTTTTTTTTTACAAGGGGCGTTTTATACCGTAGATCTGTAAAATGTAGGTAGTATTGAAACGGCTATCCGTCCAGTAGCAGCTTTTATGCTTTAATTGTCAAAACTATCTAAGTATATGAAATCCGGATAAATTGCAATTTTCAGTTTGTCATAGTAAGTAATACCACGTAATACTACATTTTATTTAAGCATCATAACCTGCTATTTTATTTCGGAAGCGTTCGGATATTCTCAGGTCACATCGCCTTCGCTGTTTTTGTTTACGTAATCTGTGACGGTGGTGGTAAGCGGGAAGCGTCTTGATTTTTGCATCTTGACACTTATTTACTTCAGGATAAAGTGCAATTATTTGAAGTTTTATATATGCCACCTAAAATTATTTTCAAATTTTATCAGAACTTTAAAATTGTTTAGTAATCATTCATGTTTACTTAATTTATAATCATCTGCAACAATTTACTTGATACTATGGGTTGCATGCACTAATAAGATGACATCACTGTCCTGTTTCGGTTCCTTCCACTCCTTCTATGTTTTATCTGTTGATAGAACTACTGTGAGTCAAGGCCATAGCTCATTATATCAACCCGGCACCCACTCCGCACCGCCTCATCTCGTGTGGTTAGTATTCTTTATATGAACTTGTATGAATATGCGCTCACTACATCAACTTCGTAACGTCAACGGGTCGATGACGTTATAAAATTGATGTAGTGAGCGCATATCTATACAAGTCCATATAAAAAATACCTACAAACCTCACGACTAGAGGCGGTGCGGAGTGGGTGCCAGGTTGATATAATGAGCTATGACTTTAATGTTTGATGTTGTCAAGTCAAACTATCGTCCGTAAACCGACTACACAGACAAACATTTTTTTTAGTTTATTACTTTTATAAATAAAAATACGACCATAAGGCCGCGGTAACGAAATCGTCATCCGCGGCTAGTTCCATATTTCCATACAAAACATGCCGCTACCGCGCCGCAGCCGCCGCCCCGCCGAACGCTGACTTCGTGTCCGGGGCCTTAAAAATTTTATCATATTCCAATTATTATGAGATCCTTTTTATTAAAACAGTCGATTAACCTAAAGTTGATTTTTTGTTTCTTTGTTGTTTCTTGAAGTCAAAAACCCTAAAATTATGTAAACAAATTATCTAATATTTAATTCCTGAATGTAGATAGTAGTTTATTTTACTGATTTGCATAATAGAATACTTAACAAATAAATGTAGTTTTAGAAAAAAAATACGGGAATTATTGCAGAAGTTAATTATAATGAAATATGAATAATTAAATTGTTATCCAAAATAAAGTTAAATTAAATTAAAATTAATCAGTTTTAGTTATCAGTTCACCCTTATTATTCATCCCTTGTTAAAAATAAATTTCAAAAACGTCATTTAAGTGCTTAAATTAAATGTCTTTAGCTATTAATTCATACCAAAAAAATAGAATACTATCTTATTATGTAGGACAATTATAATTTTCTTGGGTTAAGGTGGGAGTTTTATTGTTTCTCTTTAGGCTAACATTAGGTAGGAAAGGAACTAATAAACTTTCACCCTCAGTATACTATATTTTTACCTATCTAGTCACACATTTTATAACTCAAGAACGGCTGAACCGATTTGCCTGAAAATTAATGGGGAGGTAGTTTTTTATCTTGTAATCACTAGAATTTAAAATCTGCTCATTCATTGCCTATTAGCGCTGGCTCCCACCTGACGGAGTGCAGCGCAGAGCATTTTTGTTTGTCATATTATTTTCAACATTGTTCTCATTAGAATAACAGTCAAAATTAGTTCACACAACATTCGCGGGTAGTAGCTTCGATGTCTTCGATGCGTCGGTGCTCATTTGTTGTGTCAACTGATTTTCAATATTATTCTAATGATGAAAGTAATGTCTATAATAATATGAAGAAAAAAAATGCTCTGCGCTGCGCTCACGCCGCGCCGCGCGGGTCAGCCGCGTTCTGAGTTTAACTTTTAAACAAAAATCTGGCGCGGTAGAACACTGTCGATCAATGCTTGATAGTTCGTCGCGGTATATCGAGCGCGCGTGGCTTTATGATATGTATTCTGGCTCTAATAGATATCTACTTACTATTATTTTATTAATTTTACGACTTAAGCTTGTGTGAATCGGGTTTATTTTCGATAATCTACACTTGTGATATAAAACACTTTTGACTGCATATTATAATATAATAGATAGGTAGATATTAAGATCGGATTGATTATTTTATTATGTATTATATTAATTTTTACAGGCGATTTTAGACTTAGATAATATATATCACCTAACTCTCATTGATTCTATTTTCGTATTTTTAGAGACCAACCATATATTTTTGGTTGAGGCGATGGGAAGAAGCTGGTTCAATCCAGGCTCATCACAGAGCACTGTATGAGAGAGCCACCACAGCCCAACAAGATGCACAGCTGGTTGCCGCTCACGTAGCCAACCCTTTTTTGCCAACAAGAGCATCCTGTGCAAACTTCAATGTAAGTTATTTTGATAAATTTAGCTTTAAGTGTTGGAAGAATATTAGTATAAAACTAAGACGCGGTTTATACCGACCGAAGTAAACTTTTCAAAGTATTAAGATTAAGAATATAGTCTTATTAGTCGTAATATTTCGAAGTCCTATATTTCGGAAAGTATATCACTTTTGACAATTATCCAAAATTCTATCGATTTATATTATTTTTCTCTATCGACTGACGTAATTTTCATCAGTGGCCTCCAACTTTTTTTTCCTATACTAACTCGAATAGGGGATATTTAGCCTAATTGATACCGTTTTTTTACTATACTAGACTCCATACAAATATGTTAGATGCCATTTAGTTATATTTTCTTAACAAAGAAAACTCACTGCACGGGGTAATTTATTAGAGGCCATTATATTATTATTAGGTATCATAAGTTTGTCTGTTTTCCTAATAATAATAATAATTATTATTATTTTAAAATTCTGTGCTACAAATTGGCATGTAAGCCGAGTAGCTTACATTTTCATGAGTAAAACAATTTAAGACTGAGTAGTCTTAAATTGTTTTACTCATGAAAAGAGAAATAAATAGATGTCGTCCTTCTAACGAATAAACTAATGGTGCCCTCATTAAAAAAGAAGTTTTTGTTTTGTATTTTCTTTATAGTATTCAAATATTTGAAGATTTGATTTGAATTAAATTTTATTAGATTTTTTGAATTTGAATTGAATTTGAATTGAATTTGAATTGAATTTGAATTGAATTTGAATTGAATTTGAATTGAATTTGAATTGAATTTGAATTGAATTAGAATTGAATTTGATTTGAATTTGAATTTGAATTTGATTTGAATTAGATTGATTTGAATATTTGATTTTATATAGGTATCAATATGGACCTAAGTTTCCTGAAGTTCATAAATAAACAGATACTACATAGATACTTATCTACTATAGTTACTTAAAATATTTATAGCATTTCTTCGATTTTACAGGATGTTAGGAAAAAGATGTCACTTTCCTTTTAACCAGGTATAGTGTTAGTGATGTAGAACACATTCCACGAAAAAAACAATTTTTTTGAACTCATTTTTAATAGCGCGCTCTAACGCAACGGTCATTCAACTCTCGGCGAGTAAGTAGGACGGGCGCGCGGCGCGCTCGCCTTCTCTCTCTCGCTCACTACGGCCGGCGAGCGCTCCCTACCTACTTACTCGCCGAGAGTTGAATGACCTTTGCGTTGGAGCGCGCGAATCGCGTGATTAATAATGAAATTCGTAATTAAAAATGAGTTAAAAAAATTTTTTTTGTTCGATGTGTTCTACATCACTAACACTACACCTAGTTAAAAGGAAAGTGATAGTTTTTCTAACATCCTATATTATCGTTTAGTTTTGTTTTCTATTAATTTGGTATTATTTGTTTCAGATATCCCGATGGACTGTCCGGAGGCGCCTAAAAGACGTAGGTCTCAAGTGCCGGAGGCCGGCGAAGAAAATTTTATTAAGTGCGGCACACAAAGAAGCTAGGGTAGGTTTCGCATTAGAATATTTGAATTTTGATTGGGAAAACAATATTGTCATTTTCGTTGATGAGAAAACGTTCCAAACTAGCGAAGATGGAAAGACTACGTTATATCGATTCGATAATGAGCGGTATTTAGAAAAAAATACCATACCCAATCGGTCGAGCGGACGAATAAGCTTGGGTTTCTGGGGGTGGATGAGTTCCATGGGAGCGGGGGAACTTGTGGAGATCGGGGGTCATCTAAACGGCCCGCAATATATTGAAATATTGCGGGATGTTTTTTTGCCTACAGTGCGAATGCACTATCCGGAGGGCACTATATATCTCGGGCAAGATAATAGTAGTGTCCATAGCTCTGTTGTTGTCCAGCAGTGGATCCAAAATCAACCGGACCTACAGTTGATACCGTGGCCTTCAAAGAGCCCAGATTTAAACCCAATCGAGAATTTATGGGGACGCATGATTCTCGATTGGGACTCAAGTGAAGTCAGGAATAGGGAAACATTAAGAGAACACGTCCTAATGACCTGGGAAAATCAGCGGGGGTCAGAAGGGTGCTGGAATATGGTGACTGGTATGAGGAATAGGTTGAATGCTGTGTTGGATGCTAATGGCGGTCCCACCAAATACTAGCCAAATACAGCATTTAATCTATGAATCATTCACATCACATTACCCGCTTGTTAGCTTAAATGTTGATCTATTCCTGTGCTTCACTTGATAAATTTGAGTTCTTTTTGGGCAATGGTATACGCTTTTAGGTATTTCCGACCACAATTTTAATATCAGGATGCAGGCTAGTTTGATCTGGAAGACGTTTTAAAATGAAGGTGAAATTGTTTTTGTTTTTATCATAGGGAATTTAGAAAGCATTAAAATATATACTACCCACGAATTGAAGCAAAGCGAAAAAAAACTGAACATAAAAATTTCAACCTTAACTCCACTATGTAACGCACATATTACTCCTGAAATGTTATTAAGCATCGCGCATCTTCGCATGCCTACGATGCTTAATATTTCTGAAGTAATATGTGCATTACGTAGTTTAAGTTGAATTTGTTACGTTCAGTTTTTTCACTTCGCTTCGATTCACGTGTAATTTAAGTATGAGGTTTTTTAATTGCCTATGATATAATAACTTTTTCAGTAACACCTATATTTTAAAAACATGTTCCAAAACCAACTAACTTGGTATTAAAATTGTGATCGGAATTATGTTTTGTGGAGCCCCACTTAATTATTATTATTATTCAATTTTGAGTATTTGTCGTTATAGCGGCAACAGTTATACATCATTTGTAATCGCTATAACAATTTATGAGGTGATGGACAGACGGACAGACAGACGGACAGACAGATGGACAGACAGACAGACGGACGGACAGACAGACACACGAAAGATGGGTAGCTGAGCCTTAGTAGTCTCATTTCCACCCTTTGGGTATGGAACCCTAAAAACCGCACGTAGTTTTTCCATCTTCGAAGTTTCGTTCGTTTTTTAGCAATATTGTTTTTTTGGTCTCTTCAAATGTTCTTACGCGAAACTTACCTAGCTTCTTTGTGCTTGTTATTTCAATACTATATATATATTTGTTATTTCATTTCTAATACCTACTTATTTATGAAATAACAAATACATATTTATATATAGTATCCGTTTGTCATTAAATTTTTTTTTTTTCGAAGTTCGTGTTTTTGTTTGTTGTTTTTTTTTTGTTTGTTGATTTTATTATATTTGATTTTTAAATTATATTTTAATATTGGAAGACTGATTTTTTTAAATATTTTGTTTATTATTATAAAATAATTGTGCTTTTTAAATTATATTTTAAAATTGTAAGACTGATTTTTTATTATTATTTTTCTTTATTATGATTAAATAATTAATTTGCATACATTTATTTCTCTTTTATTTTTACATTTTACCCAGGGTCCAAACTATGCAAGCAGGTAGATTTCAGTCAAGTAATTCACCATGTAGGTAAAGAATCATATCGAGCTGCGTCCAGATAGACCACACGGGCTCGCGCGGCAGCCTTGCAACCCAGCTAGCTTAGCATGGCACTCCGTGACAAGACGTTGTCATGCGTTTGTCACGCTTACGTCTCTGTCTATAGTATTTAATGTGAAAAGGACAGCATACGTGAGATAATTGTCGCGGCACGCCGTGCTAAGCCCCCTGGATGCTCGGTCAGTGTGGACGTGTTCAGGGCTGTTCGGGCGCACGAATGCTCGCCCAAACGGCCGAGCGGGCGAGCCGTCATGCGCCCGAACGGCGCTCAGGGCGTGCACTGTCAGACGAGTCATAGCATCATCAGTCAGATGGCATGCGCGGCTGCCTCGCGAGGCAAATGCTCGGTTAGTGTGGACGTGCTCTTTGATGACGTTTTCAAAACTCGCGGTAGCGGAGCGGTTTCCGCGATTCGACCGCAACCTTGCAAGTATTGAAAAAAAATGTATGTGTATCGTCGCCCCTACTCCTCCTACTCCGCTCCTATGTTTGTAGTATCGCTTCAACACGCGTGTCAACCACGTTTTAAGCGCGGGTTTACCGCGAAAACACTCCGCTAAAGCGCGTTTTAAAAACGCTGTCTACTATAGCTCAAAAGTCCATTAAAATTAATCAATGTGAGAAGATTTCCTGTCCTATAAATTATTTGAGACTAATGCTAAGAACTCACGGAGCGGTTTTCAACGGCGCAAAAGGCTGCGGGCACGCAACCACGCGCGGGTGCGGTTAAAAACCGCTTCGTGAGTTCTCAGCCTTAGAGCCACAGCAGACGGCGTTTTCAAAACGCGCGGTAAGGGAGCGGCTTCTGCGATTTTAACGCAATTTGACCGCAGCTTTGGAACCTTAATACTGTTATACGTTTTATCGTAACTTACTCAGCTATTATGTAAATAATAACAACTTTAATAAAATTCATACATTTTATGGGGAAATATCAGGTTTATCAAACAAATAAATAAAATCTAAGGTCAATGTGCTCTTGGTGTAATTAATTTAGTCATACTTAATATTTAGTAATTACAGTCTTTATTACTAGTTTACGCAAAATCATTGTAAACAAAATAAATATTTTGTTAAGATTACGCATCATAACAACATATTTGTTCGCCGCCCCTCCTGCTTCCATTCCGCTCCTATATTTTATGTTTGTGTCGCAATGGCGCACTTCAAAACGTGCGTTGCCTGTGGTTCTACCGCGCCGAAAACACGCGGCTACCGCGCGCCGTGAGCTTTGGGCTGCGCGGTCGAATCGCGGAAAAAGCACCGCTACCGCGATTTTTGAAATCGCGGTCTGCTATGGCTTTAAGCGTGATCTTGGCTTTTTTTTTAATTTCAAGTCTTAATTCAAGTAAATTATGTCATGATTTGATGCTATATTAAACATTTTGCAAAGGGTATCATTTTGCCAAGCTTACTTAGTCAAATCTAAAGTAAGCGGAAAAGTGCTACATAAACAATATTATAAACCAGTCAGTTACACACACATTCACTTCATTGATTGCTATTAATACACACACGCACAAAAACGGCAGTGCAGCACGAAACACTTGACGCGAAACAGACATACATTTATTCATCTCTGTCACTCATTTTCTCCGTTCAACTTCGAATAGGGCAAAGTCCAAACTAGCAGACTTGACGTGCTCCCCAGTGTACCTATTTTGTAGGTTAAAAAAAATCTAAAAACATAACTAATTAACAACCTACGTAACTCATTATTCTAGAACTTCTAGAAGTCTAGAACAACGCAAGTATACGATAAATAACAATTTATTAGTCATTACAACTTTTATTTCGAGGAAATTGCCAAGGTACAGCGATAAAGAATAAATAGGGCAGTGCGTTGCAGGCCGTGTTGTAAGTACACAGGTTTATACATACAGGTGCCAACGTGGGTGCCAACGTTGTTACTAGGCAAGCTCGGCCTCAAATAATTAATAGCTAGGCTTACCTACTTGTGATTACCGTTTTACCTAAGTTATTATACTTTTACAGCAGGTAAGCGTACTTAACTGAAGAGACTTACTCATAAAGAATCTAATTCTAACGCTATATTTAGGTTTGTGTATTTTTTTACGTTATTATAACTATTTTAATTATTGTTGCTACCTGATGGCATATAGGGGGAGGCTGAGGGGGATTCTGTCTTAACGTTTCAGGTGTAGGTTTCAGAACCGCTGGATGCTTGTGCTTTGGGAATTGTTAAGAATCGGTTTACATCTAATGAACCGCGACAATGAATACGATATAGATACGTTAGTTGGTTAAGTGTGAACGGTGGAGTGTTTTTCTATACATTTGCCTGTTCTGGCGTTACGCGCCCGACAATACGCGACGGATCCTCTGTTAGATGTGATATCACATAGAGTCCTATGTTAGACCCCAGTTATGGCGCTCATAGACTTGTAGCTATAGCGTAGATGACTAAACAGAACTTTAAATTAAACTAATACCTATTCTAAAACGATAATTGAAATAAACTGACATGCAAACTCGTATAGGCATGATTGAAGTGAAAGAGGTTGGTTTGTGAGAATTACGAGAGTGGAAAAAAAGCGTTACATTACAGCCAATCCAGGTTGAACATTTTTTGGCATGTTTTAGGTACCTAGGCGTCTGAGTAAAGACGGCGATATTGTGCAAGCTAGAGATCGTAATTAATACCCTGAAAGTTACAGCGGCTTTTAATATGTCGGTGTAAGTGCCACCATTTTTGATCTTGGTGCGGATGATCTATAGTCTATGTTTTTTAATCTGCTGCGACACACCTCAAGCTTATAGTTTATCCAAGTAAAGTGTATTTACACTTAACAACACTTTGATGTTACTAGCGAGTTATAAATAATGTTTTAATAGTCATATAAAGCATATAATTAAACGGTAAGTCAAGGATTTGACTGAGTTTCTGAGCATTCGCTACCTAGAAAATGAAATGTAGGTAGGAGTCTATTAATATTATAAATGTCAATGTCTGTGCTGATAGGTGGATGTGAGGATGTTTGTTACTCTTCCACGCAAAAATCACCTGAACAGATTTTAATGAAACTAGTGTAGAGCACACTAAACTAGGTATGAGGCGACGGATAAACGTGGAAGAAGCGAAAGAAGTGTGTTTAGATTGTAGAAAGTTGAGGAAAGTGGTCTCCGTTTACCCCGATGGGGATGAGGCGTTACAGATGAATGTTTTTGAAATCTCTGGCACTAAGATCATCAAAAATAGTCTTACAAGATACCAATTAAACCAATCGATTATGGTCATTAGGCGGCAGTTAATAAAATAAAATATCTACAGAATATTGTTTCACACTTTGATGAAAAAGAAGAAACGTAATCTGCTCTATAAACTGAACAACTTTCCTCAAGAAACATAGGTGAAAGAATTACAAAATAAAATCAACATAGTGCCCAATCATTGAGACTTCATTACAGTTTCCGTAATAACTGTAAACAGAAGTCAAATTAAATGTTAGGTATTTGCATCTATTATGAAAACGCCCCGGTCGCGCTGGAGTTAATTAAGAGGCCTATGCTAAGGGTCTATGCTATGCTTAGCAGTTGACAGCTATAGGCTGAGAAGAAAAAGAAAAAGCCTTCGAGATACGAGCATATCTAAAGGAATATCCTACCTCTTTCCGACCAAACAAAAATTGAAGTGTCGACATTGCAATGCGTGGTCTTACCCGCCAAATGGCGTGGCAGACTGAAAGTTATTAAAGCCTTAAGACTTAAATAAAATATAGCAAATGAAGTGTTAGTTTATAAAAGCAAAATAATTTTAAAAATCATACGCAACAGCAACAGGAATTTCTTCCAAAGCAGTTCGGGATTTCTTATTCTGTGGCATAGAAGAGTCAGTGACGCTTGGCGACACGAGCCGGGGCGAACAAACTAGTATGTGAAGCATAGTTTGTTCATTCCGCTCGGGTCGTCTTACTATCACGTTTTGCTTCTTTTTAACCGACTTCGAGAAAGGAGGTTCTCTTTTCGATGCTTTTTAAAAGAGAATCGGAACACTTCGAAATTCCTTTTCAAAAATCTTCTAAATTCAGGATAACGGTTTTGTTCCAAAAAGTTCTGTTATGAAATTCCAATTTTAAAAGTCCGTTGTTGGAAATTCGACGTCTTTCTTTGGAAAACTACAGTTTATTCAAATCACTTCACTCAAGAAAAATGTATAAGAACTATAAAAGTAATGCTGCGCGCGCGCACGACCCGTTGCCACAGCTCACACTGCTTCAAAATGTAATAGTGTTTGCCCAAGTGTTTTCAGAAACAATTGTAAAGGAGTTTTCTACTATTACTTTTGTAATGTTGCAGCTAGAGTTATTATTGTGACATTTTTGTAAGTTACTTAGCCCCATCAAGAGTATCATAAACCGACAGGCATGTATGAGGCGACTGATGAGTGTGGATGAAGCGAAAGAGTTGTGTTTGGATCGTAGCAAGTGGAAGGAAGTGGTCTCTGCCTACCCCAATGGGAGAGAGGCGTGACGGATATGTATGTACTTAGCCCCATTAGGGAGGGCTCCATCTGGCGATTACCTTCATACAATTTACGGAAGAGGTGTCTTCTGCAGCATGAAAGTCGCATTTGATTCCTACTTGGGATAATTACATGTTTGCATTTTTAGGATTTACACCTGGAAGTTTCTTCAGGACGATGATTTTTGCTTTTGATTGGATACTTATGATACAAAATACTGTGTTAATTCGATCTTACTTTGTTACCAAAGTCCAATATAGTTACCTACTAATATTGGCCTATTCTCAAACCGATATCTATTTCTCCGTGTTGAGAGTGAATAAGCATGTCCTGCGCACCGTCAATGGCTGGTCTCAAACGTTCCTACATACACCTACTTTCAAAAGCCTTTAGCGATGGAAGAATTACATGGACATTCCATCTGCTAATCTATACGTATTGCCTGAATGTGTCTATTGGGGGATAAAATCTTATTTGGGGTTAAAATTATAGCTACTGATGAATGTAAATGGAGCGAAAGAAGTGTTTGGATCGTAGCAATTACAGGCTATAGTCTTCTTATCAGGTAGAAAGGTACTACTATACGTGCATTATTTGCGGCGCTCCCAACGTGCGTAGGAAGCGCAAGTTATCAGAATTAGGGGCGGAAATTCGAAGATTTATTTAAGGCCAAAACACACCGGATGCGTATGCGTAGACGTATGCGTTGTAATGTATGGAACTGTCACCGCTTGCGTAACTTAGACGTAGACGCAAGCAAGCGGTGACAGTTCCATACATTACAACTCAGGGGCACGCATACGCATCTGGTGTGTTTTGGCCTTAAATCAACTGAAAATACATTACTTAAATTTAAATATTTCCCAACGACCAGCATTCCAACAACACAAAGCACACAGAGAAACCTACATCGTCGATCGACGGTTATCGTCGAGTTGATAAACTTAACTGCAGGATAAGGCGCGTGAAATCGGCGCGCGCGCCTCGTAATTAGCGCGCGGAGTTCGCTCGGCAACGGAACTGCAGGGTGGGGGGGTAAAGAATTGAATGAAGAAGGCTGTAGATAAAGTAGCATTTTACTTTGACTTCAAAAGATTAACCGACTTTAGTGATGTCAAAACCAATCTTACAAGTTTTTTTTTTCATTTTCGTTATTTCTTTGCCCTTGCGCCAAAGCATGTCATGCTTCTCATCAAAGATAAATTTATTCTTCATACTTTATCAAGCACCTTTCAGATTTAAGATCAAGCTCTCGCGACGCGTTTTGTTTCGAAGGATTCACGCAGGACTAGTACCTAGGTATCTTTTTTTTCATAGACTATAACTTAAAAGTAGTTATTATTTAAAGAAGTAAAACTTTAGTTCGATCATCTTAGAACTGTATATTTTGTTTTCTTTTTGTAATGTAAGTAATGCTTCACGATATTCAGATATTCACACATGTTTGTAAGCTTAGCGCCTTACTAAAACGAAAAGCAATTATTACATTGAACTTACAAAACTTTGCGCAAGTTTTCCTATCAGGCGTTTTTGTTTTATTGCATTGCATGCATTATAATTGATTTATGAGCAATTAAAACTTTGATTTACAGCGTTGTCTTTGTGTGTGTGTTTTGTATGTCTGTTCATTATTTTAAATAGTTTTACGAGAGTGTTTTCTAAAAATATACTTAGTTATGGGATAGTTAGGTTTTAAACTAGTACTAAATAGTAATAATTTCCTCTTTTGACAATGAGTAATTACAACATGACACAAAGGCTTGTTAAGTTGCTGTGAATAAAATCAAAGAAATGTATTAGTATGTATAAAATCTGGTATTACAGCCTAGGAGCTCTAATAAAATATTTTTTTTCGTAAAAATATATACTTACCTACCTACCTAGGTACAAGTAGTTGTATTTTGTGAATAAAAACGGAGGAGGAGGAGGAATAAGATATTTAAAGTGTTTAGTAGATAAATACTTTCCTTATTTTTAGTAAAAGTAAAAAGTCATTATAAGTTTTTTAATTTTAGATCGAAGAATATGCGAGTAGAGTCACAATGGTTTATTTTATATTTATGATTGCATAGAATAGTAAATGTGAGAATTTTTGTACACAATAGATATACACATATTACTTAGATAGGTACTTAGGCCGAGCACTTAAAGGCTTAAGTGTTTTAAATTCTAAATTATTTCATATTCGTTAAAAGTGTTAACATGTTGACTGCGGACATTAACGAAAAATTAAAAATGCAACTCGTTAAATATTGTTGGTGGGTTTGAGTTAAGTATTTAAAGTTCTAAATTACTTACTTTAATATATATATTTTTAAATTATTTGCAAAAAGTTTTAACATGTTGACTGAAGACAATATCAACGAATATTCGAAAATTTAAAAAAAAGAAATACAGAAAAAATATTTCCCATATATTAGGTATTTATTATTATTTTATTTCTCAAATATTTACAGTAACGACACAGAACAAGATAGGTATTTAACTTATAATAAGAAGATTTTGATTCGATTGATTGAACGTGAAGTCGTAGGTAGGTGTTATGTGCATTTAGTATTCAATCGTCATATTTTATTACTAAGAACGGACTGTGATCGGAAATGAGGTCTTTGTCCACAATGGAATCTAGCAACTTTTTATTATTGTACATAGGTATAAACACAATATAGGTAACTAAATAAGTGTAAAACATGAAGATATAGTATTAAACTAGCAGACTTGTGCAAAGGCGGTATTGGCGGCATTACGACTAAGGGCCCCCTTTTCACCATTTTACAGATATTTATCTGACAGATATTTTATATCTGTCTCTGTCTAAAACGACATATTTTTGAAATAGACATACATAGGTTAACTGTCAGTTAAATTTTATCTATAGGTGATAAAACGGGCACTAAGAGTTATATCCAGAATACATAGTTACCTACTTAGTTAATAGGAAAGTCAAGAAAGACTGCATAGAAGTGCAATAAATTTAATACATTATGAAACATATAAATTAACATATTTTATTAAGTTGTTTATTTGCTAGGAATGCAGAATGTTAATAAAATAAACTAGGTACGTAATATTGTATACTAGACAAAGAAATTATTGATAGTTTATTGAGTAAATATGATAATCGCGTATTGATAACTTCAGGTCAACCAACAGGGTAGAAACTGACCACGCTTATCTCAATAGTTCTACACAAACGGGAATACCGGATAACACGACCTAACGTACAAAAATACCGCTTCTCTTTCCCTCTTGTGAATCCACATAGTGCAGCATAGTGATAAATGTTTTCCGTCCTTGTCGGGCAACAGCGAAACACGATGTAGAAGTCAGTAGGTAAACGATGTTGGTCGGCGCTGTATTGTGTGTTACTCTGCCAAGTTTGTGCGGCCCGATTTAGCTCAATATTTTTGTGCGGCGATAGTTTATACATAAAAAATAAAGGTGTAATAGTGTATGGAGGTTTTTAGTGCTTTTTAGTGCGTGTAAGTGCAAAATGGGCTGGTTAGATGCTCCGTGGCGCGCTTACACTGCATTTTTTAGATTCCGATAGAGTTGGAAAGTTGCAACGAACGAGTGTTTATTTTTGTTGAGCCGAGATTTATTTTAAAAAAGTGCCTTTTTGTGTGACAATGAAAAGGAATTGGACGATTTACGTCGATGTGAGTATATTTTTATATGATAATATTGATAATAAAGTATGGACTTAAGTTTTAAAAATGTAGAGACGGTCTCAGAAGGGCCGAAATGTTAAACATTTATTCATTTTATTACTTTTTATTGCTCTCCTTTTTTCATTTCACTTCTTAATGTTTACACAGCATGCTATTATGATGAATATACCTTTGCTGACGAGAACAAAGACATATTTATGCATATTCAACAAATACCTACTTCTCTACACTTAGTACCTAAGTACATGTTTTTAATTAAAAATATAGGACAAAACACGTAAAACAACACTCTAGATAAGCAATAATTAAATACTTACTTACATAATACATTCATTCTCTATTTACGAACATAAATACAAAAGGAGACTATTATAGTAGGTAAGTAAGTATAATCTTTATCAAACACGACGGAATGGGAGCAAATCATTATTAAACAAATATTTGAAGGGCATATGCGTGGAAAAATCAACTTAGAAAATTAATTTCGTGAATAACGTAAAGTGGTTACGCACTACATCCCAATTCTTAGCCGATTCGAGATATTTAGTATAAATCCGACTTTCTATACCTACTAAATATCTCGGATCGGATAGAAATCTAATGTACCTACCTAACTAGTGCGTAACCACTAGATGCACTAGCGTTGAGATAATTGACGAACCTACCTACCGTTTTTCGCGTTATTCATAACAAGCACTACCAAAAGTGAGCATGACGGAAAACACAAGATATAATCTATAAGAGCGTCATAGCATCTGCAGTCGAAAATGCTACAATTTAGAACCGCCCAACAAACAGATTAAAATGTTGAATATTTCTATCCAGCTCAGGAACAACCATATACTTCTCAAAGTAAGAAGACGAAGGAAGAAGAAAATAAGAAGAAGGATCATCATTATCATATTTAAGAACGTCTTCGCCATTCTACTCTATTCTCTGTAGTCTGTTTTGAGCATTTCGGAACATAATGTTTCTCAAAAAGTTAGATACCTACTCAAAATGTTGAATTCTCAAAATGTTGAATCGTTGAACTCTTGGTACTTAAAGTTGTTATAAATCAGAACTGTTTCTCGGCGCATAGTCGCACACTAGCGAAATGTCCCTCGCAGAAAGTCACACTCGCATTACGTCTTATATTATTATGAACTCGTCTAAAACTTAAAATGTACCTACTAGGAGACTATGATTTCATGAGAGATTGTTATACTTTTTACTGAATTTCCTATGTCACAAATTTTAGAACTAAGTACTTACATTTTTCAGCGTGATCAACTAACAAATAAAAACAATGGAGGTTTCGGTTTCACATAATTTATTCTGAAAATAATGCGGAACAAATTCCAGTTCTGTTACCATTCCATAGCACAAATAAAAACAACTTTAAAAAAATGCAAGCGAAACAACAATGGAAGCACTAAAGACACGGCAACCTGTTGATTGCCGTTTCTTTAGTGCTTTCATTGTTGTATGTAGTACAAAGCATTATGGCTAGAATTTTGAGGTTAGATAATTTATTGTAAGATGATAGTACATAGATACAGAAAAGAGAAGTTATACAAAAGGTACAGCATATTTCTAAGAGAAATTTCTTCCTGTAGACCCCACAGAGAGAGAAGTGATAGCATGAAGGCAGGATAGTCACTTAACCTTTAATAAACAATAAATATATAAATATAAGCCTACACATATCTATATATTCGATAAATACACACACACATAATTGTTGAGCAGGCGTCATACAGGGGTGACAAGTCGCCCCGAATTGGAGAAGCTTCAAATCTACACCTACCTAGCTTTATAACTTCTACCTATGAATGAGCAAGATATTTTTGTATTATCTACTAGGAACACTTACATTAGGGTGATATTACAGTCATAAAGTTCCTGGATCTTTGAGTCAGTGATACTGCATAATGAAATGTCTATTTAGAGGTGAATCGAAAAAAAATCTTTCCACGGATCACCCAGGTGGCCAGCAGGACGGTGGTAGAAAAGGGCTCGTCAATATGGTACCATTGGTCGTACATCGTGGTCTGGATACGAGTATCAGTCAGCGTCTCTTTTGGGAGTTCTATACTCTTCTCCGCAGTCGTTAGTCTCAGTGAGGAGAAGCAGCTAGAACAACAGATTAATGTTCAATAGGCGGATCAACACAGAGCGTTAAATGAAGGTTCGCTGATCAATTTCGGTGGTACATTTCGTTTAAGATTGTTAGTATATCTATACAATAATATATATACTTATAAACTAAACATATGTAAGTAAAAGTGTGCTTTTCCACCAGGAATGTGCTATGCTATGTTGCTACGGATGAGTTTGAAATCCACCAATCATAATCATTGTAGCACATAGCATAGCACCGGTGAAAACGGATTCAGCTAAGCTATGTTTTATATGAAAGGATGCGTGCTAAAAATGTGTGCTATGGATGCGTGCCGCTTCCCTACTATCAATTCGTAGCATAGCTCGAGATGCGCATCTTCATAGCGCATCTTCCTCGCCCAGCTACATAGCTAAGCATTGGTGGAAAGAGTCACATAGTTTCATAGCGCAGCTTCGTAGCATAGCTACATAGCACATCCCTGGTGGAAAGGCACCCTAAACTTAGGTACTTACGAAAAATCATCCCCCATATAAGGAACAGTTTTGAAGAGCTCGCGTGCGTAGCAAACATTTGAGGTGAGGATAAAAATTAAGTAGATGCAATGCCACATGAACTGCTCTAGCAACGATGTAGACTAAAGCCCAAGTTAAATGCTAAAACGAAACAAATAGGCCACGTTAAATATTTATACTTAATATGTATTATAAATGTCAATGTTTGTGCCGATGATGGATGGATGGATGTTTGTTACTTCATCACGTATTATATTGTAGTTTATGTATCAGAATAACACAAAGGCGTTACACATAGGAGTTTTAAAGGCAACATTAAGCTGTGTTAGCAAAACGTGAGAATGGCACTTACCATATCCCTTCCTTATAAGTGTTCCCATTAATAGTGAGGTCAGCACAGAAGCTCATCTGCGGCTTGTTTGTGTAATACTGATTATTATTGAATTGATTTGCTGGCTCCACTTTGAATAGCTGTCAAAAATTATTTATTATTATTTATCCATTTAGTTTACAAACATCCATAAATGTCTTAGTCGAAGTTGGAAGAGGCTACACAGAAGCAACTGTCATAGCATCGTGAGTGTATCGACGTTTTACTCGCAAAATTGTTGCTGTAACGCGTTTGCATGGCGCCTGAATCATAGTTACGTGACATTTAGTGACTTACAAGCGGGGTACTCACGTTGGCGAGCTGCTCGTTGGGCAGCATCTCGTTCAGCACCATCAGCGCGTGTTCAAAGTGGTTTCTAATAAGCAAAACAAACAATGTTAACACACTGAATTTAGCTTTCCTAGTAATATTAGTTATTTGAAGGGATTTTATAGCTATAACCAAGTACCTACGAATCTCTACTTGGTCTTCATAACTTATTCCAAAGGATCTTTAATAGACAATGCGTGCGTTGAGTATATATAGTACACTAACCGCCAGCCAACTTGGATTTCATCCAAAATGGGCGCGCGACGTTGTCGCTGCCGTCCGACGACGACGGCTCGCTTTTGGCTGCGTCCTGCTTCTTATCTATATCCATAGTCTGGAACAGTATTATCGTTCTTATATTTGGAGGGAAGAAAGTGGCTATTAGGCCTGCTACACATTATTGACTAGATCATCGGTTAGCATCACATTATCACATGGACCTGCTTCATCAACGATCGTCCACAAACCTGTATCGACTGCAGATTATGGTTGTTAATGCTTTGATTCTGGTTTTGGTTCTGATTTTTGAGTGATTTTCCCAACGCGAAATTTTGAGTGGCGTGCCTGAAAATTAGTGATGGGCCGAGTACCAGTTTTACCGAGTAACCGAGTACCGAGTATTACTCGGTTTAAAGTTTACCGAGCCGAGTACTCGGCCGAGTTACTCGGTGTACTTGAAGTAGGTAGAATTGCATGCGAATAAGTTTGGGAGCGAGTGGTGTTAATGGTGTTAAGACCCTCCCTCCGCACCCCGCTAATTATTCGTAATAAAAACAATAATCCGCAGGCATTAATTGGCAAAAAAAATATTTAAAACACTGTTTATGAAACATTTCTCGTAAATAATTACGATATTAGCAGCTTATTACATTGCTCCAGCTGGGCGAAGGCCTCAATGAAGGAATTAGACTATGATTTACCAAGCAGACCAAGTGCTCCCAAGGTAGATTTATTTGCACCGAGTACTCGGCATTTTAACCGAGTTATTCGGCCGATTACGAGTAGTGAAAAAAGTGCCGAGTATGCCGAGTACCGAGTATTAACCGAGTACTCGGCCCACCTCTACTGAAAATCATAGTTTTAATTGAAGCAACTTCTTCTTTATCAGCCCATACATGTCCCCACCGAGGGGCACGAGCCTACTCTCATACAGAGAGTGATTAGGCCGTAATCCACCACGCTGGCCAAGTGCGGGTTGGCGGATTTCACATACACATCGAAGCAACTTATTAACAAAAAATTGTTTTGGATAGTTCAGAAGGCCATCTCCTTAGGGCAATAGAAATAATTTTGCTGAGTAATCGAATTAATTAAGAAAAAGACAATAAATGACTCATTTTCTCATTTTGGTGACCTGTCCTAACTCCTTTTTTGAAACTTCTCAAGCTTGCCATATAAGCATACTATTTATTATTAGGTATGTTAAATGACTTTCTTAATTTCTTAATTTTGTTGACAAATGTGTAAGGTATCATAAACAATGCTTTATGTTTAATTAACTACTCTACACGAAGTTTGATAGGCTTAAATAAAAGTGTCCGGCGAGCTCAAGTCATTTCGGTAGCGATTTTGTTTTTTGTCATAGTACATTCCACAGTGAACATACATTTTGGCAGTAACAAAGAAGTAGATGCCCCCTAGCTAATAAAACCTTCAAATAATTTTTAAGCACCCTAAAATTTTACTAAAACTGCACCTGTGACCTTGGCCATCAAAGGTTGAATAGCGGTTAAGATCCTTTCGCTATTGGCTGCTCATCATGACACCCTCATTTAGCCATTAACGCAGAAAACGCTACAGAAAACCTAGAGTTTTTTTTAAATCTCAACGGGGCGTCACCCGGCTACTCCAAAACGTAAATAAAGGGGGGAGGGTCTGTCCACTGGTCATAAACACTTTATTGAGAAATCAAGATGTCTTTAGCGTTACCAATTCATGCGTTGGTGTCAGCAATCCATCGTATTTAAGATTTGTGGCGCACCACAACGAAAAATAATAATAAAACATAGTAATAAGTAAAACTTTTTAAAATACTCACAAAAGCGAATATTGCAATGATGATAGCACCTGTCTTATGATCTATAGAAAAGTGGCATTGTACTACAGAAGGTAAAAATTTAAGAAACCCATTGTTACACAATAAACAAAACAATAATGCTACCAAAAAATCCAAAATTAAGTGAATAAAATATATAAAAATAAAATACATAAAAAACACAACTAGAACTAAATCGTTTTACAAAACAAATGAATGAAAATAAGAACCTATTATGACATGTGTCTTATGACAGAAAAAAATTTAAAACACAATGAGGAAGGATCATAGAAGCTTTTTCGGAACATATTTAAAATGTCAATTACTATGAAGGTAACATATCTGTACTTATAAAATATCATTGGATAAGTAGGTATTTACCTTTTACTGTTTACATTTTTCCTGTTTCACAAGTAGGCATATTACGAGTAATCTTCCTAGAATAGTTCGTCATCAAAAGATCTCAGATAACTTACTTACTCGAGGCTTAACGTTACATTTGTTTATCAACATGTCAAGACTGCAGTTTCTACGGAAAAGTTCATAGTAGGTACCGTGAAACTTTACAACTTTGCCCTTCAACGTAACATTGCCCAAAATCCAATTCGTAAGCAATTCTTTGACTGTACAAAAAAGTTGCAATTTTGTGGCAACTTTCTGTGCCTTACTGCAAAATAGACTTCTTATGTGACATCCCTGTGACTCGCCTATGTTGTTAAATTGGCTAGGTAAATAGTTATAGCTTGTTGAGTCAGGAGCGTTTTTTCGCGGGCAAATTTTTCGGCTTTTTTGGTGGCGGATTGTGTAGAAATGGGGAGCCACAGGAAGATTTTATTTACTGTCTCTAATAGAATACATATTAAAGAGTAGTTCAAAGTTGGTTTTATTGATAAATGGTATATTATTCAAAAGTTATGATGATGGGCAAAGTAACCCAGTAATGTTTCAACCTACGTCTGCCAACTTTGCCCTCGTTCAAAAAAAGCTTAGGGCTGTCACCTGTATGTTGTTAATATATTTTAACACTATTTTTTGCTTTTATATATCTGTATTTATTGTATTTACAAGTCGTTTTTTTTTAAATTATAGGTATTTTTATTTTAACAGGTGATTGCACTCATTATAATAAACAATTTAGTTTTGGTCTTGACATAGTAACTGTGAATCAGCTGTTTCATTTTGTATCAGAATGCAAAATTTTTGTTTAATCTTTTGGTTTGGTTTGAAAATTTGAACATGCGATGTTATTTATAGGCACTTTGTGACTTTTTTTTCCTTGATACATTTTGTCAGAAGTGCCAACCCTAAGCTCTTTTAAATCTTTGCGTGCGCTTTGTATGGGAAAGTGAAAAAATGTTAGGGTTACTTTGCCCAGTCATATTATTCTAAAACTATTGATGATATCGTTTCCTTCTCTGAAGTAACCGATAGTATTGCCTTTGGCCCTCTTATGATTCCAATTTAATTAATATACGGTTAGGTTTAGCATCAAAAATTGACGTGGGCAAAGTTGTCAAAAAGTGCGGATAACTTTGCCCGCCCTTAAAATAGACCAAAAATGAGGTTTAATACTAAAATATGATAAGTTTAAGCCCATAATCATGTGCCAAATATCTTAAAGTTACTGTAGAAATAAAAAAAAATATAGGTTTCCATATAAAAAAAATTGAAAACTTGCAATTTTATGAAAAAAACGGGCAAAGTTGTAAAGTTTTACGGTACTAAGGCGCTGTCTCCACGAGCAAGAGAATCGCAGCGATATTATCATCGTGCCAAGTTTTTTATACGTCGCATCGCGGCGACAATCGCTTTGTGGAGACGGCTCTACGTAGGTATAGTGCATAGTAATATTATGTGGCCAGACAGTCAGCATCATAAGTCGATGAACATATTCAGATTTTCAAAAGTAATATACACCATTATTAGATAGAAAACCTTACTTATTTTCCTTATTTTGAACTTTACGGGATGTCCATTAACTCTGGAGTATTTTTTGCTAAGCGATTTTTGTCTAATAATGGTGTATTTACTTTTGAAAATATGAATGTGTTATTCGACTTATAACGCAGACCGTACGACGATAATATCGCCGCGATTGTCTCGTTCATGGAGGCAGTGCCTTAGGTGTAGCTTTGTTTACAACTTCATCATACTGTGAGAATTGAATAGTTCTTTAGTACGTGATTAACCTGCAAAAAGAATAATCCATGAAAAAATATGGTATTGTTTTTAAAATGGCAACTAGGTACCATTGTGGATTCTGCTGTCACAGATTCATAGTACAGATTTCATTATACGTAGCGGCAAAAATCTACCAAATAGCTACCTAATAAGGTATCTACACACCAAAGCCGCCGGCTTTTTGACAGCTGCCATTCGTATGACGTAAAGCCGCCGGTCTAGTCTGGCGGCAAGCGGCATGCCGGCGGCTTTGGTGTGTAGATAGCATTATACTATCTGTTTACTATGTAAATTCTGCCTTAGCTTAGTCTTCTTGTAAATACCCAAAATTATCTCTTCCTTTTCGTAACGTTTTCCAAGAAAAGAACATTGATTCACGGATGAGTAGGCAGGCACAAATTAACTTCAGCCGATGTGTAATAAAATAACAGGCATCTTTTTAATTATTTTTCCTAAGGAAAACAATTAAGTTTAGTCTACCTAAATATAATTAAAATAGTCTAGAACAACTAGGTATTGAAGTATCTAGTCAACTGGTTCCCATAGTAAAAGTTGTTTGTTATCACGAGTATAACACGTCGGAAATATCTGCGGATCTATCTGATATCTGCTTCCCCTGTTTTCGCCTATCCAGTACCGTGACGAGTACGTACGAGTTGCATGACGTCATCAAGCCAGGTCCGCAGATATTTCCGACGTGTTATTACATGCATATCCTTTTGGTTCACTAATTACAAGTCAGCCTGTGGGCATAGTGCCTACCTATCTCATCTTATAGGTGAGACAACTAACGTTCTCTGAGCATTATTGTAGCGAATGACCAAGAGTCAAGAACGGAGGATGCTATCAGTTATCTCTAATGATACAGTTCCTGTTGTCCGTCTGTATGGAAACTTTGTATGACTGTCATAAGACGTCTTGTTTTAAGAATTATTTCTTAAGATAAGAAAAGAAAATGCTCAATTTGTAATTTATTTAGGTACTCCTAATAATCGTAATAGCTATTACTCCACCGACAAGAGCCTGCTGATGATGAATAATCGTATCAGGTCAAGAAGTCATAGAATTAGCAGAAGATAGGCTAAAAGTCTATCTACACAGATCCGGGCCGTGTTCGGGACTTGTCAGGGAAAAAATATCATTCCATACATTTTCTATGGATTCGTTCACACACGTTGTCTTGACGACGTATTGTTTTCCCTCCTGACGGGCCACGGTCCGGACACGTCCCGGGCACGGCCCGGATCTTTGTAAATAGACCTTAATTGGCGGATGTTCCACCAACAAGATGTAATTCTTAAATTGATGATGATGGTGAAATTTTAAATTAGGTACTTTCGTTGCAAACCATTATAATTATTTTAGTCTTTGTTTAACAAACTAATTTTAATACAGAATACCTAAATACCTTAATTATTGGTACCTTGAATACCAAAGTAAGTAAATGACATTAATTTTCCTCATACACCGATTCAATGAATTAAAACAAAACGTAAAAAAACAACTTTAAAAACGAAGTTATTCGATTCCTCTATCTAGGACACAATCATGACACATAATTATGACACAATGGTGTGTAAATCTAAAAATAGCTCGCGTTTTGTGACCCATCCTTGCGGCCACAGATGGATAAACTAACTATTATAATGTAAACATGTTTAGTTGGGCCACAGTTATAAGTACCTATGTAATATGTTTATACTTACATACAATAACCTATAACAATAACTAGACCTTTATTTAAAAAAAATCCCGACTGCGTTTAAAAAATACATATTTTTTTTATGTACCCTATCCAGATACGAACCTAACGACACCTCTCAAGCTTAACCATCAAGCCGATTAGGATGTAGGGCGTGTAAATGAATTATACATACAAACATACTTACATACACGCTCTCGAAAAACATAACCCTTCTTCTGGCGCAGTCGGGTAATTTTTTAAAACTGTGGTGTTTCTAGAACTGCTACCTGCGAATCTAGCTATAGCTCTAAAAATTGGATAGTAGTAGGTATGAAATTAAGATAATCTGAGTTTGTTTTTATTCGAATTAAAAGCGAAACTGCTGAACTGATTATGATGAAGTTTGCAAAGGTTAGACAGTTGAAATCTCCATCGCAGCTATTTATTTTATAAATCGTGCCGTCTTCACGTTTAAATATCAGTCTCTTTTCACTTTATCGTTATTCGTGCCGAGTAAACCGAGTATCAGATAATTTTACATAAGTTATGATTCTATGATTATGATTTAGGTACCAATAGGTAAAGTACCTACTGGATTTGGGCTATTTTTTCAAAATCTACCAATAGAAAATCGTATCGGACCACAAGTGGGAACGCGGTGATAGGTAAAGGTATAATTGATTGTTAGCAATTGATATTAAGACTATTAAATAGACTTTGGAAAGGATAAACGGTAGGTACATAGATAAATACATGTTTGTATTGTTTCCCATCGGGTTATGCGAAGACCACTTCCCTTAACTTGCTAAGAATCAAAGTGATCCAAAAACACTACGGTACCTATGTAAGATAATACATTAATATAATAAAAGTTTAATAAAAAATAACTATTCAACAATGGACATAAAAGTATCGCAAACTCCATTAAAAACAAATGAATCAACTAAAGATGCCATCTCAACGAATATTGAATCAAATCATTGCGCGGGCGCTTGTTAGATCATAACGCATTCAATTTGTTTAAACTCTGACCGCGACACTCCACACGAGGCAGTTAACTGACTGCAACTTAATTGTTGTGTTAGATAGGGCGACATGTGTTAAGCATTAACTTTGTTAGGCCGTTTTCGAACTAGCGTTTTATACGCGCGTTTTAGTTTGTTTTTTAAACGCATGTACGCTACGCGCGTCTTTTGTTCGTACGGGCGTTGACGTGCGTCACGGATACAGGATCTATTGGCACTTGAGTGACATTTTCAGGAGGGCGTGGGTGGTGAACTTGTGGTGAATAAAACATAATTAAAATTTACAAGACGATATCGTTGGGTCCGATTTTCGCCACGTGCTAAGAGATCCTTGTAGCACTATTGATACTGTCACGACACTACTGTT
The DNA here is from genome assembly GCA_947563765.1 of Anarsia innoxiella. Lineage (NCBI taxonomy): Eukaryota > Metazoa > Arthropoda > Insecta > Lepidoptera > Gelechiidae > Anarsia > Anarsia innoxiella. The sequence goes on from OX387401.1 coordinate 681,382, forward strand.
TCGAGCGAATATGCCCTTAAACGCGCGTCTGGTTGTTTGAAGCGCGTATGTAGCTTGCGTGTACGCACGTGTTCTGAAAACGACCGTATAAGCGCGTTTAAAACGCTAGTTTGAAAACGTTCAATTAGAAAACTTTTGCAATGTCTGAACTTGATGTTGTTAACAGCTAATCTAAAGTTAACATTCTTTATTGCATTAGATTACAGGATAACGTAGACAAGTTTTGCTTTAGTTTGGTCTTATATTTGTTAAAGAGTCAACGTTTGTATAAAGTACCTAGTTTATGTGATAAAATAACAGGATATAAAGTCATTGTTAACTTAGTATGAATAGGGCGTGAGTTAGGTATTTAGTAATTTGGCCACAGACTCGTCACGTCACGGTGTGATAAATAATTATTGTTCGCGAATATTTTAAACAATGCAGCTAAATACATGTTACATACAATAATAAATACTTAAAAAATAAGGTAGTTTAAAAAATTAAAACACGCTTTAGCTCGGACTACACATGCTCATGCTTTCATGTTTGAAAGTACCAATATTATTGTATTGTCATCAGAACTCAGAGCGTGTGCAAAATTTCATCCTATTCGAAGACCGGGAAGTGGGTCAAATAAAGATTCCAAGATTTGTTTACATACATAGTTAGTTAGTTACAAGTGAAGCTAATATAAATCATGTAAAAAGGGTTTCAACAACATGCCTACTAAATCTGAAATAATTGCCAGTCATAATTAGGTATTAAGAGGTCGCGATACATATCTGCCACGCCTCTTTCCCATCGGAGTAGGCAGAGACCAGGGTCCCAAGTCAGCTAATTTAAAGTGGTAGCCTCAGTTGTGTGTCGGCAGCGTGGCAATGGCAAGTATTGACACATTTGGTCGCAATCAGACACAAAAATTAATAGATTTGGGCCCCAGTTCCCTCCACTTGCTACGATCCAAACACTCTTCCTACCCTTCATCCACATTCATCATTCGCCTCAATATACGAATTATATCTATATTTTTCTAATTTTAATCACGGTATCTCCTTATTAAAACTAAGCATAGCAACGGCTTCTTACTATAACTACTAAAGTATTGCGGTCAAGGGCAAACGTTGATTAATTTCCCATCTACCGTTGCTTGCAATTACAGATACAAACGTACAGTGACCGGGGGTCATTGAACTTTTGAGGTTTTTGTTAGATTTTTTTTTAATTTTGACTCTCGCTCGATCATAAGTGACTGGAGATTACGAGGTTCATTTGGACATTAATTTGAATCGTTAAAAAAACGGCTTAATTAGGTACCTGCCAATAATATCTCCGGCAATACATTGCAAATACTGTTTTAAGTATAAAAAAGGTATAAATAACATAATCATAGCAAGATTGGCAAAACGTAAGCATTGAAGTAGCAACTGGCTACCTTAAGCTATCACACACCAAACCCGCCGCCGGCATGCCGACGGGCTAGTCCGGCGGCTTTACGTCATACGAATGGCAGCTGTCAAAAAAGTCGGCGGCTTTGGTGTGTAGATAGCTACCAATAGCAAGAGTAGCTAGACGAAAGCATTGAAGTAGCAACTGGCTACCTTTTCGCTTATTAGTAGTATCATCCAGACAACTGCAGGTTAAAACGATCAGTAACAAAACTTATAATTTTGTAAGTAACAAAAAAGAAGGTTTTCTTGCTTTTTGGCGCTTTTACCTACCAAGGGTAGATATTATACAAACCTCGCGCTTGTTTATACGCCGTCTTTAGGTCATGTTTAACTTAAATGTTTATTTTGCGTTATTGTTTGCTTAAACACCCGCCTACTAAGGTGTACAGTACCTAACTACTTTTGGCAGGTAATCGTACTTCAAGCCAATGCTGTTTTAATTTCTATGGATTTATCACGCCATACTACTTTTGCTCTCTGCATGAGAGTAAGCTCATGCCCCTCGGTGGGAACATATATGGGCTGATAACGACTACTTTTGCTGCGTATTCACTGAGCTGGTGAGGCAAGCGTTTGGCCAATTAAAAGAGGTCCCTAAAAACTAGTCAACTCAATAGGATAGCGAGATCTTACCTGAGTTGTCAAACATTTTGCCTCTATGCTGTTCGCATGAATACGAGGCCTTGGGAAACCGTACGTCAAAAGGCGGGTTCACACAGAGCGAACAGCCTCGCGAGTCAGATGTTTGGCCGCTCAGGAAAGACCTCGCTATCCTATTGAGTTGGGTAGTTGCAAGGGTCCTCTTTTAATTGGCCAAACGGTTGCCTCGCGAGGCTCCTCGCTCTGTGTGGACCCGCCTAATCTAAGGTCTCCAGTTTATACCTAGCTACTTATCGTGTTAACAGAATAAAAAACTGACCAGACATAAAACAACGAACAGGGTGGGTCGCTAATAAACCACGGAGGTAAACAACATTGTTTCCATTGGCCCCCTACTGCGTTGTTGTTAAGGGAATTTATTTGTTTGGACTGTTTGGTTCGGTACTTGCGTCACGTTACGCCTTGATCCTAAAAGTGAGGTGGCACTTACGAGTAGCTTGGTAACACAACAGAAAAACAAAAAAACAGTTAATTCTTCAAGATTATTGATCAATGTAAGAAGTGTAGTGATCTTTGCGATTAATTCACTCAATCGATTTGATTTGAAAACGTCGAATTGAAATTCAAAATAAAAAAGTTTAAAAAAAAAAAAAAAAAAGTTTTCATTTAGGACAGATTTTTCATCGATTTTGTTTTCACGATGGCGGAACAACATGGGATAAAAGAATTCCGAATTATTTACCTATATTAAAATATTTAGGAACAGATACGCCTATATAAACTAGCCTAGGTCTTATCTCACCAAATGTCCGACGGGGCATAGACAGGCTTTACTCTTCTTGTTCTCCAGTTTTGCTACGCGCTAGAATTTGCCATAAGATACCTATTTTAGTGAAGCTTAGTTTACTATGTTATGATACTGAAGTTATAACAGAGATTGTGTAGAAAACGCTCCAAGAGCTCGTAAACCTTGGCTATATTTACTTAAACAGATAAGAACGAGACTTAAGGATTTCCTACATTTTATTTGAGAAAATTTCGTAAATATGTCATGTAGTGTCAATATAGCATGTCAATAAGCATACAAACTATTTATAACTAGTTTACTAAGTATCTACACGTGTTGCTTCATAATTTGACATGTTATTTGATGTTATTTTTCAGTTACAATTGTGTAAGACGTATGCTATCTACACACCAAAGCCGCCGGCATGGCGCCGCGCTAGGCCGGCGGCTTTACGTCATACGAATGACAGCTGTCAAAAAAGCCGGCGGCTTTGGGGTGTTGATACGTTGGCACAAGCTATTTTTAAAAATAGTCTCAGTTGTGTGACTATTGATTGTCATTTGGAATTTTTTGACACATTTGGTATTCTGCTAAATAATTCCTGCCTTCATGCTATCACTTCTCTCTCTGTGGGATCTGCAGGAAGAAATTTCTTTTAGAAATATGCTGTACCTTTTGTATAACTTCTCTTTTTTTCTGTCTCTATGTACTATCATCTTACAATAAACTGTTAAATAAATAAATAAATAATGGCTTGTACTGCATATCCTTTTCAATCACTCTACTTATCGCTATTTCACTAATTAAAAGTCACCCTAGTACCTATAGCGATCGATCGAAATCTTTATTTACGCAGTTGGACCGAATCAATCAATTTACTATAGGTATGTACTCGTAGTTTTCCCGTGACGTAGAGCGTACCTAAGTATATTTTAACTATGTATATAACCTAAAGTAGTAATGTTTTAGTTTTAAGTTTTATTTGTATTTCTTTGTGTGCAATAAAGTATTTCTATCTATCTATCTAAAGTAGAAGTTACTGCGTAATAAAATAAACTATATTTATACAAAACTACCTGCATAAATAGAATATATACTTACCTACATATAAAGATATAAATAGCACATTGATGCGGGTACAAAATACCTATACAATGTACCTTCATCCTAGAGTAAAGGTTAATAAAGATGAGTCGTATTCTAGAAACAAGTACTACTCGGTAAATTGAGCAAAACTAACTGTTTACATAATATTCAGTATTAAGTGGCAATAAGAAAAATCTTGTTCATATTTAAGAGCGTCGCTCTTGTCGGTAGTCTTCACCGCTCTGCACTATTCTCCGCCATCCATTTGAGCACCTGATACGACACACAGGTACCTATTCCGTCTTTTATTTGATCGCTTGTCCTCCTTTGTCATGACATGTCCTCCTTTGGCTCCTTCAGAAAAATACTTAATAAAAATCCAATCCTATTTATATACTGTATGGATTTTCGGGATAATATAAATAAATAGAGTATCTATTGATTGAAGTAATTGCGTCTGTCGTGTAATTTTTGATACCACGCCGCACGTATGAAATCATGACATGACAGATCCGTCTATCACATATTAAAGATCAATTAAAAAAAAATAGGTAGTTTAAAAAACTAGAACACGCTTTAGCTCGCACTAAACATGCTCCATCATCAGGTCAGTTCGAAAGTACCATATTATTGTATTGTCATCAGAACTCAGAGCGTGTGCAAAAATTCATTCTATTCGAAGACCGGGAAGTGGGTCAAATTAAGATTCCAAGATTTGTTTACATACATACTTACTTACTTACAAGAGAAGTTAATATAAAGCGTGTCATACTTACTTACTCTGTTTTTAAATGACAAAAAAGGCATGCTGATACTTTTGTCCTATTAAAATTACCTTACATTAGTCTAATTTGCCTTTCATTCAACATTTTCCACGTCGCATCTTTCCTCTACATACGCTATGTCGAACTATTAATGAATGCACTGAACCATACCACATTGTATGCAACAAGCATCGTCCGATCGGCTGCGTAATTGCATTACAATGCAACTCTTGTAAGTTATAAATAAGTAACGGGCTATTTATAAACAAGGCGTCTTTTGTTAACTTTTTTTACCGAGAAAAGAGAGCTTGATTGTCGTTTGTTTTTGTGTTAATGTATTCCGGTATTTAAGGGGGTCGTCATTTCGTATTATAGTGGTTGAATTGATTTAGCGATATGATGTTTGATTGAATGACAAATCCACCGATTAATCGTCTAACACGGTTGGCATTTTCCATTTAAACAAATGTCAGACCTCAGACTTTTCGAGCGCTGATGCGCTAATTTAATTTAAGTAGGTATATTGCAAGATGATAGTACATAGAGACAGAAAAAAGAGAAGTTATACAAAAGGTACAGCATATTTCTAAAAGAAAAAGAAAAGATTCTATTTTATATATTTTATTTCTGTTATACAATATTGTTAGTTTCTATGCCCATAATGAAGCACCGAAATGTCTCATTTAAGCCCACAGCTTAAATGAGACTGACATTTAAGATAAGATATACTCGTCACAACATAATAGTCGGGCAAAGTACTTAGTTTATCATCAATGTTATAATATTCTAGTTTCGGATATCGCAGGCTATATTTAGATATTAATGATACCACAAATATGTGTATCAAATGACGTTGATGACCACGAGTTAGTATTTTAGTATCTAGGTTGATACCTCATCTAGAATGTAAATACCTAAGTGTTACTAAGATTATAAGTAAATTTAATTAAGTGATACTAAGAATATAAGTAAATTAAGTAAACGTCACTAAGAATATAAGTATATTTAAGTTAGTGTCACTAAGAATATAAGTAAACTTAAGTAAGTGTCACTAAAAATATAAGTAAAAAGCCAGTGACACTTACAATAAAAGTAAATTTAACTAAGTGTCACTAAGAATATAAGTAAATTAAGTAAACGTCACTTAGAATATAAGTATATTTAAGTTAGTGTCACTAAAAATATAAGTAAGTGCTATTAATAAGTAGGTTGGTACTCAAAACGTTTTATAAATCCGACGAATCTATTTAAGAACTGTATCAAAAGAGGATACGAAAACAGATTTTTATCCTTGGCAACGTGATGTAGGAGCCATATGGCAGCCATTGATGGTTCGCAAATATAAATACCTACGAGCAAATAGCTACACGTGGCTGTAACTATACCTATGTACCTAGTTAATGAGGTATCGGATTCAATGTTACATGTTTCAATTACCTACTAGTTGCAGAAAAAGTTGTTAAAGATAATTTGTCAATTAAAGACCTGGTGTCCCAAAACTTTAGTTTGTGTCGTACTATGGTATTTTTAATTTCGTTTTATTTGGAAAACTTACAGCCTATATTAACAGTGGATAAAAAAACATGATAAAGACGAAGAAAATGACAAGTTGTCACCAAAATAGTAACAAATTGATTGAGTAAAGTGTTTTCTAATCTGTGGTAAAGTATTGTTACATGATGCAGTGTCCAGAAAAAGAGTAGGTACCTATAGGTACTAATGTATGTTATATAATGCTGTTACTGTTAAAAAGATTTTTTATAAATAAATTTCTTTATATCCTTTCGTGCACACTTATGGATGTCTAGGTAGGCGGCTCAGGATAGAGAATAAGAGAGAGGAGAGACCTTTGCCCAGTAGTGGGGCACAGACGGTTAAATAAGATAAGATACATTTCTCGCACCTGCTTTAATGTGACTGTATTGTTTCAGACATTACTATGGAGTTTCGTGGTGTACTTGACACTGCATATGCCATCTATTGAGACCCGGACCAACGATGATGAGATGCACAAATATGTTGCTGAGGTATGTAAAAAGAAAGAGGACAATTTAATTGCATATACTTATGAGGTGAATGATGATTGTGGATGAAGTGAAAGAGGTGTGTTTGGATTGTAGCAAGTGGAGGTTATCTCTGCTTACCCCGATGGGGAATAGGCGTGACATATATGTTTTTTATGTTAACGAAAGATTTAATATTTTGAAAGATTGGTAGGGTAATGATTATATTCTATTAACATTACCTACTTAGTGACCTAGTGAAAACCGCGGGGTCTCGTTGGATGTAGGTGGCAGGCAATAAACCGGTCGTGTTGGAGGATCATGGGGCAGGCCTATGCTCAGCAGTGGGCAGCTATGGGCTGAAATTAATATGATGATGCTGATGATTGTGGCCCGTTTCACCCTCTCCAGATAAAATTTATCTGATGAATTTTTTATACCTGTCTGAATAAAACGATAAACGAGTATGTTTTATGAAATAGACATAGATTTATCTGCCAGGTAAATTTTATCTGTAAGTAGTGAAGTAAGGCCTAAAAGTATTTTACTTCATATTATTTTTTTATAACTCGTTCGTCTGTGAAATAAATAAATAAATGTATATACTTAATTCCCTTTTCACACCTTCCCCAGCAACCACAACTATCAACAGCAAGTCCAGAGCCCCCTCAGAACCTGAAAGAAGGGAAATGCTTCCACATGCCGCGCTCCAGGTGCCCCACAGACGGGTCGGCGTGCACCAAGATAGATCAGGTGTCTGTCTTCTGCTGCGACGTTGATAATTTCAGACTGAAGGAGGGATTGCAGATTTCTTGTAAGTATTGAATTATGTTGTTTCTTATTAAGTCTCATACGTGAGATACGGAAGACTGCCCTTATAGTTACGTAGGATATCTGGTGACACCGCGTCATATTGAAGCCATATTTAGCTTAATTCGCTGTAATTTATAAAGTAGGCATATCGGAAATCAATTGCACCTATGTACTATATTACCTGTGCATAATATTGTAATCATTTAACAAAAAATAACAGCATATGCTTAAGTTAACATAAAGAAAAATAAAAGAAGAAATAGACTGCAAAAAGAACTCTACCAGAGACTCTACTCAGCATATTTCATGTCACTGTATAGTGCAGCTTATTAATGACATGAGGCTGATCTGATGTCACTGCTGTAAATTATTGAAAAAACTCTATTTATGAAAACCCACTTTAAAAACCTTACAGTAACCCAAAACACGACAAACCTCCACGTGCTAAACGCGAGCATTGAAGAGCTGAACGTGTCTACATCATTGTACCGGCGGTTGGTGTCTATGGCACTCACCGATGGAAACATTGGAAAGATTGTTGGTAAGTTCATTACTTGTATTTGGTTTATATTCAGCCAGTTCTTGAATGGATAATTTGACGTCAGCCTCGCGTTTCAAATATGTAAACTTCAGTAAACATAATATAAGTAGTTGGCGCAGAGATGCGTTCACATAGAGAGCTTGATTAAGACGTGACGCGTGACGCCTATTTTCAATCCTGAAACTGTTATTGCGCTAAAGTAGAGTTTAAGCCGTTTTTTTGTAACTGCTCAATTCCACCTAGCTGTTCTATCCAGTATCATATTTACTGAAAATAAGAAAAAACTTTCAAGAAGGGCTATCTTCAGAATCATTCCATGAAAAGATTGATTAATATCTATTGTACATTATTTTTTAAATTTGTATTGTCATAAAAGTGCATAGTTGTTAGTTTAATGGTTTCCCTTTCCTTCCAACTTACAAAAGCCGTGGATGACGACTTATTCGCAGATAGTAAGTAAAATTAAAAATCTAGCTATTTAAAGCGGTCTGTTAGCGATAGATAAGTAACCACACAGTTACCCTCGACTTTTCAAATTGGCCGCATTATACTGCATGAATGACAATTAGAGTGCGTTTCATAGAATACTTCCTATGCCGCCATGTTGGCAACATTGAAAATTTGTACTGCTATATTACCCTCATTGTGTTTCGCAGGAATAAGAAGTATTCTATGAAACGCACTATACAAACATTTTGACATCAATACAGTGTAATGTGGCCAATGAGGATGATGACTACATTCGAAAATTCAAAAAATAAGTATCTAGTCCGTCTTTTAGGCTATTAAAAAATATTTGAAACACGTTTTTTACCTGATCAAATACATAAATAAATACAAAGATACAGAGCATCAAAGTTACGAAGTTGGGGTATTGACGTCACTCCTACGTAAAAATCGTACTAAGGCGTTACGTCATGAACAACTTTAACCCAGTGTATCTTTGTCATTTTTAGTTTAAGAGAAAAAAGAAAAAATACGTGTCGAATATTTTTAAATAATCTATGTGATGGACTAAAAAAAAATTTTTAGTCATCATGCTCATTCAAAAAGTTGTTCATGGAGTCGCTTATCTACACTAACAGACTGTACTTCTAAAATTCCACAAATCCTTCAAAAAATCACGAACCACCATCGATATCGTTCCAGGTCAATTCCCAAAGCACTCGTCGATAGCCTGCCTCAACATATCGAACAACAACTTGACCAACACGAGGCTGGATCCGTCTGCAAACCAGCAGCCAGCGCGACCGTTCGCCTATCTCTTCAACCTGACGATGTTGGATGCATCCGCTAACAATCTCACTGAGTTCCCGTTGAGTTTAGTGCAGAGTAATCGGAAGATTACCGTTGATTTTTCTGGTGAGTTTTTTTAGTGCAGCAGCTGATGGAAGCTTGAGTCTACAGAAAATTACTCAGATATGAATATTTTTTTATCAGAATTTGACTGATAAAAAAATCTGACTGAACACTGTTCGTAACCTCCATTCCTTGTTACAAAGCACACCTTTGTACATTTTTTAACATTGGCGTTGTAAATGGGAGACAAGCTGTGTAAAAAAAAATATTTTAATTCAATTTAATTCCAGTTTAAATTCTCTTATTAACGTATATTAACTAAACTTTGCTCCAATTCAATGGTGTAGGTAACTTATCTTAACAATTACGGACTGGATAGAAGTGGCTTGGGGTAGGTAAAGATCGCCAGAAGTGGCCGGACGATGCGAATAGACTGTTTTGAGTAGGTCAATAAATAAAAAAAAAATTTATAAATACCTAATTTACATTAAAATAAATAATCCAAATGATAAAATTCTTTCAGGTAACAACTATCTACCCTGCAAACATTTCCAGAAAGCAATGGAGGCGAACACAAACAATAATAACAACAACGGGTCTTTAGTCACGTTCAAGAACTACGATAATACATTCTGTGCTATAGACTTACTTTACAACTGGTTTCAAGACGTCGAGATCGTTAAAATAGATCATGTTAAGAAGCAGAAAGAGGTGAGGATAAAATAATAGGTAGTTTAAAAAACTAAAACACGCTTTACCTCGTATTATACATGCTACATCATCACATCAGTTCTAAAGTACCATATTATTGTATTGTCATCAGAACTCAGAGCGTGTGCAAAATTTTATCCTATTCGAAGACCGGGAAATCAAATCTTGGAATTTGACCCACTGTCAAATTAAGATTCCAAGATTTGTTTACATACATAGTTACTTACAAGTGAAGCTAATATAAAGCGTGTATTATTCTACTACTTAAACATTAGTAGGATTTCGCACTACAGACTACCCACGAGTTCATTCGCATTCATATCCTCCTAAGTTGCAAAATTAACAAATAAAATAATATAGCCTACATATGTATTGTTCAGGGGGCTTAACACGGCATGCCGCGACAATTATCTCACGTCATGCTGTCCTTATCACATTTAAAACTATAGACAGAGACGTAAGCGTGACAACGTCTTGTCACGGAGTGCATGCTAAGCTAGGATGTGTAAATGTAAAGTTTCATTAAAATCTATTCAGTATTATTTGCGTGAAAGAGTAACAAAACAAGCATCCTTACATCCAAAATAAACTACAATTGGTTAATAGATAGTTAAAAATAAAAGATTTAGCTAGGTTGAAACCGCATAACACGACCAGCCATCATCACCTTTACTGAAACTAGATATTCTTCTATTTTTTTAACTAAGTATATAACCAAAAAAAAACAAAATCAAGAGTACCCTAAACCGACGGGCGTGTATGAGGCGACTGATGAGTGTGGATGAAGCGAAAGAGGTGTGTTCGGATCGAAGCAAGTGGAAGGAAGTGGTCTCTGCCCACCCCAATGGGAGAGAGGCGTGACGGATATGTATGTATGTAAGTATATAACATTACTTTTTCCAGTTAAACGCAAGCTGTGCCCTAATCCAGCCTCCAAACATAAATTGCACTTGCAAACCCGACCGGCTCGAGATCTTCAAGAACGAGGTGACCAATCTGGTCGCGGTAGACTGCTCACAGCGAGGGTTGAAGGAAATGCCCACCAATCTACCGGAGAACACTGTGAAACTTAATGTTTCTTATAATAATGTAAGTTAGACGAACACACACATAGGCCTGCATCAGGTTTCCGTCAGATTGACCCGTTATCAGATTGACCACGACTGACAAAACTAACGTCATAGTGTGTGCTACACATATCACACATACGAATTAAAAATTTGCCGATTGCCTTTTTCCAAAGATCGATGTGCATTATTAATAGATTAATCCTCTCCAAAGCGCTTCAGTTTTCGCTTTCATGTCCAGCTTGCGTTTCATCTTTCAGTTCGTTTTACGTCAAGCGCAGTGTAGGGCACTGTTTGTCACATTTTGAGACGTGGGCTATGGTATTTCGGACATGGGTCAAATGAAAACGCAAGATAAACTGGAAAGCGCGCTGGGGACATACCTTATCGCCGTTCACTGTAACTGCTATTTGTTGTTTTTCTAGATAAATTCTCTTCAAGCTGTAGCCGACGACGCCTCGTACGAGCATCTTCGTCAACTGATCGTAGACTACAATGACATAACGAGTATAGTAGAGCTAGAAGGGACCAAATTCATTGAAGATTTTATGCTGTTCTCTATTACACATAATAAATTGAAAACTGTGAGTAATTTACTTTTAATATAGGTCAATACGCATAAATCAGAGCAGAGTGGCGTATACTCCACCGACAAGAGCGACAGTCTTAAATTTAATGATTATGATGATTGGTCAAGATGTTTGCCATCACTCTGAGCCCCATAAATGATTTATTAACGTAGGGCCCTGTGCCGAAGGTTTCTTGCCGTTTTCTTCCTCTCGGCTATACAGGTAGTGAAAAAAAAATAGTTTTAGATCAAAAAAGTGACATCAAAAAAGTGTAATGAATTTTGCCTATTTTTGAATAAACGCTTTTCATTTCATTTCACGTGGCCATCACCTTTGCATTAAAAGTAGTAGATACGCAAGATGCAAGAATAAATTGGTATGCTGCAGATTGAATAATTAGTTAACTTTATGCTAAAAACACGCCACGTTGAATGTGGTTGAATTTACCATGTAAATGGTTAAGATTTTTCTCTGTTTTTATAAGAATTTGAAAAGAGCAACCCCACAGAGTTTCTTGCTAGATTCTTCTCTGGGGAAAACTGCTATCTTACGAACTGCTATCTATTATCTTAAAAAAAAAGTTGATGTATTTCAAGTGCTATGTTTATTCTACGAAATAAAGACTATTTGAGTTTGAATTTTAGTCTACAACAATAATAGGTATGCTACATTATCACGCAGTAAGTCGAAATGCAGGATTTCTTGGAATAGAAAAAATAACATGGGTAAAAGAGACAGTCATATCAGTCTTCAATGAGAGTTTTCTTTCCAGATCCACCCATACATACTGTCAAATAGATTCGACTTGTCGAAGATAAACACCTTGTACACAACATTCATGATCGCTGACAACTATATCCATTGCGATTGTAACACGGAAAAAGTGCTTAAGGTATGTCATTTTAATTAAATATGTTTAATGGCAAACGGCGTCGCGGCAGACCACGGAAAAGGTGGCGGGACGAGCTGGACACATTCTAAGGTAGCTGGGCGAAGGTAGCTCGAGAAAAAAGTCATAGCGGATGAGGAGAGAGGCCTTTGCCCAACAGTGGGACACGAGTGGCAAAATTAGATTAGATTAATGGCGCATCTACATTGGTCGGTTAGACCGTAGAGGCTGTAGTCACCGACTAATATAAACAGGTATTCGTTTGGCCGTATTCGGTTTGGCTATATATGTAAGTGTTTTGGTTAAACCGAATGCGTCCGCCGCCTTCGGTGACCGACCTAATGTAAATGCGCCATCGTGTTCCTTATGGCGACCGTGCATGGACTACTTCAAGCAGAGACCCGATTGTTTGAAGCCGAGATCGCGCGGTAAACTATTGAAGCGGTCGCGACTGCTCGAGCAGTCGGGTCTCAACTGCTTGAAATGATAGAATACAAAGAGACCTCCAAGTCAAAACAGTATTCGAGGAAGTGAAGACTTACATTACGAAATACTCTGATAGACTAAAGAATCATCCAAATCAGATGGCATGTCAACTGATGTCAAATCTAGAAACATTTAAGAGGTTGAAAAGGAGGGCACCTCAGGACCTGTTACAAGATAGCACATAAACTATAATTCCCCCCGGGTGTGGCGATGGCTTCAGTCCGAGACATCAACAAGGACAACAAAACGAACCACTATCTCACAACTATTGCTGAATGTCAAGAGAGACAGAATGCATTAAGAGAGGGAGTCAAAAATAAAACTGCTTGAAGCAGTCTGTGTACGATCACCCTTAATACAAATAATTACTTTTAGTAAAACTACAAAAAAATCGATTTTTATGGATTGTATAACATACTGAAATGTGACGTCACATTACAATCAAATATATCTAGGTTTATTCCTTTACAGCCATGGCTAGAAGAAAACTCCAAACTCATACCAGACTACAAAAGTCTACGATGCCAGGACGATCTGGGACCAGCGGCCGACTTGGTCGAGTACCAAGTATGCCACACGCCTCGCGATTGGACCGATTACATCTATTATATCATAGCTTTAGAGCTCCTAGTTCTAATATTGTTAATAAGCAAGGTTTCCTATGATTATTGGGTGTTTAAAACTGCAGGGTATTTGCCCTGGCCTGCTAACAAAATGCCAAGGCTTCCTTGTGATTGGCTGTGCGAGTGACGTGTTTGGTGATCACGTGATTATAGAGGCTTCTGATTGGTCAGTTTTTCTAATAGAGTTTTGGAATGAATGAGTGTTATAGGGCGTTTCATGAAGAAGTTCTTATGCCGCCATGTTGGCAACATTGAAAATTTGTACTGCGAAACACAATAAGGGTAAATGTGCCAGTAAAAATTTTCAATGCTGCCAACATGGCGGCATAGGAAGTATTCTATGAAACGCACTCTAAAGGGTGTAACAGAAAGGGGGTATAAAGCCGAAACACAACGATAGTCCTCATGAAACTGAACAACTTTCCCGGAACATGGATCGTCACTCGAAAAGAAAATTTTGATCGCCAATACTTACTCGATCAGCTGATCGGACATTTTGTAGGTTGGTTTTTATTTTTCGAGTTACGACGGAAGACCTAGACGGACGTTTCTAGAACAGGTGAATAGGCGGGTGTCATGTCGTATCAAGATGTTAAAACGAAGGCAGAGAATAGGGAGGGATGGAAGAGGCTCCACTGACAAGATCTAAGCTCTTAAATAAGAAGAAGAAGACCCATGTTCCTTGGGGAAAGTTGTTCAGTTTCATGAGGACTATCGCTGTGTTTCGGCTTTATACCCCCTTTCTGTTACACACAGTATTTAACCCGTCGGCAATATCTGCGCAACTCGCTGGAATACACTTCCCCCGTTTTCGCCTATCCAGTATGGTGACGAGTACGTACGAGTTGCATGACGTCACCAAGCCAGATGCGCAGGTTTTCCCGACGGGTAATATTTTGGAATATTTTATAAGATGGTAAAAATCGGATGCAAAGACAGGGTCTTTTAAAAACCAATGTTTAGATTATTTTTAAGTAGATAACAAATAATCTATCAAAAGACGTTTTTTATAAGGGAACATGACGGAAACGTAAACAATTCTTAACTTTCTGCTACTATATAGGGTGACTTTAAATTATAACAAACAACTTTTACTATGGCACCAAGCTCTAAATCATTCAAAAAACTTGAACTCCCCATACGAAATGCATCAGCTTATAGTACATGGTATGGCACATTTCGAACTTGGTCCCATAGCAAAAGTTGTTTGTTATCACGAGTATATGCATATCCTTTTCTAGCGTTCACTAATTTAAAGTCACCCTATATTCTTTTGTTATTAGTTTTTTTTCTTAGACTGGCGGCAGCTGGTTATTATACTTTTGTTTTTAAAAAATCCTAATAAATGAAGGACTTTTTAAACTACATTGTAAGGATATAATAATGAAGGTGTATTTTCTACTACTTTTAGCTCTTAGGGTTCCGTACCCAAAGGGTGAAAACGGGACCCTATTACTGAGACTTGGCTGTCCGTCTGTCCATACGTCCGTCTGTCACCAGGCTGTATCTCATGAACCGTTATAGTTAGAGCGTTGAAATTTTCACAGGTGATGCCATTGCCGCTATAACAACAAATACTAAAAATAGAATAATAATAATTAAGGGGGGCTCCCATACAACAAACATGATTTTTTTGCTTGATATCAATAGTGAATGGTACGGAACCCTTCCTGCGCGAGTCCGACTCGCACTTGGTCGGTTTTTCTAGTACCTATGTTAAGTTAGTCTTATTAAACATAATGTTTAAAATTTTAGATATCTAGTTAAATCAAAAAATTATTATATTTCCCATTATTTTAAACATAGGTATCTACGTTCTGTATCATATTCATACATTAAGATATATTTGTGGTCAAAAATTTTTGCTAACAGCGACGCCATATTGTGATAAAAATCAAATTTAGAAAAAAAAATATGGATCTCTTGCCAGGTTTTGAAATCAATTTCTAATTTATAAAAAAACATTTTAAAAATATTTAATCTTAAGAATCTCCAAAAAAAAAACTGTCTCGATGTTTTTGGTTGAACGTTAGGCTGATATGCGTATAGAGGCTTTTTTGTAAAAAATATACCTGAGCTATTATTTTATTACATATCGATATTTCCTCAGGCAAAAAGAAAGAAAACAATAATTCAAAGGTGTATGTGAAATCCGATAACCCGCACTTGGCCGGCGTGGTGGATTACGGCCTAATCACTCTTTGTATGAGAGTAGGCTCGTGCCCCTCGGTGGGGACATATATGGGCTAACAACAACATTTCCTCAGGCATATCTATCTACTTACGTGCTTTCGCACAACCAATTTTAGCTTCAATGTGTTGATTTGTCCATTAAGAAATCTCTATAGAAACGCGTGTTGATAAGGCGGCCATTTTTTTTAAAAGTGTTTTTGAAAAATCACTTCGAGAAATATCGATATTTGATAAAATCTTTAATCTGCAAGGTTATATCAATATTTTCTTTGTATTTTTTTATTTTACATAAATAAGTGTCTTTTTTAAAAAAACTAGGCCTATAATATTTAGGCTTTTGGCATTAGTTTCAAAGTGCCATAATTAAAATTGGTTTAAATATTTTTAAAAGCTAAGCTTATTTGTTTGTCCATAATAAAAATCTATTTTGTAATGTCTAAAAGGCTATTTTTGTATATAATTTCGTTGAAGACTGTATATTTTGTATGTTTTGTAATAGTCACAATAATAATAAATAAATGGTGTAAAAATATGTTTTAATACTTAATACTCGACTCCGATTGCAGGAACAGCAGCTGAGCAACAATCAGAGTCGCGACAATTATCTCACGCATGCTGTCCTTATCACATTTAAAACTATAGACAGAGACGTAAGCGTGACAAACGCATGACAACGTCTTGTCACGGAGTGTCATGCTAAGCTAGCTGATTTCGTCGTTGATAGGCCCCATGAGACATATAATTCGTTCGCGAAGAAGTCGTGAGAAGATGTCATTCATAATTAATACTTAATTTAAATCTTTTGTTACGCCTTTTAACCGATTCCAAAAAACGGAGGAGGTTTTTCCGTATGTATTTTATTAAATCTATTTTACGTATTTTCAGACAGGATCAAGACATAGTTATCCTAAAGTTTAATAAAAGGATTTTTTTTTAGTTTCAAGTCTTATAATAACTAAAATACAATTAAGACTTACTTTTAACTTTCTTAACCAAAACATTTTTCTTATTCTTCTTTATATTTTTCTTATTTTCCTTTGTTTTCATTTTTTTACTGACGCCGCCATCTTGAATTTTCTTAGCTGGCTTACCGTCGCCATTTTGGATCTTTCTAAACTTCTTATGTTTCCCGCCTTTTACTGAGACTGTATCTTTTGTTTTTTCATCTTCACCTTTAGAGTTTTCATCTAATTTCCTCCTGAAAAAGAGTTTTTAGTATGAAGTGAGGTAGTATTCAAATAAAAAGTCAAAAATAAAGAAAATTAAGGAAAGTGTCCGATACATCATGTTACAATACCTATGTATAGGCATGTTCAACTTATATTTTATTGGAAAAAGTTGACCAGTTGTCTAAACAAACGTCATTTTCTCTTTCATAACATTCACGACTTACAGACAAAATTTAACTGACAGATAAATCTATGTCTATTTCACAAAACATGACGTTTTAAACAGAGACAAGTACCTATAAAATATCTGTCAGATAAATTTATCTGTATGTGATGAATACGAAACAGTCACTTAGACTCTTGTCGGTGTCACACATTTGTCATTTAAGCCTATCTTCTGCCAGTGTTTATTAATAGTCCATATAAATTAATAGTTGCAAAAAAAAATAGCTGCCAAGTTATTATTTTTGTAAACCAGTTATTTGCTGCCCAATCAGTTTTTATCTGCCACAAAAATTATTTCCCTTAGTAAAATATTTGTCACTACTAGGGTTAGGGAGGAAACAGTTGCTCAGTCGGGTACAGTGACTCACCATCGGTTTGTAAAGAAGGAAACGAGATACGTTCATCTCTTTTGCACTTTTCGGAAGCTTTTGGCATGCGCACGCGCAAATGCGAAAGAGATGAACGTATCTCTTTTCCTTCTTTACAAAACGACGGTGAGTCACTGTACCCGACTGAGCAACTGTTTCCTCCTTAACCTTATACATAGCTTAAGTACTCACTTGGCAGGTTTCTCCAATATAGTAGAAATCTTGTCTCTGTTAGGTGCCTTTTTCATGCGCGCCTTTCGTTTGTTAGGGTTCTGTTTTAGTGATAGCATGTACTCCGGAACTTGGCAGCCTGACTGCTTCATTACTGATGCTATGCTGTTTAAAAAAAGTAAAATGGTTAATTAAATTGGCTTTTAAGTGAGGTAAATTGAAAACAAAATACAGGTTGCTTATATGGGACCAAATCTGCTCACAGAACGGACCAAAAAATGTTTTTTTTTTAAATCTTCATACAAAACGAACTGATCGACATTACTATAGGATATGAACATTTTAAGTCGTATTTCGATTCTTGTTTCTTGAGAAAAGTTGTTTGCTTACATAAACAAATAGGCATGATGACTAAAAAAAATTTTTTAGTCCATCCACATAGAGTATTTTAAAATATTCGACACATATTTTTTCTTTTTTCTCTTAAACTAAAAATGACAAAGATACACTGGGTTAAAGTTGCTCGTGACGTCACGCCTCAGTACGATTTTAACCGAGGAGTGACGTCAATACCCCCCACTCCGTAACTTTGATGCTCAAGCTAAAATGTGTATCAAATATAATTTTAATAGTCTAAAAGACGGACTAATTATTTTTTTAATTTTTGAATGTAGTCATCATCCCTATTATATCGTTTTATTTTCTTAAGATGACCAGAGACAAAAAAGTCAGCCATCTTTACTCGCCATCTTGTAAACTGTTTTTTATCTATGGTATCAGAGTGAGCACCAGAAGAAGAAAGAGGTTTGTCTTACCTGCGTAGATTAGCTACATCATCTTGAGTGAAGAATGTAATAGCTTTGCCCGTTTGTCCCGCTCGGCCGGCACGACCGATTCTAAACAAAATAATTTATTAGTAGGTACGATAATGTGTAGGCAGCAGTAGGTTGTTACTTTATGAGAGACATAGAGGTCGCTCAAGACTTTGCATGAATTTATCGTAATGTCTTGAAAAAAAAGGCTAGCCTAGCCTAAAAAAGGCCTTTTTAGGCTAGGGTTAAGGAGGAAACAGTTGCTCAGACGGGTACAGTGACTCACCATCGGTTTGTAAAGAAGGAAAAGAGATACATTAATCTGTTTTGCACTTTTCGGAAGCTTTTGGCATGCGCACGCGCAAGTGCAAAAGATATGAACGTATCTCTTTTCTTTCTTTACAAAACGATGGTGAGTCACTGTACCCGACTGAGCAACTGTTTCCTCCTTAACTATATAGCCTATGGCAAAGGCCCTATGCGGTATTCTCATGTGCAAGCTATAATGTTGTTAAGTTGCTTTAAAATTTCTTTCAATGGTTTTTGCGTGAAAGAGCAACAAATACTCAAAATAAAGACTTACATACATACATATCTGTCAAGCCGCTTCCCCATTGGGGTAGGCAGATCCCACTTCCCTCCACCCGCTACGATCCAAACACACTTACTTCTCCATAAAGACTTACCTATGGATATAAGATATTGCAGAAGGCGGGAAGTCGTAGTTGATGACTAAGTTGACGCCACGGAAGTCGATCCCACGACCCATGAGCTCTGTACAAATCAGAACCCAGATACGACCCACTCTGAAGCTGCGGACTACGTTGTCTCGCTGAAAATCATGTTTTTTTATGAGTAAAGATTTTTAAATTGATTCTTCAATAGTAAGAGAAAGAATCATATCCGTCCATCAGTTGACTGTCAAAAATTTACAAGATGGCGGATTTGGCGCATTTGTTGCGGAACATTGCAAAAATCATTTTTTGCCATTTTTTATTTTTTTTTGTCTGTTAAATGTCCTGTATCAGGACACGCAAAAGATGCGGCATACTTGACAGTTAACTGTCAAAGTCCTGTCATAGGACACGCTACAGGTAAGGGGATAAGTATATTTTCAAAGTTAACGTGAAAAAAATTCTAAAATTAAAACGTAGGATAAACATTTTTATGTGACGCACCAGCGATTCAAGTCTCGGAGAACGTGAAGTATTTCACATTAGCCCGGTCAAGGAACAATTAGGTGTTACATTAATTCACAACAGGCTGAAAATCACAGATATTGTTCAAAATTTAATTATAATTATAATAAGTAAAAGTTCCCCATCATGGAATTTTTTTTATTCAAGGTCAAACGTCATTAAAATCAGTTTTTCGCAATTTGCAGCGAAACGGTAAGATTACCATAAAAGTGCTCAAGACAAAAATTATAGAACTTAAAGTTATCTACAAAAACTGTGTCAACATTTTTTTCCTACTATATTAATTATAATTACATTTCGAACAATATCTGTGATTTCCAGCTTGTTGTGAATTAATGTAGGTTCCCATACATTGCAGAGCTAGATCGACTGCTCTACATACATTACACCGGTATCGTAGTGTGCGAGCCTGCATTTAAATGTATGTGAGATACTTCGCGGTGACTAGTCTTCGAGACTTGCAGGATACTTGAATCATCTGAGCGTATCATAAGCCTTAATCATACCTGCGCCTGAGTCCTATCAGCATGTATAACATCCACATTAATTCCGTCGTAAATTAATTCTTTGAACAGCTGTTTCGCTCGCTCTTTACTCTGGACGAATACTGAAACACAATTGCTATTTTAGCCACTATTCGCTGACCCCTGGTCTTGTAACACTTTATGTTTATACGAGGGTCATTTTATACTAGTTTTGTGTACTCAAGAAGCTTCATAGATAGTTATAATATGTACTGTTTTTCCATTAGAGATCTTGCTGAATATTCTGATGTGAAAGCTTACAATATTGTAAAGTTTCATTAAAATCTGTTAAGTGGTTTTGCGTGAAAGAGTAACAAACATTCTCACATCCATCCATTGGCCTAAACATTGACATTTATAATATTAGTAGGACATGACTTACCTAGTACAGGAGGCCGTAACCCTTTTTGTACAAGTTGTCTAAACGCTATAAGCTTCCCATTTTCATTGCCACAGTATAACAACTCCTGTTCTACTAGGTTTGTTGCTGCGTTTCTGAAATAAAATTAAATCTTTATTTGACACTTAAAGCATTGATTGAAGGAAAGGTGGTCTGCACCCAAGCAGATGTCAATGAACCGATCGCGTTCGAGAACTATTGGAGAGGCCTATGCTCAGCAGTGGGAAACTATAGGATAAGGGTTGAGAGAACGACTTAAAGAGAAATAGAGAGTGAGGGAGAAAGAGAGAGAGAGAAAGAGAGAGAGAGAAAGAGAGAGAGAGAGACAGAGAGAGAGAGAGAGAGAGACAGAGAGAGATATTTAAGAGTTAGACTCTTGTCAGTGAAGCATCTGCCATTAAGGTATAATTTCCTTAAGTGAAGGAGAAAGTTAACATCATGTCGTATCAAGAAGTCAACGCACTGGCGGAAGATGATTTACAAAATAACCGGCTTCGTCAAAATTAATAATCATAACCATAATAGTTATTGCGCTTCCACAAAGTTACAAAATGGACTTAAAAATAAATTACAGTACATGTTGGGGACCCTGTAATAATAACAAGGTCAGCGACAAGCATCGTCAAAGCATACTAAAGTAATCGAAAAGACCGCCACGGAACGCTCCCTGATCAAAAGTTCCCATAACAATATTACCTCTGTCCAACAGTAACATTAATCAACCCGCGCATATGCCGTCGACACCACTTCGCGACGGCCGGCGTGTGCGTTGCGCTAAACATGGCGACGCGACGTTGTTTGCTGTCACACCCCGCCATTATCTGCTCCATTTGTTGTCTAAAGTCCGATTGCTGTTCTGTTGACCCTTCAAACATTTTGTCTGCTTCGTCTATTATTAACCAGCGTACTCTGGGAAGGTTAAATTATGGATTTTAGGAGGTACTTATCAGTAGCATATTTTAAGTTTTACAGGCTGTGTTTAAACCAAACTGACTGTAAGCTGCCGAAAGTAAGCGATCGTTGTTTATTGCATTTCATATTCACTTATTCGTTCACATATAACCGACAATACGCTATTATGCTATGCGTAGACGCTGACATTCGGCGACTGAATAATATAGTACGTCACTACGCTCCGCGGACGCTGATTGGCTACTTAACTGTAAGCTATAAGTGTATTGTCAGCATAGTGTGAACTAAAAATGCCGTTTATGTTAACACTAGGGCTCACACCTCACAGTAAGCCTGCTCACATTCAGCGGCGTACAGTCAGTTTGATCTGAACACGACGTTACTGACTTACTTTTCCAAACTGATTCCGACATTATCTTGGTTGAGTAAATAACATAGACGATTTGGTGTGCTTATCACTATATCTGTAAAATAAAGTATACGATTATAAAGTTGACATCTGGGATTAAAAAAAATGTTTTTGATACTTACCTAGATATTTTCTTGATGAGAATCTCTTAAAATTAACTAGGCGCGCTGTTGTGTTATGCGGTGCTCGCATCAGATGCATGCGATCACGTTACTCCATACACATATCCTACTAATATTATAAATGTTATTGTTTGTGCCGATGGATGTTTGATACTCTTTCACAAAAACCACTGAACAGATGTTAATGAAAATTTACAACAACTTAGCTTGGACATCAGAATAACAAATAAGCTATATTATTTTGAGATATCATGATTTTTTCCAAAATATGACGATAAATGCGTACGAAGTCGCGGGCAGCCTCTAGTACTATATAAAACACAATAAATGTTCCATAACTTACCACTCTTCCGAAAAGTAGCCTCCCTCTCTTTCACCTTGCTTTCTTTAACAGTTCTTAGCACACTGACTCTCAAATCCGTTCCAGCACTCAGCCTCAATGCCTCTCTGTATATCTGATGGGCCAACTCCCTCGTAGGACAAAGTATTAAGGCCCTAGGGCCCCCGTGTGGGGTGCCTAGAGTGTGCAGTATTGGGACAAGGAAAGCTGCAGTTTTGCCAGAGCCTGTTGGGGCACATGCTAGAATTTGGCGGTCCTGTGAAAAGGTTTATGCCTGTTTGTATAGAGATAGAACTTTTCATAATGCAAAAGTACATATCTGTCGTGCCTATTTTCCTATGGGGTAAGACAGAGACCACTTTCCTCCACTTGCTACGATCCAAACATACTTTCTTTTGCCTCATCCACATTCATCAATCGCCTCAGACATGCACGTCGGTTTAGGATACTTTTGACTTGGCCTTTCTTTAACAAGTCTCCAATTTGATCGAGTTACATTCGCCATAGCCTTTCCCACAGCATTTCCATCCACTCTCACATTGTATATCTTTATCATTAATCTCTTTTTATACTATTATGTTTGAGAAAACACTAATGAGACTAGATAAATCCAGGACACACATTTATTGCCCTCAGGAGCAAGACAAAGAGTGGCCTGTCAAACAAACGTCATTATTCCCGCCTTAATATATCTTATACAATGACAAGTTATAAAAGTGCATTTAATTATACACAATACATACATTTCTTTAAAACGCTACGCAAGTAAAACGTAAAACGCGCATTATGGTTAAATAAATAAAAATCATACCTCCAACATACAAGGCATAGCCTGCCTCTGGACTGCAGTGGGTTCAGTATATCCGCACTGTTTTACCGTATCAACCAATGTTTGAGATACGTTATACCGTGTCAATAGATCTGTGAAGTCTTGTAATGCAGCCGGTACGTGTCTACCTACGGCTTTGATACCGTGTTCATTGCGGAAACGGTTTTGCTGGAATGTAAATTATGATTTATAATTGTATATTATTTGTGTGTGGATTTAAAATAATATAGGATATTGTTAAACTTGATAGAATAATAAAATGTAGTGATTTATTTTACTGTAGGCACTTAAGTGGCTTTAAGAAGTTGCATTATTATTTTTAAATAAAGCTGTTTCTTAAGAAATGAAATAAAATAATGCAAATGCATAAAAAGAAATCTTTAAAATGAATTACCTCTTCCAACTCTAATTTCTTTTTTAAATCCTCAGTTTTTTCTTTCTTAATTTTCTGTTTCTTTTTCCCAACTTTTACTCCTTCTACGAGCTCTAAGTCACCTTCATCATCAGATTCCTGACCATCAGATTTCTGATCATCACTTGACTGATTTGATTGTTCATCTTCTGATGGTAATTCTGCATCGCTTTCATGAATAGAATCTTTTTCGTCAGATTCCTTTTTGATTTCTATTTCTTTTTTTATTTGTGGTTTTGGAGCGGGTGTCTGAAATTGTAAAATGTTATTATGGTTCATGTTTTTAGTGATGGCGTGTACATTGGCGTGTATATTTTTATTTCCATAATCGCATACGTAAGAGCTAATGTTATATGTCTAAATGCTTGATTAAAACTAACTGAAGGGCGTATAATTGACGCTGAAACTTTAGTAAGGACTAAAAGCTATTTAGTAACTCATAGAAGACCTATACTTAGTGTTTTAACTCACAATATTCGCGGAATTGTACGAAAACTTCAAAAAGAGGTTATGTTTTACTTACATTGTTTTTAACGCCTAAAACTTTATGCTTAAAAGTTAAACCTTTAGTTAATTTCTTAAATATATCATATGCATCCATTTTGAATGCATATATAATGTATTTTTATGTAAAAATCGAAAATATAAGCAAGCATGTGAATTTGTTATGACACAATCGCACCGCACCACAAAATGTCAATTTGACATTGACATTTCGTGTCAAAACAGGTCACTCACCTCTTCAGTGCTGCCAAAAAAAAAAACAGGACTGCAATCACTTTTCACTATTTTATACCGATTTACGTAATTTTGCTTTTATGTTGCTGATTTAAGTTTAAATTAAATTCATACTTATAATTGACACTCAAAGTATGTGTTAGAATGTATAATATCTGATTAGGAACTCATGATTTATTGTAAATGTATTGGTTTCTTGCTTAGATAAATGAGATTGATCTGGTAACAAATAAACTTACTGGCAACACACATTGATTTACGTTCAGAAACACAGATAAAAAATTAACTTTTTTGCGATTTTAATTCTTAAATTTTTAACAAATATATGATAAAATGGAATATAACTTCTAATCTTCATTGAAATCAAACTATTTGATCACCAAACGAGTTCCTAAATAATTTCCACCAATTTCCATAGTTTAAAACATTTAAAAAAACTTTTTTTAAAAAAGCTTATAATTTCTGAACGAAAGCAAGTTTAAAAATGGCGCTAAAAAGTTTTCTTCAGAGCCGTCAACAATGTCAAGTTATTTTCTTGCTTGTTTTGTTGAATTTTGCTTATTATTTTGAGTTTTTGTGGTTCTTTTGTGATAATTTGATAATTTTATTGTAAGGAAATGGTGTTGTAAATTGTGCTAATGAGATCGAGTGCAATATCGATCGATATTCTGCCAAGAGCGGTAAGTTTACTTTATCATAAATTAGCATAACATTGCATGCTGCTTCCAAGACTTTTTCTTCGACATTATTTCTTAAACAGCTTACAAACCAAATCCAGATTGTTTAATATACTTAGCAAAAGGTGGGGAGTAAAAAACAAAACAATAAAATACGCCATCTCATTGGAATCACTGCGAGTTTATTTCATACTTTTATTACATCCAACTGTTCATATTTCATGAGAATCTGACTGATTACGAACCTAAAAGTACCGTCCACGACGCTCTGGTTGCTTGCAACACCAATAGGAAAAGATTACTTTATTTTAAATAATGTTTTCTAAGGTTCTTAACATGTTGCCATCTGTTGAAATACAAAGAGGATAAAACAATTGTTTATTTCGCAAAAACTAGTTTCTTTTTTTGGAATATGCGTCTCAGTAGGCATAAGTAATTTGTATACTGCCTATGTTCTCCCAAAACGACTTTAATTTTATAAATTATAATATTTTTAGTTCATCTTTGCTATTCGATTTGTAATAAAATATTACTTACCTAATTGTTTAGGTACTGTTACATCAAAAGACACATACCGATAAATACTAATGATGTCTAATGTAAATAAAATAATCTAATTCCCATTGATTTTAAAAAACAACCGTGCAAAAAGTTTCCGGAACAATCCAAAGAGTCAGGATAGATACTTATAGTACTAAGCCATCTGACTTGATATGTACTTTCAACGCAGAGTGGATTCCTTATTCACATATATCAACAACATCAAAACAAGTAAAGACACCTTGATTTAAAGGTTTTTTATAATAGCTTGTTATGTTGAAACTATTATCAGCAAAAAGATTTAAATAAATTTAGAAAATTGTTTGAGCTTATCTCAGTGAGTTCTCCCAAATGAATCATTTGAGAACTTTATTTTAAGAAGGATTTATATAGGTACTAAACTAAACTACCTATGTTGAACAAAAAACAATTTAATAATTTGAGTTAGATAATTGAATAGTGCAAAAGCAACTTAGCAACTGCTAAGTCAATTTAAAGGTATATGTAAGTGCCATTGTCTCAACATAACTAGCTATTACACCCTCTGTCAGCTGAAATCTGAAACGGAAGCAAGATATTAATTCCAAATTAAATAAACTATTAAAACAATTTGGCACTGACTAATGAGCTACCTAAAACTACAATTTATTATTCAACAACTTCAAATTTCATACTAGACTAACTTAATTTAAGTGTTCCCCAGGGTACCACACTGGGTCCTTTGTTGTTCATCCTTTATATGAAGGATTAAAGTTTATCAAACTTGATATGTATGCCAATTTAAAGTTGTCAAATAGGTACGTATTTCCGAAAAGCTCCCATTTCAGACTCCAGGCAGCATTCCTTGCCCAATAATTCCACCCATACAACCTACAACAATAGTACTTTAAGTGTCTTCACCGACTGAAATAGATGTTTTTAACTTACAACAATTTCAAAAGAAGCCCTAACTCCCTATAATTAGGCAGGGCCGAATTTAGGGTGAAGCGAAATTCGTGATAACTCAAGTGTTGAGAAAGTTTGAATTATCGCTTCGAACCTGGTCCTAACCCGACCCCTAGGTCCGCTTTCACGGCCTCTCACACCAAAACCTTATCTCATCGATACACAATACTATGAAACATGTTTTGTACACCGCATCCCATCCCGTACATTAAAAGTATAACAAAACTCATTTAACTAAATGTATTTAACACATATTTTCTTCTTTGATCAACGAGATGGCAAAAACTATAACTTTGACACAAGTATAACACAATATAAGTTTATGCTTATCAAGTGTCGTAAGTGCTACATACGCGCGCGTGGGTTTTCATTTTCAATTAAATATAATAAATTAATTTACTTTCTTTTTTTGTTTTGCACCGAGAGTATGTACCACATAAGACTTTAGCTTATAAGAAAAAAAAATGCTAATAAAAACGCAGATCGTGCATACATTAAATTAAGAAAATATAAGAAAAAAAATTCTAAACCTAAGTGTGTCAGCAAAAATATAGTGCAGTTAAAATTAGAATTGCCACTTAATTAACTTTGACATATAAACTGTTCTCTTAAAAATATTTTCTGTGTATAAAATGTGTCACCCAGTAATAACAAGGAACAGTGGTTCTTGCATTGAAATTGATAGTTAACAGCTCTTTGGCAGTTTATCGACATACGCTGATGATATATTCCAGCAATACTATTGAGATCTTTGACTATTTTTTTTCACAGCTTACCTTAAACATATCTTGGGAAAAAAGAGTTAAAACAGTATAAAGTTATATTAATTACTTGTAGAACGTAACTATCAATGTCAATAAGAACCACTAGCTTATTTTAACTGTAGATAAAAGTTACTTCTACCAATATAACCATAAAATATAAATATGTTGATGGGCTACTTAGAACAATTACTAAATCATATCCCACACAAATAATGCACCCTTTATAGCCAGTTTTAGAGAAGGTCATTAAAGATAACGTTTAATTAAATCTATGCCGGTGCTTCCATTGTACAAAATCTGAAAAATACACGATATTTAATGGGTCCTTCACTTTTAACTCCTTTTTCAGCAACTAGCTGTTAGATATTAAAGTACAGATAGTTCTTGTTCAAAATAATGGTAGCATTTTCGTCTTCCGTCGTAGATATTAGATCTATGTATGAAATATGATAAACCCTTTGTACCAACTAGCCCATCTGCATATATTCAGATATATTGATATGGGTATGTATGCCATTAGTATGTAAATAGTTCTCATATAGGTACTGTAAACATGGGGAGTCAACGATGATCGCTCGACCGAGGGAAACGCGACAATCACTTAGTATATAATACTTCTTAGATTTATATAAAAGTTGTAAGTGCACTTTGAGTTACGGAACTATATGAAACTGCTGTAGGGCTAGCAGATTCGTCGTCAAAATTTTATATTTAACAATCAAAATAGCGTTTGTTTTATTTTGATTGGTTTCCGGCTTGTATTTTCAAGTTTCTGCATTAAACGTCGCTTCGATAAGACTATTTTTTCGAGTTATATAGCCTTATATATTAAAAATTGATTCTGAAATACAACGAGGAATCTGCTAGCTAAAATCTTAATGATACATACCTATAAGTACTGAGGTATTGTGGCGGATTGGGAACTATTGCTAAACCTGTATTATTACAATATATCATAACATTATTAGTGGAAGATATTGTTAAACATATTAAAGCTATGGACTCAAGAATACATCGACTTTGAAATATAACATACCATTAGAGCCTTGTCTACAATTTAAGTCGATTTATTCTCAAAAATAGTAAGCGTTACCTCGATCGAGCAATTTTAAAAATTATTTCATATATTTAACTATTGTAGAATCTGGTTTCGCCCGTGTTTTAACCATCGATTTATTCAAAACGGTAGTTACAACACGGACGTCGGTACTATTGCATTTTAAACATGGAAATGGATCAACAAAAATAATGTATGTGTGGGTAAACTATATAACAAGTGTAATAACATAATTTGACATTTACAATATCTATATAGATAAAATACGTTGAATTATTGACTTGTCTTGTTGGTTTATAGTGCGGTTTAAGTAATAGGTACATTAACTACCCTTCCAGTGTATTAAGAGGATATGTAAAGACAATTTATATTCATGAATAACTCTATCATTCCTTACACTTCGTCTTCGTAAAAGTTCTTATCAGAACAAAACATTGTTCACAAAACACAAATTCTACTTTATTTCTACAACGTTTGAAAGTCTGTGAATATGTAAAAAAGGCAAACTAGCAAAAATTGTAGAAGGAAAGAAAAATGTAGATCTTTACATATCACCTAGACACAGTAATCTAAGATAAAAGAGCAGTTGCTGCTAGTAATACAATAAAATTAAACAGGTAATACTTATTATAACAGAGGTAATACTTAATTAAAAAGCAAGATTTGTGAAAAAGTTTGTGAACTGTTCATATATTAGGTACTATTTTAATCCGTCATTCGAATATATTTTGCCAACCTTAGCCGTGTTTAAAAAATATAATTAACTCAGTTAGGGGTTTGTTAAAACGTTTTGAATTCATGAGTTTTTTAAGTTTTGTGTTTGTTAATTAATGAAGTGTTTTTTTTTTGTAAAAAAAGTAATAAATTATATACGTTAAGATGACTTTTCAGGGTTTTATAAGTTATATTAACCGTATTTTTGTATAAGAACGAGCTACGTTTTATACTTATCGTATATATTAGTTTTATATTGATGTTTTGTTAGTATAAATTTTCTATATCCCCTTAGTGTCAAATTGACGTATATTTTATCCTATATATTTACTTATGTAGGCTATTGTTATAGTTGTACTGTATTGAAGGCATCCCGTTGTTTGATTTATTTGTGCAAACTTGCTAGTTATTAACAATCGGTTAAGTTGACAAGCAAGTTAAGTTTTAGTAACTTAACAGATACTTGACGAAGAAGCGAAACGATTAAAATTGTTACCCAGAAGTTTATATTTTATATTAAAAAAAGATTTATTTTCTCACTTAATATCTTACTTTTAAAAATGCAGGATTTTGGTATAAATTGCAAAATATATAACTCTTATTGTTTCGCTGTTTTGTTTTTATATATTTTTTCATTTTTCTTTTGAATTTTGTTAAGTATTGTAACGTAATTGTTTTTGAATTTGTTAGCTGCGTTTTTGCCGACACATAATATCAAAACTTAATTCGAAATTTTTACAAACATGATCTAGTAACAAACAAATTGCTAACGGCTGTCTCCATAATTTGGTGTAGTCCGCAGCTGTTAACTGAGATCAAAAATTTAGATTCTGGCATCAGTTTTTGACGAATCAAGTGATAGACAAGGCTTTAACGTACTTGCTTAATGAGTCCTAAGATCATAACTATTGTCAAATTCATTTAGTTAGTGAATTTACTAATCGTATGTGTGTAATAATTTTTTTTTTATTTGGATTATTGCAATTATTATTTTGGCATATTTAATGCTCAAAATATTGGACATATTTTGTTCTTAAACGCCATGCCACATCCTCAAGTAGATTCTCCCAACTGACGCCAGACAAAGACACCAAACAATAAAAAGGCGGTAAATAATCCGAAACGTGTAACAAAGCAGTCAACAACAAGCTTAAAACAGCCAAAACCAATAAGAAATAATTGCACAGCGAAAACAATAAACGCAAAAACTAATCGTTATACAGACTACGTCTAAGCTTTACTATTTATAAATCCATTAGTAGAATATATAAAAATCCTTTCCATTAATGATTTTATCTATTTACTATTTAGTTAATAATATCACGAGGCTTCTATTCCCAAACGGTGCCACGATATCAATTATGTATGTAAATCACTAAACTTATAAATATTTACAATTCATACTACCCGCGTGCTTTTTCACTTGTAAACTCCAGCTAAAATTAACTTGTCGAAACTCCGAGCCCGTGTAATACTAACCGAACTTATAGAGCTGGCTGTAACATTCAAATAAAAATTAAAAACAAAATAATATATCTGAGGTATTTTACGACACGTGGAGGTATATGCGTTCTAAATCGGGGATCACCTCTTTATTATATTTAAGAAAATAATCGCAGTAAACAATCCTTAAAGAACCCTCTCGTTTATAACTAAGCTGAGGTTAAAATGCTCGTTAACTAATGATTATAACTATTTGGATATACCAAATAACTTCCCATTAAATGTAAACTCATATATCACAAAGTATGACGAATAATTATGTAACATTCCGAAAGGAAATAAAATACAAAAACTTAAATTAATTCCTTAATCCAAGTTGCCTAACATTGGAAAATAAATGCAAAATTATAAAGTTGCTTTGAAAGTTTTAAATATGCATTGAAGATAACAATTTGCATTGGTTTATTATGTTTGTAGTTTCATTAAAATAGTTTTGGAAGATATTTCCCTAAACAATGTATTTTAATATACGTGGTCTTAAATTTGTTTCATTTTCCGGTCTAATATTCGATCTTTTTAAATTTTCGTATGAGTGTTTTTGGCAGTGCTGTTTTATTTAAATTCCAATAAATTCAGGGATCAACTTCCAAATATGGAGTTTATAGAAGTTAAAACAATTTCACTTTGAGTGATTGATATGTTTTCCTAAATTACGGAAAGATTTTATGTAAATGGATATGGCACATTATCTTTACGGTTTCGAAAGAAGTTTATGTGAAAAGTTCATTATGATAAATGCAACGTGGTTACAACCACAACGTTCTTTGGCTTTTCGTATTATCACGGCTTTTTAAATACTTTATTATTGATGTAGAGATATTTTATGATATGTTGGGTTGACTTTACTACTGTTTGTTCCGGTTTTTGTCGTTTATTTATGATATTTCGCGATGACCAAATGTCAGTGCACCCTGAGTTTATTATTTAGATATGTATTTCGTCGTATTTCCCAGATAAATGCGGATCCCAAGCATTTCCCTACGATATAGTAAATAAAATATTTTTACAATCTGCGGCCATCTTATGGTTATTCCTAAGATTTTTGTTTGAGAATAATTCATATAATAATAATGATAATCTAATAAATTTTCAATAACGTGACGTCAGCTACGTTGGTCGACATTCAAATAAGAACCACTATACACTCATAGAGAGAAATCCGAAAATGGATACAGATTAAATATAATTCTAATAATTAATACCTAAATCTACGTAATTTTATACAGAAGAAACGATTATTTTTTTGTTTCATGATTTGAAATCATGCTCACGTATACGATCGTCGAACTGCTTTTCGAAGACCCGCGTTCAGGCTCTCGAGGACTTGCAATTTGATTTGACACTTCCAAGTAATGAAAAAGTTAAGGCTCTATTTGAACCAATCGCGGTCATTTCCGATTACGTGATGATCTCGGGCTGTGATTGGTTGAGACAGGTCTCTGTTTCCATTACACGTGGAGCATGTAATCATAAAGCAGTCTTCCCGCCTTGTTCCCTACCCGCCTCGCTCTCTCTAACCCTGTATTCAAGGATCCCAGACGCCAGCAAATCATGGCATTTTCCGTTTTCGAGTCGCCCTCCACAAACCGCTCTGTCGTTCGCCGATCACTCTCAATCCGTTCACCTAGACGAACGAAGGCACGGCTAACACACATTGATGTCATAATTACTATTATTGAAGCCAAAACGCACATAGAATTACACATATTGTTCAATTAGACGTAAATTTTGTACTTTCGAAATCAGATTCTAAGAAGTCTTTATTTTTTACTCAACATCAACATTTTTTCATTTAATCTAAAAATTTTGGTAATTAATCTCTAAATAATCTGTATTTTTTAAAATTTAGATTTGGCGTTCCGAAAAAAGTCACTTTAAAAAATATTTTCTTTGCATTTTTTAAATTTACTGTTTAAAATTTGTACGTTCCTTTTTGTACAGTTATCGAATCTAATTTGACACTAGACATTTATCGAAAAGAGATTTTAAAAAACGTATTTCTCTTTAGAATACAGTTGGCATTATTTTGGCAGTACTAGAAATAGTAATACTTTAGTATTGCTCTGGATTACATTGTCATTATGAACACTGAGTGGACATTTTCTCTAGAAAATGCCAAGTAACATTCGTACTATGTTTATATTAGTCACAAAGCGAAGTTCGATCCTCGAAGCGTACACTAAGCGCCCTCTACAGGGCGCGTGCATCAATACTGTTTACGTAATTTTAAAACTAACGTCAATATTTAACTAATTATAATACGATTAACCATTAGAATGCGACATAGTCCTGCATCATTTTGGCATAGTCCGTTATATTGCACAATTGTATGCTATCCCTTGGGAGTCCGCGTCCGTGCCTCTGGGCAGACACGCTTGGGGCGCGGGGCGCGGGGCGTGTCCGTCCGAGGGAGTGTGAGCCACCGTTTAAGCCATGGTCTGTGGTCATTGGAGGCCGGGCGGAAGCTGCGGCGCGTGTTCGGCGCCCAGGTCGAACAGGTGGTGCGGGGCGGGGGCCAGCGCGCTGTGCAGCGCCGACGTCTTCAGCAGCCGCTTCAGCATGCCGCTGGAGCCCCGGTGCTGCAGGCTCTTGTGCGTGGTCAGCGAGTTCTTGGTCCGGTACCTCCGGTGGCAGAACTCGCACACGTACAGCGTGTCCGACTGCTCGTGCTTGTCTTGGAAGTGTCGTTTCAAGGAATAGTAACAAGAAAATGTCCTGCGGCAGTAAGGACACTCTTGCGGCTCGTTGATCCCGCCGGCGGTCGGCGGGGGCATACGGAGGGGCGGTACAGCTGGAACATTTTAAAGGTTTATTATAGTTGCGTTTGTTTCCAACTATGCGAGGTCCCCATCGTCACAGAGGGTCGTGTTTGTTAGCTGGCAACATTGAAAACAATTCACGAGACAATAACTTGATATTTCGAATAAAGCTATTCGAATATATTATTAAAAATAGAATGTATGAGGTTAATAATAATAAGTATAATACTAATAGTATGCACTGTACACATTGACTAACTACACAGTAATCACGAGATTTTATATATTCAAAATCTTAGGAAATTCTTTCAACCACAATGACACAGAAACACGTGATAACAAAAATGATAGAAGCATGCTCCAAGCAACACAACAACGTCAAAACTGCGAAACCCGATGGGAGGGGGCCTGAGGCTCGGGGGAGAACCAAATAAAATAAGAATCATTTTAAAAAATATTTAAATTAAACTCAAAAATGAACTGAATAATAAAAAGGATTTAAACCCTATCGCTTAAGACTAAAAGAGATCTTTTCGAGAATGAGTTGATTCGTCGTTACCCTATTGAGTGGAGTCGTTCTAAAAACAAGTTCTAACCTTTGTGAGCGATGGAAAGAACGGCGGAGTGTGGGTGGTGTAGGTTCTCTTTGCTAGCCGAGTGCTGCCGCACGCCGCGCCAACTCCGTCCGAGTAGTCACTAAAAATACCGGCCGATAGGCTCTGTCTCGCCGGGCCTGGACTTGTGGTAGGTGTATATGTGCGTCATCAGGGAATTCCTCGAGCAGTACACGCGCTCGCATATCGTGCACCGGTACTCCTCCTGCCTCTCCGCGTGTTTGTCGGCGATATGCCGCTTCAGAGACGCCTTTGAGCACAATACCTTCCCGCAAAGCGAGCAGGAGAATAATTTTTTACCTGTAAACAGATGGAGAAAACAAAAAATATTGGGGTGGTCCCCGACGCGAAACAAAAACGTTAGCCTGACTGGGAGTGAGGTCTCAAAGCTATTTACTAGTTGTTTCTCTTTTAAAAGAAAAGTTTCGACAAAGTAATTCAAAATAAGTGACTTAAAAATAAAAGAAAATAAAATGTGAAATAAAATGTGAAATAAAAGAAAATAAATAAGAAATGATGGCGAAGCTACGGTGGCCAGTGAAGTGTTAGGTACAAACATCATGCGCGAGAGGCGAAACTAAATATTTAGCCAGAAATAGCAAGCGTGTACGAAATTATAAAAATAATACAGTGCGTGTGGAAAGGTTCTATAATATAAAGCTTCAAACTATAAAATGATGCGACTTATGAAAAGGGAGTTAGGGTTCACAATAAAACTGACGATAATTTTGTGTATTTGTTTTTATTAAAAACGCCATTATTTATCAATATTAGGATTTATGAAGTTCGGTTTAACGATTACAATTACACTTTATGAGTAGTTAGGTCAAGTACTTTTAGTTTAAAGTAAGAAGGAAAAGAACTATGTATTTATTTAAGTATAATTATAGTTGCATAACTTATGACGATAGCTATTGGTATATGGAAGATTGCAGCCCATTACCGTAATTCCGCTAAATATGCCAGATGATAATTTGGCGCTCTACGATACGAATTATTAAAAATGGAAGACAAAACGTAAAACATCATATTTTTGGCACAATTCGAAACGAAAAACGAAGCTAAAATTTTATAATGGACTGCATTACATAGTTGCCAATTGTTAACAAAATCTAGATTCAATGGACAGTAGAATAATAATTTAAAAGAAAAAAATAATATAAAATTTCAATACAACAACCAATAAATTAATTTAGATTCCTTATAAAATAAGTAAAAATGCCAACAAGAAGTATAGGATAAGAACACATTGGATATAGTCAAGTGCTAACGCGGGTCGATACATATCTAACACGTTAGAAGATAAAACAAACAGGTCACAGAACAGTCTTAATCTTGCTAAGATCCTAACTAATGTAGTTTTGACAGGGATGTGTTCTGCTCCTTAGAACACGGTGTAGTACTCTCCTATTAAAACCCACGAGGTTGTTTCACATTAGCCAGTAATAAAACATCGACTATTATTTTATAATTTAGTGAGGACGTTATATATTTTTATATATATTAAGCTGGAAACAGATTGATCTCACGTACGCGACGTATGCAACGCATTATGACAATTTATTCCGTAGAAATATGATTAGATACACATATTTTGTCCCACGCACACCTGGGATAGCGTTGCATGTGACACGTGTGTTTCTAGTCATAATTCTATACTATAGAACAGATATAATATTGCGTTGCATACGTGGGGTCAACCAGTTTCTAGCTTAATATATATGAAAATACATAACGACATCACTAAATTCAAGCCTGAGTCAATACGAAAATAGTTAAAATATATTGAACTGTTTTTAACCGAGACAGAGAGTAAAGGAATAGAGGTCACATGTCCACAATGCTATTAGCTTAAAGTATGGGCTTCATTGTTGTCATGTTTAAAATACACGCTCCAAAAATACTCAAAATATTCTACAGATGACTCTTAAAAGTCAAAATTTTTAAACATTAAAAAAAAGTTTTGGTTCCAACATAAAACAAGCAAAACTTTAGTAACAATAAATAATAGATTTCACTTACTTTTATAGCCCGAACTAGCCATTTGCTGAAATAGGCAGCAAGTTATCTGTCAGAAATGTAGGCCTGTGGAAATGTTAATGTATATCCCGAAAATATGGGTAGATTGTTTTACATTATGTTCGACGTACATAAGTTGCTAGCGTATTACATATAGCATGTTTAATTTTTAGTAAAAACAAAACTTATGTAGAGTGTTATAATAAAAAGTATATTAGCTTGTCGATGGTTAAATTACTGGCTAATACAAAACACCTAGGAGACCTAAGTCTCTTGAGATCCCAAAAACCTAGCACCTAAACCCCAAAACAAAGATCTTCAAATCACAATAAAACTTCGACTCAATACAAACCAATTCGCGCTCCGACTTACAGCCTTCCGGCGAAATTTCCGAATACAAAAATTATTATTTTCAGTAAATAATTGTACATTTTTTTTTACTTCTATCAAATACGCCTAATAGTGTACAATGAAACGCGTACTTACTCTAATCAGTCTATAGCGTTTATTAAATTTTGGCAAACGTTTTTGCGAAGACGAATTTTCTAAATAAATTCATAAGTTTTCCTAGTGCTCGTTTATACACAGGGTTTTATAACGTCTGGGAACTTTTAACTAGTATCATATTGCGTGATTTCTAATTGTCCAACATGAGATTGTGTTACAATTAACCATTAAAAGTTCCAGAACATGAACCAACACCCTGTATAGTGCAAATGATTTACCTTACTGCCTTAGCAGCACATCCCTGTAATATTAAAGTAAAATTGTAGACTCTACCATCTAGAATTCAGATAAATCTTACGTCTAGGTACACTAACTTAATTCCCAAACCCAAATTAACAATTAAACTATTACTAAACTACGTAAAAAAAACAACAAACCTACGTTTTACGTCAAAAATTGCAATTCATTTTGCAAATAAAAACTTAACATCTTCCATCTCCACGGAATGTTGTTGCATTTAAAATTTAGATTCCATTTTTAAATTTTGCCGTTTCCTTAAGGTTTTAGTAACACGAACGTTCCAATTTAGCACCAAAACATAGTCTTCCAAATGTTTTTTTGAAACTATAATAATAAAGCTTATTAAATAACTAAACAAATTGTAATGGCTAAGCGTTTTATGTATCTAGCAATAACAACAGAATTTATAACACATAGTATTAAGGTTTACTAAGAAAGCCTCTCACATGTTAGATAGAATGTAAAGCATTGCTTTTTACTTATTAAAGTAGAGACTGCGTCAACTTTGCTGACGCGATTATTTAATGCGTGTAAAAAACGCAATCTACTGAATTACAAAGTCGGCTAACTCCAGTTGAAACACTACTTCTAAACATCTTAGAAGTTAAGCAAATACGCTTTGTCTTTTGAAAATTAATAAATGTAAGTTGTAAAGCAGGCACTAATATATACTTAGAATTTATATCGTTACAATAAATTATGTGTTTACATTTACACTTAAGTTTACGTTTATCAAAAGAAATATAACAATTATAATAGTTTCGGCGACGTATTCTAGTGAAAAATAGTGATGCTTTATTGAACTAGATTAATAGTATACAACGAAAGGGCAGATACTATGTTTATGGATACCTTCCTCTTTCTAATGAACCGGGAAAATGCTGAACTGACAGAAAACAAAGTCTAGGACATCAGTTGTGTATTCAAAATACGGCATTGTAGGTTCTGAGCCAGAATGGGTCATAGATTGGGCCAGAATGGGTCATAGATTGGGCCAGAATGGTCCATAGATTGGAATTTATGAAAATTCTAGACATATTCCAATGCCAGGAACTTAGATATTTTAGTTATTAAAAAGTGCTTCCTTTATCATATTAGTTTATTTAATAAGAAAGGCAAGTTATCCACAAAATAGCATCAACACGCGGCTTATCATATGGCAAGCAAAAAAATTTGATCTCAAATTACTCCATTAAAATTTTCTGTTCAAATTTAGGAACATTTAACACTGAGAATTATTAAAGTTTATGTTATTTATTACCTATTTATTATAATATAATAATAATAATAATGTGTAATTTAATTACAATTGTACAACGAAACAGCAACAAGGTGTGTAAGTTTAGTAAATGTACAAATAATAAAAATAAGAGTTGGTGAATTAAAAACAAAAATAATAATAATAAAAACATATACAGTTTATTAGCTAAGGAGTTTAAATTGAAATAATAAAAATAGACGAACACAAAGATAGACTCATGTTTGAAAAGTAACTAAGCGTTTTTAACTAATCTTAGATAATTATTTTGTTTAAATCTGGTAGTTTTATTTTGTAAATAATATTTTAAAAAGATACTTTACTTTTTAGACGATTAAATATGTGAAAATAGTGATAATTTTTAATTTAAATAATAATTTGCATTGTTTAAAGTTTAATTTGTAAACGTTTTGAAACATATTTCTATTTTTAATGTTGCGTTGACGTTTCATGTCCTATCATACGAGTAAATAATCAACCTACAACTTATCTACCTTTATCGATCTTGACTTGAAATACTTAATTTTGTTAAAAATCGATCTTGTAAATAAAAACTACACATAACGTTTATTATTAAAATGAGTATTTTTCGTTATTTTTCTGTAAAATTAAAAAAAAAACTAGCCTCAATAAGCAAAGTCTTTGAATAGCCTTAAAAGAAATATGAAACTACCAGATTTAAAATATAAAAAAATTAATGCATTTTTTTAAAATGGCACTGTGCGATTCACATAATGCATAGTAAAGATAAAATTGCTGGGTTTAAATAAAAAAAAAATCAGCAAAAAAATTAAGTCGACTAGGAAAAGTGTACGGAAAAGTCGACTTATCTAGCTTAGGTACAATAATTGTATGTATATGTGATGTGTCGGTATGGTATTGAATTACTCTTAGCGATTTATGTCTTACAATGAGTAGCTCAAGTTTATCACTATGCTGTTTGGTAAATTATCTAGTCTTAGTGAAACTTGCGTTGTAGACTGTACCTCAGTGAATGAATCTTGTATCGTAAGACCTATAAATCGCTAAAAGAGTATGTATATCAGAATTAGCCAGTTGATTCGGTGTCCGTAATGTCAAAAGTCCGGTTTTGTGTTTTCAGTGCTCCCTGCGGTTACAATTTAAATTAAAAAATAACCTCATTCTTTCCTATTGGTGCTATGATCATTCAGTCTTATATTCAATGAACAAAAACACCTAAACAGAGTCAATTTCAAAAGCCTCATAAGCCAATTATACATCTGTATATTTTATATATTTTTTTTAGTAATCTCGTATAAATATCTAAGAGTGAGATCATGCAGATAAAAATACAGAAATAAATAAATTACAAAACGCCAAATATGAACACAACAGTGAAAACAATATGCCTCTTTTGTTACTTACACGAACACTGTTCATTTTTATAAATTTAAGCCTAATATATAAATTTACAGCACCAAGATTTTTATCTTTTCTCAAAATATTAATTTTCTCTTCGCCTTATTGTCACACATTAACGTAGTGTAAAAATTTCAGGAATTTTCAAATTGCCGCAGTATTGCACTCTTCGGGCGACTTTCGATCGTTACATTAAACATATTAAAACAAACAATAGAACTCGGATCTACATTGCCCTCCTCGTAACAATTGGAATGTTGCATTGCAAGCCATTACGTCTCGAATATAACATCGTCATGATCGCTGCCCCCACTTCTACAAGTTCAAACTCTAGAAATTAAAGATTGTATAAAGAAATCATCTTAATA
Source organism: Anarsia innoxiella (assembly GCA_947563765.1). Lineage (NCBI taxonomy): Eukaryota > Metazoa > Arthropoda > Insecta > Lepidoptera > Gelechiidae > Anarsia > Anarsia innoxiella. The sequence continues at coordinate 721,218 of OX387401.1, forward strand.
TAAGAATAACGAGCCCCGAAGGAAAATAAAATAATTATTATAAAAAAAATATGTTAAATTACCTTTCGAGCGTTTAGGTCGTTTAGACGTTGAACTGATCTTTGAACTTGTAGAAGTCGATGTTGTGGTGCGGGGGCAGCTTGTCGGGCGTGGTGGTGAGGTTCTGTGGCTGCGGCGGCGGCGGGGGCGCGCCGCGCTGGCGCCGGTGGTAGATGCTCTTGTGGTTGTTGAGCGAGTTGAGCGTGCGGAACACCTTGTGGCAGAGGCTGCAGCGCGCCGAGTGCAGCGGCTGCAAGTGCTGCTGCTCCGTGTGCCGCTTGAGCGTGAGCCGCGTCGACAGCAGCTTGCCGCACACCTCGCAGCGGTGGCCCGCGCCCAGGGGCCCCACTGCGCCACACATAACGACCAACATTAGCGCATTAGTCAACACAACGGACCCATCGCATCCAACACCAGCCGCTCGCATCCAACAGGTCCCGTTCCGAAGGAACCAATTGGCACAGTTAATATACCACTGCAAAACCCCGCGACCATTACCGATTATAACTCGTACATTGTAGAGGCAATTCAACGTGTTCAAAATTTACGAATTTGACTAATGCGCTTTTTAAAATGAAACGTTGGTGGTTATGTGTGTCATAGATGTCCCAATTGGTTCCAGAAAGGCAAGGTTGTGTAAGCGTAGCGCCGTTCGTACCTCGCTTCGACACCGACAACGTACCAACGGTCTACCCTTACACGGAAGCGTTAATACATCATTTAGTTACGAATACATTATAGATACATAGATATAGTTTGCGGTGCGCATGCAAAGTACATGTAAATCTATGCTATGTACATGTTAGGAACATTATCGCAATACACTTTTAAACTTAACGAAGATCTAAGGGCAAGACTATGGCGTTTAGGTGGTTAGGATGGCAGCTTTGTTTCTTCGAATGGCAACGTGTTTTCGTATGGCAACGGAGCGGTGCGGTTGCGGCGGGGGCGCGGGTGGCGCGGCAGCCGTCAGTTGACCGGGAAGAAGGGCCCCTGGCCGGCGGGCGAGGGCGGCGCTTGTTGCTTGCGGTGATAGATCGATTTGTGGTTCCTCAGACTGTTCAGACTGGAGTAAACCCGCCGGCAAATGTTACAGACTGGCTCCCTCGAGGGTCGCATGTGAACGTTCTGAATATGCCGTTTGAGCCGCGTCAGGGAGGACAAGCTCTTGTTACAGGGCTCGCATCTGTAATCTTCCTGGGGGGTGCGGGCGCCACCTGGTCACAACACAAGCAGTTAGCCCCGTGGAAGCTTCCGAACGCACTTTTAATGCACTCTCTTTTATCGTAGCCTCTCTTATTTTAAGCACCGCCACCCCCCTTTAGGTTTTGATGATAGCTTCCGTCGCGTCGCATATAATGAAGCGGTATTAGTACGCAAACTGCCGAGCTAGACCTAGGCTCGAAGCTAGGGCGATGAGTGTGTGATGAGTAACCACCTGTTATCACAACAAGCGGCGGGACGCGTTCCGAGTGCAGTTTCAAATATCTCGAACAAAGCGTTTTATATCTTCAATGAAATAATCGAATGCTTTTGACATCACGTTACCATTACTAAAATTCCATTGTCCAGTCTTGAATGTCCCCAGTTATTATTTTACACGTAATTTCCCAAGACAATGTGATTAAGGGTAATTTGAGTATGTTTTTAGAAACACGAATGATTCATGGGATCCGTCGACTTTTCGGTTAAAGTAAATAATTCTTTCGGAGACTATACTAATACTGCAAATAGGCGGTCGGTTTTTTTGGGAAATAATTTGAAACAGCTTTTTTAAATAAATTTTGTTTTGTTTTTTTTTTTAAATCAAATATTGTTTTGGTTTAAATAATGTACAGCCAATTAAATTAGGTTCCAATTACATACGAAAAGTGCATCTTTATGATATCGCTATCATATTAAATGAAGGTGGAATGGTTAAGGATATGAAAACTCAAAGGTTAAAAACTTAAAGTTGCAAAAATAATAAAAAGAAAACCTAATCGGAGACGAAGGAGTGAGGGATTCCTAGCACACATTTGTTCAAGTCACATCTATAAAACAAGCTAGCATATCTTCTTTGTATAGAATACATTAAACTATAGTTACAATACGATAAACATGCACGCCACGTTGCGTTTTGGTTCAATGATAACAATTCTCATTTCTCAAATATTCAGAACTGACAGTCGTCTGATCAAGAAAATGAAAAACATTATTGCCTACGCGTCTCCATCGAACCAGAACACAAAAAGCTAACATTAATAGTTTTAATACAGAACACAGAGCACAAATGAAGACATATACAGAGGTTAGGAGGAGATATACGATAATTAGAATACATAGAATATAAAATATATGTCACGTGATAATTGCCTCATACATTTTGTAAAATATAAAACCTAATAATGATATATAAACCTAATAATGACAGAGCAGAGAGGAAGCGGTGATGGTGGCATACGACAGACAGTGCATTAAAAATATCGTTTGTTTCAATATATGTAGGTAATGCATAAAATAAACTTGTTGCTAGACAAGCCGAGACTCACCTTGAGATGTGCTCGCCATGCCGTCGGGAGCAAGGGGGCTTGGCAGACCTGGAATTACCACAAACCATATGCATTCATCTATGTTTACACCTAATTTAATAACAAACTCACGAACAAAATCACAACCATTCTAAAATGTTTAGGGCTTACCGGCCAGAGATGGATGATCAGTGAGAGCTGCCATGCTGAAGTTGTATGTGTTGGATGGCGCGAAGAGTTTCGTGTCAGCTGGCTGTATGAACGGTGAGGGTGGCAGCTGCGGCGGTGGTGTGCGATCCTCGGCTTCGGCTGAACTACCGCGGGACGGCGGTCCGCCTCCCTGAGACATAAGAAACTAGGCATTTTCATAAACGTGCTTTATATATTTACTTACTTTATCCATGACTTAAACGTATCAGTCTTCGTTATTTTCGTGATTGAGAACGAATTTATTCGATAACGGAAAAACGAATTCTTCAACTTTTGTTTTTGGAACACGATTCACGAAAAATTCGATTTTCAAATTTTCATTCCTTCCTCGATGAACAAAAATTAAAAACGTTATTAACTAAACAAAGTTGGCACGTCAAACTATCTGAGATAACGTTCCAATCTAACTTTGTTCGAACTTTTTAAAAGCGAAATAATTTGGAAGGCCTCTTTAGCGGGGTTCTAATTTACTTTAGGTCAACCATTTATTTAGGGTTTCCTAGTGTTTTAGGAAGAAAAGAAGTATCTAGATTACCTGGCTAAAGTTTGTTGTTTATTTTGAAATAGGTTCTGAAATGACACGTTTCAGACAACGTTAGCAAAGTATGAAACCTATTTTTGAAAACACTATTTAACTCTTTTATTAATGTTTATATAAATTATTTCTTTTTCTAACTAGGCTAAGTTTTATTAAGTGAATATTTGTTTGTATTTTCTTTTAACTGGTACCTAATTTTAAATCCTACTAATATGTATCAATGTTTATGCCGAATGATGGATAGACGTAAGTGTGTTTGTTACTCTTTCACGCGAAAACCACTGATTAGATTTTAATGAAACGTTACAATTAGCTTAAACATCAGAATAACACATACCCAATCTATCCTATTTATTGGATTTTACTAGTTTTATCTTATTAGCCTGTTATTTCCCACAACTAAGCAAAGGCTTACCCACATCCTTCCGTTACAACGTTAATTTTTAAAATTCAAATTAAGAATGTGAACTAGCAATGTTTTCCAGCCAGCAAGGCGCTCTAAACCGTTTGACGAGCGAATATCTCGTCACTTGAACTGACAACAATCGTTTGTCATTTGACACAGACGAGTTCCGGGTATAGATTCTAGTGCACTAGACGTCGACATGTCTAATACCAGGTAACTCCTCAATGTCGGATGTATACAGGGTGATTGCATTTCGAACTAACGACGTTTTGGTTTTAATTAGAACTGGAGGCTGGCCGCGGCTTTGTCGTATTATATTTTGAAATTAATATTTTGGAAAAAAATAAGATTTTTTAAAACACAGTTTTGTTGTTGACATTTAAAACAATACTTTGTTTAATAGATATTTATTTAACTTAAAAATATTATTTGCAACTGTGAATTTGTATTTTTTTTTAATTTTGGCTTTATGACCTATTTTCCTTAAGAAAAGTTACTCTATTCAACATTTACTATCGCTGAGTATCATATTGTATTCGTAACATCCTGTATATAGATATAAAGGTATTTTTAAAGTACCCTCTACTTAGAACGTAAACAATTAAGTATTAGGTTTCAGGTTTTAGGTTTTCGTTGGTGTCGGTTTGTTTTCATTGATATAGTTTTTAGAACTTTCTATTGTGCCTAGATAAAGATGTTTATTCGAATTGCTATGTCGATCTTTTTATTAAAAGAAGTTTAGTATTACGACGGATTTCTAACATAAGAGCACCTTGGCTAAATTACTAGAAATTCAATACTTAGATTACGCGTAGAGGATTGTGAACCGATCGTGCGCCGCGCGAATCTCCATACATTTGTGATAAAAATATTGTTTCGAGCCAAAACGTTTCCAAACCCCTTAACCTATCCGTAATTAGATAATTTTGGTATCATTTGATTTAGTATCATACGATAAATTGAAGACGAAAATGTGCGAATCAACTTAAAAGAAAAACTGCTAGATTTTTACCAACTCACAATTTGCCTGTGCGAATGCGGCGGTGTATCATCCGTGCTCCTATCGATATCCGCATTAGACCCGCAAATCATATCCAACGGCTCATTCTTCACCTCATCCATAAGCCTTGGGGACGGTGACGAGCTGCTATTCGAAATACCATTTCCATTGCCTTGTTCATGACGAGAGTTATTGATCATCGAGTGATTTTTTGTTGAGAAATCTGCTGCGTGGATCTGCGGCTGTTCTGTATTGTTGTTTTCGTGGCGCACGCGCTTGATGACGTCAGGAGAGTTGTCGGCTGAGCGGCTCATGCGGCGCGGTGGTATGGGTATGCGGCGCATGATTGGCTGCAAGCTGGTCGGCGGCTGGTGGGACATGAGAGCTTCTTCCAACTTCTCGGTGTAGCTGGGCGTGTGTGGGGTGTGGGCGGGGTGCGGCGGGGTGTGCGGCGTGAGAGGAGAGCTGGCTTGGGCTGTAGCGCGTGCCAGGCTTTGTACCAGTGGCTGTGGACAAAATTTTTGCTTAGGATTTCTTTAATAGTGGTTTTTGACTTGGTTAGGTTCGAATCTGTCATATTACCTATGTAGGTATCCTAGTTTATATCATTGTCATGATTTGATCCTATAGCTGCCCACTGCTGAGCATAGGTTTGTCCAATGGTTTTCCATCCAGCACGACCGTTCATTGTATCCTGCATCTAATAAGACCTTGCAGTTTTCACTAGGTATATTGCCATTTGGCTATTTATGAATTTATTTCTAATAAAAGAGTCGAACTATTTGATATTTGAACCAAACATTAATAAGTTGTTTTCTTATAATCCAAATAAGTTAAGTTTTATAAATCATAAAGAAAACAGCGACCAGTTACGAAACCGGTCATAAAAGTGAACAATCTGTTTATCCATAATGCAAAAGAAAAAAGTAAACCATCTATGATCCTTCCGTTCAATTCAAAGAACAGACCAGAAGAAGCTTAAACAAGATTAAATATTCGATTTTCTATATCTTTTCTACAACTATCAATCCATCATTCAACCAAACAACTCCAACTTACCCCTTGAGCATCATCATTCTGCGTGAGCCCCGACACGCGGAGCACCTCAGCGGTCTTGAGGAAGGAGGAGAGGCTCCGCTGGTGGACGTTCACCTCGCCGTGGTAGATGAACTCCACCAGCGCGTGGAGGTCTGTGAAGGCCACGTCTTGCAGCACTATCACTGGGTGCTTGCATGGCGTTGACTGTGGGGGAGACAGTTGGGTTAGGGTGATGTTGGTTTTAAAAAGTTTTTGTAGAGGAGGATAAAAATTAAAAAAAAAAATTGTATTTTTTAAGGTTTATTTAGATTTCGAAAAGTTTTGTATGTCGGAGGTTCCAAAATTTTTAAATATCCTTTTTTGTTTTTTTTTAAGGTTTAATTAGATATTATATTCAATTAGATTTCTATTAAGTAAGTTATAATTTAGTTTATTAGGTATTTTTTATAATGTTTATATTAGGTATTTGATTTAGTTTTAATTAAGGTAGGTAATTCACGTGTTATTCGTAAAAAAGTCTAAGTTATTTTGTGCTAAGTATCTTTTTTATTTGTATCATTCATTACTTTTTTGTCTTGACGTAGGACATGACAGATGGTTTGCATAAGCACCATTTTTTGACAAAATATTATATTAACATTTCTTTTCTCAAAGATTTAATCGCTATAATAATTATAGAAGTCGTTTATTTCATGATGCGTTTTAATAACTAGACAAATAGAAGATAATAGATTTTGCCTTTCTGCGCTAGTGAGGCGTTAAAACATTAAGGCCTGACGTAATACCATGTAATACTTACGCAAGCACGAGTATACTATTTGATTCATTCGATTTAGTCCCTAGGTAGGTACCTACTTGAATACCTACTTGATTTAGGTTCTTTTTGAAAATGTAAAACAATCTTTTGTTTTAGCGTGTACTAAGTTCTTTTTTTTGTTTATTTCCGATACATTTTCTAGGCTACTGAGACGATTAAACTCCTTTAACACTTACATAGCGATAAAGCCTTCTTAAAATATTTAACGCAAATAATATGCATGAAATACTTTGGTATATTTCGCATATTAATTGTGGAAATTACAGCAGTAAATAGATTGACCTAGAGACTCATTGATAACTAGTAACAAATGACGTGATAAATCAAAGTATTATGACATTATTAAGTAAAAGTAGGTATTTTAATTTTATTACCACGCAGAAATACCTACCTACAAATTCTTATTTATTCATCCACCAATACTAATAAGTATGCAAATTAGAATTATCTAAAAACCTAAATAAAGTAAAATAATGTTTTGAATGGGTACATAATAATGTCCGCTAACATACGTCGCAGCACGACTGCGCAATGTACTTCGTAATTTCGCGGCGACCATCACAGTCAGGTTGGCCGAGTGGTCTAAGGCGCCAGATTTAAGCTCTGGTTCCCGAGAGGGAGCGTGGGTTCGAACCCCACACCTGACAATTTGTGATGTTATTTTTTTTATTCTACATATTTCATTTTTTGTTTTTCTAAAATGATTTTCGTTTTTTTGGAAACTGAGTCGGTTATACATTTTCATAGAAAAGATTTTTTTTGTAAAAAAAGCTTATATATAGTTGCAATTTATGTGTTATGTGTTTATGTAAGTATGTACCTACCTTATATGTTTTAAATCAAAATAACCTAGTCTAATGTCATGTTATATCATTTATAATTTCATCTAAATTTCTACAAATAAGTGTAAAAATATTTAATATTTGAAGAGAATTGTATTCCGTATGTAGAAAAGTTTGTTTTGAAGATTAAGAAACTGATAAGTGTAAGCGAAGCGAAAGAGATCGTTTTGCATCGAATTGAAGAATAACGGACTTGACTAGATTTAGTAACGTCACCCTTCTGAAAAATTGTTATTCAAAAGTGACGTTAACGGCCTCCACTCCGTAACTTTGATGCTCTGTATCTTTGTATTTATTTATGTATTTGATTAAACATTATGTATTAATTACAATGCCAGTTTTTAAATACAGGTAGTCGTCATTATTGAAGCAAGGATATCACACTTGACTAGATGTAAAGCTGGGTCCACGCTACACGAATTGCGCAGGAGGTTCGTCGTCCGTGGTGTTAAACGTAGACATACGGTGAACTTCCAGCACTTTTATCAAATCCCTTTGCGTTCGTCAAAAAACCGACAACTGGCGGAACGCAACGAGTACGAGCGAAACGCTCAGAGCGCGCTCGTTCGAGGCTAGTGTAGCATGGACATGAAGACTTACTATAAGTTACGGCCAACTTACTTTAAGCAGCTCCCTAAAATAAGGACTGCAAGCTGATAGGACGACCCGATGTGCCTTTAAACTCTTGCCGTCGCAGGCGAGTGTGACGTCGACGAAGTCCTCGTCATCCCGAAGGTTCTCGAAAGCCGACGTGATGCTGCTCTGGTAGTTGTTCCACCGGAGGCAGAAATGCTGTGTGTCCACCATCTTTGAGTCTAATGTGGCATGTGGGGGGATCTGTGGGATGGAGTTTTTTATTAATAATCTTGCTTTTACATAGGTAATTACCTACTTTTTCATGTTACCTAAGTTTTAGGGACATTAATGTTGATTTTACATTTAATTATATTTTGCTGTAATCATACCCAAAATTAATACTAAGACCGGTTAAGCACTACATCTGATTCTTATCCGACCCGAGAATATTTTTTTATTTATTTTATCCGATATTGATTCGAGAACTATTTCTATACCAAATATCTGGGATTTCTAATTTCTAATTTATAATATCGGAAAATTGCATCAAAAACAGTCTTAAAAGTTTTTGCATGAAATTGTAACAAACATCTTTAGGTACATTCATCGGCACAATCATTGAAGTTTATAATATTAGTAGGGTAGGATATAAATGTCAGGAATAAGTTATATGTTTTCACAGTATTTGCATTATTATTTTCTAAATGACATTTCTTTATGTAAATAAATAAAGTGTGAAAAAATAGGCCAAATGTGTAATAATTCTTGGCTGCAAACTAGCGATTGTAGATGCAAAACAACTCATGCGCAAGACAAAGATGACTTTATCTCGGTGACCTGTTTTTTATATCTCTATTCCTATATAAAATACTATAGTTAAATGTAGGCAGGATAGAATCTGAGTCCTTTGAAACAAAAAATTATATTCGTCGCGAACGCAATTTGACTCGTAATTCAATCTAATCTAGCTATTTATTTATTTATTTCAATCAGCCAAAAAACACCACCATTACGGGAGACTATCCCAAATCGATGGCATTACATTGCTAAATATATTTTTACACAAATAATAAAAAAACAATAAAAATTAACTTAATACCTAATTGAGATCCTAAATCTTATATTATGTATTTATATATTAGTGTCCCACTGCTAGGCAAAGGCATCTCTCCTCATCCACCAAGATTTTCGGTCTCGAGCTACCTCCGCCTAGGTATTTAAGGTGTCCAGGGGGCTTAGCACGGCGTGCCGCGACAATTATCTCACGTCATGCTGTCCTTATCACATTTAAAACTATAGACAGAGACGTAAGCGTGTCTAACGCATGACAACGTCTTGTCACGAAGTGCATGCTAAGCTAGCAGCTCGTCCCGTCACCTTTTACGTGGTCTGCCGCGACGCCTTTTGGCAATTGATGAAAAAAATTATGAAAAAAAACTTACTATTGTTTTTGCGTACGTAAAGTCAATCAATATGCTTTAATTCTATCGCAATTAAAAGGCGAATTCACAACAAAATATGATGAATTTCTAAGGCTACAAGACTTTGGAACTTTTTAGACGATTGTTCAACTTTTTCTAAAGCCTTCTCGAACTTAAGAGTTTAAACAAAGGTACTGTTTTGCTATGTCTTCATTCTACGAACCTTGACTGGCTAATTTTCCTTTACAATACTTACTTTAAAAAAAAAACAAAAGGTAGGTAAGTACCTAAGTTTTCAATTAACTAAAACAATACATAAAAAAGTTATTGAGAAATCGAAATTAAAAAGAGTAACTTTCACCATTGTTTTATGTAACAAAAAAATTATTTGAAATGGAAATTTTTTATTAAAAAAAAGTTTTGAATTTTCGGTAAAAAGAAACAATAAAGTAGGTACAAAATTAATTATTTCATATGTCTACTCTTTTTGTTTATAATTTAAATATCATACAATATTTGGGCACGTTAAATAGGTACTTATGTGCCTTAAAAGCCTGAAGTATGACGATGATTGGCCCGATCGATTTCAGTCATGGCGACCAAGTTGACTTCTTCCGGAATTTTGGCATTCACTTGCCCATATAAGGCCTAGAACACACGGGGAAACGAAACTGTAACGCAACTACGCAACTGCAACTGCTAGTTACTTTTGAGTTGCATCTAAGTTTCTGCTATAGACTCCTTTATAAAACAACACACGACGCAACTAGTTTGAAACGTTTAAGATTAGTTGCATCGTGTGTGGTTTTCTAAAGTCTATAGCAGAAACTTAAATGCAACTCAAAAGTAACTAGCAGTTGCAGTTTCGTTGCAGTTGCGTTTCCCCGTGTGTTCTGGGTCTAATAGTTATGTATGAATGTAACTCATCTGCGTAGCGAAGCCCCGGGCATCAATAAGGACGTCAAACTCGCATACGAGCCTACGTATTGTCTAAAAAATCACTTTTGACCAATGAGAAATTCACACATTTCAAGTAAATTATACGAAACTGACATTATTTTCTTAAAGTAACACAACAACTATGAGATTAAGTAATTTAAACGTTCTCAAATATGGGAAATTAATATTTTTCAGCATTGTTAGGTTTATTGTTTGATTCGTCATTAATTCAGATCCAATTTCTTTAACAGTATTCTACCTTTTTTCATGTACCTAATCATGGAGAGCCTTTGCTAGGCAAAAGCGCACTACGATAGAAATAACATTTTTAATATATTAATTTGAATTCTGTTTACAGATTGTTTTGTACTATACCTCTATATTGTATTTCTTGGTTTTTGTCAATAAACACGATTTAGGTAGGTCAAATAAAACATTGATTCTTATGTCTTTTCTACAACTAATATACCTTATTTTTAGCTATTAACTTATATTGAAGCTATATAGGTATGTAAAACTATATTTTTTAAATTTTTTCAATAAAGGAAAATATGTTACATTTTTTACTGAAAAAATGTGTTTTCTAAGCGTCTACGTGTAAGTCATAGTGTGGCCACATACCGTCTTGTAACGTAACACCAATCATTGTCTGGCTAATATGAAATCTGGTCACTCGGTCGCATAATCGTATTGTCTACGATTTGTTTGAAAACTCCATTCCGATACCAACTTAACTTTGCGTTTGTTAAACACTATTTGTACTGAAAAATGTGGTGGTGAAGATTTTTCTGATGCATTTGTAAGTTTGTTAACTTGAATGTAAGTTATGTGCTAGGTGGGCATGGGGATATGGGAGGTCGTGAGTTGAGTTTGAAGCTTGTACTTTGTTTTAAAAGAACAGGATTAGGTTCGAGAAAATTTATTCAGTTTTAAGAGCGGATTACCCTTTTCGTTATACACTCGAGAATATTGAATCCGGGACGGTAAAAATAAAACTAAAAAATCTCGTAAACTAAAAACCCTAGCCTTTTGAAATATAATGTGTTTAAGAGATTCTGTTCACGACATATTTTGTAAATAAGGTTTTGTTACTCGTAAACTTTATTATTTACAATGAAGGAGTATTAAATTATATATTAAACACAATTTATTTCATTAAGGTAGCATTCTTGGATCGCGAGATTTTTGGATTTTTAGAGATCCGGATTCATTGCTCTTGTAGAATGTAAAAACACCCTGTACCTTTAATAACAGGTAAGTACCTATATGTGCCTATACCACTGTGAAATCTTCCCTATTACTTATAAAAGTGCTTCAAAGCTAAAACATACCGCGTTTACGCTACATAATACCTATTCAAAGGACTTTGAAAAGATTCATAAATGTGGTCTCAGAATGAGCGATGGGCGAGCGTTTTAAGTTATACTTTTTACGTTCTTTCATGCTATTATTTGGGCATGACGTATTGAATTGCAGTTTGAATAAACTTAACAATTATATCTGTCACGTCTTCTTCCCATCGGGGTAGGCAGAGAGAGACTCCCTCATTTTGCTACAATCCAAACACCTCTTACGCTTCAGCCACGCATTCATCAGTCGCCTCATACATGCACGTCGGTTTAGGGTTTTGATTTGTCTATCTTTAGCAAGTTTTAAAATAAAGCAATAAAGCAAAGTTTTCAAAAGAGCAAACTCTAGAGTTTCTTGCTGGCTTCTTCTCTAGGGAATCTGCCTTCCGAAGTCAGCGTAGCTTCCCTCATTTAATGTTTTTCATTTTTTTTGGTTCTTTAAATTCATTACTATATTTTTTTTTTATTTTTACTTTGTGACGAATTTAAGTGTGAATTCAATGTTACTTATGAATAAATTATTTTTGAATTTTGAAGTCTTCGATTTGATCGAGATACGTTCGCCTTGGCCTTACACTCTTAGCACTTCCATCCGCTCTCGCCTTGTACAATAACATGCCTAAAGTCGATAATAAAAAAGATCTTTTAACCTAAACCATACACCAAACTCCCTTACCAAAGCAGCGTTTTGTCCTATTTAGTTTAAAGCCATTTATTTAATGCTATTGATTCTTTATACCCTTTATGCTTTTCACACCTTGAACGGAGTGTGACACTTCTTATGTAGTAACTAGGTGTTCGAGAGTTAGGGTACTAGATACGTTTGTTAAACGGAAAGCTACGTTAAAGTTCAATTTATAGGTTGTTATTAGAAACTTACTCTCCGAATACTATTCAAATAATCTCCTTTTTCAAGTACGATAAAAATATTTTAAATCGCAGATTTTTTTAAATAGTTACTCATGTTGCTATGTTCATCATTAGCTTAAAGTTTTATGTGCCAAAGGAATACAGATACAATTTAGGCCTTTGCCCGGAACTCTTCATAAAAAACATCATAGAAGGAAAAATTGAAGGGAAAAGGAAGAGAGGAACCCAGACGGACGTTCCTAAAACTGGTAAAGGAAAAGGCGGGTGTCATGTCGTATCAAGATGTTAAAAAGAAGGCTATTTTCTATAGGGAGGGATGGAAAAGGCTCCACTGACAAGATCTAAGCTCTTAAATAAGAAGAAGAAGCCCAGAACTGACTGGGAAAAGGCCTTGCTCTCTATCTAGTTCATTTGTGTGCCAAAGAAATAAGCAGTTACGCAAAATAAGTATTATCTAACACTCAACGTTGAGTAAAGCTCGCACCTAATTAATAGCGTAAGATTACAAAAGATTTTGCAATAGTAAAAACAATGATTTGGGTAGAGACCAATTCCCTCTTGCTACGATCCAACCAAACACACTTCTTTCGTTCGCTTCATCCACATTCATCAGTCGCCTCATGTACGAGTAGGTACAGGGCTACCAAGTTATCAGTGAACGGGCCGTTATTGGAACTACGGCCACTAATACGGAAATGTCAAATTCCAGAACTGGTGCGATTGGTAGAAATACAATTTCGTATTACTGGTAGCGCCGCCGTTCAGTTCATAGATAAGTTGGTCTGTCTATATGTAATTTCGAAGTCACATCTAGTAACTAGCTATCTATTTTACAATGGTGTCGTTACATAAATTTATCAAACCTTTTTGATAAATCGTTGTTACTTTAACTCGACCGTTATGAGGTTGTAACGATTAAATTTGTCGTTTTATAAAGTTACTAGAGGCTGCCCGCGACTTCGTACGAATTTATCATCCTTCATATATCTTGGAAAAATTATACAATATCTGAAAACAATATAGCCTATGTGTTATTCAGATGTGAAAGCTACATTGTTATAGTTTCATTAAAATCTATTCAGTGGTTTTTGCAGGAGTAACAAACATCCTCATATACATCCATCCATATCGGCACAAACATTGACATTAATTATATTAGAAAGATAGGATTATTCGGTGTTGAACAGTAGAATTTTGAAATTTCGTACTTATCTCGATAATTTTTCGAAATATGCAGATAACTTGTATTCAAAACTACTCAGAATAGGTATTTTATTAAGTACCTAATTACAATTAATATTGTTATCTTAAATCGCGAAGGATTTAACCAACTTGGAACGAATAAATGCATTAATCGCACCTAAAATAATGATACGCATCGTAACACAATGATAGCAACTTAGAACTATGATTAGAGTAACGAGCAGCGGCTTAGCGGCGTGTGCGCATGTTAATTAATAATTTTGATTACTAAAAGATACGATGTTCATCTTTAGGTATATAGAGGCGTTATGGATTGCATTCGTTATTTGAAGTTGCTTCATTTGTTTTAAAGTTTATTATAAACTAGCTGTCCCGGCGAACTTCGTCCCGCCTTAGAATGAACTTTATTGTGTAGGAATAAAGTTCAAATTGACTCTACATTTTAGTAAGAAAACATTTGTATGGGAAAAAGAAAAGGTCTGTTTTAGGGCTTTCCCAACAATTATTCGAATTTTTCTCACCGTAAGAACCATCCTTGGACTTCAATGAACATTTAAAAAAAAGAATTAGCGAAATCGGTCCAGCCGTTCAGGCGTGATGCCGTGACAACGGAAAACGGGTTTCATTTTTATATATAGAGAAGAAGATAGATATAGAAGATAGATATAGATAGATAGATAGATTTATGTAGGTAACGAGGCCTTATAGAGATAGTTAAGACTATGCGAAAACATAGGTAGCTATTATTTATAAGTTGATCAATAAATCGCACAATTTATCCACCTATAAGTACTTACATGTTTTTTTTTAAACTGGGTATTTTGAACTTTCAAAATAGACTTATGAAACTTAAATAATGTTCTTAAAGTCATGTCGTATTAAGAAGTCAAAGCATTAGCAGAAGATAGGTCTATATATCGGACACTCCACCGAGAAGAATCTAACCGTTTTCAACCCAAACTGACTGTAAGCCGCCGAATGTGAGCAGGCTTATTAATGTGAGGCGTATATCGGTCATATGTAAACGAACAAGTGAATATGTATGGAAATATAATAAACTGCGTATCCAGCGACAAGAATCTCATCATCATATATTTAAGAGCCATGCTTTTGTCGGTGGAGCCATCTTTGTCTCTCTTCTCCCAACAATTTGACTTCCTGGTACGACACGACGTTAATTTTTTCTTGACAAGAATCTAACTTTTAAATATAAAGAAGAACTTAGAATTGTATAAAATCTTAGTTACTCTTGCACATAGTTACGCAAATATTTAAAAAGTAAGATAACGTAAAACTTTGTGCTTGAATTAATATAATAAAGTTTATCAAAGTGTTCTTTATGTCCGATGCATATTTTTCAACGAATTAGACAACGCGTCGTGACATTACCGATAGCCTATGCTTATCGTCTTTTTTTTTGTAAATTTAGCGTTTTATCGAGACCTAGGCTATGTGATAACTTATCTGTTTAGGCTCCGCTCTAGTATAGCTAAATGCTTGTGTTTTTTATAACGTTTTTATGCTGGTTTTAATGAATTATTTTTTGTATGTAGACCGAATAAAAGAGGGAATAGAAGTTGTGTCATATACCGTTTTATGCTGGTTTTAATTAATTATTCTTTGTATATTATGTAGATTGAAAAGAGGGAATAGAAGTTGTGTCGTATCAAGTGCTCAAAACAGAAGAGAATAGAGCAGAGTGGCGAAGACTCCATCGACAAGAGCGACGCCTTTTCTTAATTATTATTTATTATATTTAAGGCTGGTACTAGTAATATTATCGGTTCCTATTAGATAAATTTATTATCTTAAAAATACATATCATAGTTGTATTTATACGAAAGTACCTACCTATTTCTGTTTTTTTTATCTATTGACGTTTTCTAGATCAGATATTTATCTATTAAGCAGTTGCTTAGCAAGTAGGTATCTATAGATTGTCGCAACTATCTTAAGAATTTATTTATAATTAATAATAATACCTACCTACATGGAAGATTTGTGGAACATCATATTTATCCTACTACAACATATTATAAATGTCAATGTTTGTGCCGATGGATGTGAGGAAGTTTGTTAATCTTCCACGCAAAAACCACTAAAAAGATTTAAATGAAACTCAACAATGTTTTGACTTAGATATCAGAATAACACATAGGCTGTAAAATTAACTAGTAGGTTTTGTGTGTTTTTTCCAAGCTGTCATGATAAACATCAGGTACCCGTAGTACTTGGCTCCACTGAAAATCAGCGTCATGTCATTGTATGTATAGTGACATGACATATGCTGAGTGGAGTCCTTTTCCCAGTTCTATCTCTGTCTGTTCCTTGTTTCTTGTATTATTGTTTTTTTAATTATTTTTTTAGCATACGGTGCTATTTTATGTTTTTGTTAATAATGTTATACTGTAACTGAACTGGGAATAAATGATTTACTTACTTACGAAGTGGCGGGCAGCGTCTAGTCTCACAATAAAAATGGGTTTCGTAAGAGTGGTATCACACTACATCCGATCCGAATCTGATCAGTATATTATAGCCGTGGAACTATATCTATTTTAATCTATTGAATCGGACGTAGTGCTTAACCGTAATAATTCTGTATTCTCTTTGCTCAAGATGTGTGTCGTAAATGATATAAAAGTTTTCTTACCTTGACAATTTCAATGTTCCTTTTAACGTTTTCTCGTGTGTAACCTGAAACAAACAAAATATTAGTTATTTTTTGTTTCTTTACCTTTTTAAGTTAAATTATAACAAAAATTAAGCCATACGAGTTGAGTGAGTAGGATGATGATGTGAATTCTACTTCCTTATATAAATGTCTCTTTCACGCAAAAACCACTGAGCAGATTTTAATGAAACTTTACAGTATTGTAGCTTACACATAAAAATAACGCATAGATTACATTATTTTAATTTATTAATGTAAGGCCTAAGAGAAGATGGCGCGACGATCTGGGTGCATACTTGGCAAGCTGGCCAGGGGTTGCCGGAGATAGGGAGGTATGAAAGAATGCCTTTGCCCAGCAGTGGGACACATAAGGCTAACAAAAAAAAAACAAGATAAAACCATAAATGCGTACGTCGTCGCATTCATCCTGTAGTATCGTTTAAATATAAGATCTTTCGTAATACAAAAGGTAATGGATACCTAATTATTTTGTGAAAGCCCCAAGGAACGTTCTTAAGTTCAAAATAAATAATTACAAAAGGAAATGTTCATTATAGCATAAAGTGTACGTTTCTCACAGGGCCGTATTCAGGTTCGAGAAGGGGGTCCTTATCACGGTAATTTTGCAAGCTTTTTGTCCCTAATTTTTTTTTTATTTATTCTATAAAGTTTTTTTGTATTAATTTTATATTCCACGTTTCTTAATTAACTTTTTTCTAATATTCTTATTAATTAACATTGGATGTTTCTTGTATTTAATTATGCTTGAATAAAATTTTCACGAAAAATAACATTAAAATAAATCATTTTACGGCCTATTAAAATTACTAGTACCTAGATTGATTTTGGGTTATTCATGCTTTATTGTTCGTAAATTACCTACTTTTTTTCAGTATTTAATTTTATTTATGTATAATTATAAGCTTGAAAGAACTTCTTCGATATTTCAAATTTAATCTCTATCACAACAAAAATAAACAGCTTACTGACCCCCCAAATTTAATCCTAAATCCGTTCCCGTAAAAAAAAACATTACTCTCCCATCTAACACTCGTTATGTTTACATTTTCACCCCGGAAATACGTTACAAATATATTTCCGTAAACACTGCAGGTATGTGGGGCGCGACCAATCACAGCAAAGGTCAAAGTTGAACAGCCAATCAGAAGGCAGCGTTTGGAATCCGAACTATGTAGGCTTGATATGAAAAGTGAAAGGGACCAATAGGCTCGTGTCTCATATGTAGTATGTAAATTATGTGAGGCTTTCCTAGTGGATGTTTAAGTAAAAGGTATTGTTTAACTTGGGACTTTGTAGCGAACTATAATATATGCGTGTAGGGATTTAGAGGCGTTCCCTGAAATGACCTTGATGAATAATTCCTCTATCCCTTACTAACTTGCTCGGAGTTATGTTTCTAAATAGTTCAGCTTTTCAGTCTTACGTAAAGAATACATTTATGTTGAAGTTCTTTTGTTTAATGACAAAAGAGTCGAAATAAAATGAGTTTTAACTACTATTTCTACGTACCTGCCTAGGTATATTAGAATTCGTTTTAAAACTTTTTAAAAACTCCTTAGTTGCAGAGAGGCTGTTTAAGTTATTAGTTCATTAAATATCCTTTTTAATTTACCATTAAACAAAATAAGTTATTTTTTGTTGCATTTAATAAGCATTTATTAAAAAATCACATATATATTCTCCTTACTTAATCTAAACTCTCCTAAACATATTATTTAAATCTACCCTGTATATAATCATTATACTAGGGGCTGCCCGCGACTTCGTACGAATTTATCGTCATATCTTGAAGAAAAAAGATGAAATCTTAAAATAATTATAGCCTTAAGCTACAATATTGCCAAATTTCATAAAATTCTATCCAGTAGTTTTTGCGTGAAAGAGTAACAAACATCCATCCATCGGCATAAACATTGACATTTATAATATAAAATAATTTTAACCTCTCACATCCCACTGACCCATTATAAACCCAGACAATTAATTTTCTATTGTTCTTTTTTTCTGGGATGTGAAAGATGAATAGTTAATGTAGATACAAAGTAAGAAAGCGAACGCCCTCAGGGTTAAAAAACTCATACTTAGTGCATAAGGAAGAAAATACGTTATCTATCAATGCTTTTTTACATAATAAAACTATTATTGCGAGAGGTAAATAACCTCAGATGTAGTTATAATATATTAATTACTCATGTACTATTTATATGAAGATATATGAAGAAATCTTTGTTTGCAGGGATAAGAAAATCTAACTTAAGTATATGTATTAAGTAGATAGATAGATAGAATAATAGAAATTCTTTATTGCACACAAAGAAATACAAAAAAAACTTAAAACTAAAACATTGAGCGCAAAGGCGACCTTATCACTAAAAGTACCTATACCTAAACGTAAATTTTTGTGCCTATCTATAGATGAATGAATGGATTGACCAGATTTTAATGAAATTTTATAATACTGTAGCTTATACATCAGAGTAATACATAGGCTATATTGTTTGAGATATTACCTATATATTGTTTCAAACACGTACGAAATCGCGAGTAGCCTTTAGTTTTCTATAAAAAAGGGATCTTTCTTGGATATTTTCCACCTTTTTTTTGAAAGTCAATCTATTTGCTATGTTCCATTTTCAATTAATTAATAATTAATATAGTTTCTACGCAATACGTCTTTACTGTAAGCGGAAACTTTCATTTAAGCCTAATTTAATCAAATCAGTGTACCTACCTAATTATTTATATTATGATTTAAAGTAAATATATAAACATTAATATAATTCTTTCATATTTCTTATAACTTATCATATCTTTCTATGTCATAGATATCATCACAGAATATAATACTTACTTAAACACTTATTTTAGGTGTTACTAGGTCTAATATAACGTCTAAAATTTAGTATTTATCTTTGCCAAACCCTAACGGCTGATATGCGATAAAAGGTTGATAACCAACTAGATATATTTTTTTTATATAAAAGTCTAGATATGAAGTGAGGAATATTTGCCTATGTCTATGCTATATCAATATTTAGAAGTTTGGCCAACGATAAGAGAACTGCATGCAATAGTGATGTGCCAATTTAATTTTAATTCAATTGAAATATCGATAAAATATTAAACTACAAGTAGGTAAGTTTTTTAAATTTATTTGCAAGAAGATATGACTTTAAAAAATTCTGGAAGTCTCTCGCCATTTGAAGGACAAATAGATAACCACGTGAAAAAATAACACGATTAAAAAGCAAATCCAGTCATTTTAATTACATAAGATAACCTAATTTAAAGATAAAGTTATCTAACACGCACTTCGTAACAAAGAACTGTTTAAAAAGAGATATCACTTGAATAATATTTAGAGATAAACTTTTTATATAATCGTTCACGGCCGGTTATCAGACTATCGATATTTGGATTTATCGATGTTTTACTCACATCCCTAACCTAGGGCAGGGCATTATCGCTGCACAAGATAATAGTATCACTAGATATGGAAGCCCGAATATTATAGATTAGGTTTTAGGATAAACTATGTCTAGATATCCTAGGTCTACGTAGGTAGGTAGTTATTGATTGGTGTATTTTTGAAGACTACGCTCCGATAGATTTTGTTTTGCGATGAGTTTTCGTGTCACTGCTTATAAAGGACGCGCGAGCGTATTTACACGTGTAAACGGAGAGTTTCGATGTACCCGGGCAACCACAATTTATTAACCGACTTCAAAAAAACGAGGAGGTTTCTCAATTCGACGGTATATATTTAATGTTTTTTATTTATATTTTTAAATAGGTACCGTACAACTGCAGAGTAAGGATTTCTTTAAAAAAGCATAAGATAGATTGTCATGATTTATGGCAATAGACTAAAACATACTATAGCCAGAATAACTTAGATTTCTACATCAAGAAACTCATAAGGAGAGTACATACATATCTTTTACGCCTCTTCCTCATCAGGATAGGCAGAGACTACTTCCCTACATTTGCTACGATCTAACTCCTTCGTTTAATCCGCACTCATCAGTCGCCTCATACATGCACATTCTGTTAGACCCAGAACACACAGTGAAACGCAACTGCAAAGCAACTGAAACTGCTAGTTACTTTTGAGTTGCATCGAAGTTTCTGCCATAGAATTTTTTAGAAAACCACACACGACGCAACTAGTTTGAAACGTTTCGTTGCAGTTGCGTTTCATCATGTGTTCTGGGCCTTAGGGTACTCCTCACTTAGCATTTAACCAGACAAATCGCCATTATCCAAACACATCTCATTTTATTATAGGACTTAAGACATGTACAAAGAAAAATATAATTAAACTCAACGCACAGGTCCATTACAAATAAATTTCTACATCCTCCGGACGACGATTCATAAACAATACATATCTATGTATCAATTGCTGCAACAAACAACAACAAAATAAAATTACTAGGAAGGAAACGTATGTTTATTGTTATTAATATTTGACACGGGTTAAAGCTATTTCAATACCAAATTGGGCTGTTGAACTAAAAAAAAAAGAAAACAATATTTTATTCAATAAGTTGTAATAGTTTACGTGTTTGGTGCTTTTGCGAGTACAGCGCCTTTAGCGGACATCTTGAGTAACTCAAACAGAAAGAGAGAGAGAGAGAAATTCAAAGAGAGAATAAAATTCAAAGATTTTTATTCCAAATTGGAACATGAGACACTTTCTGAACGTTATTCTTTTTTGTCTAAAACTACTCTACTGCTTTCCCACGAATCAAAAACTTCTATTTTCAAAACTCAAACTCAAATAATGTTAACTTCATAAGCAAACATACCTAGCACCTGAAATATGTCGATGTTTTTTCTTAAAGCTAGATTCACAAGGTAGCATTTCACCCAGAGAAGAATCTAGCAAGAAACTCTGTTGAGTTGCGTTTTTCAAATAGTAATTCAAATGTTAAAGAAGGGTGAGTACAAGACATAGCTAATAGGAGCTTTATCTTTTCTTAGAAAAGGTTTTTTTTACCCTGCATATGTATGTGGAAACAAACGTGCATCAAAAGTAACCTATTGGTGTTACTGTGAATATTTCCAAGTATAAAATTGGTTAACTCTCAACTAATTGTAACCGGAATGATGTGTAAGCATTGCATTATATTTAACTTGTGGACGTTACAAGCACGGAGCTAGGTGGGGCGGTATTTATACATATAAATCTATTATTAATTGTCTTTTAAATGCGTTATTTCAAAAATAAATAAAAAATTCGGTCTGTGTCCATAGATTCATAGCTTAAACGAATCACTCCTATACTTACTCTACTCAATACAATACAAATATTCTTTATTGCACACTAAGATATAAGATACAGACACAAACAAGAATATAAGAAGCAACAGGCGGCCTTATTGCTAGGTAGCAATATCTTCCAGGCAACCAACAACATTCCAAAGCAACAATATCTACTCTTACTTTTTATCTGCTTTATTGCTAAGATAAACGTTAAAACTACCTGATTTTTTGAAATTACAATAAGTTTATTGTAGTATATTACTATCTAAATCAAAATAAACTTTACGTTGAAGGGTCGCAAAAAGAGTTGTTTCTTGACAGAGGGGCGGTAAACTACTAAATACGGCCCTGTTTCTCAATGGATCAATCGCCAAAGAATGCGCAAAGGTTTTGGGAAGCGTAACAATAATAATTGTTCTTTTTTTAGTGTCAGCATATTGAAGGACATCTTTTAGTGTCATTCATAAATATTCAGTTACATAAACATACATAGGTATCTGTCACGACTCTCTCCTATCGGGGTAGGCAAAGACCCCTTTTCTCAACTTGCTACGATCCAAACACACTTTCTCCGCTCCATCCACATTCATCAGTCGCCTCATACATTCACGTCGGTTTAGGGTACTCCTGACTTGGCCTTTTCTTTTATTTGATTACCGACGTGCATTCTTTATCGCCCTTTACTGTACTTTTTGTATAACGTGTAATCTTTAATCATCTGCTTTATACTTTTTTTTAGTAGCCTATTGTGTCCCACTGCTGGGAAAAGGACTCCCCCGCATTCTTCCAAGCCTCCCTAACTCCGGCAACCACTGGCCAGCTTGCCAATTATGCATGCATATCGTCGCGCCATCTCCTCTTAGGCCGACCTCTACCTCTGTGGCCGTCGAGCGGCAACCAGTTGGTAGATATCTTGGCCCATCGATCCTGATGCATATAATATACTATTGAATTAAAATTAATGAAATCATAAGTTTTAATAAGTACTTACTATCAATATCAAAGATTACTTAGAAAATTGACTAGCTATACCTACCTACATCGAATTAAAAGAACTCTCAAACAATACCGTCAAACATTACCTACCGCAAATTCGTAGGTACAAACCAAAAACTTTAACTCGACCCCTCATACTTGAAGCGTACATACAATAAAAGTCTCCAGCTAGTTATTGCAGGTTATAGTTGCGCAAGAGTGTTAGATATGGTAATAAGAGCCTGGATCTAGTTACGAATATTTCTATGTAACTTCTGCATTTGATACTTGTCAATATTTTGTTTATGAGTTACTTGTTTTAAATACATTTTTAGAAAGACTAGAGACTGCTCGCGACGTTGTTCACTTTTATCGTCAAATTAAAAAAAAAACATGATAGCTTAAAATAATGTGTTATTAGATGTGTTATTCTGATGTGCAAGCTGCAGTATTGTAAAGTTTCATTACAATCTATTCAGTGGTTTTTTGCAGGAGTAACAAAGATCCTCACATCCATCCATCGACACATGACATTAATAATATTAGTAGGATATTATGTTTTTATTTAACAATGTACTTTATATTAAATAGCAAAGGATAACGTTTCCGTTATTTTGGCTCCACGGTTTCCTGTTGAGACCGACACATCTAGGCTCGGTGATAAAATGTGGACATACACTCACAAACGTGTCTAGCTTTTTCTATATTATTTTTTATACCTATTTGAATCATTTTTTATAATTCTACATCTGAATGTTACATTATTAAAAAAAAAAGATTCGTCGGTGAATACAAAACTGTTATGTGCTTAAAGTTATTGCCAAAGAAATAAGTTCGATTCCGTAAATCTGGTTATATACTGTTATAAATCTAGTATAAAAGGTTTAGTTAAATGATATGACAGAAGTATTAATTTTGACCAATTCTACCTACTTATAAAAATAAGAAAAATAAAGTGTCTTCTTTACAGACGTGGCATATTAAAATTATTTAACCTTATAGTAAATACCTTACAGATATATTAAAATTATGAACAAATAAAAGCAATAGCTTGTCTTCACGGCTGTACAGGTCTTAGCAAAATATTTTGAGGAAAATTGGCAGAATTATACATAGTTATAGCGTTGATATGAATTTGTTTATTATAGCTGCAAACTAGTTCTTATTACCTATGAGTTAAAGTACATCATTCAAATAATCCTACTAATATTATAAATGTCAATGTTTTTACTGATAGGATGTTATGATGTTTGTAAGCTATTTAAGAGCAATTTGCTCATGAAATAAAGATAATTTGATTTTGACTGCATCACACAAAAACCACCGAACAGATTTTGATGAGACTTTACAATATTATAGCTTATACATCAGAGTAACACATAGGCTATATTATCAAGAATTGCAAGTTAAGGTCGATGAACGCGAACGAAGACGCGGGTGGTCGCTAGTTTTTAAATTGCCAGTTCGGTTAAACTATAAGTTAAACTAATACTCCATTACGCCTATTACTGTCAATATATTTATAAAATATATATATATAAAATATCAGAATAAGACGGCAAGATGTTTCATGAATTTAAATACTTAATAGATAATTAATAGATATTTTCGGTAAGATTTTTCCATGGGAAAAGTTGTATAGCTTCACTATTGCTATTTGCTATGTTTCTAATTTCAAAAAATACATTATGAAGAATTCGTTTTTTCTCAGAATGACACGTTTTTCGAACTAAATTATCTGTGAATCGTGATTCAATATTATGTAGTATAGAAATTATAAATTTTAGCGGCACTAGGCGTTTACTAGCTCATCTTATCTAGGTTCATTGGCTTTGCGAACGATAAAAAATAAACGTTAGGATTCTTTATACTATTTGTGTGGTGAGTGGGTACATGTGACGTATCTGCCACAAACTGTGGATTTCAGTTGCAATCTTGAGGGAAGAATTTAGGGTTCAAATCGGATTGGTAGACGATCTCGACATTCGAAGAGCAAATAAGTAGACGCCATTTAAAAAAAATGTTTAGCATGGAAATGAAATTGTAATAGTAGTAGCTATATCTTAATAAAAATATTTTTGTTTATTAAGAAAAGTCGAGGTTGATCTCGAAAAAGATGGAGAGACGATCTGGATGTATTTTCACGCAAATGGCGGGTCGCTACCGGAGACCGTGTTAAATGGAAAGTCGCGGGGGAGGCCTTTGCTCAGCAGTGGGATCTTATTGGCTAACAAAAAAAAGAAAAGTCTCGATTATTTAGTTAGGTAAGCCGTATTAGTTTTAGACAAAATCTAACGTTCAATAAAAGAGTTCCATTGTTCTAATTTTGAATATGTAACAACATTTTTATTTTGAAGAAACCTCAGAGAATAGATAACATACTTTCTTAATATCTGTAGTTCTAAGAAATAGCCGGGAGACGGTGATCCATCCAAAAAATATGCTATTCTCTACTCTACATTGTTCAATTCAGAAAGATGCAGGTATTTATTAAAATTGAAGCTAGTAATTCGTACAATAATTAGATCTAAATAAACCGAAACCGTTCAAAGAAATTGTACCTATAAAGCGAAGTTTTGTTCTATATTCTTCTCAGTACAATAATATTTACAGTTTCCGCGGGTTAGTTTAACTTACTTCAATCAGTAACTCGATCTAGTTTAGCCTACACCTTTCAAATATCTACTCAAATATATCTATTGCCTATATTATGTTATACTTGCAGTAGATATTTATTACCATTGTCGAACTAACTGCAATATGGCATTGTATCATACTCATTTTATTGGTAAGAAAGAACGTTTTTTTGCTTGTTTCCGGAACGTATCTGAGTAAAAAATGTATTTAATACAGTAGTTAATAAACAAGGGGCTTTTTAGTCTTATATCATCTTATCTAGCCATCTCTGTCCCACTGCTGGGCAAAGGCCTCTCTCCTCTTCTTCCATGATTCCCTATCCTGGGCCGACTCTGCCCAGACATCCAAGAAGGCGTCCAACTCATCTCGCCACCTTTTTCGTGGTCTGCCGCGAAGTCTTTTGGCTGTTGGTTGCTGTGATTGCCCAGAAATCGTTTGGCATGCGACAGGCGTGCCGTGACGTGTTTTTAGTAATTTCTATAAACATATACCTATATATTTGTAATTTATTTTAATAGTGTAAATAAGTGTAACTAATAATTAATGTTTTTTTTTATAATTAGGCCATACAATAATTTAATACCTAATCATAAGTGTAGAATACTTAGTCTTAAATCTAAGCTTTAACCAAATATACCTATTATGCAAACTTTATATGATATGCACCAAGTAAGACAAGTTAGATATATGTTTAAAAAGAATTGCACATTTTTTATTTCATAATTTAAAAGTGGGAAGAATTTCTTCAAGTGTATCAGTAGGTTAATTATTTTACATTTTATAAATAAATTCGCGATTAAATTATGCACCAAAGTGCAACACTCGTGTTAGCACGTTGCACATGCAATCGTAGACAAATTGTAGACAAATTCGTAGATCGTAGCTGACTGCTACGATGCGTTTTCGCGCCTATTTCTATGCACTAACTTTTGTATCTAAACTTTGCTATTAAAGTTTTTCATATAAGTTATCTATTAGTACGGCAAATAAATATTGAAATTATGTAGGTATTCACAATATGTATATCTAATTGAATATAGCTCTACATATGTAGGTATCTTTTATCTTCAAGAATAGTCAAACATAGTTTTGTAGAAATTAATCCTTGATAGGCAATCATGTCACTTATTCAACTACGAGTACTACTGTGTACTAAGTACTGTGACAAATACGTTTTCTATTATGTTATATCACCAAAGTTTATCTAAAATCTAAAAGCAAACTTCTATGCTTTTAAAAAACCAAAAAAAGTTAGGTTCTTAATACATCAATCCTGAATTAAATAAGTCGTTCTTACTCTTAGCATTAGGATACTAAGAAATGTTCAGCGCTTTTTCATTCCTTCTTTAGGAAGAGAACTAATTAAGTAAAAGATTCAGTCTTTCCTTAGAATTTAGACTGATAGAATATACTTCCTTACTTGGTCGATTAGTATTGTTTTACAAAAAGATTGTCGCTTTATACAGTATCATTTAATAGATGGTTTCTTGCAGTTTTTTTAAAGACGCAAAGAGACGCAAATTCGGTGGTTTTTACCCTACTGCGCTAGAAGGAGGGTTATGTTTTTCGAGAGTATGTACCTATGTATGTATAATTCTTTGGCACGCCCTATAGCCTAAACGGCTGGATGGATTTTAGCATGAGAGGTGTCGTTAGATTCGTATTTACAGTGAGAGTGACACTGTGTACATAAAATAGCGGTTTTTAAACGCAGTCGGTATAAAAAAAGGTTAGATTAATATAAGCCGTTTTACAATCTAGAGCTGTCAATTCGAATTTATTCCAATTTTAAATGGATAGAAGAAATATGTTACTTATTTTTAAACCTTGTTGAAATAAGACGTGTTCTTTACAGATGATTCTGTCTAAATCTTAAAAGTAGGTTAATTTAAGTACAAAAACCCCAAATTACAGGAACGGAAATGGTCGTAAAGAAAATTTCCAATTCTAATCGAGTCCTCAAGAGGGAATTCTTTAAAAACCTAAGGTAGAAGTCTAGTAATCTAGGTATTTAGGTAGTCTAATTTTCCTTGAACTCTAACCTTGAAAGGCCAATGTTATCTAGATTCTTCGAGGAAAGAAGATACTTAAAATAATTCAGTTACTTTTAGGCGTGGATTTTCTTCCTTATTAAGTTTTGTACAAGAAATATTGTAGCTAAAAATAGTGTTTAAATGTCAAATAACATGCTAAGGGCCCGTGTATTCACGGATAAAAAAATATCTGACAGATATTTTATACCTGTCTGCGTCTAAAAGTCATATTTTATGAAATAGACATAGGTTTATCTGTCAGTTAAATTTTATCTGTTAGGTGGTTTAACGGCGGGCACTACTAAATCTTTGAAAAGACCTTAAAAAGAGTTAAACAAGGACCCATGAGTTGCAAAATCGTTATTTAAAATTAAAAATCATTTAAACATCGTGCCTTTTTCTTATCTTATTATTGTTAATGACATTGTCATCGTTAAGTATAATGGACCGTTAGTTCTATCTGCAACACAAGATACACATTTTTGAAACTTCGATATTTCAATTTTTTCTTTTTTATTTCGTTTGGTCCGTTATGAATTGAATGAATATTTTAAATTCTTTTGGAAGAAAATTTACTATACAGACACGAGAAGATAAATATTAATTAAGATTTTAAAATGGTTTTAGGTTTACGGAATATTGAAGCAATTAAACTTTAAAAAATTCGGTTTACTGATACCGAAATCATGAACCTTCTTCTATACTATAGTCAGTTAAAAACTCTACCTACTTAAACAATTTTAAATATTATTAGGCACAGAATTTTGAAGAGATACGCAATTTGAAAACCACGTGAGTAAATAAAACTATTTGCATCTGTCTGTTAAAGTCTAGATACATAACTAAATGTGGCTGATAGATCGCCTGAAACATAGGTTTTATGTAGTTTTAGCTAAGTTTTATAGGCTTTTCTTTTTTGTTTTTATAACAATGATTCGTAAAAAAAATCTGTTTTATACCTACGAATTGTAATGCTCTTAAAGTGCCGATTTAGATGGATGTTCAAATGTATTAGCTAAAGTATGAATTACGTCAAAGTTGTGACTAAAATAGAAGATATTTTATAATGACTAAGTTTTATTAGGAATTATTTTTTTCCTAGTAAAGTTAAGTAAAGTTAGACTTAGTTGAACGATATACTAAATAAGTCATAGGTTATCTACTTTTGGCAAAACTCTAGATACCTACTTAAAGTCGTGTCCGATTTTTTTAGATAAGTCGTTCTATGATAAAGACACATTGTGATTAATCTAGGTTAGTTTGGAACACGCAAAAATTCTTAGATATTGTACAATAATGCGCGTTGTGCTAAAATGAGGTTATCCAAATCATTCTAACACAATTTTTGTGCAAATAATTTTTATCAAAAGCCGCGACCTTGCTCCCACCTATCACCGAATTTTGCTAGTCCAAACGTCACACCGATATCATTGGTCTAGTACTAGTTAAACACTTACCGATAGTTTCTTTTTATTTCAATCCTGGCACTCACAACACTTGTTCACTTAAAATTAATTAAAAAATAAAAGGATCGTGTTCAGAACGCGTCGGTCATATCAGCCGCGTAAGTGCAGTATCTGGTAATGTTTTGCTTGGGACGGTGTGTTGCACATCGCGCGATCGCCGGCTATCGCCGACTGGCAGCGCGCACGCAACTCAGCCGCCCCCCGCGTCCCGCCAAAAAAAATATACCGCGAAAATATGGCGGGAGGAAACACGCAAAAACTGAAGGGGTGCGCTCGCCGTTTCTCTCTCTGAGGCTGTATGCTAATCCATCGTGTGCTTGGGCCCTTTTTTCCGGGGAGGGGGGTGGGGATGCAATTAAAAACCCGCGCGTGCGTGTGGGGGCGCGATTAGAACGGAGACGGCGGACGGAATGAGTCTGTCACCCGTTTTTTACTTTTTTCTAGTCTGGAATGTGCACGAATTGTACGCGTACATAGATATGAGGAATCGATGATCATCCGTCTGGCTTTGATGCGTTTTATGTCGTTTTAATTTTTTTAAGCATGCTCCCGGCAACTGATTTCAATTAGAGACGCAGATTTTTTAGATTTGACTTTGGGGTTATTTTTGAGACAGCTCTATCGGCTTTTAATCTTTTTAGATTTTTGTCGATATTTTTAATTGCATTTTTCTAATCATCTTACAACTTAAACATTAATATAGGTATCTACAAGCTCCATTATCATTAGATTTATTAATTACCTATCTTCCCAGTCCAATAA
The DNA here is from genome assembly GCA_947563765.1 of Anarsia innoxiella. NCBI lineage: Eukaryota > Metazoa > Arthropoda > Insecta > Lepidoptera > Gelechiidae > Anarsia > Anarsia innoxiella. The sequence continues at coordinate 750,812 of OX387401.1, forward strand.
AACAATATTGTAAATATCAATTTCATATTTAGTTTCTTATTGATACTAACAACACTTAATACCGTAACTTAGGTATATAAACGACGACACTTTAAATATTTTATATTAAGAGATTGTCGAATAGAATACAATTTATCAATTTAAAACAGCCGAACTCATCGTTCGAAAATACCAAAAAACTTAAATTCCAATTTTAAAATACCCAACGGTCATCTCCGAAAATCAAGTTTAATCCGACCTGTAACCCAAAAAATAGAATTCCCATTGAGTAGACACCTTGGTGCCAAACAATAGACAATTGTCAATGCGTCTGGACGATGTAGCTAGCTTAGGGTACGGTTTGCAACGACTATGATGCTGCAAGCTCGAATCTGTAGCACGAGTGAGCTGAGCGTGCAAGGGTTTGCAAACACGCGGGCTAGTCTACGGTACTCGTATAGAAATGCCGAAATGGCTAATGCAATGTAAATGCTTATTAAATTGTAAGGAAAGTTGTTTTGTTGTTATTTAGGGTTTTTGTGTTGTGTTCTGGTTTTGATTTTTAAGTCACGAATTTTTTATAAAGTTATTTATTATCTTAGTAGATAACTTATAATCTTATAGTTATTACTGGTTACAAGGTTATTTTAAAATACCTACTTTGAAAATATTAGGGATAATTGCAAATGTAGAGAATGTGAGTTCAGATTAAAAATTAGTGTCGCCGAAATTTTTGTTTGTTAATTTAATTATAATTATAATTATGCCTGTCTTATACATTACTTTTGCTTAAATTAATCTGTACAATTAATAATAAATAATTATTAATTCAGTAGAAAATAAAAGCTTCATTGTGATTTTATTAACGTTGAGGCAAGTACCTATTAAAAAAAATAATTGATTCTATCCTAAAACAGGTAACTAGTTTTAATACAGATTATAGTAAAATAGTTAATATTACATATTATTGAATAGGTAAATATAATTAACATACAAATAATTATCCCTTATAAAAACTTTAACAGTACATATAAAACTCATAATTGCACAATAAGAATATTTGTACAAAAAACATTTTAGTTAAAACAAGAAAAGAACTTAAACAATTAGCAAATTAAAATGAGTCACATTTTTCATAGAACGCCATTCGAATTTCAAATGGTATCGATTCAGCGTTCCCGCGCTCTTCTGCGAATGCAACTTTTTAATTTATTTCTTTTTAATTTTATGCGACAGAGCCGAGCTCGCTACTTGCAGAGAGCTCGCCCATACAGCCACACTGCAATGGCCAGTTACTCTATTAGCATTATAATAGATCACTTTATGAGGGGCAGATAATTGTTAAACCAGAATTAAATCTCGAAAATATAAATTTAAACTACTCTAGTCTTATGCTAATTTATTTTCGGACACAAATAAAATGTTATTATTTGACAAAAAATGTTTTGAAGTTAAAAAATGTTTACTTCCGGGTGTCTCTATTCAAAAAGTTCCATGCTTAATTTTTAAAATGTTTACAGATTTTTATTGTTAACCCTTTTTTAATACGTTTTAAATTTAAAATTGACTTATAAAAATCCAGGTTTATCTAAATCACTTACCTTGCGTCCGGGATGCTTCTGCACTTCCAAAAAAATAGAAACTCAACAAAAACAATCAACGAAATATCAACAGAGTCACAGAGTCAATGTCCGACAACATAACACCACGGAAACAAACCAAATCATTCACAAAAACTTCGGGGAAATAGAGGAAAAAGTTATTTCGCGTATTCGATGTTTGGTATCGTCCAATAGGAGAGAGTCCAGCCGATCCGTCACGCGACTGCTGTCCACACACACACGTGAAAACTTTCCCGAAGTTCGACCCAAACTTTAGCCGACACGCGTCCCAATAGTTTTACTTCGCCGCGCTTACAAACTTCAAATTTTCGCGGATGGACTTTAATTGCGGCCAGTTAATTTTAATTTTCAATTTTTTTAAGTTTCAATAAAATAGTTTTTTTTTTCAGGCGTCCACCCGTCTGGCCGGGTCCGGTCGGTCTGCAATATTAAAACGAGCCGCGTCCACCTTTTGTAATGAAACGTTCACACATGCTTCCGCATTACCGTCCGATGCCATCAATAATGAAGCCGGGCGGGAAAAAACAAAACGGCGCACCTCTCCCGGCGAGGCGCCCGCCGACACTACAGCCTCCTCGTCAAAGATCAGAATTGCATATCTGGGTTGCGTTAATGAGCGGGGGTTGGGGGTCGAAGGGGGGTCGAAAAAGTGGCACCGCTCGCGCGCGAATATAAATTCATCGCCAAAAAATCATTACGCGGGGGGTGGTATTACGGGTACTGCGCGGGTTCGTATAGTTTTTAAATCGCGCTCACTCCGCGGCGCGGCGCCGCGGCGGCCGGCAGCGCCACACTACTGCACTCGCCGGACCACCTGCACTCCTCGCCACATACACGCATGCACTTTTAAAAGAAAACTTTCTTACTATTCAAATTGGAACTCTCTAACTTTAATTACAGCATATTGAAATCTTGCTTACCGGAAACGGAACTCTAATTTCGAATTTGAAATAAGAATGTCTGAATGAGTAATTTACAAAATTAGCGGGAAATTAGTAATGTCACCATAGATAGATTGATTTTAGAGGTACTTTTTCACGATTCCACGTGTATGCAAATTCGTTTTTGGGCGACGATTGTAATCAATTTGTGCGTAGGATGGTAGTAGGTACTTCCGCACACACATAGAGCGCACACACACCGCGCCTGCCAAATTAAATCTAATACAAAATTGCGTTTTATGTTCGCGCTAGTGCGTGTAGGTGTGTGTGGGGCACAATGAGAACTCGCGCCCTGTACAATCTCCTACATTTACATGATTAGAAAATGTACATCATTTAGGTAATTTTTTTATATTTATACAACACTTTCATTACAGTACCATAATCAAATTCTAATTTTAACTTTAAAAAAAACAGTTATTCTTTCTTACTAACTAAGGTCTACATATGAAAGCTTCAAAAAGCTCTTGTTTCCTCTAATTCCTAATACGTTTAGTTTCATGTAAATGGATGAGAATGATGCTATTGTATGCTACTGACTTTCAGTCAGTCGTGTTTGTCATTACAGATCTAATCCTAGTTCTAACGGTAAATAGACATTCATGCAAGCGAAGACAGATTGTAAACATGTCTCTGAACTTTCGTAGCCACTTCGACTTAAGTCAAAACCTAGTAATAAGTACAATTACAACTCATTATACCCCAATAATGAAAAAAGAAACCCAACGCGACTGTACTTTAAAACCCACACAGACTTAATGTTAAAAATGAATTACCAACACAGAGGCGCTCCCCCCTACACTCATTTTCATTTCGATGTTTTTGGGTTTTTGCAGGGTGGGGACCACCCGACACCCCCGCCCTATGAAAATAGGATATATTTTTATGTTTTATTCTCCCGGAAGGCTGTAGCTTAGTTGCATGTTTATTAGAAGTTTTTATTAGTAGAAACAGTAAGGTTTTTTTCATGGTACGCTCGTAGATTCCTAATTTTGTATTCAACAGTATTGAGTCACGGAAAGTTTGTTTTGCTAACATTTAGTTGGTTAGAGGTAGTGCATGATGAATCCGTTTTATGAGTAAGTAATAGGGGTTGTAAAGTGAATCGATTTCGTGTCTTGTCGTGTATTTCGTTACGATTGCTTCCGACTTGCAATTTGAGTTATTGCTCGCGAAACCAATGTCGGTTTGGTATAGTTTTGTTTATTACGAAATCATCTTTTTAAGGTTCCGTACCCAAAGGGTGAAAACGGGACCTTATTACTGAGACTTGGCTGCCCGTCTGTTTGTCCGTCTGTCACCAAGCTGTATCTCATTTGTAAAAATTCAACGCTCTAGCTATATTAGAGCGTTGAAATTTTTACAAATGATGGATTTTTTTTTATTCGGGGACTGGTTTAAGTAATGCCAAATCAGTACCTTAAACCGAAGTGCATGTATGAGACGAATGATGAATGTAGATGAAGCGAAGGAAGTGTATTTGGATGACAGACTAGAGGCCCTGCAGTGGGAACGTTCAGAGATCATAGGGGGAAACTATAAATACTCCCTTTTTACCGGGGTAGGGATAAAATAATATACTTGCCTAAGTTATCTTAGCCGGGTAGGAAAGGTTTAACTAAGTGAAACGCCATACCATGAGAAGAGGTCTAATACTTTTACCCGACTGCGCCAGAAGGAGGGTTATGTTTTTCGAGAGTAAGTATGTATGTTTGTTTGTTTGTCTAATTCTTTGGCACGTCCTAGAGCCAAAACGGCTTTATAGATTTTAGCTTGAGAGGTGTCGTTAGATTCGTATTTACAGTGAGAGTGACACTGGGTACATCAAAATAATAAAAATTGCGTTTTTCAAATGCAGTCGGGTTGTTTAGGTTATTGTCCAACTTCTTAAAAAAATCAAAATAATACAGATAGGTATCTTATTTTTTCAGCTGGATATATGATAAAACCCCGAATATTATTCAAGTTTATTAAAATCTTTTAAATAAATACTTACTAGAGTATTAATTTATCTAAGACTAAACTGGTGTAGGCGGATTATTCAAAAAGTAAAGTTATTACTATCTTAAATTAAGCTAATATCTTGTTATTTTTAAACTAAATTTATTTTCGGAAACGTTTCGTAACTGAGGACCTAAAATGCTTGACTATTATAGCTACCTATTTACTTTGTATAAACATTATGTATTTATACAATGTAAATAGGTACCTATCTAAAATATTATCATTATAAATTTAAGAGCGTCGCTCTTGTCGGTGGAGTCTGCGCTACTCTTCTCTATTGTCTGCCGAACTTTTGAGCACCTTGTACGACACAACTTCTATTCCCTCTTTTATTTGGTCTATGTTAGTCCTTTGTGATCTCCCGCTCTTTCGTCTTCCTTCTACTTTTCCTTCCAAGATGTTTTTTACAGGATCGTCGTGTTGTATCAGGTGACCCAGCATCTTTCCTCTCCTTTCAGCGCTGGTCTTAAGAATGACTCTACTAAAATATGTATTTGTATAAAAAGGCCAAGTCAGGAGTGTATGTATGAAGCGACTGATGAATGTGGATGAGACGAAGGAAGTATTACGGCGGAGAAAAAGGAGGGAAGTGGTCTCTGCCTAGTGCCTACCCTGATGGGAAAGAGGCGTAACATAGGTATAAGTACGCAGGTATGTCGATATTTCTGATGACATCATTGATTATACAGGGTGTAACAGAAAGGGAGTATAAAGCCGAAACACAGCGATAGTCCCCATAATACTGAATAACTTTTTCCAAGGAACATGGGTCGTAATTCGAAAAAATTTTTGGGTCGCCCATACTTACTCGATCAGCTGATAGGAATTTTATATGGGGAGGCGAAATTTTTTTTTCGAGTACGACCCATGCTCCTTAAGTAAAGTTGTTCAGTTTCATGAGAACTATCGCTGTGTTTCGGCTTTATACCCCCTTTCTGTTACACCCAGTTTACTAGGTATAATATTTCTGCCTATGTTTGTACAATTGTCTCAAAATAAGAACGTATAATCTATTATTTGCTTAGAACCAAGGTCATCTGCAAGTCCGCTTGTATCCTAACACATTTAGGTAACTTTAGAATGATTTTGAAAACCCCGTCTTATCGTGTCGTCTGTTTCTTATTTTGGAGAATGAATATCAGATATACAAAGGTTGAAAGAGTGAGTTAGTGAAGTTATATCTGCTGCTAAAAATGTATGTTTTTAACAATTTTTAAAGGCTTTGTTTTCATAATAATAAGATACACATTTTTGTTGTTTTTCTTTTGATGTTTTTTTTCTTTGTAATTAGGCAAAGATTCACATGTAGGTAGATCGATAATTGTGATCGTTACTATAGGTACTAAGCATGTCAAAACTACTTTATATTATATTTTATTATGAACTTTTTCTCTGTAAGTGAAATGTATTTCTTTTGAGAAAAATAAAGATCTTTAAACATATATTACATATACACACACATATCCGTCACGCTTTTCTCCTATCGGGGTAGGCAGAGATTTAAAGATAGAAAGAAAAATATATAGTAAAAAAAAGAGAGAAAAGAAAAAGGGAGTAACGTTATATTATTCTAATCTAGTCATTTATGTCCCACTGCTGGACAAAGGCTTCTCTCCTCACCCGCCATGACTTTCTGTCTCGGGCTTCCTCCGCCCAGGTATTTAAGAAGGTGTCCAGCTCTTCCCGCTAACTTTTCCGTGGTCTGCCGCGTCGTCCTTTGGCAGTTGGTTTAGCACCCATTAATACTTATATATGTATATTAATATTGATTTCATTAATATCTATTCAGTGGTTTTTGCGTGAAAGAGTATCAAATATCTTTGATATTTATAATATTAGTAGGAATTTGTAATAAAGCAAATACGACAACCCTAGTGGTCAAGAAAATATAACCAGTAAATAGATACTTCACGATAATTATGTAATACATAATACTTTTGAACATTACATAATTATATTAATTATACAGCACAGTATACCATAATAATTATACAGTATATTTTACCTTAATACGTCAATAATAGGTACAAAAAACAATGCAGCTCTTAATTATATAAACACGTCGATATATTTAACACTAGGTACATAGTTTGATATTAAAAATGCAATAATATTGTTAAACTTTGAGGGGTGAAGGGAGGCTCTCTGGTATAATAAATTCATTTGTAGTTTTTCCAATAATGCTTCCATTGGTGGAAAAATGACTACTTTTCATTTAACCCGCCCGCCGTTTATCTCTTTTTATCATTAGTGCGGATGTATTTGCGTCACATGTTGTTTTTTTTTCAGCACACACGCAAAGGGTTTAATCGTATGCAGCCTTTTTTTTTGTTTTATGACGCGTTTAAAGGGTGGCTATCTGCTGTTGTGTACTATGTTTGTGTTGGGTGGACATGATAATCTCCACGTACGTAGATAGGTGAATATAAATAATTTAATTAAAGATTCCCCGCGTCAGGATCCACATTTTACCTACTTTAAATTACGTATAGTCTGTAAAAAACTGTGGAGTGCAATAAATGATTGCATATTGAAATTATGCTTTAAAAGGCATTCGTTAAGTTAAGAAATCGCTCATGATAAGAAGTAAAAGTACTTATCTTTTGGTTTCACAGTCAATACGCATCAACAAAGATACATTTTCTTATCGTACCGTACCTACCTGCGCTTTTGTTATATTGTAGGCAGATAATTTTATTTTTTTATTATACTCACCCCTTCCGAAGAAGTTGTTTCCACTGAAGTAATTATCTGAAGAAAAAAAAATTAAACATAGATAAGTTGCTTCTTATTAAGATAGTTGAAATCGTGGCACATGACTACATAGATAAATTACATAGATTTGAAGAATACCTAATGGATACAGAATTGACACATATTTATTTTTGAGTTTAAGGAAGCTTGTTGCGGAAAGGAGGTGTCATACCGTCTATATCTGCGTGCCTGGTCTGGCGCAAAATGGCTATCTTTTTGTACGGAATTTCTTATCGTTTGACAGGTCATCTAACAAGAAAACTATGAAAAACTTGCGCCAACCTTGGCACACTGTTATAAACTCATTTGTATATGAAAAAAATGTGGCACCTCCTTATATATGTTGCGGATTTATTGACTGTTGTTTTTTTAAGACGTAAGATAATTTAATATGCTATATAAATGAATAAATAAAAAGTACCACATTACACTGTATTTTTATAAGCCACTGAATGTTACGTACCAAGCATATCCCCGGTAATCTATATTCTAAAATCCGCAGACAATCGCGTGACTAGAAAAACGAAACTTAACGCCAATACAGACAGACTACAAATATATCTAAGTTAACACAGATGGCGTATTCTAATAAGTGAATAAGAGTATTAAGTAAATAGTGATTGGTAAGGCTAGGGGCATTATAAGCTGTGAGACAATTTAGTTGGCATTGTTAAAGGTCAGGGTTCGGTAGTAATGAAACGAAATGAAATGACAAGAAATGAAATATAGAATGACAAGAAATAAAATTAAATGACAAGAAATGAAATGAATGTAATCAATATTTCATAGGATTATTTGATTGTAAATAATCCTGAAAATCATCTGAAAGTCAGTTTTATTTAAGCTAATGCTAGATTTGCAAGGTAGCAGAGCAGTGTGCATTTCCTTCTTCAGACTATAGGTAAAGAAACACTTTATTGGCACTGAAAGAAAGTTATCAAAAATATAAAGAAAAAATATAAGTTCCGAAAATTTTTGCATTTATTTGTTTCTATTTACGATTTTAAAAGTCTTTCAGCTCAAAGTCTCTTTAATGGTCCTGTAGATTTTATAAACTACATAAAATTCTTATTATTTCATCGTATTACTATAATTTTATGTTTGGAGTCGGTGCCGGACGTACCAAATATATTTTAGTTTTCGTCTACTGTCTACTGTGTCCAAAACCTAATAATTCTATTTAGACAAGTGTTATAGTACACAATATCCCATATTTGCGAATAATAGACGAGGCGTAAGTATTACAATTTTGCATGCTTTGTTTAATATTCATTCGAGACAAGGTCGTTTCCAATAACACCTATTTTATTACATTCTTTTGACTAGGAATCTTATTACCTATTTTATTAAATAGACAGCCGGTTGCATAAATGAATGTTAACCTTTCAATCCATTATCCATTAGGTTTTGCGTAGTCTACAAAAACTACAAAAAGTTTTCTACAACAAGGGTTAGATATGTGACAAATTTAACACGATTTTAATTTTTAATTGTTGACGAATAAATTAATTGAATTGAATTAAGAAAACATTTGGCATATAGCTAATACATGAAGGTTTTAGCCGAAATAGAAAGATTGTTGCAAATTATTAGGTTAGGTATTTTCATTTGTAATACTCAAGAACCAGGCTTTCCTACAAAATGAATACCTATAGTTTCAAATATGATTACGTCACACAAAAGCAACATTTGTCGCATAAATTGAGCTGGTTACTAGACTTGAATATGTTTGGTCAAGTTGCCCAAATCTGCTAATTCACTAAATTTGGTCGCAATCAGTGTAAGCCATTGTTTAGCAGAATACCAAATGTGTCAAAAATGCCATTGACACACTGCCGACACACAACGAAGGCTATTTAAATTAGCAGACTGTTCATCGCCCAAGAAGAGCATACTAAACACTTTTCTTTTAGTCAACTCTTACGAAAAACACGGATATGAATGGCATTTAGCAAATTCTGCGAATTTCTTTCGATCATATTAATACAAAAATAACATAACGCTACAGACGTAATAATTCTTCTAATATTTCTCTCTCAAATCAGAATCGCGAAGAAATCCAAAAAAATAAACGAAATACTTAAACCATACGGAGACAATATGAAGACTCGAGTCAAAGTGGAATTTAAATATGTAAGGAATTAGGAGATGGGTTGAAGGGGGTCGTGGGAGGGTGTGAGGGGGGTACGGGATGCGGAGAGGGGTGGGGGCGCCGGTTTTTCAAAACTAGAAAGAGATGAACACGCGTTAGTATCGCGATCTGTGCTGAGTTGGGAGTTAAGTGGCAGTGAGTTAGAGGGATATGTCTTGAGATATATGTCCTATATATGACTTTGTTTGTAACACCTTACCCAACTTGTGACTTGCAATAAACAAATTCTAATTCTAAAGAGTTGGGTGCTAAGGGTATCTTTAAAAACACCTTCTGCGTTGTTCTGGTATTCTGGTAGCCTAATTAATGCCGTAGGTATAAATTCAGCACGTTTAAACGTCCTAATTATTGTTATGGTGATATATGAAACGAAAACCGGTATCTCTAATTAATTTCCGCGTATACAAAATCTATCTATTAGGAAAATATTGTTTCACATAGTGACAAGATAGCTCAAGCTGCTCAGACGCAGGCGCAGCTACATACAACTAATTTCCTTGTAAGAGTTTTCTTTTGCAAAAGTTTTAAAACTTGCATGAGTATTTTTCAAAGTCGGTGTTTCATACTACCTATGTTGTTGCACACAGTGTAAAGTACTGTTTTTAGAAAATAAACTACTTATTTACTTCAATTCTGGATTGGTCTACTCATAAAATGATTATGTACCTATTTAATATGATTTCGATGTTAATTCAAGTCAATTCAATTTTAATTTAATCTTAGGTTTAGTTTACTTACATTATATGGACTCTGTCTGATTAATAAATTATTATTATTATTTTATGCCGAGATATCTCAAGACGAATCCCCTGACCCCTAACTTCACATGCAGCCCACGCACGCGCTGTAATGAGTGCGCGCGGGGGGTAGTTAGACAATTTTACAACTGCGCCGCTCCGTTTTTTGGGAGACTCGCGTCGCTAGGTGTAGCACTTAGATTAGGGATATGTAGAAGGGTTACTTGGGTTTGTGAGCTCTGTGAGGCTGGCATATATGCCTAAATGTCTTGTATAAGTGTGCATAGATACAGAAATACACATATTAGTCACCTGATGAATGTGGATGATGCAAAAAAAGCAGGCATGTATCTGTCACGACTCTATCGGTGTAGGCAGAGACCACTTCTTTCCAGCTGCTACGATCCAAACAACCGACTTCTTTAGCTTCAACCACATTTACAAGAGTATATACATAAGACATAAGACATTTATTTTCAAAAACAGTACAAATAAACACTGTGTGCGAAAAAATGCTAGTAACAGCTAACTTACAAACTAATAATTATGATGTATGGTAGTTTAGATATGAAGTTGAAGATGCCTTTAAATGAAATTTACGATTTCTTTAATTCAATGACAAAGTTTAAATATGAATTAATATAGGAATTTCAGAAGAACTATGTGTAAGTTGTACTGCAATTCACAAAGTCGTTCCTTAGCAGCGATAAAAAGTAAGATATCATCAACTTTCACTTTTTAACTAGTCTACACAGACAAACATAAAACCGTAGGCAGATATCTCATCTGAACCCTTTCTCTCCACCCTAATCTTTGTAAACATCTGTAGGTGCGCACAAATTTGCATATGTCGAAATAATTTAGGGGGCTCGCACACACGCACACGGACTAATGCCAACACATAAGTATATGGAGTAAGAAAATTGCGTAGAAGGCACATAATGAACTCTTATTTCGAGTGACGCTCTCAATATTTTGACTTATTCAAACACTTTCCAAGTTTTTTGGATAAAGTCTTGAATAATGTCGTTTTATGTGGAATGTTTGGCTTGATATGTTGGGATTGAAGTCATCTAGTTTATGGAAGACCTACTTTTTAAATTGGGTCGCTCATGTTTCTGTACATATGAGAGACCTAATTTAACCTAGCATCATACCGTATAGGTATTCCATAAGTCAGACGGCTATTGATGTAAAAAAAGATTCTTTAAAGATCAATCAAATGATATTGCGACTATTTAACAAGCCGAATATATTTGATATGGTCACCAATCACTCTAGATCTAGAATCGACAACCATAATTAAATATTATATGAATATAGAACTCATCACGATATAATTAAAAAAGTTATACTACTAAATTAGATATATGTAGGTAACTACTGAAAACGTGTTTTAAATGTAGGTAACTACTGTTAAAAACAGATAAATACAAAAACAGAGATGTGTTCTAATTAACAATATAAGTAGAGAGGAAGTGTATTTTGTAATTGATAGTGTTATTTATATTGAGTTTCAAATTAGGGACTGCTTCCCGGTTTCCGGACCCTACAAACCATTGCGAATCCTTACTAGTTATAGAGTATAATTACTATAGGGTTGTCATATAACTATGTTTGATTATATGTAGTTAGTTGTTTGGGATTTTCTATAGGTTATTTATATGTATAATAATTGTTTTTTTGTAAAGTTAAAATAAACTATTCGACATTAGACAAAATGGTTAAGAAATATCAATTTATTATCTTAATATGTTTTAAATATGATTTTTTTATCTCTGTGTTTATAATAGTAACTTCTCCAGTATATAAGTTATAGTAGTTTATAAAAGTAGAAGAAGATAAGTTAGTTAGTTGTTATTATTAGTTAGTTTGACTTCTCTACTAGAAAAATTACTATTAAAATACGGGCTAATTAAGGGTTTATGTTGTTTCAAATGAATCAAAATTCAAATTAAGGCAAATTAAAAACCTTTCTAATGTCTAAATGGTAGTTGCTATTTGAAAAAAAAGGAAGATGATCCTTTCTAAAGCGTTCCCTATAAACGTATACCTTCCTATCATAAAATAAAGGTAACAAAATAAAGAGTAGGCATCTAAACGTAAAAGTTATACAGCATATCATGTTTGCAATAAAAACTAGTGGCTTCTAAAATAAAATTGCTATGCTCCGGGCCCTCCATAAATCATTACTCAGCAAGGGGAGACTTCAAACACATGGGGTAACTGATGAATTTTTTAATGTGTCGTCGTACTACGAAAAATTACGAATTTGTACCTCTTTTTTGGAGTTTCGCAGATTTCGGCGAATTATTTTTATGTGGAATATGTTTTTTTTTTTGACAAATATTGTATAGCTGGCATAATAGTGACTAGTGACTGTCCGCGACTTCCTCGTAAGCGTTTATCGTTATATCTCGGAAAACTTACACAATATTTTAATAGCCTGTGTGTTTTTCTGATGTATATGCTACAATATTGGAAATTTTCGTTAAAATCTATTCGGAGGTTTTTGCGTGAAAGAATAAAAAATATCCTCAAATCCATCGGCACAAACATTGACATTTATATTTTAAGTAGGATGAGTATAATGAAAACAATTATTTCTTAAATTGTATGTTATGATACTAATTAATTATTAATTAATTTAATTACTTATCATCAAGCCTGTCTGACGAAGCTCGAGACAGTCATGGCAGATGAGGAGAAATGCCTTTACCCAGCAGTGGGACATAATTGGCTAGATTAGACTTATCATAGCAGTCATTACATAACAGATTCAAATTTAACTGAAAAAAAATAAGAAGTGAAGATTCCCATGTAAAACTTTCACTCTTACAATTTCGCAGCGACTCTACTATGGCGGTAGTATTTTGAATAGATTTTTAACCACATGTCGTTTTTATTTGGACGTCGAAACTGAGAGTGAATGTGAAACATTTTTTCTTTTTTTTGATTCCATGGCCGCCTGAATGAAACGCCATTCACCGGTGCCACAGAAAAAAAAGAATTAGAACGTGCATACATTTTTGCCGGATTTTCGAGTGAATTTTTCAGGTTTTAGTTTATCCCGTTTGAGTAGTGGCCACTTCATTCATCAAAGTGTTTTTTTTTTTGTTATTTTTTATTAACGCTCCGTTTCATTTCATTGTTTTGCTTTGTCACGGTTTTTGATTGTTATGTTTGTGTGTTATAGTTTTAAATTAATGGAATGTTATAAAAATAAATAATGAAAGTGAGTAAGTTTTGGTAAAAAAATATATCTGTACTCATCATGCTATCATTTATTTGACAGGCTTATTTCAACAATTCCAAATGTAGACAAAATCCTTCAACATCATGACATTTTGTCTACTTTACCTTTGTGAGACTGACCTGAAATATTTAGGTAGCTACCTGATTGAATTTACAAGCAATTTTGTGAAATTGACAATAATTCCCATTTATTTTAAGCAAGTTCTTCTTTATATTTCGTTTTTAAGTCTTTCTCCAATTCAAACCTAAATCAAATCAGCTCTAAATTAATCCCGTATCTAAAATAACCTAACAATTAATAAATTAAAACCAGGAAGACTATGGCAAAAACATCCGCATGACAATCCAGCCCACACACGACACGGCTGTAATAAAAATTATATGCTCCAATTTATGAGGGCGAAGGGGGGGGGGGCCAAAAAATTCCCACCCACCCCCCTGATTGCGGGATCGAATCTCGCTAAACGAACGGGCGAAAAATTCAGAGGGGCGCGGAGAGAGCGCGATACATTTTTATCATCAGTTCATCCTTTTCTAGCAAACTATGTTTGAATGTTGTAATTATTTAATTTTATTCGCCGTCTTTGTTTTGCGTGGAGGCTCGTGTCGGAAGTAGTTGAGTGCTGGCGTCTCGTTTGTTATGGTGGAGCTTTGTTTAGCATTTCGTTTGTGTACTTATGTGATTTTGTACATTGGGCTTGATTTGTTACATAATAGGTACCTACTTGTATACATACATACATAATAATATTATGCGTCACGCCTCTCTCCTATTGGGAAAGGCAGAGACCACTTCCTTCCACTTGCTACGATTCAAACACACCTCTTTCGCTTCATCTACACTCATCAGTCGCTTCATGCCCGACGGTTTAGGGTACTCTTGACTTGGCTTTTCTTGAACAAGTCCCCGATTTGATCTTGGTACGTTGATCTTCTTTCTCGTATAAGTACCTAATGATTGCGTATTTTTAAATAACTACTAGCTCATGCAAAACTATAAGCATTTTTATCAAGTACTTAGGTATCACATCAATTAGTATTATTATTATGCTTATTAAAATAAATTAAGCCAATTGAAAATCAATTTCTGTTAACGTAAAATATTTTGAATGAGAAAATTATAGTTTTATTATATTTGTAGCTGATAGTATTGTTTTAATTAAACGTTAATGAATGCTGTAACTAACTTAGGACTTTTCCGCAACTGGGGGTTTGGAACATCAAATCACATCTTTAAAAAAGTATTTTAGAACAACTACCATTTTATGTCATTATCTCTAAATCGATGTAGCCACCCACAAAAATAAAGCCTCTCCTCTTGCATCGAAATTTCATTAAGAAAAAGTTTTTATAATTTCCCTATTATTTTATAACAATGAGCGTCGTCGTAGCTTCGATTTTTCTTGGAATTGCTACGAGCGTAGCGTAGTACTACGCCGTAGCCGGCTACGCTAACAAAATATTTTTTAGAAACATTTTCGTGACTGAATTTATTGGAGTAGGGGTGATTCAGGAAAGTTTAAGGCTTGTTCACAGCTGATCATTTACTCCTCATCTTTTCGGATTTCTTTTACTTGTCAATGAAAAAGACTTGCATCTATGCAATGCCGTGTCTGCGATGCACCCTAAACAAAATTGTGTGCCGAAGCACTTATTATGTGTCTAGATTAACGGTGTATTATAAAAATGTATTTATAAATTAAATATCAGTTATTATACCTCTTGTTGACTCAATTAATTAGGTGCTACTCCGAAAATTTGTCAAAAATCTTGAAAGAAATAAAAAAGAAACGTTTTTTTTTTAAATTACCACGATATGAGTAGATGCTAAGATTTTAGATCAGCGAACCCGAAGATTCAGTGAGTCGTCGTTTTCTTTCATCCCCTCCCTTCACCCCCCTCTTTAAGGATGATAATAAGAAAGTAATTTTAAAAGGCAACAATAAGAAACATGAACGTTCGGTTTCCTTGACCGAATTTCGACCTAATTTTGAAAAGAAATGTAAAGTACTAATGTATGTTTTAACATTATCAGATTGATTTTATCAAATTGCTTAGTAAGTACCTACTCTTATGTAAGATACAATTGATGAATGTCGATGAAGCGGATTAAGTGTGTTTGGATCGTAGCAAGTGGAGGGAAGTGGTCTCTATCTACCCCGACCTGTCATCGTTGTGACAGATAAGTAAGTATGTATGTTAAGTATCTATTATTTGATCTTATGTTATTTTTCTGTTCATATAACTGCGCATCAAACTCCCGAAGTCATTATTGAAGTCACTCAAATATAGAGTAAACAAAACCTAACTTTTTCGATTTCTTCTTTGATTTCGCTAATGTCAGGTAGTTGCCTCTCTTTTTAAATAAACACTTGTCAAAGCATAATGGTAATACTACTGGCATTCACCTACCTCTTTTTCATGATTTAGCAAGAGTTATTAACCTGATATCTAAGTTAAAAAAGTAAATGCTGGGAGGGGAAGGCCAAGACGAACGTATCTCGATCAAATCGGGGACTTACTCAAGAAAGGCCAAATCAAGAGTACCCTAAACCAACGGGCATGTATGAGGCGACTGATGAGTGTGGATGAAGCGAAAGAGGTGTGTTTGAATCGTAGCAAGTGGAAGGAAGTGGTATCTGCCTACCCCAATGGGAGAGAGGCGTGACGGATATGTATGTATGTTAAGTATTCCTTTTTTTATTTTTCTATTGAAATTAACTGCGTATAAGCAGCAATATAACCGAACTTTTTAAATAAAAATCTGTCACCATCATAATTTTGCAAATTTTGACAAATTCATGTAGGTTCCTCTTTTTCATGCTTTACCAAGAATTATTGAACTTTTTCATATAATTTAAAAAGTATATCTAACCCGCTCGATTACTTGAAAAGTACGATGTAAAACTTCTAAATGCTTTCGGAATGTTTTTAATTAAAAGTATTTCTTATTAATACTCATATCAGTATCGAATATTGATAGGGTTGGAAATAAAGTAACTATTAAATACTTAGTACTATAATGTTGTTACAAATCTAGGTATTAGACAAATACATATAATATACGAACGAACTTACCCCGATCAAATCGAGGACTTGTTCAAGAAAAGCTAAGTAAAGAGTACCCTAAACCGACGGGCATGTATGAAGCGACTGATGAGTGTGGATGAGGCGAAAGAAGTGTGTTTGGATCGTAGCAAGTGGAAGGAAGTGGTCTCTGCCTACCCCAATGGGAGAGAGGCGTGACGGATATGTATGTGTACCTACATATAATATTTTAGTACTTAATATACAGGGTGTGTCGTAAATAGTGGTCCATAGTAAAGGAGTCGATACACTGTGTTCTTAGGTATCACAAACCGGGATTTTAATAATTTTAAAAAATTAAAAAAAAAAAAAAAATAATAATAATAATTAATTAATTAATTAATTATTATTTTTCAAAATTTTTTTAAATTTTTTAAAATTATTTATTTTTAAAATTTTAAAATTAAAATCGTTTTTAAAATTATTAAAATCCCGGTTTGTGATACCTAAGAACACAGTGTATCGACTCCTTTACTATGGACCACTATTTACGACACACCCTGTATACCTATCACTCTTTGTATGAGAGTAGGCTCGTGCCCCTCGGTGGGGACATATATGGGCTGATAACAACAACAACAACAACATATACCTATCATTGTACTCAGCTTTTTATTACGTCTTCTTATTGGAAATCAAAAGTTTTTGTTATTTTGCTATTCATTTCTATATGGATTTTTTATATTATTCAGAAACTTATATTTATGCTGCATTTAATACGAAGTTTATTTTATTGATATAATGTTTATATTTTTTTTTTTTTGTATTCTTAGAATTTGATACTATTCTTTAATTCCTAGTATTATAAAAGGTTTTTCTCAACTTTCTTATCTTATCTAGCCGTTGTTGTTCCACTGCTGGGCAAAGGCCTCTCTCCTCCTTCTCCATGATCCTCTATCCCGCGCCGCCTCTGCCCAGTCGTTCGTGAAGGCGTCCAGCTCATCTCGCCACCTTTTTCGTGGTCTGCCGCGAGGTCTTTTGGCGTTTGGTTGCCATTGGGTTGTTGTGATTGCCCAGAGATCGTTTTCTCAACTTTAATTATACTAATTATTATAATCTACTAATAGATACAGAATAACATGATACTTAGTTCTCGAAGCCCTAAGACCCTAAGATCGGAAATACTTGGAAACTTATTTGATCTTAGCAGATTGACTTTGTACAAAATTACGATATTTAGACATAAACATAGACATTTATTTTCTTACAAACACAGTACAACACAGAACACAAACTCAACAGTTCACAATTACATTTTTAAAATAATACGCAGATTTATTTACACACAGTACACACAAAAAAAGGGAAAAAAAACAAAAAATAAATAAATAAAAGAAAATATACCTAAAACAACAGAAACAAAGACTTCGAGAGATTTCGTCGACGAGCCATTGTTGAAGTTATTTGATGAAGACTAAGTTATAGACTTAGGGCTTGTTTCAAAGACTATTATCACTGACAGATATTTTATACCTGTCTCTGTCTAAAACGTCATGTTTTATGAAATAGACATAGGTTTATCTGTCAGTTATATATTATCCGTAAGTGGTGAAACGTGCACTTAGTATATAATTATATTCTAGTAGGTATATTACGTAGATATGTATATAATAGATAGTACCTAGCATATTGCACTGATCGGATAAATGGCCCTGGATATCTCTAATGGATATCTACAAATACAATAAAATCTTTATGTTATGTTATTTAAGTAGAGTAAGACTAACCTAGGATAGTTTAGACTAAATATTTAATTGAAATACATACCTACTAACATAAATTGGATCTCTGTTGTCTGAATAAATGAAATTTTATTATTATTATTATAATGTATGTTTAATTAAGTACCTATAGATTATAGATTAGATTTTTTAAACATCCTATTTTTATTGAAAGCAAATTGGCAAGGCAAGTGTACTTACGTACATTAACATTCTATCAATATAAATAAATGCCAGTCTATTACGCGTGTATATGAAGAATGTATGTTGAATTATATAGATTATAGATTCGATTTTTTTTAACATCATATTGTTTTTGAAAGCAAAATGGCAAGGCAAGATTACTTAAGTATACTTATAAAGTCTAGCAATTTTGTCTCTAATCGATTTTAAGTAAATATATGGATATAATGACTAAAATTCTAAATATAGGTACATATAGCTACTAAAAATTTAACGCTCTAATAATTGTATCGAAAAAAAAACAGCTTAACAGCCATAGTAACTTGTGCCTAATGAAATTCTCAATGCCATCCTTATACATCAGAGATATTCGAATCTAAAAAAACCCAATTGTAATTCCAAATAATTTTCGCAAGTGCCTATCCAATCATCACGCACACACTCATTATTCGCGTATGTATGTGTGTATGGGCGTCACAAAGCGGGCTGATTAAAAATCATGACATGCGCAGAATAAATTTAAAAACTACCGGAGGCTGGGTTAATTTTTAAGTATTGATCAAAAATTGCGTATATGTACACATATATTTTGTGTGGGGTGCCTCCCTGGGTAGGCGGGCGGGGGTGGCAGCTTCGTGCGTGAATTAGAATTATTTTTTTCGTAGGATATTTGTCATTAGAAGCTGTTTTTGTGATTTCAGATGCGTATTCTGTTTTCGTTTCCGGGGAGAGTTACGTTCGGTGTAGAGTTTCATTTGTTTTCCTCGATTCGGGCGTGTTTTGTTTTGTTGCTGATTTCAAGGCGATTCTGTTTTGTTTTTTAGTTAGTTATCCTTATTTTTGTTGTTGTTTGAATGTTTGTTTACAAAATAATTAAAATCGGATTTTCAGTGAAATTGGTTAAGGAAAACGCGACGAAAGCTTTCAGTTTATTTTTAGTAAACTTTCGCTCATATTTTTAATAAATAATCCACAGTAGGTAAATCCTAACTCATTCAAAATAGAAACACACAAATAAAAAAACTCTGAAGACCAAGTACCTAAATCAAAATGTAACTTAACCAAAAGGTAAAGCCCTGGAATAATCCATTTTTAACCCTTTATAAAACATGATAGGATACACTTCTTTTCTCCCTTTTACTAGCGGAAACTTGTTGCTACGCGTCTATTCAACCACATGTCAAGGTTTGCCAACATATCACTACTCTATGAAAATATACTTCATTTTTTCCCTTACACAGCCATGTAAAACTCAACCCTATTCCCAAAAAGATTAAGAAGCTTTCCCTCTACAAGAAAACGAGGAAAAACTAAATTTTGCAAAGTATTTCTATGTCATAATAGTGATATTTTTTCTGCGTATTTTTTCTCGGAACACTTACGGTTTGTTTGATGGTATAAGTTGCTATAAGTTGGGGGTTGTGCTTCAATTTCCTTTTGATACAATTGTCTGAGTCCTTATTGGATTTAAAAGGATTTCTGTCTGTAGTTTTGTGTAAGAATATTCGATTGTTTCGCGTATTTGAGAGGTAAATTGAGTGAGGAAACTGGAGAAAAAATGTGTACTTACTTAATGTCTTTGTATTTTATAGTTAAACATAGTAATATTTAAGTATGATATGTTTAAGTATAAGCATTGATGTTTAGTTATTTATTTTCTTAGATAAAAAGGTATAGTTTCTCGTAAAACATTCCGTAAAATACATCTTAAATTCAAAATGATTAACTATGTCGGAGCAGTTTTTCAAAAAGATAAACCTACAGCGATTTCAGCACGAAATAAAATAAAATCTTAACAAAATATGAACCGAAGAACGCCTACTTATAAAAATTTAAAACAGGCAATTCTTACAGATACAGAAAATAGAACGTCACGCGCAGTCGAAAAAAAAGCACCGAAAACGAACTAAACACGAACCGCCCGCATGTGGGGAATAATTTAAAAATACGCAAAATACAGCCACTTCAGTTCTAACCAGGGAGAGAGGGGCACCCCCAGCCCGTTTTGCGTATTTTTCGGTATGCGTGGCAGGTGCCCCCCTCTGGGTGGTTCGTTAAAAAGCTCCCGAGTACGTAGTATTATAAAAGTTGCGCCTACCGCGTATAAGTAGTGATGGTGTGAGAGGGGGGGCGCTCCCCCTAGGGGGGCTACCTAGTTAGACAGTTAAAAGTATGCGGTATTAACAAAACGGAAATGAATATACGAGCGAGGGAGGCTGCGACGCGGGTTAGATAATGAAAATACTTTTGCCGTTTTTTATTTCGCTTTTGTCAAGAGGGTTGGGCTTAGAGCCTGCTTTTCGTAGGTTTTATCATTTGCTTCGAGCCGATGAGTGTTTCGAATTATTGCGAGAGATGTATGCGTCAAGTATTAGGGTAATGAGTTAAGTATGGTTTATGGCAGATATTCTCGTTTGTATCGGATAGTAAATCGATGATTATCTTAATATTGTGTAGGTTTTGCTTTTCATTACATTGTAAGGAGATATCTATTGTATGTAAAGTATAGTAATAGTAGGTATCTATTTGTAATAGAATATAAAAAGGAGTTATGTTTAGTTTGTCGTTAGTCATGGTAAAGAATACAATTTAATTTGATAAAGTACCTACCTACCAACTCAAACAAAATCTAGTGTAAATATTACTCTAATTAATAATACATTTATGCTTGATAATTAATTATTTACAGATTTTTCTTTTTTTTTTTTTTAGTTTTCCAATCACCAATGGGAAACACCAAATTAACATAGGTAATATTATTCGCTCTACTTTATTATATAAACCTACTTTATTTATTAACAGAAAAAAACAATACCGCGATCTATACGTTCTATCTTTTACCACAAAATATTCGTTTCAAATCCACAGAAACTTAACACAAACAAGAAAATCCTTCGAACCCTTGTAACGCCGATTAACTACATAGTGTGGCATATTTTCACGCCAAAAGGGTAAGGGTTGCTGCAAACAACTTTACTGGAACCCTACCCAATATAGGCTTCTATACAAACAGGGTGTCTAGTAAGGTGTTGTAATGGGATAAATCGACGCCATGTCTAACCGGAAGTCAAGATGTTTGAGCTTCCGGTACGCTTATGCTCATTTCTGTGGTTGATGGTTTACTATTTGATTAATAAGGATTTCCAAATAGATATGTTTGTGATTTTCGCTATATTATTTGTGCAAATACATTCGGTAAGTCTTTTATTACGTAGGTACTTATGTATTGGTTATTAATTTATTTTGATAGAAAATAAAATTAAGATCGCTTACCTAATGATTAGTTTAATAAACTGTAACATAACACAACGTAAAGTAATTTTTAAAAAGTACTTAGTCAATAAATAGCTATTGATAATCTTATTAGAAAGCCTTAAAAAATTGTAATCTTACATTTCATGTATTCGTAGGGACTTTTCTTTTTCCAACATCAATTAACAAAGCTTTAAACGATAACAGAATATAATTTTGACAAATTAAACAGAATGAATGGACTAAATTACTCGACATTATTAAGAGATAATAAATCCAAAAATAAATCATTGCTTCCTAGTCGCTTCCTTGTATCGAGTTTGAAATAACGCCTGCGTAAATATTTTAGCAACGAAGTGATTGCGTTGTTACCATATTGCTTCAAAGAATTCATCAGGCGTTCGAGTACTCTACTTACACGTGTCACATGTTTGTACGAGGGTGCCTCTTGTATAACTGGCTAGAACTAATTTGATACTTCTTTTGTACCATCGCGTAGCTGTTTAGTTCTCTCTGTTTAAGTTTAAGAAAAGACACGTGTTTTTGATTTTTACATGATTTATATTGCTTTTCGTAAAAGTAGCTTTAACTGTTTCACAAAAGGCGCTTAATCTTAATTTATCCAATAAATATCGTACTGTTTCCTTCCAGTTTTTGAAATTAATAGAGATAGCAATATTATTGATGTTCTTTACAACTGTCGAAAGTCTTAACTTCACGATTTGTTCCTTACTCCCCACGTGTCATCGCACTGACGTCACGGTGGCTGTTTGCGGACAATGCCCCTTGCCACGGCCTTGAGAATACCTACTTAATCTCCTAGTGTTTTTACCCTCAAGCGATATTATTTTTATTCTTAAAATATTTTAATTTAGAATTAGGTAGAGTTGATACTCGTACTTGAATTTAAGTAGCAGTTACGTAGGTACATAATGTTTCCACTATGACCAAAATCGTCTCTTTTATGATGATTCTGTTTCTCATACAACGTAGCAGAAACTTACACCTTTTTCATATCTCTGTTTCGTTTTTCATCATAAGTAATTAATACCCTTTTCTTTTTAATGCTCTTTCGCGCAACAGGGCTAAAATTTAACGAATATAATGTTTAGTTCTTTATTTAATTCAATAATTTAGATAATTTAATACAATAATAGGGAAAGGCTTACTAAAGATATAGGTAATCATTTAAGTAGGTACAGTCGCCATCAGATATATGGTAGCGGTCAAGGTACTCAAATATTTCGATTTATATGTTCCGATATTATAGGCCGCATCTATTGTAACGAACGTATTGAAATTTAATGCTGCTCCGAAATATTTGAGTACCTTGACCGCTACCATATATCTGATGGCGACTGTACTTAAAGCTTCGAAATATTAGTGTAAAGTCAATTTTTGTTGATTGACAGTACCTACACGAATATTACATCAATATTTTAGTGATAAGGCCGCCTTTGCGCACAATGTTTTAGTTTTAAGTTGTATTTGTATTTCTTTGTGTGCAATAAAGTATTTCTATCTATCTATCTATCTATCTTATGATGTGTGCGAAAAAGGTGGTGAAATGTCCATGTCGTTGTAGTAAGGCACAGAATGAAAGTAAGTAAGTAATTTACAGGAAATGATCTCGATTAGGAATTCAAAAACATCAAGATCGGAGCCTTTGACCCGGAAACTTATTCTCTTCCGGCAACAAAACGCCTCCATAAATAATAAATCGCGTTACGTCACACAAACATCGAAGTAAAATAATTTATTACAAAATGTAAACAGGAAGAGCTGTATTTTCATTTAGAATACGAATTGCGACGCGAACCCCCCACCCCGAGATAGACGAAAATACCCAGTTATGATTAATTCCGAATGCGCCGCGCATTGATCAAGAAACCAGCTTTTTACTTCAAACTACCCATCTCTCCCCTCCACCCTCAGGGGGGTGAGAAAGAGACTAAGACTACCATCCCCGTCTCTCTCTAAAACAAAGATGCTAAAACTTCTTTCGCTAGTATGAAGATTTTAATTTCATATTTTTGACGAAATGGTTCTAATTTTCCTTTTTGTTACCACCAAATTCAACCTTAGTCTCAAACCTTTACAGCTGTATTTCCTTTGCGCCGTACAAGCACTTGCATCCGTCTTCTAATTCGGAATTAGTTTTCGAAGTGAAAAGATACAGTCCCAAGACTGTGTGCGTAAACTTAACTAAACCAGACTCTAAATTGTTGAATATTTGGTTGAAATTCCTTCAAATGTTGGTTTGAAGGAATAATTCTTCAGTTGTACCCCGAAATTAGTCGAATGAAGGGGAAGGGGTACACACAGCGCGGGTGGCTTTAAAAGAAGCGGGCAAAAAGGTGGGGATAGAAAGATGCGCAAAGACTTAGTTCGCGGGGAGGCAGGGGGTTATAAAATATATAATTCTATACTTACAATACTTGTAAATACGGCACGCGGAAGTACTGCGACCGAGCGGCTTGATACTTGACTTTACTTCTGTCTAATTATGGTAATGAGGTCAGGTATTAGGGTTTAAGAAATATGTTTCCATCTTAAACTTTTATCATGATTAAGTAGCTCATTTGTTGGCTCTTCCCTCAACATGTAGAGGATTCACCTACATTATTTTATCATACAAAACGTTTTTTTTTTTGAATGGCAACTACCATCAAGGATCCTGCCAATGCCAAGTCAAGAAACGTTATTATAAGTATTTAATTCACTTTTATTAGGTTAGGTTTTCTTTCCGTCAATTTTTCTATAAGTAAGTACATTTTTTTAATACATACCACAATCGCTAGTCCAAGCTATGTAGAACAAATTTAATGACTGTTCGAGAAATAAATTTAAATACTTTTTGTCATTCCATCCGTTCGTAATTTAAATAATGACTATTTAATTTAGAGAGCTTCGAATGTTCCTGTCAGATTCATACAACGCGAACGATGCAGTTTAAAATACTTAATTACCTATTTAAGTGACATCTTGACGTTATGTGTTTTATAAAATGCTTTGAGTATAGAATGTATAAGGAGATGTCACATTTTTTTTTCATATACAAATGAGTTTATGACAGCGTGCCAAGGTTGGCGCAAGTTTTTTATAGTTTTCTAGGTAGATGACCTGTCAAACGATAAGAAATTCCATGCAAAAAGGTAGCCATTTTGCGCCAGACCAGGCACGCAGATCCAGACGGTATGGCACCTCCTTGTATATTCTATACTCAAAGATAAAATCTATTAATTTTGTTGTTTAAAAATACAAATTTATGTTTAAAAATACTTGGAGTTTAAAACGGTTAATTTGATGAAGTTATTAAGTTAAACAAATGTTCTGTGTCACTTTCAATTTAGATTAAATTAGAATAATTAGTTAAACAGTTTCACGATTTTAAGCTAGCATAGCTAGTTTAAGCTGTTGAAAAAAATTTGAGGTAACGTATCGGTAGTCTGTCAAAGCAACTTGTTAATATGTAGTTTTATTAAAAATTAAGGTTTCTGACCTTGAAAATCTATATCAAAAATAATTTATAAGAAATAGGTAATTAATTACTTACAATTTTTTACGTCTTTTTTTTATCCAAAACTGCTACCGTTTCAAAACTTCTTCTTTTATCATTCTCAGTTCAATTATATTCTATAAAAAACTATCCGATATATTTTTTCAAATTTCTCAAATCATGATTTATAACTTGGCAAGTATCAAAACGTAAAACTACTAAGAAACACTTTTTTTTTCAAATTTCTTAAATTATGATTTATAACTCTACAAGTATCAAAACGTCTCAGTCGTAGTACAACGCTACATTCGCTGATATTTAGTCGCGAAACGGGATGTATTATAAGACGGTAGTTGTTTAAAATAAGAGCGCGGCGCGAGTGGCCCAGTTGTTGAGAGGTCGAGGGTGCGGGTTTGATTCTTGGCGAGGTAATGTTTTGGGGGACTATAGGTTTTTTTTGTTCTGAATTTAAATAGGCTTTTAGTTTTTGATAATGATAAAATGTTAAGTTTTTTTTCTGGTAAGATTTTTTTTTTGCGATCTGAGACGATCAAATTGTTGTTTTTTATATGTCGACTTTAATCAAGTTTGTGTTTAGTGTATTGTTGCTTTTAAGTAATCCTGTGTCATAAAAAAGTTTGATACTTAATATACTCATTTAAACAAGTATCTATTTAAGATTTTTGTATTACTAGACAGTCTTATAAGCCATAAAAAAACGCTACATAATTTTCTATTCAAAAACTGAGTAGGAAGTAAAATATTTATTCATTTCACAAAACAAAGTAGCCACTTATATTTTATCCACTCATTTCGCGAGGTTCTTAGTAAAAAGTTGTATAAGGGAAGGGGGGAACTAGCGCCTACGCCGTAGCCGCTACGCCGCGTAGGCCTCGCTACGACAGGGCTGCTACGAAATATTCTAATTAGAGGAAATGATTTATGAATTTAAGTAGGTACCAGTATAAAGTGTGAAAAGGAAGTTTTGATTTAGAATAAATATTGTTTTAGTATTATCGTTTGTCACTGTGTTTGTATTAGTTCTTGTCTCAAGAAGGATAAAAAAAAAAGAAAATGAAAAGAAAAAAATTAAGAAATTTCTTTTAGAAATATGCTGTACCTTTTGTATAACTTCTCTTTTTTTTCCCTGTCTCTATGTACTATCATCTTACAATAAACTGTTAAATAAATAAGGATAACTCATAAGCGTATTTTTTTTACTATTACAAAAATACTTTGAGAAGATACGAATCGCTTCTATATTACATAGAAATGACAAATAATAACTTAATTTGTAACTAACTTATCAAAACTGAAAAAAAAAGATTTTGGTGTTATTCCATAATAGTAAAAGAGTACATAGAGAATTATATTAATAATTTATACTTAGTGGTTTTTAAATAAAGCACATATTCAAATAACCAATTTAAAAAAAACAAATAAAATTGATCAGGCTACACAATCGTAAAACATATCCCCATAAACATAAACATAAGTACTCTAAACAGTACTATCTTGATTGAAACACTACAGCACTTCCAAAGAGTCTTTATAAAATAAAATCATACCTACCAAACATAAAAGTAGAAATGAATACGCATTTCCCTCGCATTCATAATTGAAACGGAACGCGTGCCAGCGTCCCCTATTCTTAAATCTCAAGACGTAAGAATTAAGCAACATCGATCCAAGAATATTTCACTACACTCCCTAAGAACACCCTAAAAACTTAAAAGTTCATTAGCCTTGCCAACCCTGGTTCTTACTATCTTGCACGTTCCTAAGACGTCCCCCCCTAGGGGGCTTTAAACGCCCCCCTTGAGGGGAGGCAACGCGGAAATATGAAGGGACCCCTCATTTATCAATACACGACGAGACTGTTTCTTTCTCTCTAAGAATTGATTATATTCTACTAAGAGTATTGATGGGGGTGAAAAGTTTCGGGGCTTAATGTGGAGGGGGAAGCACCTTCAAGGGTAGTAAGGGGTACCTCCTCGTAATGTTTTGATTAGAGTTTTTGATGTGCCGTCGTGTTTCCGTTTTACATACGAATTTATATGTTTGTGACGAATTTGTACGGTATACATGTTATGTACAGTATATGTTAGATTTCGTTTGTTAAGACATGTTTTGAATTTCACCTTTGAAGTTTCGCGTTCTCTTCATCAAAATATATTACACTTAATGAAACGTTTCTTTGATTGAAATCTTTTACGTTAAATGATTTCTTATTGCGTTCTTTTCTTGAAAATATGTTAGAATGATTCCTTCTAATGATTTTCGTAGTTTACTATAACTACAAACAGACTGATCCCACGTACAAACGCAACGTATGCAACGAATTATGTCAATCTGTTTCATAGAAATATTATGATTAGATACACACTTGTCACACGCAACGTGGGACCACTCTGTCTCTAGTATATTCACTTTTACTCATTTTTTAAATTTATGTATTAGTACCTAATAAAACCCTAAATATATCCATAAAGATTATCTTGTTTGAATTAGATTTTGTTTTCCACAATCTAGCCCTTCATTCATAGCCACTTGGCTATGAAGGGCTACCCTTAAAGCTTCCGAACACATCTAAACATCACCACTTAATAGAATCGAATTCCCGCGACAGACACGACACAAACTAACAGGTAAATCTTTGTCTATTTCATAAAACATTTCATTTAGACAGTGACATGTATAAAATATCTGTCAGTTTTTTTATCTGCAAGTGGTAGGCCCGTTTCACCAAAGCATTAAAATAAGGGTTACGAGGGCACATAATATATGTCCTGCGACTAGGTCAGTACGTAAGTCGGACATAAGCGATCGATCCCCTAACCATCTTGAAGTAATACGAAGGGTGGATTATGAGAGCGCTTTTAAAAATATACCTACCTACGTTTAACTTTTTACCCGACTGCGCCAGAAGAAGGGTTATGTTTTCCGAGAGAAAGTATCCATAATTCTATGGCACGTTCTACAGCCTAAACGGCTTGATGGATTTTAGCTTGGGAGGTATCGTTAGTATTTACTATAAGAGTGACACTGGGTACATCAAAATAAGAAAAGATGCGTTTCTTAAACGCAGACGGTTTTTTTTTGTCAAATAAAAGGTTAGGTTAGTTTATTCAGAATCCATTACTTTTTTTAGAAAACAAAAAAAAGTCTGAACTATTTCTATGGTAATTTTATCGGATCGGATGTAGTGCGTAACCGCTCTTACTGTTGTAAAGAAAACAGCTTTTTTACCCGAATACGGTGAAGCAGAAAAGAAGGGTAATGATTTCAGGAATAATCGCCAATGATCTTTAATCATAATAATTTTTACAAGCATTCTTTATGGAATTACAATCATCACTTCAACAACATTTGAAGATCACGCGTGCGCATGATCATGTGCATTGGAATTTACGACACACCGTAAAGCTAACACTGAAGGAAACTAATCATAAAAACGGGCACGAGAACCCTCTCAAGTATTCATATATTAATTTCCTTTGCACTCTTACACACATACTGATAAAGGGTGTGTTTTAAATCGAGTGAAGAACTATGTCTTTTTCTATGATGCTGTTGTACCAGTTCTTCATTGTCTTCTGGATGTTTATACTTTATTCATATTCATATATTTATCAGTATTAAACATACATGGTCAGAAAATATACATTACATAGCTAAGACTATGAAAATAATGGTCATAAAGAAAAGTAAAAAAAAAACTTTAGTAAGTACTTATTACTTACTAACTTTAGTATCTCAAATCGGGTTCTAGCTTGATTTACTTATTTACAAGAAAAGTATCAATTGAAATCACAAAGCACAGGTATTTTATTTTTAACAGTACCCAAATAGACTAAGCGAACGTATCTCCATCAAATTTGGAACTTATTAAAGAAAGGCCAAGTCAAGAGTACCCTAAATCGACGTGCATGTTTGAGGCGACTGATGAATGTGGATGAAGTGGAAAATGTGTATTGTGATCGTAGCTAGTGGTGAGAAGTAGTCTCTGTTTACCCCGATGAGAAAGAGCATGATTTAAGCAATTGTAGCGTGTATGAATATGAAAGGAACAACAGATAGGGAGATAGGTAATTAGGTGAGTATATCAACAAATCTTTCGAATTTATTATTAGTAAGTTTAAATAGCTATTTATTAACTAGTATCTAGATATTTTATAACTATTATATATTAGCTAATCTGATACTCATTTAAATACAACATCCTGTACTCATACGCACGTACACACAGTATGTAAGTACGTAAAGACGTACTTCTGTGATAATAAAACGAAACTGAGGGAGCGACGCGCGTGTTCGACCAAATCTTTGCGTCTCTGCTCTTTGATTGGCCGGAAAGTAGGACTTTTCACACGTATTTGGAAAGTACTGTTTTATTTGGGTCATACAGACACAGAAAACAAAAAATGCCTCTCCTGTACCCGAAAGTTAAGGACACTGGGATCTAATTTCTCAACTTAATGGATATCTGCATAATCTGTGCCCGATGTAGTTTTGGCCTGTATAAACATTTTTAAGATTAGATGCTCCAGTATCCTTAATTATCAGGAACAAGAAAGACAATTTTGAACCTAATTTTGTGTATGACTCATTTAGTACTTTGATATAGGTTGCTAATTGTTTATAAGTATAGTATCTATCTTTTAGAGCTGCATTCTTGTTGGCAGAGTTTCTTTCACTGATCTATATAGACGTAAAATATTACTACGTACCTACTTCCTAATTAAGTATAAGTTTCCTATCAAAAAAACCTTTGCTTAGTTTTGTCTAATGCTTGTTTTACATAGACATGTAGGTACCTGATAGTTAAGGGTTATGGTAGTTCTAAAAACATGTTATTTTGCTCTTAGATAATCAAAAAATTAAGAACTTGTCTGGAATGAAATGGGTAGCGCAAAAAGCCTTATTTAAAAAAAAATACAGTTTCATATATGTTCTTGAATGAATGGAATAATAGCAAACGTTTCAATTTTAATGATCTCGGCAACCGCCTTCAAGAATCACCCTCCAATATCTTAAAAAAAACACAAACTATAACATTTTTATAGGAAGCTACGCAACAAAAATGTTTTATTTTACACCGATTCTAAAACTAGGGTTCTAAACCGCGTCTTCGGGTATAAAAACCGGAGTAAAATAACCCCTAAACCATTACGAGGAACAAATCTATAAAAAACATTATAGAGCCTACTTAAAAAACGCGGGAAGCTACCAACATCTGCATAGAAACGACGAACTAAGTAACACACACATAGACGGCACCAACACAAACATAAGTAATAAAGTACTTGGGTAATATAAAACTAAGAAACATCAACATCTTGGGGCCCCCTTCCCCCCACCCGGGGGGTGTAGGGTGTAATTTCTCCCTGAACTTACTAAAATACTAAAAACGAGATACAGGGGGCGCACCCCCGTGTTCTTATGCACGGGCCTTATATTTTAACCTAAAATGTTGGGCCGGATTCTGCGAAGCGTTCTTGTGATTTGTTAGTATATTTTTTAGTGCCGGATTAAGTGTTATTACGAACTTGCGAGATAAAAACTAAAACTTGCTGCCTTGTTAATTTATTAGAGTTAAGAAATATTATGTTTGGAAGACTTTAGTTGGCTAAGTCCGTTCATTAGGGTATTCTTTAGCTTGTGGCAGATGAAATGGCTCGCTTGTGAAATGCCAAGTCAGGAGAATCCTAAACCTACGTGCATGTATGAGGTGACTGATGAGTTTCAATGAAGCGAAGGAAGTGTGTTTAGATCGTAGCATGTGGAGGGAAGTGGTCTCTGTCTACCTCGATGGTAAAGAGGCGTGACAGATATGTATACTTGTATGTGGTAGTTTTAAACGTACTAGTATTTAAGTTCTTATACCAATTTACTTTACAAGTCAATTTTATTAGCGCAAAAACCGCGGCTCAAATACCTTCCGCGATTCGCATTTTTTCGGTCAAACCGCAACTGTAGATAATTGCTTAAAATCTCTCTAATGATGAATTAAAGCTTATATAAAAATATCAAATACGCCACAAAATATAAATAACTTTCATTTCCTGTTAGCAAAAATTGGTGCGAATTTGAAAAGGGAAAACATTTTTTAAAACGTTACGGCATTTCATACTCGCACTCGATCAAATTCATAAACGAGAAAAAAATCGGATCAACACCATGAACCGCCAAATAAAAATGGCTATCCGCAAAAAATACGGAGAAAAAAATCCCGAATAACCCTGAAACTGGCTGGAAAAATCCAATCTTTATTTGTTTTTTACGAGCAACTAGTGAAAACGAGAGTGGTTTAAAAAATACGTCACTATTCCTATCGTGCGAGTCGTGGAAAAAAAAAGAAAAAACGGCGAATGGCCGCTGAGAGCGAGAGTCTATTTTCAAATTGCCCGCGTTTTTCCGGTTTTTTTTAACGGAAATTGAATCAGACGAGAGTGTTTTTCGTCTTCTTTATTTTTGATTGGAGATTTTTAAATCACACCTGTTTTCCTTAGGAGTTTACAGTCTATTTTCCTTTCATTTTGGCCTGTACCCGGCTACTTGATTGATGACTCAAATCCATGGGATTGACCTGCTCTTCTGTCAAGCTGTCTCTATGTAGAATAATTATTGAAAAGTTAATTTTAATGTTTGTATCTAAGTATTTTTATCTTAGAATTTGTAATACCAAATTTGAAAAGAGCAACCCAACAGAGTTTCTTGCTAGATTCTACTCTGGGGAAAACTGCACTCTTGCGAATCTAGCATTAACTTTAAAAAAATGACCCGTCTTATGTGATGTCAAACTCGTCCTACAAGATTAAATAAACATTTCATTTCATTTCATTTCACTTGTCTTATTTTACAAATTGGCGTAACTACACCATACATATTCTACAAGTCCCAAATTGACAATTCATCGACAGACAAGAGGAAATCAAGCTCTCCTTTCTTTTTGTAGAACCATTATTTACGGCCAAGTTATTTAATAATAATGTAACCTATTTTTATAACCTACAACCTTCCTTACCTTTTTGTAACCTATTTTTTTTAACCTTTTTTGTCTCTGTGTTTGAGAGTAGGCACGTGCCCTTCGGTGGAGACATATATGGGCTGATGACGATGACGATTTTTATTCTTACATTCAAAATACCTTAGCATTTTTCAAACTGCAATACCTACAAAATGTGAATATGACTAAAATAAACGTGCCCTCGAATTGTGTACGAAAAAAGATCTTTTATATTTGATTATCTTCATCTCATTTGTTGTTTGAAGTCTTATTTTTAAATGTTTGAAACTTTCTTTGAATTTTTGAAAGGGATTACTATAGTGGATGGTACGATATGATTAACCACTTACATGACTAGATAATGGTTGAAGGCCAAAACACACCGGATGCGTATGCGTTGCGTATGCGTAGACTTATGCGTACCTCTGAGTTGTAATTTATGGAACTGTCGCCGCTTGCGTCTACGTCTACGTGCCGCAAGCGGTGACAGTTCCATACATTACGGTGACAGTTCCTACACATACGCATCCGGTGTGTTTTGGCCTTGAGTATTTATCATTTATTTTATAGTTAAAAAGCCATACAAAAGAAAAAGAAATGTTGGAAGCCCAACATGTCTGAGGAGGCTGGCAAGAAGCTGGTCCGAGATGCCATCGCTGCTGGTATCTTCAATGACCTTGGTTCTTCAATGTAGACTTGTGTGTCATCCGTAACACTGGTCCTGCTCAGTATCTTCGTACTTATGAAAAAGCCATTCTCTTTTAATTCTCTCAGAAAAGATAGATAGATACTTTGTTTTTCTCAAAGGAAGAGTTATTTTTACCCCTTTCTCTCATTCTTACGACTTTTGCAGATACATGGCAGCAAATAGCAAATGAGTCTACAAGTACCTACATGATTGTGAATGAAGCGAAAGAGGCGTGACAGATACCTACGAGTATGTATGTACAAACCCCAAGGGAGGCAAACTCAACATTTTAATAATAAAACTACGTTTTTAACCAAACAAAATAACAAGGGAAATTACCAATTCGAATGAGAGACCACTATGTACCAAGTGCAGATTAAAATTTATATAGTACATAGAAAAAAGTAAATAGTGATAAAAAAGCGTGTTTATTATGAGCCGATCAGTGTGCTTGTTTGCATTGCTATCGGTACTACAGGGTGCTTGAAAAACTATTTAATGTTTTTTAAATAAAAACTTTTTTCGAGTGGACTTTTTTCTGATTTATTTAGGTACGTAAGTACGTAAATAAATCAGAAAAAAGTCAAAGTTTAAATGTAAATTTAAAGATAGAGCATCTCGTATCAGAGTACGTTCGTGTCCCTGTAGTGGGGATGTTAAAAGGGCTGATAAGTCAAAAAAGAGATTATCTTAAAAAAATTAACTAAGTTTATTTATTATTTAGGTGTTACAAAAATAAATTCTTTTGAACATTGAACTTTAAATATATGCAACATTAGCCCTTTTTAACCACAAAAAAGGTCAATTGATGTCATGGATGACGAAATGAGTATAATAATTAAATATATGATTGCAATTGTCCTATATTCGTAACGAATTTAAAATTAACATATAAAGAATCTGTTTTAATTCAGGTCGTTATTTTGACGTTTTTCTTGAATTACAAAAATATTTCCTGATATTTAAAACAGAGTTAAAATTGCTTTTAAAAATTGTTATATTTAATCTCTTCAGCAGTTTCTGAAGAAAGAGGTAGATTATATTCAGTCCTACATCTTTCGTGACAAAACAAAGTACAAACGTAATTGGCTTTGTATTAAATCCTGTTGGAACTTTAAAATCTGTGTCGTTGCATAAAACAAGATTTGAAATTCGAATTCTTGCAAATAAACAGAAAATCTGACCGCACGTGTACGTAATGTACTCGCAAGAAGAAAATAGAATGCCAAAATTAAAATAAAGATCCATCAGAAATGCATCAAAACGGCACTCTATAAACAAATTTAAAATTTAAAAAAACAATTAAAATACAACACCCCAATTTTTAAAGTTCATTTGTGTGCGTGACCACGGCACTACCACATGCAATTTATGAAACATGTGTGTGTGGATATCGAGGTCACATGCAGTGTACACCGGCAGGCGATTGTGACGCAACGGACGACAAAAAATAAATAAATTGCCGACTTGAGACTTTGGAAAGTTGAGTTTTGTAATTTCATCGATGATAGAGGTTATTTTTTTGCGACGAGAGTTGTATTGGTCATAAAATTCGTATTAAGATGTCTTTATGTGAATTTCTTTAACTTAATGTAACTTAGAAAACGTAAAGCATGTTATGCAAGTCACTTTTTGGGTTTCCGTAATCGTAATACCTATTTTTATTTTGTATTTGCATATTTTTTTTTAATGTTCGCAATGGTCACTGAACATGGTTTAAATAATTAACTTTCAGTGTTAGGAAGCCTTGCTTAACAAAAATTACGCAAGCTTATTAAATCATACTATTACAAAAATACTTTCACGAAATATATTTTTAGCAACAAAATAACTTTGCTACACCTCTAACTGTAAATTCTTTACAATCACTTCAACAGAAAACCGAACAAAAAAATGGGCGCCGCCATTTTTATTTTCAAACAGTCGCATGACGCCGCTTGCATTCGCCACTCAATCATCGCATCCCACATTTCTCTGCAAGTCAATTCGTCTTGTTTAAACACCGGGCTGAGTCGCGCCCTACTTTCTGATGCAATGAAAAATTTGGGTCAAAGACTTCAAAAGCGCTTATTGTTTGATGTTAGGTATATCGTATTTTCGTCAGTCGTTATGTAGGATATGAAAGCCTGGTTTTAGTTGGGTGGTTCGAATGTAATTACAATAATCAGAATTCACTGATTTGGATCTGCGTGTTTTATTGTGCGAATTTGTGTTTTAATGGAATCGCTGTTGTTATCTTCATTTTTGAATAAATACCTACTGAATGTTTTGGTATTTTTAGAGCTTTTGTAGTATTTATCCGCTACGTAAGTAACACTTAAATTTATTGGCACCTACCTATAGCACCATTTTCTATTAAAACTGCTAATTTCAACAGGATTTAATGCTAATTGCATTAAAAAAATATGAATAGAATTTGTTGTCTATTTTCCCTGCGGCTATACTCTATTGCCGAAAAATGCAGGCTCGTTCAGTACACGTTTAAAAATCGCCACTAGCCGGCGTGTGTTCTTTCAGTTACACCACTAGGTTTATCTAGGTTTTTTTTTAATGGGTAAGTATATTAAGGAACCGTAAAACTGTTTTGATTACCTTAGTGTTGTTTTATAGTTACGTAAGTAAAAAATTTTGTCCTTTTTCAAATGTCAAAAATAATGACGAAAAATAAAATGTATTTACATCACCATCAACTTAGTTTTTTTCTTAATTCAACTAGCTACAGTCAAAAACAGGTTTTGAGCCGAAAATAAAAATGAAAGCATTAAAAAAAATTAAACAAGTCGTTGATAATGCCATTTACATACGTACATAGCCCTAATAACGAGTAATAAATGCACATTGATTACATAAAATCGATTGCAAGTGCATACAAGACCTGTTGTTTAACCTTTCATCTTTGCGCGGTAATGTATGTGAAAATGTAAAAAATATTGCTTGTCAGAATGTAAGGGGTCACGGAATTATAGGTTGATTATTGTCTCGCGATTTTGGCGAATAAAAAGTTACTGGAGTCGTGTAATGAGGTAAAATTTTGTACAAGTATCGTGCTTCAATAAAAACTATATTTACACAAGTATACATTGTACAAGTTATTTTTAGATTTGAAGGTTTGGCAATCATAATTTTTATTTACTTTGCATTTTGCTTCTTTACTAAATTCATGTTTGATACCTTAGATAGCCCTTTTTAGGTACCTATTACATCCATACATAGCTGTCACGCCTCCGTCCCAATGGGGTAGGCAGAGACTTATTCTCTCCACTTGCTACGATCCAAACATACTCCTTTCGCTTCATCCACATTCATCGATCGCCTCATACATGCACGACGTTTTAGGGTACTCTTGCCTTGGTCGTTCTTTGACAAGTCCCCGATTTAATCGAGCTACGTACGCCTTGGCCTATTTGGGTACTGCTTATAAAAAAATACCTGTGCTTTGTCTTTTTAAATTAATACTTTTGTTGTTAATAAATAAATTAAGATTTATTTCAGTCTCTGTCCCCCAAACAGAAGACACTTACCGTTCAAACGAACATAAACGTTATGTGAAGGTGAAATTTCATAAACACTCAAATATATTGTTATTTACGTATCAGCTTAATGCGTCGCTTGTTACCAAAGATATCAACCTGTCAGTTATTTAATTAGTTCCTTCTTTACTGCTTGACTTGATTTTAAGGTTCCTTCGTGTTTATTTCCGAAGAAAACTTTTAATGCTTTTAGTTTTTAGTTTTAAAGGTCAACGCAAAACTGAAAGTGGTTTTATTTGGTCGTAAATTGTCTAAATTTGTATTTTTTTCGGTTAAAAGTTAATAAATAAATGAAGATAAATTAAATAATAATATTTATTTTGTGGAAAAATACGATTCAGTTTAAAAGTTGAAGTTTTACTGGCTTGATACAACTTCATTTCTTTTATTTAATATGTGTATGTCCTCCGCGGTCTCTTTCTCTTTCGTTTACCTTATTATATTCACTTGATTCCACCTGGGCTCATTACTAAAATATAAATGTTTTTATTGCCTATATTTGTCTTTTTTTACTGTCTACAAGTGAGTAACCAATTCAACAACATCTTCATAAAAAGTCATCCTTAAACAGAACCCTTCAACACGTTAAAAGCATTCCTCCATGACGTTTGAACGTCGAAAACTGTCAAGAGCACAAAGACTATTAAAACCGAGTATAATTTGCGGGTACCTTGACATTTGCGCGTACATCGCGCGCTAGGACCGGACCAGGTACGTTGTGACATTCAAACGAGCCTCCGAGCTACGTTAAATTGAAAATCTACAAATTACATGAATGTAATTAAAAGTTTTATTGGGTGTTTTGTTAATTAAATTTCCTTAAAAAGTTGTGTGAGTCATATTTTTATGAAAATTTATAAAAATTACATTTTATCATGAAATATACTTTTTTTGGCACTGGCTAAATACTACACTTAAGTATACTTACTATTTTAATAATAATAGAATTTATCGATATGCGAAATAAAATAAAAAAAACTCAAGAAAATCTTTTCCAATGACTTAAATTCCAAAAATCATAACCAAAACAAATAAGTACTTCAAAATCACTACATTACATCTGAAACATCGTTCTGAATACATAACATTGTTACAAAAATTCCATAGGTACAAAAATATAAGCTTCAGAAGGCATGAAACATCTTATGTAAAAAGAAAAAAATCTCTGTAACTGACGATGCGTGTTTATTTCAGTGATGACCCAAATAAGCACATGGTCGTGCGGGAGTTACGCACGTCACTCTTCATTGGTGTGAGTGGCGCTGGATAATATTGTACGGTTGGGAAAAAAAAATAAATAACAGGAATCCAGGGGCCCAAGTCTGGTAATTTACAATT
Source organism: Anarsia innoxiella (assembly GCA_947563765.1). Taxonomy (NCBI): domain Eukaryota; kingdom Metazoa; phylum Arthropoda; class Insecta; order Lepidoptera; family Gelechiidae; genus Anarsia; species Anarsia innoxiella. Next base: position 788,563 of record OX387401.1, read on the forward strand.
TTCTCATGAGTTTTAATGTCATTTTTTGACACATTTGGTCGCAATCACTGCAAGTCGTTGTTTAGCAGAATACCAAATATATCAAATAATGCCATTGACACTCTGTCAACACACAACTGAGGCTATTTTAAATTAGTAGACTTGGGTCCTAGGATGTAGCGAAAGTGTGTTTGGATCGTAGCAAGTGAAGGGAAGTTGTCTCTGTCTACCCCAATGGAAGAAACGCGTGATAAATATGTATGTATACAGGGTGTAACAGAAAGGGTATATAAAGCCGAAACACAGCGATAGTCCTCATGAAACTGAACAACTTTGCCCAGGGAACATGGGATGGGTCGTAACTCGAAAAAAAAAATTCGCCTCCCCATACAAAATGTCCGATCAGATCGAGTAAGTATGGGCGATCCAAAATTTTTTTTCTTTTTTGGGGAAAGTTGTTCAGTTTCATGAGGACTATCGCTGTGTTTCGGCTTTATATACCCTTTCTGTTACACCCTGTATATAGTTATTTCTAAAAATCTACGTAGCGAAAACCGCGAGGTCCATTGGATGCAGGTGGCAATGAATCAGTCAGCGTTGGAGAGCTATTGGAGGGCTGAGATGATGATTAAAAAAAATGCAACTAGTTACTTAATAATAATCTCAAGTTTTCAAATTGCCTATGCCTAAGGCCGATATTCCTAACTGGATATTATATTAAACTTTCCGAGAGTTCACTTACTTTCCTACTTCTGCTGACCCTACAAGCAATGACAACCAATATTGAATTGTGGCGTCAACACGTATGTGTGCGTCTGTGTCTGTGTGCGTGAATGTCATTCTTTCACACATTTTTGATCGCGCTATATTTTTATTTGTACTTTTTAATCTGTGTGCGTTTAGTTTCGGTACTGTCCGCGCAATTTAAATTAACGTTAATTATTATTATTATTGTTTATTGAATTTTCTTTTGTTTGCTTTTCTGTGTTTGTATGTTAATTGGCGATAGTTAAACGTGCTTATGGCAACTCCTAAGTACCTTTATGAAGAGAGGGATCATTATGTTTTCTATGACAACAAAGGTGAAGCGTGCAAAATGGTCTTTAACTGTAGTCATAAAACAACCCCGATGATGGTAACAAGTTGTGATTTACGATGAAAAAGGTCATATTAAAAAGATTTATATCTCGTTAATGCAAGTTTGATACAAACGTCTTAAGAAACTTCAAATGTTGCGTTGTTATCTCTAAAACAAATTATTTAATTAAAAAAAGTGACAAATTTTCTTTTTTCTTTTTTTCGTAATTTAATAATCTATTTTTAATGTCCGCCCAAACGACATTTTCCATGCAGCCTGTACCAAACCCATGTGTGCGTACTAATTGCAATAGCTACTTCATTTAAATTTCGAACGCCAGTCCGTTGTGAAAGCTCCACAACTTCCAATTTTAAATTAGCCATGTTTTTTTTTCGCGAAAAATAAAAATGGCTGGCATTAATATCGGTTTATTTCTTGTTAATTTTGATTGCTAATCTTTAGCTTGTTATTGGATAAATTATTTTACTAAATAATCACAAATTAAACAGGTAATTTTTTTAATTTTAAAAATTTCTTCCTTCAAGTTATCTTTGGTTTTTCTTACAAACGATGTATTAACTAGTACCTATCTAATATTTTGTGAAAAAAGTATACCAGCTAGCGTAGCATGGCACTCCGTGACAAGACGTTGTCATGCGTTTGTCACGCTTACGTCTCTGTCTATAGTTTTAAATGTGATAAGGACAGCATACGTGAGATAATTGTCGCGGCACGCCGTGCTAAGCCCCCTGGAGTATAAATTATATAAAAAAACTAAGCTTTATCATTTTTAACTTAACATGATTTCTTATACCAAAAGTAGACAAGGAAAAAAAAGCAACGGTCAAAAACCCAATTTCTCGCATTGATTAAGATACTCAAAACATAATGCTTTATATCGAATCATTAAAACAGTGTTCTTAATGCATTTCAGTAATTAAAATGTATACCACAGTAATTTCCTACTAAATACTTGGAAAGGGAACATTTTGTGAGTCGTTAAGCCAGAAATAACGTAAAAACTATAAAAAAGAGATTTGAATCTGATGCGATTTGGAGCGTAGAAACACGGTTAGGTTGCTACTGAGTTTTCTTTGCTAAGACTTTATAAATCTTTATATATCACTTTATATATACATATTTCCGTTCTGGTGCATATTTTCATAATTATACATACATATAATTTATGTGTTTAATATTTATATTATCTATTGGATATCTATTTGTTTATTTTTATTATAGGTACTAGGTATTTTTGGTATGTATGTGTAGTTATGTATGTATTCTGTATTATTTGCACAACCCGCAACCATTATTACCTATTTCTCGCTATTTCTTACCCTAAGGTTGCATGGAAGATATTGTTACCTAGCAATAAGGCTGCCTGTTGCTTCTTATATTCTTGTTTGTGTCTGTACCTTTTATCTTTTTGTGCAATAAATAATATTTGTATTGTATTGTATAAACAGTCTTTTGTTTTGTTAAAAAGCAAATTCAAATAATCTTTATATCGTAGCCAAATATACATACAGATACAATCAGGCTGATCACATCCCACTGCTGGGCAAAAGCCTTCCTACTTACTGTCTACACAGTTCTGGAAACGATATCTCGTTAAACCAAAGATGCCGAGACGAGCTCGACTCATTCAGCGAAGAATGGGAGGTCCTGGCGCAAAACAGCAAATACTACAGCACTTGAAAATGTCAATGAGGATTCGCAAGGTAGCAGTTATCTCCAGTGAAGAATCTAGCAAGAACTAAAAGGCTGCTTTCCTGTCTATAGATACGCTAAATATAACACGCTACACGTCTGTATGTCTTAATATACTCAGCATATATGAAAGCTTTTGATCCTTTATCATCACATGACGACATCAGAAAATTAAATAAAAGTAGATAAAATTTCCAAAAATCCGCCTTACACCCTTTCAAAGCAAGCCAACCGCGATAAACGTCACTGCCGGACATTACGCCCTCATTTTTATTTGGCACATAGACGAATACTCCCTTTTTTCCGCACATACACCCCTTATCCCCCCTTATTGTACATAATCGGCTGATATATACCCCCCCTGATAACACATAGGTACCTACCCCACGCTCAATAATTAGTGGCTCTTTTTAAACAGCTATCCAAAAATTCGAAATGAAGTTTTATTTTGCCTGATTGCATTTTTCCAATTTGCTGTCCGAATGGCCTGTGTTGTTTTAAATGTTAAATTGTTATTCGTTTGCTATGGGAATTGGATAGCTAATTTATTACTAGCTAGGGCTAGATTTGTATTGCGAGATTTTCAGAGTAGGTATCAATTGTATGGATCTGTAGATTGCAATGTAGATCAACGAGTATTTACATACATACATATCTATCAGTCTGTTCCAACGGGGTAAGCAAAAACTACTTCGCTTCACTTGCTACGATCCAAACACACTTCTTTCGCTTCATCCACATTCATCAGTCGCTTCATAGGTACAGTACATCCACGCATCCATCGGCACAAACATTGACATTTATAATATTAGTAGTTTTACTTGATCATATTTATCTAAGTCAAAATTTTTGTAAACAAACAGTTAATTCTTACCCCGCCACACTATCTCAAAATATCGATTGCCTTTACCAAAAACTCAACTTATACCCAAACCTTACACACAAGCACCCTTTAAGAAACCATTTTAAACAGACCTTTCATATTTATCTACCTCTTGAAATTTAGTCCAAACTTTTTAGATTCTTAAGTAAGTTGGAGGTCAGACTGACTGGTTTCCAAACAAAAGAACGGAGGGCTCTTAAAACTTGTTGAGTTAAGGGCAGGGGGTCGAAAGAACTGGTCTCTTATAAGCTTTTATAAATAGGTTTTGAAGATAAAGAAATAGGTTGTCTGTCTGCGATTCATGTCCTTTTTTTAATTGTTACTAATGCAGTTTTGGTTGTTGTGTTGGTACGAGTAAATTCATAGGAGAGATATTTCTGCTTAAGTTGGTACATTGATTTGTTAGGCAATGAGGAGTATATTTTAAAAACACAGCTATGTTTTGAATTATGACACAATTTATAGATAAGGAAAATTCTGAATTGTTTCATATACGCTATTTCTTATAGAACTATTTCTTTCAGTCCGTATCCTTTATGATTAGTTTAAGTTTTCTTCTTATTTTGAGAAATCTTTTGATTAATTCATAAAACTAAATTCCTACTTACCAACTACATCGGAACCTACTTAATTATGGTATAGGTACCTACTTAATTTTTATATAGGGTGACTTTAAATTAGTGAACGATAAAAAAGAATATGCATGTACTCGTGATAACTAACAACTTTTGCTATGAGACCAAGGTCGAAATCATTCAAAAATTTTCGAACTTTCCATACAAAATGCACCTGCTCATAGTATGGGGGACCAATTTTTTTTTTATTTCGACCTTGGTCCCATAGTTAAAGTTGTTTGTTATCATGAGTACATGCATTTCCTTTTCTATCGTTCACTAATTTAAAGTCACCATTTATTAAGATACCCACCACTACAATACCGTGGCAATACCCTACCATCAGCTCAAAAAAACTTCCCAAATTGTCCAAACCAAACCTTTCTAATCAAACATTCTCAAACTCAAACTAAACATCAAAACAACACAAAACTATTTGAAACGACACTGACCACGAAACCCTATAGACATCCCACATCCCACATTCTACATTCTACAAATGTATTCTTACACACACAAACATGATATAAGAGTGTGGGTATCTCCTTCCATGACCTAGAAAGAGGATTGCCGTCTCTAGGTCAGTATCCACACTATCAAACTACCATTTTGGCTTGATCTTTCCCATATATGTATTGTTGTTTCATACTGATTTTCGTAGGTCTTGTTGGTGGTGTAAGCGATACTTTGGCTTTAGTTTTGCCAAAAAAAAATCTTTCTAAAAATAAAAAGACTTTTCTTACAAAATTACTGGTAATTTTTTTGACTTTATATTAGCAACATACTTTTTTGTTGTTAAAAATTAACCATAAATCGTAGAATTATACGTAAAATTAAAAGTATTTAATAAACTACACTTATTATGACTTGCCTAATAAATAGAGTTTAGTCTTCGACACTTTTTTTTTCTTATTATCTAAAGTACCTACTCCCAAGTATTCATAGCTAACAGATTTTTATTATCAGAGTACCAACACACCAAAGATTAATCACTCAACAATATTCCTTACCTATCAAAATCGTCAAGAATTTCAAAGCTCAAACATTCCTGGTCACGAACTATCAACAATCCAACACAACAAGATCTGTCTGTTCTTAAGATTCAACACGAAATCTCAGATCAACATATTCTGGATGTGTGCGACTAGACGGTAACCAGACATATTAGTTATAGATACATAGATGTTACGTATTTGCGGGTAGAATAGTTAAGTATGAGGTAAAACTCACAATGGGATTAATTAACTACGGGTTTGTTTGACGGTTAAAACGTTTAAGGGATGTGTGAAGGGATATTAAGTTATTTAGTAAGTTCATTAGTCATTTATGGCTTGATTTTACTGTGTGGAGGTTTAGTTTCATGAAGGTTTTAGTGATGCGTTTTTAATTTGTTGTTTGTTAGTGTTTAATTGAACAAATCTAGTGTTTAACGACGCTGGTGTTTATACTTTATTTTGTTCTTTTATAAGTAATTAACTTTAATGAAAATGTCTTTGGAACATATTATTAGTTTAATAAAAAAATATTCAATATCAACAACCTCAACTATCATAGGTACCTACCTAGAATGATAGTTTTTTATAAACTTTTGTCGACATTAAAAAAATAGTTTTCTATATAATTTCTTTGTTTAAGTAGTGTAATCTATGTTTTTTTACAATAAATAAATACATTTTGATTCAAAAATCAGTTGGGTAAACAAACAAGCAGTTTCAGACTTTAAAAAAAAATGTCGAAACCCATAGGAATTAATAAAAGAAAAAAAATTGAAGATCAATTCTCGAAACCTCACAAAATTGCATCTAGACGTGCATAATAAACGAATTGAAACATAGATTCAAAGTCAGGGGTTGGCAATGGTTGCCAATGCATCGGGGTCGATGACCGCCGAAACGCACGCAAGGTCACGCTCACAGGCGCAGGCGCACACATACGTAGAGGCCGTGAAATTAGAAATAGGGATGGGGTGATGTCGATAGATATTGTCGATAGTTTTTGGAAAAATATTTTTTAAAATGATTTTAGATATCGATAGGTACTCCAATAACAGTAGGTCTATTTTGATACGGTATAGAAAACGTTTAATTTATAATATTACTTATATATTTTTTATTTATAATAGGTGACTATTTAAATAAAAAAAACACCGACTTGGTTTTTCGTAATTTATTTGTTCGTCTTTTGCACTCTCTCTCAAGTCAAATCAATAAACGTTAAAGCATTAAATATTTAGAAAAGAAAAAAAGTAAGCCTACACTAAAAATACCAACATAAAATATAATACAGACCGAAACAGCTCATAACCAAAGTTTTCTCAAACATAAACTATAATGTTTAGTAATGTCAAGTGCATATAAAGTTGCAATATTAAATTCGGAGAAACTGACATAAAACGTTATCGAATAAAACCTGCAAGAGATCCCCTGAGACTTCATTTGTATGCACTTTCTTATAAATGAAGTTTTACGTTAAGTTTTGTAAGTAATAAGGCGGAATCAACATGTGCAACTTAGTGTATTGGTCAGAAAATTGTTTTAAGTTTAGGATACACTGAAGACAATGTCTTAAAATGAGTTTGTCTTTTTTTTAGATATACACATTGTCTGAAAAAAAGCTGATGTTATAATGCTTTCAGATAAATACATTGTTTAAAGATAAGCTTAGTCTACACTAATATTGGTATAAGCCTTTTATTTCATTAACTAGATTTCTTAATGTCAATAAATATAAAACTGTGACGATTCCAGTAGCACCAAATTGTCCTTTTCTAGCTAAATAGTAATTTTGTTTCTCGCTATTTCTTACCCTAAGGTTGCCTGGAAGATATTGCTACCTAGCAATAAGGCCGCCTGTTGCTTCTTATATTCTTGTTTGTGTCTGTATCTTATATCTTAGTGTGCAATAAAGAATATTTGTATTGTATTGAGAAAACACGAAAGATATCGCTGTAATTTCCTTTTTTGAAAGTAGCTGTTGTTCGCAGCTGCTATGTGCAATGTGTATTCGTGCACATAAGTATAGCCAAAGCCTAATCTTAATAAAATTCCTTTTTTATTTTCCATTAGCATGCAACTGTCGTCTGCAGCTAATTCAACCTGCCTGCTTATTCCTAACGTATCTTCCAAATTTAAATATCCGCAAGGCTATTGATTTGTTTTCTTTTAATTTAAAAACTGTGAGCCTTTCAATTTATTTTTAAATATTACTGTTAATGAATTGAAGGAAAAATTGCTCATGTTAGTTAAAGTTTTACGTAGATGTTTTTTACCTTGGTATTCTAAAGGTTTTTTTATTTGTACTTAAATCAGTTTTTTATAGCTATACTAAATTAAGTGAATAAACAAGGAGACTGTATATTTTTTGTCTAGAAAAAAAACCGAATTAAAAATAAACAAACGTCCTTTAGCGCGTTGGCATTAATTGAGTTCATCGACCTCACAAAATCTGTTATTCAAAAGTAGTTTGGATTTAAATTTGTAATCAGTCTGCTACAATGTGAAATAATCATGACTTCTTTTATTTTTCGAGCTCCTTCAATTGTTTATGGGCTAGGTTTTGAAAACAATACGTGTCACGCGAATATATTACTTAGTTTTACGTAAGAAGGTGATAATCACTTGAAATACCCTTCCTGGTTTGTAAACAGGACAATTGCATCGAATTGTATCGAGGTTGTATCAATAATAAGCTGAGTTGATGTAGCTATTCAAGTTTTATGATCTCAACGAAGTATAGTCTTATAACTTTCCAGCGTAGTCGTTAGATGGCGCTATATGATATCAAAAAACATCTTTGAGACGAGATACAGTATTTACGAGTGCTGTGTTTACTACTACGAGTACTGTAACATTGCTTTTAATAGCAATGACGACAAGTCTACCCGACAACCGAAAACAAAAAAGTACATACATAACTGCCACGCGTCTTTCCTATCGGGGCAGAGACAACTTCCCTCCAATTGCTACAATCTACTGAACTTTCGCTTCATCTACATTCATTACTCGAAAAAAAAGACTCTTAAGAGGAGATGGCGCGACGATCTGGATACATACTTGGGATAGATAGATAGACATAGGGAGGCATGGAAGAATGCGGGGGAGGCCTTTGCCCAGCAGTGGGGACACAATAGTCTACAAAAAAAATCACAAGTGGTTATTTTAAATGAAACAGTGCAAATAGTGTTTGCGAAAACAATCTCCTAGTAGTATCGACTCTATCGATAAACAAATACTAGTAATTATTTCCCAGCACTACAGAGTCGATGCACTAGTGACTAATTTCAGTTTCTACGCCTGTTCGGTTTGAAAGCCACTCTTGGTTTATTTTCGTTATGTTAGGCCCGAACGCACGGATAAGGCTTTTGTTACATTGGCAGTTGTTTTTTTTTTAATGCAACTGTGACTTTGTTGCGATGTTTGTTGTGCCTGTATTTGTATAAGTATGGTTTGGAAAAGTTAGAAACGAAATAGTTATAAAATAATAAATAAATATTTGTTTTGTAATTATAAGAAGGTATAGATAGATAGAAATACTTTACTGCACACAAAGAGATACAGATCAAATTTAAAACTATAACGTTGTCAGGTATAGTAGTTTGGAAAAGCTAATATAGGTGATTGGTTAAAATTTTTAAATATTTATTGCTAGATCATAATTTTTATTTGTCTTGAAAAACTATTTGAGATACAATTTAATGTTAACATCATAATAAAAATCATTTAAGTAGTTAAATACCTTAGTATTTATTTTACATTTTGGAAAAATCTTAAAAAAACTGATTTTTTTTCTCCACTTCCAGTATCAAACATTTTTTCTCTCTCTTATTAATAAAACTTTACTGTTACTTAAAGTACAATATTTTGTAACTAGTATAAAATACTAGTAACAAATACCCACCCAGTGTAACCAAATCTTTAACCACCTACGTGTTATATAGTTGAGATGACTACAAAACTATATTTGTGTTGGCTAGGTCATGATAGACTACCTACGCTTTAGGCTAGAGTCCGGTTTCATCAAATAACAAAAGACGACACGATTTTGTTTGACGTGTTTTGTTTTTCTTAAGTTGTATTAGAGGCTAACTGCGATTTCGTGCGCATTTATTTCAAGATACCTACAGTCTAGCTGATGATTATGATGTAAAAATGCTGAAAACAATAGCGTGAAAGAAAACCAAACATCCTCACATCCTTCAATGGCGCAAAACTGAACATACGAAGAAGTAGGATGAGTTTTTTTGTTATTGAAAATTTGAAACTTAAATATGTAACTCATAGTCACGTAAATAACTGAAACCTAAGTTAATCATATATACCTATAATTTGCTGTAAGTGTACCTGACATAATTAAATACGTATAATGGTAAATAATCTCTAATAAGTGTTCGATACATATAACTATCCGAACACAATTGTTTATATTAGTGTATTTCCAGTAAAAGTGTAATCGGTAGTATCAATATGGCTGTCTAATAATGTGATTGTATTGTGCTCAAGTATTTGAAAATACAAGTTAAAGTACAGAATAAAGTGCTTTTATCATGTTTTCCACATCCTAGTAGAACCAGCGCAATATAAACTAGGAATTATAATTTGTGTGTGGAACAATAAGTACTAAAATTTCCATGTTCTCCTACATCACAATTTACATGACTTCAATATTCTATTTAGATTGGCTAGGTCATGTTGTTTTACGTCATAAGTCAGGTGTGCCAATCCTACGTCACGTTGCCAAATCTTATGAAATTCAAAGAAAAGGCAATGACCTGAAGTTAGGTTTCAAATAATTAGTTATTTATATTCCTTTTTTATATATGATGGGTTGTTTGACTGTACCCTTAGTTGTTTTTAATGTCATTAACAGAAAAGGTTTCTATAACCTTTAGACCCAGAACACTCGATGAAACGCAACTGAAACGAAACGTTTCAAACTAGTTGCGTCGCGTGTGGTTTTCTAAAGAAGTCTATAGCAGAAACTTCGATGCAACTCAAAAGTAACTAGCAGTTGCAGTTGCGTTGTAGTTGCGTTTCACCGTATGTTCTGTGTCGGTGTTCAATTTTTTTTGCTGTTTTTTTTTTTTTTATTAATCTTTTTGTATCGTTATTTCTTTCTTATGTATCGTTAGTATCTTTAACTAACATTTACATAAGTAACCACAGTTTTTAACCAAGTAGGTATGTACATCTTAAAAGAAAAAAAAAGAGAGAGAAGAGTATTCATAAGATAAAGATTAAAAATAATAAGTCTGCTTCAAATCTCTTGAACAATGTGCAACAAAAACTAGCAAAACAACATAAAGGCTGAATAACACTGCAACCTCATATGACATTGCCTTAGTCTTAAAAAAAACTAAACTGTCTAGCCCTCAAGATTAAACACCTTTAAACCCTCACATTGGAATTTAAACTCAGACTTCTTAAACTCAAAGTTGAAAGTCGCCAAACCGAAAAAAAATACAGATTAAAAATTTTGAGTCCTAATTCCAACAGCCAAGGTTTTAGTTTCAATGAGAGTTAATTTCCAGCCATTTTGAACTTTCGCGTTGAAGAAAAATCAGCTCTAAACTCTACCTAACATAGTCTAAAATTGCCTATAGAGGAGGAGTAACATAAGTCTATTTGGAGTTGGGGAGAAACCGCCAAAATGCATCGGAAGGTCAACGAACTTTGCAAGCCAAGGACAGAGCATTCCATTTTTAAATTTAAAGCTAGCCCGCCAATAGAAGGCTGGATCTAAATAGACGCCATCTTGCCTCGTCATTTTTCGCGGGAAGTAGTTTTTTTTTATATCGCCGCTCTTGGGTAGTTCGTAAACTACGTCTTAGGTTACTTGATGGTTATCGCACAGGTATTTTGTCAGAGAAATAAACAAATGTTTTTTTTTATAATTCAAATTTGGAAAATGTTATCATGAAAAGCTATTATTGATATACCAGTTTCGTTTTATCTTGCATTTAATTTTAAATAGTTTTCCATGTAGTTTTTCTATAATTAGTTATTTTTATACAACAGAATACCAGTGACTGAACACTTTTTAAACTCCGACGGTTCAAACACGTACATATAATAAATTTTAATTGGTTTCATTCTCTTTAAATAAAACACTCTACTATCAAGTACATTTAACGAATATCTCTTTACAAGAGTATTTTACAACATGGTTTATATGTACGAAAAAAGCCTTTTCAAAAACGCAATTAAACAACGTAGTATACGAGCAGCCCAGACGCAATTTTGGATCCTTTTTTCATCTAGACAATGGCCGTTATCCAGCAATTAGGCAGTAATGAGACGTACCCGAAATGCTTCGTTTTACTTCCCATGCGCATGCGTTGACTGACATGCAGAAATGCAATAATTCGGTAATTATACCTGATTATGATGACGAATATATGAAATTGATTCGAGTGTGTAATTTTGTTTAATTTCGGGGTTTTTTGTGGAATTTGTTAGGTCTGTATTAAATTTAATTTTTTACTAGTGACTGCCCGCGACTTCGTTTACCATCATGATATCTTCGAAAACTTACATGATATGTTATAACCTTATTCTGAAGAGCAAACTACAATATTGTAAAGTTTCATTAAAAGCTGTTGAGTTGTATTTGCGTAAAAGAGCAACCGACATCCATACATCCATCCAGCGGCCCAAAGATTTATAATATTAGTATTAGTAGTAGTAATATTCATATTAATGTAAATTAATTTCAGAACGTCTATCCTGCCCTTACAATAGTAAAGACACAGTATAATTGAAGTAAGTTCAACATCAAATAATGTAGTTACCGGCGCAGACGCCGCGACACGGTCCGTGGTCACATATTATGGAGTGGGTCCTTCCATGAAGGCATTAGCATTTTGATTCGTCCTTATTTGCTGTATAAACAGATATACGGGTTCAAGGGCGAAAGTTATTGTGGTAAAGAATTGTGATTTCAGCTGATGATGTATTTTATTAAAATATAGGATATTTGTTACTCTTTCACGCAAAAACCACTAAAAAAATGTTAATGAAGTTCCTTAAACAAAGTGACTTTAAATTAGTGAACTATAGAAAAGGATATGCATGTACTCGTGATAACAAACAACTTTTAGTATGGGCCCAAGTTCAAAATAATTGAAAAAATTTCGAACTCCCCATACAAAATGCACCAGCTGATAGTATGGGGGAACTATTTTTTTTATGATTTCCACCTTGGCCCCATAGTAAAAGTTGTTTGTTATCACGAGTACATGCATATACTTTTGTATCGTTCACTAATTCAAAGTCACCCATATAGCAGGCAGCTAACATATCAGAATAACACAAGACTATTATTATTCTAAGATATAGTGTTTTTACAAAATATCCATGATGATAGCACGATAGGTATATACGAAGTCGCAGGTAGCCTGTAGTCTAGAATATTGTAAGGTTTCATTAAAATCCTTTTATAAACATAAATCCATGTTTTAACATCCATTCTGCCAAACACTGACGTTTATAATATTAGTAAGTAGCATTGAAGAACTTAAAATGCAACTCATGAGTTTTATGCAACAAACAAAGTGTCTACACAAAACTGTTTAGGAATAAGAATTATTGCCACATTACTATGTTTCAATGTATCAGATCGACATGCAATAGTTAGGTAATATTGGGCAAGTCTACACCTAAAAGTTATGCCTTTAAACTCCCTCTTATTACAAAACGAGGTTTAGAGATAGTCCGACCTTAGTTCGTTTCTTTTGACGTTTCGGCTATGGATAAAACTTCAAACTAAACGAACTAACGTCGGACTATCTTTAAACCTGGTTTTGTAATAAGGGGGTATACTTACCGTACCTATTTAAATAAAATACTTCTAATCCATAAAAAGCTACAATTTTATTAATAGTATTTATACCACCCACGTCATACGAATGGCGAATGAATTGAATGACGTCAAACGCTTTCATAATAGGCTATTACGCAAAAACCTTTAAAAATAATATTGTATTGAATGAAACCGATAAAACAAAGAAATGAAACGTTTTATGAATGAACGTAGTGCGGCTACGAAAACGTTAGATCGTAGCTGCGTAGCTAGATTCGGCTACGGCGTAGCATAGATAATAGCTACGACGTAGCTTAGTTAACTACGCATAGGAGTAGTGTATGTTTTCGTAATTTTAGCTTATTTTTCTTATTTCTTTGGTTGAAGGAGGGCCACTCTTTCATGTTTACCTTAATATAAGCCATATTTATTCTATAATACCTATAAACTCCTAACAATCTTACATTTTAAATGCAATTTTTAAATAAAATATAATAAATTGATCATTTGGCTTCATCTCGTAAAATACAATCGAAATATCCACTTACCAATCAATTTTATTAGTAATGATAAAGTTTTTTCCTTACAAAATTAGGAAAGCGTTTCGCTAGTCGATTCCCACACATTACACTGGCGAGCAATCTGACGTCAGCCCCGCGTGTCTCCCCACGAGGCACACATGCGGCCGAGTGTGTGGACACACTTTGCATTGCTAGTAGTGTAACTGACAGGTTCTGAAGTTAGTTTCAAACTTATGTTTGTGTACACTGGATAGCAATGACGTCATAGAGTGGGTGGATTAAAAGAGATAGAAATGACATTTAAAAAATGTACCTAATCCTTTTCTTTTTTTGGTCTTGTTTTCATTAAATACCTAATTTACGAATTGTATAATATGTAAATTTAAGTTAGGTACTTATATCCCTATTAATATAAAAAACTTCTGATGGACCTAAAAATCAAATGCAAGGTTGTTCGTTACTCTCTCACGCAAAAACTACTGAACAGATTTCAATGAAACTTTTCAATATTGAAGTTTAAACATGCGTCTAACAAATAACCTATAACATTTTCAGATATCATGAACATCTTCCTAAAAGCGTACAAAGTCGCGGGCGGCTACTAATATAAACGCACCTTTCCGAACTAGAAGCTGTTGCCCACCGGTGGGACATAAATAAACAGTTTATAGTATGTAAAACATTATCTCTGATCTTTGCCTCGTATGAGGGTAGCTTAAATTCTTTACGGTGGTCACTTTGTTAGGGTTGCCTCTTTTTAATATATGTATGTAATATTTATTTTATCTATTGGATATCTATTTGTTTATTTTTATTATAGGTACTATCTATTTTTGGTACGTATATGTAGTTATGTATGTATGTATTCTGTATTATTTGCACAACCCGCAACCATTATTACCTCTTTCTCATTATTTCTTACCCTAAGGTTGCCTGGAAGATATTGCTACCTAGCAATAAGGCCGCCTGTTGCTTCTTATATTCTTGTTTGTGTCTGTACCTTATATCTTTTGTGCAGTAAAGAATATTTGTATTGTATTGTATTTAAATGTAGAATTAAGAAAATCTAGACTTTTTGTTAACTGGCGAGTACTTATGTCTATTTATACGTTAATGACAACTTGGCAATGTTTCTACAACAATGGGGATGATGAATACATTTGAAAATTCAAGAAATAATTAGTCCGTCTTTTAGGCTATTAAAAAATATTTGAAACACGTTTTTTACCTGATCAAATACATAAATGAATACTAAGATACAGAGCATCAAAGTTACGGAGTAGGGGTTTATTGACGTCACTCCTACGTAAAAATCGTACTAAGGTGTGACGTCATGAGCAACTTTAGCCCAATGTATCTGTGTCATTTTTAGTTTAAGAGAAAAAAGAAAAAATACGTGTCGAATATTTTAAAATAATTTGTGATGGTCTAAAAAAAATTTTTAGTCATCATGCCTATTATATGTAAAAATTTCATAATTGCAAACATTTCTCAACCATGAAACAGTCTCTTATTCTGATTTTCCACAATATCAGGTCTTACCTAGACCTCAGGTCTAGGTTTATTGGAGCGTCATATTTAATGACGTTTATTGCAACTAATTATTAAATTAAACATATTTTTTTCGGAGTCTAAGTTTTAGTGATTACTGAATAATATTTTATTCTCAATTTATCTTACAAACTGGTATATTAATGACTGTTATTTCGCACACTCGTTTAAATACAGAAATCACAACTAATGCGTGCTAAAACATCAAATTGACAACCCTTAAACCTTATCATACTTAATTAGAGGTAATTGAGGGTAGTTCTTGTAAAGGGGTGTTTATTACAGGTATAATATTTCGATACTTATCTTTATGTGCCATTAAAGTAGCTTGTTTGGGGGCGATTGGTTTTTATTTATTTAACAGTTTATTGTAAGATGATATTACATAGAGACAGAAAAAAAGAGAAGTTATACGAAAGGTACAGCATATTTCTAAAAGAAATGGTTTTTGGAAATGTTTGTTTTTAAATGGTTTTTGTAGAGACGTACCTTTAAATAATCTGTAGCTACTTATAATCTTTAAATTAGGATTTTTTTTTAATGAAAACTACTATTGTAGAATTGTAGATACTGCCAATGTCAGATGAAGTAAAACTTTTTTTATAGAACAAATTCAAATACTCTTGACACGACCCCAATTTTATAGAGAAATGTTTGTGGTCATAGCAAATGGAGGGAGGTGGTCCCTGCCTACCCCGAAGGGAGAAAGGCGTGACGATATGTATGTAATCAAATACTTAAGAGTGATTACAAAAGAAAGCAAATACGAGTTGGTACCTTAGCAATGACATTGACAAACAAAATTGGAACTTATATTGGGTGTAACAGAAAGGGGGTATAAAGCCGAAATATAACGATAGTCCTCATGAAACTGGACAACTTTCCCCAAGGATGTTCCAACTTTCTCGAAGGAACATAGGTCGTAACTCGAAAAAAAAATTCACCTCCCCATACAAAATATCCGATCGCCTAATCGAGTTAAGTATTGGCGACCCAAAAAATTTTTTCGAGTTACGACCCATATCCCTTGGGAAAAGTTGTTCAGTTTCATGGGGACTATTGCTGTGTTTCGGCATTATATCCCCTTTCTGTTACACCCTGTATTTGCTTATATGCTGTCGCGGTATACCATTGGTATACCAATACCAACCTTCCCCCACCTCATCAATCTATAGGTACTCAAGAAGTTTGCAGAGCCTTACCATCCATTTTTTCTATAAAAAGTAATGTAACAGTTACACATAAAATTTCCCTCCAATTATGTACATTAAAACTGTGGGAATGCATTTCTTTGTGCGCGGCGAGACTCGAACCCGGATACCCTAGTTTACGGTACAGTTACGTACGGTTACCCAAAACTACCCAGTCTTTGGTAAATTAAAGGTTTGTTCTAACTGGCGGGGAAGTGTGTTTGGATCGTAGCAAATGGAGGGAAGTGGTCTCTGTCTACTCCGATGGGTAACAGGCGTGACAGATATATATTTGAGTAAGTATATATTTTTGCTGGCGGGTTATTCGTTAACATTTCTTTTTAATATTGCTCATACTAAAACTCAAAATGTGAATCCGTGATAAAAAAAATAAGGTTTCAACAAAAATGGCGATAAAATCTAATTATCCTTCTTCTGTCTTTTAACTAAGAAAGACTCAGATTTAAGTATAATTAAACATTAATTTTAATATCATTTTCTGCTATGGATTAAAACTTAGAACTAAAATCACTAACCAAAAAGATCGAAAAACGCAGCATCTTTCTAAAAAACCAGCCCGTTCGCGCGGACCCTTATAAAAGTGCAGTAATAATAGTGCGCCGACGCAGATCGAGGTCAAGGTGGATGCATTTGTGCAACTTTCGAAACGCAGCCCCGTCTGGCCCCCCTGGCTTGTGCATCGATGACTTGTGCTTAGTTTGCACTGGGCAAGTCGCTTGACTGACTACTAAACTCGCTAGACAAGTAACTTCGCTGCCTCTAAATAATTATAACTTATATTTTATCGATCTTTTTGTATGTAATGTGTGTGAACTGACTTGCTACTCGACTTACTTCCTAACTCAATAAAATTGATATAACTAAACATAATAGATATGTTTTTATTTAAATTATGCACGTAAGAAGACTATTTAAAATTGGAAAACGTAAGATTGAACTAGTCAAAATAAGATACAGCTAGTTTTGTTAGTTCCTTCGCGTGTTCTTTTTTATTTATTTACAATGAGGAAGGAATATAAGGAGTGGCCCCATTTTTTTTCATATACAAATGAGTTTATGACAGCATGCCAAGGTTG
Organism: Anarsia innoxiella; assembly: GCA_947563765.1. Classification (NCBI taxonomy): domain Eukaryota; kingdom Metazoa; phylum Arthropoda; class Insecta; order Lepidoptera; family Gelechiidae; genus Anarsia; species Anarsia innoxiella. Next base: position 805,985 of record OX387401.1, read on the forward strand.
GCGCAAGTTTTTCATTGTTTTCTTGGTATATGACCTGTCAAACGATAAGAAATTCCATACAAAGAGGTAGCCATTTTGTGCCAGACCAGGCACGTCTTCTTAAATCCTTAAATTTTCTATACTCAAAGTTTATTTACTTATATAGTTTTTATATTTATGAAGTTTATTTTCATAGTTCAATCGAAATAAAACATACACTTTACAGTTTACTTAATCCTTTCAATACTTACTTAAAAACTAGTATTCAAATGCAAGTAGGCACTTAATCTGAACGCAGCAAGTCTTACAAAGACTCTCCTTTGTTATTTATAGTGTCTGTAAGATTATAAGGTCCTTGGTTTTCTTTTTTTTTTATACTTTTTTTAATAGCCAATGGCGGAAGGGTATTCAGCCTAACTTAATAGCTATGTAAATTATAAAAACAAGGTTTTACTTATGCAGTTGTTTCGTTAGGATAAAAATAACTAGTTCTTTTTTATGTTTTTCAAGTTAATTAACGCGCGTGTGTTTTTAATTTGTTGTTAACGCGTTTTTGTGTTGACATGTTTTTGTAATTTAAAATTTATTATTTAGATTGTATTTCAAATTGCATTTTGAATGCAATGTGTAATTAATAAAGATGGTATTCTTTTTTTATGTTTATTGTAGAATTTTTGACTCTAAAAACTATGAATAGTTATGTTAATATTAAAAGTACGTGTATGTGCTCTTTTTCAACTGAAAAAAGACCATCTTCAATTTACTGACTCTTTAAAAACTATGAATTGAATATGCTGATAGTAAATGTTTTATGCTCTTTTCAAACTGAAAAGGTAACATCTTCAAAATAATTGTAAAACCTTTTGTTTTAATTTTTAATGCTCTTTTCAACTGAAAAAGTAAAATCTTTGTTTTTAGTGCACTAGAGGGGAAAGGAGGGGAGGAAGACCCAGACAGACGTTCCTAGAACAGGTGAAGGAAAAGGCGGGTGTCATGTCGTATCAAGATGTTAAAAAGAAGACAGAGAATAGGGAGGGATGGAAGAGGCTCCACCGACAAGATCTAAGCTCTTAAATTAGAAGAAGAAGAAGATATATTCAATAAGAAATATCAAAAAGTTTAATTGCAAATTATATACCTACGTATAACTACAGAAACCATACTCAGACAACCTATTAATCTTCATCTCTTCCTATTTATACGAACCTATAAAAAAACCTGCTCTATTCAACAACTAACCTCAAATTGCAAAGAAAGGACTGCTTTAACCCTGGATCTTTTTATTTTGATTTGTAGCCCGTATTCTCGGTACGGCTATGTAGGACGCGCCGCTAGCTGCAATACCGTAGCTTTTAAATGACTAGAAGTGGACAAAAAACTCGGAAACCTCCCTTACAATCGCCTCAACATCAGTAAAGTCTGACAAATTGGAGTAGAAATTAAAAGTGGCAACATTGTAGCGTCGTCCCTTTCAATTCAATCTAACGAAAACAAGATGGAGAGACGAGCTTGAGTTTTTCAATACCTATCTTCAATTTCTTGACTATCTTGGCGCCGAAATGGATAGAGAGCAATGAGAGAATGAGGGACTTCCAGCATTAAGACGTAATAGGTGATCAGGGGCCCAAATCTGCCAATTTAGATATTTTCAGTTGTGTGACTGCAGTGTCAATTTTATATGTTGACACATTTGGCCGCAATCAGTGTAGATAAGCCATTGTTTAACGGAATTCCAAATGTGTCAAAAAATGCAATTGACTCTCTGCCGACACACCACTGAGGGAGGCTATTTTAAATTAGCAGACTTGGGCCCCTGTACCTTTGTATTTTCTAGTTCTTTTTATACATTGTACTGGGTAATAATAATAGTACAAATAATCTTAATCTTTTTTTACCAAGTTACATAGATTTTGTTTAAAAAAAACTGCCACCTCTACCCCTTTCTTGACCCTGCAGCAAGTGCATAAGGAAAAGTGCGCAAGTCACCGCATGTTTACACGAGACAGCCTTGAGACTGCGCATACGCATCACAGTGCATTGATCACAATCAACGGCCTTATTCTGTAGATATTAAAGACTATATTCCAAAGTTCATTTTCATTGTTACTACGGCTAAATCAAATGATCTATAGTCGAGATATTGCAAATTATTTTGTACTTTAATAAGAAGACAATAAGAGTGATATTTACATGTTATTATAGTTTGATTTTATGTGATACCTATAGTAAGTTACTTAACGTTTTAATGATGATTGTACTTTATGAAGTTGGTATTAAGGGTGGTATTTGAATGCGTTTTTGTTTAATAGAATTTTGTTTGAATAGCCGTAGCTTAAGGTTCATAATAAAGCTTTAGTTCTGAATTTAACTAGGTTGCCTGGTAGATATTGCTACCTAGCAATAAGACCACCTGTTGCTTCTTATATTCTTGTTTGTGTCTGTGCTTTATATAATTTTGTGCAATAAAGAATATTTGTATTGTATTGTATTGAATTTAGGTAACTACTTTATTCACTAAAAAGAGAGCACCCTACACCGACGGGCATGTATGAGGCGACTGATGAGAGTGGATGAAGCGAAAGAGGTTTGTTCGGATCGTAGCAATGGAAGGAAGTGGTCTCTGCCTACCCCAATGGGAGAGAGGCGTGACGGATATGTATCTTTGTCATTTTTTTATTATTTTTTTGTCTTTTTTTTTTTTATTTTTTTTCTTTTGTTATTTTTTTGTATGTATTCACTAAAAACTCTGATCCAAAACGACAATTTTTGTCATCCTTCTTTTTTTTCAAATCTAGGATTCACATGTTAAAGAAAGGCCAAGTCTAGTCTAACCTAACCTAAACCAAACCGACATGCATGTATGAGGATACTGATGAATGTGAATGAAGTAAAAGAAGAGTGTTTGCACCGTAGCAATTGGAGGGAATTGGTCTCTGCCCACCTCGAAGGGAGAGGAGATTAAAATGTATGTTTATCTTTTCTAGAGAAATCTATCAGCTGATCATGCATTTTATACACAGATATAACCAGCCTGCTGTGGCCCACTGCTGGGCAAAATCTTCCTTGTTATTCATCATTCTACAACTGGTCGATCTCATCTCGCTATCTTTGCCTATGTTTGCTGATACGAGTATATTGTTTGACACTTTTGAAACCCAGTCGTTAGAATGGGCATAACGATTTAAAAAAAAAATTTAAGTCCATCACATAGATTATTTTTAAATATTTGACATGTATTTTTCTTTTTTCTCTTAAACTAAAAATGACAAAGATACAGTGGGTTAAAGTTGCTCATGACGTCACGCCTCAGTATAATTTTACCCTAGGAGTGACGTCAATACCCCCCACTCCGTAACTTTGATGTTCTGTATCTTTGTATTTATTTATGTATTTGATCAGGTAAAAAATGTGTTTCAAATATTTTTTTTAAACCTAAAAGACGGACTAATTATTTTTTGAAGTTTTGAATGTAGTCATCATCCCCATTTGTAAAATTTTATAACACATTCCTAGGGATATTTTATACCTGTCACAGTCTAACTAAAACGTCACATGTAATGAAATAGGTTTATCTGTCAGTTAAATTTTATCTGTAAATGGAGAAACGGGCCCTCAGACCCAGAACACACGGTGAAACGCAACTGCAACGCAACTGAAACTGCTAGTTACTTTTGAGTTGCATCGAAGTTTCTGCTATAGACCTCCTTAAAAAAAAACCACACACGACGCAACTAGTTTGAAAAGTTGCGTTTCACCGTGTGTTTTGGCGCTAAGACGTGTTTTTTTTTTGATTATTTTTTCACTTTCTATAGCAGATTACCACGTGATCTACGTACAAAAACCTATAAACTAACAGCTACTGTTTCGATGCGCACACGCAAGCCCTCGTTGATTACTATGAATTGAAACCCTTCATTCATTGATGACGGGAGTTAAACTTAATTATACATTTTAAAAACAGCTTGCAAGATTTTCATAATGTTATTACTCGTTTTTTTTTTTAAATATGTTACCAGTAAGTCTACTACAGGCTGTTTTTATATACCTATGTAGAGTCTTTTCGGTATTAATAGTAGTGCAAATTGCTACCGTGTTTCATTGCAGCATAAAAGCTTTTTTAGATCGATTACACATGTATAATATATTAGTTTAAGATGATTATAAATATAAATACAACAATATGGCAATTATGACGTGTAGGTGCGTGCGTGTTTATGTTACTACACACATAATCAATGTATAAGTGCTTTGTCAATACTTTATTATGTTTCTATTTGTGAAAACCTGTAATTGGCTCCTTTGTTAATTTATAATTTTCTATTTTGTATATTGAAGCTGTTGGTTTTCCAATATATAAATAAAGGTTTCTTCAAAAATATTGTATGTAAACTTGTTCAAGTGCCATAGATTTGCGATTAAAATAAAAATAATTTGATTCCGGCTTTTAGTTCTTTTTTTTCTACGATCTAGAATAGGCATGACGACAAAAAAAATGTTCTAGGCCCTTCACATAGTTTATTTTTAAATATTCGACACGTATTTTTTCTTTTTTCTCTTAAACTAAAAATTACAAAGATACACTGGGTTAAAGTTGCTCGTGACGTCACGCTTACGTACGATTTATACGTAGGAGTGACGTCAAAACCCCCCACTCCATAACTTTGATGCTCTGTATCTTTGTATTTATTTATGTATTTAATCAATTAAAAATTGTGTTTCAAATATTTTTTTATAGCCTAAAAGACGGACTAATTATTTTTTGAATTTTTGAATGTAGTCGTCATCCCTATTCTTTATCTATGCATTAGAAATCTAGCAGCTGCAACACATATTATAATAATAATACAACTGTTGTTGTTTCAATTACTTATATTTACTGAACTTTTGGGAATAAAGATAGTTTTATTTATTTATTTTACTGTTTATTGTAAGATGACAGTACATAGAGACAGAAAGAAAAGATAAGTTATACAAAAGGTACAGCATATTTCTAAAAGAAATTTCTTCCTGCAGACCCCACAGAGAGAGAAGTTTGAATTTATGTATGTATCGTACCTCAAAAACTCATAGTATAGCTTTACAATAAGTAGCTAACTGCAGAAAACATGATGCATTAGTGCTTGCAGTGGTCGGCCTTCGACTTGCGGAAGCTGCTATGCGCAGGAGTCCTTATTTATTTATTTTTACACAGCCTTGAATGTTTCGTGTTACCTTTTTGATACAACGTTTTGTTAAAGCGTTTGTGGAGCTTTTGAATTTAACATCCTACTTATATGGGTATTGACTCTAAATGTCAATGTTTGTGCCGTTGGATGTATGTGAGGACATTTGTTACTCTTTCACGCAAACTACTGAACAGACTGTTATGAAACTTTACAATACTGTAGGTTAGACATCAGAATAACAGAAAGGCTTTAATATTTGAAGTTTTGCAAGATATGCCGATAAATGCGATGCGAACGAAGTCGCGTGCAGCCATGTTATTTTATAAGTAAATAATAGACAAACTCGTTTGTCAATGAGAACATGCACTGAACATTTAAAAAAATAGCTTTCTATTGTGCTTAAACTACACTCGAGAGCAATGAATCCGGGTCGCTAAAGAATCCAAAAAAACTCGCGATCCAAGAATGCAACTTAATGCTAGAATTCTTAGTTTTCGAGATATTTTAGTTTTTTGTTTACCCGACCCGGATTTATTGCTCTCGAGTGTAGTTACTTGTTGATTTTGGTCCAGGAACTTGTTAAAGAATGGCTGAAGAGTACCATAAACTGACGTGCATGTATAAGGTGACTGGTGAATATGGATGAAGCGAAGGAAGTGTGTTTAGATCGTAGCAAGTGGAGTGAAGTGTGAAGTGAAGGATAACAAGTGTGATAGATATGTATGTATGTATTCTTACTGGTTATTCATCACGTTTCTTTCGCATTATACTTTACTATTCGTTTAGTTTGACGTTTCGGGTATGGACAAATAACGAACTAACGTCGAACTATCTTTAAATCTCTTACCCAGGTGGGAAAGAGTCTTACGAGTATATTTAGCTTACGTTGTGCTCTTTTATCTCCTTCTATTCCTCTTTGATATCTTAAACTTTTTATTTATGTATTTATTTAATAGTTAATTGTAAGAAGATTGTACACAAACACAGAAAAGAAAAGAGAAGTTACACAAAAGTTACTGTTGATTCGAATTGTAAAAATAACATTGAAAAAAGACACAATAAAAATTACCTGTGTATATTTTTATTTAATACTAGTGGCTGCCCGCGATTTCGTACGCATTTATCGTCATATCTTTGAAAAAACGCAAAATATCTACAAATTATATAGCCTATGTGTTATTTTGATGTCCAAACTAATTTGTTGTAAAAAATCATTTAAATCTGTTCAGTGGTTTTTACGTGATGAAGTAACAAACATCCATCCATCGGCACAAACATTGACATTTATAATGTTTATAGGATATCTTCAATCAAGAGTACCCTAAACCGACGGGCATGTATGAGGCAACTGATGAGTGAGGATGAAGCGAAAGAGGTGTGTTTGTACCGAAGCAAGTGGAAGGAAGTGGTCTCTGCCTACCCCAATGGGAGAGAGGCGTGACCGATATGTATGTATGTGTGTATGTATGTATGTATGTATGTATCTTCAATGATAAACAACTCTGTTATCTATTGCAATTTAAATACAATAATAGCAGATACGTAATAGAAAACAGTCTCCTTCAAATTGGTTTACGAAGGTTACTTCATTGTCAAAGTTCATTGCACCCATTATCTGATGTCTATGTGGCTATGTGCTTATTTTCCGTCTATTTTAACAGCTTTTGTCTCCTTATCTTAGATCGTCGCAGCTTTAACCTACGACTTTTCACGTGCGAGCTTTTATTTTCAGGGCGTTACACCCTTTTTTCTAAAAAATTTTTTCGTATGACGATATATCATACTAATATTATAATGTCAAAAAATGCAAGTGACATAGAAGCATATGGAAACAAATAATTTAGGTATTAGAGTGTGACGTGAGTTTTTTTCTTACTCTTTCACGCAAAAACTACTGAACAAATTTTGATGAAACTTTTATAGCTTAAGTATGAACCAGAATAGTTAATACCATAGGTTTGGACATCAGATTCAGTAATTTAAGATATCGTGATTTTTTTCTAAGATATGACGATATTTGCGTATCTATGAAGTCTCAGGCAGACTCCAATGCTTAAAATTAATAAATATTTTTGTAATAAAACTCTATAATCAACCAGATGTTTTTATGTAGAATTCGGATACATAGAACCTATTCGGATACATTTTCTCAATTGTTTATATCTTTGTGGATTCTTGACGCCGATGACTCAGATCCTAGAGACGTGGTTATTTTTACTAGCTCTTTCCTATGGTTTTGCACGTGGAAATATTTGTAATATTTAATATTAAAGCTATAGATAAGTTGTAGAAGATGATAAATAGATATTTCCTTGTATGAATATAATATTTATGGATTTAGGAGAAATAACAAAGAACTTTAAAGTGGTAAAATTGTAGAGTTCGTATTTAAGTACCTTATTTTCATATTATAAGTATTTTTATTTCCGAAAAGTATGTAGGTACCTATGTACTTATAAATTGTTCAAAAAATTTATAACTTATAGCAATACAGTTAAGGTTTGAAATTGAACAACTAAAACGTATAGTCATCCAATGCACTGGGCACTGAAGTGCACATTAAATTTACGCTTTCAATTGATAATAATATTTTTAAAAAAAATTACGATAGCAGCTCTAAAAGTAACCATACGTATAATAATAATGTACATAACCGAAAAAAAGTTATCGGAAAAAGTATTAACACTTTTTAAATGTAGAATTTCGAACGCGTGCCAATATGGCGTCGGCGCAGCGATCACTTTGTAGGCTTCAAAAAAAGAACACAGAATCAAAATGGCCGACTTTCTCGCCAGTGCCTAAGGACCTTGACGTCATATCCCGACGTGTCCTTCGGGCCTTGTCTAGGTTAAATTCCGGATTTATCTAGTTCCATATCCTTTTATTGTGATACATAAGTTTTTCAATCCTTTGTGTTTCAAGTTGCATTAAAAACAAACTGCTGCTTTATGTGTTCTGTATTTTTATTTTTGAAACCGTTTAAAAATATAGAAAGCGTAATTTGCTTGATACAGACGTGTTATAAAAAGAAATGTAAAAAAGTAGCGAAAGTAAAAAACGCTCAGTTACATAAAATTCAAAACAGTTAATTAAAAATTAAAATAAATAAAAAAAAAACAAAAATCACTTACCGGAAAAACAAAACAGGATAAAAACAGGAAAGTCCAATTAAAATACAAAAATAAAATGTAAAAATAAACACTACACGACACAAGGCACTAAAGTTTTTTGAGAAAATTAAAAATCTTGATAAAAATGTTTTTATTTAAGTCATCATCGATGCTACCTGTAAATAAAATTATAATTAAAACTAACACTTTTGTCAGGCCGCCGGATAGTTGACTGAAAACGCCCGTTTAGAAAAGAAAATTTAGTTCCAAATTCAAATTAGAATCCTACTAGATTGCGCGCTGCAAGTTCTTTATTCAAAAAGTCGCGACATACTGCGCGCCAATAAAGTGGAAGGAAGCCCGTCTTCCTAGTGATGTAGACATAAAAATTCTTTTCAAAAAATCGACACGAGCGTTTTGAGCCAAAAAATCTAACCTAACCTAACCCTGGCGGTCGGACGACTGGCGGGCGCGTAGGGGCCGCATTGCCAAATATTTTTTTTTGCATCTCGGCCGAATTATGCACTTGTATGCGACTTACGTCGTCCCTTCCTTGTAGTGGTGCGACATGTACGTATTGGCCATTTTTATGTGTTGTCAGTGTGTGCGCCTGTCACACTACGAAACCAGTCGAAATTTCCGTCTGTGTGCGTTCTAGCCCTTTGGTAGGAGCTTATTTAAAAATTTCGGTGTGTTATGTAAACATGCGATTTTTTTGGGACTAAAATATTTAGGTGTTGGGGTTCAACGACCGGTGTTTTCGGGAACGCTGACTAATTTCGCTTTTAAAGGAACGTTTTTGACGTATGCAATGCTGAAACAGAAGCCAGGATTTGAATTTGGAACGTACATCGTCGTTGCGCGCGCGCCGATTCGTATACTGAGTTTTAATTTGGAGATTTTTTTTTCTTGCTTTGAGTAACGAGCATTGGTTCGTCTGATACCATTAATTTGTTAAATTATGTAGGTATCGGACCATCACACTCGCTTGAGTGGCATATCCTCAACATCTTTTTTTTTTAATAGATTACAAACTTTGCTGCTACGTTACTTGTCACTATTTTAATTTAAAAAAAAAACTTCAAACGCTGTAACTACCTATTGAATTCATACTCAAATAAAAGAAAACATATTAAAGGTAGAATTTCTTTCATAATTGATAGCTTATTGTTTTGGCTATACTTTTTTCTCTTTATCTTTGCAACGCATTGGATTTCAATACGCATATTTTTTATAACCAAGCTTTAATATTGATAAAATATATCTACGAATTAAATGCTATAATTTTTAAACCATCCTAAACGAAACTAAATCGTAGACATACAAATAAAACAGTCAAAAAATTCTATTTTCCAAATGACCTACACTTGTTATCTAGCTGCTTGCCAAAACTACGGAAATAAAAACGTAATTCAAGTCTAGAATCTAGATTTATAATAGAAATAGCCGCTGAAAGTATGCGGCTAGGTTTTAAAGATGGATTTACTAAATTACTAGAAAATTAGCAGCTATTTTGTGCTAGCTGAATGTTTTCGTGAAGGTAAAATTAAAGTAGATAAATACTGAAATACAAATCATATTGAACATAATTACTTTATAATAGGGATGATGACTACGTTCAAAATATCAAAAAATAATAAGTCCGTCTTTTAGGCTATTAAAAAATATTCGAAACGTTTTTACCTGATCAAATACATAAATAAATACAGAGATACAGAGCATCTAAGTTACGGAGTGGGGAGTATTGACGTCACTACTACGTAATAATCGTACTTAGGCGTGACATCACGAGCAACTTTAACCCAGAAAAAAGAAAAAATACGTGTCAAATATTTTTAAATAAACTACGTGATGGATTAAAAAAATTTTTTTAGACATCATGCCTATTTCATAGTAGCCATTTACTTGCAACTTAATAATAATATGCATTTACCTATGTGTCGTATCGTGGAAAACTTTCAAAATATCTTTAAAAATAATACATATATAGCCTTTGTGCTCGGACGTGCAAGCTACAATATTGTAAGGTCTCGTTAAAATCCGTTAAGTGGTTTTTCAGTGAAAGAATTATAATATCCTTACGTCCATCCATCCAATGTTTATATATTAGTTGGATTAGTTCCCGGTGGAAGAGAAGCGTAACGCATATAGATTTATCTATTAACTATAAATATAACTATCTACTTCCACCATTCATAACTACTTTCTAAATATACTACAAGATATAACCCAATTCTAAATATTTCTAACCCTCTAAACCTGACCTACTCTCACGAGCTCTCCGCACGAAATTGCCGCAAAAAAGGCCACATTTCACTCTAGCCCGAACCAGTTTTAAAATAAAAAAGGTAGGACGGGAAGGTCATAAGGACAGGTGCCTCAAATAGTCAAAACCTTTGAAACTATTCAGTGGGCTTGGATCGGTAGTGCGAGATTTTGTGGAGCTACGAAGTTTGAGGTTAAATCTAGTTTTTTTTTATGGCAGTTACTATTAATATATTTATTGTTTATTGTAGGTTAAGTGACTATCCTGCCTTCTTGCTTTCACTTCTCTCTCTGTGGGGTCTGCAGGAAGAAATTTCTTTTAGAAATATGCTGTACCTTTTCTATAGCTTCTCTTTTTTTTCTGTCTCTATGTACTATCATCTTATAATAAACTGTTAATAAATATTGTGGAATCTTCCAATGTCAAGTAAAGGAAATCGTTATATGTAAAATAATTATGTAGTATCTAATATGTCAATAATCTCATTATTTAAAATATGTAAAATTACAAGTACATATTTTCTACACAAAAACGCCCAGACTTAAGACAAACATATCTATAGAGTGACTTTAAATTAGTGAACGATAGAAAAGGATATGCATGTACTCGCGATAACAAACAACTTTTACTATGGGTCCAAGGTCGAAATCATTCAAAAATTTTTGAACTCCCCATACAAAATGCACCAGCTGATAGTATGGGGGGAACATTTTTTTTTTTGTGATTTCGACCTTGACCCCATAGTGAAAGTTGTTTGTTATCACGACTACATGCATATCCTTTTCTATGGTTTACTAATTTAAAGTCACCCTATATACAACCTATATACATCACAGTTTGTCCCTAGCGAGAATCGAACCCACAGCCTATAACATAGCTACCACGCCGCTGTTTTCCCATTGGGAATGTTTCAATCTCTACCTCCACAACTAGCTAACGTTGCAAATAGCCTTATTTCATCTACATTTGTTAGCACACGTTATTCCTTTTCTTAATTTTACACACACTAATTCCCGCCGACTTTATGGCCATAACTTATCTATAGTTTATTTTTAAACGATTTAAAAAGCTAGCGATGCGTTCTTTTTTGTCTATGGCGGGATTTGGGGCTCCGAGACTAGCTTGAATAAGTATAATTTATTCCTAAGGCTGAAAATTAACTTGTTTAGCATCTAGGCATCATCTTGAATATACCTAATATTATCTTTTTGGGCTATTAGCTAGTTGAGTAAATGGCAATTTAAGATAACCCTTACTTTACCTATGACTCTTTTCTTGTTAAAACACATAAGAATACGACATTTCATACATAATTAACTCGATAATGGCTACTATTAATTATTTTACTACTTTTTTATTTTATTTACTATATCTCTTAATAGGCAGCCCAGGATAGGGAATCATGGATGGCCCAGCAGTGGGACAGCGATGGCTAGATAAGATAAGATTTCTTAATTGCATGTTTTACTTGATTTTCAAGTTTTACTTAATTTTAACGACCTTTATCTGCACTGCAACTTATTTTTTTTTAAATATAATCCTTTCCAAAAAATTTCAAAATGAAATTCCAAAGTCCCTAATCCGCTCTCCCATTACTAATCCCCCCTCACCCCCCTACAGTTTCCGCAGTAATAAATACATAGTCCTGCACAGATGCGCGTGGGCTTAGATCGATAGCGCAGGTCTTCGGCCTCATGCCCTTGTTAGAAAAAGGACGAACCGCACATGCGCTTGCGCTGACATAGAGTAGTTTTGGCGTAGAAGTGACAAGAATATGTAGCTAAGTATTTAGGAAATATGCGCTGTGACAAGATTTTGTCACGATTTCCTCACGTTTTGGTACTTCTATAGACATTTTTTTAATAAAGGGGTCTTTATTTAAAATTATCATTTTTTCTACTTGTTTATTATCGACTAATCGACGAAAACCGATAATATAAATAGTAAACAGTAAGTAGTGTAATAGTGACTATCCTGCCTTTATGCTATCACTTTTCTCTCTGTGGGGTCTGCAGGAAGAAATTTCTTTTAGAAATATGCTGTACCTTTTGTATAACTTCTCTTTTTTCTGTCTCTATGTACTATCATCTTACAATAAACTGTTAAATAAATAATAAATAACTAATCAACTTACAAATCGATTTAAAAAAAATCAGTGTGACACAAAATAATTATAAGGGCACGTAACTTAACCCTAAAAAACTAGGTACCTACTGTTTTATCGTAAGGATTTTTTAATATTACCTAACCTAGGTCCTAGATCTTCCTATCTATCGAGCAATCCTACAGAGTTTCTTGCTAGGTTCTTCTCTGGGGAAAACTGCACTCTTGCGAATCTAGCATTAACTTTAAAAAAATGACCCGCCCTAAGTGTTGTCAAAACCTACAGGATTAAATGATTTTTCATTTTTCATTTTCATCTTGCCTAACTACTTATCTACCTAAAGTCACATCTCCTATCCTAATCTCTATCTACCTATCAACACACACACACATACACACACATCTAAAAGAACACACCTTTTGTCCCTCAGACTTAGTCCTTTTTGTAGTCCGTCTGCGACTAAATACTTTTAAAGGGTCTTATGTTTATTAAGTATGGAAATCAGAATCAAATTGGGCTCGGATGTTCCCACGGTAGGATTAGTTGTTTTTCTAGTGTTTTCACGTAGTTTTAGTCGTTTAAAATTGTAATTTTGTTGAAATCGCAAGATGTTAGACCCTACTTAAGTTTGGTAGTGAATATGCGCCTCTTAATTTTGTTACTAAGTTTTGTAGAATCGTGGACTTACTCAAGAAAGGCCAAATCAAGAGTATCCTAAACCGACGGGTATGTATGAGGCGACTGATGAGTGTGGATAAGGCAAAAGAGGTATGTTTGGATCTTAGCAAGTGGAAGGAAGTGGTATCTGCCTACCCCAATGGGAGAAAGGCGTGACGGATATGTATGTATATTGTATGTATGTATGTATGTAAGTTTTGTAGGTAAGTAGGTACATAAAGCGTTTTCTTTTGTTTTTCGTCTAAGATCGGAACTGTACCTAATTGGTTACCTTTTTAAATATTTCTTTATGTTTTAAATAAGTAGTTTATAAATAGTAGCTTCTTTACTTGTACATATTCTTAAACCTATTTTATATTTTTCATATTTTTATACATATTTTTATATTATAAGTTAATAAAATAGGAGAAATATCCAAGTTGCGACTAAACTCTGGCAACCAGACAGAGACAGGGCTACCGAGAATGCGACGTAACCTTTTTCGCGGGATCTCTCTTAGATTTTAGTTCCCTTTTTCTATTACAACCTAACACTTTATCTATAATGAAATGAAAAATCATTTAATCCTGTAGGTTTTGACAACACTTAGGACGGGTCATTTTTTAAAGTTAATGCTAGATTCGCAAGAGTGCAGTTTTCCCCAGAGAAGAACCTAGCAAGAAACTCTGTAGGGTTGCTCTTTTTAATTTAAGTTTTACAAATATATAAAATAAATACCGTGTTATAAAAAGCATAAATATTTTCCTTCGAGTATCCTGTGTCGTCAACACAGCTTATTGCCAAACATGAATCTAGATCCAAACGCCATTGCACTCCCATAAATATATTAATACTTACGACCATATGTATAGGGTGACTTTAAATTAGTGAACGATAGAAAAGTATATGCATGTACTCATGATAACAAACAACTTTTACTATGGAACCAAGGTGGAAATCATTCAAAAATTTTTGAACTCTCCATACAAAATGCAACAGCTGATAGTATAGGGGAACAATTTTTTTTAATGATTTCGAACTGGGTCCCATAGTAAAAGTTGTTTGTTATTACGAGTACATGCATATCCTTTTCTATCGTTCACTAATTTAAAGTCACCCTATATTAATGCTTACGACTATATGGACTAAACACACACACTTTTACACTCGTTGATGCTCATATGCTTTGGTTAAAGTCGCTGGAAGCCGTTGGATGTGGGCAGCACAAGACCGGTCGTTGTGGAGATTCGTGGAGGAGACTTTTGTCCAGCAGTGGACGTCCATAAGCTGACATGATGATGATGACTACTCTTAATATTATAAATGGCAACTTTTGTGCCGATGGATGGATGGATAGATGTTCGTTACTCTTTCACGCAAAAACTACTAAACAGATTTTGATGAAATTAGGCAATATTGTAGCTTATTACATCAGAATAACATAGAGGCTACATTATTTTTAGTGTTATTTTATATAAAGGATTTAATAGATTGTTTATAATAAAACTTGCAGAATAGTGTTATACTCCCTGGCACGACGATGTTGTTTTATCTATTATCAAATACTGCTATCGTCATATCTTGGAAAAAAAATCTTCTTGGAAAAGATATCTTTGAATAATATAGCCTATGTATTACTCCGATGTATAAGCTACAATATTGCAAAGTTTCATCAAAATCTGTTCTGTAGTTATTGCGTGGAAGAGTAACAAACATCCTCCCTCACATCATCCATCCATCCGTGGGCACAAACATTAGATACATACATACATAAACATTATTAGTAGGATAATGTTTATGTATGTATGTATGTATGTTTGAAAGAAATGTCAACATCAGTGTGAGTTAAGTTCAATTACTCGGTCAGGGAACTCTCCACGAAAATTAGTCGCGTTAGTTTTTTTTAGCCGAAGGTGACTTGACTAAAAAATACGTCTATGGGCGATGACCTAGCCAAATAACATTTTGGTTGTGTTGTCGCACTCGGTAGTAAGTAAACAAACTATTTCATTTGGACGGGTTATACTAGTTTTTATTTATTTATTTAACAGTTTATTGTAAGATAATAGTATATAGAGACAGAAAAAAAAGAGAAGTTATACAAAAGGTACAGTATATTTCTATAAGAAATATCTTCCTGTAGACCCCACAGAGAGAGAAGTGAAAGCAAGAAGGCAGGATAGTCAGTTAACCTACAATAAACAATAAATATATAAGAATAAACTTACACATATACAGGGTGTAACAGAAAGGGTATATAAAGCCGAAACACAGCGATAGTCCTCATGAAACTGAACAACTTTCCCCAAGGAACATGGGTCGTAACTAGAAAAAAATTTTTGGATCGCCCATACTTACTCGATCAGCTGATGGGCATTTTGTATGGGGAGGCGAAATTTTTTTTTCGAGTTACGACCCATGTTCCTTGGGGAAAGTTGTTCAATTTCATGAGGACTATGGCTGTGTTTCGGCTTTATATACCCTTTCTGTTACACCCTGTTTATTCGATAAATACACATACATAAAAATTATAACTAGTTTTTGTTTTAATCTACGACAAACATCGATGGGATCTACATATGTAACTTAACAACTTTGAAAATAACAAAATTATTCATATTTCCATACTATATACAGGGTGTAACAGAAAGGGTATATAAAGCCGAAACACAGCGATAGTCCTCATGAAACTGAACAACTTTCCCCAAGGAACATGGGTCGTAACTCGATAAAAAAATTTCGCCTCCCCATACAAAATGCCCGATCAGCTGATCGAGTAAGTATGGTCTATCCAAAAATTTTTTTCGCGTTTCGACCCATGTTCCTTGGGGAAAGTTGTTCAGTTTCATGGGGACTATCGCTGTGTTTCGGCTTTATATACCTACCCTTTATGTTACACCCTGTATAGAGTGACTAAATTAGTGAACGATGGAAAAGGATATGTCTGTACTCGTGATAACAAACAACTTGTACTATGGGGCCAAGTTCGAAATCATAAAAAAAAATTGTTCCCCCATACTATCAGCTGATGCATTTTGTATGGGGAGCTCAAAATTTTTTCAATGATCTCGACCTTGGTCCTATAGTAAAAGTTGTTTATTATCACGAGTACATGCATATTCTTTTCTATCGTTCACTAATTATAAGTCATCTGTATAATAATGATATAGTATAGGTACTTTTTATAGGTAATAATGGTATGTCATAATGGGGACTTGATTTGAAAAGAGCAACCTCACAGAGTTTCTTGCAAGGTTCTTCTCTGGGGGAAACTGCACCTTGCAAATCTAGCGCTAGCTTTAAAAAAATGCATACGTATGTAATAATGTAACGGTTTCAAGAGCATTTTTTGTGCCTATGAAATAAATATATTTTTGACTTTGGACTGATTGGGTACTTTATGTAAAAAGTCTAACTTTTTAAAACATTTTTACTTATATAATTTTGTATGAAAAGTTAAGAAAACCCGTCGTAAATATCCTCGCATCTGGCTTAGTGATGTCATGCAACTCGTACGTACTCGTCACGGTACTGGATAGGCGAAAAGGGGGGTAAAGGAAAAGCGCATTTCAATTAGGTGCGTTGATATTTTCGACGGGGATACTTCAATACTTTTTGGGCGAGAATAATTATTACTGGTTACCTACCTAGGGGCCAAATCTGCTAATTTAAGTTAAACATTTGCGATCCGTTCGATAGTCGATTGCGATTGATTTATATTGTGTCAAATTTGGTATTCTACTAAAAGTTTTACCAAACGCAATCGCATCGAAGTCGAATTGCAGAAGCTATGCAGAAGCACGCATTTATATACCGATTTGCCAACTTATGAACTGCGACTGAAGTGATATAGATCAAAACTAGTTCAAAGGCAGTCCGAACGCACTTCGGTAGAATCGCAGTCGCTTAAACTGTGTTAGTAGAATACCAAAATGGTCAAATTTTGCGACTGATGTTCTTTCGCGATTCTATTTGTGCATTCAGTAATTAGCAGACGTGGCCCCCTGATCTGTCACGAAAATAATCCGAAACACTAAACTGAAAAATAATAGCAATAGATCGATAGCAAAATCAATAGTTTTAAAGACTCACTTACCGTTGCGACAAGACGACATGAAGCGCTATTTTATTTATCTTCATAAAACACAAAATCCAATCTAAGACACAGTTTAAAAAAAGTAACATATGTAACTGGCACAAACTAGGTTAAAGAATAGGTTAAAGAAAAAAAAACACTAAAAAGATTCACCAAAAAGTTTTTTACTTTAAATAAAAATAGAAAATTCGATTTACAATTTTTAAATTAGGAAATAAATGTGTGTGCAATAGAGTCGATGTCAAATTGCATACTAAACTAATACAACAGCCAAAACTCACGTATTATCATTGTCTAACCTCAATGACTTTGTCTATTGTCTAGGTCAAACATTTTGCCTAAGTCTACGTAGCTGCTTCAATTTAATACCTAAATAAGCTGTTTAAAATAACACGCGGATCTTAACAATAAATAAATTATATAAAATGTATTAAGGTGTTTCAAAATTTGATGCAAATGATTGCATGCGGATATCAAATACTTCTCTACTTGTAATTGTAACATACCTCACTCTACCAAACTGTAATAAGTAGTTGACTAAACAATTTTATCAAGGAACATATGTTTTGGTCTTTAAAAAAGATTGTTTCTTACTAAGCTGTGTAGGGAGCCGAATGTAGAAAACTACATTCCTTGGTAAAATTGTTTAGTAGAAAACTACATTCGGCTCCCTACAGAGCTTAGTAAGAAACAATCTTTTTTAAAGACCAAAACATATGTTCCTAGGTAAAATTGTTTAGCCAACTATTACTAGTTTTCGTTCTAATTCATTATTTGCATCATTTGCATGTACTAGTAATTCGTGACTGGTAATATTTACTTCAGTGACTTATTTTTTATTATTTTCTAGTGCATTTGAAGTCAGCTCTTTTTAGGCTTGGCTATTACTGAGACTTGGCTGTCCGTCCGTCTGTCACCAGGTTGTATCTCATGAACCGTTATAGCTAGAGCTCTTTTTGTTCGATATCAATAGTGAATGGTACGGAACCCTTCGTCCGCGATTCCGACGCGCATTTGGCCGGTTTTTTTTATTTAATAAGGTTTTAGTCTAGAGTTTTCCTAGACCGTCATACTTTGCCAGCTCATCTGACAAACAAATGAAACTCTAATCTTAAACATCGTCAATTGTTTTCATCTAACTTTAGTAAGTTGGGAGAAAGGCGTGACGGATAGGTATGTATGTATTAGTAAGTTAAGTTAATGAAATACATATTGCTATTTACATATGAGCCTCAATCTTGTTATCCAAAACACTAAACAGAACTGATCTATCTCACTCGAAAAACTATCAAAAAACAAAAGAGGATCGCTCGCTACATTCGTAGTTTATTGGCTACAAAAAATGTTACACACACACATACCTATTATATAAATTTACACATATAAGTATGTGTGTGTGTACGTGCGCGTGCGATGATGTCAAAGCTACACTATTTAGTTTTAGAACTAACCTACACTAACTATGAATAGTCACCTAGAATTCGGTAAAGCTGTAGCACATCGTTAGCAAAGTCAATACCTACTGAATAATTAGAATACATTTTATACTATTTGTATGTATTTATTTTATTCAGTAGACGATCATTTTAATTAATACAAAGTTTATTTAACAATCAGTTGCAGAACAAGTAATTAAATAAAATGCTTCATTAAATATATAGCTATCACTGTTGTTATCGTATAATAGAAGAAGACGGCTATATTTTTGTTGGAGACACAACTATAATCATCTTATTATACCCGTATACATGATAATGGCTGTTTAAATCTTCATCTTTTAAATATTACATTTAGAATACGTAATGTAACTTAACTAAGGACTGATTTGAAATAAATAAAATATTAATCTCGTAAATAAACAAATACAATTTTAAATAGGTAAGGGACAAAAGTCTATAAAAGCTTTATTACCTTTAATAATTAGTGATATCCATAGTACATACTGTGTGATGTAACCCAGACTTTACGTACAACCTTGATCTAGGTCTAGCGGTCACTGACAGGTCCTAATAGAAAAACTAGTTCTTAAAATAAATCTTAGCACACACACCGATACCCAAACAAATATTAGCACACATCTTTCGCTATCATACACACTAGCTTATCGATATACTCTATGTCCGATTCTTCGGGGAACACTGACGACGTAATAAAAAAGTATATAAATTGAGCAAAAAAAAATTTTGATTAGCTTTTGAAGAAAGGGTTTAAATTTAATATCAATTGGTTAGTTTATACAGGGTGTAACAGAAAAGGGGTATAACGACGAAACACAGCGATAGTTCTCATGAAACTGAACAGCTTTCCCCAAGGAACATAGGTCGTATTTATACAAAATGTCCGATCAGCTGATCGAGTAAGTATGGGCGTTCCAAAATTTTTTTTCGAGTTAAGACGTATGTTCCTTGGGGAAAGTTGTTTAGTTTTATGGGGACTATCGCTGTGTTTTGGCGTTATACACCCTGTATAAGTATTAATACTAGAGGCTGCCCGCGACTTCCTACGCATTTATAGTCATATCTTTGAAAACACACAAAATATCTGCAAATAATATAGCCTATGTGTTATTCTAATGTCCAATCTAAGTTATTGTAAAATTTCATTTAAATCTGTTTAGTAGTTTTAACGTGATGAAGTAACAAACATCCATCCAGCCATCGGCACAAACATTGACATTTATAATATTAATAGGATTTTCGTTTTTAATATTTTGTTGTTATGAATCACGAATTATGGGTACGTATAACTATCTATAGAGAGAGACGGTAAAATAAATAAAAATATAATAAGATATAATAGAGTTTAATTCATCAACGCGGTTGGCGTGAATCTTTGCGCCATTTTGTTGTTTTCATTGTGAGTCTTGTACTGTTAAATATTTACTTTTTATCTCCTTAATAATTTTAGTTTTACTTAAACTATCGATACCGACAATAAGTCAATAACATTGAATTATTCCACTATCGATACACACCACGACACTATAAAATGCACTCGAAACATGAAAAAAATAGAGTCATCTAACGACAAATAAACACACGCACACATAGGCATAATTCTATGAAATGAACAATACGTAGAGCAAATGACTTCATCGGGTGAACGACCTAGTCACCTAGACTAGCGTTAGGTCATAGAGGCCAGGCGTTGCCTAGGTCATGGCCGGAGGAACGCGGGAAAATTTAAGGAAAATAGAACGGTTTTTAAGATTTTGTTCTTGTTTATTTAAAAGCTTTTAAAGAATTTCTATTTTCTTATTCTTTTTAATAGTGCATCGTGTAGCGTATTGTAGAATTGAGTTAGTTAAATATAGGTAATATTTTTAGGGTCATGACTAACTCGAATGACACCTCACAATTTTGTACATATTAATCATGTAGTGTTCTCTGTCTACCCTATCTAGCAATACAGGAAACTGGCGATCAAAAGCAACTAAATAATAAAAATAGTATGGAACACACTTAGAACTCATATAGGTAATTATTTGTTACTTTTTTTAAATAGTGCATTACTTAGAGATTGATTAGATTATAGGCTAGTAGGTGATATTTAAAAGTTTGTAATATTTTTAGGGTTATATATGACTGGCTCGTTAAATTTCACAATTCTGTACATATTTATCGTATATCTAAATCACAACAGGAAGCAACTAAATAATATAAGAAGTAGATAACACACCTAAAACGTATATACTTATCTCTTTCCAACCTATACCTATAAAAGTAATAATGCAATACCATCATCTAAATTATACTATCAAACAATACCCCCCACCAATGTTTACTAATCACCATGCCCACACGCAACGCGTTATCGCTAGACATGCGCTTGCGCAGCTCCACAGCTTAGACAAGGTCGTGACCGTGACTCGGGCAATAGGACATTGTTTGAGGCGGATAGTTCCATTCAGATATCATAGATGGGGTTAGGTGGTTATTTTATAGGACCTGTCTGTGCGCATTGGTGGTAGGATTGACGCCGCGGTTTAATTTTAATATAAAATGCCATCAAATAATATTATCTTCTTTCTTCTTTATCAGCCCATATATGTCCCCAACGAGGGGTACGAGCCTACTCTCATACAGAGAGTGATTAGGCCGTAATCCGCCACGCTGGCCAAGTGCAATAATATTATCAAATAAAATTAAATATCATCATCAAAAAAAGTGTTACTCTTGTCCACTCTTGTCTTGTCGGTGACGAGTCTTCGCCACTCTCCTGTGGGTGATTTTCCCAACGCGAAATCTTGAGTGGCGCGCCTGAAAATCATAGTTTTAATTGATGCAATTTAGTAACAAAAAATTGTTTTGGGTAGTTCAAAAGGCCATCTACTTGGGGCAATAAAAATAATTTTGCTGAGTAATCGAATTAATTAAGAAAAAGACAATAAAAGGCTCATTTTTTCATTTCGGTGACCTGTCCTAACTCCTTTTTTAAACCTTCTCAAGCTTGCCATAAGCATACTATTTATTATTAAGTTATTTGACTTTCTTAATTTTGTTGACAAATGTGTAAGGTATCATAAACAATGCTTAATGTTTAATTAACTACTCTACACGAAGTTTGATAGGCTTAAACAAAAGTGTCCAACGAGCTCAAGTCATTTCGGTGGCGATTTTGTTTTTTGTCATAGTACATTCCACAGTGAACATAGATTTTTCTGGTAAACCGTAATTAGTAGGATAAGTAACGCTAAATAATTTGGCATAAACGGATGTGTCGCAGCTTGATTCAGTTTCTCACCAAAGAGGCAAATAGGATCATTATGGTGGTTGGGGACAAAAAAAATATCATTTGAGTGTATGCTATTATTTCCAAATTGTTAACTTTTTGAACTTGATATTTTGATATATATAACGTGTTTTATGGTTATCTTTTCACATGTCATAGGATTTTTTGATTAGTCATAGGACTCAGTTTTTATTTAGAAAAAACCTACCGGTTCCTCATTCGGCTGTCTCATTCCGATACACCAGAATGAGAAATATCCACCTCAATGAGACTTACGAGAAAAATGACATTTTGTGTCAATTTTTTTAGGGTTCTTCATCTTTATTGAACGAACATGTGTATTGTAAAATAATTTCCAAAGTAAGAATATTTCATAACGACGTACCTGCCAATTTTTTTTATTGTTGAATGTTCTGCATAAGTGTGATATTGTATGGTATGGTATGTAATTGGATGTTAGGGTAGGCGATACTGTATGAGTTGTATGACGTTGTATGTATGAAATGCTATGGTAGGAGATACTGTTTGATGATGTATGAATGCTATTGTAGGTGATACTGTATGACGTTGTATGGAATGTTATTGTAGTTGATACTGTATGACGTTGTATGGAATGCTTTTGTAGGTGATACTGTACATATGACGTTGTATGGAATGTTATTGTAGGTGATACTATATGACGTTGTATGGAATGTTATTGTAGTTGAAACTGTATGACGTTGTATAGAATGCTATTGTAGGAGATACTGTATGACGTTGTATGGAATGCTATTGTAGGTGATACTGTATGACGTTGTATGGAATGCTTTTGCAGGTGATACTGTATGACGTTGTATAGAATGCTATGGTAGGTGATACTGTATGATGTTGTATGAATGCTATTTAGGTGATACTGTATGCCGTTGTGTGAAATGGTTTAGTATGTAAGACAAAATAAGCCATACTTTCATTAAAAAAAATACCCGACTGCTTTTTAAAGAACGCTTTTTTATTTTTATGTACCTATTGTAATTCCTACTGTAATTACAAATCAAACGACACTCTCAAGCTAAAATCCATCAAGCCGTTTAGGCTGTAGGGCGTGCCAAATAATTATACATACAAACATACATACCTACTTTTAAAAAAACATAACCCTCCTTGTTTGTTAATTTTTTTTTTAGTTTGTTAAATTGAGTCTAATTACCTATTTAAGTTTTGTATCCAATAAGACCCTATAGACAGGTATATGATTTTTTCTCAAGATACAGAACCAACGTACAAATAAAACTCGCGCTTTGAAATGAATATTTTTGTCATTTCGGTGAAAATGTGTCATTCCGGTGAATTTTTCTCATTCCGGTGGTGAATTATCATTTTAATGGCACTGAAAAAAACAAACCCCTATATTTCAGTCATCTTTCATGGGATATCTGTCCCCTTAACATATGTTGTTTTTGATAGCCAAAAGTATAATTTACCATAAAAAAACCAAAGAAAATAGTAAAAAAAAAATCTGCCACCGAAATGATAAAAAAAATACGCTTGTTGAAATTCACCCCTGTATTCTCTCTCTGCTGTCCGTTTGAGCACCTGATACAACACAACTAATACTTATAAAATAGGAATAATAATCAAAATCGTATTTATCTTGTCTACATACCACATAACTTTTTAATCACAGATTATAGAGAGCTTGTTAATGACATTTGAAAATAATATTTTAGAAGCTATTTCTATTTTTTTTAATTGATAGTTTTCACCCGCTTCATCTCTTAGCTTCCTTCACAGCGGGTAATGACCTCAACGTCCTCAACACACATACATACATACATATCCGTCGCGCCTCCCTCCCATTGGGATAGGCAGAGACTTCCCTCCACTTGCTACGATCCAAACACACTTCTTTCGCTTCATCAACACTCATCAGTCGCCTCATACATGCCGGTCGGTTTAATGACCTCAATATTATATCCATCAATAACAAACTATCAGCCATTATAAACTAATTTTACGTTTCATAGAAGCTAGTGTCAACGTCCGTTGGACGGCCAAGGTTATAGACCGGACGTGTGTTGGCCTAGGTCATTTATCTAATGGCGAACGATTTACAATGCCATACAATATAAACACTCTTATTGCACAGATCATATTTATTTATTTATTTAAGGATATCCACAGCTTAACGTAAGGTAACATAAAAATAAAGTAATAATATGTCTTCGCCAATCACGGATACCACAACTTATTTAACATATGTGCACTCTATTTCATAAAGAGAAAAGGAAAAAGAAGAATATAGAGAAAGTAGTGTGTTTGGATCGTTCAAAGTTGAGGGAAGTGTTCTCTGCTTACCTTGATGGGAGAAAGGTATGACAGATGTAATTGTGAACTGTTGAGTTTGTGTTGTGTGTTGTACTGTGTTTGTAAGAAAATAAATGTCTATGTCTATGTACTATGTCTGACACAGAGATACAAATAAACAATACAATACAGAAAAATTAGTAGGCAATAGGCGATTGATACCTTTCTGATTGTTTTATACTTATTAACAACTAGAGGCCGCCCTTACCGTCGTACGCATTAATCGTCATATCACGGAAAATTTACACAATATTTTGAAATAATATAATCTATGTGTTTGTCAAACATGCAAAATAAAATATTGTAAAGTTTCATCAAAATCTGTTTCGTAGTTTTTGTGTAAAAGAGTAACAAACATCCTTACATACATCCTTCCATCCATCCATATCGTCACAAACAATGACATTTTTATAATGTAAGTAGTTTTTCCCCCAGTACCTATACACAGATACCTGGAAATGACACTCAATAAAACATGTCCCCTAACCCTACATAGTAGCACATCCAGAAAAACACAAAGCTAATTTATAAACCAAACCGAAGTCAGTCTCGCAAGTTCGACAAACCGTTCAAGGCTAGGCTAATGCCCTGGAATATACCTAGACTTTACATCACAAAAGCCTAAAAATACCTAAAGCTTTGCCTTGAGACGTTATGCCTTGTCTGTTTTATGTTTAGTGGAAGATTTTGCGTTTGTTTTGGTACTTAGTGGCCTCTGCCTATCCTAATGGGAGAGAGGCGTGACGCATATGTACTTATGTATATAGATAGAGTGACTTTTAATTAGTGAACGATAGGAAAGGATATGCATGTACATCGTACTCGTGGTAGCAAACAACTTTTACAATGGGACCAAGGTCGTAATCATTCAAATTTTTTTTAACTTCCCATACAAAACGCACCAGGTGAGCTGTTAGTACGGAGAACATTTTTATTTATGATTTCGAACGTGGTCCCATAGTAAAAGTCGTTTGTTACCACGAGCACATGCATATCCTTTTCTATCGTTCACTAATTTAAAGTCACCCTGTATATTAAACTAGATACTATACGTACATGATCGGGGGAACCTAAACCGACGTGCATGTATGAGGCGACTGATGAATGTGTATGGAGCGAAAGAAGTTTGTATCTTAGCAAGTGGAAGGCAGTCTCTGCCTATCCCAGAGAGGCGTGACAGATATGTATGTATGTAGTACATGATCAACAAGAAAAAACAAATGAAAAAAAAAACAAATGATCAACAAATGATTAATTCACGTAATAGCGGAACAACAACTGCTGTTTGCGTTTAAATTAAGTCTCTACAAAATATGCAGATGGTTTAGCGTGATTATAAACATCGAGTTCTGCGGTTAAGCCGCAAACGCGTGAGAGCCCTAAAATACGGTAAACAACTCGTTCAAATACAGGACAAAAATGTCATCTACAAAATATTATGATCTCTTCAAGAAATTCAGTAATTTCTTTTAATTGAAATCTGCTTTTGGATGATGTATGTATTTAAACACACATCCTCACATTAACCAGAATAAAATAAACTTGCACTTTTCTATTATTAGTACACTTGTTAATGAAAGAGCAACCCAACGGAGTTTCTTGCTAGGTTCTTCTCAGATGGAAACTGCACTTTGCGAAACTAGCGCTAGCTTTAAAAAAATTACCTATATAATAATGTATATAGGTTTCAAGAGCATTTTTGTGCCTATGAAATAAAAATATTTTTCAGTTTGAGTTTATTAGTTCTCATACAATGCAATAATAATTCAATAAATACCTAACTTTATCATTATGAATCTCAAACGTAAATGCAAATACGTCGTCGAGGTCTGCCGGCCGACCGTGAACCCACTTTTGGGGCCTTGAGACCAACCAAGGAAGTTAAATGGTTGCAAAAACAATTTGTTTTCTACAAAAGAAGGTTTTCTTTACATACTGCACATTTTAGTTGTTAAATTTTAATACTAGAGGCTGCCCGCGACTTCGTACGCATTTATGGTCACATCTTGGAAAAAAATCATGGTACCGTAAAGTAATATAGCCTATCTGTTATTCTGATATATAAGCTACAATATTGCCGAGTTTCATCAAAATCTGTACAGTGGTTTTTGCGTGAAAGATTAACGAACATCCAATCATCCAATCGATACAAATAATAACATTTATAATATTAGGAGGATTTAGCATGTCTGTACCTAATTATCATCACGACTCGCAGGGAATCGCCGCGTTTTCGCAGCGAT
Source organism: Anarsia innoxiella (assembly GCA_947563765.1). Classification (NCBI taxonomy): domain Eukaryota; kingdom Metazoa; phylum Arthropoda; class Insecta; order Lepidoptera; family Gelechiidae; genus Anarsia; species Anarsia innoxiella. The sequence goes on from OX387401.1 coordinate 832,679, forward strand.
TTCGCGATGAACAATTCGTATTCTTTACGCATTTAGCGTGGCTAACAGCTCCAGTTTGTTTCATATGAAATTATAAAACATCTGCCGATCAATAGAGCAATTGACGTTTTCCTAAACTTGAAACTGGTAGGCGTGTCGACTGCCAATTATACTTAGCGCCAAAACACACTGTGAAACGCAACTGCAATGCAACTGAAACTGCTAGTTACTTCTGAGTTGCATTTGCATCGCAATTTCTGCTATAGACTTCCTTAGAAAACCACACACGACGCAACTAGTTTGAAACGTTTCGTTTCAGTTGCGTCGTGTGTGGTTTTCTATTTCATATCTGTCACACCTCTTTCCCACCGGGGTACACAGACAAGACTTCCCTCCACTAGCTACGATCCAAACACACTTTCGCTTCATCCACATTCATCAGTCGCCTCATACATGCACGCCGTCGTCGTCGCTGGTAAAAATGCTTATAAACAGCCTTTTACTTTACTGATGAATACTTCTTAAGAGCAATTGCAGCTAAACGCAACATATAGAGTGTAACAGAAAGGGGTTATAATGCCGAAACACAGCGATAGTCCTCATGAAACTGAACAACTTTCCCCAAGGAACAGGGGTCGTAACTCGAAAAAATTAATTCGCCTCTCCGTACAAAATGCCCGATCAGCTGATCGAGTAAGTATGGGCGATCCATTTTTCGAGTTACGACCTATATTCCTTGGGAAAAGTTGTTCAGTTTCAAGGGGACTATCGCTGTGTTTCGGCATTATACCCCCTTTCTGTTACATCCAGTATAACTCCTATTGTACTAAGACGTCATATAATTTTGTCCTTGTGAATGCATAAAAACGAAGATACTTTGCATTATCTATTTAAATAATATTTTGCAGTTTGTATTTAATTAAATGCAAGATGTTATTAGTATGGATGACCTTGTATGTCCAAAACCGTATTATTTTAAACAATCTTGTTAAGATGACGCAAATGACTATGTTACATTAATTCATGTACCTATATGACCTTATTTTTCATTTCATTTCATTTAGTTTAAGCATATAGTTTCTATCAAAAACTAAACGAAAGAGAAGGAGACGACGGAGGACTTACATAGAAATAAAAGAGGGAATAGAAGTTGTGTCGTATCAGGTGTTAAAACGGACGGCAGAGAATAGAGCAGAGTGGCGAAGACTCTACCGACAAGAGCGACACTCTTAAGTAGGTATGAAGAAGTATTTTAATGAATGACTATTTCAACAAGAACCGTTTTTGCGTTGATGCACTATCCTCTTACAGCTGTACAGTAAAGTACAGTTTTGACGTCACTTCTAGGTAAAAATTGTACTTAGGCGTGACGTCACAGGGCACTTTGTGAGGAACCAGTGTATCTTTGTCAAAAGAAAAGATATGTGTCCACTATGTTCAAAATAATCTATGTGATGGACTAAAAAATTGATTTTGCCATTGTGCCTATTTAGGAGTACCTATGAATAAAAAAATGCATTTATAGTTGACTCTATCACTATCAAAAAATTGAAAAAGTCAGAACGATAGTTAATTTAAAATTAGCTTACAGCTGTTTCTGCAACTAAATAAATACACAACGAACAAATGTTTAAATAAGTAAAAAATTAGTAAAGTTACCTACTTAACAATACATGTATGTATCATTTATCTAAGTGAAGGCAATGTCCTACCAACCTTCATGCGTTGGGAGACTACTTAGCAATTCTATCATTGATGTCTTTGCCTAATACGTAGGTTAAAGAGAACAAATGTGTTTTTGTATTTAGTTTTACACCTATTGTAAAGAATTTTTTGTAAACCTATTAACCTATTGACCTATTGACTATTATTAATTATAAATATTAATATATATATTATTATTACTCGTGTATTAATTTTTTTTTTTTGTATACCTATTTTAAAAGAACTTACGTAGATTCAAATACTTAGAGAGGTAGTATAATATATATTTAGCTAAGGTTGCCTGGAAGATATTGCTACCTAGCAATAAAGCCGCCTATTGCTTCTTATTTTTTTTTTGTGTCTGTACCTTATATCTTTGTGTGCTATAAAGAATATTTGTATTGTATTGTATTAGCCAATGTTTTCCCACTGCTGGGCAAAAGCCTCTCCCATGCTTCTCCACAGAAAGGTGCTTACAAAGTATTTTTTAATCCATTAGAGATATCGATAATGGCCAACACTACCAAAAATTATCTATTTTTGACATACCTATTAAAAAATATATCTAATGTTAAAAATAAATTTTCCTACGATAATAAGAACATTTTTGTGATACTTACCATCTTCTTAATAGGCTATTCTTTTATTATTTAGCAAAAATGAAAAATCATTTAATCCTGTAGGTTTTGACAACACTAAGGACGGGTCATTTTTTAAAGTTAATGCTAGATTCGCAAGAGTGCCGTTTTCCCCAGAGAAAAACCTAGCAAGAAACTCTGTATGGTTGCTCTTTTCAATTTAAGTTTTACAAACCTTAGGCATAAACACAGAAAATATTGGACTGACACTTGTTTTCATACTTTAGTTCCGGAATTCTCTGAATCCTTCTAACAAACCATTAATATGTCTTTTATTTAAAAAGTAAAGCAAATTTACACTCTTTTCACTTTTACAAAATTCGTAAACAAATAACTCATCATTCCGCCATATTTAAAACTTTTCCCGCGCTTGTAAGACTTTTTTAAGACCAAAGAGATTTTATTCGTTTCCAGTGCTGCCAGGGCATTGCACCCGACACCCAGAAATTTGTCTATAGGTGTTGTAATAAAAAGTATGCATATTCAAGGCGATTGAACTACATCTTTGCCTCTACGGGTGTTTGGCATTGTTGCAGTGGCGGACATGGAGTTTGGGTCAATATACAAAGGCCTTATTTATTTAACAGTTTATTGTAAGATAATAGTCCATACATACAGAAAAAAAGAGAAGTTATACAAAAGGTACAGCATATTTCTTAAAGAAATTTCTTCCTGCAGACCCCACAGAGAGAGAAGTGTTAATGTAAGTCTTAATGTAAGGAGTTGCGAGGAGACAGACACGAATATAAGAACTAACAGCTCAAGGAGTGTTTACGTTCCCTACATCAAAATAAAGAGACGTAAAAAAAAACGTTTTGCAACCTATATTTCATAGAGGAACTTGTTCAGTATAGTCAATTAAAAACAAAACCACCAGATTTTCTTTAATATAGCCTGCTTCGTGAACGTTGTTGTGGAGATTTTTGTATTCTTTTTCCCTTTTTCCAGGCATTATTGTACTTTTCTAAAGCACTAGACTTAATTTTCTATAAACGCTATACTCTTTCTTAGAAACGAAACTAGAGAGCTATCATTTCTTTCCCCAACATTTGACTATTACCTACTAACATATGTTATAGATACAAAATATGATCAGTTTTCCATACCCTCAAGTGTAAACAGCGCCAAACTGTATGAGTACATTTGCCAAATATTTTTTTCTAAATATGTAACGTCGGTCGGTGACCCGGCAGCCATTATCGACCGGACGGGTGTTTTAGATCGGCGCCCGCGCATCCCACTTGGCTAACGCGCATATGCAAACGTGATTCTTGTTGCAGTTTCTTGTTGAGTGGAAATTCGTATTCTTTTAATTATTTTTTTAGTGCACTGCGGTATGAATATGTGCAGGGAAAACTTAGATGCCTTTTATGTTACGGACGTTACTAAATTGGTATTTTGACCTGCATTTTTTTAGTCTAGTAAAAAAGGGGTTTTGTCTCAAGCATGTCATCACGATAATGATAATCATTACTTATCTTTTTCCACTCTATTTTGCCGTCTGGTCTACCCTGCTGTTGACTTTCCATTACGACATGATGACTCTCTCTTTCCTTCTCTTGTTTGTATAAACATACTTTCCTCTCCTTTTATTTATTTCTATTGTCCTTTCCAAGATTTCCTTCAAAAAGTTGCCATGTTACAGACTCCTTCCCTTTTTGCATTCAATAACATTTTGTGCCCGTTTTATAGAATAGAATAGAATAGTCTTTATTGTATAGATTATAGGTTACATTATGCAAAATTAAATTGATAGATAAACCTGTCTATTTCATAAAATATGACGTTTTAGACAGAGACAGGTATAAAATATCTGTCAGATAAATTTTATCTTTAGATGGTGAAACAGTCTCTTAGTAAGTGTTCGAAAATTAAAACCACTGAGTTCTATGTATCCAATTCTTAATTCTGGCAATAGGAGTCCTTTCCAACGTACTAATTGTAATACCTATCTTATTCAAAAAAATCAAGCTACAGTCAATCAAGGTAGAATATATCATAAAATATCTTTCAAATCAAAATTATGACAAAACTGAGGCCCTTCTTCCCTTTTAAACTTTAAACTTTATTCATTATCACACCATTGAGTAACTCTTTTTTTTTCCTTTTCTTAGACATTATGGAAAATTAAAATTTAATTGGTCAAAAATTATATTGTTTATAATTTAGGTAAACCAAATTGCACAAATTCTGTAAACTAACTGTAATCTGGTTCCCCAAGATACAGGCTCTGCCTAGTTTGGGGACCTCTGTTAATTTAGTTTAAGGCTGGATCTACTTAGGACTAATTTAAGTAATTGTGTACCCATACCGTATAACTCAATGTGTGTACCTTTGTATTTCCTATTTCGGATAAATAAACAATATTTTCATATTTTTTTTATAGTGTTGCAAATGATGACAAGATTGCTCCTCCAATAAGATCCCATCTTATCTTATCTTATCTTATCTAGCCGTTGTTGTCCCACTGCTGGGCAAAGGCCTCTCTCCTCCTTCTCCATGACTCTCTACACAAAACACAAAGGTCTCGACTCTGGGTTTGCCAACGCGCCATGGAGCGCAGTATGCTTGGTGAAGATCCCATCACAGTATAAAAAGATTTTTCCATGTGCAAGCGCATGTAACGCATGCCGATGCTTGAATCAAACTTCACATACACACAAAAAATGTTTATAGTTAGTCCTGTGATATGTAAGTATGTATGTATATGAAAAGAGGTATTGACTTGTGAAAAGTTCAACACCCGAACTCGGATCATAGTCTTAATATTATGTGTTTGTGTGTGTGTGTATGTACGTATGTATGTATGTAGGTATGTATGTATGTGTGTGCGGCGATGGGACCAAACGACGCAATTAATGTTCAGTATAACGAATTGAAGAGCTGTAAACATCTGAGATTATATCTGTTTTGATGCAGGAATATAAAAGATTTTGCATTCTACAATACAACACAATATTGTCAAATATGTAAAAAATATGTAACTCTACTAGCATGCATTCCCAGTGGATTATAGGTCTAGGTCATAGTTTTCATCATGTACTTTATTCTGCAACGACTGTAATCTTTTATGTGTGTTTAGTGTCTACTTACATAAATAAAAAATAAACCATAATACTTTTTTTTTGTTAGCCATTAAGATCCCACTGCTGGGCAAAGGCCTCCCCCGCGACTTTCCATTTAACATGGTCTCCGGTGGCGACCCGCCATTCCCGTGAAAATGTATCCAGAACCAGATCGTCTCTCCATCTTTTTCGAGATCTACCTCGGCGTCTGTGACCATCTAGTGGCGCCCATTCAGTTGTTATTTTGGCCCATCGATCTTGGGCCGGTCATGTTTGTAGAAACATATACTTACCTAATTTTTATTACTTTTATTTATATTTAAATAATACTGTACAATATGTGAATATGTTATTAAAAATACTTTATTCTAATATAACTTCTAAATTAAATTAAATAAAATAAATACCCTTTATTGCATAAAATCACTATAACAATACAAAACAAAGAAAAACTGTTATACTTTTAAAATGTAGAGTCTTAAAAAATGAGTTAAAACTTAAAAAAAACAGTAGTAGGTATACGTTTTATTTATTTAGCAGTTTATTTTAAAGGACAGCATATAAAGACAGAATAAAGAGAAGTTATACAAAATGTACAACATATGAAAGTACATAAATACATAAAATTAAATTGAAAAGAGCAACCCTTGGTAGGTTCATCTCTGGGGAAAACTGCTAACTTGCGAATCTAGCATTAACTTTAAAAAATTACCCGTCCTAAGTGTTGTCAAAACAGGATTAAATTATTTTTCATTTTAAATAAGCACACATTAGTGTCCAGATTACCGAAAATGTGCGACAAAAAGTGTTTAAAAATGCTCTTTATGACTAATGACTTTCTAAATTCATAGATGTTTATTCAACTTGAGAACACACATAATAGATAGGTACTTTAAACGGTTTTTTTTTTATTTCTATTTGGAACTATTCTTCCTAACGACACTTATGATTTACTAGTGGCTGCCTGCGACTTCGTACGCATTTATCGTCATATCTCGGAAAATAATCAAGATATCTCAAAATAATATAGCCTATGTGTTATTCTGATGTGCAAGCTGCAATATGGCCAAATTTCATCAAAATCTGTTCAGTAGTTTTGGCGTGATGAAGTAACAAACATCCATCCATCGGCACAAACATTGACATTTATAAAATTAATAGGATACTTATATACTTATAATTACAAATAAAAACATTAGATATGTCAACTGGTGATACGAGCATGATAATTTTGAAATACCTATTTTAGTTTTAGGAAATTTAGAATTTTCTTGCTTACATACGTAGTACCTACTAAGTAGTTATTATAGGTATGTAGGTATACAATCGATTTATGTACAGTTGTTCATTAGCCTCTGTTACAATTAATTAAATATAAAGATGGTGACCTAGATACTATCTTTGAAAACTATAAGCATTTTAAATATTACTCGTATTTTTATTAAAAGTAAACATCGGATTATCTTTTTTAAATCGCAACTAATTGATCTAATTATAAAGGTACATACTTTATACGTAGCTCACAGAAACACGGCATATCTAAGTACTTATAACACAATTTATAAACATAATATGTCACCTTTAAGTTGTAAAAAATGTTAGAAGCAAGTACATAAGTAATATAAGAAAAAAAATACTATAACATCGTCCCTTTTATGAAAAAAATTAACTATTAGATATTAATACAAAACAAAACTTACTTTATTTACAAACGCGTAACTAATCTAACCTAAAAATTCACAAGCGCGCGGCGCCCCGGTACAAACTCCGGCTCGCTTTATTAGTTCCCCAGAAAATTCTTAGATGGCGCTACATGTACTCTGAAACGCGCTATCGTTTGCTGCACACGGTTTATAGACCCTCCTTTCGAGTTTCCTTGCGGCATACCTACCTACTTAAATCATTTTTTGGAGAGGTTTACTACTGCTTCAGCGGTAGCAAGACCTACCTAAAGACGGACTTTCAAAGCGAATTGTTTAGATTCTAGATGATTCTTTGCTTAGCTATATTAATTTTGAATCATTATCTAAATTTTTAGAAGTATTAATGGACGCTCGGTATGTAAAAAATGTCGTATGGAGTTTTATAGTTTTGAATCAATATTCAGTTCGCTAAATGTATATTAATAGAAGATTATTATTAGTCCCTTTACTGTTAACCTAGCTTTTTGCCGCGACTTCGTATGCGTGATTTATAATTAGGACTCTACATTCATCGCTCTATCTTGAATACTTATACGACATAAAAAAAAAAAAACTAGTATTTTATCTTGTAATTTATACAATTATAAAGTTAAATTAAAATTTCTTTAGTGTAATATGATGCAATCATACTTGGCACTAACTTTCTCGCCCATAATGACAATTCTTTTAAGATCTTGCTTCGAATAAAACATTACGCAATGTGTCACTTAACTCTACATTAATTGATTGAGTCTTCATTCAACTTTTAACTTCTCTCTCTATGGGGGCTGCAGGAAGAAATTTTTTTTAGAAATATGCTTTACCTTTTGTATAACTTCTCTTTTTTTTGTCTCTATACTATCATCTTACAATAAACTGTTAAATAAATCAACTTGTACCAAACATTAAGTAAGTAAAATGTTTATTTCCTAACTTTTTTCTATCACAATCGATCACCTTAAATGACCTCGTCTGACCCCATAATCTTGCCCTAGATTAGAAATACTCATAACAAACAACTTATACTATGATTTATTGTGTAACTATGTGTTTTTTTATATAAGGTGGCTTTAAATTAGTGAACGATAGAAAAGGTTATGCATGTACTCGTGATAACAAACAACATTTACTATGGGCCAAGGTTGAAATCATTAAAAAAATGTTCAACTCCCCATACATAATGCGTCAGCTGATAGTATGGGGAAACAATTTCTTTTTTATGATTTCGAACTTGGCCCCATAGTAAAAGTTGTTTGTTATCACGAGTGCATGCATATTATTTTCTATCATTCACTAATTTAAAGTCCCCCTATAGAAGTACCTACCAAGGTACAAAAGTGCAAATTATGTATGTTTTTCTTTTTCGCTAATTGTTTTCCTGTATTACTCTCTTCATGTCTATAAAGAGAACCATTTATTTGTCTAGCTAGAGTCTCAATTTAACACATGTTGTGACTAGCTTGTTTTTTAAATTCGTTTTTCAAATTGACAGCTGTTTTAGGTTCTTACAGTAATAGAGGTAGATCACAAACCAAGAATTGTTATTTATTGTAAATTGTTTTTAAACTAGTTTTAAATCCAAATCTTTAAAATAGAACACAAAGATGTCTAGACTTTTGTTAAAAACCCTGAAATAGGATTTAAAAGGACATTGACCTTAGAGATTATTTTTTTCAAAAGATAAAGTCGTTTTATTTTGGAAACAGGAAGTATTTGTTTTTTCTATTGTTAATTGACTACAAAATATGTCATGTACCATATTTTTGCTGGCAAAGGTAGTATATTTATATTTATTTATATCAGAACCCTACTAATATGGATAGGTGGATGAATGTATGGATGTAACTCTTTCACGCGAAAACCGCAGAACTATTGCAAAAATTCATTAAAACCTGTTTAGTGGTTTTAGCTTGAAAGAGCAATACCTATACCTGTGTAACTGTTTATAAGAATTGTAAATTTTTATTTGAAAAGAGCAACCTCTTGTTTTTTCTTGCTAGGTTCTTCTCTGGGGGAAACTGCAGCTTGCGAATCTAGCGCTAGCTTTAAAAAATACCTATATAATAATGTAACGGTTTCAAGAGCATTTTTTGAGCCTGTGAAATAAATATATTTTTGACTTTGACTTTGACAATATTACCTATATAACATTCATTCAGCGACAAAACAAAATACTGAACTTTTAATCAACCCCATTATAGGACTCTACATAATATCTAGCTATCAATGTCCCACTGTTGAGCAAAAATAAAACATCTTTAAAAAAAAATAGTGAAATAAACATCTCAGAAACTGACCCCAGTCCCTTTCACCCTCTAACCCCCTGTTTCACCCTTTTCCGCCCCTGAGGGACCGTGATCTAGGAAAGGCCTTGAACGTCTTTCTTTACTATCAATGGACATGCACACATGAGTGAGACGGATATAGTGTTAGAGTAAAGTAGGGTAACTTAGTTATTATACTTTTTGGGTTTTGTGATTTTCGTGGTATGAGTGTGTTGATTAATGATATTGTTATGTTTTTTTTTAATAGCCTATTTCGTCCCACTGCTGGGCAAAAGCCTCTCCCATGCCTCTCCAAAGACTCTTGTTATTGGCTGCTTCCCATTTGTTTTGTTTCCCTTTTGTGATATGATATGATATGATATAATGATATGATATATTTTTGTTAATCGACTTTAAATAAAAAACAATCCAATTAGAAAGTGGTTCTTAATTTGGCTTTTTTTTTAATTTGTTTTGTAATAAATACAAAAAAAGAAACAACAATGTTTCTTGCTTTATTCTTCTCTGTGGATAACTGCTCTCTTGTGAATTTAGCTTGTAAAAAAAAGCATGTTTCTTTTACGTCCCCACTACAGGGGCACGAGCTCTCATACGAGAGTGATTAGGCCTTAATCCACCACGCTGACCCAATCCTAACATAACTCTATAAAATCGCTCAAGCGTTTGACAACCATGCCTAAAGGTGAGCTTATACGGGCAACTAAAATTTCTCAATTCCAGCCAATACTCGTTAACTATGACGTCCTCCCTTGCTCCACTAATTGCTCCAGATCTGTCCATTTGTGTCGCCGAGCAATTATTGCCCTCATGTAAGCGCACCTTAACATGACTATGAAATTTTCCATTCCGCCTTACAGCACTATTCGCCAGGAACATAGAAGTATGTGTGCGACAGAGAGCGCACAATAACATAAGACAGCCAAGGTCGGCGGCCACTAGGTCAGTGCGTCTAGCCTCTGTCTGCACTCACACTACTCTTCACTACACGCTAGCTCTAGTAGCGTCAGCAGAAATGTTTCTATTTTCTTTACTATTTCATTCAGTTAAATCTTATACTTATTACACTTCCATCGCTTCATCTACATTCATATGAAATGAAAATGAAATGAAAAATCATTTAATCCTGTAGGTTTTGACAACACTTAGGACGGGTCGTTTTTTAAAGCTAATGCTAGATTCGCAAGAGTGCAGTTTTCCCCAGAGAAGAACCTAGCAAGAAACTCTGCAGGGTTGCTCTTTTCTATTTCAATAATATTTCATAATATTTCAAAAGAGCTATCCATGAATAAATAATAAAAATTTGACCCCGCAATATCCAGGAAAAAGTAAGGTAAGTAAATGGGAAACAGAGAAGTGAAAGGCTTAAGTAGTTTGATAGAATCCGCATGACATGACCGGCCATCACATAAGTCGCCTCATTCATGCACATCGGTTTAGGATACTGACTTGGCCTTTCCTTAACAAGTCCCAGATGTAATCAAGATATGTTGGAAAGCGAAGGAAGGGGAGGGAAGTAGTCTTCCTACCCCGACGGGAGAGAGGCTTTACAGATTATATACCTGCGTATGTACTTATTTATGATTTTGAAAAAAGTTTAACTAGGTACTTACCTCTATATGCAAAAAGTAACCAAACCTAGATTTTGAATTCTTGATTAAGGATTCTATTATGTTGGCAGCTCTGTCACGTTAAATATTCAACATAACATTTGCAACAGGAAGGAGCCTGACCTCTGCCTGTCAGCTATCTGTTAACTTTCTTTAGAAAAAAAGGTCTTGAACTCTACCTACATACTTAACTTTACTCTGCATGCATCCAGATCCTTGGGCCAAAATAACAACTGAATTTGCGCCACTAGATGGTCACAGACGCCGAGGTAGACCTCGAAAAAGATGGAGAGACGATCTGGATGCATTTTCACGGGAATGGCGGGACACTACCGGAGACCGTGTTAAATGGAGTCGCGGGGGAGGCCTTTGCCCAGCTGTGGGATCTTAATGGCTCTACATATTATTAAAATAAAAAATGAGTTCTAATAACTAAAACTCGCCTACGGAAAATCTGCAGTCCTAAAAGTGAGAAATAAGAAATCATTCTTGTCTTCTTACCTACCCCATATAAATGCAAAGACGTGGCGATTTTCATAGTTAAACTCTGCCCTGCTATTATCGTCTAATTTTGTAACTGTACTACCTATATTACTTACTTTAAAGTATCAATTGCATGATGACAAATACAGTTTTATCATTTAAAAAGTTTTACCTAAAACTATAAAATGTTTCTCCTAACGCTACACATCTTTACTCAAGTAGTTAAGGGCACACACACACGTGGGTCTATTGATCGTGCATGCGGTCAGACGGTGACGATAGTGGGCTCTTATTGTGAGGGATTAAGGGCTAGGCAAGTTATTTGTCATCCCATGAACTATGTAAGGGTCGTGTGATTGTTTTACTTGGTTAAGGGTAGTCTGTCCCTTTTCCTTGTTCTTTAAGGTTAGAGAGGGATGTTTTTTTGTTATGAAGTCAAGTCTTTGGAATTTTGTAGTTTATTTGTAAAGGAAATTGGTTTGTTTTTAGAATAGTTTTAGTAGCTACTTTTTTCAGTAGCCTATTGTGTCCCACTGCTGGGCAAAGGCCGTTGCATTCTTCCATGCTTCCCTATCTCCGACAACTTCTAGCCAGTTTGCCAAGTATGCATCCAGATCGTCGCGCCATCTCCTCTTAGGTCGACCTCTACCTCTGTGGCCGTCGAGCGGCAACCAGTTGGTAGATATCTTGGCCCATCGATCCGAATACTTACGGCAAGTACTTAATAGTTAATAGTGAACTGACTAAAGTCTAAACTGACGTGCATGTATAATTAATACTATAAATACTTACTATTCATTATACATGCTCGTCGGTACTGACGAACCGAAGGCCACTAGGAATACTCTACACTTTTCAGTATTCATTATTTCTACAAGTCCCCGATTTGAATTGATTTGATGAATGTAGCGAAGGAAGGTATATTCCGATCGAAGCAACTGTTGGGAATTAATCTTTGCTTACTCCGATGGACAAGAGGTGTGACAGATATGTATGTATGTATGTAATAGAAGTTGTGTCGTATCATGCTCAAATGAACGGCAGATAAAAGAGCAGAGTGGCGAAGACTTCACCAAAAATAGCGATGCTCTAAAATATAATAATGATGAGTTTTATTTACAGTAGTTAAGTAATGCAGCTTGGACGTATATTATAGCAGAGATAAACTTACATAACCCACAGATATTCTAAGTATAATGTGTATTATTACTTGCTATTATTTCCGCTTCTAGATAAAGTTTTTTGTCAACTAAGTCATACACATAATTCGTTTCAAAATTGTCTTTCCTGTTCCAGATGTTTAAGGACATTTGAGCATCTAATCCTCAAAATGTTTATGCAGGCCAAAATTACATCGGGCACAGATTATGCGGATATAAATTAAGTTCAGAAATTAGCATCCAATGTGCTTAACTTTCAGGAATAGGAGAGACATTTTTGTTTTCTATGTCTGTATGACCCAACAATCTTATTTCGTAATCTTAAAAGTTATTTTTTTTTAGTGGTTACTATTGTGGATTCTGTACACACAAACAGCCAGACTTAAAACAATCTTTGTACATCACAGTAAGGCATAGAACACACGATGAAACGCAACTGAAACGAAACGTTTCAAACTAGTTGCGTCGTGTATGGTTTTCTAAAGAAGTCTATAGCACAAGCTTCGATGCAACTCAAAAGTAACTAGCAGTTTTAGTTGCGTTGCAGTTGCGTTTCTTTCTGGGCCTAATGTTTCTAGTAAAAATTAAACCTTCTATTTGCAGCATAACAGGCTTCACCAACCACACCAACCGTAAAAAAACACTGCTAAATATGACTCAGCTAATGTGCAGTGATCCAATGTAGTACTAATCCTGAACTGACCTCGATTTACGGTCATTACTCCTATCTGAGTGATTGCCGTCTGTGACGTGAACCTCAGAGATGTTATTACCATTATGAAAAACTGGGTAATGACCGCTCCTTTGTATCATGGTGCTAAGAAAGAAAAACTATAGTACTTATAGAAGGAGCTTATAAAGGCCAAAACACACCGGATGCGTATGCGTAGACTTATGCGTACCTCTGAGTTGTTGTATGGAACTGTCACCGCTTGCGTCTACGTCTACGCATACGCATCCGGTGTGTTTTAGCCTTAAAGGTGCCCTTTTAGAGCGGGTATCCTAAGCCGCACGGTATGAGGCGACTGATGAGTGTGGATGAACCGAAGGTGTGTTTGGATCGTAGCAATTGGAGGAAAGTGGTTTTTGCCTACACCAATGGTAAAAAGGCGTGACAGATATTTATATTTGTACCCACATACGCCTGCGGATCAACCGCCTGTCGCGATTCGGGTTTTACGTACCAATCGTCAGATCGCATTTGCATCGCGTTTGCGTTGATCTACGAAACCCGATAGATAGATTAGATAGATAGATAGAAATTCTTTATTGCACACAAAGAAATAGGTACAAATAAAACTTAAAACTAAAACATTGTGCGCAAAGGCGGCCTTATCACTAAAAGTGATCTCTTCCAGACAACCTTAGGAGTAGGACTAGTTTAGGAAGACTGTAGAGTAGAGCAGGGCAATAAATAAATACTGTAATTAGATACCTAAGGGCCAAAACATAAATTCACGACACGACGTGACACGACGTCGTACGACGTCGCATCGTGAAAATCTACGACGCGTCGTGGAACGTGTCGCATCGTGTCGCGTCGCGTAGTGTCGCGTCGTGTCGCGTCGCGTAGTGTCGCGTCGTGTAGTGAATTTATGTTTTAGCCCTAATCAAACTGAAATATCTGGCGATTACTAGCCTCGTGCTGTTAGGTTTCTTGTCGTTTCTTTCTCTCGGCTATACAGGAAATGAAACTGTAGTAGTTTTAGATAAAAAAAATATGTCAAAAGGTACAAAATATTACCTATTTTAAATAAAATATATTTGATTTTCAATCTAAAGTCTAGATCCTTAACTGCTACATAGTTGTCTACAAAATCAAACACCATCAAAGCTATATTCAAGTCACGTAGGTGAGTTGTTGACATTGAGGTGTCTAGGCGATGAGATCACGGAGTCAACAACCTCTCCAAGGTCTCTAGTTAGACTTTGTTAGCGTAGGTTAGTGTTCGGTGTGGGTTTGTTGAGAATTACGTCGTTAGTTGCCATTTTGGTTAAGACGATTAGGTATCACGGGTAATAAGTGATCTGTTTGTGACGAGGCATACAACCCGTCGCAGTTGGATGGTCTCTTTCGGTATTTTCTTTTCGGCTTCTAAATTTAAATTCAAAATTTTGTCTATAGAACTGTCCAACATTGCCTCGCCGAGTGAGTCTAGTCGGGAATCCCTAAAGAGACGGAGTGTTCTCAAGTGTTTCAATGTTTCATGTTTTTCCTACCTTACTACTGAATAAATAGTTGTTCGTTTCTATCCTGTTGTGTGTTGTGCGCGGTACTTCCGAACCCCTTCACTAAAGTTGACGTCGAGGTACATCTGACCCTTGACCACAACGAGCAGAGTCTCGTGTTTATTGATAGTGGAAGCTGCACGCGACTTTGTACTGATAAAGTAAAATTGGTCTCATATTACAAAATCGAACAAAAATACCTACGTTCAAATGGTTGATGCCCAAAACGTCGAAACTCGAAATATCGAATCGATTAAAATATCGATGAAAACATCGAAGTTTAAAACTTCTAATAAGGTTGATTGCTTAAAACGTCGAAAGATCAAAACTTTTACAGATTCTTTTTTTTTCTCGTTTAATGGATTGTCAGCTGTAAAGAGATGTTGGGAGATCTAGATGCATACTTGACAAGCTGGTCAGAAGTTGCCAGAGATAGGGAAGCGTGTAAGAATTCGGGAGATGCCTTTGCCCGCCCAGCCTTGGGTCACAAGAGGGTAAAATAAAACTGTTATGACTTTTTCTGCACCTATCCAAGAAGTTTTATGGTTAGATTGTTTTGAATAGGTACATTTGTTTGGCAGGCGAATTGATGTTTGCTTAATTCAGAAAAACGGTGCTTAAATCTCATCCAGGAAAAATACTTCAATTCCTATTGCAAGCTACCTTTCATAACACCTGGTATCTGATATAACATTCGTATTTATAACATCTAATCTAATCTAGCCGTTTGTATTCCACTGCGTGGCAAATGCCTCTCTCCTCATCATCCATGACTAGGTCTCGAGCTACCTCCGCCTAGATTTTTAAGAAGATGTCCAGCTGGTCCCGCCATTTATAACGTAAAGAAGATAAATGTATCGAGAAAAGAGAAAGAACTTTCCCAGCATCATTAAGGCATTATTTAAAAAGTTTTCTGACATTTTACATTTCCTCGCGTACATTTACATTGTAAGCTACGCAACCATTATAGCGTTGACAAGAAATAATGGCGTCGCACATGGAATACAAATCCAGTAATCGCCGTTCGATTTAAAAACAAACAGTCCAAATTAAAAACCGAATAAACAAAAAAACGGCGTTCGTAATTTAAAACGTAATGACGATTGCGCAGGACAGAGAGCACGAAAATTAAACACGCGCTGCTGTGCCAGTTAAAATTATTTTTTCACTGCTTACCAGCCAGTGTGCCCGCGGGAAAAAACGAAAAAGACTATAATACAAACACTTTGATATATCATGTGACGCACACTTTTGAAAAAAAGAACACACATTGGCCTGCAATAATGCAGTTTTTACACACACTACGATGTTTCAACTCACACTTGAATGAAAATTCGGTGTTGGTACAGTCAAAAATTCTCAAAGTGTGGGTAGCGTCATTTGCACGCATGCATTATGTTGTCTTGCTAGTTCTACTGGTGTAATTTTCTGATCGATTTTGAGCTCTCGCATCCCACGTTTAAAGATAAAATTGAATCGTTTAATGATAATGATTGGTTGCATTTTGTATCGATGTGTGCGCGCCAATTCGTTCGTTTTGTTCCTTTTTTTAAATTTCACCGTTTAGTTCTATCTATTTATTGGTTGTGCGTATGTGTGGGTGAGTCGTGTGTTTACTTGTGGTTTTTTCTCAGTGTGCCGACGCGAAAGTGCGTAGAAAAATGGTGGGGTATAATTGTATATTATTTTATAGTAAGAACATCGGTTGTCGCCGGCACTTTTTATCGTTGATGATTATATTAAACTCCTTTTGTGTTTTTATTATTATCGACGATGCATCCGGCTTTTAGGGCCTTGATAGCCTAAAACAGTTCCATTTTAGACCGTTGAATATTTTTGAACTCCGAACATACTTCGTAGACCTTCGTAGGCAATCGTAGACGAATCTACGTCTATGACTACGAGAATCGTAGCAACCAACTAATCATAGGACCATAGGTATAACACGTACCTATATAAGAATATTTTTTCTAATCAAACTTATTCAGTTTTACAAAAATTCAGTTTAAATAGTTTTTATGTAGGTAATCTACCTTTAATATTCATGAAATGATAGTTGAAAAATTCTCAGGAACAAACACTTGCATTAAAAGGTACCTACCTAAGCAAAGCTATTTCATATCTTTACACCAACCCAATTTCAAAATGACTTTAACCTCGCTCCGTAAGCATCGCGAGAAATATTTAATGTTTCAGTACGCAATAAAAGTAGGGAATCTCTCCGACCTTCGGTATAAGCACTCTTACGACTTAGGTTTTATTTGGGACCTAGGTAAGGCTAATTTACGTGCCTGAATTTTCTGGTTTTAAGTTTTGTATTTTTTATGTCATGACTAGTGATCCCACTGTCACGCAATTACATTGATTATAATTGTTGACTTAGGATAGAGAATTGGGGAGAAAAAGGTGGGAGGCTCTTGCCCAGCAGTGGGACAATGACCGCTAGATAAGATAAGATGTTCACACACTTCTTTCGCTTCATCCACTTATCAGTCGGGAAAGAAGCGTGGATCGTAGCAAGTGGAAGAAAGTGGTCTTTGCCTACTCCAATGGGAGATCGGCGTTACGGATATGTATGTAGGTATGTAAGACGATATGTAATCAATCTGTCACATCTATTGTGATCAAATCGATTGTGTCTGGTTTAATAATGGGTCAGTGGGAGGTGAGAGGTTAATGGATTTATAAATTAAATGGCCATTACCTCAACTAAGGCCGTGGCCCCAGTAGGCAAACTGTTAGCGGCCGACTGAGTGAGCCGCAAAGTGGCGAACTGAAATTTGAGTTAGCTGCAAAATTAATCAATGAAATCACCGGTTTTGGTGGGAGTCGGCCGCTGTCTGAGGATAGTCAGCGCGCGTAACGCTGCAAACTGCGTACAGTGAGCGAAAACTAGCTGACTGTGGACACTCCATTTCAAATATATGGAAGGGCGTACTAAATCGATACGCCGCAAACTAGTCAGCCGCTAACAGTTTGCCTACTGGGGCCACAGCCTAAGGGTCAATATAAACCTATTTATATATCTTCCGTGAAAAATACACGTCAAAAAGATTGAGAATGCGTATACAACTTTGCAAAACTTTCAACTGCCTCCAAAATTTCCCCGAAGGCGGTGCTTGATGACTTGCAAACTTCTATAATTCTTTGACTAGGTTATCTACGCAGGTATAAATTTGAGCACTAAATCTTAAATTACAAGGTTTAAAAATGCTCTGGTTGTATATTTTAAACCACATTTGGTTTTTGAACTGGTTAAGTGTTCTTGTTTTGATAGTGTATCTTTAATAAGTATCACAAATTGACTCAAGAAAAACTTTTTTAAACTTTGGTTATTATTCTTAAAGAAATAACAAAATTAATTAACATGCCGCCGGCTTTGGTGTGTAGACAGCAAAGACTTTAGAACGTCATGATATTAAATAGTAATTAAGTAATTATAAATGCAATAGTTTTTTTAACGCACGGGTATGGTACTCATACTTAAGTACCTACATAAATATGTATTTATTTTATTCCCAGTCCAAATAAAATCAAAAAACTATTCATACAAAGCTAATCTAACTTTAAAAAATAGAAGTTTTTGCATCCAAATTATACGTTTACATTTTTAAGTATTAAAACGTTATCCTATTTTGCCGAAAACCAATGTCAACCAGCTAAAACTTCCACACATTCAAAAATTACGACAATAAAAGTACAAAAGCGACACTCAAAGGTCTAACCCTAAAATTTTGAGCTAGCAACAGCGAAGAACTAAAACCACTTAATTCTTGTACAAACCAGTTTGCTATTCCCAAATTATTCCTTGCCCTTCGTACACAGGTGCATATTAGTGCATAAATATGCAGTTATATGTGTGTAATGTGCATGTGTGTGTGCCCGGTGAAATGCAACTTGTTCTAAGTAGAGTTGAGACAGGTGTCACCAACTTTTGGTACCTTTAAGGTCAGGGTTTGGTTCTCAGAATCGTTATTCGAACAGCTGCTCGGAAATCTGTTTGTTAATCAAGGATTCTCTGTTTTACGTAAGTTTAATGGTGTTGTATAAGTGATTTTGTAGTTTTCCTTCTTTTATTTTTGATTCCTGTAAATACCACAAAGCGCCTTTCTTTTTCTTAGTGAATAACTTATTATTTCGTCGTGGATTGCTGTAAGAAAAGAAAATACAAAACCTTAATAACTGCTGACGGTTACATCTGTTTAAGATATTATCTGAGACCGTTTCTCTAAATTTATCTTTAATATTTTTTAACAGTTCTGATATAAATAGATAGAAATTCTTTATTGCACATACCAACCACAAAGAAAAAACAAATTAGGTACAGAAAAAACTACAAGCTAAGTACAGAGGGCGCAGAGGCGGCCTTATCACTAAGATTAATCTCTTCCAGACTACCTTCTATACAGGATCATCTGAGAAGACTACAGCTGCCTCTTCTGACATATTTTTTGTATGCATCTAATTTTCAGTTTTTTATTTTTATTTTAATGAACAAACAATAATTTTTACAAAACAACAATAATGACAAGATAATCATCACGAAAACAAAAGACTGTGCACCCCTGACATAGAGTAATGTTACATTGGTAACTGGTCTCCAGGCAGCCATTTTGAAAAAGTTTTTTAGTGCTTTCGAATTTCGGGTGTGCCTAGGCCAATGACCTCAGTACCGGCCCTACAGGGTTGCTCGACCAAAAAACTTAGAGAGTACTAAAGGCCTAACAATCTTATTGTATTTTCATTGCTTTCATTCGGCGTTGTAGTTGCAAAACTATTGAAAAGGGGGCTAAGATGCATGAACAGTAAGTGGTAGATATGCGGTTTTGGCGTGGTTTTAAGTCAAACGTCAAACTACCACAAATCATGTATGTATTCAGTATGAGCTGCTTTGGATTCTTCCTACAAAATGTTTGGTAATAAGCTAATCCCTAGCCCTATTGGCTTTTCGCCTTTTACGCTCTAGCTTGTATATAATCTTCAGGCATTTTGGGTTTATGCCTTTTGGCTCAATTAAAAATTTGCGTCATGTCATTGTATTAACATTTACATGGCATATGCTGAGTGGACTTCTTTTCTTAGTTCTACTTGTTTCTTCTTTTAAAATAAGTATGCTACTTACTTTTATGTATTTTAGTTTTGCTTTGTGCCTCTTTTCCTTCGGGCAGGGTTCTTCCAGGCAGCCCTTAGGCAGCGATCCATGCGATCCAAACATTTACTTGATTTTGTTTATTGTTTTGGTTACTGAACTGTGAATACATGTCTTCTTCACTCTACTGTACTCTTTTAACGTGGCATCCCTACATTTATAGCTAAGGTTAGCCAGAGTCGACCTGGCCCGTGAAATCGCACGTTCGTTAAAACCCAAATAAACACGTCCCCACTAACTTTGTGAATAATGCCCGGTTTTTATTGCCTCAAATATAAATCTGTGTGCGAAGTTCAGTTTAGGTTGCATCTTGCATTCTACACGAGATAAGAAATCGGCTAAGTGCGAGTTAGACTCTTGTTATAGGACTAATTGGTGTTATAGCGGCAACAGTAACCTACATCATTATTTTGTGAAAATGGCATCGAACATATTTGTATGGAGCCTGGTATAGTAGAGATTTCGCTATCAATTAGACTCAACATAATTATATTCATATATTATATTCGAGCTAGTATGGAAAAAAAAAGTTGGTGGCCACTGATGAAACTAACGTCAATCGATAGAGAAAAATATTATAAAACGATAGTATTTTGGACAAATGTCTTTCGGAGATATAGAATTTTGAAAATGAAAAAATTCTTTATCAACAGAATAGGGGATGTTGAGTCTAATTGATACCAAAAATTTTTACTATACCAATTCGGTTGGATGCTCTTTCAACGCCCTAGCTATAACGGTTCATGAGATAGGTACAGCCTGGTGACAGACGGACAGACAGACAAATGGATAGTCGAGTCTTAGTAATAGGGTCTCGCTTTCATCCTTTGGGTACGGAACCCTAAAAATGAAATTTGTATTTGGTTATTATCGGTTGACCATCATTATAATATGTGCGGCTACATAAAATCAAATCTGACAAATGTGAACATGAACATATTTCTTTAGAATGCTTTTCTTTTTGCATCTACGCGGGAACAAATGGCACCTCGTCTCTACATATAACGTTCAATAACACTCTTTCAGTTTTTCTTTGGTGCAAATCTACACAAACACCAGATAACATTATATTTATAGTGGATAGGTACTCAAGACCCAGGTAGGTACTCAAGACCTCTCCTCTTGTGACCTTTTGTATAACTTATTTGTTTTTCTGTCTCTATGTACTATCATCTTACAATTAATTGTTAGTCCATATACTATACATGGTGGTTAACTATTTCAAATAAATGAAAAAAGATTCACTAAATATTTAAACCTAAATCCAAAGCAACAAGCAACATAATTAAACACGAAAAACCTCTGACTCTTTACATAAAACCCCTATCTGTTTAGTAAATACATAAGTATATGTACATAAGTGGGGGGGAACCGCGGTTTCCTAACTTTTCACTTTAAAAGGGTTTTTTCGAAGGGGGGAGGGTAGCCCCTGGGGAGGGGAGGGCCGGCCTGAACAAATACACGAAAGTGGACGAAGGCTAATTCGATTCAGATACCTACAGCTACCCAAATGGATGAGCTTGAAGAATTCTAATCATGGGGTTAAATAATGACTGTTTTTTAGCTTTTGCTCAGTGTTAGGCTGTAGATTTTACTTCAATGCTGCAAAATAAGACATCAATGTTACTTAATACAGCCTTTTTACTACGTTTCTAAATAGTTTGATATCATTTGGATACTAATATTAGGACGGGAGTTGCTTACGTCATGCACGAAGTGGGAAGCAGCAGGTAGTACACGATAAAGAATAAACAAGCGGACTTTTTGCTATCAAGGAAAGTTTTTGTTTTTTTGTGTTTTGAATTGAAATACTAGAATTCTTCTATCTGTGCATAATGCTGTCTACACACCAAAGCCGCCGACATGCCGCCGGGTTTTCGTCATACGAATGGCAGCTGTCAAAAAGTCGGCGGCTTTGGTGTGTAGATAGCATTAGGGAAAATCAAATTAAAATAGTCAGCAATTTTGTTTTTAAGTTTATTGCGTCTAGGCGGAGAAAATAACAACTGACTCTATTATTTATTAGTTTATTGCTTGAAGCGATCTTCTTAACAATTGCTTTTCGTGAAAGACCCAGAACACACGGTGAAACGCAAATGCAACGCAACTGAAACTGCTAGTTACTTTTAGTTGCATCGCAGTTTCTGCTATAGACTTCCTTAGAAAAACACACGAAACTGCGATGCAACTCAAAAGTTTCAGTTGCGTTTCATTTGCGTTTCACTTTAAATGCCACATTGTTTAAATCAAGCTATGAAAAGTTTCTAAGATTTAAGACTCCACAAAATCGTTAAAAATGCGTTAACTCTGATAATATACTTATATAATCAACAAATTCTTCTCTAGGAACTAATAATTCAGTTAAAAAAGGTCGTATATAAAAGAATCCGGTACAAAAAAAGGTTATTGGCGGCTGGAACGATGCCTTAGGGCGACATCGATCGCTTCCCTACTTCCCTGCCTCGTATGATACGGTAGAAGGCATGAGAACTAGCGGTGACAGCTACTACAGAGATGTGTGTGAACTGTATTACATACATACATACATATTCCTCACGCCTCCCTCCCATCGGGGTAGGCAGAGACTACACATTCATCAGTTGCCTCAAACATGCGCGTCAGTTGTGGAGATGATGTGTGTAGATAAAGAATTCCACATTAGTATGTAGTTGTTTTTTCCTAGTTTATTAATATAAACAAAAAAAAAACTTAAAATGGCACTTATGCAAACATACACTTATATAGGAATTCAATTAAAGGAAAATTAAAGAAGAATTAGAAACGGGAAATGGTCTCCAAAACATATTATGTCATCTCACTGTATCTTTGTGGTATCTTTCTATCTATACAATGACATGACGATGATTTTTAATGGCGCCATTAAAAAAAATGTAGGTTATTTAGATTTTCGTCGTAAATTTTATTTTTCACTTCCACACTTTTGTTTATAACTCACACCAAGCATATTAACCCAGCAACCCCTATCTAAAAACGTTAGGAAAATAAAACCGTAGTAGAGCACTCCTCTAGGAATTAGCGAGGGTTTTTCAACTAATAAATTGCAAAATAATATCGGATTCCGACCGACAGAGGGTCTCGCATTGTTTAGAGGGACGCACGGTCGAAGAAGGGTTAAAATGACAGATCCAATGTGAAAAAGAGGGAATTTTAGACAGCGGTCAGTTTTTCGACAGTGAATATTATTTTGGTTTCTGTTACCCACAAGAGTTAGCTTTAGACTTTAGCAGGCGTCTTGTATGTGTGGTTGAGGGCCTAACTGTTTTTTATCGAAAAAAAAATTTAGGATTGAAACTGAAAATATTCACTTTTATTAAAAGAATATTTTATTAAATTCACTTTTATTAAAAAATATCCCTTCATCGAACTAGACCATGGTCAAGACTGATCAGGCTGATCAATACTGTTTACCTATATGTTTTGCTCTAGCAGTGTTTCTTACTGACAGGCGTAAGTATAAGAATCGTTTATTAATCAAGTCTTATGCTTATAATACAATATTGTAGCCATTGATCATAACCTATTTGTTTACCGTAGGATTACCATATATTTGATTACTGTATAATAAAGAGAGCTTTTGGCTAAGGAAATTTTTTTGACATCGATTTTAAATTAGTTAATTACAGAATCCATTACATAAGCAGCTATCTTCATCAGATTTTTGAAAATAAAAAGGACAGTTATACTTGACGGTGCATTAAATTACAAAGTTTCAAATTGAACTCTCTAGTAATGTATAAACCTAGAGTTGCTCTAGGATTTAGAGACTAGATTATGTAACTGGTATTTTAATTGTACCTTTTTAAGGTCTATTTACACAAATCCGGGTCGTACCCGGGACGTGACCGGGCCGTGACCTGTCAGGAGGGAAAACAATACGTCGTCATGACAACGTGTGCGAACGAATCCATAGAAAATGTATGGAATGATATTTTTTCCCTGACACGTCCCGGCCACGGCCTGGATGTGTAGATAGACAATTATAATTTCCTACAAATCCTGAAATAATTTGAAGCTATCATGGTATTGTTCCGTAGGCATCGAGCAAGCGATCGAAAGACTCAAAGATACCATAACTTTTGAGATTCTCTTTTTATCGTGTTTTGTTTTTTTCTAGTCTTCAACCCTGATCTAGACATAAACCTCTTGAATACGGAGTCTAGATACCCCAGGACGTACGTGCCCAGCACATCCTGCGCCCGAAAGCACCGGACAGCTAACAACCTGGCTGCCGGCCAACCACCCAACATAAAATATTAACGCTCCAGCGCGACAAACGAAAGGGTTTCATCCTAATGATTCGTATTTCACAAACGTTTTAATGCGTGCCCTCGGACATATTTAAAACACAAACTTTTCCGCTTCAAGGGGGGCCAAAGTGGGGTATTTCGGTAGTTAGCGGGAGGCAAAAACGAGAAAAAAGATCCCTCTCGAGTGGGGGTAAAAAATGCGTAGTTTTAGCTAATCTGCATGGCCCCGGTTGTTTAAACTCACCCCGCGAGGGGGGTAGGCTTTTTAACACTGTACAAAAATGAGGGTGGTGGGCGTGTGTGAATCGGACGTGTATTATGTGCGAATCTATTTATGTGTGTACCCCCCTGTTAATATCGGTTGCTATGGAAACGGGCCGATTACTGCACCGCGTCTCGATTTTTCGCCGCTTTTTCCGTTGTAATCAAATGAGGTGCGACGCGTGTGAGGGTTAATGTGGCACCCCCCCGGCCCCGTAAAAAGGGGGGTGACACGCGTGTACTCAATTATCCGCAGTGAATCAATACGCGAGATGAGGG
Organism: Anarsia innoxiella; assembly: GCA_947563765.1. NCBI lineage: Eukaryota > Metazoa > Arthropoda > Insecta > Lepidoptera > Gelechiidae > Anarsia > Anarsia innoxiella. The sequence continues at coordinate 857,468 of OX387401.1, forward strand.
TAGTTGTATGTACGGAGCCAGTAATGCTGACTTTATATCTGATTATTTTTTAAAACGCCAGGGATTTGTTTCCGGTGTTTCTTTGAAATTAACTAATAAATTCGGGCCCCGGTTATGGATTCGTGAACTAATTATAGCGGTGACCTACTTTCCGAATATGGGGTATGATGTTGGAGAAAAAAATTAAATAGAATAGGGAAGTAGAATAATGAAACCGTATCTTTTTGTAACTGAAACAGTTACCTACGTAGGTGAATAGGTCCTTTTAATTGGAATTCTACCTTAAGAAAAAACTTTCCTTATATCCATCTTATACATATAAATATTAGGTATTTACTTTGGTAATTTTAAACAACAACCTATCATTTATTGTAAAATTTTGGAAACATTTTAATTTTACGCCAAAATATCACTATCATCAGACGTCCACTGCTGGACATAGGAAAGGAAGGGAGGACCGTTAAAGAATTCCACTAGTCTAGATCGGAAGCATTTACCTTGAACCTACAGCCTCCAAGTCTGTCCATCTTGTTGGTGGACGTACACATCGTTCTCTTAAATTATAAAACAAAACACTTAGATATTAATTAATTAATTCCAATGATAAAAGGTAAAAAACTGACCCTAAAATAAAAAAATGATATTTTAAAGAAAGTACCTACCTTGTTACTTGAATTTGATTATTTATTACTTATAGACAGTGGCAAAAAATATGTTGATGAGGCTAAAACATGCCGGATCCGTTCTTCTATCGGCGCCAAGAAACCCATTTGACACAACAACAATTGGGCACATTATGCTATACCTAAGCTAAAATGACGAACTCTCGTATTTTGCATAGTCAACGCATTTTTACAAAGATACTTGATCAGCCGTAACATTTAAAATGTAAAATAATAAAAAGATATAAAGAAAGTTTCATTTATTTTAAAGAATTTAATAAAAGCGCCATCTTAAAACCATCTCTTGCATTAAATAGACATCCATAGCCTACATAGGTAGCAAGAACTCTACTCCCTACTAGATACGCACCTAAATGAAACGCCATCTATGAAAATTTTCCAGTACTAATTGATCCTTGTCGTTTCAAGCGATATCTGCAGGAATGTTCCGATACTAAAACTTTATTAAATTTTCCCGGGGTTTCCCGACCACGTCTACGAAATATAACAACCCTTTATTTGAATTTTGTTAGCCCTCAGATGAGACAGAGGGAACTTTGTATTTAGTTTTATAGTCTAGTTATAAGATTTGTTTTCTGTTCAAACCATTTTGAGTTTCATATTTATTCATAAGTGCACGTATACTGGCTTACTTGTACAAAAACTAGACAATTTCATTTATCTTTTAGGACTGTATTGGCACTCTTTACTGTTAAATATGTCATTCTATTAGAACGCTGCGCTGATATAGTAACTATACGAAACTTATAGATAGGTAGTGTAGGTATTTTCCGTAAATATTTTTTATATATTTATCCATATTTAACGTCGTGTCGTATCAGGAAGTCAAATTGTTGGCAGAAGAGAGACAAAGATGGCGATTACTCCACTGACAAGATCTTGGCTCTTAAATATAGTATGATGATATTTATCCATAGAGATAAACAGGAAAAAAGTCCCCTAATAACCCCTTTTTTACTTAGGACACATATTAGTTTAAAATAATACACATAATATTTTTAAATTACTTTAAATTTATTTTATAAAAGTAACTCTAAACAAAATATCAATAAAGACGCACATAAGAAATATCGATATATATCTTTATTATTTTATTTAATAATAATAATAGTAACTATATTTTAATTTTTCGCTTCCAACGCATTTTTTAATAAATTTTGAAGCAAGAAGATTAACTTAGGATATTTTTATACATTTTTCTAAACTATAGATACATTTTATGGGAATATAGCTATGTTTAACGGGTTTGCTTGGCACGTAAATGATTTGTTTATTGCGGACGGCACTAATCTCTAATTAAGCTGGATTGGATCAAAACACATAAATCTTTGAGCCTTTAAATTAATTGTGGAACGAACTAATGAACTTAATTTTTTACTAACAAGATTTTTTTTTTACTTGCATGTTTTGACCATGAAAAAGGTGGCGAGATGAACTGGACACCTTCACGAACGACTGGGTAGAGGCGGCTCAGGATAGAGAATCATGAAGGAGGAGAGAGGCCTTTGCCCAGCAGTGGGGCAACAGCAAAAAGAAAAGGACAAAAGGTAAGCATGTTTAAAAAAAACTTTTTAGTTATCCACTGTTATATAGTCCACATGATACAGGGGCAGTTTAAAAATTGAAGCATAATTCCCGATTTATCATTTTAGCCTATTTTTGTCATAAAACTTAGTTTTTGATCCACCCCAGCTTTAAAACTAAAACAAAACAATCATACATAAATAAGACGGACTGTTTGCTACTTTATCACTCAAAATTTTGAGAAAATCTTAATTTTTAAAGCCTAAAGGCCAAAAGACACTGGATGCGTATGCGTTGTGTAGACGTATGCGTACCTCTGAGTTGTAATGTATGGAACTGTCACCGCTTGCGTAACGTAGACGTACACGTCGACGTGACGCGTAGCCCGGTGTCACATCGGGTTACACCGTAACTACGCGCGTGGCTACGCCGTGCTTACGTCTACGTTACGCATACGCATCCGGTGTGTTTCAGCCTTAAAACTCATAGAATATGCGAATTATTCATAAAATTACCAAAAAAATGGTTTCTCTATACATTTAAACTGACCTAACTATAATTACTTCAATTCCATTTCTATTTATTTATATTAATAACAAAAGAATCACATTTAAAATTAACCTAATATTTAATAATTAGCTACATTAAAATCTGTTAGTTGGTGTGTCTATATATGTACAATTTTAATGCCTTTTTTATCGTTTTTCAAAATAGTATGTATACCAGAAGGTACGTGTTTAGGCTTTGAGTATAGAATATATAAGGATGTGCCATACCTTCTGGATCTGCGTGCCTGGTCTGGCGCAAAACGGCTACCTTTTTTTATGGTATTTCTTATCGTTTGACAGGTCACCTACCAAGAAAACTATGAGAAAACTTGGCGCAACTTGGCACGCTGTCATAAACTCATTTGTATATGAAAAAAAATGGGGCCACTCCTTATATTCCTTCCTCATTGTGTATAGGTACATTCATAGATTTGTCATGTCATTATATTCCTTTTTTCCCTCTCTTCGTATGTTTCCAATTGTAATTCAGACATTATTGACAGAATGGTTCTATTTGATAGAAGCAACATACATAAATATAGGGTGACTTTAAATTTGTGAACGATAGAAAAGGATAGGATGCATGTTCTAATAACAAACAACTTTTACTATGGAACCAAGTTCGAAATCATAAAAAAAAATCCCCCAAACAATCAGCTGGTACATTTTGTATGGAGAGTTCAAAAATTTTTGAATTATTTCGGCTTTGGTCCCATAGTAAAAGTTGTTTGTAATCACGAGTACATGCATATCCTTTTCTATCGTTCACTTATTAAAAGTCACCGTATGTCCTTAATTTAATTTTCAATTTTATCGAAAAATGCATTAAAATTGACATCAATCATTAATACTAATAAATATAATTACTATCTAAATATGAACATTCATCGCAAACGCAGTTCTTACATAGCAGATTTTACATAACATTAAATGACATGGTATGTAACTAGCTCAACACAGGCTAGGTCTCATGACTTTTGCTTATAAGCGGTTAAACTGCCAATAGGTATGTCCTCACCAATGCGCTTCCACGTTCATCTTCCGTTTCCATTTGACGTATGCCCGAAAAACCATAGCGCATACAATAGCACACGCCTCAAAATGTGTCAAACAGTACACAGCGCTTGACGCAAAACGAACTGAAAGATGAAACGCAAGCTGGACATGAAAACAAAAACGAAAGCGCCCCGGGTGAGAACATACCTAATAGGGTATTTGACTATATTCAAAATATACAACAAAATGTGGCCATCCTAAAAGATTATATTTTATAGAAATATATTTCACTTTATTTTGATGTTTATGTTTGCTTGTTTGTTTGTTTGTTTGTTTGTTTGTTTGTTTTGTTTTTTTTTTGTTTGTTTGTTTGTTTGTTTTATGTTTGTTTACATGTTTATTTTTAACAAAATAAAATAAACAAATTGTAATATTTTTTAAATTTTTATCTGGAACACGAACGGCCTGTTATTTGTTGACATTCTGGTGACGTCACACGCGAGTAAACAGCTGTCATAATAGTGCGCTTCGTTAGTGATTTTCGTGTTTGTTTACTTGCATGTGACGTCACGCGTGACATGTGACCAGCGCCATTACAGAAACAGTGTTATTCGCGGGTTTTATTAAATTTGAATTTCAACATTGATTTTTCATCATTAAAACATTAAATATTTCGGAAATATCAATGTAGGGTAATTATTATCATATAAACATTAATTTAAAATTATTTTCCAAATATTGTCAAATAGCCTATTGCCAATCTTTTTAAAATCAATTTCGCATTAAACATCAAACTGAGGAGCCTATTTATAATAGCTAATCCGTAAAACACTGATATATGGAAAACTAGTGGCTGCCCGCGATTTTGTACGCATTTATCGTCATATCTTGGAAAGTAATCATGATATCTCAAAATAATATAGCCTATGTGTTATTCTGATGTGCAAGCTACAACATTGCCAAGTTTCATCAAAATCTGTTCAGTTGTTTTTGCGTGATGAAGTAACAAACATCCATCCATCGGCACAAACATTGACATTTATAATATTATTAGGATCTATAAATGAAAAAGGTAAAAATATTATGATCACAATTCATAGCCTACTTGTACCTAGTTTACGTTTTGTTGACATGCCTCTGTGTTAACTAAATCATTATGAAACAACACATTTAATTCTTTTCTCTATGATTTGTGCGCCAGAATCATTTCTACGTCAGTTGTTTCATTCAAAGCTTTTTATCTATTAATAACTCTATTTCTATTTAATAAAATTAACGCAAACTTATTATTTAAAACAAGCTGTTTCTATCTTTAAAATGAGATGACATGTGTCAAATAAAATAACGATTTATGAGCGAAGCCTCAATGCGTTAATAAGCTACATTAGAATTTAGAAAATGCAACAAGATTTAACTATAACAAATCAATGAAGCTCAATGTTTTGGTAATTTACACCTTATACTACTGTTTTAATGTCTTTAAGCTTAGAACACGATAAAAATCATAGAAACACATCGATAGAGCAAAAGTTACGCTAGAAACACAAGATTGATTTTAACAACGCTATCTCACTTTGCATGTGAAATTTGTTCTTTTAGGCCGTGGCCCCAGTAGACAAACTGTTAGCGGCCGACTGGGTGAGCCGCAAAGTGGCGAACTGAAAGAGTTAGCTGCAAACTCAAATCAATGAAATCACCGGTTTTGGTGGGAGTCGGCCGCTGTCTGAGATAGTCAGCGCGCGTAACGCTGCAAACTGCGTACAGTGAGCGAAAACTAGCTGACTGTGGACACTCCATTACAAATATATGGAAGGGCGTACTAAATCGATACGCCGCAAACTAGTCAGCCGCTAATAATTTGCCTACTGGGGCCACGGCCTAAATCATACTATTTCTGAATGTCACAATGCATTGCGTGGCGTACGTGGGACAAGTCTGCCTCTATCTTAAAGGTGCGACGAAGTAGGTTGTCATTGGCGTTCCGATATTATCATTTCTGTGAATAATTTTGTTTGAGTGGACACTTAGACAGTGTATCATTGCCAAAGGATGGTTTGAACTCATTTAAATTAATAACCCTAAACACCTGCTACATTTTGACTGCATCTGACACGCTAGCTTAAAAATTCAAATTATGGTAATATTTTTGAAATTGACATAAAACTTTTTGCATAATAATCATTTATTTCGTAAGAATTTCTATGTTCTAAGCTTAAATTAATGTAAATATCGCTTCAATTTAATGCTGTGCTACGCAATAATTTTACATCATGAAATATTTGCCTAAACTTACGTATTTTGACCAAATATCTTACGTAGGGCTTATTTATAAGATTTTGCATGATTTCTTCAAAAATAGTACAAAATCCTTCTTTGGCAGCATCGAAAACGTCAAAGTCCGAACTAATATCCTCTTTTTTATTTACAGGTATTTATTTTGATTAGCTGCTGCTATCAGACTTGTCAGGTTCACATTCTTCTGTGATCATGATCATTGGAGGCTGGTCAAAGCTACCTTGTCCAGGGGAACTATCGTTCAACAGTTTCTCAAATTTAGGAGAGCCAGAGGGCCTGATTGCGTCTTTCACAGACTCATAAACTTCAGTTCTTATAATTGGTAGAGACGCTCGCTTACCTTTCAACGCTTCCTTTGGTATTCCATCTTTGGCATCGTCTTCCTCAATACATTCCATAGCTTTATTCTTATCGACGACCGGTTCTGGAACCTTCTGGTCTTCTAACCGAACGGGAAGACTATCAGCTCTGTTCAAAGTCTTCTTTGTACTTTCAATCTTTTCCGAAATCGGTACAGCTACACCGTTTTCCATCTTCTTGCTTTGCAGGTGTTGGAGGCTGGCTTCTCTTGCCATTACGTCTGAAAGCAGCGGTCCATCGGTAGACCCTTCAATGCAATATCCAGGTCCTTGAAGAGCATCGTTTCCAATAATGGAATCTTGTTTGAAGATTGCAGCAGTCACAACTGGCTTATCAGGATCTGTTGGAGTTTTAGAGATTAAAGGTTCTTGAGAGTTTTCGTGGACTATGCAATCGTCTTCGCCTTCTTTTATGTCGTATCCAGCGTAAACTGGATAACCGAAAGGTCCGTGTTCATAGCCCATTTGAGCACCATAGGAATAGCTAACATTGTGTGAAGCGGTTGAAGACATGCTTAAGTCTGAAATGGAAAGACCAGTGCTGGATAGGGCTAGGGCCTTTTCCCTGTTGAAATTAATACTGCTTTGTTCACTGTCTTCGTCTTTTCTTTCCAGTTCTTCAGGAACTCGATGGATCAGAGCCTGGTTGGTGGAGATTTGAGGGTCATGTGGTGGGGAGTTCTGGGTCTGTAACGGTTTGTTATTCGGTCTGTATGCAGTCGATTGCTGGACTTCTACCACAAAGATTCCATCGTTGTCTGGGGAATACTTCATTTTAGTTTCGCGTCCGTTTTTCGTGATGTCCTGGAATAGATAAGGGTAGATTAAATAAAAATGTTTTAAAGCGATGAGTGTGGATGAAGCGAAAGAGGTGTGTTTGGATCGAAGCAAGTGGAAGGAAGTGGTCTCTGCCTACTCCAATGGGAGAGAGGCGTGACGGATGTATGTATGTTAAAGCGATCCCTGTTAGTAAATAATGTCGCAATGAGTTTTTGAATGAAGATTCAAGATGAGGAAACAAAAAGACTACAAATCTATAAACAACAGATATCAGGATCTTTCAATGTTCATTATTATGTTGCATTTATTTATTTATTAGACAAGTTATTAAATGAATAAATATACTTATACACATCAACAGTGTTTAGGGATATTTCGTGGATATTTAAATTAAACCTAAATAGCTAAAATTCTAATAACTTTTTATAAAGAGACCTATACCTATATTTAAATAAACCTTGTTAAAGATATTTGCTATATGATAAAATGATAAAATGTAGAGTGTCAAAACTTATGCAAGAAGTCAATCTTTTTTCTCTTTTACTCATAATGAACTAGTACCTGTCACAGACAAAATATTTTTATTTATAACGTGTATCCTTTGTGTATCTTTTCATCATTTTTATTAAATGCTTAAAGAATTTAATATCTTAAGAAATACTATACATGTGAATATGTTATTAAAAATACTACACTCTAATAAATAAAATATAACCACTAAACTAAACTAAACTTAACCTAACTAACACTAATCCGGGAATTACCTACCTAGTCTGATAAAAAAAAATTAAGCTTCAATTGAAATATCCACCAAATATCCCAAGACACTGTTGACGTGTGTACATTTATTTAACCAATACCAAACCCCCTTACATTCCTCTCCTCAGTCTCCACAATGAGGTGGTTGTTCTTCAAGGTCATGGTGAAGATAGACCCGTTGGATGAAGGAGCTTCTCCATTCTCCACCACGTCGCCGTTCCTCTCGTCTGACGGGGATTTTATCTGGAATTGAAATGGGGAAGGATTAGTTAGGTCAAAGTCAAATTATCTTTGTTTCACGGGCAAATATATGCACTTCAACGCATACATATGCATATAATATATAATATACCATATTATTAACATATTATGTCACGCCTCTCTCCTATTGGGGTAGGCAGAGACTAGCAGAGACGAGACTAGGAAGTATCTTTCCACTTGCCACTTCCAAACATACTTCTTTCGCTTCATCCCCATTCATCAATCACCTCATACATGCTCAACGATACACTTGAACATGTTTATAAATATACCTACATATTTTAAAAGTTTACGCTAGATTCGCAAGATAGTAGGATTGCCCAGAGAAGAATCTATCAAATAAGAAAGTTATTTAGAAATAACGCAGAGAAGCGAAGCTTTTGTTTTATTTTCTACCTTAAAACCTTGATAATAATATCCATAAACCAAATTCTTCAAGTATATTTTATGATATGTTCATATACGTTTGCATTCGCCATAAAAGCGAACTTTCGAACATAACAATAGCTCAGCGGGAATCGAAATTTGAATTAAATTAAATATCTCTTTGGTGCCTCAGCGCTTTTCAAACTGAACTGCGCATAGAGCATATAAGTTGTAGACGTATCATGAAACTCAAAAACAAACAAGTAAAATAACCTTAGGAGGCCTACGGCTATTTCTTCGGCTTTCTATTTAAATTTAATACTTTTCTAACATTTGCTTCCGGTCACGGTCACACTCCATCGAAAAACACATCAAAATGACATAATACTTACATAAGTTATATAAATTTATATTAGTTTAGGTATATAAATAAAATGTCCCTAAGTAGTATGTACTTACATAAAAATGTTTCAATTTATATAAGCCCTCTAGTAAATATACTCCTACAGGACTTGCAATAAATAAATACTAAATAACACCCCCATCGACAAGTGCAATGGTCTTAACCATCAACAGTATCTCTACTGGTTTTATACTCTATAACCGTGACAAAGGAGGTCAAAGAATGATCACAAAGGATCGACCACTATTTGCTTCGCTGCATTTTGGGATGCACTAATGAGAGTTGCATTGACGAATCATTCACCCGCACCCACATGCACCACTAGTGAAAGAGATGCAGACAGGCGGGAAGTTTAGGAGGGAAAGAGACGGTTGCTCTTAGACCTTGGATTGGTTAAGTTGGAAAAGGTGGTGTGATCTCATCTGAAGGTTTTTCTTGTAATATATTTGTGTATGTATGTTTTTTTACAGTTCTGTTCACACAGCGAGCGTGCCTTTTACGCCTCTTTACCTTTACATCCTAAGACCCAGAACTCACGGTGAAACGCAACTGAAACTGCTAGTCTTTTTTGAGTTGCATCGAAGTTTCCGCTATAGACTTCTTTAGAAAACCACACACGATGCAACTAATCTGAAACGTTTCAAACTAGTTGCATAGTGTGTGGTTTTCTAAAGAAGTCTATAGCAGAAAGTTCGATGCAACTTCTTTAGTATTTTGGGTTACATACCTATGATTGTTTGTTACTATTGTAAATGTTGATTTTTATTTTTGTTATAAAATATTGTTTTTTTTTTTATCTCAGATATGTCATTAATTATAAGATAAATGCATATAAAATTTATGATCTCAATTAAGTATTAAGTTAATTTTAGTGTTTTTTTTTTCATTATTTTTTGTGTAAAAGTATATCTAGCAATATAATACCATCGATTTGGGATAGTCTCCCGTAATGGTGGTGTTTTTTGGCTGTAATAAATAAATAAAAACTTAAAAGTGACTAGCAGTTGCAGTTGCGTTTCCGCGTGTATTCTGGGTCTTTGGGGTAGGCAGAGACCAACTCCCTCCACTTGCTACGATCCAAATTTTCATTTTCTAGTTTACAAAGATAATGAGCTACACCAGCCTCTCGGTTTAGTATTTTAGTATTTATTTATTGCAAAAAGTTACATTTTAATACAATTACAGTATAAAATAATAACTACCTTGTAAAGGTATATTTGCTTGAGGGCTTATATTCTAATATTAAACTATGTAAGTAATCACATTTTACATAAGTTTTGTAGGTATCTTGTTACAAAATCTATTTAATTATTTTTATGTGTTTACTAGAAGTTTGATGTGTTTTTTTAGTCTATTTTAAAAGAAAAGGGGATTTGTCGCTTGGACACAGCACCCCTATAATGATGCTCAGTGGAAAAATAAATAATAATAAAAACACCTTTAAAGATCTTCGGCCTGATAGGCCAGCTTTCACCATCCCGACGATATGGCTATGAATAAAATTCTGATGTTTGAACAATTTTTCCAAAGTTTCATCAAAAATCTTTTCAGTGGGTTTTCCGTGGAAGAGCAACAACAATCCATCCATAGGCACAAACATTAACATTTATAATAAAAATAGGATAGGACTGTAGGAAAACTTTCCTCATTACCATCCCTCAATTTAAAACAAATAAAAAAAACAACATTGACATATTCAATTGACAGTTAATTAACCGAACTGACAGGCGTTAATAACATTGATTGAAGATTGTAATTAAACCGTTTTAAAACAATTAAATTGTTGCCCTTCAAGGTCTATCTACACAGATCCGGGCTGTGCCCGGGACGTGTCCGGGCCGTGGCCCGTCAGGAGGGAAAACAATACGTCGTCATGACATCGTATCCGGGACGTGTCAGGGAAAAAATATCATTCCATACATTTTCTATGGATTCGTTCACACACGTTGTCATGACGACGTATTGTTGTTGTCCCTCCTGACGGGCCTCGGCCCGGACACGTCCCGGGCATGACCCGGACATGGCCCGGATCTGTGTAGATGGACCATTATACTTATACGTACTACTGGTAATGTTGCCATTTTATTTACTGAAATGGCGGTAAGACAGCAAATTGATCCGAATTCCATTTCCATTAGTCATGAGATGAATTCGGTTACAGATACAGTTAGGCTTTTACGTCCCACTGTTGGGCAAAGCCCTCCTTCTTTGCTCTTCATCAAGTGCACCAGGATTTGCAATTCAGCCAGCATTTTATTTAAAGATTTGGTTTGCTGTCGGGTCCGACACACGCAAAATAAAAACGCAATGCTCATTAGTAGGTAGCTAAAAGTTGTTAATGTTTATAATAAGATAACTTTATAAAATACTAGAAATATAAACAATAATACGTTTACCAATGATAAAATTTTATATAAAAATCTTTATTTTCAATAACGCATCTTCCAATAACCATACATTGAAACAAAAACCCACTCCTGCGTCACCAACAAAAAAATCACTAATCACAAACAAACATCTAAAAAAATCACACATACATATGCCCATGCGCATCATCGCATTACCTAAAAACATCTCCGAGACCAATACATTCATACGTACAGAATCTAGGTCCCCAGTTAGGTCTGTAATGGGGGTCGTCGGCCGGTCGATGCCCGGGCCCAAATCGGCCTGTTTTATTTTTTTTCGGCCCGCCGCAATCGGGTTGCACTTTTTAGACGCACCTACTCTTGTATGACTATCTAACGATGGCATTGGGGAAGGGGTGGAGTCGACATTGGATATTTTTTAAGTACATAAGTTGTATACTTGGACCCAGGGTGGGGGAGCGTGTTTATTTATCTACCAACAAAGTGTATTGCATTAGTAACTAATGTTTCTTAGTGTAAGTTTCTACAGTGCTATATTGAATTATGTCGTCCGATCGTGCATTACGGGAACGTGTTTTAAAAAAAATGATAATATAGGTAACAGGTTATTTCTGAAACTGAAGTCCATAAATGCAGGCTGCATTGCAGCAGGATTTCGTGGAAGGCTTCGTTAACCCAAGAATTTTTTGTCAGCTTATAATATCATTGAAATAGTATCATCTGTACATTATTACAGAATTCTCATTTCGAATCTTAAATCGTATCAATAAAATCTTAGACAATGACTAAAAATATATAGACACAACACGACTCTACCCGACTCGATGTCCCAAAGTTGCATTTATCGCGCAGTGCGTTGCACTATAGCAAGCCAGTTTGACTAGATTTTTGGCAACGGCTGCTTGCGCCGGAGTTGCCCCCCCCTCTCCTTACCTCCCCCCTTTTAGGGTTGCCAGGTGGTAAGGAACTTTAATGAAGATTTTTTGTATAGGTATTCTGAGTATTACAATATTGAAGCGGAAGAAGTGAATTGAGGTCGTAGCAAGTGGAGAGAAATGGTCTACGCCTACCCCGAAAGGAAAGAGGCGTGATGAGGCGTGACAGAGATATATGTATGTTTCATATATATTTTTGTTGTGTGATGACGATCTCGAATGGCTTCTATCAATTCCATTCTTTTTGATTGTTTTCAATAAAGGATAGTTTGTACTACCATAGAGAACAGCAAAGATAGTGCGTAGGTAGTTCGCAGAGATTTGCTAAAGGACGGCTGAACCGATTTGGCTGAAAATTGGATGGGAGCTAAGAACCAGGAGATGGACATAGGATACTTTTCATATCTTGCCTTTAAAGCGGAACAAAGCTCGCAGGGTCAGCTAGTTGGTAAATAATTATCACCTCATGAAGTTATTTTGGTCTGACAACCCTACCCCCTACCCCGTTCCCTTCCCCCTCAACCGCGTTTATGACTTTTTGATGAGTAGTTTTTTTTAATCTTATAGCTGTTAGGCTGGATGTTAGTATGAGAGGCTGTGATTGGCCACCTATGGCGGGGTAATAATTTGACCTCATTATAATTTAATACTTAGTTTTGGTATGTCATTGTGCGAATGTTTACTCTTTTTTTTAATTCAAAGTGCTCAGAAGATATCAAATAATATACGCAGTATAAGTACGTGATGGATATTTTTTGTGAAATTTATTAAAAATATATGAGAATACCTAAGTATAATGGAAAAAGTCGGAGTCATGTCGTGTCAATAACTCAAGAGAAAATATACCGTACTAGACAAAACTGCAAATAGGCCGTAATGGTATCTACACACCAAAGGCGCCGGCTTGTTTAACAGCTGCCAATCGTATGACGTAAAGCCACCGGCCTAGCAAGGCGGCATGCCGGCAGCTTTGGTGTGTAGATAGCATAAACGTTTAGATAAAATAATTTAATTTTCAAATAAGTACCTGTACCATACCTATGAAAAATATGATAATTTAAATTCTAGTATTATTTTTATAATTCGGTTTTCTTGCACTTACTGCACGGTAGAAAGGCTTCCGTGCTTCCATCCTTACTGAATCCATATTATAATAGTTTGACGTAACAAAGCTACTGATATTTACGTAATTGACTTGTGATCCTTCCTCGGGTTTTCGGGAAGTATGTTTTTGGGTTGGATCAAACGTAAATACGGTTAATATCATATTCCGTAAAGGTATCTTCTTGGGTACCTTCATTATACAAATAGGATGTCTTTTTCTAAACATAGTAGCAAGAAGAAAATTGAAAATTTTATTTACTTTAAAAGTTTATCACGTAGAGGTGGCTGATGAATGTGGATGAAGCGAAAGAAGTGTGTTTGGATTGTAGTAAGTAGAACGAAGTGGTCTCTGCCTACCCCAAGAGGCTTAGCAAACGTGCCGAGACAATTATCTCACGTCATGCTGTCCTTATCACATTTAAAACTATAGACAGAGACGTAAGCGTGACAAACGCATGACAACGTCTTGTCACGGAGTGCCATGCTAAGCTAGCAATGGGAAAAAGGTGTGACAAAAATGTATGTAGGTATGTTAATCACATAAAAAGTTTACAGAAAAGGCACAACAAAAATCTAAACCATTTCAAATATCTTCTCTCCCCATTGGAATATGTAGAGACCATTCAAATTCACTTGCTACGATATACCAAACAAAGCTCCTTTTCTTTTCGCTTTAAAAAACACCAAGTAGAATCTTAAAGAAGCAATCTAACTAACGTAATAACTGTTATAATATGAGTAAAACGCAATCTTGGAAGCTGTATCAAGCTGTTTATTCAGTTATAACAGAACACGAGACAAAACGTTAGTTAGCCATCTTTGAAGTCAATCAGAAAGAGAATAGAACACAATTCAAATATTCAAATACAATTCATAGACCACCTAACATATCTACCACAGACTATAACAGTAACATTGCCATATTTAACAACAACCAATACGAATATTTCTTAAACCATCAATGACTCTTCAGAATTTGCATCCGAAATAAACTTTCTAAAGGATATCTTGTATCTGGCCGCAAAGAAAGCTGACATTTAACCCTGCCTGTGGTCAAAACCAATCGTCTGGCACCGGGTTAACCCTTCGCCGGACGGAATTTGTGAAAACGGTAAATTATGGCTTCGGACATATCTTAGCCCTTTGTACTGTCTGCAAAAGCAATGAGAGATATGAATAGGTTATTTTATATTTATTAAAATACTAGCTGTCCCGGCGAACTTCGTCCCGCCTTAGAATGAACTTCATTGTGTAGGAATAAAGTTCAAATTGACTCTACATTTTAGTAAGAAAACATTTGTATGGGAAAAAGAAAAGGTCTGTTTTAGGGCTTTCCCGGCAATTATTCGAATTTTTCTCACCGTAAGAACCATCTTTGGGCTTCAATGAACATTTTAAAAAAAGAATTAGCGAAATCGGTCCAGCCGTTCAGGCGTGATGCCGTGACAACGGAAAACGGGTTTCATTTTTATATATATAGATAGATAAAACTTGAATGTTAGAAGTATGATTTCTAAGTGATAAAGCATTTGGAATTTATAAACAGACTAGGGGCTGCCCGCGACTTCGTACGAATTTATCGTCATATCTTGGAAAATAATCATGATATCTCAAAATAATATAGCCTATGTGTTATTCTGATACATAAACTACAATATTCTGTCACCAGGCTGTATCTCATGAACCGTTATAACTAGAGCGTTGAAAGTTTCACAGATGATGTATTACCATTGCCGCTGTAACAACAAATAATAAAAATAGAATAATGATAATAATTTAGGGGGGGCTCTCATACTATAAACATGATTTATTTGCTTTTTTTTGCTTGATATCAATAGTGAATGTTACGGAACCCTTCCTGCGAGAGTCTGACTCGCACTTGGCCGGTTTTTTCGTTAATAAGTAAAAGTGCAAATGCTTGATTCTTTTCCTTGAATTCAAATATTTAACGTTTATTTTGCCATCGCTACTATGGAGTCACGCGACAGGACTATCATCGTAAGATCACATTGTGCACCCGGAAGGTTCTGTATTTCATACATGCGGGTCTCTTACTTTATCCACTCGTTGCCATGGTTACAGTGTCACTTTTATGGTAACGCTAACGGCTTTTTAAAAAAATCTGCATGTATTTATATGTAGATAAAAGAAATCAGACACGAATTGAGAACCACCTCCTTTTTTTCTCTTTGATGGTGTTTAGAGTCGGTTTAAAAAAGATAAAAACTTTTTTTATATGCATGTGAGTATTTCCGGATTTCCTCTGAAACTAACTAAAGATTGATCCCACGTATACAACACACGCAATGCATTATGACATCTGCTCTTTGGAAATTATATGATTTGAAGCACACTTATCACGTGTAACATTGTCCCATGTTTAATCACCGAATCACCTGCCTAACGTTGCATATGTTACCTTAAACTTTTTCTTATAAAACACTCTATCTATTAGTGAAAACCTTTGAGTATATAATATATAAGGAGGAGCCATACCGTCTGGATCTGCGTGCCTGGTCTGGCGCAAAATGGCTACCTTTTTGTATGGAATTTCGTATCTTTTTACAGGTCATCTACCAAGAAAACTATGAAACTCTTGCGCCAACCTTCGCGCGCTTTCATAAACCGATTATGAAAAAAAATGTGGCACCGAAAACCTTTTCAAAACTCATTGCATGCTCTAAAAAGTATTAAAAATACAAACTGAAAAGCGACATAATTAATGACTTAACACACTTATTTTTCTAAAAGTAGACTTAGGACAATAAAATAACGATTAATTTCATATACGTAAAAGAAGAAGGTCTTATACGACGCCCACGGAAAGGGTAGTTACTACTATTCGTAACGGTAGACTAGAGAACCCTAATTGGATTCGGTCTGGTTACATTCGTGATTGACGTTTAGTGCCTATCGAGTCTGATAGGTATCTGAATTCCATTTTACGTCGATTAATTGGATTTAGAACTAGTTCAATACAATGTAAATAGAACACTCCATATTATGTAAATTTTGTGTTTATTCACTGAGCCAACTTTAAAAGGTAGTGTTAGATGCCTTCTCACCAGTTGATAAGATGATAAGGTTGATAGGAATGAACTGTAATGCTGGTAGAGTGATGTGATAAGGGTGAGCGAGTTGGGTAAATGATAGACACAATTAGTGATAACCGCTCACGATGATTGCTTTATTCTCACTGAATTATAATTAGGTAATTAACTAAATGCTGACGCGTGCTGCGCGGTTATACTAACACAATTATTATCTATATACTAAACATATAAACTTGTACAGTAGTCTGTACAGGTAGCTTGGAAAAGATCTCTTGGCGATGCTCTATGCCCACTTCTTTACGTGGACATTTCTTTTATACATATCCGTCACGCCTCTCTCCTATCGGGGTAGACAGAGACCACTTCCCTCCACTTATGCTACGATCCAAACACACCTCTTTCGCTTCATCCACATTCATTCCATTTTCATTTTGTGTCTTATTTTTTTTTTATGTATAGTAATTAATTAAATTATGCTTTTACCATCTGCAGAAAAAAATTATTTGACAGATATTTTATGCCTGTCTGTCTAAACCGTAACATTTTATGAAATAGATATAGGTTTATCTGTCAGTGAAATTTTATCTCTAGGTCAAACGGGAACTTAGTATGAAGTTTAGCTCCTAAAGCTCAAGTCCTAAGTGCGCGGATATAAATAGCAGTCTATTTTTAATCTAGACTAGCATGCTAAACCATAAACCAATTTTGATTGTCACCACATCATCAATCAGCCATCCATGACACGACAAAATGAAGGCCAAAATCCATTATAAAACCTCGATGAATCAGCCCGAAAAGTAATTTCAAAAGGACACAGACCACGGAAAAAGGATGTCAACTAAACATTTCAAGTCAACGCTAAATGCTTGACAAATAATATGCCGTTAGCACTCTGCGAACCCTTTTTAGCCTCCAATTTAGGTATTTAGTCAGAGCATTGATTTGCCGTGACAGTACGTTGAACTGCTATAAGATGACATAGCAGTTCAACGTACTGTCACATTGAAGGTAGGACAAAAACTTAGTTATGTCTTTGTTATTTTTGTTCTTCCATAATTGCATGGTTTGTAGTGGTGCCGACGATGGCCGAAGATTGCCGAGTGTCAACATCTCAGAGACCGTGACAGAGACGGATAATCCCTTTATCAAAAAAGTTTTGTTTTTCTATATGCTACTAGAGTGCGTTTCGCAAAAAAAGTCCCACGGATAGTTTTGAAACTAAATTTGACAGGTCTATTTTCCCTATTTTCTGGCCTTTTCCCTGATAGTAGGTAGTGTTATCTTAATAAAAATATAGTTTTTACATAACAGAAATGTAGGTAAATAGAACTTACTCATAGAATGACTAGGGCACTCGAAGTATGCAATAATTAATATAGTCACGTCACGTATGAGCTTGTAAACCGTATGTAAAAATACAGAACACGCGTAGAAAAAATGCAAATCTGAAATCGTTCTTACTACTTTTTTAACTAGGAAAAAGTCAACTAAATGCGATATAGGGCGTTGATTTTAAAGATATTTTCTGAAACGAATTTTTAATAGGTTATTAAATACTTAAGTTGCTTAAACACTATTAAAAACGTACGAAATCATTTAAAAAGCACTGAATTATCTTTAATCGTATCAACAAGATGTTAAACCAAGGAGATTGAAAAGATTTAAGTGTGTCAAATTAAAAAGCAACGTGTTACACCAAAATGGTAAGTACGGTAGGTATGTGAAAGGGCTCCTCAATTTAACCGTGTTGTAGATTTTATCGTTTCTCTTTTACGTTAGTTATGTGAGTGATCTTGAGATTTTTGAAAAAAAATTACTTTCTTAAAGAACATTTTGTATTCATACTTATGTGCAAAGCTTATGTGATGACTAGAAAAATTTATTTAGTCCATCACATCAAATATTCGACACGTATTTTTTATTTTCATTTTTCTCTTAATCTAAAAATGACAAGATACACTGGGTTAAAGTTGCTCGTGACGTCAGGCCTCAGTACGATTTTAACCGAGGAGTGACGTCAATACACCCCACACCGTAATTTTGATGCTCTGTATCTTTGTATTTATTTATGTATTTGATCACGTAAAATATGTGTTTCAAATATTTTTTAATAGCCTAAAAGACGGACTAATTATTTTTTGAATTTTTGAATGTATTCATCATCCCCATTCTCTGTTGGAATTATACAGGATGTATCAGGTAGTGGGTATAATGCCGAAACACAGCGATAGTCCTCATGAAACTGAACAATTTTCCCCAAGGAACATGGGTCGTAACTAGAGAAAAAAAATTTCGCCTCCCCATACAAAATGTCCGATCAGCTGATCGAGTATGGCAATCCAAAAATTTTTTCGAGGTACGACCCATTTGCCTTGGGGAAAGCTGTTTAGTTTCATGAGGACTATCGCTGTGTTTCGGCATTATACCCCATTTCTGTTACATCCTGTATAGGTAGGTACAGTCACGAGCAATAATACCTGTATAGGTAGGTACAGTCACGAGCAATAATATGTTTAAACTGTCACGCATTTTCAAAGTATCGTATCTTCTGTAAAAGTATGTGTTCATCAATTTGTTCAATAATACAACCAACAGTCATACAATTATTGAACAAATTGACGTGACTGGACTAGTTTAGACTATTTTGACCCAAAGTTACCTGGAAGATATTGGTAACTAACAATAATTCCACCTGTTTCTACTTCATTGTTTTTATCTTGTTCTTACAGCATATTTTCAATTATTTATAACTGAAAAATCATCCAAATGATGATACCATAAAAAACTGAGAACCTCCATAATTCCTAAGGTCGGTTGAAAACACATTTTTGAATAGCAAATAATTGAGTGTCGTGGGTTCGCATCCCGGCGCGGGCAAGAGAAAGCGCTTCCGCGAACCATGTGGTTGGTTAGACTTTAACTGTGGTTCAATTTAACTGGAGTTTGGTCGGTTTACGACTATTGCGTGCAGCTGCGTGTGCGCATGTTTTTTTTTTTTGTTTTAGTCTGACGGTTTCTACTTTGTTTCCTTATTTTTGTAAAACAGTTTTAGTGAATTTCCTGTTTATAAAACAATTATAATTTATTTTCTGGCTTTGCTTGAAGATTTAATTCTCTTTTAAAATAAGCATCTATTAAATTTCATATTATACAAACTAGTTTTGGTTGTTGTTGAACTGAAATAAAAAAAAGTTAAGTAGTCGTAATGAATACATATTAATTTTTAAAGAAAAAATCTGGATGATTAATTTTCCATAAATACTCCTTTAGTTTTCTAGTGCTTTGTCCCAAAAAATAAGATTTTCCGTATGGAAAACGAAACTGATTGCGTTACGGACTGTAGTAATCAGTTTCGTACATTCGAAGCAATCATAAAGACAGATTTATCTGTATGTAACACTTATAACACATTACGAAACACAATTATAATAACAAAACCACAAATATTTGTAACCAAAATCGTTATTATCCTTAAATCACAAAACGCATTCTTGACAAAGCCATTCCGCGCCATTGTCTTGGGTACAATATGCTATCCTCCAAACAACTTTATTTATAGACCCAACGAGGACTGTTTTATTCGATTTCCAACCGTATTGTTTTGATATAGGAGCGACTGATGTGTTTGTGAATGGTAAGTTATGATGGTTAGGGTTGGGGTGAAATGAGGTGACTGAGTGAAATGAATAAAGATATAATTGAATCGTTTTTGTTTTGGTAATAGACTTTTTGAAGATCATCATCATCATTATGTCAGCTTATGGACGTTCACTGCTGGACAAAAGCCTCCCCCAAGGATCTCCACAACGACCGGTCTTGCGGTGCCCACATCCAACGGTTTCCAGCGACTTTGACCAAGTAGTCAGTCCACCTTGTTGGAGGCCTTCCAACACTGCATCGTCCGGTTCATGTTTATTTTTGAAGATATAGGTTTGTAATTAGAATGGGTAACGAAGCCATAGGTAGATCATGTTGTTCAAAAATATTCTAACACAATATTCCAATTTTGAATGAAAATTTTATCCTTAAAATATACCTGTCAAAGTCATCACATAGCCGTAAATTATCAGCAAATAATGTCATTTAAAATAGTTATATAACAAATATTAACGTTTGTGCTGATAGATGGATGTAAACATTTTTGATACTCTTTCACTTAAAAACCACTGAACAGATTTCAATGAAACTTTACATTATTGTAGTTTGCACATCTAATAGCACATAGGCTAAATTATTGTAAGATGCTGTATAAATCTTTCAAGATATGACGGTAAATAAGACGCGTGCAGCCTCTAGTTATGCCCCTTAATTGTCGTTTTTGACAACTAAGAAACAAAAGTCATATAAAGCGACTTGAGTCAACTCACTGACTCATATCATTGTATAACTCATCCCAGCCCTACATAATCTTTGTTCCTGATGGTTTTTGGCCCCCTAACGGTACTTCAGGTTTGGAAAGCACCTATGTGAGTGCTCGCTATAGGATCTTGATATTTCACCACGATTTATCACAACTTGCTATAGTTATGTGTATTTTGACGACATAACACTTACATATTCTACATTGTAGACATGTTTGTTATGTTACACTCAACAATTAGCTTTTTTATAGTTTTTGAATCGTATCAAATAAGTATAAACCTGTTCCATTTCTTTGTTCAGTTTCTAACAATTTTTCTAAGGAAAAATGGATTCAAGGAAAAAACTGTTTGTTAATCTACCTACGCTCTTTTTTAAGGTGTCCACACACCTACACATCAATGCCGCCGGCCAGGTGGCTTACGTCATTTTCACACATTTTCGATGAAATTTTGACAGATGACAGATGGCATTGGTTTATAGACAGACTCCATTAGCAATTCAAAAGAAAATGCATAAGTATTTGATTCTAAATAGGACTAGCATGAACCCTTAGTTAGCTTCGCTCTATCATTAAAATTTTCAACACATTTCTTGTCATTCTATATTTAAACTACTTACGTACTCTCTAGAATATGTAAAAAAACTAAGTCAGCAGTTCTCAAGAGAGGAAGTCAGAGTAGATAGAGCTATAGGTATCCTCAATAGAGTAATATCTACCTAGTTAATAATAAGACGCATACCACACTCTACCTACAGATTTCCAATTTACCCCAAAACAGCCAAGAATTTCCCAATATTTAGGGTTCGATCCCCAATTCGGATCCAATACGACTCGTTCAGATATGTCCCGAGAATACCTACTTACCCAATAAAATGAACAAATCGAACACCTTCCCGTGACACTCCATTTTCTACCGAACTTCACATGTCATTACGGTTTAGTTTAGACGTCAATTGTTCATTAAGTGTTATGAAAATTATTGGGGAATTAATTATTGACGGTATGAATTGTAAGTAAACACCTACCTATGAAATGAAATGAAAAATCATTTAATCCTGTAGGTTTTGACAACACTTAGGACGGGTCATTTTTTAAAGTTAATGCTAGATTCGCAAGAGTGCAGTTTTCCCCAGAGAAGAACCTAGAACCTA
Organism: Anarsia innoxiella; assembly: GCA_947563765.1. NCBI lineage: Eukaryota > Metazoa > Arthropoda > Insecta > Lepidoptera > Gelechiidae > Anarsia > Anarsia innoxiella. The sequence goes on from OX387401.1 coordinate 879,417, forward strand.
TCTTCTTAATATCAGCTCTTACCGTCTACATTGCAAAGGGCACAAGCCCACTCTCATACAAGAGTGATGGATCTACTTTAATAAATATAAATAGGTACTTAACACAATGTTTGCTTAAGTACGTATATACGATTTTACCCAAGCAAAATCGAGCTTTTATCTTAGTTTGATTGTTTTTTTTAGGAATACATAAGTTGTCAAGTACCTACCTACCTATGCATATTTTGGAAATAGCACCTACATTGCGAAGTAGGTACAGAAAAATAAAAATTACCTACTGGGACCTAAAGTCTGCTAATTTACACTGATTGCGACCAAAATGTGACAAAAAATGACATTGACACTCTGCCGACACACAACTGAGGCTATTTTAAATTGGCAGACTTTATTTATCCTTTAAAAAGGCACCAAAAAAGCATCTACGTCTTTAACCAAAATATAAGCCATAAAGACGCCTTAAATGTTACCGATAGGCTTTTAATAAGACAAAGGGGCAATCGATCATAGAAACCAAGTGATATTGACTGATTGCCGTTATTAAACGGGTACTCGACGACGGTGTTCGCGAGAAAATCTTATGACATTCGGTAATCTTGACAGATTACCTGGAGTGGGCAATGGTTTTATTAAATAAAACGAGATTTAGGATTAATATGAAAATGAAAAGTGTTTATTCAAAAACAGGCAAAATTCATTACACTTTTTTGATGTCACTTTTTTGATCTAAAACTACTGCCGGTTCACTACCTGTATAGCCGAGAGGAAGAAAACAGCAAGAAACCTTCGGCATAGGGCCCTACGTTATGCCCATGTATATAGTTTTTTTAATCAACAGACTTATACAGTTCATAAATACATAGGTAAATACCTACTGTTTGGGTGACCACCTATACGGCAGGATCTTTTTATTATATGGCGGCTGGCTATGTAAGTTATATCTTGCCAAATAAACGTCATATGACTAGCAAAACAAACGTCATGGTGTTTTCGATACAGATATCGCTATACAAAGTGGAAATTAGCCATCTTCCAAAGATCGATGTGCATTCTTTATCGCCCTTTACTTGTATATGCCATAGTGCAGTCACCAAAGCTGTCCGCTTGTTCAATACACCACCGTGGGTGTTCAAATACCTTATTAACACTTGATTTTCTCGAAATCTTACGAAATCTTCAACTTCGTATTTAATTAAGAACTTAAATTGTATAAATCTCACAATTTTTGGTACTTTGCACTTGTTTTAACGGAACGTAAAAGTATTTATCTTATCTTAGCACTTCATAAAAAAGGTAATAATAATAAGAGTAAATGAGCGGTAAATAAAATAAGAAATGCGCTAAAATACACGATAATGGCTTATGGTATGTTGTTGTAGGGTCGAAGAAATGAGATAACGGTCAAAATAAATGATTTTTCCGACCGATTTTGACCATGATGCCGGATTTTTATTGCCAGGAGTTGTTATAGTGTTCAAATTCAGAACATCACAAAGCCCAATGCCTTTTCCCTACATCTCTTATAGGATAGAAAACCGTCATTACCTACACGATAAAGATTATGAATTTGAGAAATCCTATCTGAGTAATATAATTCAGACATTTGTGTCCCACTGCTTAGCAAAGACTTTTCTCCTCATCCGCCATGACTTTCGGTCTCGAGCTACCTCCGCTCAGGTATCTAAGCAGGGGGACAAGTCTTATTTACTATATTCTCAGTGTGTCGGCAGAATATTAGGTAATGTAATATTTTGACACATTTAGTCGCAATTATTTAGTAAAATACCAAATGGTAGGTTTGCTAGGGTTCCAACCGAAAATCTGTTGCTGTGACCTGGAGTCGCAGCAGTATACTGGATGGCCCTTTCAGTATCGATCGAGACCATCTAGGTTAAGTCCCTTAATGTACTACATAATCTGTTTTGATTGGTGCTGAATCAAATATTTTCTATTCTATTCTATTCTTAATGTACCAAAAAATGCCATTAACACTCTGCCGACACACAACTGAAGCAGGCCAGGTATCCGGCTCATTTGAGAATCATGAAATATGATTGCCTTTGCCATCCGCGCTAGGCCGCGGAAAGCTGGTGAATACATAAAGTCCCTGCCTTTATAAAACCAACTGAATTTCTCACCCAAACAGCACAATAAAGAATTCATGTTTAAAGTATCTAAGTGAATAAATTATTTAGAAACAGTTTCCGAAAAACGTCGCAATAAAAACGCTTTATTTCTTTGCGTTTGTTCTCAAAGCGAAATCTGCCATAATGTGCAACCGTCATAAACTTAGTAATGTGTTTTTTATTGCAGATACAATCTCTAGTTATTATACAGATTTGAAAGTTTCTGTTTGGGAACTTCGTCGTTATATACTTTATCAAATCTCCTGGGGGCCAAGTCTGCTAATTACTAAATGCACTAATCGAATCGCAAAAGCAAAGCGAAAGCATAGCAAATTTGACATAAGTATTTGGTATTCTGCTAACGCTTTAAGCGGCTGCGATTCTACCAAAGTGCGTTCGGACTGCCTTTGAACTACTTTTGATCTATCTCACTTATCTATGCCACTATTAAAATAGATACAGAACTATTTGAGTCGCATCCGGAAAACTTTGGTTATTCGTAGCTTGTATCACAAAGCGCCATTAATATTTAAATACAAATTTCCAGTTGCATTTCTACCGCAAAACTCTGCTCTACCCAAATGGAAAAGAGCATACATACATACCTACTTACATATATTTGAGGTCTCGTTCTAACTTATCGTGAATGAGCTCTAGGGGCAGAAAATTTTGTATGGAGCTATTCACACTTAGCGCTTGACAGCAAACATAAAAATTTCATCCCAAAAAAATCGTAGAACTTTATGACAAGCGAGAACCGGCCTCATCTACCTACATTCAAATATGCTACCAGTTAGCACGTATTTTTTATGTATTTATGTTTAAATTAATGTTATCTTTAATAACCATTGCAGCAACTAGTTAGTCTTAGAACTTGAAGAGAAATTCAGTTTCAAAGTCCAAAACAATTTACAACTTAACATAGTGTTAGTTCATGCAGTAAGTTTGGAAGCAAGTTACAAGTTCAGTGGCAAGTAGCAAGTTTGGTTTCAGTCGTTGACAGCTGTCAGTTGGGTTGCGCGTTCTTGTGAAGTTGACATTTGGATGTTCGCTGCTTGTTGTCGACACAATAGTATAAATGTTTACGAAACATAACATTACAATATCCCTAAAATGTAACTTATGTAAGTATCTCACTAAAAATGTCACACAAAGAAGTCATCGTCTAGTCTAAAGCGTCTCCCCAAACATGGTTCCCAAAATGCTGGCCACATTTTGGGCGAGAAAATAGCCAACTCTTTTCCAATTGGGTAGAATACAAATTAGATACCTATTTTCTACTTACTAGTTACAGTTCTTTACAAATTATTTATTTATTCACCGACGATGACGTGTCGCTTTTTTCTTCAATTATTTGATGATGACAGTTTCAGCTATATTACGGCTTCGGCTACTTATAGGATATGCCTGTTATTGCTGTTTCAGTCTTCTAAAGACTTCCATTATAAAATAACGATCGATAACAAACAACATCTTCCTCTATTCCCGTTTTTATTTTATTTTTATTAGAAAACCAATAGCTTCATTAAATACCATTAGAAAATTATACATTAACAGACGAGCCAATTACAGGTTTTCATAGATAGATAGATAGATTTCTTAAATATTTTTTCCCGCCACGTTTGAGTTCCAAAAAAAAACAAAAGACAGTCTACAAATAGTCAATGTACGCTCCTACGAAATCTTCGAAAAAACAAAAGACAATCACCTTATTCATAAAATAGAAACGAGTTCAACACACCAACCGACTGTCGCGGGGGGGCCCTTAGTAACCCTAAAAATTTCGCCCATATAGGTACATGTATTCTAGTACCTATAGTAGATACCCTAAAATGCATTGCGCTGGATGCAAACCGGCTTGCACACAAACAGGCTGCGAATGTGAGGTGCGCGCACGCATACATCAGCGTCTTTACTGTGGGAAGGGCAAAGGGAAATTTTGGCAATAATTTGTGGTGGGTTATACGTGCGCTGAGTTTCGGTGCGACGTTTTTCGTGCTTTGTTTTATAAATGCTTCTAAGTAAGTAGTAGTTATTTGTAAAAGTGATTAATTTATTATTTAATAACATTTTAAGCCGATATTTTTCCTCATATAAAAAAGTACCTAATTTTGGTGTAGTTAACACAACTGATAGATACAATAAGAAGATATTTTCAATTCATTTTTATTTGGTAAAATCATTAAGATATCGGTCTGACTGAATATTCTTGTGTGATACAAAAATTATGGCTAAGTGTATTTATAATATAATTTCCCGCTCTCCCATTCCAATTTTTCCTATGTCTATTCTGCACATTTTTCTTTTGTTAATTCAATTTCATATTTCAAGCAAAAATGAAAATATATTTCTCATTAGAACACCTCAAAAACCGCACAATTTTTTAGCGTGTCACCACCACTGCATCAAAGTAAAAGATGCTTTTGTGGGAGTCGATCAATTTGTCGTGTGTGTGTGTGTGTTTAGGCTGTATTTACTTGTGTGTGTTTATGTTTATGTGTGTGTTATGTGTATTTATGTGTGTGTCTTTATGTTTATGTGTGTATTATGTGTATTTGCGTATGTATATGTGTGTGTGTGTGTTGGGTGAAGGCAATCATTATTCGTAAGTACTAGAGGAGCAAGTCTATAGGTAGTTATGTGATGTTGAAATTTTGGGAGTCGTTCGTTTAAAACTACCAACTTTATGGTCGTGGATCGTTCCGTTTTAAGAATGCGAGTTTTAAATAGAGTTTTTTCTCTTTGTTTTTATTTCAGTTTTAACTTGCTTAGATTTGGTTAATCTGGCGTTTCTTGAGTTGCATTTCAACAAAACCAAAACATAACCAAAGTCAAAATCATTTCAGACAAGCTCAGTTAATATTTGATATAATTTTTTTATTGACATTGTGATGAATCTATCTTTTCATTATGAAGAGACTGGGACCATGAAGTGATTGCCAGAGATATGAATGTATACAGGGTGACTTTAAATTAGTGAACGATAGAAGAGGATATGCATGTACTCGTGATCACAAACAACTTTTACTATGGGACCAAGGTTGGAATCATTCAAAAAATGTTGAACTCCCCATACAAAATGTATCAGCTGATAGTATGGGGGAACAATTTCTTTCTTGGTCCCATAGTAAAAGTTGTTTGTTATCACAAGTGCATGCATATTATTTTCTGTCGTTCACTAATTTAAAGTCAGCCTATATATTTAATTATGCATATACGACTATTTCAGAATTTCATCTGCCTACAAAAAGAAAACTGAAATTCGTATGCGTTTTGCGCAAAGGCACTTATCACTTTAAGTTATGTCTTCCATTTAGGTACTTCATAATCAGCATTGACCTCAATTAGTGTAACAGGAAGCTAATCCCAAAGCTACAGACTGCAAATTACCTGCCTTTGTGAAGATACTATGAATTATTCCTGACCCTTTCTAGTTTAATCCAGTTAGAGAATAATTTAAAAACTCCCCCTCGGAATTGATGCTTCAAAGCAAAGAAGATTAATTTAATTATGTATTTATTTAGAATTTAGAAGTGTAAAATCAATGGTAGTAGTCTTTTAGGGTTCTAACGCAGGTGCGAGTGTGGCGCGGTTGCACTTATGACATCGAGCCAAAACTGCGACAAACGCCTATTAACACAATACGCGTTTTAAATCAAATTCCAAAACTACTTATTGTTACTTACTTACATACCTACATAATATATCTGTCACGCCTCTCTCCCATCAGGTAGGCAGAGACTACTTCGTTCTACTCCTTATCGGTAAGAAGGTAGGTACAGATAAGAAGTAGGTATGGGCTTAATTTATTTATTATTAGATTTAATTAAATAGATCTTCATTTCAGGCGTTCCTTACAAAACTATCCTATTCCTATGTTTTTAACCTAACTACATATTCTCTTAATCCTTTGTTCATTACCTTATTTATCACTCTTACATTATTCTTTTTACAACACACACACACACACACATGAACCAAGCAACGAATCGCCAAAATCGGTCGTCGCTCTGCCCAGGCGCATAGGTCAAACGCACTTGGTTGTCTCACTCTAACGCATAAGGCGAACAGAGATAGATGCATTCTAGATTTGCAGCCAAAAATGCAGTTTGGCTTGGTGCATAATCAGTAGATGGACAATGTAAGACCTTCTTTAGTGTGGGTTGAAATTTGAATTGAGGTTTGCTGGTTAAGTATAGATGTTCATAATGTTTTTTACCCGACTGCGCCAGAAGGAGGGTTATATTTTTCTAGAGAATGTGTGTAGGTATGTATAATTCTTTGTCATGCTTTGCAGCCTGAACGGCTTGATGGATTTTAGCTTGAGAGGTGCTGTTAAATTCGTGTTTACTGTGAGAGTGAAACTGGGTACATCAAAATTTAAAAAAATGCGTTGTTTAAACGCAAAACGGCAAAGAGTTTTTCAACCTTGGACCTATGTTTCTTTGGAAATGTTGTTTTGTTTTACATAGTAAATACTGTAACAAAATTTCGATTAATTTCACCACCTACCTACAGATAAAAACTGACAGATAAACCTCTATGTCTATTTCATACAACATGACGTTTTTGATGGAGAATGGTATAAATAAAATATCTGTCAGATAAATTTTATCTGAAGATGGTGAAATAGGCCCTTAATAATAACGGTCTTGATAAAAAAATAAAAAAAATTCGGGCCTTGGTGTAATTACTTATGTAGCAAAATCTTAAAGCCATCTTCCGGTACCTATATCACAACGAAAATCTCTCTACCTAAATCATGTAGTATGTCACCCTTGTCCCCTTGCAAGCCTCTGTAGAGGCTCATAAGTCAGAGTGTCATATCTGAATAAATAAACATCTATTCTGTGGTAGTACTTGCTTTGTGAAATACGGTTGGGGGTTTGAAACGGGGACGCATTGTTTGATGATATATTTTTAATATACCTAATGCATGTTTCATCATCTACAGATAAAATAAACTGACAGATAAACCTAAGGCCATGTCATAAAATATGACGTTTTAGACAGAGACAGGTATACAATATCTGTTAGATAAATTTTATCTTCAGATGGTGATACGGCCCCTTAGTCTAAATAAAGCGATCATAATGTTATCTCTTTTAAGGATTATTACAATCCTTATATTTATAAGTACAATGAATATATTTTTCAAATCTTTTAAATTATATGGCTGTCAAAAAATCATTTTATTTTTCCAAATTACTCACTTTTTGAGTAAGGACCGCGTTATAAAGGTTTACTGTCATATGTATAACTTCAAATAGGACTACAGCTAATTAGACTTTTTTAACTTACTCTGTCATTATAGGCTTGACATATCTGACAAAACCCGTTCTTTTATTAAAAAAACGATGATCAACAAAAAAAGAAGATGGAATCCTAACAATAGTGCATAAGAGCACCAAAAATAGGTACATCTTTACTACACCATGGTCTTAAAGCCGAACATATCCCCGTGTATTCCAGAGTTAAATTATTCAAACCCACGCACGCATAGAGCGGTGATTTCGGCGGTAGTTAAATTTTAAACAAACATCTACACCTCTGACAAAAGTAATGTCGTTATAGTAGTCAACACTAGATTTATTATTCTATTTACTAGCTTTTTGTTCACAATTTTCTGCGTTTTCTGTTTTTATTTCAGATTTTCTTATTAGGGCGTTTTAGATTATCTCCGCGCGATTGAGGAAACGCGCTTAGGCATCTGGAGGCTTAGCATGCGTGCCGCGACAATTATCTCACGTCATGCTGTCCTTATCACATTCAAAACTATGGAAAGAACTCAAAGAGACGTAAGCGTCACAAATCTATGACAACGTCTTGACATATAGGTATAGCTTAAGTATCTCGAGTACGCGCGAGTGCAAACGCGCGTATGGAAACGGGCGTAAAACGCGTCTTGAGGACAGGCTTTTAGCGTATTCGCTCGTTTTTTGATACGCGTGTAGTGTCCGCGCGTATGCTGAAAACGATTGTATACGCGCGTATGAAACGCTTGGTCTGAAAACACCCTATACTAGTACAATTATGAATAGGTTGCCTAATGCAGAAAAGTGTATTAAAGTGAAACCTTCATTAAATTAAAAACTAACACATTCGATGTCAAAAAACAATCTAGACGTTTTTTGGATAATTTTATTAATTAACTTATTCTGCACATGGGCATATACCTATAAGTAGTACAGGTAGATAAATATATACTTACCTAAGTAAATAAAAAAAAAAGATAAAAAAAAAGTAAATATATTATTAGTATAATTCTGATTTTCATATCGTATTTACGATTGAAAGAATTAAATTCTATCTACCAATTTTAAAATATAAATAATTCTATCCCAAACCCTGTTAATTAATTTTATTTTTCACTACAAATACCCAACAACAACCTTCCACTAGTATACAAAGCTATTTTGCAAATCCTAGCCATAACAGCTTAATTAATAGAGCTATTAAGCTGCATAATATGCTCTTAACACGGCATTATTAGTATTTACCACTGTTCCGCACAAATCGTAGTACTATAAAACGCCTGTTGTTAAAATGAGAGCAAAACTAATTGTTACTATTTGTGATATTGCTATGAAAGTTTTGTCAGGCGCTTCGTTTTACCTCGAGTCTTTACTATGTTTCCTGTGGTTAGTATTTTATAAGTATTTTTACTTAAATCATATAATTAAACTTATAGAAAGTCATTTTAATAATATTAAGTTAAAGCGTTTTCTTCCGCTTTTACTTAACGCGACTTTTGACAACTCAGCTTTAAGCAAAAATACTTGTGTCAGTTCATTTAGTAACTATGAAAAACTCATTAGGTACCTATTACGAATACTTTTAACTAGCAAAACTGTATCAAAATCAGTTATTTACTGACCTTATCATCGTCCTGTTTCTCACTGCTATCACATTCGGAAACCTCCTTCTTCTTCCTGCAGCAACTCGGGCAGTAGCGGCGGCATAGCGACCTGAAGGTAATATTTACATTAGTAAATAATCCTGCTAAAATTATAAATGTTTATTTCTCTTTCACGCAAAAACTACTGAACAGATTTTGATAAAACTTGGCAATACTGTATGTAGCTTAAAAGTAGGTAGGTACATCAGAATAAAATTATAGGTGCGCTGTCAAACTGTCATCATACAGAGTGTCCGATCAAGTGACAGATTTTCTGATTGTCTGAGAATTAAGTTATTTAACTAAAGAACTAACTCATTAATTTCAGTTGAAAATAATCGTTTAAAATGTTCATTTTTTTAAAAAACATTAAAAATCATGAAATCCATTTAATTCCATTCGAGCAAAAGCTTTTAAACCATTATGAAATTCATACGAGCATTAAACGCCAAAAAAGTTATTTTATGACATGCAATAAAGTTCTAACTAGGTACACTTAATCCGACAAAAAGAGGAAATTTAATGTAGCTGGCAACTTTGGCCTTTTGCCAATACTCACTTGACCGGAACTCTAGTTTGTTACTTCCGGTAGTCAGTGACTACATCAGCCATCTTTTTTTTTTTGCGAAAATACTGTTGCCCGTTCCTATTGCTTACTTAAGAGCAAAAATATAGCAATTAATATAATTAAGTATCAAAAACTCGTTATATAACAGTTAACTAGCAAAAGTTTATCAAAATCAGTTATTTGTTTTTTGCTAATTGTCTATGTTTTGCGAAAATACTACAATCATATTACCCGATTGTTTTTTTTTTTACTTGAGGATTTTTTCTTCTTTCATTCCTAGTCAATATTATTCAATGAGGAAGGAATATAAGGAGTGCCCCATTTTTTTTTTCATTTACAATTACAAATGAGTTTATGATAGCGTGCCAAGGTTGGCGTAAGTTTTTCATAGTTTTCTTGGTAGATGACCTGTCAAACGATAAGAAATTCCATATAAAAAGGCAGCCATTTTGCGCCAGACCAGGCACGCAGATTCAGACGGTATGGCACCCCCTCATATATTCTATAGTCAAAGATATTATTACCTAATTACTTGTATGTACCTAATCTTAAGTTTATATGATGCACAATCACGCAAAACTGCTTAACAGATTCCTACTATATACTTATAGGGTGACTTTAAATTAGTGAACGATAGAAAAGGATATGAATGTACTCGTGATAACAAACAACTTTTACTATGGGTTAAGTTCGAAATCGTAAAAAAAATTGTTCCTCCGTACTATCAGCTGATGCATTTTGTATGGGGAGTTCAAATTTTTTTGAATGATTTCGACCTTGATCCAATAGTAAAAGTTGTTTGTTATCACGAGCACATGCATATCCTTTTTTTATCGTTCACTAATTTAAAGTCTCCCTATATAGGTCGCTGCTCTCTTTATGCGATGAGCTGGTAAACTAATACAATCCATAGTACCATCTATTCTAATCATTTTGTAAACACAAAGCCAAATATGGCTTCAGTATACCGTAACTTTACCTGCCTTTACTTTTTCCCCAAGTTTTCATCGAGCTGGCTTCTTAAAAAGCCTTAGAAGAGAAATTAATTAATTATTATAAAATTTTATTGTAAGAAAAATATTTACCTCGACTTTTTTCCTCGTGAAACTGATTGAAGTTAAAATTAATTTCGTTTCAATCATTTAAAAGGCCTTGTTTAAAAAACATTTCATTTTTAAAATTAAATTTGACAAATCCCTTGTTGGGCGCCAAGTTTTTGTCCTTAGTCGTTAAAAAAATAAAAACCAGAATATGAAGTATTTTAATCCTACATTATATATCAATGTTTGTGCTGAAGGCTGTATTTGTTACTCTTTCACGCAAAAACCGCTTATCAAATTTTAATTAAACTTGGCAGTATTGTAGTTTGCACATCGGACTAACACATAGTGTATATTATTTTAAGATCAAGTTGAATTTTCTCTAGATATGACGATAAATGCGTGCGAAGTCGCGGGCAGCCTCTAGTATTAAAATATGCTCAGAAAACTTGTCCCTTTATGTCATTTGCGGTGGAAAACGAGGATTTGACAGGATACCCTCGTCAAAATTAAACTGCTACTTTATAAAACGATATCCTTTCCTATCCTATTCCAGCAGATACTTATAAGGCTTTGCTTTTTAAACAGGCTAATATCTATATTTGTTTTATGAAAGAGTAAGTTATGCGATTAATAAAAGTATTTAATAACCATTTTTGACTAACTAACACCTAACCTAAACTAAGACGACGCTCGCCGGTAGTAAGCACGCTGATAGCTAGACTCTCAACCGTGAAGTTTACTTACATACTTTCCGGGGCAAGGATAGAAAGTCGTAGAATATAAAAAAGATATAATTACTCAACATCATATTTCGTTATTTTATCAGCTTTTGTTATAACGAAAAGTTACGTTTAATAAAATATTAAAAATACATAGTTACATACGTAGATATCCATCACGCCACGCCTCTTTCCCACCGGAGTAGGCACAGACCACTTCCCAGCTTATACTCGTATTTAAAGCATTTTCTATAATTAACAAATCTCATTGTAAAATGGAAACTGTTCATTAACTACTAATCAAATTAATTACAAACACAACCTCTCGCACACACACCCTTCGAAAACTATCCCATCTATCGGCATTCGTCCAATAACTTCCGGATTGTCCCGACTAATTACGGGACTGGGTAGCACGTGTGACGTAATTAGTCGGGACATGTGACCGGGTACAGTTACTCGAATGTTTGCTTCGTTAGGCGATAGCTTTACTAGTTTGAGCTGTGAATTGAGTTTAGTTTATGCTACGCCAATACTGTGTTGAATGCCTTGTCACGTTGCTGTGCATTCGTAGCATTCAGAAAGCAAGGATTAGCGTTGGCTGGTAGTAATCTAGTAGCATCTATTTATCTGACACGACAAGATATACAACATTATCTTCATTAGATAACATTATGATAATGTGCTTAAGTAGATAATTTTACAGCAGTTTTTTATAATGTATAATATAACATTATCATCATTCAGAATGTATAACAGAAATTAAATAAGAAGAAGAGAAAGAAGTGTGTTTGGATCGTAGCAAGTAGAGGGAAGTGGTATCTGCCTACCACGATGGGAAAGAACCGTAGCTGATTATGTTTATTTATATGTACTACTAGCTGTCCCGGCGAACTTTGTCCCGCCTTAGAATGAACTTTATTGTGTAGGAATAAAGGTCAAATAAACATTTGTATGGGAAAAAGAAAAGGTCTGTTTTAGGGCTTTCCCGGCAATTATTCGAATTTTTCTCACCGTTTAGACCTACCCTGGACTACGACAAACATTTTAGAACCAAAATCAGCTCAATCGGCCCAGCCGTTCTCGAGTTTTAATCAGACTAACGAACATCAATTCATTTTTATTTATGTAGATAGAAGATAGATAACAGAAACAACATAGAAATTGTTGTCTAATTTAAATATTTCTTTTCCAGATAATTTAAATGGAAATGCTGAAATTATAGAAAAAAAAATAGGTAAAAAAACTTTTTAAGTTAAACGGTTTTATGTTAAACATACATTGCTATGTTTAAGATAAATGTACTAAAAACCAAAAAATAATAAAATAGATACAGTCGTGGGAATTATAAACATATGCATAGACTAGACTAAAATAAAACCGTGGGGCACGTCAATTGTCTACAAATTATCGATTTAATGTGCGATAGAAGAATCGTTTAATTCGTCGATAGGCAGTTGGCCCGCAGACGGTGAGGAAATTACTTACTATTTTCTTGCTCATGGAAATTCCAATAGTTATACACTCCATGTAAATAAAAGAGATGTTTCAACTAGTTTATCGTTGGACATTCACACTGCTGGCTGGCGAAGAATCGTTTCACTGCTCGTAGTTTGTCTTTAATCGACAAAACACATGATAAAAGTACTACTCGCTCAACACTATGAAACCCTAAAACTCGCTTATAATCGAGCTTGCTAGCTTGTTTCCACATTCTAGCCCTACTTATCACACGTCCATCGTTGTCGGTTGAACAACTGCCTAGTGTAACATTACAAAACAAACATTTTAATCAACGATTGTAGACAATTGACGTGCCCCACGGTTTTATTTTAGTCTAGTCTATGCATATGTTTATAATTCCCACGACTGTATCTATTTTATTATTTTTTGGTTTTTAGTACATTTATCTTAAACATAGCAATGTATGTTTAACATAAAACCGTTTAACTTAAAAAGTTTTTTTACCTATTTTTATTTTCTAGTTTTTAGTTTTTATTTCGCATTCTGTTTAATTCATTTAGTGCTTCATTATTGCAAGGTTTCTTGCCCGTTAGTTTATTGCAGTCCAACTCCTCTATACGTAGTCCCTGCAAAGCTCTTACTCTACAAAGAGCCACGTAGGCTTGACCTTCTTCAAACAGTTTCGCACCTAAGTATACGACTGCGTGATCCACAGTGCTGCCCTGCATAAATCTTGACGTGGGTGGTGGATTCAGGCTGGATTAATCAGATACCTAAATTACAGATTCAATTTCTAAATTTAAATCTTATTATTATACGCCATTTAGTGGCTGCGCCCATCTTAAATATTCAGGTTGTATAGTGCACTGTATTCTTCTTGGCAAGCCCTTTTATTTGATACCCATATTGGTGGGATTGATAAAAAATTGTTATCAGCCATTTGGTAGCGGCGGCCATCTTAGATTTCAATTTTGCATAGTGAATTGTATTCTACTTGTTGAGACCTTTCATTTGATACCCATATTGATGGGATTGATAAAACCTAATTATCCGCCATTTTGTGGCGGCCGCCATCTTGGATTTTAATTTTATATAGTACATTGTATTCTACTGGTTGAGCACTTTCATTTGATACCCATATTGATGGGATTGATAAAACCTAAGTTATCCGCCATTTTGTAGCGGCCGCCATCTTGGATTTTAATTTTATATAGTACATTGTATTCTACTAGTTGAGCACTTTCATTTGATACCCATATTGATGGGATTGATAAAACCTACGTTATCCGCCATTTTGTAGCGGCCGCCATCTTGGATTTCAATATTTTATAGTATATTGTATTCTGCTTGTTGAGCCCTTTCATTTGATACCCATATTGATGGGATTGATAAAACCTAATTATCCGCCATTTTGTGGCGGCCGCCATCTTGGATTTTAATTTTATATAGTACATTGTATTCTACTGGTTGAGCACTTTCATTTGATACCCATATTGATGGGATTGATAAAACCTAAGTTATCCGCCATTTTGTAGCGGCCGCCATCTTGGATTTTAATTTTATATAGTACATTGTATTCTACTAGTTGAGCACTTTCATTTGATACCCATATTGATGGGATTGATAAAACCTACGTTATCCGCCATTTTGTAGCGGCCGCCATCTTGGATTTCAATATTTTATAGTATATTGTATTCTGCTTGTTGAGCCCTTTCATTTGATACCCATATTGATGGGATTGATAAAACCTAAGTTATCCGCCATTTTGTAGCGGCCGCCATCTTGGATTTTAATTTTATATAGTACATTGTATTCTACTGGTTGAGCACTTTCATTTGATACCCATATTGACGGGATTGATAAAACCTACGTTATCCGCCATTTTGTAGCGGCCGCCATCTTGGATTTCAATATTTTATAGTATATTGTATTCTGCTTGTTGAGCCCTTTCATTTGATACCCATATTGATGGGATTAATAAATCCTAAATTATCCGCCATTTTGTAGCGGCGGCCATCTTGAATTTTTAATGATAATGAATAAACATAATTGTATTGTCACCAAAATCCAAAGTGTATACAAAATTTCAGATTAATCGGTTGACAGGAAGAGGGTGAAATTTGAATTACTAAATTTGACCCAAGAAAACAAACGGGGTGAGCTAAATAAAACCGTTTAATAAGTGTGTTTGGATGGTAGCAAGTGGAGAGAAGTGCTCTCTGACTTCCTCCTATGGGAAAGAGGCGTGACAGATATGTATGTATGTATGTATAACAGTGACATCATGGAAATTATCGTCTAATTTAAATATTTATGCTGAGAACTCCTTCAGGTAAAAACATTAACATTCTCGTAGACACCATTAGAAAAAAAGACTTGTTTGAGACTCGAGTTTTATTTATAGTTTTAGGACTAGCTTCGATAAATGAAGTTTGGGCTATAGACAAAACGTCAAAAAATTACATACCTAAGTCCTAGAACTATATTGAAAACTCGTTTTGTAATAAGACTAACGTAACCAGACTAGACTAAACACATTAGTAAGGTGATAAAGCGTAACAAATCCAGTGTGTAATGAGCTGAAGGAAGTAGATGCGAAACTAAGTGATGCTTACTCGCCGGCGAGAGCCAATAACGTTTGAAGATCATCCTTTACTCTTTGCTTAGGGTTGGCAGTTGGCACTACTTATCCTACCAATATTATAAATGTCAATATTTGCGCCGATGGATGGAAAAAGGTTCATGTCTTTCGCAAATAAACCACCGAACAGATCTGAATGAAACTTTACTTTATTGTAACTTGCACATCAGAATCAGAATAACAATTTTAAGATATTGTGTGAGTTTTACAAGATATGATCATAAATGCGTACGAAGTCGAAGGTAGCTTCTAGTTTTAAAATAACTAAATGCGATATTATAGCTAGTGGCTAGTATCGTCGCGTGGCGATGCTATTTTAACTTAACTCAATAGACCAGGGGCCCAAGTCTGCAAATTTTAAACAGCCTCAGTTGTGTGTCATGTCAATCAATGGCATTTTTTGACACATTTTGTATTTCACAATGGCTGACACTGATTACGGCCAAATGTGTCAATAAAAATAGGTAAAAAAACTTTTTAAGTTAAACGGTTTTATGGTAAACATACATTGCAATGTTTAAGATAAATGTACTAAAAACCAAAAAATAATAAAATAGATACAGTCGTGGGAATTATAAACATATGCATAGACTAGACTAAAATAAAACCGTGGGGCACGTCAATTGTCTACAATCGTTGATTAAAATGTTTTTTTTTTTTGTAATGTTACACTATAATTAGGCAGTTGTTCAACCGACAACGATGGACGTGTGATAAGTAGGGCTAGAATGTGGAAACAAGCTAGCAAGCTCGATTATAAGCGAGTTTTAGGGTTTCATAGTGTTGAGCGAGTAGTACTTTTATCATTATGTTTTGTCGATTAAAGACAAACTACGAGCAGTGGAACGATTCTTCGCCAGCCAGCAGTGTGAATGTCCAACGATAAACTAGTTGAAACATCTCTTTTATTTACATGGAGTGTATAACTATTGGAATTTCCATGAGCAAGAAAATAGTAAGTACTTAATTTCCTCACCATCTGCGGGCGAACTGCCTAACGACGAATTAAACGATTCTTCTATCGCACATTAAGTCGATGATTTGTAGACAATTGACGTGCCCCACGGTTTTATTTTAGTCTAGTCTATGCATATGTTTATAATTCCCACGACTGTATCTATTTTATTATTTTTTGGTTTTTAGTACATTTATCTTAAACATTGCAATGTATGTTTAACATAAAACCGTTTAACTTAAAAAGTTTTTTTACCTATTTTTATTTTCTAGTTTTTAGTTTTTATTTCGCATTCTGTTTAATTCATGTAGTGCTTCATTATTGCAAGGTTTCTTGCCCGTTAGTTTATTGCAGTCCAACTCCTCTATACGTAGTCCCTGCAAAGATCTTACTCTACTAAGAGCCACGTAGGCTTGACCTTCTTCAAACAGTTTCGCACCTAAGTATATTTCAATTTTGCATAGTAAATTATATTCTACTTGTTGAGACCTTTAATTTGATACCCATGTTGATGGTATTGATAAAACCTAAGTTATCCACCATTTTGTAGAGGCCGCCATCTTGGATTTTAATTTTATATAGTACATTGAATTCTACTGGTTGAGCACTTTCATTTGATACCCATATTGATGGGATTGATAAAACCTACGTTATCCGCCATTTTGTAGCGGCGGCCATCTTGAATTTATAATGATAATGAATAAACATAATTGTATTGTCACCAAAATCCAAAGTGTACACAAAATTTCAGATTAATCGGTTGACAGGAAGAGGGTGAAATTTGAATTACTAAATTTGACCCAAGAAAACAAACGGGGTGAGCTAAATAAAACCGTTTAAAAAATGCCATTGACACTCTCATTGAAACTGCCGCCAGAATATTGTATATCAGCAGACTTGGGCCCCAGGTATTGAACTCTTCAATAAAGTCTACCACAAACGATCAGCCCTATTCATATGAAACTCGACGCTTTCAACGTAAACCGTTCATTCTATGTGCAATGTAATATTGAACTTTACGTGAGAAGCACTAGATACTACTTTTGAGAACATAGCTCGAGACGGGACAGGGATAATAAATCCAATAAATTTAGCAGTCCTTACTATAGTAAATATCGCTGTTGAGAATGCTTTGACAATTTAATAGTATATTCAGAAAAATAGAGTATCATTTAGCCACTATATTTTAATAGTATTACATGATTACATGATGCATACTTTTCTAGTTGAGTCATTTGTCATTATTTAATGTGAAAGTCAATATCTAAATGGGGATGATGACTACATTCGAAAATACAAAAAATAATTAATCCGTCTTTTAGGCTACCTATTAAAAGATATTTGGAACACGTGTTTTACCTGATCAAATACATAAATAAATACAAAGATACAGAGCATCAAAGTTACGGAGTGGGGGGTATTGACGTCACTCCTAGGTAAAAATCGTACTAAGGCGTGACGTCATGAGCAACTTTAACCCAGTGTATGTGTCATTTTTAGTTTAAGAGAAAAGAAAAAAAAAAGTTTCGAATATTTTAAAATAATCTATGTGATGGTCTAAAAAAATTTTTTGTCAGCATACCCATTATGTGCTCTGTGCCAAAGTTTCATGAAAATCTGGCCAGTAGTTTTGCGTAATTGAAACGAGTTATTTTTTCTTTATCATCTTCAGTCTGTTGTAGTCCACTGCTGGATATAGGCCTCTCCTATTGCACGTCACTGAAACTAAGGTCGATCTTCGGCTGCTTCCATCCAGCTCTTGCCTTTTTTCTCCGATATTTGTTAATGTATGTGTACGATTATCAGGTAGCACATTGATCGCATAACTAAGATTCGAAATCAAGTAGGAAACCCCATTGAAAACATGTCTGTAGATACTCAATACAAAAAAACAAGCAAAGTACTAATTCTACTCATCCGTTATTTTTAGCCATTATTACTGTTTACTATAGCCTTGCCCAAGCTTTTATGATCACCCACCCACCATCAAATACCACGCTTTCTCTCTCTTTAAAAAAAATGAAAGTAGTTAA
Organism: Anarsia innoxiella; assembly: GCA_947563765.1. Taxonomy (NCBI): domain Eukaryota; kingdom Metazoa; phylum Arthropoda; class Insecta; order Lepidoptera; family Gelechiidae; genus Anarsia; species Anarsia innoxiella. The sequence continues at coordinate 897,861 of OX387401.1, forward strand.
AAACTCACCGAATACACAAGCAGGCACACAGCACGGCGAGCAGCGGCAGCAGCGTCGCCAAGCCCGCCAGCATCAGAGTCTGCATGTCCGTGAACCCTGAGAACATGGACAGAACTGCGCCAGGTCACACGCCCATTTACAGCAGAGATAGGGTTTACTGAATTTATTGTTGCATCATTTAAGAAAAAAGGTGAATCTACCCCTTCCGCCAAGAAAACAAATTCATGACAACCACGACCGCACTGTCAAGAGTGTATCGATGAAGATGATAGTTGATGTACGTATTACGTATTAAAAAAAAAAAAAAAAAGATATGAAACACTCAATTTGTCTGCCTTACAGCCGTGCCTCACTAGGTCTGCAATTGGAATATTAAAAAAGATATGGCTGACATTTCGGCAAGCATTTATTTATGGAAAACTTTTGAAGAAAAATCCGTTTTCACATTTTAAATCAATGGAAAATCAATTCCAATTCAAAGACACTAAACTCCTTACGTTCCGAAATTAAATGAACAGCCTATTCAAAAGAAAATGCGGACATCTCCGTAATAACTAGTTTATGTTCTAATTCAATACGCCATCTGGTGATTGCTATCTATTAATTAAACCTATGACCTCAATCCCTTTTTGGGCGCCAGTTTTATGCCGGTCCCTTGCTGGGCGCCAAACTTATTAAATGCTATGAAAGGTGATATTCACGCAAGCTATCGCTAAGTTAATCGTGTGTGATAGCAAAGGATTATAGAGACTAAAATCTCTTCCGCTATTACATTAAATTTATGTATAATTCGTAAATTTATACTTATTTACGTACAAAGAATTGATGATATTGGAGCGCTGTAAAGCCGCTCGTTCACTAGCCAAAAGTAATGTTTTAATAGGTAAATTATTAAACTGAATACTGTCTACATAATTGAAACACACACTACATAAGCAGGAGGAACTTTTAACTCTTAGAGACATTGCAGACGTACGCGCTTTTGCGGAGCGTACGCGTTTTTTTAATTCGGTTTTAAAAGCACCTACATAACCTCATACAAATAAACATCATCGCACCGAAATGACATTTATCATATGACCGGGATAGACGATATAAAAGTTGACGACTCTGTATGACCCAAACTGAGACTTTGTACATCTAGATACAAACACATACCTATACATATTTTTATGAATACCTAAGTTAGACGGCGGTGTTATAATTGGCGCCCGAACTGGGACAGTTTTAAGGGCCTGACTCGGGGAGCATTTTTAATTTTTATTTCATTCGGAATTGGACCTTTATTTTAAACATTTTATTCATGTTTTTATCGATTTATGATTGCTTTTGTGGTAGATGTTTGTATCTAAGACTGAGATTACTTTCTTGGCGGTACATTTTTATGTCTGCAGCAGATAAAATTTATCTGACTGATATTTTATGCCTGTCTCTGTCTAAAATGTCATGTTTTATGAAATAAACCTAGATTTATCTGTCAGGTAAATTTTATCTATAGGTGGTGAAACAGCTAAGCGTTGTAATCTGAAATCAATATCATAATTGACAGAGTGTCGATCACTATCATTATTAATGACAGATATATATATATATGTACATGTAATATCAAATTCAAACTCAAACTCAAAAATATATTTATTTCATAGGCACAAAAAATGCTCTTGAAACCGTTACATTATTTTATTATACAGGGTGTAACTGAAAGGGTATATAAAGCCGAAACACAGCGATAGTCCTCATGAAACTGAACAACTTTGCCCAAGGAACATGGGTCGTAACTCGAAAAAAAAATTTCGCCTCCCCGTACAAAATGCCCGATCAGCTGATCGAGTAAGTATGGGCGATCCAAAAATTTTTTTCGAGTTACGACCCATGTTCCTTGGGGAAAGTTGTTCAGTTTCATGAGGACTATCGCTGTGTTTCGGCTTTATATACCCTTTCAGTTACACCCTGTATAGGTATTTTTTTTAAAGCTAGCGCTAGATTCGCAAGGTGCAGTTTCCCCCAGAGAAGAACCTAGCAAGAAACTCTGTGAGGTTGCTCTTTTTAAATAAAGTTTTATCATTATGATTAGGATATTATTAGCATAACGTTAATAAATAGATTTCTCTAGAAACTCAAATAAAGCTAGATATTATCCAGTTATTTATGCCACAAGTTATTTTGAATTCTGTTTGAGCGGACTGAGAGGTAAATGAACGTATACCAGTTATTGCTTTATCAAAGATAGGTAGTATTCAAGTGGAATTATATTATTATGATTTAAGGTAAGTGATTCTGCGGATATTCTTCATAAGTCGTATTGAAAAATTTGGTAGGCTTAAAACTTAAAAATAGAGGGCGTTTCACGAAAGAAGTCCCCGGATATTATTGGAACTAAATTGGACAGGTCTGTTTTCCCTATTTTCTGACCTATTCCCAGATAGTAGGCAGAAAAACTCTCACTTGTCTTAATAAAAATATACTTTTTACATAACAGAAGTGTAGCTAAATAGATGTTTTTAACAAAATATATACCAACCTACCCATGAATGACCAGAACACTCGATATATACAGGAAATAATATTTTTTTAATAAATTACTAATTAAATATGCATAATATAGGTAGATGTTGTACTCATAAATGGCAACATTATCAATTTTGACAGCGCCGCGGCTAGGGGACTTCTTTCGTGAAATAGACTCTACCTTAATTAACGTTTAAATTGACGTTGTGTCGTATCAAATTGTTGGCAGAAAAAAGGCAAAATGCGCTTGGCTCCTTCATTTGTCAAAAATATTATCGAAAATGTTTGAAAACTAGCGTTATAAAATGAGATACATATATTGTTTAAGTCGTAAGTTTCGTTGCGTTTTATTTATCATAACCTCGACTTCGTTAATATACTGTTAGCAAACAATGTATTTCATAATTTCTTGATTTATATATACTAGGTACAACAAATATCAATATGTCATCGCAGTTATCACACTAAGCCACCGTTTTACCTTCTGCAGATAAAATTTAACTGACAGATAAGCATATGTCTATTTCATAAAACGTGACGTTTTAGACAGAGACAGGTATAAAATATCTGTCAGGTATTTATCTGTAGATAAAAATTAACTGACAGATAAGCATATGTCTTTTTCATAAAACGTGACGTTTTAGACAGAGACAGGTATAAAATATCTGTCAGGTTTTTATCTGTAGATAAAAATTAACTGACAGATAAACCTATGTCTATTTCATAAAACATGACGTTTTAGACAGAGACAGGTATAAAATATCTGTCAGATAAGTTTTATCTGTAAATAGTAAAACAAGCCCTAAATCTCGATTCAACATTTAAAACGCCATTTTCCTATCGCTTGTACCAAACACGTCGGTTTGGTGAAAGCATGCGTCTGCTCTGAATACTAAATCCCGTTTGTCCCGCCCGTGTCCAGGGTTCCCTCATAAATTTATACATCTCACTCGTTAAATTGTCAAAAGAGCTCGTTTTACAAAAAAATGCTCTGTTTATTCCGACGGCCATTGAAGATTTTAGGTCATTTTGGTGTTTTGTTTCGAAGTTATGTGGGCTGAATGGTATTGGAAGCCATTTTGTAAATGATATGATCGGTTTTAATTGCGAAGTAATTAGTTTGAACGTTATTTTGGGGAAAATTCTTAATATCATTTTTTTTTAGGTTAGGTTTTGCATTTTTATTTGAAAATTAGAGACTGCCCTCTACTTCGAACGTTTTTTCGTCATACCTTGAAAAATAACCATCATATACAAAAATAATATCCTATCGGTTTTTCTGTTAAATTAGCTACAATTTTTCCCAAAATAAATTCAGCAGTTTTTGCGTGGAAGAGTAAGAGACATCCATCGATCCATCCATCCATCGGCACAAACATTGACAACATTTATAATATTAGTAGGATTTACTTTTGGTAACTGAAATGGGTAACTATGAATAAATCAGTCCTATATTTTAATCCTTTAAAATCCATATTTTTGCAAAAAATCCAATGAGCAAATGTACCTCATCACATTACATAAAAAATAATTTCAAGCCCCTACCGCCCTTTTAATGAAATGTATTATAATTTGAAGATATATCATGGTTGGAACATTTATTTATTGATATGATTGTGCTGCAGTGTATTTAAGATGAGTATTATTTCATACTTTTCCATTATACAACCAACTCAATCGCAATTAAAATTTCGCAATGAAAACGGTGGATATATTCGAAACAAATGAGTAAATGCGCCAAAGTTGTCGTCAAGCAAAGTTGGGAAACAAAGCTTTAAAGCGCTTTTCATGAGTTCTAAAGGCTGTTGCCCCAGTTTGCTACAACAGACGGTCTTCTACCGGTTACCATAGTAACGGTCGATACCTAGTCGAAAGATGTTACTTATATTTTCATTATCATCGTTTCATTTAAGAGTTACACCCAGAACACACGGTGAAACGAAAATGCAACGCAACTGAAATTGCTAGTTACTTTTAAGTTGCATCGCAGTTTCTGCTATAGACTTCCTTAGAAAACCACACCTTAGAGTTCCTTAGAAACGTTTCAAACTAGTTGCGTCGTGTGTGGTTTTCCAAGGAGTCTATAGCTATAGCAGTATAGTCTATAGCAGAAACTGCGATGCAACTCAAAAGTAACTAGCAGTTTCAGTTGCGTTGCATTTGCGTTTCACCGTGTGTTCTGGGTCTTAGACTCTTGTCGTTGGAGTATTCGCCATTTAGGCCTATCCTCTGCCAGTGCTTTGACTTCTTGTTACGTCATGACGTTAACTTTCTCTTTCACTTGAGTGAAGCAGCCTACTAGATATTTCTTTTATCGTACTTCCTACTAATATTATAAATGTCAATGTTTGTGACGGTGGACGGATGGATGGATGTGAGGATCTCTTTCACGTAAAAACCACTTAACAGATTTCAATGAAACTTTACAATATTGTAGCTTACACATTAGAAGAAGACATAGTCTATATTATTTTAAGCTATTGCGTAAACTTTCCAAGATTTATGACGATTAATGTGTACGAAGTCGCGGACAGCCTATATAAATAACATATATAAAGATATATGGTACATAATATACATTCATACTCACTTGTATCAGGAGCCAAATCATCTTCCACTTCATTTGCAGTAATATTTATTAAATTATAAGCACTCCTATTGTCCCCTTTCAACGGTTTCAGCACCTCAACAAGTTCTACATAATCAACTTTTCTCAATACGTCACTACTGTTTTTGTCCACTTTATCGATTATATTACCACTAGCACTGACACTTTTGTTATTAGATACACTTTCGTTTATCTTTCCCGCTATAAGAAATTCAAAACGAGGTGGTTCCACAAATGCTTTAGATTCAGGTCTGAATTGTATATCAGTAAGAGTTTCCTCTCTATCTGTTTCACGATCGATCAGTTCGTCTAAATGAGAATTTGTTGTATTCAATTGGTGTTCTAAAGTCTCCGCGTCTTTTCCTGGTATTTTCATACTGTATTCTTTATCTTTGATGCTTCTTAGAGATATTTCTACGTCGCGGCTTCTTTCTGCTGTCATGATAGCGTCCATGTGATGGTTTTTTGTTTTATTCTGTTTAGGGTCGTTAGGGTTCTTTATGTGTTCATCCATAATCTTTTTAGATAGATCCTCGTCTCTATCTCGTTCTGCTGACATTAAAGCATCCATTGCTCTGTTAGATTTCTTATTCTCATCCTCTTCACTAGATACCGTCAATGTATCAAAATAAGGGTCTACAGGTAAATAAGTAATATTAAAATTTATAACTATATCTGTAGCATTTTGCTCATTGTTATCAGAATATGGTCTCGCTTGAACTATGTCTGCAGCGAGCAAAGAATTTAGGAGGAAAAACATGAGTTTTAACTTTACGTTTGTCATTTTATCGTTTTTTATTGGAATTCTTGCGAGTTTTTTCTCTTCAAGACGTCGAGTCCATTATTTCTTGACCTGCAAACAAAAGGAACTATTAGCTGTGGAACTTTAGAGCGTCTTGATTAATGAAGTCACTTACAAAGAAGTACGCTCGTCGAAAGAGTTTTTATTCTTTTAAAATAAGAGCAAGATGTTTATTCGATGTTCTCTCTTTATCAAGTCTGTCAACAAAATGAAGCCTAGGTATACAGTACCTATATGACGAGCGGTGACCATGAGCTATTCCATATCTTATAAAGACAAGCTGTGTTTGTGAACTATCCGATACCTTTTTAAACTACAAACAAATCAGATATGGATGGCGATATTCAAATCTTTATAAAGTCACTTCTAGATCCTTTTTCGTAATAAGCTTCCCACAATGTTAGTTTCAATAAATAAGCAATTAAACCATTCCTATTACAAACCTAGTTTATTGAGGAATCTTTCTACAATAAATCTCAATAATCTATTCTAAACACACCTATATAAACTTACATTTAAATCGCAACAAACTTGACATAGCCCCTGACAAGGCAAAACCACTTGATCTCATAGTTGCATAGATTGCATGATAGATAGGCACGTCCGTTGTGCCGAGAACAGTTTAAGAGTAGTTAGGAACACTAGACTAGGCTAGAGTAGGTACTCTATGTAGTTCCTACGTAACTACTACGTAACTTAAGTTTAATGCATGTAGGGCTCGGTTGGTACTTGATTAACTAGTTACGAAGTCTTATAGAGGTTTTATGCTAGCGGTTGCGTTGCGGCTGTGGTTTGTCATTTGGTAGGTGCCATATCGTCTAGATCTGCGTGCCTGGTCTGGCGTAAAATGACTACCTTTCTGTATGGAATTTCTTATCGTTTGACAGTTCATCTACCAAGAAAACTATGAAAAACTTGCGCCAACCTTGGCACGCTGTCATGAACTCATTTGTATATGAAAAACAATGGGGCCACTCCTTATACATATCTTCTATACTCAAAGGTTATTTGGTATAAATTCCTAGATCAACCGCCTACAGGAAATCGCATTTTTTCATATCAATCGTCTAATAACTGTAATCGCACTGTGATTAAGGGCGTTTTCAGATTAGCATTTTCTACGCACGTTATTGAGATTAGGTTATGAGCGCGCAGTAAAACACAATATTATGTGAATTAAATAATTGATTTATTGTTGTTTAAGTCACTAAGAAAGTATATTTAGAAAGCACGGAAACAGAACCGAGAGAAGAATAATAGACATAGACCATAGAGTTAAACATAGATAACAGGAACTTACTGAACTCATTCTAAATAGATTTAATATATAAAATAGTTTTATTTAACTTTCATGTGTAACTTATTTATTATTGATTAATTTTTGTATTAAATTAACACACGTACCTATACGCACGTTTTTTGAAACGCGTGTACGCGCGTATGCTGAAAACTGACTAGGTCTGAAAAGGCCCTTAGGTAATACAGCGCTTTGTCATTCGTCCGCGACATTTACGCAGTTGCCTTATATTTCGCATAGAAATCGTAATTCTTATGGTATCACACCAAAGCCGCCGGCTTTTTTGGCAGCTGCCATTCGTATGACGTAAAGCCGCCGGTCTAGCCCGGCGGCAAGCCGGCGGCTTTGGTGTTTAGATAGCATTATGTAAATACTCGTTATAATAACATGTTACTATAAACTAAACAAATCCTTCCAAATATGAAGCCATTTACTAGTTTCGTCCCAGTTTTATCCTTTGTTTTCCTCGTTTTGTTCATTCATCATTTGTATTGTTTCTCATATTGCAACTCCGCGGTGGACGGATCCAACAATTTGTCACTTTTCTCCTTACGATGTTTTATTTCGAATTTATTTTGGGATAATATTGTGAAGGGTGATATTATCGAGTTTCTTGAGCAAGAACATATTACATTACTATAGCTATGTCATGTGGAAATAAAGATATCAGTTTAGTTTTGTTAATTTTTTAAAGTAAATCATTATATGGAAATGTAAACAAAATTTATGGATTGAAGATATATATTTTCAGGTATTTATTCTTACGTCGTCGCGTGTCGTTTTCACAACAATCATGTTGAGAAACATATGAAATGGAATACGACATCAAAAACAAAGCTTTTTTAGGGTTCCGTACCCAAAGTGTGAAAACGGGACCCTATTACTGAGACTTGGCTGTCCGTCTGTCTGTCTGTCTGTCTGTCCGTCCGTCTGTCACCAGGCTGTATCTCATGAACCGTTATATCTAGAGCGTTGAAATTTTCACAGATGATGTATTACCATTGCCGCTATAAATGTAAATGGTACGGAACCCTTCCTGCGCGAGTCCGACTCGCACATTGCCGGTTTTTTAAACTTCTACACTTTTTAAATCAATCAATATTGATGTGTGTAGGTATACATGTGTGTGTACGCTGACATAATAAGTAGATACCGTGGCAGATACGCGGTATGAAATCATAAGTACTAATACTAAAAAAAAAACTAGCTAAAGCAAACTGCTAAAAATCTAGTACCTAATCTAAAATCTAGATTCTCAAATTATCGGCAAAAAGGCCACAAGGTCGTTGAAGTCGTTGTCTTGTTAACCAATAGACGGGTCCACACAGAGTGAGCAGCTTCACGAGGCAACTGTTTGGCCAATTTAAAGAGGCCCCTAAGAACTACCCAACTCGATAAGATAGCGAGGTCTTTCCTGAGCAGCCAAACATCTGCGTGGTGAGGCTGCTCGCTCTATGTGGTCCCTAATCTTGTACCCGCGGGAAATCTTTACGCGTTTCTATATTTTATACTTTATCCGCTGTAAAATTAAGGATAATGTGCAAACGCGGGTTTAGTTAGACTTGAGGGAGCTGTGGGAACGAAACAAATACGTTTTTAGTGCTATCTTCATTATTTAAATAGGATTTGAATATCTTTGCAAGATATGAAAATTAAAAACGGGATTCGTATTTTTATAGGACGACTCTATTTTAGTACCAAAGTGTAACAAACCGGATCCGACTAGTTTTAAACGGACCAACGGTTTCCGTTTAACTACGAGAGCTGACACAAGACAATCCGTAACAGCTCTAAGATGACAGTGTCTTGGTACACGTACACAGCAAGGCCGCCTACCTTCATTTGTCAAAAATGGTATCGAAAATGTTCGAAACAGACGTATAGTGGAGTGCCGTAAGGCATAAAAATGGTCAAACCTCGGAATCCAGGGCCAGTCAATGAATCTTAATATAAACCTTGAAAATATGTTTTTAATAGTATATAGAATAATGTTAAAAAAAAATTTTTTCGCGCTCTCAATTTTTTTTTTTCTTTATTTTTTTTTTTTAGCCTAATTCGTCCCACTGCTGGGCAAAAGCCACTCCCATGCCTCTCCAAACACTCCTATTATTAGCTGCTTCCGGTGGGAAGATTGGTGAATCGTCCCTAAATGAGCGTAGGTCGTCACTCCATCGTTTTTTGGGCCTAAAATTACTATAAACAATTATTAATTTTTTGGAGTTTTCATTGATTTATATTAGTCAAAAGTCATATTTTAAAAATAACAACTATTACAAACTTGAAAACTTGATCTTGGATCTTTAGGGACTGCAAGTATACCGATGAAGGTCGGGTTGGAGAATAGAGGGGATAACAGCAGCTGTTCGGTATTGTTCATGGCGGGCCCCGAACTTCGTACCGCCTAACAGTCAATGAATGTCGTGTTACTTTTTAGCTAAACTAATTTAGGCTTTAATGAACGTAAAACAATGATACAAAATAATACGTATCGGTTTCAGGAGCAGGAATCTCCGCACATCCCAAAAATAGGCCGGCAAACTGACACCGGAGGTAGATGGACTAAGATTAAGGTGCATCAAATAAGCCTTACATGCCCATAGAAAAGTCTTATGAGTATCGAGTTAAACCCGTTTTAGTGATTTTTGAGAAAAGAACCACTTTTTGATGGTTTTAGTATCAGAGAGCGATTAATATTCAATTAATTTTTAAAAAAAGTACGTTAACGGCTTCTTCGATAGTTACTTATGATATGGCGAAAATAATTCGTTGATGATTAAAGTGGAACATCGACAAATTAACTGTCAAAGTTAACTTTAATTCTCTCCCAAAAACAATAACTCGACTTTGAGCAGCTGCCACGAATAATATTTACTCGGTACTTAATGAACAAATGTTTTTAAAAACTGCCTTGTGCTATTCCGAATCCAGAATGGTATAACATGTATTGCAAAAACAACAAATTCGGGGTATTAGACATCGAAGACTTACCTAAGTCGGATTATTTCAAAAACTTAGTAGTTGAGTTAAGGTGGTTAAATTGACAAAATCGAGTAGTTAAGAGAAGTAATCTAGTAGGGCGTTTGTTTTTCAGCCTGACTAAGAAATAGGGAGTGATAAAGGCAAAAACTAAGTCGCTGTTTAAAGCAAAATAGTCTAATGGACCAAAACAGGTAGTATTTGAATGGTGCATCGGTATACCTGCAGTCCCTAAAGATCCAAGATCAAGTTTTCAAGTTTGTAATAGTTGTTCTTTTTAAAATATGACTTTTGACTAATATAAATCAATGAAAACTCAAAAAAATTAACAATTGTTTATAATAATTTTAGGCCCAAAAAACGATGGAGTGACGACCTACGCTCATTTAGGGACGATTGGTGGGAAGCAGCTAATAATAGGAGTGTTTGGAGAGGCATGGGAGAGGCTTTTGCCAAGCAGTGGGAAGAATTAGGCTAAAAAAAAAAAAAAAATTGAGAGCGCGAAAAAATTTTTTTTTTACATTTTTCTATATACTATTAAAAACATATTTTCAAGGTTTATATTAAGATTCATTGACTGGCCCTGGATTCCGAGGTATAAACCTTACGGCACTCTACTAGTAAGCATGTGTAGATAATAGAAAATAGGAATAGGACGTAAACTAAGAATAAAAAATAGAAAAACGAATCTACTCCTAACCATTCTACAACAACCGTTCCTTCAGTTAATTCCATACAATAATAACTACGACAAGAGATCTCGGACGCCTACCTTGTCACGTGCTTCTATAAAAGGGTCGCGAGATGCCTGTAAAAAACGTCTGAATCGGAAGGGAATAGAAAAAGGCACTTACGGGCCAATTCCCTGACCTTTCACGCTATAAATTGTTATATTTCCCATTCGGAATAAGAGTTTATTATACCTACTAATTTTTTGGGCATCTCTGACAAGGATTTATTTATTTATTTAAGGTGTATAAAACAGAATACAGCCAAAACATACAAATCTTATAAAACAATAATAGCTTAGATCTAGGATGTATCCCTTAAAATATACACACATCATGTTCGAGTGCGTATATTGTAAAACAAAGAACAAAACATTATGTAAGGAAGAAAAAAAAAACAAATACACAAAAGAAACAAAACCATTATTTTACCAAAAGTTTTCTTAGGAACTATTTACGTAACAGTCAAAACTTCACCTGAGAACATTTTTAACAGATTGTGAGTACACTATGGTTTTATAATAATAGGTACCACCCTTCGATTGATAAAATCTGTCTAGTACTTGAAATAATTTGAATATCCTGTTTTCAGATCTCTCTATAGGTTTTGAATAAATCTGTTTAAGAAATATGGTATACCAGATGTCGCTAAGATCGTGACACCTTTACTAGCGTAGAATATTGGTACTCTTTTACGCAAAAACCACTGAACAGATTTTAATTAAACTTTACAACACACAATACATCCTACACATACATACATATATTCGTCACGCCTCTCTCCCATTGAAGTAGGCAGGGACCACTTCCACAACACACAATTCGCTGTATTATTTTATATTATGTAAATCCAAGATATGACGATATGAGTACGAAGTCGCGGGCAGCCTCTTGTATAGATACAGATACGTAATTTTTATGTACTTATTTATTTATTTACCAGTTTATTGTAAGATAGTACATTGAGACAGAAAAAAAAATAGAAGTTATACAAAAGGTACAGCATATTATTACAGCACTTATCATTGATATTACCTAAACTCATACAGAAATTAACTGTTTAATATAACCCAGTCATGTTTTAACTACAACTTTGCAATTTATGTAAATTATAACGTGCAGTACTCTGAAATTAAATGAGTTACGTAAGCTTCGGTGGGCGCGCACCCTAACGACTTTATTAGGCTATGCCTCCACGAGCGATAGAATCGCGGCGGTATTATCGTCGTGCCACGTATTTATATACACTGTCTATGGAACCGTCTCCACACGGTGATATTATCACCGCGATGCGACGAGTGACGAGCGTGCGAAACGTTATAGCATCGTCGCGAACCCGTCGTGATTCGCAGCTTTGAGTATAGAATATATAAGGAGGTGCCATACCCTCTCGATCTGCGTGCCTGGTCTGGCGCAAAATGGCTACTTTTTTATATCGAATTTCTTATCGTTTGACAGGTCATCTACCAAGAAAACTATGAATAACTTGCGCCAACCTTGGCACGCTGTCATAAACTCATTTGTATATGAAAATATAAATATGGCACCTCCTTATAATATATTCTATACTCAAAGACTCGCAGCGGCCCCGCTTTCAAACGCACCCTCATTTCCTAACAGATTTTTTTCTTTCACAACACGTCGTCAAGGAAACGCGGCGATATAGTCACGAGTAGCCACGGAAATACTGCGATTCTGTAACGACTCGGAATTATCGCTCGTTCGTGGAGATTCTCCGACGATACTAGGGCGGACTCGCCGCGATTCCCTCGCTCGTGGAGGCAGCGTCTAGAACACCAAAGAGATGGAGATTTTCCAAGCAATTGCGTTGGTACTTTTATTTTTAGGTTATAAATGGAAATGATTTGACGCGTTTCTGTTTTAATTTATAACGTTTCGGTTTCATTGAATGAAAGTGAAAATTTTGTTTTATTTTGATATTGAGCTACTAAACTCTACGGAATTCATAAAAACTTAAAGGTCTTGCTTATTACAGCTAGATTTTGATCTTGTGCGGTTTTGCGGTGAGTGATCTACGATGGCTATATAAAAAAAAAACTATAAAGATTAACCTAAACCGATGAGCATGTAGGTAAGTATGTAGGAGACTACATCCCTCCAGTTGCTACGATCCAAACATTCATCAGCCGCCTCATACTTACTTACAAGCAGAGATGCTTACGCTGAGAGGAGAGAGACGTGACAAGTACAAATATATAAAGTATACAACAAATCTAACTTTTTTAAAACAGCGTCAGATAGAGGTGGCGAATTTGAACGACATTTGTCTCACGGAAAAAATGGCCCCCTCTCTGGCAAAGAGGCTGGAAAGTCGGCGTTTTAAGACTAATGGGTCGGTTTACAAGATAGATTGGTTATCACACTGGCTTCTTTGCTTTTTAGACCAATATTTTTCAAAGAAGACTGCAAAGGAAGTGTGTTTGGATCGTAGCAAGTGGAGGGAAGTGGTATCTGCCTACTTGATGGGAAAGAGCCGTGATAGATACGTATACTTTTCACAGAAAATTTGGTTTTCTTGGAAGCGTGATGTGGTCTCACTTAGTTAATGTTCTGCTCAATTGAAAAGGGGACGAGCGAGACTACTTACCTATAAGTCAATGTTATGATTTTATGTAAGCGCTTACTGCTAAAATCGAATAGTATTTTATTACTACATAATCATGACTGCAAATTCACTCCTTATAATTTGAATCCTACTCCCTACTTTTATTATACTGGGTGTAACAGAAAGCGGCAAGCGGAAAGTCAGCCGAAATATATAAAGCCGAAACACAGCGATTGTCCTCATGAAACTGAACAACTTTCCTCAAGGAACATGGGTCGTAACTCGAAAAAAAAATTCTTCTCCCCATACAAAATGTCCGATCAGCTCTGTCCGATCAGATCGAATAAGCATGGGTGATCCGAAATTTTTTTCGAGTTACGACCCATGTTTCTTGGGGAAAGTTGTTCGGTTTCATGGGGACTATCGGTGTGTTTCGGCTTTATACCCCCTTTCTGTTACACCCTGTAGATGTCAATGTTTGTGCCGATATGGATTGATGGATGTTTGGTACTCTTTAATGTGAAAACTACTGAATAGATTTAGTTGAATTTTTTCAATATTGTAGCTTATATATCAGAATAACACAAAGGCTATATTATTTTAAGATATCATGTTTTTTTTTTTTCAAGATAATAATATGGCAAGAAATTCGTATGTAGTCGCGGGCAGTATCTAGTAAGTATTTTTAATTACGCATTGAGCATTTTCTCGTTGCTCGCTGGTTTCTCCGTACTGACTGCGCGAATGCTCGCTGTGTAAGTTACATTACACCGCGTAACATTGATCAGTACCCACCTTAATACTAATATAATCTTGTACTCAAATATCCTTTTTTAGCAACATAGCTGTGTTTACTTTAGAAGCTTTAACCTTCTTGTTTCTAAGATTAGAGTCACCACAGCGGCCACGAAGCGCCTTCAAAACCATTTCAAGCGTAAAATACCCGTATTTTTTTATACAAAAATCATGCTTTTACACTAAAAGCTTGTAGCCTAGACATTTTTAAGACCTAATGTTAAAAGGGTTGCCGGTTAGCTGCTATCTAGGTCTTGTTTTTTTACCTGACTGCGCTAGAAGGAGAGTTATGTTTTTAGAGCGTATGTATGTATTTTTAATTCTTTGGCACGCTTTAGAACCTGATCGGCTTGATGGATTTTAGTTTGAGAGGTGTTGTTTCGTATTTACCTACCAATGATATACTGTAAGAGTGACACTAGTATTTTTTAAACGCTGTCGGGTTTTTTTAGGGTTCTGTTCCCAAAGGGTGAAAACGGGACCCTATTACTGAGACTTGGCTGTCCGCCTGTCTGTCGGTCCTCATGAACCATTATAGCTAGAGCGGTGAAATTTTCATAGATGATGTATTACCGTTGCCGCTATAACAACAAATACTAAAAATAGAATAGTAATAATAATTAAGGGGAGCTCCCATACAACAAACATGACTTTTGCTTTTTGCTCGATATCAATAGTGAATGATACGGAACCCTTCCTGCGCGAGTTCGACTCGCACTTGGCCGGTTTTTTTTTATAAAAAGGTTAGCTCACTAAGGCTTTATGCATCTAAAAATACTGTGCCTTAGATCGATGTCTTGATTTCCTTTGAAGGCCTACTGACCTTTCTAGGCCAATTTAATCACTAGTATCTAAAAATAGCTTTATTAATAAAAAGTAAATTCATTTTCATCAAGTCTCTTTTGAAAGAAAGTAATAAATCTTGTTCGCGTGGATGCTAAAGGTCTACCTACACAGTTCCGGGCCGTGCCCGGGACGTGTCCGGGCCGTGGCCCGTCAGGAGGGAAAACAATACGTCGTCATGACAACGTCTCCGGTACGTGTCAGGGAAAAAATATCATTCCATACATTTTTTATGGATTCTTTCACACACGATGACGATGTATTGTTTCCCTCCTGACGGACCACGGCCTGGACACGTCCCGGGTAGGCCTTAATGAGTTTCTAACTGGTAGATAGGTATATTTTTAGAATAAGAATAGCCTACTTAAATCTTATTATTACTTTGCTGGGATATTAGAGAAATCTACTGCAAAACTTCGAAATCAGGGCAACACAGGACTCGAGTCAGGAGTACCCTAATGGTCTATCTAGACGCACCCGGGACGTGTCAGGGAAAAAAATAACATTCCATACATTTCGTATCACACACGTTGTCATTACGACGTATGGTTTTACCTCCTGACGGGCCACGGCCCGGACACGTCCCGGGCACAGCCCGGATCTGTGTAGATAGACCTGCGACGTGCATGTATAAGTCGCCTCATAAGAATGTGGATGAAGCGAAAGAAGTGTGTTTGTAACGTACCAAGTCGAGGGAGCTAGTCTCTCCCTACCCAAATAGGAAAGAAGCGTGACAGATTATGTAGGTACATGTATGTAGATGATTTTAGCAGTTTAAAGTGGTTTTGACTGGTTAAGAGTTTTGACTGTTACATATAGCTGACTTTAAGGTACATGTACATTCGAATTTTTTCACCCTGTAAAATGCAAGCGTGTATTCTAAAAGCCGGTATAGCGTACACAAAGTATGAAAGTAAACCCCTTGCGACAGGTAAGCATACGCCTTTCGAATACTAATGTACGACATGCAATACCTAATTTGACACTTGAAGAGCATGCGCGGTTATACAAAACAGGTCCCTAGTTGTTTTGGGAGAATATAAAGTCAATTCTTGAACAGCTTTGAACTTGCTTAGAGATATTTTTTATTATATTTTTTTTTTATTATCAGACCAAGACGAACGTACCTCGATCAAATCGGGGACTTGCTCAAGGAAGGCTAAATCAGGAGTACCCTAAACCGACGGGCATGTATGAGGCGACTGATGAGTGTGGATGAAGCGAAAGAGGTGTGTTTGGATCGTAGCAAGTGGAAGGAAGTGGTTTCTGCCTACCCCAATGGGAGAGAGGCGTGACGGACATGTATGTATGTATGTATGTTTATTAACAAGCATAGAAATACTAATTTTCTTAAACAGAAAGTGCTACTATAGTAAAATGGCTGTAGTGACCCTGCCGGCCATGCCATAAGTCGTGGGTTTGAATTCCACTAAAGACAAACATTGTGACGTACAGTACTATTTGTCTTATTTAAAATAGCCTCAGTTGTGTGTCGGCAGAGTGTCAATGGCATTTTTGACACATTTGGTATTCTGCTAAAAAATGGCTTACGCTGCTTGCGACCAAATGTGTCAAAAAATGCCTTTGCAATCTGCCGTCACAAAACTGAGGCTATTTTAATTAAGCAGACTTCGGTCCCTGATTGTAAGTGCTAAGAATTATGTTAATCGGACTACTTATTTATTTATACATATCCGTCACGCCTCTCTCCCATTGGGATAGGTAGAGCTCTCTTCCTTCCACTTGCTAAGATCCAAACATACCTCTTTCGCTTCATCCACACTCATCAGTCGCCTCATACATGTCCGTCGGTTTAGGGTACTCTTATTTATTTATTATATTAAAATATACCTAAATGGAGCTATTTGCTGTATGTAATTCATATTTAGGGAGGCATTAATGCTGCCTAATGAATGGAAATGGATACATTAGCAATTCAAAATTGTTTTCACCTCAATCTGGATTGCTCGCATTAACCATTTGTGAATGTCTCTAGTTTCCTTTAAATTAACTTATGTTATCTAGCCGTCGGTGTCCCACTGCTGGGCAAAGTCTCCTCTTTTTCCACGATCTAAACCGCCTTTGTCCAGACATCCATGAAGGTGTCCAGCTCATTTTTTTCTTATTTTAAGTATTAAATCTTGTTGTATTTGCCATCATTAATAATATTTGACACATCTCAATCTAAGGACTTGTTAAAGAAAGGCCAAGTCAAGAGTACCTATTCTAAACCAACGTGCATGTATGAGGCGACTGATGAATGTGGATGAAGCGAAGGAAGTGTGTTTGGATCGTAGCAAGTGGAGCTACCCCGATAGGAGGGAGGCGTGACAGTTAAGTATGTTATGTATTAACAAATTTTAATAATATACGTTACAAACGTACTCCGTCGTTTCCGCAGTTTCATTCAGGGTTCTCTAAATGTTTGAAAAAAAATCTATACTTAGCCTATGTTATACGGAACTCCACACCCCACTCGAGTGAGTTTGAAAACAAGGAAAATCTTTTGTTATTTGAATTTCAAATGAATTAACCAAAAAGGTGTTGTTCTGTTTCTTTTTAATAAGGAAAATTGAAAGAAAATCCGTATTATTGATTGTACCTATCGAAAAAAAAAATATTTAAATATATTATGTACCTACATATAATCCTACTTTATTACTATTCTGTTCCTTTAAAACCTGTAGGTAGGTATATTAAATTAATTTAAATCGAATTTGCTAGTATTGTATTTTAAAATACTTTTTTTTTTAAGTTTAAAAATAAATCCGTTATTTTCAGCATGAACATTTTAGTTCTAAAAACATCATAATATACTCACCTTAGTCTATAAAAATTGCAGATATTTCATAATATACACGATCACAGTCACTTCAATTAGATCTAAAATTCTCAATCGAAAATGTCATTGAAAAGCATGAATTAGGTCCTAACAAAGCTCATGAATCACTTCTTAATTTCTTCATTCACACACTGCGGCCGCTAAAAATGGAACGCATTTTAAAAATTAAAAAATTAAACTGTCAAATTACGCGGGAAACGCATAACGATTGCAATCTCTTTTCTTTTAATAATTTTAGGTTATTTTCGATGTATTTTCAGGTTTTTTAGGAGCGTTGTGTTTTGCGAGGTCGCTCGTCGGCCCGGGAGGTCCCTGTGGTAACAGAGGCTGACTTGAGCTCGGAGCCAGTAGAAGCTGCGTAGAGCGCGCCTCCCCTCTTGCGTAACTATTGTTGTAAATTACGTCGCCATCTTTATTTTCCAGTAATATTGCACATATCAATTTTTAATGGAATTTTTTAAATTTTGTAATGATTTCAGAATTCGTAATCTCATCTGATTTGATTAATTCAAAATTAGTTTTTCACGCTATAAATAAAATAAATAAGTACCTAATTACTAAAACAGATAACAAAAACTTTACAAAAAACTTCCTTAGTTAGTGAAAAAAATATGTTAAATAATTTTTTGATTATTTTTTTAAACAAACAACGCTCCATTGATAACCCGAGAAATATCAGCGCCTTACGAAGCTTCGACCGGCTCACATCTTTCGGGAAAACCCTCATTGCGCAGACTCCAACTGGAAAATTGGAAAGGGATGGAAACAATGATAGCATTAAACAGAAAGGGATAGAGTAACCGACGGCACTGAGTGCATATAATCTGGTCCATTTGTTGTCTGGGCACGTAGAGTTTGAAAAAGAGATTTTCGACTGTAGCGAAAGGTGTTAAAGAAGTATCTAGTTCATTCATTCATGTTTTTTTTCTCTCATCATTATGCTACTTATTATAAATGTCAATGTTTGTGTCTATGGATGGATATGATGATATCAAGCTGTTTGTTACTCTTTCACGCAAAAACTACTGAACAGATTTTAATGTGACTTTACAGTATTGTAGCTTGCATATCACAATACGTAACATCCAACAAGGAATTCAGATACCTACAGCATTTTTATCTTCTTTTATATCCTGTATAAATGTACCGAGTAAGATTCTCACTAGGCCCGCAATAAAGGCTCGCCCCCGCGTTTTGTACGCGTTTTAAGTATAGTTCTAGAACTAATGTCATTTTTGACGTTTTGTCTATAGCCGAAACGTCATTTATTTGAGTTTATTCTAGGACTGTAAATAAAACTCATTTTGTAATTAAGGGCAAAAAATTGTAATAGAAATGGGCATGATGACTAACATTTTTTTTTAGTCCATCACATAGATTATTTTAAAATATTAGACACGTATTTTTTCTTTTTTCTCTTAAACAAAAAATGACACAGATACACTGGGTTAAAGTTGCTCATGACGTCACACTTAAGTACGATTTTTACGTAGGAGTAACGTCAATCCCCCCCACTCCGTAACTTTGATGCTCTGTATCTTTGTATTAATTTATGTATTTGATCACGTAAAAAACGTGTTTAAATTTTTTTAACAAGCCTAATAGTCGGACTAATTATTTTTTGAATTTTCGAATGTAGTCATCATCCCCATTGCTTTTTCGTATCTACTCGTACCTACTGTGGTTTTAACATATCGCAAAAGAATCCAATAAAAATCCGAGTAGGTATTTCGTGTAAATGAAACCTCATCCTCTTTTCCAATCACTTCAATAAACCCAACCCATAATGTATGAATAACAAGCCACCGGCAGCCATTATTAATTTTCAAAAGCCTCCACAATTCATGTGAGGATTTTCAACGTTTCCAATAAAATACACTCGATTCGTTCTATAATTATATTACACAAGAGTTCATTTGACACTCGGTTTATACGAGTTCTAGTATTCGTCAGATTTCAAGTTAACTTTTTTGTGATATTACCTACAAACCACAGATTCACAAAATGTATTCGCGCGGAAAAAAAATGTGTTTGTATTCGGTTTGTATCGTAAGTAATTATCAACTGGAGGAAAGATGTCTCTGTCTACCTCAATGGGAAAGAGGCGTAACAGATATGTATGTATGTAGCTTGGCTATGTAGGAATAGGGCCCAAGTCAATATAAAATAGCCTCAATTGTGTCTCGGCAGAGTGTCAATGTAATTTTTTGACACATTTGGTATTCTGCTAAACAATGGCTACCATTGATTGCGACCAAATGTGTCAAAAAATGACATTTGCTCTCTCATTGAAACTCTGCTGACATACAACCTAGACTATTTTCAATTAGCAGACTTGTGCCCCAGGCTGTCTAGATATTTCCAAGCACTGTAAAAACTACCTTCATCAATGACGACTGGCGAACAAAGCAAGGATATGGCACCTCCGTTCATTACAACGCATCATATCAAATGGCAGCAATCAGGATCTAGTAAGAGCCGCTACTTGGCGGCCATTGCAGATTGTCAGTTGATATCTTTACATCTATGTCCTCTAGTTTAAACTTTAGTTATGTAAGAAGTGCTGTACATAATATATCTTATCTTATCATATCTTATGAAAGGAAAACGAAATTTATTCGGATTCAGGTACTTTACCTAATTTAATCAATTTTGGAAGACGTCGTTATACAGGATGTAACAGAAAAGGGGGTATAAAGCCGAAACACAGCGATAGTCCTCATAAAACTGAACAACTTTTCCCAAGGAATATGGGTCGTAACTCGAAAATTTTTTGGATCGCCCATACTTACTCGATCAGCCATGTATGGGGAGGCGATTTCTTTTTTTCAAATTACGACCCATGTTCCTTTTGGAAAGTTGTTCACTTTCTTGAGCAAGTCCCGGTTTTTTTTTCATTATTTAATATTCAAATTAAATTACGAAAGAAACTTAAAACTCCATCGTCCTAAGTTTTCACACCTTACTAATGAAACTCGCATAGACCTCGCTAATATTCGTATAGTGAGCGAGTTACTCAAGTAATTCTAGTCAGTCGTACGTAACACGTGTTTGCAATAAGGAATCGAGAGTCTACGTACGTTTAGTTTCGGCTGATGTCGTTATAGCTTGATCTGGGCACTCAATATTAGAGAATAAGTCAATTTATAAATACCTTCCTATAAAACTCAAAGAAAATAGAGCTTAATTTTAATTTATGATACAACTAGAGGCTGCCCGCGACTTCGTACGCAATAACCGTCATATCTTGGAAGAAAAATATGAAATCTCAAAATTATATAGTCTATGTATAATTAGTGTTAGTTAGGTTAAGTTTAGTTTAGTTTAGCGGTTATATTTTATTTATTAGAGTGTAGTATTTTTAATAACATATTCACATGTATTTTTGCAATAAATGTCTATATGTGTTATTCTGATATATCAGCTACTATATTGCTAAATTTCATCAAAATCTATTCAGTAGTTTTCAAGTGAAAGAGTAACAAACATCCATCCATCCATCGGTACAAACATTGGCCTTTATAATATTACTAAGACAAAGACAAGCCTGTGACGTTACGTCACTATTAAAACTGCATAATTTAAACAAAAACTAAATCATTACACCTTGTCTTAAATGAAATGAAAATGATATGAAATGAAAATGATATGAAATGAAAATGAAAAATCATTTAATCCTGTAGGTTTTGACATCGCTTAGGACGGGTCATTTTTTAAAGTTAATGCTAGATTCGCAAGAGTGCAGTTTTCCCCAGAGAAGAACCTAGTAAAAACTCCTTTCATACCTTATAATCACAAATCCAATAAGTTATCAAAATCTTAAGATTAATCCGTGTACCTATCGGTCAACAAGTTGTTTGTACCTAGATAAGATCTAGATTGAAATCGAACATGCCAGTGTAACCGACGATATCCTGCCAACAATACATTCAGTGCCAGACTAAACCGCCTTGTTGAGACAAATCTGGGGTCATAGAGGTCAATATTGACGTAATACATACGTAGGTGTTACCTCTGTACCTAAGTCCTTGAATATTGTATGTATGCGAGCAATAATCGCTTTGCTTTTTTTTCGTGAAGGCGCTTATTCATGGGCGAGTAACTGTAACTGAACAAATACAGTATCTTGACTTACTTACCTCTTTATCTTTACAATTTTATCTTTTTCTTTATATCTATTTATATTATTATATCTATATTTCTTTATCTTTACAAATGGCCATGTATCATGGCACATCTAGTAGGTATTAAGTAACTCTTGTGCATCTGTTGTTTACGTAAACATTACTTGCTTTGGCGGTGGAGAGGTAATATTGATGCTTATTCTTTTTTCACCTACCTTCACCTTTGCCCAATGATTGAATGTATTAAAATTGAAATTATGATTACCTAGCTAATATTTTTTCTCATGTAAGTGAATTGTAATTCTTTATGGGAAATAAATGTCTTTAAACCGAATACAGTAGGTATCTTTACTTACTTACCTCTTGCTTCTAAGAGACATTGCAGGCGAAGGCGCGGTTGCGGTGCGGACGCGATTTTTTTCCGCTACCAAAACCCTAAACCTAAACCGACGGGCATGTATGAGGCGACTGATGAGTGTAAATAAAGCGAAAGAGGTGTGTTTGGATCGTAGCAAGTGGAAGGAAGTGGTCTCTGCCTACCCCAATTTGAGAGAGGCGTGACGGATATGCTTGTATGTTTAAGCACGGATACCTTCCTTAAGGAATTCCTGCTTCTTTCAGTCAGAACAGACGCAATCCATCTCACCCTTTACAAAAAATCACGACAAAAGTTGAAGTAAACAAGAAAATCAACCACTTGAAGCCAATGAGTGCCAATGAAGCCACAACAGGTGTTGACAATGGTGAACCGTCATCTTGGCCCATTGTGTCCTCATTTGTGTTGCAATTGGTTAATCTCTGAGATTGGACGCTCAAGGTCACATTTGACGTGCGAAGGTATACTGTGTGGAATATGTTATTAAAATTTTATATACCTACTTACATATACATAATATGTCATCATCATCATCACCATGTCAGCTTAAGGACGTCCACTGCTGGACATAAGCCTCACCCAAGGATCTCCACAACGACCGGCCATGCGCTGCCCACATCCAACGACTTTCCGCGACTTTTACAGGTGGCCGGTCCACCTTGTTGGAGGCCTTCCCACACTGCGTCTTTCTGCCCCATCATCCATCGGTTCATATTTACCACGCCCCTTTCCCATCGAGGTAGGCAGAGAATTCCCTCCTCTTGTTACGACACAAACACATCTCTTCGGCTTCAGCCATATTCATCAGTCATGAATCATGACTTTTCTTGCATATAATTTTCTATTATGTTTATTAAAGCTGTTGGTTTTCCAATAAATAAATAAATAAATAAATATAAATATAAGAAACAGCCTGTATAACAATCGTATTAGCATCGGAAAATTTTCAGGTGGTAAAAAAAACAATTAGAAAAGTGCTACGACGGTGCTACGAGCTACATCGTAGAAAGCTACGAAGGTGAGCGTTATAAGATAAGCTTATGTGTAGGGTAATTTCGGGGGAGATGGCCGTACGGGAGAGATGGCCTAGTCAAAAAAGTCCAATAAACGCATGTTAGATGCTGCTGCTAATTCTTTAGCTTGCTTCGAATTGTGCATCAGAATACCGGCAAGCAAAAAAATAACGAAAATAAAAAGAAAAGTAACTAAAATCTACCTCTTTTCTTTTTAACTAGTGTGAAAATAAAATTGTGAGTTTATGATACACCGTGATGATACATGATGTGTTTGTGAAGTTTCCATCAAATTTTCGAGTTTTTGTGTTTTTTCGGGACTACTCGAGCCGCTCTAAAATATAACTTTAAAATAAAGACAATAAATCACAGGCATTGTTACTTCTTTGGCGTGGATAACTCTCCCGAAAAAAAAGGGAGAGATGTAGTGGAGTGCCGTAAGGTTTATACCTCGGAATCCAGGGCCAGTCAATGAATCTTAATATAAACCTTGAAAATATGTTTTTAATAGTATATAGAAAAATGTTTAAAAAAAAATTCTCCCCGCTCTCAATTTTTTTTTTATTTTTTTTTTTATTTTTTTTAGCCTAATTCGTCCCCCTGCTGGGCAAAAGCCTCTCCCATGCCTCTCCAAACACTCCTATTATTAGCTGCTTCCCACCAATCGTCCCTAAATGAGCGTAGGTCGTCACTCCATCGTTTTTTGGGCCTAAAATTATTATAAACAATTATTAATTTTTTGGAGTTTTCATTGATTTATATTAGTCAAAAGTCATATTTTAAAAAGAACAACTATTACAAACTTGAAAACTTGATCTTGGATCTTTAGGGACTGCAGGTATACCGATGCACCATTCAAATACTACCTGTTTTGGTCCATTAGACTATTTTGCTTTAAACAGCGACTTAGTTTTTGCCTTTATCACTCCCTATTTCTTAGTCAGGCTGAAAAACAAACGCCCTACTAGATTACTTCTCTTAACTACTCGATTTTGTCAATTTAACCACCTTAACTCAACTTCTAAGTTTTTGAAATAATCCGACTTAGGTAAGTCTTCGATGTCTAATACCCCGAATTTGTTGTTTTTGCAATACATGTTATACCATTCTGGATTCGGAATAGCACAAGGCAGTTTTTAAAAACATTTGTTCATTAAGTTCAGAGTAAATTTTTTTCGTGGCAGCTGCTCAAAGTCGAGCTATTGTTTTTGGAGAGAATTAAAATTAACTTTGACAGTTAATTTGTCGATGTTCCACTTTAATCATCAACGAATTGTTTTCGCCATATCATAAGTAACTATCGAAGAAGCCGTTAACATACTTTTCTTTTTAATTAATTGAATATTAATCGCTCTCTGATACAAAAACCATCAAAAAGTGGTTCTTTTTTCAAAAATCACTAAAACGGGTCTAACTCGATACTCATAAGACTTTTCTATGGGCATGTAAGGCTTATTTGATGCACCTTAAGTCCATCTACCTTCGCCTACAATCTATATCAGCGAGATCGACGACGACGACAATAATGTACAATGATAAATAAACACTTTTTCCCCCTTCCGCCTCTCATTTTTCAGTAAATTGTTGTTAAAAATTGTTGTAAATCGAGATCGGTCAAATTTTTTTTTTAACTTTTTTATTTGAGGTTTTAATAATGCAGTCTCATACTTGATATACAGATTAATTGACTGGCCCTGGGTTCCGAGGTTTGACCATTTTTATGCCTTACGGCACTCTACTAGTGGGGCGCCGTTAGGTTTATACCTCGGAATCCAGGGCCAGTCAATGAATCTTTTGCCCAGCAGTGGGACGAATTAGGCTAAAAAATAATAATAAAAAAAAAAAATTAAAAAAAAAATGAGAGCGGGGAGAATTTTTTTTTTAACATTTTTCTATAAACTATGAAAAACATGTTTTCAAGGTTTATATTAAGATTCATTGACTGGCCCTGGATTCCGAGG
This sequence comes from Anarsia innoxiella, assembly GCA_947563765.1. Taxonomy (NCBI): domain Eukaryota; kingdom Metazoa; phylum Arthropoda; class Insecta; order Lepidoptera; family Gelechiidae; genus Anarsia; species Anarsia innoxiella. Next base: position 923,300 of record OX387401.1, read on the forward strand.
TTTGACCATTTTTATGCCTTACGGCACTCCACTAATGGCCACATTTCGTGTTACTATGAGAAAATGTTACGAAAATTCTTAGACAGTAGAAAAAATTAAGAAAAGCCAGTTTTTGTGAGTATTCAGATGAAAAAGAAAGAGAAAAAAGTGAAGGCGAGAAGAAGATAAGCGTGTTGAGTGCGTTGATAATCATTGCGAAACACGCTTTGTCGAAGACTGGCTTCACTTCAATGTCAATCAGCTGTGGGTGCACGAAAATTTTACATAATTCGACAATATGTGTTCAAAGCGTGGGCAGGGGAAGAAAAAGAAACTTAAGAGCAGAAGATAAGTACTCGGTAAAAAATATAAATGCCAGATTGAGTACTGGCCATCTCTCCCAAGCACTACGGGAGAGATGGCCAGTTGCATTTTTTTTGTTTTGCCATTTTTAAGTATGATTTTATTAGAAATGACTCGTTTTGTTTTATTAAATGTGTAGATTAATGTCCAAAGTTTAATTAAAAGCTATAATTGCAACTTACATCCATGTAGTTTTATTTGTTTTTTTACATGGCTTTAAAAAAACTATGGCCAACTACCCCGGACTTACCATATTTCGTTTAAAACTGTGGACATGGGTTTTTGTAGCCTATGTTGTCCCACTGCTGGGCAAAAGCCTCTCCCATGCTTCTCCACACATTTCTGTTGGTGGCGGTTTGTACGATTTTTTTTAAATCTATTTTTTATTCAATGGTGGCCTGGTTTCCATTGCGAATGACAAAAAGGATGATTTATTTTTAAAACGACTGTTAACAGTAAAAATATGTTTGTTTAATTGGTATTTCCTAAATAGGCTGCCCGCGACTAGTTCACATTTATCTTCAAATCCAAAAAAAAAAACACAATATCTTAAAATAATACCTTTTGTGTATTTTTCTGATGTGCAAGCTACCATATTGAAAAGTTTCACTAAAATCTGTTCATTGGTCCTTCGAGAAATAGCAACAAACATCCTCACGTGCGTGCATCCATGGGCACAAATATTGATGTTTATAATATTAGTAGGATTGTGAAATCGTATTATTTCGTAATCATCAAATTGTGGTAAAAAAAAACACTTACCTACCTCCACAGGCGCTGCATGCCTGGGACGCAATTTAGAGAACACGGACTTGCCCAGCATCCATGTTCTCCTCTCGACCTCTTCGACTGTACCCCCAGGAATGACAAGTCATTACGTGTGGAGTCGATTTGGTTGCAGGATCTGCCGACTTGTTCAGATTAAATCCTAATGTCACCTACGGTACCCCATATCCGTTGCCTCCTCCGCCGACATACACCGTACCGAATCCCATCTTCTCCGCTGCTGTCACCGTTGGGGACTTCACCCGTAACCTACCTATTTAAAATAAAACTTATTCAAAAAATAGATACTAGAGTGCGTTTCACGAAAGAAGTCCCCCGGATATTTTTGGAACTAAATTTGACAGGTCTATTTTCCCTATTTTCTGACCTTTTCCCTGATAGTAGGTAGAAAACCTCTTACTTATCTTAATAAAAATACACTTTTTACATAACAGGATTATAGCTAAGTAGACATTTTCATCAAAATATATACCAACCTACTCATGGAATGACCAGAACAGTCGAAATGTGCAGGAAATAATATTATTTAATACATTACAAATGAAATATACATAATATAGGTAGATATTGTACTAATAAATGGCAACATTCTCAATTTTGACATGAAATACAGCGCCGCGGCTAGGGGACTTCTTTCGTGAAATGGACTCTACTTAGATACTATTGTCACCCAATACTTACCTAACTTGGTAACACGATAAGTTAAAAGCCACATTTGTTAACAACTTGCGTGTTACCAAGTTGCGTTTGTCTTTTTTTTACCGCAGGGATATTTTAGCCAAGGGTGAGTTGGGAAATGTACTTGTCAAGTTCCAAAAAAATAAATAAAGAAACCACATTTTTTATTTAAATAAAATTGTATTTATTAAGTTAATCACGCCACTATTAAATAAAAAACATGTTAGTAAATACTATAATTCTGGAATTGTGAGCAAAAAGCTAATTTATACAATCTAATCAGATTATATTAATTAATAACATATTTAATCATATCAAGATATTTAATCAGATTATATTAATTAATAACAATATTTGAAAAAAAGCAACCTAACCTTTTTATTAAAAAAATAACCCGACTGCGTTTAAAAATACATTTTTATTTATTTTGGTATAATACCCAGTGTCACTCCCACTGTAAATACGAATCTAACGACACGTCTCAAGCTAAAATCCGTCAAGCCGTTTAGGCTATAGAACGAGCCAAAGAATTATACATACAAACATACTCTCGAAAAACATAACCCTCCTTTCTGGCGCAGTCGGGTAAAAAAAAACTCAAAGAAATAATATCCTAGTATAGCTAATCTATAGTGACCCTACTAACTTTATAAGAATCTCCAACTACATTAGCTGTACTGTATCTCTGGAAGTAATTACTTTTAGGCTCCAAGCCCGTCTCTCCAGTCATACCATTTATAGCTGTTACGACATCATTAGTTTTTTTCCCACTTTGACGACCTAGCGTTATATTATACCTAGTTATTTCTAAACCTAGATTTTTAGTGCTAAAACTTCTACCTAGAGACCTAGATCGTTTCACAGTAAATCTGTCTTTAGGTATTTTAATATCGTAAATAGGGTTTATAATACCAGTGTAAGTATCGTTTAGAATTTTTTGAGTGTTATTTTGAGTCTGGGATAGGTTTAAACGAGAATTTACTAGCTCTAAGTATTCTAAATGTTGTTCTAAGTCTTGAAGGCGTTTTGATGTGAAGTCTGCGTAGTTTTTCGTCATCTGAAATGAATTACTAAATATTATTACTACTTAAATAGACATGATGACTAAAAAAATAAAAAAATATATATTTTAAAATATTCGACACGTATTTTTTCCTTTTTTCTCATAAACTAAAAATGACAAAGATACACTGGGTTAAAGTTGCTCATGACGTCACACCTCAGTACGATTTTAACCGAGGAGTGACGTCAATACCCCCCCTCCGTAACTTTGATGCTCTGTATCTTTGTATTTATTTATGTATTTGATCAGGTAAAAAATGTGTTTCAAATATTTTTTAATAGCCTAAAAGACGGACTAATTATTTTTTGAATTTTTGAATGTAGTCATCATCCCCATTGTAGCTAAAAACCAGTAGACCTATTTCGAAACTTTTTATATCGATGATATCTCTGGAGCCTCTTATTTTTTTTCTAAATCTAAATAAAAACCGACCAAGTGCGAGTCGGATTCACGCGCGAAGGGTCCGTACCAAAAAAGGCAAAAATATCCTGTTTGTTGTTTGGGACGCCCCCTAAATTATTACTATTATTCTATTATAGTACCTATTTGTTGTTATAGCGGCAACGGTAATACATTTGTGAAAATTTCAACGCTCCAGCTATAACGGTTCATGAGATACAGCCTGGTGACAAACGGACAGCCGAGTCTCAGTAATAGGGTCCCGTTTTGTCCCTTTAAGTACGGGACCCTAAAACATCTAAATAAAAAGTACAATAAATACATAATACTTATTAATTGAATAGGTACTTAATTATACATCTGTCACGCCCCTTCCTATTGGGGTAGGCAGTGGAGGGAAAGGGTGTCTTACCCTGATGGAGTATATAGGTATGTATGTAAGTATATATGCAATTGCATGTACCTTCTCTCGACTAGACCGCCTCGGTAATGGAGGAGGTTGAGGTGCCTCGTCTCCCGACATGTAATCTGGTGGTCTACTTCTATACTTCTGAGGACCTTCCGTTGAAGCGCCTTCCAGTTGCGGTAGACGCCACGAACTGAAATTTGCAATGGTAAAAGCGATTCTGAAAATTTTTAGAAACTTGTAGACATTCAAAATTCCAAATTCTTTTAGACATTCAAAATTCCAAATTATCTCTAGGAATAAGATAGTTTTAGAACTAATGCCATATTTTGTCGTCTAAAATGACATTAGCCCTAGAACTAATTATCTTTAAATTTCGTTTTGTAATAATCATGTATTATGATGTTAACATCTAACAGACTTAGCTTTGAGAAATTTAAGAATAAATAAACTAAATAACTAAAACAATAAAAAAGTCCTTCAATTAGACGTGCATTTTTCTTTTTCCTCTTTACCTAAAAAGATATTAGACAAGGATACACTGTGTAAAAGTTCCTCGTGGCGTCACGCTTCAGTATACAACAAAAACTAAATAATAAAAAAAATAAATAAATAAATAAAATCATTTTATTTCAGGAATTAGTCCCATATAAAAACTTTAACTTTTACAATTACAATTTACAATTTACAATTTTACAATTACAATTTACAATAAATAATAAGCGTCATAGGCATATACGTAATATATAGTAGCTATATATAGTCTTAATAATAAGATTATGTGACACACGCAAACGCATCATGAATGATGTCCTCATCCTCCTCATTACAGTACAAAAATCTTTGACCCCATAGTCGGCAAACATGCCAGTCGCACTACACCGCCACGGTAGCTTCATCATGCTTCTAAAAGCGTTGTTGTATTGTACTCTAAGTGTATGATATGAGCGCTGTGTAAAGGAGTACCATAGTTGACTAGTGTAAAATTCATTCATTCATTCATTCATTCATTCATTCATTCATTCATTCATTCATTCATTCATCATTCATCATTCATTCATTCATTCATTCATTCATTCATTCATCCATTCATTCAACAGCGCGACGACGTCAAAAGCCCTAACTCCTGAACTTTAAAAAATATGTGTTCAATAATCTTTAAACTGTCTAACAGATGAATTAAATAAAGTGCCATGTTTCAAATGGAGTCATCAACCCTATTTTAATACTCCATCATCATCATCATTAGGTATACTTACTTAGTAGAAGTGTCGCTGCTTCTAGACCGGGCAGCTCGCGCTAATCTATGCAAGGCAAAGAGTCCGCCTTCGCTTGCGTCGCCGAGCCACACGCACAACTCTTGAAGAATCTAGAACCAGTGACATTTATGGTCATTTCTTTGAAAAACAGAAAAATTAAATTAAACATTTAAAAAACCCCCGACTATAAAAAGTAACAAATAAAATAAGTAGTATTTTGTCAATTGAACATCACTTAATATTTCATACAAATTGACAACTTTCATACAAACTTCATTTCGTCGGGGGACCGCATGCTATTTTCCTTACGAATATTTTAAATTATATTTGTCAATTCAATTCAAACATTTCACAGGTATTTTTCAAATTTTGATATCACATTATGATTATTTATGATAGGTATATAATTTTGCGTACCTACCTACCGAGCTACTTAGCGATCCCCCGACAAAATGAAGTTTGTATGAAAGTTGTCAATTTGTATGATGTTCAATTGACAAAATACTACTTATTTTATTTGTTACTTTTTATAGTCGGGGGTTTTTTAAATTTTAAATTTAATTTTTATTTCGAAGTTTCTAAACCATTATTAAAATAATTATAAGCTCCTCCTGTTGTCACCATTGCGTTATATTAAGAATTAAACACTGATCTAAACGAATCCAAACACGAAATATATGCTGTTACATTTTCCAAGAATGGTTGGAGTACTGGAAATTCTGACTCCATCATCAGCTCCTCATCTGTTGTAACCATTGCATTATATTAAGAATTAAACACTGATCAAAATGAATCCAAACACGACATATCTGCTGTTATATTGGATCTACATTCCTACCACAGCCGACAAAAGAGCTGATGACTTTGAAATGGCTAAACCGATTTGCATATTATATATCTAAGAACACTCCCAGGAATACCAGCTTTAAGTTAAAAAAAACCGCATACAAATCCGTCCACGCGTTTAGGAGCTACAGTGCCACAGACACACAGACACACAGACACACAGACACGCAGACACACAGACACACAGACAGAGGCGTCAAACTTATAACACCCCTCTTTTGGCGTCGGGGGTTAAAAACATGATAAAAGCTACAGGGCTCTATTGGCACTTGAGTGACATTGGCAGAAGGGCGTGGGTGGTGAATAAATAACTCAAAATAATGACAATTTACAAGATGATATCGTTAGTTCCGATTTCCGCCACGTGCCAAAAGTTCCTTGTAGTAGGTACTGTAGGTATGCGATATTCTGATATGCAAGTTACAATATTGTAAGGTTTCATTAAAATCGTGTCAGTGGTTTTTGCGTTGAAGAGTAACAAACAACCTCACATCCATTCATCGGCACAAACATTGACATTTATAATACTAGTAGGATAGACAGGAAATATTAAAGCAATGTATAAAGATGCAATGGAGATAACAACCGAAACCGATGTCAGCCGATTCAAGTTTCTAAAGTGTTTTTAAATAAATTGACTTAAGTACCGGCACGCCTCTCTCCTACAGGGGTAGGCAGAGGCCACTTCCCACCACTTGCTACGATCCAAACGAACTTCTTTCGCTGCATCCATATTCATCAATCGTCTCATACATGTACTTACAGTAAATCTTCCGGAATAAAGTAAAGCCGGCACTAATTCCCCAAGAGACCAATGTAGACCTTGCAGACCACATCTTGACGCGAGCAGGTTTAGAGGCGCCATCTGCCCGACCAGCCACTCGTCTTCCAAAGACCATGCCTGGTCTTCTATGTCTGATGCTCCAGATTCCTCAACTGGAATATAATTTACATACATACCTATCCTTCACTCCTCTCTCTCATAGGGCAGGGTACAATTTAAGTTTTTCTATAAATTACTTAATTAACAAAGTGGCAAGTGGAGTAGATTGGTCTCTGTTTACCTCGGTGGGAGAAAGGCGTGACGCATATGTATTCACGTATGTATTTGTATTTCATTAAACGCCAGTGCAGAAAATCATACGAACACTAAGCATACTTGTTGCGATACAGCAAATAACAAAATTACATCATCTCAGCCATTAGCTGCTCACTGCTGAGCATAGGCCTATAGCTCCCCAATGTGACCTATTCATTGCCACCTGCATCTAACGAAACCCCTCGGTTTCTATAAGGTCGTCATCTGGCAGGAGGCGGTGCCAGTTACGCTTGATTTTGCGTGGTCTCCACTCCAGAATTTTTTTGCCCCATCAGCCGTCTGATCTTCGCGCTGTATCCCACCCATTGCCACTTCTTCTTATCAGCCCTTTTAACGTCCCCACTACAGGAGCGCGAGCCTAGTCCATAAGAGAGTGATGCTACTTCAAATTACAGCAATATTTAAAATGCTACTTACCACACAAAGCATCCTTCACACTGTTAATGAAGTCCAGGGTTTCAAGAAGACTAGGTCTACTGACAGCTTTGTTTCTGACCGTAGACCCAGCTGATCTTGGTCTTCTCCTGATCTCTTTGATACTTTCCACGGGCTCTGTATACACCAGACTCCTCAAGGTATGGTACTTCCGCCTTAAGGTCTTCGTGTCTGATTGGTTCGTGATGGAAATTTCTGGGAAGCCATAGGAGGTGGCCGGTCTACTTCTGCGAGATCTCCGTCTCCGCGGTAGACTGTTCAGCTCGGATGATGAAGGTATGATGTCAGGTTTGGTGGCGTTGCGCCAAAAATTGCCGTTTTTTACGCTGTTTAAGATTTCTTCTGAACTTTGGCGGGATATGTGTTTTGTTTTTGGGCTGTTTGGATGAAAAAAGGATATAAGTAAGTATAAACTTCTTATCGAATTATTAGGCATGATGACTAAAAATAGTTTTAGTCCATCAAATAGATTATTTTAAAATACTCGACACGTATTTTTTCTTTTTTCTCTTAAACTAAAAATGTCAAAAATACACTGGGTCAAAGTTGCTCGTGACGTCACGCTTTAGTAAGATTTTTACCTAGGAGTGACGTCAATACCCCCACTCCGTAACTTTGATGCTCTGTATCTTTGTATTTATTTATGTATTTGATCAGGTAAAAAATATATTTCAATTATTTTTTAATAGCCTAAAAGACGAATAATTATTTTTTGAATTTTTGAAAGTAGTCATCATCCCCAATCTAGAAAAAATCTTTAATGTTCTTTCAAACTTTAACTTTTTTGCAAAGGAGGGTTTTGCCAATTGTAATAAAAACGCGTAGACGAATATATGAAAAGATCCAGATTTACATTGCGTATAAAACTTTTAATCACATCATCATCACAATTTTCACACGCGGTCACCTGACCCCAAACTAGGCAAATCCTGTACTATGGGTATCAGGGACTGATAAACATACATAGATAAATATATAACACCCAGACACGGAACAAACATTTATGCTCATCACATAAAATGTTTGTAACGGGCGGGCATCGAACCCGCGACCTGTGCGTATGAGGCAGACTCACTACCGACTACGCTAACTGGCCTGTCAATGTTTGTGCCGATGGATGGATGTTTGTTACTTCATCACGCAAAAACAATTGAACAGATTTTAATGAAATTTTACAATAACTTAGCTTGGACATCAGAATAACACATAGGCTATATTATTTTGAGATATCATGATTTTTTTCCAAATTAGGACGATATATGCGTACGAAGTGGCGGGCAGACTGTAGTAGGCTATATTTTTCAAGATATCATTAATTTATTTATTTAACAGTTTATTGTAAGATGATAGTACATAGATACAGAAAAAAAGAGAAGTTATACAAAAGGTACAGCATATTTCTAAAAGAAATTTCTTCCTGCAGACCCCACAGAGAGAGAAGTGATAGCATGAAGGCAGGATAGTCACTTAACCTACAATAAACAATAAATATATTAATATAAACCTACACATAAATATGTCGACGAGTCATCAGAAGTGGCGTTTAAGCTTTTAGTTAGCGCCAAAGTGACAACCAGTCAGAAACCAGCCAGTTCTTGCATTTTAGCAGTATAAAGAGTTTGCAAATGGTTCCAAAATAGCCTTCATGAACGTAATCTTAGATGTCTCCGACTCTAGACTAGACGACTCCGATGTGTGTAGGTTTATTATTTTTATTTATATATATACGATAAATGCAAAGACGCGGGCTTGTAAACAATTAATCTAAGTGCAATGTCGTTATGTTATCAGAAGAGGATTGGATTTCATAACTGATTGCTTTAAGTACAATAATGCTTATAATAATGACAAAGTAATAGGCATGATGACTAGAAATTTTTTTTAGTAGATTATTTTAAAATATTCGACACGTATTTTTTCTTTTTTCTCTAAACTGACTAAAAAAATAGTTTTAGTCCATCATATAGATTATTTTAAAATACTCGGCACGTATTTTTTCTTTTTTCTCTTTAACTAAAAATGACAAAGATACACTGGGTTAAAGTTGCTCGTGACGTCACGCCTAGGTACGATTTTTACCAAGGAGTGACATCAATACCCCCCACTCCGTAACTTTGATGCTCTGTATCTTTGTATTTATTTATGTATTTGATCAGGTAAAAAATGAGTTTCAAATATTTTTAAAAGCCTAAAAGATGGACTAATTATTTTTTGAATTTTTGAATGTAGTCATCATCCATATTACTGATGGATAGATGTAACCATGTTTTTACTCTTTCACGCAAAAATCACTGAAAAGACTTAAATTAAGCTTTTATGTAGATCAGAACAACACATAGGCTATATTCTATAAATCTTTCACATCCCAGAAAAAAAAAGAACAATAGAAAATCTATTGTGTCTGGGTTTATAATGGGTCAGTGGGATGTGAGAGGTTAATCCTACTAATATTATAAATGTCAATGTTTATGCCAATATATGGATGGATTGATGTAAATTGAAAAGAGCAACCCTACAGAGTTTCTTGCTAGGTTCTTTTCTGGTGAAAACTGCACTCTTGCGAATCTAGCATTAACTTTAATAAATGACCCGCCTTAAGTGTTGTCAAAACCTACAGGATTAAATGATTTTTCATGTCATTTCATTTGTTACTTCTCGCAAAAACTACTGAATAGTATAGGTTGAATGCTCACCATCGGTCCCCAACTAAAGCATCGGTGAAGGCTCCAAGAACACATCTCTTAGCCAACCTCAACTTCGCTTCAGCCTTGTCCCGTCGACTCAAAGTGAGGATTCGGGCTGAATTATGCTCCCTGCGGGTTGGCAACCTGATCGGGTATGATATCGCCATTCCGTCACCCGTTGGAAATACTAACCTGAAGTCTGAAACAGGTATAACGTCAGTTTCGGTACTCTTTCACGCAAAAACTTCTTTCGAAACTAGAAACTTAGCCATATTGTAACTTATACAACGTGTTAATTAATAAACGCAAAACTAGAAATTAGTTTGTTCAGAATCGTGAGTAGAATCGATTCCACTAATAAAAAATAGGGGTCAAATTTTACCAATTTTTAATTCCATTACGCCGTGTTTGATTATTATTACTTAACTGTATTTTTTGTGTTGACTGAATGTAAATATCGGCTGCGGCGGCGACGGCGGTTCATGAAATGGCAATGTCGCATAAGATTACGCGTAATTATCATAGATTTTTGAACTTTCAACAAATGAAAAAAAAAACAAAAAAGCTAATATCTTCGTAAATAATCCGCGAAAATTAAATTTAACAATTTACATAATTATTTTATAATGAAAATAAGTTGGGGTGTCTGAGGTTTTGCGCTTATTTATTAACACGTTGTATATCAGAATAACACATAAAGATAAGATAAAGAATATTTATTGTTTATTGATACATGTAAGTAGATGTTAAAGTACTTACATACTACTTATAATAATGTTTCAACACACCTAGTCAGTTTAACCGACATACAAGGGAAATAAGCATAGGTACGCTATATTATTTTAAGATATCATGATGTTTTCGACGATAAAGGCATACCAAGTTGCGGGCAGCCTCTAGAACCTACATTCGCACAATATATCTGTCACGCCTTTTTCCCATTGGGCAGGCAGAGACTTCGCTCCACTTCCTACGATTCAAACACACTCATTTCGCTTCAGCCACGTCCATCAGACGCTTCATAGGTATGTGCACATATGCAACTTCATTTAGTTTCTTTTCATTATGTCTTAATTCTTGTGTATCCCGCACTGTCTCTCCAGTGGCAAAAACATTTAGACCCAGAACACACGGCGAACGCAACTGCAACGCAACTGAAACTGCTAGTTACTTTTGAGTTGCATCGCAGTTTCTGCCATAGACTTCCTTAGAAAACCACACACGACGCAACTGAAACGAAACGTTTCAAACTAATTGCGTCGTGTGTGCAAAATGCAACGCAACTGAAACTGCTAGTTACTTTTGAGTTGCATCGCAGTTTCTGCTATAGACTTCCTTAGAAAACCACACACGACGCAAGTGAAACGAAACGTTTCAAACTAGTTAGCAGAAACTGCGATGCAACTCAAAAGTAACTAGCAGTTTCAGTTTCGTTGCATTTGCGTTATTAGGCGCCAAAACACACAGTAAAACGCAAATGCAACGCAACTGAAACTGCAAAATACACTCTTACGCACAAGTTCCATACATTTCAACTCAGTGGTACGCATACGTTCACGCTTACGCATACGCATTCGGTGTGTACGTCTTCGTTACGTAAGCGGTGTGTTCTGCCTGTCTCATACAGTTCCATATATTACAACTCAGAGGTACGCATACGTCTACGCATACGCAACGCGTGCGCGTGTGCTTCTCTATTTTCGATCCAAGACGCAAAAAAGGGGTGTTAGTTCTGTGTTGGTGCTGTATATCTGTGACATCGTTACTTCCGAATGTGTGATATTCATGATCATGTCAGCTTATGGATCTCCACAACGACCAGTCTTGTGCTGCCCACATCCAACGGTTTCCAGCGACTTTAACCAAGTCGTCAGTCCACCTTGTTGTAGGCCTTCCCACACTGCGTCGACAGGTGCGTGGTCGCCACTCGAGAACCTTTCTGCCCCATCGTCCATCGGTTCTACGAGCAATGTGCCCCGCCCACGGGTGGACCACGGGTGGCCCCGCCCACGGGTGCCCCAATGTACCACTTAAGGTTTGCGATTCTGCGAGCTATGTCAGTGACCTTGGTTCTTCTGCGGATCTCATCATTTCTGATGTGATCACGCAGAGAAACTCCGAGCATAGCTCTCTCCATCGCCCTTTGGGTGACCTTTGTGTGTGTTATATTGATTAAGTTTTTTTGTTTTAAAAGTGATTTAAGTAATCGAACGCGTTCTAAGCTTCATTTCATTAAAATCGTTTTAGCCGTTTATAATACTAGGGGATGAAATCATGGAAGTGAGGATGGTTAACCGATTGTTTCTCACTTATTATGATGTGACGAGCATTGGTGCTGAGTTTAATATTAAATAAAAAGCATTTGTAATTCTACGAATAGGTACTGTAATTTGTAAATTCAATAGTCAAAATTCAAACCCTCGTGGGTTTTTTTAACTTCAAAAAGTTTATAAATTCGGTCGGGGGCCTCGTGGGTTTTTTTAACTTCAAAAAGTTTATTTTCTGCAATTTCTCCTATCATCAAGGATGTCAAAGCATCTACAGTCAAACAGCCAATAATACCTTTAATATCTAAATATTAGGTGCACAGTTCAAACTTGCAAATTTTTTTCATTATTTCAGAATATGTCATCGAATAATTCCCAAAAATGTGCAGAACACAAAAAATTCACTATTTTTCGGTTCAAAGAAAAACCTTTTAAAGAATTATGTGATTATCAATGTGTGCCCACTAGTTGGATTCGCGTACGTAACGACGACAACCAAGTTACTTTGTCGTTTCCGGACCGGACCAACTTAGGGCGTCAATCTTTACTAGTGTTACTACAAAGTTGTAAGACGGCGCCAAAAACTTGGTCACTACATGGCGCTACTTACGTGAGTGAACATGGTTGGTACAAATCCTACAAATTCTACCCTACTAATATTATAAATAACAATTTTTCTACCGACAGTGGATGGATACAAACCACTGAACAGATTTAATAAAACTTTACAATATTTTAACTTACACATCAGAATGACACATAGAATAGAATAAGTTTATTGCAAGTCACTATTGATATAGATAAGGAAGGTGCTACATATAAGTACATGTGAAAGACTACATGTGAAACACAAATAGGTTAACAATATCTTAAGGTTGTATAATAAATATAATACAAGATATGATGATAAATTTGTACGAAAGCGCAGGCGGATAGTCTTCAGGAAAGAAACAAATTAAATTTTCCCCTATATTTCTACATACATATGTGGACATGAAAAGTGTGTTGGAATTTGGTGACGTCACACTTCTAAAAAAGCAAGCCGACTACGACAAAACAGGTATTTTTTTTTATTAGAACGCTTAGCTTTATGATGACATGTATTGGCCTAATCCAGAACGAGCAAACCTCTTGCGAATTTCGCGTATCAACCAACTCCTGAATCAGTGAGGCCAGAATAGCTTCAGAATAGTATTATACTTAGTACATCTTAAACTTGCCCTGACACGCTGCCGTGTGTCTACATCTTAGTGTTAGCGCAAACGGGCCAACGACGGTGGCTGTCGCGCGCTACCGCCACATAGTCACAAGCGAGCAAGCTTCGAGCGAGCGTGCGAGTGAGCGAGCGAGCAGTACTGTAGCGAGCGGCCGCCACCGGCTACACGTGTGCGGCGCCGCCATACAATTCATATGAAAAAGCGTGTTAGGGCGCCGTCACTGGCCAGCGGTGGCTGTGGTCGGTGGCTCGTTTGCGCTGAGCCAAGATTCACCTTTCCATTCCAGACCTAACGAATGAAGAAACCGAAAATGACCCTGTTCCATCAACATCTGGAGTAGCTGGTGTAAAAAGAAGCAGCACTTCCCTTCAGAGGACTGGTGTAGAAAAAAGCCCAAGGGTAGATCGAGCTTTTTCTGATGTAGATTTAGAAGAGCAAATGTTAAAAATTCACGCCTCAGACTACGTAGAAACAGATTTACGACAAGACATTATATCTACCCATTTCGTGGAACTCCAAAATGTAGCCAAAAAACTTAATCAGGTGGCAAGGTTGTTCATAGAAATATCTGAATTGATAACTACAGTTTTGGAGGCGGCTAAAAATGGATAGTTGCCGATTTATATCTTTATACCTATATTTATTTACTTTTTTCATCGTTTCATGTTAGATACAAGTTGTGTAGGTACCATACAATGATATTTATATAGGGTGACTTTAAATTAGTGAACGATAGAAAAGGATATGTATGTACTCGTGATAAAAAACTACTTTTACTATGTGACCAAGTACGAAATCATAAAAAAAATGTTCCTCCAGTACTATCAGCTGATGAATTTTGTATGTTGTTGTTCAAAATTTTTTGAATGATTTCAACCTTGGTCCCATAGTAAAAGTTGTTTGTTATCACAAGTACATGCGTATCCTTTTTTATCGTTCACTAGTTTCATCATTGGCCACGACATCTTGACAGATGATTGTTGCAGCGTTAATTCCCAGCCCGGCTGGTAGTGGCTGTACAACGTCTCTGGTGGCTATAAAGTCCAATAGCAGCGCGACATCTTTTGCCACATCTAGTACAAATGAACTGAGAATCTGGAAGAGGGGGCAAGATGCGCCGAAGCCTTTTCTGCCTTAAAGTTTCTAGCCAGGCCTCGTCATGCACCGTCATTCCTCTGGATATGTCGAAGCGCCATTCGGGTCTCATTTCGGCGCGTTTTTCCCATGAACTAGGATCAATGTTGAAGGACTCCATGTCCCTTTTGCATGAGTCCTTGAATCTTAGCATAGGACGGCCTACGGGTCTCTTGACGTCTGCAATTTGACCGAGCATAACTTCACGCGGCAATCTACTAGGGTCCATACGGTGGACATGACCCAGCCAGCGGAGTCGTCTCTGTTTCATCATTGCTATGATGCTGTTGCAGTTGGTCTTTGACAGCACAGATTCATTAGACATGTGGTCCTTCCACGTAACTCCCAGGATAGTTCTTAGACATCGCAGATGAAAAGCATTAAGGCGGCGTTCTTGTTTGGCATATGTAGTTTAAAGTCACCCTATATAAACTAGGTGTTACCATACAATCAATAATTGTCAAAGTGTCCATCTACCACAGCCATCTACATACATAAAGGCTTATCGTGATGATTATAAAACAATATTCTTGGCTTATTTCTTGTGTCTGGATTCAAGATTGGACAAAACGAGTGTCGTGGTAACCGGGTAGTCGAATTTAACGGTTTTAGAATTAATTACTAAGGCCGTGGCCCCAGTAGGCAAACTGTTAGCGGCTGACTAGTTTGCGGCGGCGTATCGATTTAGTACGCCCTTCCATATATTTGAAATGGAGTGTCCACAGTCAGCTAGTTTTCGCTCACTGTACGCAGTTTGCAGCGTTACGCGCGCTGACTATCTCAGACAGCGGCCGACTCCCACCAAAACCGGTTATTTCATTGATTTGAGTTTGCAGCTAACTTTCAGTTCGCCACAAATTTGCGGCTCACTCAGTCGGCCGCTAAAAGTTTGCCTACTGGGGCCACGGCCTCAGGTGGTTGGTAGTGAAATACAATAACTTTGATTATATATTTGATGTTTTACTTATTATTGCGTGGTTTCTTACCGCTCTACCCACAAACGTTAAAGGCTCTACATACACTCGAGAGCAATGAATCCGGGTCGGGTAAACAAAAAACTAAAATATCTCGAAAACTAAGAATCCTAGCCTTATGAAATAAAATGCGTTTAAAAGACCAATAAATATTTGTTAAATGAAAATATACAACTTCTCAGTTACTTCTATATCAATGTCATAACAATGAAATCTTCGTTTGCGGATTTTGGTATATAGCATGCTAAATATTGAATGGAAGCACGAAGAGGCAATGCAAACTGTTAAAATTCAAGAAAATGCTTAAGTTGTTTTAAAAAATATGTTGTTTTACATTTTCGTTTTAAAGTTAGATCATCAGTTTTTTTTTTTAATTAATATTCTGTTATTAAAATGCTATGACTCATAAATGTTATAACTTACATTAAAGGAGTATAAAATTGTCTATTAAACACAATTTATTTCAATATGCTAGCATTCTTGATAGCGAGTTTTTTGGATTCTTTAGTGACCCGGATTCATTGCTCTCGAGTGTAGTATGTGGTAGTAGTAGTTAAACCTAGCAACGGATTTCCTAACCACAGGTAGACAATAGGTCAATAGCTAATGTTCTCTAGAGGCTGCCCGCGAAATCGTACGCATTTATCGCCTTAACTTGAAAAAAAAACATCATTTCCAAAAGTAATATAGCCTATGTGTTATTCTGATATATAAACTACAGTATTTCCAAATTTCATCACAATCGATTCAGTAGTTTTTGCGTGAAAGAGTACCAGACATTCATCCGTAGGCACAAACATTGACATTAATGGTCTGTCTACCTACACATATCCGGGCCGTGCTGAAGGGAAAACAATTGAAATGAAATGATCATTTAATCCTGTAGGTTTTTTTTGACAACACTTAGGACGGGTCATTTTTTAAAGTTAATGCTAGATTCGCAAGAGTGCAGTTTTCCCCAGAGAAGAACCTAGCAAGAAACTCTGTAGGGTTGCTCTTTTCAATTTAAGTTTTACAAATCTCAGGCATAAACACAAACATATACCTAATAAAATTAATATTTCAAAAGAGCTATCCATAAATAAAAATTTGACCCCGCAATATCCAGGAAAAGTAAGGTAATAAATGGGAAACAGAGAAATGAAAGGCTTAGTTTCATAAGATCCGCATGACATGACCGGCCATCACAGCAGCACCTTCACACAGGTCTCAACGCATGTGCCAGCCATTAACCCCTTCCACATATTTTAGGGAAGTAGGAGACCCGACACACAGCGCCACCACTGCAACGGCGTAAGCGAGCATGACATGTCACACGTTTCGCCTTATTCATAAAAAAAGCTTAGCTATTACAGATACCATACCTACCAAGATACTGCAGAGGCAACATTTTTAATACACAATAACATTCATATACTTAATTTAAGGAATGTAAGAAATTCAAAATTGTATAAGTATGAACAGTTATGCCGTATAAAGAAAGCTTGATAGAAGAGCAGGTCAATCCCATGGATTTGAGTCATCTAAATAATCGTTAATTTTATAATATCCCTTTTTTCTAAGTTTTTGTTTAACAATGACCTTGAATTTATTAAGGGGTAGTTCGCGTATACTGGTAGGGATCTTGTTGTAATTCGTCGTCATGACAACCGGACACGCCGTGCCCGGGACGTGTCCGGGCCGTGGCCCGTAAATACGTCGTCGTCATGGCAACGCGTCCGGTTGCCATGACGACGAATTGTTTACCCTCCTGATGGGCCACGGCCCGGACACGTCCCGGGCACGGCCGGGATATGAAGATGGACCTTTATTATAAATTATAGTGGGATAAGACGAGAGTCACAAAGTTGTGACGATAGTAAAAGACTTACCAACATGTCGGAACCGGTCTAGGAAATCGACCACAGTTTTAGCCCAAGTGACTTTCTTAGCTGCGTCCAAGAGAGCCATACAAGGGTCCAAGTTTCCATCGTGCACTTCCAAACAAAACTCTTTTAAACCTGTAATTTAAAATGTTTTGGTTTACTCGTATTTCGTAAAGGGGATCCCATATTAGACACTTACGTCTTAGACGCCTAAGACCCAGAACACACGGTGAAACGCAACTGCAAAGCAACTGAAACTGCTAGTTACTTTTGAGTTGCATCAAAGTTTCTGCTTTAGACTTCCTTAGAAAACCACATACGACGCAACTGAAACGAAACGTTTCGAACTAGTTGCGTCGTGTGTTGTTTTCTAAGGAAGTCTATAGCAGAAACTTCGATGCAACTCAAAAGTTTCAGTTGCATTGCAGTTGCGTTTCACCGTGTGTTTTGGCGTTTAGGGCCGGCGCACACCTGACGGAGCGCAGCGCAGAACATTTTAGATTGTTATATTATTATTGACATTGTTCTCATTAGAATAATATTCAAAATCAGTTAACACAACAAATGAGCATCGAAGCGACTTCATGCGAATGTCCTTTAGACTTGCATGCACCGTGCGGTCGAAGCTTTAAGCAGTCGGTCTCAACTGTTTGAAGCAGTCCGTGTACGCCCGCCCTAAAAGTTCATTTATGTTTAAATAAACTAACCCTCAAACTCCTTATCACATTTTTTCGCCTCAAAATCATCGAGGAACCAAGAATTTTCCAGCGACGTGGAAAACAATCCATCTAAATACGGTTTTAGGACAGGCCCGAGGTATTTCTTGTCGTCCTTAGCTCCTTTGTGCAACCAATGCAATACTTGCTTCATGACATTTAGATTGTCTGTCAGGTCCCCCTTTCTAAGGTCTGGGTCCCTTCTAACTGCGTCTATAAGACAAGCTGATGATGCATCGTAATAGTCTTTGAGCTTATTCCATTTTTTTGATCTGGAACAAGTAGCTACATTAAAGAACCGTTTCGCCAATTAAAAAAATAAACTGACTTATGTTTTGTACCTATCACTGTCTAAAATGTCATGTTTTATGACATAGACGGAAAGTTAAAGAGCACTATCTTTCCTTATCGAGACACGCCGGCAGCGTGTCCAGGCCAATTCAAATAGAGAATACAATATAGGTATATCTTCTATATATATAAAAATGAAACCCGTTTTCCGTTGTCACGGCATCACGCCTGAACGGCTGGACCGATTTCGCAAATTCTTTTTTTTAAATGTTCATTGAAGTCCAAGGATGGTTCTTACGGTGAGAAAAAATCGAATAATTGCCGGGAAAGCCCTAAAACAGACCTTTTCTTTTTCCCATACAAATGTTTTCTTACTAAAATGTAGAGTCAATTTGAACTTTATTCCTACACAATAAAGTTCATTCTAAGGCGATACAAAGTTCGCCGGGACAGCTAGTTACAGATAAAACTGACTGATATTTTGTACCTATCTCTGTCTAAAATGTCATGTTTTATGAAATAGACATAGGTTTATCTGTCAGATAAAATTTGTCTGTAGGTGAGTGGTGAAACGAGCCCTTAGAATTGGCGTAAAAAAATGATAATTTTGTTATTTATTTATGCATAACCTTAACCTATGTGCATGTATGAGGCGACTGATGAATGTGGATGAAGCGAAAGAAATGTTTAGAGCAAGTGGAGGAGACTCTTTTTGCTGGACTGTCTTTGCATCTAATCAAAAGGTCTATCTACACAGATCCGGGACGTGCCCGCGACAACGTATCCGGTTGTCATGGCGACGTATCATTTTCCCTCCTAACGGGCCACGGCCCGGATACGGCCCAGACACGTTGTCATGACGACGTATTGTTTTTCCTCCTGACGGGCAACGGCCCGGACACGGCCCTGATCTGTGTAGATAGACCTTAACAGTACCTACCAGTTATACAAACACACCTCTTTCGCTTCATCCACACTCATCAGTCGCCTCATACTCATACCCCTGGAGGGAAGTGGTCTCTGCCTACCCCAATGGGAAAGAGGATATATATGTAGGTATGTATATAGGAACCTGTAAGCAGACAGTTCTCTGTCAAACTCGCCACTGGATCTGTGCAAATTGTTCAGGTACTGGTCTCTGGCCTGATCCAGCATGATGGCCAGGATGTGGATGAGGTCTTCGATAGCTTCGTGGTTCAAAGCCGTCGCTTGGATCAGGTTTGCTTTGAAGGTGCTGTGGGGTTCCTGAAATGACGATTCGTTTTTTCATAATTGAAGGTGGAAGAAGTACTTATACTTAGACAGAAGACGGAGATTTACTGGGTGTTGCTTCTCAAATTTTGGATATGGTGACTACTCATTCATACTTTCTTTCAGACTATGGTTCCTTAAAATAATAAATTCATAGACTAGGGTACCTTTCGTAATGTTCTTATTTAAGGCCAAACACACCGGATGCGTATGCGTAGACGTATGCGTACCACTGAGTTGTAATGTATGGAAGCGTCTACGTCTACGTTACGCAAGCGGTGACAGTTTCATACAATACACCTCAGAGGTACACATACGCATCCGGTGTGTTTTGGCCTTTATAATATCATAGAGGCTGCCGGCGACTTCGTATGCACTTATTGTCATAACTTGTAAAACTAGCACAATATCTTGAAAAAACTATAGCCTATGTATAATTCTGACGTGCAAGTTACAATATTGTAAACATTAAAGTCTGTGGTTTCTGCGTGAAATAGTCCATCGGAACAAACATTGACATTTATAATATTAGTAGGAAGGATTAATAAGATTAAAAACACTAAAGGCTAATTTACATTGAGTAAGTAACTGACGTCAGTGCTGACCTGGTATTGCCATAGTGTAAATTGATTTCAAGTCAGTACAGTACTGCGACAGTGCACTGACGTCAGTTACTGACTCAATGTAAATCAGCCTTAAAGAAAATTAAACAAAAGAAAACAGCACTTTTAAAAGAGTCTCAATTCATAAAAACAAAAGAATCGACAAATACCTACAAATACGGTCTCAGACGAAACTTTATAGGAATTGAAAACTTTTGTTGAAACTACCTCATAACTCACTCAGACTGTAACAAAGTTGTTTATCAGATTTTGATAGGAATCCGGCGGCGGTTGGGTGGGATATCTACTTTACAAGTTGTTACGGTATAATGGTTTGTGCTGTTGTGTGTTTCGGCGTAGACAATGGCACGTGTTAATGACATGATATTTTCTCTAAGTTTCCTTCAAAATGTTTCCATAGCTTAGATACCATAGTTTTAAGAGGATTGTGAGCGGATCGTGCGCCGCCGCGCGAATCTCCATACATTTGTGAGAAAAATATTGTTTCGGGTCATAACGTTTCCCCACCCCTAAACCTATCCGTAATTAGACAATTTTGGTATCATTTGATTCAGTAAACCGTAATCTAGGTCCGTACAGAGAAAAAAATAATAC
Organism: Anarsia innoxiella; assembly: GCA_947563765.1. Taxonomy (NCBI): domain Eukaryota; kingdom Metazoa; phylum Arthropoda; class Insecta; order Lepidoptera; family Gelechiidae; genus Anarsia; species Anarsia innoxiella. The sequence continues at coordinate 944,229 of OX387401.1, forward strand.
TTAAACTAGTTTTAAAGACGCGCAAAGGTGGCCTTATGACTATGAGTGATCTCGTCCAGACTATAATTACAAACATAATTTTATCGATATTCTAGGTACGTATGTACAACGACAACTGACAACCACTGATGAATGTGGATGAAGCGAAAGAAGCGTGAGAAGTGGAGAGAAGTGGTCTCTGTCCAACTGGGAAAGAGACGTAACTTACCACAACAACCATGTTCTTGCAACTAATAAGTTCAGATGCAGCTCTCCAAAGGTACCGCAGTTGACGTCTATTGTAACTCAGTGCTGGACTGGCGGACGCTTTCCATTCCCTATTCATGTTATCCCATTTGTTGAATAATGCTGCTTCTAAACATTCTGATGGTGTTGGTGGTATTTCTTCGCCTGTGGATTTTTAGATTTGGTCTCATGTTTTGAGATTGAGGTATTTGAGAGCTAAGGCTTGATTTCTTCATAAGCTAATGTCGGTCGCGCCTACCAATATCCATAATATCAATGAGCAAATCTACTGCGGACGTGGACGTCAGCATTGCTTTGCACCGGTCCTTTGAAATATTCAGATATAAGCGTAGGAGGAAATAAAGCCTTACGCTTCCCACCTGTAGTATGTCGGTTCAATATGACTTCTTTAATCTTCAATCTTTCATCGTTAAATGACTGATCAGATTTCAATATTAATTTATTTACGTAAGAACGAGGATATTTATAAAGTCGGTATGACATTATTTCAGGTTTACGAAAAACATCGAATTATTTCAACAATCAGCTTGAGAAAACCACGGAATTTTTGGATACTTCCAAGTTCCCTTTATTACAAAAAAACCTTGTTAGTTTCGTTTGCTACTTCCTATCATCATATCAGCTCGTGGAGGTCCACTGCTGGTCAAAAGCATCTCCCAAGGATCTCTACAAACTTCCCATACTCACCAGCAATCTGATACATCTGCAGTAAGCAGCTTCTAATACAGTTGGCGTCACCAACCCAGTCGCTGTCTCGAGCCCCACGACGAGTCACCGATCCTCGCTCCACTGGGTAAATGTAACCAGCTACTCCGCCTTTCTCACAAAGGTATAGTAGGCTGGATGGATAAAGAATTCTTTCGTTAATTATCATCATCGTCTCATCGATATCCATCACGCAGCATTACCAGGTATCCAGGTACATACACCATCAGCTCCTAACCCCCTCATTCAACATCATCATTCCAGCCTATAGCTGCCCACTGCTGAGTATAGGCCTTTTCAATGGCTCTCCAATACGACCGGTTCATTGTCGCATCCAACGAGACCCAGCGGCTTTCACTATGTCTTCGGTCTACTTATCTGGCAAGTCCGAAGCAGTTTTTCATTTATTGATGACGTGAAAGAGTGGAGAAAGTGGAAATAGGAAGACAAGAGGAGAAGAGAGACTAAATCGGATACAGAATTTAGGACGTTTGCAGGTTACCAAGATACCCCATTCCCATAATGAATACCTCATTTGGATCTTAACATGCAAATGCCCATTCGGTAAACTAACTGTAATCTGGTTCCCCAAGATACAGGCTCTGCCTATTTTGGGGACCTCTGTTAATTTAGTTTAAGGCTGGATCTACTTAGGACTAATTTAAGTAATTGTGCATACTGTAAAACTCAATGTGTGTTGTGTACCTTTGTATTTCCTATTTCGGATAAATAAGCAATATTTTCATATTAATTTCTTCATTCCCAAAGATATATAAATTCAACTCACGAGTCTAAAACCATCAAAAGGTGATGCGACACATGCGCTGACATGACGCACTTGGCCGCTGACTGCAAGTACAATGTACATCGGTCTAATCTTCGCCGGAGTGCACACGATACCGCGTATCTACTTAGTTGTTTGAGGGAACCCTGTTAATAATGGAAAATATTAGAGAGTTAGTGCAGCCGTACATGGACTGCTTCAATTAGTTGAGACCCGACTGCTTAATGCTATCTACGCACCAAAGCCGCCGGCATGCCCCCGGGCTAGGCCAGCGGCTTTACGTCATACGAATGGCAGCTGTCAAAAAAGCCGGCGGCTTTGGTGTGTAGGTAGATACCATAAAGCCGTGGTGAATTATAGTCATTCATTCGCTGACGTACCTACAAAAGACTGCTTGAACAGTTCCGACCATCAATAGCTCAAGAATAATAAACATCATGATATCTCAAAGTAATGAAGCCTATTCTGATAAGTTACAATATTACCATGTTTCATCACAAATTTTCAGTAGCTTTTACTTGAAAACCATTCATCCATCGGCACAAACATTGACTTTTATATTAATAGAATATAGAATATTTGGCAGCCTCACCTGATACAAACCCTCCCTCATGCGATCCACCAAAGCGTTCAAAGCTGCAGCAATCCTGGCTACGGGAGACAGATCATTGCAATGAGCATCCAAAGTTGCTTCCAATGATGGATGCCATAGCTGCCACGTCGCTGCTCGTTCTCCACACACCATCGATGATGGAGGACTAACTGCTGCTGCGTAGTAACCCTGAGGATATGAGGTCATCAGGAATGGGCATGATGACTAAAAAAATTTTTTTAGTCCATCACATAGATTATTTTAAAATATTCGACACGTATTTTTTCTTTTTTCTCTTAAACTAAAAATTACAAAGATACACTGGGTTAAAATTGCTCGTGACGTCACTCCTCATTAGGACTTTTACGTAGGAGTGACGTCAATACTCCGTAACTTTGATTGTATCTTTGTATTTATTTATGTATTTGATCTGGTAATAAATGTGTTTCAAATATTTTTTTAATAGCCTAAAAGACGGACTAATTATTTTTTAAATTTTTGAATGTAGTATCTAATTAAAGACGTTGACCATTAAACAGAAATTTAATACACCTATGTTTAGCAAATTGCATCCAATTATGGCACAAGTAAAGATTTTGATAATCTGAAAAGTTAAAAGTGAAAGGGTGGAAAGTGACATTCAGTAAAATTTTCATTAAACTTTATCGAGCGTGTATGAGGCGACTGATGAATGTGGATGAAGCGAATGAAGTGTGTTTGGATCGTAGATTCGAAAGAAGCAAAGAGAAGTAGTCTTTGCATACCACGACGGGAGAGAAACGTAACGGATATGTGTGCATCTACCTATTATACTTTGAAATTACGTACTCCTTGAACTCCAGAATAATGAAGCAAAGCCAGAGGATGTGTCAACGGCACCTTGCAGGTGTACGCCGCAGGGTTGCACCCCTGGACCCTGACTCCCAGCATGAGCTTGGCCTCTGCTTCTCCAGCGCCGACCCTCACCATGACCCATGCTGCTCCTTCCACTATCGCTAGACGACGCTCTTGGTTTAGTTGTGGGGGGGATGCTGTGGGGGATATTTGTGACTATTTAAAAAACTAGTAGCCACTTACAACGTTGTATGTATTTATCGTCATAATAATAATAGGCACCTAGGTAGTTTAAAAAACTAAAACACGCTTTAGCTCGTACCAAACATGCTATATTATTGTTGTCATCAGAACTCACAGCGTGGCATTTCATCCTATTCGAAGATCGGGAAGTGGGTCAAATAAAGATTTCAAGATTTGTTTATACATACATATATAGTTAGTAGTTAGTTATAAGTGAAGCTAATATAATATCTATCTACACACCAATTCCGCCGGCATGCCGCCGAGCTAGGCCGGCGGCTTTACGTCATACCAATGGCAGCTGTCAAAAAAGCCGCCGGCTTTGGTGTGCAGATAGCTTAAAACGTGTAATTATGTTAGAAAACTTACACAATACTTATCTTAAAATATTAATACCGTCTTATTTAAAACTTTTTATGAAATCAACCTCTAGAAAGGCATCTTTCGCCTATTCAAATAGATTTTATTCAAAGTACATACAAGACTCTAAAACCCCGCTACAGCCGACTAACCTATGTAAATATTTCTAAAGTCTTTCAAACGTATACCTTTAGTTAGATCACAAGGACGGGCAACCACTGGAATAGTGCTGCCACAATGTAACTCTTTAAAATATGAGTTTGTAGGTTTTACTAATTACTTTGAACGTGTTTTTAACATTAAAGGCCTTTGTGTATAGAATATTAAGGAGGAGCCATACCATCTGGATCTGGATCTGGCGCAAAATGGCTACCTTTTTGTATGGTAGATACTTTTCGTTTGACAGGTCATCTACCAACTATGAAAAACTTGGCGCAACCTTGGCACGCTGTCATAAACTCATTTGTATATGAAAAAAAAAATGGGGCCACTCCTTATATTCCTTCCTCATTGCATTAGGCCGAAAACGTCTAAACGATTCAATTAAACGATTAATCGGCAAAAGTTGCGATATTAAATAAAAGCTTAATTTCATACTATATGACGTCCGAGTTCTGCAGTTCGTATTTGATCGATAGACGCCATGAAGGTCTATCTACACAGATCCGGGCCGTACCCAGGACGTGTCCGGGCCGTGGCTCGTCAGGAGGGAAAACAATACGTCGTCATGACGTGTCCGGGACGTGTCAAGGAAATAATATCATTCCATACATTTTCTATGGATTCGTTCACACACGTTGTCATGACGACGTATTGTTTTCCTCCTTTCGAGTTACGACCCATGTTCCTTGGGGACAGTTGTTCAGTTTCATGGGGACTATCGCTGTGTTTCGGCGTTATACCGCCTTTCTGTTACACCCAGTATTCCGCAACGACTGTAATCTGTTATGTATGTTTAATAAATAAATCCATCGATTCATAGATTCAGTAGAATATTTTCACATCTCTATTTTACTGTAGACTTATATCTAGGTAGGTACTTTGGAAACTCTAGCACGAGTCACCGAGTTACTCTCGCAAGCGATCAATGTCAAATGGGGACCTTTCCTCCCTTTTCTAGTTTTAGCGGGGATCGAAACCGGTAATTAATTTTATACAACTTTCCTAGACTTTCCAGTGTGTGGTTTTAAAAGACCAATTCTGGAAGAGCTGTGACAAATAAGGTCTTATGAAGGCTTATGATGCTCATACATTGCGTGTTATAAAATGTTAGTAAACGTTTAGTGAACGAACTTTTAGTTTACAAAAACATTTGTAAATACTTTTAGTGTACAAAAATGTTAGTAGTACAAAGACTTAGGTATATTAGATTTAGGCGCTGTTTCACCATCTAAAGATAAAATTTATCTGACAGATATTGTATATCTGTCTCTGTCTAAAACGTCATGTATTATGAAATAGACATAGGTTTATCTGTCAGTTAAATATCAGTAGATAGTAAAACGGGCACTTAAGAGTACTAAGCAACTTTAACTTGTCTATGTAGTGTATTTTTTCTTTTGTCATATCAATCAATGAGAGGTCTTGCTACACTGGTTGTTAGAATCTGATTTCGACAGGACAAATTAATTTAAAAGCCACCTCAAAGGCGGTTTTAAAGCTCCAGTTAGGTTTAAAGTGGAACTAAAGTTATTCCGATCCTGAAAGGTGACTTTATATATAAAACTAAACACGTTTTATTATAGAAAACGTGTTAAGTCCGTCCGTCCGTCCGTCCGTCCGTCCGTCCGTCCGTCCGTCCGTCTGTCCGTCTGTCCGTCTGTCCGTCTGTCCGTCTGTCCGTCTGTCCGTCTGTCCGTCTATACTATACCTACTTGTTATGTACTTGGGTATGTACTACTTGTTAAAGAAAGGCCAAGTCAGGAGTACTTACCCTAAACCGACGTGCATGTATGAAGCGACTGATGAATGTGTAGGAAGCGAAGGAAGTGTGTTTGGATCGTAGTAAGTGGAGGGAAGTGGTCTCTGTGTACCTCGATGAGAAAGACGCATGACGGATATCTACGTTTTTCGAAATTGAAATAAGAAAAATAGCTATCTTGCTGTTAAAGAATTATCATCTTTTTTATTCATAGAGTGTCTACCTATACATATTGTCGGTGGAATTTACACCACTCTGATTTAAATTCGCCACCTTTTGAGCACCTGATACTGACTTCTAATTCCACCTTTTATTTGATACGTCCTCCAAACGCCAAACAAAATGCAATAAACAAAATGAAAATATAATTCGGTATACCCAGCCCACTTGAATTGCAAACTAGTCCACATACAAACAATGCAAACTGCGAACAAACTTTGTCCAGGCATTTCGTACTTGTATCAACTGTGAGTTTACTTGGAACTTTATTTGTTTCAGCGTACATATAGCGTAGGATTCCAGTTGAGTATTACTTGGTATTGGTATTACATGTGCTCGCATTTCTAAAGTTTTATTACGGTTTTAATTTCGTATTTATTAGTTATTGTAATGGATATTGAGTTTTATTTTGAACGCCGTTTCACCTTTTTTAGGGTTCCGTGCCCAAAGGGTGAAAACGGGACCCTATTACTGAGACTTGGCTGTCCGTTTGTCTGTCTGTCCGTCCGTCCGTCCGTCTGTAACCAGGCTGTATCTCATGAACCGTTATAGCTAGACCATTGAAATTTTCACAAATGATGTATTACCGTTGCCGCTATGACAACAAATACTAAAAATACAATAATAATAATAATGATGGGGGGTTCCAAAACCACAAACGTGATTTTTTGCTTTTTTTGCTCGATATGAATAGTGAATGGTACGGAACTCTTCCTGCGCGAGCCCGACTCGCACTTGGCCGGTTTTTTGTATTGTGTAATATCATTTTCATATTTTTACCCGACTACGGCGAAGCCAAAACAATGAGTAATGATTTGTGCAGTCTCCCTCCTTTATCAGCCCTTTTATAGTCCCCACTATAGGGGCACGAGCTTACTCTCAATTTGGCGTCTATTTACTTAAAATTAAAGTCTAGGTATCCTAAATCCTTTTACTTTTCAGGATTTTATCGAGTTTCCACTTGTTGTTTGTCACAATCTTAAGTTCTATGCTCATTTTACCAAATCACTTCACAGTTAATACATAAAACTATGGCTTATATTACTTATTCAATTGAGTGCCTTCTCTGGTGGTTTTAAATGGCGCGACCTATAACACTTTCAGTATCAATTTTAATATATCAGTGTTAGTTAAGTCTTTAATATACTACCAGTACTAGGTACTAAAAATCGCTTAATTGGTACTGAATAAAATATTTTCTATTCTAATCTAATCTGAGAAACAATTGTCATAAAAAACTACATTTACCACGTAGGTACTTACTTCTTTCCAAATAGCAGTACTGGTAAGGCACGGCGCGTTGAGCTGCCCGCGCGCAGAGTACCCGCGACCCTCCACCGCCTTTTGCGCTCGCACATCGAGCGATCAGTTCCACCCAACGTTCTACTATTTTATCCCTGGAGGAAAGAGGGAGGTTATTTCACTCTGGCTTCATTGCTTTTGTCCTATCTCGTCCTTATTTACTTGTCGTCGAAAGTTATTCCAAACACAATTCTTTCACTTCATCCACATTCATCAGTCGCCTCATGCATGCCCGTCGGTTTAGGATACTCTTGACTTCAGCTTTCTTTAACAAATCCCGGATTTGAACGAGATACGTTCACCTTGGCCTTCCCCTTCCAACATTTCCATCCACTCTCGTCTTGTATCTTGAAATGTGGATTGTAGCAAGTGGAGCCAAGTGGTCTTTGCCTACCCCCTAGAGGGTATATATTATCCTACTAATATTATAAATGTCAATGTTTGTGCCGATGGATGGATGGATGTTTGTTACTTCATCACGTAAAAACCACTGAACAGATTTTAATGAAATTTTACAATAACTTAGCTTAGACATCAGAATAACACATAGGCTATATTATTTTGCGATATCGTTATTTTTTTCCAAGATATGACGATAAATGCGTACATAGTCACGGGCAGCATCTAGTAAACTATATGTGAAATACCACGAACCTGCACAAATACCCAGAAGGCGTAAGAAACTCCTCCCATTTATCAGCCTCTTTCCCTGACACCCTGATCTTGCCGTAGCCCACTGGTCCATCTTGGAGGCGGCAGTCGGTTGAGGAGTTCAGAGCTGGTAACGAGTCCAATGTCACCAGGTATTCGAGAGAGCGGGAGCGCATCTTGGGTGAAAGGAAGACATTTATTTAGCTTGTAGTCGTTTTAATTGTTAGTGAATAGAAAGTTTTTGTTTATGAATGGAGTAAACTTGCAGTATGTGGAATTACGTATAATAGGTCGTGATAGGTCTAACTAAAGGGTCTCAGTGCAATTTTCATTATTGCTAGCGCTCGTTCCAGAACCAAACAAGCAATCACCATTTTTGAATTTGTGGTCTAAGGAAGTCCAGAGAAGTCTGAAGGGTCACAGTTCCATGCTTATCATCACTGGCTCTGACTCCAGAACAAGTGCTTGTTATAATTGCTTTATAGTTTAGTTTAGGTACCTACTGATCACAATACTCTAAGCTGAGATCAGAAAAGGGAAATTGTAATAATAGTAGAATGTACTAAGTTACCCCCACTATCTTCTTACCTTCTTTCCCCTATGCAAAGCGATGAGATGACAGCATCTGAACCTTGGGTCCCTCTGGCCAGCACCGTCCACTATACGCTGAACTAGGCTCTCGACAGCACCTTCCATTTCTGTTGTGATACGTCCTGGAGACATGAAATAAACCGTGGTTCTGACAAATTAACTGAACGTTTTTGTTGTCAGCCTATGGACGTCCACTGCTGGACAAAAACCTCCCCCAAAGATCTCCACAACGACCGGTCTTGCGCTGCCCACATCCAACGTCCTCCTGCGACTTTCACCAGGTCGTCGGTCCACCTTGTATAACTGAACGTACTCGTAACTCTATCAAATCGGGGACTTAGGAAGAGGAGAAAGGGGTGTGTTTAGATCGTAGCAAGTGGAGGACAGCGGCCTTTGCTTACCCCGATGGAAGAGTGGTGAGACAGATATGTATGTACCTCTGTAGGTATGTAAGTAGATAGAAAGATAGATATATTTTATTGCACCCAAAGCGATACAGGCATTACTTTTATCTACATTATTATAACATTATGCTGTCTACACACAAAAGCCGCCGGCATGCCGCCGGGCTAGGCCGCCGGCTTTACGTCATACGAATGGCAGCTGTCAAAAAAGCCTGCGGCTTTGGTGGGTAGATACCATTATGCGCAAAGGTGGCCTTATCACTAAAAGTGATTTCTTCCAGACAACCTTTGAGTAGGAACAATTTAATGAAGACTGCTATGTATGAATGTATGTGTGTATTGTATACTTATATGTTTTACCCATAAAGGAGAAGAGAGAGCAATGAAAATGAAGACCCAAACCCTACCTTTCTGATCCTCCTCACATAAGGTATCGATATAACCGTTGAGGGCTCGAAGCTGGTTGTAAGAGAACTTCAACCCTGACGTTGAAAGACGCAGGTCTCCACCTGGCAGCTCGTGTGAGAGGCCTGAGGCGCCGGAACCCATGGTTAATTAGCTAGAGATAAAAATTGCATTTAATCTTTGTTACTTGTAAAATTTAAGGCCAATTCTGATAATTTTTAGAGTGCTTCGAGCACTGCATTTAATATGCTATTTAATAAGATACCAGACATCACACAAGCAATGATCAGAATAAAATAATGAATTCATGGAAGTGACGTTTTTATGCCATCATACCGGATTAAGGAGCTTTTAAGTCTTGGCTTCTAGGTCAACGTGATATCATTGCATCATGATATCATTTGATAATATAATCTGTTATTTTAAAATTATAATTCATAACTTAGAGCCACTGAAGGATCATCGAACTGTAGCTATTTAGGTAGATATATCGCTTCCTGTATAAGTTAGGGTACCTAGATAATTATTTATATTGGTCACAAAGCAATTGAAGCAGAGCTATTCCAAACACCACCGGCCGCTAGTAGACTAGTGGTAGCTTTATGCCTTACTGATGAAAATATGTTTACATCTACCTAAACCTAAACTAAACCTACCCCTTCGGTCAAAAATTAGGAGGTAGCGCATTTGTGGCGCTTTCAAACCAACAAGGCGGTTAAGCGCTAATGCGCAATGACCCTATGTACTTAAAATTGGCAGAAACCCGCGTGACGCCAATTAAAAAATAAACATCAGCAGAATCCGCAATGGTAAAAAGGTCCTAAGTGCCGTTGAAACAGCGTGTGAAACAAAATAACATACTGCACAATGCAAGTTCAAATTATTGGAATAATGGCCGCACACAATGATGGCGCGAATCAAAATGGCGCCGATCGGACTTCCGGCGGAAGTGGCATTATGTGACGCCGGTCATGCGAGCAGGTGGTTCTGTTTGTTGTCTGACTGATTGGGATGGGTCAGATTGTTCATTCGATTTGAAGCTACCTGCAAACATGTATCTAGGTATCGAATGGTTCACTGCCACGATTGGTAAGGGGTCTATGTTAGTTTCAAGTTATCGTAAGTATATCGTAATCGTAATCGTAAATATCGTAAGTTATTGGATACAGATTCTATTGCACATTTAAACTTATTTTATAAGCTTTCACATGCGTTTAATTTTACCGGAATATTATCTTTTATGAAAAATCCTACTAATATTATAAATGTCAATGTTTGTGCCGATGGATGGATGTTTGTTACACTTTCACGCAAAAACTACTGAATAGATTTTGTTGAAACTTTGCAATATTGTAGCTTGCACATCAGAATAACACATAGGCTATTATTATTTTATGATATTATATTTTTTTCCAAGATATGACGATAAATGCGTACGAAGTCGTGGGAAGCCTGTAGTATTCTATTTCACATTTGAGTTATACCTAGATAGGTATATACTTATTTAAATACTTTCGTATAAATAACATCATAATTACTCAGTTGATCAGATCAAACTAAAAAATTAAACCTTTTTAAAGCACAAACAGGATGGTAGAGGCGCATTTATAGGTTTTTTTTTGTCTAATGCTGTCTTCACACCAAAACCGCCGGCATGCCGCCAGCTTTTTGACAGCTGCCATTCGTATGACGAAAAGCGGCCAATCTAACCCGGCGGCATGCCGGCGGCTTTGGTGTGTAGATAGCATAAAAGAGATATGTAAATAAGTAGAAATTTACAAATATCCACCAAATTTAAGTAGATGTAAAATACCCCCCATTCGAAAAAACTCTTTAAAAACATATCTTCCAAAGCAAAATACATAAAAAGCTAAAATTACTCTATTCCTCGCGAGAAATGGATAGCTATTACCGAAATAATGCTCGGCACATTGGAACCGACGTTCCATTTCATGTCCCATCTAACTTACAAATGTTATCCGTAATTTCGAAGCTGTTGAATTACAAAATAGTGTTTCTTGCTGTTATACCAACCTACCTACTTTGTTAATGTTTTAATATGGACTATAGTACAGGGTGTTACAGAAAGGGGGTATAAAGCCAAAATACAGCGATAGTCCGCATGATACTGAACAACTTTCCCCAAGGAACATGGGTCGTAACTCGAAAAAAAAATTTCGCTTCCCCATACAAAATGTCCGATCAGCTGATCGAGTAAGTATGGGCGATTAAAAAAATTTTTTTCGAGTTACCTACGCTCCCCCACGTTCCTTGGGGAAAGTTTTTCAGTTTCATGAGGACTATCGCTGTGTTTTGGCTTTAAACCCCCTTTCTGTTACACCCAGAAGATACAAATACAATCCGCCTGCCACATCCCACTACTGGGCAAAGAGGCCTTGCTTTGTATCCACAGGCCCAAGTCTGCTAATTTAAAATAGCCTCAGTTATGCGTCGACAGAGTGTCGTGGCATTTTTTGACATATTTGGTATTTTGGTAGCATACGTGCCGCGACAATTATCTCACGTCATGCTGTCCTTATCACATTTAAAACTGTGGATAGAGACGTAAGCGTGATAAACCCATGACAACGTCTTGTCACGGAGTGTATGCTAAGCTAGCTGCTTAGCAATGGCTTGCACTGATTACGACCAATTAATGTGTCATTATATAACATTCATACTCTCATTGACACTCTGCTGACACTCAACTGAGTATATTGTAAATTAGTAGCTGATTTGCGCCAGGATTTGACATTCATCACTGAATTAACCTCGTCTCGCCATCTTCGCTTGTATTAGACCCAGAACCACACACGACGCAACTGAAACGAAACATTTCAAACTAGTTGCGTCGTGTGTGGTTTTCTAAGGAAGCCTACAGCAGAAACTTCGATGGAACTCAAAGGTAACTAACAGTTTCAGTTGCGTTGCGTTTGCGTTTCATCGTGTGTTTTGGCGGTTAATTTACTCTTCATTGATATTCAATTGGTATTACCTTTTACAAGCGCAAACCTAATTTTAGTGTCAAATGACCAAAACAAAATGAAACCAACTTCATTTCCTACATTATAAGCGTGTTTTTGTAACAATTACTCGCGTCACAGCCGACTGGGTGACCTTCCGCGGTGACAATACACTGTCATGGTAATTCTCTTTAACTCTCATACTTGGTACCTAAATATTCTTTTGGGATTTCAGAGTTTCAATAGGCATATTTTTAACTGACTTTCAGCCTGTTGCAATTATGGTCATTAAAGGTCTAGATATTAAATCTAAAGATGACTGATTCATTGGCAAAAGTTATAAATCGGATTGTTTAATTAAAAGATAGGTACCTACTTAATTAAGTAGGCATTACAGCCTTCAATGCAACTGGCATCTATGTTTGTGTTTTATATTTTAAAGTACCTAAGCGATCTCCGTTTACATCATTTCAATCGTTAAGGCCGCCTATTGCCATTTCTATCTATCTATGCTTGTTTGTGTTTGAATTGCATTTTTACACGCAAACAAATTATAGGTAGGTAGAATTACCTATAATTTGTTTAAACCTAGGTACGTACACGTACATGTAAAATATCTAACTTTATATTATTTTTTGTATTTAAAGCTACACAAAGTTACTTAAATAAAGCATTCCTTACCAAAATTAAGTTATTCCAAACAAATCCACGAAAAAATTCACGAATAGTTTCCCAGAAACACAACCTCCATTTTCCACTGAAAAAGAAAATTAAATCGTTCGTTTTCCCGCGCACAAAACAACTTTTTCTTTTTTATTCTTTACTTTTTTATTTGCATGCTCTGGCAACGCGCCATACAGCCACATCAAACCGCGGAAAACAAGTGTTGACTTTACACTGGCGGCCAACGGAAATGTTAGTTTGCCTGTTTATCTATTGTCTGCTCAATACACTACCGTGATTATCCCATACTTTATGAGCTGTGGCCAACTGTGTAATTTAATCATTTTGATAGAGATACGTACTATAAAAAAACACACAAAAACTACCATTGATGTGTCATGGTTGACTAAAAAAGTAATTACAAAATTAAATGCGTATATTTAAGTGACGAGGAAGCCACGTGCTCGTAAAAACAAAGATAATGATCTAAATATGTTACTCGCAACTTAATTGATGCTATTCTTCTTTTTCGAATGACCTTTGACCCATTAAAAAAAACTATTTTAGATATAGGTAACTGATCTTAAATAGATGAAATACAAATATTAGATAGCTACACGATATAATATACGCACCTACCTTATTGCTTATTTCAAGTTAAGTAAGTAGTTGTATTTTGAAGACTTATAAAAATTTAAGTTTCCTTTTGACTGAACGAGTGGGTACGTGTACGTAGCTACTATACTTATTTTATTATATAGGTAGATTAAGTAATTATTGTCCTGCTTAAGTTTTTTAACACAAATTATGCTTAAAACTCACCCTATTGTCTTTTACAAAGGCATGGGTGTTCCATTTACTTTTCAAACGAACCACAAAACTTTACTCGCAAGTGTATCGTGTGCCAGGAGCCAAGGAATAGTTTAGTTGTGTTCTTATCACCCAAACACTAATGCTGGCGTCACTCCGAAATGCGGGCACGTTCGCCGCGAGAATTAAAAAGCTATTAAGGACGAGCGGCTTATCACTTAACTTAGATATTTTGTGTGCATTTTAACTTTTAATAGAACATTCTGCATAGGTATTTTGTGCAGAGGATTTGAAGGTCTATTTCTATGTTTTATAGGCAAGTTTTTATGCTTTAAATCATCATGAGAAGCCATTTCTACGTCCCCACTACAGGGACACGAGTAAAATAATCAATTTTTAAGTAAGAAGGAAGAGACCACTTCCCTCCACTTGCTACGATCCAAACACACTCTTTCACTTCGACCTCATTCATCAGTCGCCTCATACATGAACGTCGGTTTAGGGTAGATAAGTAGATACTCTAGACTTTGTCTTTTTACACGCTTCACTTGTAAGTAACTATGTATGTAAACAAATCTTGGAATCTTAATTTAATCCAATTCCCGGTCTTCGAATTGGATGAAATTTTGCACACGCTCTGAGTTCTGATGACAATACAATAATATGGTATCTACTTTTGAACTGACCTGATGATGGAGCATGTTTAGTGCGAGCTAAAGCGTGTTTTAGTTTTTTAAACTACCTATTATTTTAAGGTAAAGTTGTATGATATTAAAACAAACAATTTAGTTAAACTTTGACTATTTTTGACTATTTTTAACTTTGACTATTAACCAAGTTTTTCCTACCCCATCCAATTCAAAAGCAACAGCTCTCATTTCAGCTTACCTAATCCAATCTAGAAAAGAAAATTGAAACACTACCTAAATAGAATCTAGACCTAGTATTTTTCTGGAAGTAGTGCATTAGGTAGGTCTCCAGTTGAAACGGTGCCAGGCGGCTGATTAAACTACCCTCTGGGCAGAGGTTCTTACATTGCACCTTTGGATCTATACGGGAATGAATTGGGCGGCGCAAGATTTAAAAAAACCAGCCAAGTGCGAGTCGGACTCGCCACGAAAGGTTTCGTGCCATACAATACGTTAACAATAGCTCGATTATAAGGTCTACGGATAGCCATTATTAATATCGAGCAAAAAAAGGCCAATAAATCACGTTTGTTGTATGGGAGCCCCCCTTCATTATTATTATTATTCTATTTTTAGTTTTTGTTGTTATTTAATTACGGTAATATAATATTTGTGAAAATTTTAACGCTCTAGCTGTAACGGTTCATGAGATACAGCCTGGTGCCAGACGGACAGCCAAGTCTCAGTAATAAGGTCCCGTTTTCAACCTTTGAGTACGGAACCCTTAAAACTAGAACCTAACTAACCTAACTAAATCTGAAATCGTGAAAACATAACCCCGTATGTTTCTCAAAAGAAAGCTTTCGTTTCATTTTAATTTCAGATGTACCAGAACTGAATTAACTTACCTACTTAGAAGTTACCTACTTTCTTAACTTGGCTAAAGTTTTAGTTAGGTACATCCGAGCCCGTGTTGTTTTTACTGCAGATAGAATGTAGATAGAAAGAAGGAATAGAAGTTGTGTCGTATCAGGTACTCAAAAGGACGGCAGAAAACAGAGCAGAGTGGCGCAGACTCCACCGACAAGAGCGACGCTCTTAAATTTATGATGATTATGAGAATGTCGATAGATAAGCTGCCTATTCGTGTGATATGATTGGAAACAGACTTATCTATCACACGCAACGTGGGACAGCGTAGGCATAATGTCTTTGGAGCATTTGACATAATGCACTGCGTAAAGGCCAAAACACACCGAATGCGTAAGCGTTGCGTATACGTAGACGTATGCGTGGACGTACCTATGCGTAGACGTATAGACCTCTGAGTTGTAATGTATGAAACTGTATGAGACAGGACACAACGCTTGCGTGACGTAGACGTACACGTCGACGTGACGCGTGGCCGGGTGTCACATCGGGTTACACCGTAACTACGCGCGTGGCTACGCCGTGCTTACGTCTTCGTTACGCATACGCATCCGGTGTGTTTCAGCCTTAAGTTGCTTACGTGGGACCTGTCTGTTTCTGGCTTATACATATTTAATGCATAATATTGTTAGTCAACAAATAAAACCGCGATTTAGATACAAAGAAGAACCTAACAAGTAGTACTTAGGTATTTAATTTAGTGTCTCGTATAATTAGGCACGTTTTATTAATAAGTAGAGGCTGCCCGCGACTTCGTACACATTTATCTTTATATCTTGGAAAAAAACATGATGTCGTTAAAATAATATAGCCTATGTGTTATTCTGATGTGCAAGCTACAATATTGCCAAGTTTCGTCAAAATCTGTTCAGTAGTTTTTGCGTGAAAGAGTAACAAATATCCATCCATTCCACCACCGGCACAAGTAATGACATTTATAATACTAGTTGGATTAAGTCTTCCTCTCCAAAATTGTTTGCCGTATCCTATAAACGGGGTGCACAAAATGTAGGTAGATACTTACTATTAACGTATTTTTCACATCCAGAAGTGCAAAATGTATTCATTACTCAGAATTACAAACTTAGACATAGACATAGACATTTATTTTCTTACAAACACAGTACAACACACAACACAAACTCAACAGTTCACAATTACATTTTTAAAATAACACGCAGATTTATTTACACACAGTACCTACACACAAAAAAAGGCAAAAAACAAAAAATAAAAGAAAATATACCTAAAATAACAGAAACAAAGACTAAAATAAACAGAAGAAAGAGGTAGGGTGTGTGTTGTAGCGCGATGTAAGGGTGGCTACATCTCAGCATATGCTGCAGCATTGCCACAGCGCTGATTTTCAGACGAGCTCCCACTTCCCTTGAACGTCAACTGTCATCCACAAAATGACACAACAGCTTACATATTATTAAATAATTAAACATAGAATAATACATAATAATAATTTGCATAATATTTTATTAAATTGCTTATTAAACTTCAATCCAATACGAAAATTCTAACCTATATTTATAATCATTTTCGAATGAAGGAAGTTATTACAACAATTGTAGCGGACGGGAGTCGAAAACTTATTGCGAGCGAACAGCGTGAAGTGTTAATGGGCCGAGTTTAATTCACAACGAAACTGCCGTGTGGCACGAAATACGGTAGCAAATAGTATCTACAAAGGGAACGATGTTTGTGTTGATATTCTTTGATACAAAGGTATCTTTGATATGTATCATCTTTGATATGCCTATGTAGGCATCTTTGATACATAGGCATCTTTGATACATAAGCATCTTTGATACATAGGCATCTTTGATACATAGGTATCTTTGATACATAAGCATCTTTGATACATAGGCATCTTTGATACATAGGCATCTTTGATACATAGGCATCTTTGATACATAGGTATCTTTGATACATAAGCATCTTTGATACATAAGCATCTTTGATACATAGGCATCTTTGATACATAGGCATCTTTGATACATAAGCATCTTTGATACATAGGCATCTTTGATACATAGGTATCTTTGATACATAGGCATCTTTGATACATAGGCATCTTTGATACATAAGCATCTTTGATACATAGGCATCTTTGATACATAGGCATCTTTGATAGATAGGCATCTTTGATACGTAGGCATCTTTGATAGATAGGCATCTTTGATACATGCATCTTTGATACATAGGCATCTTTGATACATAGGTATCTTTGATACGTGGAATAGGTAGGTACATTATGAAAGTAAGTAGATACCTACCTCTATAATTTTGTTCGGGTAATCCTACTTACTTAAATTATCCTAAGTCCCCGTTTCACTATCTACGGATAAAATTTAACTGACAGTTAAACATTTCATAAAACATTACATTTTAGACAGACAGGTAGAGTGCTTTTCACGAAAGAAGTCCCCCGGATATTTTTGGAACTAAATTTGACAGGTCTATTTTCCCTATTTTCTGACCTTTTCCCTGATAGTGGGTAGAAAATTCCTTAGTTATCTTAATAAAAATACACTTTTTACATAACAGAAATATAGCTAAGTAGACATTTTTATCAAAATACATATCAACCTACTTATGGAATGACAAGAACAGTCGAAATATGCGGGAAATAATATTATTTAATAAATTACAAGTGAAATAAACATAATATAGTAAGATGTTGTACTCATAAATGGCAACATTATCCATTTTGACATGAAATACAGCGCCGCGGCTAGGGGACTTCTTTCGTGAAATGGACTCTATAAAATATCTGTCTGATAATTTTTTATCCCTAAATGGTGGAACAGCCGCTAAATTTCAATATTTTTGCCGATGGATGGATGGATGGATGCATTGGATTAGATGGATGGGGTTGTGAGGATGTTTGTAAGTCTTTTAAGCAAAAACCACTGAACGGATTTAAATAAAACTTTACAGTATTGTAGGTTGCACATCAGCAGCAGCTTTCGTTTTCGTAATGGGAAATTTATTTAAAAAGAGCAACCCAGTTTTTTGACAGATTCTTTTCTGGAGAAAACTGCTTCATAATTTGCGAATCTAAGCTT
The DNA here is from genome assembly GCA_947563765.1 of Anarsia innoxiella. NCBI lineage: Eukaryota > Metazoa > Arthropoda > Insecta > Lepidoptera > Gelechiidae > Anarsia > Anarsia innoxiella. Next base: position 962,558 of record OX387401.1, read on the forward strand.
TAAATAAAAATTGACGTAAGCATTTCAAGTGCTATGTGTTACCTACTTTCGTTATATTTTTTTTTTTTTGCGTTTTTTTGTTTTTTTTTTCGTCTTTTTTTTTTTTTTTTCGTTTTTTGTTTTTTTCGTTTTCCTTTTGTTTTTTTTTTTTGTTTTTTCCTTTTTTTTTCTTTTTTTTCTTTTTTTTTGTATTTTTTGTTTTTTTTTTCTTTTTTTTTTCGTTTACTTTTTTATTTTTTTCGTTTTTTCGTTCGTAAAAGTAGTTGTCCACTTTCATACCACATAACCACATAAGGAAGAATTAATTCTAAAGTTAAAACACAAAAACAACTGTTTTGAATAGCACTTTATTCCTATTTACATAAAACTTAAATTACACAAAAATGTGCGACCAAACACATATTATAGACAGGATTCTTTGAGAGAAACATAATTATTTAGCATACTTTAAAATTATAATATTAACTTAAATTTTCATGAATTGTGATGGTCAATACAGTTTAAATCTTGCAATCCCACTGCTGGGCAACGAGTTCCTAAAGTAATTAAAGGTGCTTGTCGACTTCCGATTTATTTTGTTTCTTTATTGGTTCACCAACAGAATAACAAATAAAGTTATACTGGGTGTAACAGAAAGGGGGTATAAAGCCGAAACACAGCGATAGTAATCATGAAACTGAACAACTTTCCCCAAAAAACTTGGGTCATAACATAACTCAAAAAAAAATCCCCTCGCCATGCAAAATCCCCGATCAGCTGATCGAGTAAGTACGGGCGATCCAAATTTTTTTTTTTTGAGTTACGACCCATGCTCCTTGGGGAAAGTTGTTCAGTTTCATGAGGACTATCGCTGTGTTTCGGCATTATACCCCCTTTCTGTTACACCCTGTAGATATTACCGTACAAATTATGGTACAGCAGGGACCATTTTTTTCCGGAACGCTTTTTATATTCAAATTATAGATAGCTAAGTCAGCGATACAGCCTTGTTGTAGACCTGTGTTGTAGACTCTTTACTAATGAATATAATAAATATAAAATATTATGTATGTTTATTTATTATCAATTTCATAAGTTTTTTAATAATCGCAACATAAAAACTCTTTCATAATTACATCGAGGCAAAATTACTGTCTTGTTTCGAGTTTTAAAAAAATATTAAAACCAATACATGACTCATAATTCAATACAATACCGTATGAGTCAAGCCTAATTTGTTAAGTCAAATTTTAAAACACACCGTGTAACAAAAATTACGCAATATTACAAAATTGGTAGGTATTGGCTAGAAAGTCCAATGCTCATAGTGGGCCAGATTTTTAAATGGTAAAATACTCTTTTTAAACTAGTTTTTTTTTTTTTAATTTTCAAAATAATATTTAATCTTCTTAAAAAAATCTTAACAAAAACTCGAATAACTTTTATAATAATTTATTTAATTCAATTGTTCTTACATGTAAATCAATTTATTACAGAATCAGTTAGACTTCACGTTTTGCGTGAAATCGGTAACACGTTGGACATTGTGCACAAAAAAAAAAACAATACAATAATTAATGTCACTCATACATTTCATTTTAAACAATGTAATTCTTAGAACATAATCTATAACAGATATTAGGTTTAAAACTAGAATAGTAGAACAAAACGGACGCAATAGGCATGATGACTAAACATTTTTTTTTTAGTCCATCACATAGATTATTTTAAAATATTCGACACTTATTTTTTTTCTTTTTTCTCACTAAAAATGACAAAGATGCACTGGGTTAAAGTTGCTCGTGACGTCACGCCCAGGTACGATTTTTACCTAGGAGTGACTTCAATACCCCCCGGCGTAACTTTGATGCTCTGTATCTTTGTATTTATTTATGTATTTGATCAGGTAAAAAATGTGTTTCAAATATTTTTTAATAGCCTAAAAGACGGACTAATTATTTTTTGAATGTAGTCATCATACCTATTGCTCAAAAATATTCAAACTCATTTTCTAATTAGATGGAATTACTTACACAGCTGATTTGACTCGTAATAACAAACAACTTTTATTATGAATTTTTCGACCATATTTTATTTTGTAAATTGTTTATTATAAGAGGAAAAATATCTTTTTAAGTATTTTCATCTAATTATCAAAAAGTTTTTATTAGAAATAAGTTTTAAAGCCTATTTTATTTTATTATTCTAGGTTTAACAACGAACTGACTGAAACATATCTATCTTACGGCCTATTTCAACATCTACAGATAAAACTGACAGATATTCATACCTGTCTCTATCTAAAACGTCATATTTTATGAAATAGACACAGATTTATCTGTTTTACCTTATCTAGCCGTTGTTGTCCTACTGCTGGGCAAAGGCCTTTCTGTTCCTTCTCCATGATTGTCTATCCTAAGCCGCCTCTGCCCAGTCGTTCGTAAAGGTGTCCAGTTCATCTCGCCACCTTTTCCGTGGTCTGCCGCGAGGTCTTTTGGCCGTTTATCTGTCAGCTATAGTTTTATCTGTAGGTTGTGAAACGGACACTTACTCATACGCCTTTCGCTTTGCGTACTGTCTTTATTATTATGAAATTGTCTTCGCGATGGACTGAGAGAAATACACTCGTCCTACTCCCACCTACTCCTTTTGCCGCTCTTGCGCACTCTGTCTTTAGCTTCGTTGGATTGATCTTGCTGTGCGGCGGGGGCGTTGACCCCGGGTTGTATTGATGACATCGTTTGTTCCCAAGAGTGATCTGTTGACGCTGTGAACTGTAGAAAATTGATAATTTATTGATTTCGTTTAACTATTTTTAAGGCCGTGGCCCCAGTAGGTAAACTGTTAGCGGCCGACTGAGTGAGCCGCTTTGTGGCGAACTGAAAGAGTTAGCTGCAAACTCAAATCAATGAAATCACCGGTTTTGGTGGGAGTCGGCCGCTGTCTGAGATAGTCAGCGCGCGTAACGCTGCACACTGCGTACAGTGAGCGAAAACTAGCTGACTGTGGACACTCCATTTCAAATATATGGAAGGGCGTACTAAATCGATTCGCCGCAAACTAGTCAGCCGCTAACAGTTTGCCTACTGGGGCCACGGCCTTAGACTATGTATTGACGAAAAAAAACAAAACTTAAGCTAGAAACAGACTGATCCCACGCAACGTACGCAATGAATTATGAAATCTGCTCCAACGTGGGATAGCTTTGCGTGTAACAAGTGTGCTTCTTATAATTATTTCTATAGAACATATTTCTGCATTGCAGGTCGCATAATGTATTTATACTAAATATTTTTTTATTTCATATCTCCGTTATGTAGCGAATGAAGTGTGTTTGTATCGTAGCAAGTGGAAGGAAATAGTCTCTTACCCCGATGGGAAAAAGGCGTGACAGATATGTATGTATGTATTCGTAGGTAATTCAAAATTACACTTGATTTATGTATATATGTATGTATGTATGTATACCTGACTATACTGCGACCGGAACGCCTGCTTCAGCGACGACAGCCTATCAGTCGCCGGCCCATGTGATATCTTCTCAACAGTCGCACTGGGTGTGTTGTCGTCATTGTGTGATGGTAAGCCTGGCCGCTCTTTGTATCTGACAAATAAATAAATAAAATATTTAAAAGAAATAGACAATTAAATAGAGTTTTTTATTACACCTAAGATTTAACACCAATTTAGTGATGCGTATTTTTAATTACGCGTTGTGCTATTTACTATTATATTATTTTTTTTTCCTTTTTTGCCATCGCCATAAAGTACCCACTTCTGCTCAACTTGAAAAAGAGACAAGCATAATCGTATATCTGATAACAGTTTATAGACTCTGAAAATTCGGAAAATTCAACCCTACTAATATGGAGGATGTTTGTTACTCCGTCACAACAAAACCACTGAACAGATTTTGATGAAACTTTACAATATTGTAGCTTGCACATCAGAATAATGTATAGGCTATAATAATATTTTAAGATATGATATTTTTAGGATTCCGTATCCAAAGGTTGAAAACGGGACCCTATTACTGAGACTTGGCTGACCGTCTGTCACCAGGCTGTATCTCATGAACCGTTATAGCTAGAGCGTTGAAATGGGCATGATGACTAAAAAATTGTTTTAGTCCATCACAAAGATTATTTTAAAATATTCGACACATATTTTTTCTCTTTAACTAAAAATGACACAGATACACTAAGTTAAAGTTGCTCATGACGTCACACCTTAGTACGTTTTTTACGTAGGAGTGACGTCAATACCCCCCCCCCCCCTCCATAATTTTGATGCTCTGTATCTTTGTATTTATTTACGTATTTGATCAGGTAAAAAACGTGTCTATTTTATTTTTTAAAAGCCTAAAAGACGGACTAATTATTTTTTGAATTTTCGAATGTAGTCATCATCCCTATTATCACAGATGATGTATTATCGTTGTTTATTTATGACTTACCCTAACCCACATCCGCCAATGTTTAGGTTCTTGCCTTTCCCCTTCTTGAACCGCGACTTACGGAACCACGCCGACTGCATCGCGAGCTGCATCAGCTCCTCGGGTACTTCCTAATTTGCAACAGTTTATTACTATTTAGACAAGGATTCAAAGATCCAGATCGTTGGGCAAAAATATCAACTGAATGGGCGCCAATTCATTGTCACAGTCACCGAGGTAGACCTCGAAAAAGATGGAGAGACGATCTGGATGCACTTTCACGGGAATGGCGGGATGCTACCGGAGACCGTGTTAAATGTAGGAAAAAACAAGCAGTGCTATCTTAATGGTTAACAAAGAAAAACATTGACAAGGATTGAAAAAGGGATGCTTAGGCCGTGGCCCCAGTAGGCAAACTGTTAGCGGCGTATCGATTTAGTACGCCCTTCCATATATTTGAAATGGAGTGTCCACAGTCAGCTAGTTTTCGCTCACTGTACGCAGTTTGCAGCGTTACGCGCGCTGACTTACTCAGACAGCGGCCAACTCCCATCAAAACCGGTTATTTCATTGATTTGAGTTTGCAGCTAACTCTTTCAGTTCGACTCTTTGCGGCTCACTCAGTCGGCCGCTAACAGTTTGCCTACTGGGGCCACGGCCTTAGATGGTTTGGACTTGTAGAAAGCATGAGCGAAAGGAGATTAACGAATGAAATATACAAGGCGAGAATAGATGGAAATGTTGGGAGAAGGTGACCAATGCGAACGTATCTCGATCAAATCTGCGATTTGTTAAACGAAAGCCGAGTCAAGCGTACCCTAACCTGACGAGCATGTATGAGGCGAAGGATGTTTAGATCGTAGCAACTGGATGGAAGAGGTCTCTGCTACCTCAACGGGAAAGAGACGTGACAGATACGTATGTATTTATTTTGTCCTACCTGTTGTACCCCCTCAAGGTTCCTAAGCAGATGTCCGGCGAAGTCTTTGTCCTTGTCCCTCGCGAGCAGCGTCCACGCGTCCCCTCTCACTCCCGCGCGGCCAGTACGCCCTACCCGATGCGTGTGTGTGTCGATGTCTCGCGCCACCGTGTAGTTGATTACTGTACGAATGTGGGGGATGTCTAGACCGCGGGCTGGGAGAGAAAATAATACATTATTACTTAAGGTTGACATTACAAAACTAGGTGCACGAAATGAGGAAGGAATATAAGGAGTGGCCCCATTTTTTTTCTTCATATAATGAGTTTATGACAGCGTGCCAAGGTTGCGCCAAGTTTTTCATAATTTTCTTGGTAGATGACCTGTCAAACGATAAGAAATACCATACAAAAAGGTAGCCATTTTGCGCCAGACGGTATGGCTCCTTCTTATATAATGTATACTCAAAGGTTGCACGAAATTAGTTTCATAACATGACAGTTTCTATGGGCCGATACTTGCCGAAGCATGTCATTTGTGAGTAGAGATATTTTACACAAAAGCGCAGTGAAGGTCTTACTAAATGATATTTGAGTCATACACAGAATTAGGTTCAAAATTGTTTTTCCTGTTCCTGATGATTAAGCATACTGGCCCATGTTTCTTGGGGAAGTTGTTCATTTTCATGAGGATTATCGCTGCGTTTCGGCTTTATATCTGTCACACCTAGTATATAATGACTTCATACATCTACCGTGTTTCACTCACCAGCCACATCGGTAGCAACCAATATGCTGCTCTCCTGCCGCTTGAAGGCCGTGATGACCTTGTTCCTGTCAGCCTGCTCCATGTCTCCGTGCAGCAGTAACGCGTCGTACTCCTGCACGCCAAGGTTAGCTGCCGTTTGTTCTGCATCCAGCTGGAAATTGATCATAATTAATGTAAGACTGTTGGAGTAAGTAAACTTCACGGACTTAATGCATAGACAATTAGCGCCGAAACACAAAACGCAACTGAAACGAAACGTTTCAAACTAGTTGCGTCGTGTGTGGTTTTCTAAGGCAGTCTATTCGCTACGTGCGAAGTACATGGTGGGGGTATAGTAAAGCGATCGCAGCGCTTGCCGTGGTAGAAATGCGCAACAATCCGGGAAAGTAAAGTCAATGTAAATAAATAAAAATGAATTGTTGTTCGTTAGTCTGATTAAAACTCGAGAACGGCTGGGCCGATTGAGCTAATTTTGGTTTTAAAATGTTTGTCGTAGTCCAGGGTAGGTCTAAACGGTGAGAAAAATTCGAATAATTGCCGGGAAAGCCCTAAAACAGACCTTTTCTTTTTCCCATACAAATGTTTTCTTACTAAAATGTAGAGTCAATTTTAACTTTATTCCTACAAAATAAACTTCATTCTAAGGCGTGACAAAGTAAAGCTCTGGTTATAAACACAATTGCATTTTACCCCAGTGACAACACGAGAATCATTGATCTGTAATAAATAAATTATAATTGTTAATTAAAATAGGTACGTTACCTATCATAAAATACTAGAGTCTGTGCGGAAAGAGAACCGTCGTGACCTTCAAGTGCATAAAGAGTCAAAAATATTTACTATGATAAACTTTTATCATTTCCTTGAGACAGTTTGAAAATTACTTATTTAAGGTTATCAGAGTACTTACGTTTAAACTCGTTACATAGGGCGTTAATGTCACCGATGTTTGACGAATGATGTGGGCTCGTATTAAATAACTATTGCCATTCTTTCGTAACTCTTCAACATTTCTTACATGTTGTGCTAAAACTAATTTATTTCCTTTCAACAAAGTTTGAGGTTAGAACCTACACTTTCAAAACCAGTTTTTATAATGACGTCCATTATTTTATGCACTGTTTTAACAAATTCCTCTCAAATTACCACTTGTCGTCTTTCCATTTATCTTTTATTTACTATATTTATTAGAAAGCAATAAAATACTGATATGTTATTATTTGGCATAATCCCGGAAAGTTGCGCATGCTAGGTGGCGCTACTGTCGTGCACGTAGCGAATAGCGGAAACTGGGTTACAACTCAAAAGTAACTAGCAGTTTCAGTTGCATTGTATTTGCGTTTCACCGTGTGTTCTGGGTCTTTTTTAGTTTTTAAAGTTTTTAAAGTTCCGTACACAACGGGTAAAAACGGGACCCTATTACGGAGGCTCGGCTGTCTATCCGTCCGCCAATCCGTCAGTCTGTATCTCGTGAACCGTTATAGCTAGAGCGTTGAAGTTTTGACAAATGATGTATTGTCGTTACCGCTACAACAACTAATACTAAAAATAAAATAATAATTAAGGGGGGCTCCTATACAACAAACGTGATAATTTTGCCTTTTTTTGGTATGGAACCCTTCGCGCGCGTGTCCGACTCGCACTTGGCTGGTTTTTTCTATAGTTGTCTCTGATACTTTTCCTAACACCCTGTATGTTGTTTTCGTGCTGCCCATTTATCCAACAGACACCATTCAAGTTACTTCACACCGCTTACTACAATCCAACTAAACGCACTTCTTTCGCTTCATCCACATTCATAAATCGCTTCATATTCTTCATGCCCTTCGGTTTAGGCTAGAAAATGTTACTTACCTTTTTCGTAACAAATATTAAAACACTGCCGGCCGATAAAAATTCTACTAAGTTTTGAAGAAGCCACGTCCATTTCTCTTCTGGTTTATTGAATATTCTGAAAAAATTAAGTTAAAATATACATTTTATTATAAAAAATATTATATAATTTGTAAAATCCATCAAGCCGCTTTGGATCTAATATCTCGTAACGGCCTATAATGTAAAGCTAATAAAGAAATTATTTAGTCTTTTATGGAAGTCGCTGGCGAACGCTAATAGTGCTTAATAGTGGAACAAGAGTTTATTTCTTGTCCCCTTATTTCATTTCCCTGTCACAAGTATCTCTTGTATACTTATCAGGCAGATCTCGAATAAGGGCCGGCGCACACCTGACGGAGCGCAGCGCAGAACATAGATAGATAGATAGAAATACTTTTTTGCACACAAAGAAATACAAATAAAACTTAGAACTAAAACATTGTGCGCAGAAGCGGCCTTAATACTAAAAGTGAAAATTTTTGATTGTCATTATTATTATCGTCATATTATCATAGAGGCGGCTCAGGATAGAGAATCGTGGAAAAGGAAGAAAGAGGCCTTTGCCCAGCAGTGGGACACTGATGGCAAGATAAGATAAAACTACTAACTTAACATGTTGTTGCACGAGATGACTAGCCTCCCCAGCAGCGCCATGCTGCACGCGCACCGGGTCGTGCAGCGCGTCGCGCGCCAGACGCTCCACGCGCCGACCGAACGTCGCTGAGAACAGTAGCGCTTGACGCTCCGGCCGGACGTGGTTGCAGATTGAACGCACTTGGGGTTCTAAAGGGGGAGAATAAATTCCAATGTGTTTGTGTTTATTCTAAGGGGGAGAGAAAACATCAAAATGTGTGTGTTTGTAGTATGTATGTATGTAGGTAACTCAAAATTACACTTATTACGCTCTGTGTATAATTGAGACTTTCCACGAAATATTTAAATTCGTAAAGAAGATTACGTTTATGGAAAAAATTTACTACTTTATATTATAAATGTCAAAGAAGGATGTTTGTTACTCTTTTACGCAAAACCACTGAACTGATTATAAATAAACATATACATACTATTAAGTTGTTAAGTTAGTTTTTCAATATACATATGACGATAAATGCGTACGAAATTGCAAGCAGCCTCTTTTCTAAAATATTTATTCCAACAGGTGCTAAGATGGTCGGGATATTGGCGCTACACATATTAGTCCAAATATTTAATATCAACGTACGCTTACGTATGCATACGCAAATACGTGCATATATATCTATATTATGTTTTAATTTGCATATAACCTTGTAATACTTACCGAAACCCATATCAAACATCCTATCAGCCTCGTCGAGTACTAAATACGTAACGCGTTGCAAATTCGTCGCTTTACACTTTATCAGATCAATCACTCGGCCGGGTGTACCTACTATTATTTCTGCGCCTCCACCTGTAATAAATATAAAATATTTATAAATGACGGGATTTTTTGTGTAGAAAACAATAAATTACATTGATATTATAATCATAGAAACCGGCCAAGTGCGTCCCCTTAGTTATTATTTTTGTTCTATTTTTAGTATTTGTTTGTTATAGCGGCAATGGTAATACATCATCTGTGAAAATTTCAACGCTCTAGCTATAACGGTTCATGAGACACAGCCTGGTGACAGACGGACAGACAGACCGACAGACAGCCAAGTCTCAGTAATAGGGTCCCGTTTTCACCCTTTGGGTACGGAACCCTAAAAGGCACATTGTTATCCGCATACAGGTAAGCATGCAATTTTTTAAATATAAATTAATAATTTTGTAAACCCTTTAGCGAAAAACATTTAACAAATAAATATAAGTTTAGCGTACGAGCCTTGACATTTCTCTCGCGTCTATTCTTATCACATTCAAAGTTTAGACAGAGACGAATGCGTAAGTACGGATTACCAATTTCCAGTGACCCTATGACTGAATGAATAGGCATGATGACTAAAAAAAATTTTTTTGTCCATCACATAGCTTATTTTAAAATATTCGACACGTATTTTTTCTTTTTTCTCTTAAACTAAATATGACAAAGATACACTGGGTTAAAGTTGCTCGTGACGTCACGCCTTAGTACGATTTTAACCGAGGAGTGACGTCAATACCCCCCACTCCGTAACTTTGATGCTCTGTATCTTTGTATTTATTTATGTATTTGATCAGGTAAAAATGTGTTTCAAATATTTTTTAATAGCCTAAAAGAAGGACTAATTATTTTTTGAATTTTTGAATGTAGTCATCATCCCTATTGTCGCGCGCTATGTATTCTCGTCACAATAAATAATATAAGAAACCATGTAGATGCATAACAATACAGTAAAGGGCGATAAAGAATGCAAATTGATCTTGTTTTGTCAGTACTGCACAAAAGAAGTTGTTTGAAAATACCTTCCAATGCTTTAGTTTGCTCCCATTTAGATCCCCCGCCATAACAACACACACATCGTATGTTGTAAACCTTGCCAAACCTCTTTGCTTCCATATAGATCTGAAAAATAAAAAGACATACATAAAATATCAGTTATATTTGTATCAGTTATATTGAAGAATTTTGAAACTTAGTTTTACAACATTCATAAAAAGTGAAAAGTGTGTTTGGATAGTGGATAGCGTAGCAAATGGAAAGAAGTGGTGAAGAGGTGTGACAGATATGTTTATTTGAAAAGAGCAGCCCAACAGAGTTTCTTGCTAGATTCTTCTTTGGGAAAAACTGCTACCTTGGTCCTATAGTAAAATTTGTTTGTTATCACGAGAACATACATATACTTTTATATCTTTAAAGTCACCTATATGTATGTATGTAATAAACATAATTTGAGTGTACCTGTTGAGCCAATTCCCTAGTAGGCGCAAGTATAAGGCCTATAGGTCCATCCCCGGGTTTCAGCTCCTTCTGATCCATGATATGTACCAGTAGAGGCCAGAGGAACGCTGCTGTTTTACCTGACCCTGTTCTTGCAATACCTGGAATGTAATTAAACGGTGTAATTTAGTAAATATTCAATTACGGGCGATCCGAGAGCTGGCAGCTTTTTTGCTCAAAGAATAAGCATAGCTATTCAAAGAGGAAATGCTGCCAGCCTCTTGGGTACCATGAATCCCGGAGACGCTCTCGATGATATCTTCCTATTATAAGTGGGGTATCTATGAGGTTACCTATGTATAAATATTCAGTGGAATAATCTTTGCTAGAAAGGCAAGTTTTTATTTCATTGATCTTAGGAGGTGATGGCAAATGTTTGCCTTTCTTTTCTCTTTAGGAATTTGCAGTCTGCCTGTCTCTTTTTTGTCTCATGCATTACGCAATAGATTTTGATTTTTATTATTTTGATTTATATTTGATTTTTTTAAATTTAGTTTATATAAACTGTTGGCAATCCGAAATTAATAAATAAATAGTTCTCTTAAGTAGCAAATTATAAAATGAAACCAGAAAATGGCATTGAAAATATTTGTATGGAGCCTGGTATAGTAAAAATTTTTAAGTTTCAAAATGAAAGAACTTTGAAAATTGTAACATGCGAACATTTTCAAAGTTCTATATCTCCGAAAGTACATCACTTTCGTTTTATAATATTTTTCTTATATCGATTGACGTTAGTTTCATCAGTGGCCGCCAACCTTTTTTCTCCATACTAGCTCGAATAGGGGATGTTTAGTGTAATTGATACCGAAAATTTTTACTATACTAATTAGGTTGGATGCTCTTTACTAGACTCTCTATGTCAGTGGTTCTCAAAGGATGAAGGCCACCTAAAGGGGGGTGATAAGAGCCCAAGAAAAGGCTAGGAGTTTTAAGTAGGTGAAAAAATGGGGGCGCTAAAAGATAATAAATTTACTCTCATAGGGGTAGTATACAATAAGTTGAGGAAGCTCTATGCTTACGAAAGTTACTTGCAAATCAGCAGAAAAAGTATCAGTCATCAATTTACCAATAATATCCCGTCCAGACAACGCGGCAGGCACGCCAGCAGCTTGGATCGGCGTCGGTTGAGAATACTCCGACTTCCTGATTGCTTTCATCAGCTGCTCGTCAAAGCCCATGTGGCCAAAGCTGCTCACTGGCTTCGGGGGGTCTGGGCCTGATATCTGGTGAATGGAAATGGAGATGAGGTTGACTTACGTAATACAAATTAACTACTTATATTAATTTTACACGACAAAGTACTTTAATGTCATGCCTGTCTTATTAATACAAAACTGAATTTCAATTTAAATATTTAATCTTACTCATATTTATGGCTCGTATATATATGATGTTTTCTAATTAGAAATAAATGCATAAACACACAGTTAGTGTGCAGTCACACCTGCTGCGTAACGTACCGTGCCGAACGTTTGATTCAAAACGTCCGCAATGTGTTTCAAGTCACCTATGACACATCAGCTGAAGTTACGCCGCATACATTTATTCCAGCCGCTGAACGTTCCGCGCGGTATGTTACGCAGGTGTGTCGCGACCATTAGGCTCATAATAAGAAACAACTTTTACTGTGGAACTTATAGTCCAATAACCAAAAAAAATGCCTGCATAGAAACATGTAGATCAGCTAATGCCAAAGTATAATGTGACCCTTAGTGCTGTGCACTCCCTGAGGTATGCGCGCGGCGAGACGGGGGGGAGAATCGGCTGCTACGCTCTGTCAGTGCGCCGTCAACGCTCGTGGCGGTAGGTAGTGTTATTTGTATCGGACTGTCTATGTCTTCTGCGTCTGACATAGACAGTGTTATTTGTATCGGACTGTCTATGTCTTCTGCAGTACGATACAAATAACACTACCTACCGCCACGAGCGTTGACGGCGCACTGTCGGACAGAGCGCAGCAGCCGATTCTCCCCCCCGTCTCGCCGCGCGCATACCTCAGGGAGTGCACAGCACTAATGGTCACATTATAACACTAGTATAGTACACGCTACGAGTACAATCTAAACACACTTCTTTCGCTTCATCCACATTCATCAGTCACCTCAAGCACGTCATTATTACCTTAACCCCCAACTTCTTCTTCAACTCCTCCACCTGCTGATGACTCAATGCTTCAATCTCAGGATGTGGAGTATAGAAATTCTTTTCAAACGGTTCATACTCGATCTCCGAATGGTCTATTGGGGGGAGGGGGTCAATGAACTTCTTTTTAGGGGGGGCTATTGGGTTGCCTTCCTCATCGTACTCTATCTCCTGGTCGGATCCATCTTCGTTTGCTGTTAGAGGATTCTCTTCCATGTATCTGTGAAGATTTTGTTTTTGTAACTTAGGTGAAATTCAGTACTAAAATTGTTTTATGAAGTGATTGATTTATTCGACTGATATTCAACTATAAGGCATTTTTTTTCCGGTAAGCACTAATTATTTTTTACATTGTTATTCTTTGTAAATAAATTAAATTAAATTAAAATATTATTTTTAATATGATCTACTTAATTTGACAATATGGTCTTCAAAAGGGGAAATCCATTTACTCCTAGTTTCCTATTTCTGACAATCATAACTATAGGTATAATTAATCGTTAATTGACCTTTTCTACAACAGAATTAATTAAATAAATAAATAAAACACATACTTATAATAACTCTCCTCATCATCCATCTCATCAATGTCTCCCCTTGTGCCTCTATTGCAGTCGGACCCTCGTGCAGCATTCTCCTTACTGGTGACCAGATCTTTAGCCGCCTGCTTCTCCAGGCCAGCCATGTACGCGTCTAGGGGGTCTTCTTCGTCCTCTTCATGCTGGGGGAAATAGAAAGGGATAGTATTATGCTACAGGTACAAATGTACTCACTCTCTGTATAAGAGTAGGCTCATGCCCCTCGGTGGAGACGTATATGGGCTGATAACAACAGGTATAAATGAGTTTTGTTTAAGTTTTGTAGGTAAAGGAGGTTAAGTTTCAGAATATAGTTGACCTATATTAAGATTTTTTTATTGCGATTTGATAAAAACGAAAACAGCTTTTGTGTAAGGAATTAAATATTTATATAGATTGGAATGTTTATATTTAGAAACTTCTTTAGTTTTATAATAACCATAGCCTCATTGCAGGACTGCAATAATAGGTACATCTAAAAAAACACCTTGGAAAAGAATTTCGCTCTTTTATGGCTTCAATTTTAATTATGGAATGTTCTTCCTAAAAATAATAATGTTAATGTTTTAGTCTATCAATATAAAGATAAGCAAAACCGGTCGCTGTGGAGATCCTTGGGAGGCTTTTGTCGAGCAGTGGACGTCCATAAGCTGACATGATGATGATATAAATATACATAATTTGTATTTATCACATAACACATAAACATACTAGTAAAAAAATAAAATAAAATAATGTCAATGAAGTACCTTAGAACTTGAAGCTTCATTGGTTGGGCTGCCTGGTGCTGGTATGTATGCCAATGCTGGAGTAGGAGGCTCATCATCATCATCAAAGTATCTGGTGGATATTGATAGGATTTAGTCAAGTTATTACTATAGGGTGCTAAAAATTGTGAGTTTTGATAAGTAAAAACTTTTCAAACAATTCAAAGTTGACTTTGGCAGGTGATTTGAATCTTATATACTTAAACTGAAAAGGTAAGAAGAATAGAGATCGTAATTACAATCTAATAGTAAATTGTTGTAATGAGAAAAGAAGAAAAAAAGAAAAAGAAAAAAAAATAAAGAAAGAAAAAAAAACAAAAAAAAGAATAAGAATATTTGTATTGTATTGTGTTGTAATGATAAATAGAAACTTACTCATCTTCAGTCTTAGACCGTTTCTTGCCTAAAGACCCCCAGTTGCCGGTAACAGCGTTCTGAGTGATCGCAGACATCGTAGAGTAACCTTGTTTGGACAACCCTGTCGAAGGCGGCGGTACAGCATGCATAGATGCCGACGACGGCGGAGGCACAGCATGCAACGACACATTCGAAGGATTCCGCTTAGGCATCGTGAACCCAGCGAACCCAAACCCCTTCCCTCCACCACCACTTGAATTATAACTCATTTTGACCACAACAACTTGGCCAAACACACAAAAAACAAGCACCACTAAACAGTTTTCATAACCGCCAAAAGTTGCGATGTACGACCCGAGGAAGTAATTTCACGATATTGTAAGTTAACACGCAGCACAGTTGTATGTTTTTATACAAGATTAAGCTTTTATAAAGGCGTTTATGATTTATTCAGAATTATAGTAGGACAAAAATACGATACGAACGAGCAACGCTAGCTGTCAATGCTGTCATTGTCGTTTGACAGATGATAGACAGTGTTGCTGTTTAAAAACATAATTTTGCATAATTCCCTGTTTTGATTGAACATAAAATTAGGTCTGGCATATTGCCTAATCGTTCATCTCGTCACGTCATTCGATTCTCATTCGCTTATTGGTCATCAAGAAAGAAAACGTCAAAACAAACTGGTCACCAAAAATACTTCAAAAATAATTATCTTCTTTGTTCATTTGGAAATTAAACTGTTTTAAAGATGAATTTTAAGCTGTGTGTATTTCTGTTTACATTACTGGCGGCCAGTAATGTAGAAGCAGCTCAAGGATACGATTTTGGTGATTTCCTGGCTACAGTTTTAGGTTTAGCTATTGCTGTAGTTGGTATTCTTGCGTGTTTGGGCAATTACGCGCGACAGAAAGCTAGAAACGAATTCATATAACGCAATCATGTGAGTCGTAATTATCTACAATTTGTATAAATGTGTCGTCGCCAAGGGTCATTAAACAAAACTTGTAATTTGCAGGTATCATCACAAAGTTACTAGCTAGGTACTACGACGGAAGTGATCATTGTCTTCAAAATACCTACGAGTTGAATATTCATGAAGCTCATTTGAATTAAGAACTGGTTATTTAACTTTTTGACAGTTTCGTCAGTTTTAAGTAGTAGATTCAAGATTCATATTTTTTATTTTGTTATCTATCTTTGACCTTTCCATTAGTACACAAAATAATATAATATATTTCATAAGTATTCCGTTTTTTACACTTTCTACTTTAATATTTGTAAGTATGAGGTTGATCAATTTGTAATTAAAGAATTAAAAAAATTGTAAACTTTTACACTTGTTTTTTTTAGGTGCTAAAACACCTGTTCACTTCCAAAACTGTTTTTTCAGCAAATTAAGTAACAGGCAAAATAAAATCCCAAAGAAGAGTTTGTAAATAATTTATAATTAAAATAAGAAGAAATGTAATTTTGTCAATGTTCTTGTCACATGTGACTCGTCATGCACACGCACATATCATCATAGATTTCATTATATCAACACATAAAATTGGCATAACTTAACTAACTTGTTTTTCTAAGACTGCTATTTCTTTGATTATGTCATTTTTCTTCCCCAATTTCTCCTTTTGGTCTTTATCCGGTTTGAGGGTACCAACTTTTATTTTCTCCTCAAGGGCTTCTATGTCTCTGAGTTTCTTTCTGAGGTTTTTCAGCTTTTTCACTGGGTCTGTGGTCCCGGCGTTGCTGCTCAGGGATGATGATGAAGGACTACTGAAGTTGGGCTCGGTTATTTTACATTCACCAAGTTTGTCTGCTGCTTCTTCTACAGCTGTAAACATGTTAAAAAACATTAAGGATGTGTATGTGAAGACCAAAACCAAATGAGAACTTTAGAGGTTTTGATTAGAATTATTTTGGTTAAATGGATATCAACAGTAACATTACATAGTTATCAGCATTAGAACCGTTTTTATGACATTTGTTTACTTATTTATTGGTTCACCAATAGATTTAAAACTTAGATTATAGATATTATTGCACAATTATGGTATAGCAGAGATGTAGATCCAATTATAGGTGAACACAGCAATGAATAATAAGACATTTCTTTAATATTTAACCTTTTAATTAAAATAATCAACAAACCTGTCTTCTTTTTCTTCTTCTTCTTTTCAACAGTGACCAGGAGCCCAGGAATGGGTTGTATAACTCCGGTTGGATTCTTCTTGCCTTTCTGAGCAGCAGCAACGATCTCCGGAGTGAGTCCTACCGGCAGACCAGTACTTTGGCGAGCAGCAAACTGCTTCCCTTTGCTCTCATAGAGGGGTACTTCTTCCTGAGGTATATAACCTTCCTTGACTCTTCGCGGTTTACGCCAAGTTCCATCAGGACGTTGAGTTGCTGGGATGAATTTACATCCTGAAAATAGGTTGGTTTATTGCAAATAAATTATGGATTTAATGAATGCAATTTTATTTAGATTCTTTTTCTTTATTTAAAAAAAAAAACAGAATCAAAATAAAAAAGTGTTCAATGTGGGCTTAGTTAATGATGACATGTAAATGTTAGTTTGTTTATTTTGATATGTATTAGTAAAAAAGAAATCCGCTATAGGAATTAGAACGTGAAAAGTTCGCCGAGTTATAACTTCTCTGAAATAGAGAGTTGGAATTAATCAAACTCTACGAATAGCGTCTCAAAACATTATCACTGCTGAATAATAAACAACTGATAAGTACTAAATTCAACTTTCACAACTTGTTCGCACCTAAATCGAAAATTAACCTGGAAAATTGGCTAGTAACGGAAGTTAATTGATTGAATAGTAATCCGCATTTTTTCCGTAAGTAAGTTAAATCGTACAATCCAAACATCACGCAAACGCTACGGGATTTTTTTAGAAATCGTATTATTCCCAACATACCATCCGCGTCCAATTCGTACGTGGTTGTAGCCATTATAACATTTATACAGAGATTCAATTTTCTGTGATAACAATTTCGGATTTTCTGTTTTGTGGCTTTACGAAAAATATAATTTTCTTTTGCTTGCTATTTTCGTGCTCCGAAGTATTTTGACGAATTTGACATTTGCGCGAGCGAATGAATGATTAAAAGCGAGCAAATCCTCTGTAGACAGAACAACCATAGACAATAATACTAGTTAAAAATATTTCGGAGATTACCGGTACATAAACTCTAGTCATCCTGACAGTGACAAATAAACAAACGCCATAGCTCATTTTAAAATTCGAAAATTCACTTATTTATTTACACTTAATTTTACTTCACCCTTCATCTGTTTACATTAAATTACTAATTAGAAATGCCTAGACGAAGACGTTTGTTAACACCTTTAAAAAGGAAAGTTAACAACACAAAGTTACGTTACGACGATTTAGAAAAAGGTAGGAAAAACCTTAATCCAAGCTTGCTTTCTTATCCTTCGATTACTCAATTGTTTTGATATTTTTAGAAGGACCAGAGTTATTGACGCCTCGTGGACGTCTCAAGGGTGCTCTGAACAGCGCTTTGGAACCAGTTAATGATGATTCCGATTCTTCTTTAGACAGAAGCTTGAAAAGAGACAGGTTGGTATCAAACACTGGTCACTTACATTATAGCAATCTTTTTACCTGATGAATAGTTTGGTTTGGTTCAAAAATTGTTCCTTTTCCTAGTCAACTTTTCACACACCCCCACAATTATTAAATTGTAGTAACCTATTGATTAAGATGCTCTAAACTGGGAAGTTTTGAAGAAGACAGGTCGGAGTGTCATGTTAAGATTTATTTTATTGATACTGAGTGGTTCATGTTATTAAGTAGACTCCAGTGACTGATGAAGCTGTTCAATGGTTGTTGTTTGATGTTTTCAGACCTAGATTTATCTGTCTGAAATCCCTTCATGGTTTAAAATTGAATCATTCTTGATTTTTACTCATTCATTTACATTTAAGAGTTAGACTCTTGTTGGTGGAGCATTTGCCACTTCGGCCTATCCTCTGCCAGTGCTTTGACTTCTTGATACGATTTTTACTACTTAGTAAATATATTGTTATGTAATTTACAGAAACATAGTAAAAGAATCAAGATACCATCAAGAAGAATCTTCTGACGAAGAAGATAACAACATACCGTCATCTCAGCGCTACGTGCTGAAACTGTTTGACCGTAGTGTCGATTTATCTCAGTTTGAAGAGGATTCTCCGTTGTATCCTATATGTAGAGCTTGGATCGCTAATCAGCCTAAGATGTGTTATAAGAAGTTTGGGTAAGAACTGATGTTTTTCTATATGTGCCTATATAAATTTTTAACATTATTTTTTTTCTTGTTTTAACTAAAGTAAAAAATTGAGGAAGCAATTGTGCACTCTGTTGTTTTCTATAAGAACCTAGCAAATATACTTATTGGCTACTAAATACGGCCCTGGCCCCAGCGGGCAAACTGTTAGCGGCCGACTGAGTGAGCCGCAAATTTGGGGCGAACTGAAAGAGTTAGCTGCAAACTCAAATCAATGAAATCACCGAGTCGGCCTCTGTCTGAGATAGTCAGCGCGCGTAACCCTGCAAACTGCGTACAGTGAGCGAAAACTATCTGACTGTGGACACTCCATTTCAAATATATGGAAGGGCGTACTAAATCGATACGCCGCAAACTAGTCAGCCGCTAACAGTTTGCCTACTGGGGCCACGGCCTACGTGAACACAGGCAAAATGCTTCGACTTAGGCCCCATTCACACAGCTTGTCCTGCACGTTTTTTACAGTATATGTCCATAACATATAAATAGTTACTGTACAATGTACGTAGAACGGGCTAACCACACATTTCCAGGAACACGTCCCTGACTTCACAGCAAATAATGGTTCCATACAAACTGTATGAACTTGTTCACACTCCGTGTCAGAGCATCGATAGTGAAACAACTCTGAACACGGATAGTCCATAAGACGTATACAGCAAAAAAAAAACGTGTAAATAATGCATCAAGTAGAATGACTTAAAAGTTTAAAAACTTCATTTATTCCAGTAAAAAGAAGTACCGTACCCCAGAGCCATCAGAAGACAGTGTGGAACTACCAGGGCCTGAAGGTCCACTGGTCAGCAGAATCCCGGATCTCATTCCAGAGCAGAAAGCTGCCAGCAAGGATAATATCAATTTGAACTATGTGAGTAAAACTAACAAAACAGTGAGAATAGAAGTTGTATTGTGTCAGGTGCTCAAACGGACGGTAGAGAATAGAGCACAGTGGCGAAGACTACACCGACAAGAGCGACGCTCTTAAATATGATGAGTCAAAATGGGCATGACGACTAAAAATTTTTTCTAGTCCATCACGTAGATTATTTTAAAATATTCGAAACGTATTTTTTCTTTTTTCTCTTAAACTAAAAATGACAGATACACTGGGTTAAAGTTGCTCATGACGTCACTCCTTAGTTTGATTTTTACGTAGGAGTGACGTCAAAACCCCCCACTCCGTAACTTTGATGCTCTGTATCTATGTATTTATTTATGTGTTTTAAATATTTTTATAGCCTAAAAGACGGACTAATTAATTTTTGAATTTTCGAATGTAGTCATCATGCCCATTGTTTACTACAAACACAACAGCACATTTCTTTTTTTTCTTACTATCCAATTGCAATTTGCTCATAGAAAATTTGTTTTATAATAAACTATCGGCTGCCCGCGACTTCGTACGCATATTATGTTATTCTGATGTATAAACTACGGTATTGCCAAGTTTCATCAAAACTTATTCAGTAGCTTTTGCGTGAAAGAGTAACAAACATCCATCCATCGCATTGGCACAAACATTGACTATAATATTTGTATGATATCAATGAAATCTTATTGTTTTATGAAACTATAGCGCGAGGCTCCGCCCCCGTCGCGAGAGACGCTACTAGCTCAGCACTGTCAGCGCTGGAGTGGCGTGAGACGGGCGTGGCTGGATCAATCAGCGAGGGTCGAGAAGAGATACGAGGCAACACAGCAGTTGCTTAATAAGATTAATGTCAGGTAAATATTTAAGTTATTAGAGAGGCTGTGCTGTTATTTGAGGTTTTGATGATAGTATGGTCTTTTAAGCTGTATTTTATATACTTTCTCTATTCTATTTCGTAATAACTGATATTTTTTATTACCTTGTGCTCGATTCTTTTTAGTGTCGCGAGATCGACACACCTTCGTAATGTACCGCGCGGAACGTTTAGAGGCTGGAGTAAATGTATGCGACGTAATTTCGGCTAAATTTGGGCTAATGTGTCATAGGTAACTTGAAACACATTGTGAGCGTATTGAACTGAACGTTCCGCGCGGTACATTAAGCAGGTATGACCGCATACTTATTAGGCACTATTAGGAGTTTTTCATAGCTATTTTTTTTAATTATTTTTTACACTTTCTTTTGTTTCAGTGCTCTTTGATACAAAATACAATTTCTTTCAACAAAAATCAATTAACTTAGAATTAAGAACAATTATATTATACTTTTGTAGTACTTTTCAATCAAGATCATTGTATGATATTAAGATTTTATAAATTAAACAATTATTGTAATTTTATATTGATTTATTTTGGAAATAAAAACTGTATGTGAAAGTTGATTATGCTGATTTTCGTTTTTTCTTTGCGGCAACACCTTCTTTTTGTGGGCAGTTGGATTGCTTGTGGCCTTTTTGCTTGCAGTTGTAACAAGACTGGAAAAATCACAAATAATTTTTAAATGATTTTTGAAAACACATAAATTAAAAGATTATATATTTTATATGATTAAAATTCATGAGGACAAAATTTTTTGTTTCAGAGGCATTCCTGTATTTTTTTCTAAGTTTCTTTTTACGAAAATGAATCTTTATTAATATAAACAATACAATGAGTCCAATAGAGTGTCCTAAGTCATAAGTGAATAATTTTACTATAAAGTTGAAGAATTACATATAGTGTACTGCTATTTAGTAACGTAAAACTCTGTATTATACTTTAAACAATTATAGTTACCTGCGACTCAACAACCACTCCACAAACATGTCCTTTTTCTAGAACACATCGTTCACATGTCTTACAATGGACAAATGTTGGCTTCACACATCGTTTACACGAATTACAATGTCTATACGTCATCCCATTTTTACTCGTACATTCTTTACACTTAGTGCAATGATTGTTGTTCTTTGCCACCCAAAACTGGCATTTATCACACAATTTGTAGTTGCTATCGTTTGATAGATCAATAGTTGCAAACGGTAGGTTCGTGAAGAAACGGACTGGGGAACCGAATTTACGGCCCTTTTTACCGCTTTGGAATTTTTTGTGGTTCTCGTATTCAACCTGAGAAATATAAGTAATAGGTTAATGAAACTTAGGCCGTGGCCCCAGTAGGAAATCTGTTAGCGGCTGACTAGTTTGCGGCGTATCGATTTAGTACGCCCTGCCATATATTTGAAATGGAGTGTCCATAGTCAGCTAGTTTTCGCTCACTGTACGCAGTTAGCGGCGTTACGCGCGCTGACTATCTCAGACAGCGGCCGACTGCCACCAAAACCGGTGATTTCATTGATTTGAGTTTGCAGCTAACTCTTTCAGTTCGCCACAAATTTGCGGCTCACTCAGTCGGCCGCTAACAGTTTGCCTACTGGGGCCACGGCCTTACTCTTTCTTTGTCACTAGTGATCACAATAGCGTGAAAATGACCACAATAAGGGCCGGCGCACCGGACGGGGCGCAGCGCACCTGATTTTGAATTTTATTCTAATGATAACAAATGTCGATATATTATGACAAAAATGCTCTGCGCTCCATCAGGTGTGAGCTGACCCTAACAGGAATTTTAAAAAAAATGTTTTTATTGTAAGTTGAGTAATTAAAAGTGAAATTTCTTTGCTATTATGGTCATAGGAGTTAAACAACTATACCCGCTAAGACTTGTGATAGTATAATAATAGCCACAAATAATTAAAGAATTTAACAATTAGGTACCTGATAATCATGCATTTTAATATCTGGCATCATATTCTTAATATAAGGCTCAGAGAAGTATGGAAACGCCCAGATAACAGGTATAATTTCATCATCAGGTTTGTCACACAGCTTCCTGTATTTGGTGGACAGATCCCTAATTGTTTGAATCAAGGGTTCCACTCGGCCGCCGAAAGGTGGGTCCATAACTACTGCTATGCCATTCACTCTGAAATGATATTATTATGTTAATTATTTTAATAATATAGCTTTTTTTTTTCTTTGCCTATTTCGTCCCACTGCTGGGCAAAAGCCTCTCCAAACACAATATACCTACTTAATTAAAAATAAATAGGTATTCTTAGAGCCTGTTCCACCATCTGCAGATAAAATTTATCCGAAAGATATTTTATATCTGTCTCTATTCAAAACGTCATGTTTTATGAAGTGGACATTTAGGTTTATCTGTCAGTTAAATTTTATCTGTAGATGGTGATATTTCCTAAGGACAAGATTTGAACATATTTGAAATAATATTGACTAGTCAAATTATGCGAGAGGGATGCATCACTATTGAGCTCAGAAACCCACCGATTTTTGTACCGTAACATGTCTACTTAGAGTCATACACAGAATTAGGTTCAAAATTGTCTTTCCTGTTCCTGATGATTAAGGATACTGGAGTATCTAATCCTCAAAATGTTTATACAGGCCAAAACTACATCGGGCACAGATTATGCGGATATACATTAAGTTGAGAAATTAGCTCCCAGTGTCCTTAACTTTCGGGAACAGGAGAGACATTTTTTGTATTTTATGTCTGTATGACCCATTTAGAACATTCCTTACCAGCCCTTTAATGTCCCCAATACAGGGGCACGAGCCTACTGTGACACGAGAGTGACTTACTGTCACTTTAGAACATTTTTTAATAACATATTTACATGTAAGTATTTCTTAAGATATCAAATTCTCTTATGGAGCTATTGAAATAAGAAATTAAGAAACTATTGAAATAAAAAGTCTACTTACCGTTTCACCATCTAAAGATAAAAAACTGACAGATAAACCTATGTTTTTTTCATAAAACATGACATTTTAAAATAAAACAAACGGTGTCTTAAAACACTCACCTGGCATTTTTAAAGAACTTATTCAGTACTTTTTCATCATAATTACCATTGAAGAGGTAGTCATTAAACATGTTGTACCACAAGTATTTGTTCGGTGGATTGAATAGATGATGGCGTGTGTCGTAGTCTAGTAGAATTGATTCAAAATCCGGATTCAATTGGGCTGCTTCGTGGATTGATGGGGTACCAATGCAGATTATGTTTCTAGAAAAATATTAAGGATTTATTTGTTGATACAAGGTTTTAGGTTTTATACATAGCAGCCACACAAATAGCAGAATAGAGAATAATAAGTAATACAAGTAGGTATTTAAAATTTTGAGTTTCATGTGAAGCATATTTAAATGACAATATCCATAAGGTATGAGTAAATATTTCTAAATTAAAAAAACAGTACTTTGTTCGCAAAAGATTCAGTCAGGCAATGTAAAATTATACTGTAAGATAAATACCTGTATAATTTATAAAAAATGTATTGCTTTGATAACAAGTTACTTTGAAACAAAAATAAGACTTAAATACAAAACAGTATCTGAAATTATTTAAAAGAATTGATAATACTCACTTTATATTATTATTCCTCAAAATACCCAAGACTGTACTAGCAGATTTCTTAGTAAATATATACTGGGCTTCTTTACTATCGTCCTCAAGGGTTGGAAGCCAGGACGAGGGTCTCGCTAGCTGGTCATCCGTGAGGGATGTGAAGACACGGTGGTCTTTCAGGTGTTTCTTACTCTGAGCTACAATGTAGAGTTCTTGACAAGTATCGCAATAGGCCCTGTTTGTGTAATGTTGAGATTTTATCTGGAAAACGACAAAATCAGTTTTGGAGAAGTTTCGGATAAAAAAAAATAGAAAAAAATGTTTTTAACTTATTCCATATATTTTTTATAGCGGAATGAAGATAAACTTGGTTTGAAGTGAGAAATTTTCATATAAAACAGTGCTAAAATCTCTTAATAAATATGATACCATTTAAAACTAACCTCATTAAAATTCTTCCATGCTGAAATTTTATCAATCTTAGGAATCAAACTGTAGTACTTTTCATTGCGTTTCCTGACACTCTCTTTCTGCCAGTCCTCTTCGTCTATGTGTACAGGACAATCCTTCTTATTTCTACAAGATGAACACGCAAAATACCGGCCCTTTTCACCAGAAAACAGTAATGTGGGCCCGTGCAAACATAATGGGTGAGAAGTCACGTCTTCGACTATAACTTCAACTGGAGATTGCTTTTGAGCATTGGCACTTTCTTGAAGTTTACGTTTATTCACCATTTCTTATAATTTTCAAACAGAATAATTAAGAAATATCGAAAATACAAATCAACACGCACGCAGAACCAGCCAGACACGTGAAAATGACAGCGCAATTTGACAGTTTTTGTTTAAAACTAGGGTTGCTAAGTTAACCGGTTTTTTGAAAACTAATATTATACTTGCTACTGGTGTACAATCGATCGATTATAAATAAAAAAGCAATCCTGGCAACATTTTGCTCTATAAATTTCTAGTTTTTTCTTCTTTTTTAGTCTGGCAATAGTAATTTTGACCCGGTGCACTTCTGTTCTTTCGCTTGACAATTTTTTGAATTATTTTTCAATTAGAAGTGCAATTTATTACAAGAAAATACCCAAAATGAACGGGATTGTGAGATCAGCCCACCGCGTAATACAAAGCGTCAAGTCTACAGGCTTACCGAGCACATTGGTGACTCGCGCACAGGCTCCTGTGAAGCGTGATTTTACCAGAGGAATTTGGCACATGAGCTGTTCGAAACGTTTGGATGGAGTTGCAGCTAGTTCTAAGCTCCTCCATAATCATTCCAACACATGTACTTGCGGCTGCGGACTGAAAGCTCTTCACACGAAAGGTAATTTTTCAACTTCAATTTTGAGGTTATGTCGATTGCACCATGCTGAAGTCAGTCGAAGTTACCGGCGAGAACTTATAAACCTTGTTATTTTTGGCACTATCTAATGTTTCCCTGTGCTTAGATACAGAAACCCAGCCAGCACCTAAGCAAAAACCCCTTGGTGAGTCCTAAATCCTATTCCTTTCCTCCTGGTGAGCATGGAACTTTACCTGATACCTCCTTCAATATCTTACTGAATTTGTATCTTAGTACTACGTAAATAGATTAGAAAATAATGCAGAAAGGTAGTTAATGTAGATCCTAGTAGTATGTTACTCAATTATTAGAAAAAGTTAACTTCAATAAAACCGAATGCCATTTCAGTTTTATAAACCTACTAGCTCATAATTTGTAGTTACATCCCTTAATTATTCGCCACACTATGCTCTTTATTTTAAAGAGATGTAGTGCCAATTGTAGGGTACATTATATCCATATTCACATCCAGATGCAAAAATTTATAATTATTTGTGTCTGCATAAAAGTATGGTACACTTATAAAGATACATCAAAATTGTGCAACTGTCTACTGTAATTATATTACCAGAATTCTCTAAATAGTATATTAGAATGTATTAGATGGTCTAGTTTAGCTGTTCCCGAATGGTGGTCTGCAGAATTCCCGGGTTCGGTGGAAAGGCCACAAGGGTTACGAAAAAATATCACACTTTTTGTGACCAACGTTTTTGGGAACCTAGTCTAAAGTATAGAATTAGAATGTAGCTTAGCATAACCATATAATAAAATAACATTCTACATAAAACCATCAACTGTAATAATCCAGGTGAACGAGAGCTGGTAGAATTCCTGACTGAAGAGATAGTAGCTGAGCGTAAGGCACAGAAGGTGAAGACTTTGCCCAATGAAGTGGATGGATTTACTGTCAAGGGAGAGGGTGCTGAAGTTGTCCTTTCTAAGCAATTGAAAGATGAAATGTATGTGTTGTTCTCTATCTTTATATTGCATCTTTAATTTATTTCAAATTCGTAATCATATTTAGATTTTACTAGAGGCTGGCCGCGACTTCCTACGCATTTATCGTCATATCTTGAAAAAAAAAAATTGCTTTCTTAAAATTATATAGCCTATGTCTTATTCTTATGTACAAGCTACAATATTGCCAAGTTTCATCATAATCTGTTCCGTGGTTTTTATGTGATGAAGTAACAAACATCCATCCATCCATCGGCACAAACATTGACATTTATAATATTAGTAGGAAAAAAGTAAAACAAGTAGTGGAAGTGATCTCTGCCTATGCCCATGGGAAAGAGGTGTCTGTGATAGATATGTATGTGTTGTTATTGATTTAATCAAGACATGTCACATGTTGACTTGATGACTGCATATTAGTAACTTTTTCGTTTACTAACACACCTAATTGATTTGAAATACTAATTACAAACACAGAAATTAAATAACACAAATTGCTAATTGAGAGAGACAAATTAACATGTCTTTAATCTAAAATTCCAGCATCAGAATCACATTCAACGTGAACCACACAGTAGACTCTGATGAGTTTGAAGGCGAGGCTACACCAGAGAAGCAGGAGTTCTCAGAGATGCGCTCCAAGCCACAGTTCGAAGTGGACCTGGTCCGCGGAGACATCACCCTCGGTTTCACCTGCTCCTTCCTCAATGACCCTCCGCCAGCTACTGCTGATGAATACAGTAAGTAGGGTTAAGGAGGAAACAGTTGCTCAGTTGGGTACAGTGACTCACCATCGGTTTGTAAAGAAGGAAAAGAGATACGGTCATCTCTTTTGCACTTGCGCTGGCGCGTGCCAAACGCTTCCGAAAAATTCAAAAGAGATGAACATATCTCTTTTCTTTCTTTAAAAACCGATGGTGAGTTGCTGTACCCGACTGAGCAACTATTTCCTCCTTAACCATATATTAATTCTCTTGAATTGCATTTTGGAATGTAACTAGAGGTCACCCATGATTTCGTATACATTTAGTTAGTGCCTGTTTCAACATCAACAGATAAAATTTAGCTGACAGATAAACCTCTGTCTATTTAATAAAATATGACGTTTTAGATAGGTATAAAATAGTGATGGGCCGGGTACCAGTTTTACCGAGTAACCGAGTACCGAGTATTACTCGGTTTAAAGTTTACCGAGCCGAGTACTCGGCCGAGTTACTCGGTATACTTGAAGTAGGTAGAATTGCGCGCTAACAAGTTCGGGAGCAAACGGTGTTACGACCCTCCCTCCGCACCCCGCTAATTATTCAAATGAAACCAATAAACCGCAAGGTCAAGAGAGGAAAAAATTTGATTAAACACTTTTTATGAAATTTTCTCAGCTTACAACATTGATCTAGCTGGGCAAAAGCCTAAATATGTACCATAAGAAGGAATGAGACTATGATCTACCAAGCAGATCCAATGCGCAAGGTAGATATATTTGCACTGAGTACTCGGCATTTTAACCGAGTTATTCGGCCGATTACGAGTAGTGAAAAAAGAGCCAAGTACGCCGAGTACCGAGTATTAACCGAGTACTCGGCCCACCTCTAGTATAAAATATCTGATAGATTAATTCTTTTCTGTAGATGGTGAAAATCTTGGAAGGTTTATAACATAATGTGAAAATAATATAGCCTATGTGTTATACTGAGGTATAAGCTACAATATTGTAAAGTTTCATAAAAATCTGTTCAGTAGTTTTTGTGTGAGAGTGTAATAAACATCCTCACATACTTTTGCACAAACATTGACATTTATAATATTAGTAGGATTAGTAAGATTTTATTGTAATTGTAATAATATATGTTGTGTTGTTAATAGCCTCACTAGAATGTCCTGTTAATGTTTCACATCCCAGAAAAAAAGAACAATAGAAAATCTATTGTGTCTGGGTTTATAATTGGTCAGTGGGAGGTTAATTTCTTAAGTTTTTTATTTATATTGTAGTTAAAATTTTCTCTTCTCCCCTTCCAGATGATGTGTTTGGAATTGATGAAGTGACATTGTACAAGGGTGAATGGAACGACAAAGTGTATGCTGTAGCCGGAGACGTTCTTGACGGGGTATGTATTTTCACAACCTTTTTAACCCCCGACGCCAAAAGAGGGGTGTTATAAGTTTGACGTCGATGTCTGTCTATGTGTGTCTGCCTGTGGAACTATAGCTCCTAAACGCGTAGACGGATATATTTATTAGTTTTTATAGTTGGGGGTTTTTTAAATTTTTAATTCAATTTTTTTAAATCTATTTTTTTACGAGGCTTCATCCACGTTAAGTGGCTATGCCAGCCTCATAGAAGCATTCAATTATGGGTCTGATTACAAAGCTTGGTTTAGGAACCCATAAAGCGCCATCGCTCTGATGGACAATGATTCTGACAAACAGCAGTTCTGCAGTTGTCACATCCTTATCAGC
Source organism: Anarsia innoxiella (assembly GCA_947563765.1). NCBI lineage: Eukaryota > Metazoa > Arthropoda > Insecta > Lepidoptera > Gelechiidae > Anarsia > Anarsia innoxiella. Next base: position 991,681 of record OX387401.1, read on the forward strand.
CCTTCGTCCCCATTACAGGGGTATGAGCCTACTCTCATACGAGAGTGAGTAGGCACAATGCAGATTGGTTAATTTCATATACAATTTCTTTTGTAGTGTATGTATGTTTCCTCACAATGTATTTTCACTTGTTTAGATAATTTTATTGTTGTTTAAATTTATAAACGTTTTGGTACATATCACAATAAAGACTTCAACCACATAAGTCGTTAGATAAAGAGGAATGTGATACAACAATATCTTATCTTACACTGTAATACAAAAACATGAAAATCTGTTCAACTAACTAACCAAACAAAAAACTGCTCTTACTTCTTGAACAGTATCAAAAATTCACTCAGTTCATTAGAGGACTGTTTGGTGTAGTGGTCACCGATACTGCCTGCCACCTTCAAGGTCCTAGGTTCAATTCCCAAGTCAGAATTTGAAAAAAGTTAAGACCATATTTTCTAACCCCAATTATTTCGCCACACTTGTTCCTATAATACATGTAGAGAATAAGTGCCAGAATTGGGGGAAAATAACGCATTGATGTGAAGCTGATCTGTTCCCTGGTGGGGAAGATATTCATTGATGTGCTACAGTTTTTCTTTGCTGAATGTTAGTTTAAAGTTTTCTATTCTCGTCTAGTTTGGTTAGGCAGAGTTAAGACTGTTAGGCCGTGGCTACAGTAGGCAAACTGTTAGCGGATGACTAGTTTGAGGCGTATCGATTTAGTACGCCCTTCCATATATTTGAAATGGAGTGTCCACAGTCAGCTAGTTTTCGCTCACTGTACGCAGTTTGCAGCGTTACGCGCGTTGACTATCTCAGACAGCGGCCGACTCCCACCAAAACAGGTGATTTCATTGATTTGAGTTTGCAGCTAACTCAAATTTCAGTTCGCCACTTTGCGGCTCACTTATTCGGCCGCTTACAGTTTGCCTACTGGGGCCACGGCCTTAATTTACTTAGTCAAGATCAAAATTTAAGGACAAAATATTTGATCAATTAGTTGCAATAAATATAAACTAGGTTATTAAAAAAATTTGTGTACCTACTTACTTACATACATAAATATTCAATCAATTCTAATATATTTGTTTTGCTTGAAACAGCATTTAGTTACAGGGCTTTTTAACAGGCTTTTTCTTCTTAGGCTAAAATTAGTGTAACTGCTATTTTACAATAACTTACTATTATTTACAGTAGGTACCATTTAGGCCCTAAATTTTAGGGTATTTACAGATTGCCGAAAATACTTTCAAAATTATTCTTATTACCTGTTAATCACGTATTGTTTGTATATTTTCCAGTATCTGTACGACCTCCTAATGAATTTGCTGGAAGAAAAGGGCATCAGCAACGACTTCGCGCAGAAACTCTCCGACTTCAGCACGGCTTACGAACATACTGCTTACATCAACCTACTTGAGGGCATCTCCAAATTCACCATTGGAAAACCCTAGGTCTTCGAATTTAGAATTACTTCTGGAGAAAAGAATATTAATTGAAATCGGTTGGAACAGTTTTAAAGTTAGAAAATTAAAACCTTACGACTTAGTTACCTTAGTTAGGTCTGTTTGAAATAAGTATTTATTGTACAATTTGCAATAAAATCCAAAAGTCTTATAAATATCAAAATATTTATTTTCTCCAGACTTTTATGTGAGAAGTGACAACCATCTTGTTGTCGGCCATTTTGTTAAGAGTCTATATGAAAATGGCGGACAAGCATTTATTTTGCTAGAACAGCTTTAAAGAATGTTAAATAGTTTAGTTAGATGAGACCTGTGTTGTTTAACGGTTTAGTTTTATTATAAATTTAGTTATTTGTCAATAAATTGTTCAAAAATATGAGTTTTCTCTTATTTATATCATCAACTATAGTGTAGGTACCTACATCGCAGTCTTACGCGCGAAGTTTTTCCCAGTGTCAGCTACCTCTCGTACACATACTTTCGCCTTCTTAATGCCTGTGATAGATTATTTGGATAGGTTCAGGGAGTAATTATTTTAACATCTAGCTACCTAAAAAGTTAATACATAAAGTTTATTTCATAATTTAATAGCATTTGAAGTGGAAAAAATCCTAAGTTTAAAGCTGCCAAAGGTAAACACTGATAAAAGTTTTACGATTTTAGATAAGTAATAAAAAGTCACGAAAATGACATTCGGAATTAGCTTATCACGCACCATTCATACGCAAAACGAGGGAAATCATGTCAAAAGTAGATTGTGTAGTAGGTATTGAAAAATATAGGATACAATCACTTGATGTAATCTACACTGACAAGTTTTCGTGAAGTCTTAGCACGGGGTTAAGGTACATCTAGCTAGAGTTACCTACCTACATAAACACGATGTAGATAAGTTTTGCTCTCTTTATGTCACTGTTTCAATGAACTACAGTGAGACACTAAGATCCAGAACACACGGTGAAACGCAAATGCAACGCAGAAACTGCGATGCAACTCAAAAGTAACTAGCAGTTTCAGTTGCGTTTCACCGTGTGTTTTGGCGCTAAGTTTTAAGTAAGGTTGAATGATGATTACAAGTGAAACTGTGTAGAACAGACTAAGCCTACAGAGAGCTAGTTTTAGGCATTTGTATAATACAGCGTGAACATGAAATGAAAAAGATAGCGAGTCATGCCATGCATGACAATTCATGATAGATATCTAATCATTTAGACTTGGTTCTACTTCGACATCGTTTGTATTTTTTGTATAAAAGCAACATTACTTTATTAATAACGTATGAAGTTATTAACTTTAATTGTTCATTAGCTAGCGCATTAACGCGCCTAATTAATTAGGCAGTTAGTTACGTTGCAACCCGCCTCTGCTAAAAATTCAAGATTAAATAAAAGCTACATCTTTGTTTAAAGAAGATACCACTTTTTGTTAGCCCAAGTACCTACATACATAAATACTACCTTTCCTAATAAATGAAGTGTTAATAAACTTGTCTATTTGTATAATCTACTTTATGTGGAAACAATGATGATCCACGCTCCCTCGCGTGAAACGTTTATCAAAAGATAGCGATATAAAATGTAAATAAGATTACGAGGTCTATAAAATCTCACACCTTCTTTTTTTATCTCAGTTTTAGATTATTTTGCGACTCTTCCTATTTAAATAATTTTTAAATAGGGGCGCGTACTCCGTCCACCCCTCTCCAGTCCGAAACAGCTGACACATTTTTGACATTTCTTTCATCAGCTGCTGATTGCTGATTTTTGTTGACTATCAAATTTTTTATCAGTACAGTGAAACATCTATTTCTCTCTTTCGCGCATACTTATTGTGTACATTGCCATTTGTTAATAGACACGTGTTAAAACGAGGCAGCTATTCATTCAAAGCTACCTCGAACAAAAACAAAACAAACAACCAATAGAATCGATTAAGACTCTTTGGTTTTTCGTAACAACCAATCACATTATAGAAATAACTATCGTGAACTTCGTCCGAATCGATCGCAGCTGACGCTGTCGACTCGGCTGCCAAAGAAAATGAAGCGAGTTTTATTTTATCTCTCCAAAATGGCTGACGCGTCGGTGTCGATGCGTGCAAAGAAAATACCCGATAATTTGTATGAGTTGTGTTTGACTAATTTAGTGAACTATTTGCAAAAATCCAAGTGCGTGCGAAATGATTTGCGGTCACTCCCGGACAGCATTCTCATGGATGTTTATTACAAGGTGAGTTTTCAGCCTTCGTTATCTAAAAACAGTGTCGAGTCGAGACAAAACACCGTTATAATCTTGGGTGTTTCTTACGAGACGTTTTATCAGCGAGATGGAATCGATTTTAGGCTTAGCATGTTTAGTTTTATGATTTTAAATAGAGTGGCCATGAACCTAGGGATGTGGGAGTGTAGTGGTAGTCACTTTCACTGTTTGCTAGCAGTGGTGCGTGAGATGTGCGGCTCTTTGTTACGAAACAGACTGGTTTGCTGTACAGTAAACGCGTGGAGATCGATCGTCGTGTAAAAATAGCCATATGACCATTGAATGGCACTTTTTCTTTGTGTATGAGGCCTTGTAACAGACAACAAACTGGCCAGGCCCACCTGTGCCATTTGCCATTCGGGCACCGTGATCTACAAGTTATTATACCATCTAGATAAAGCCGTGAATCACGCGCACGCAAATGGATCACATAATTGTTCTGCACTTGTTGATCCCCATAATTATTGTTATTAAAAATTGTTTCTATGCTTAGACTTTCGCCGTTTATCAAATAAATTTATTTAAATAAATAGGTTTCCTATTCAATGATGTAATAACTATAAGAATTTCAATAACACATTTTATCACTGTTTATTAAGCTATTGTTTTAAACTTGCTTGCTTCACTCAGCATAATAAAATACATATATTTGTAATTCTTTGAACATCTTCATCAAAACTTAACACCATTTCTATTTGTAGTTTGATATTTGCTAGCTATATCTATATACCACCTATAAACACCCTTGTGTTGTTACATTTATTCTTACAGGCAACTAGACTGACTAACAAACAGCTGTTTTGCTTAACCATTGATTAAACATGTTTAAAGAAACAGTCAAACTAAAGTAAACATTCTTATTGGAACCTTATAACAAAATCTAGTAAAAAAAACCTTCAGTCAATGATATAGGATTTTCTTTCCTATGCATTAAAGCCAGCCCATATGTTTTAAATACATATATTATTTTGTAGCACAATGTATGACTGCGTCACATACATTGTAGTGTACATATTGCGTTTATGAGTTTACTGACTTGTTGCAAATAATATATGTTTTATAATGATTTTACTTAAGTGTTACTATCCAGATTAAAGATTACATTGTCTAATCTATCTTTACATGCTAATAAAGGTTTATGTTTGTAGAAAGGCCCTTTAAATTAGTTATCCATTAAACATGTTGTCTTTTACTAATTTTGGAAAGTGACAGTGTTAGCTATAGATGTATTTAACTACTAGAGGTTGCCCGCGAATTCGTACGCATGGATCGTCATATCTTGGAAAAAAGGCATGATATCTTTAAATTATATAGCCTATGTGTTATTCCCATGTCCAAGCTAAGTTATTGTAAAATTTCATTAAAATATGTTCAGTGGTTTTTAGGTGATGAAGTAACAAACATCCATCCATCCATCCATCGGCACAAACATTGACATTAATAATATTTTATAGGATACGTTTAATAGTGTGTATTAGCTCTAAAAACCTTTATGCATCTGACTGTTAGGGTCAGTTAATTTAACTTGTGTCAACCGGAATAAATGTTTTTTTTTTACTGGCAGATTTAATAGAAACTTTGTCCTTAAAGTCAATTTCTTATCCCTTATATTATCTTTTATATACCTATCTCAAGTTAATTCATAAACTTTTCTCATTCCCAAGGAGTAGAGATTGGACATAGTCACTTTAATTAATTTCTTAGGCGTAATGTTCCCAACTTAATTGTATTTATTTATATTATTTGTTTACCAATACAAACATCCTGTTTTGATAATTATGCTTTATCATAAATTTTGTAATATTGTCTAATTTGATAATAGGCTTATTTGTAAAAATTATCTCCTTTGAATTTGTTTAGAACAATCTTTAACTAAACAGTGTCATTATTCTAATGTACGCAAATATTTGTTGTTTATGATAAGAGTGAAGAATTATTTTTCTTCTAATGGTTGTCATATAGAAATAAGCTAATACATAGGTATATGTAATACTAGAGGCTGTCCGCGACTTCGTACGAATTTATCGTCATATCTTGAAAAAAATCATGATATCTCAAAATAATATAGCCTATATGTTTTTCTGATTTATAATCTACAATTTTACTAAGTTTCATTAAAATATATTCAGTAGTTTTTGCGTGAATGAGTAACAAACATCCATCCATCCATCGGCGCTAAACATTGACATTTATAATATAGTAGTAATTTATTTATTTATTTATTTATTTATTTATTTATTAACCATAATAAGTCATTAACAATACCTTTACAGGAGACAATACATATACATATAATATACACAATAAATGCATACAAAATCACAACCAACTGCAAGTATTCCATAACAAATGCCAACACAATGTTCTGAACATTCAAGAAACACATTAGCTCCCATTTAGTTGATTGGACTCACAATAAAGTACTCTGATGCAATTGTACAGCAAATCAGTCCAATAAAGTCGTCGCTCGGACAATACAAGGCTCGCTGTTTGTATGATTCGTTCAAAACATGTGTACAGAACAGCTGGGGTGGTTGCAAAACAAATTTTTCTATCTTGTTATTTTCATTCGCATTTATCGGTATAGAGGTATCTTGGAAAGAGTATCCAACCTAATTGGTATAGTAAAAATTTTCGGTATTATCGGTATCACTAGCACTACACATCCCCTATTCGAGCCAGTATGGAGAAAAAAAAGTTGGCGGCCACTGATGAAACTTACGTCAATCGATAGAGAAAAATATTAAAAAACGATAGTATTTTGGACAAATGTCGAAAGTGATATACTTTCGGAGATATAGAACTTTGAAAATATTCGCGTGTAACAATTTTCAAAGTTCTAGCTCGAATAGGGGATGTTGAGTATAGTTGATACCGAAAATTTTACTATACCATACAAATATGTTCGATGTCATTTGGGTTGTGAGTTGATAAAAAATGTTGTTAATTACACACACTTTATAAAAACCATTGTTTTTATCGAGTTCTTATTTCTGTTTTATTTCAAACTTAAAAGTAGATTCATTTGTAGCTCTACTACCGTTAATAGAATTAAATAGAATTCTACCGCATTGATATAAAATTGTTAATTCACGTTAATCACCTTCACAAACCTTCTAACACTTTGTATTAAGTGACTTTTAAAACTTTTTAACATTGTAAAATGCAAATTGAAGCCTCAAATATCCTTTCCTCGTCATCCGTGAAAGGTGTCGCGCTTATAATGCGCAGGCGGCGAATCGAAAGTGCGCCCGCACTGGTTACCGAATACTGATAGATTTCTACAAACAACGCTCTTGACTTTTTAGGGTTCCGTATCCAAAGGGTGAAAGAAAACGGAAACTTATTACCGAGACTCTGCTGTCTGTCGGTCTGTCCGTCTGTCTGTCACCAGGCTGAATCTCATGAACCGTTAAAGCTATAGCGTTGAAATTTACACATAAGATGTATTACCGATGCCGCTATAACAACAAATACAAAAAAAATAAAAATAAGGGAGACTCCCATACGACAAACGTGATTTTTTTGCCTTTCTTACTGGATATTTGAGTGAATGGTATTGAACCCTGCCTGCGCGAGTCCGACACGCACTTGGCCGGTTTTTCGAAGAAAGTTATTACGTGGCTTCTCGTACAGTTACGTGTAGCTATCTAAATAAATTATTGCCTTTCGCTTGAATTTGCTTTAATTTACGTCTATACGCTAATTTAATGACATTTATATTATGGTCTGTCCGTTTGTCAACTACATAACCCCCTTTCTAAGCCATATATTGTCTTTTAGATTGTCTATTTCTGGATAAAAATCTGTCCTTAAACACCAACTAATTGTAGAAAAAGGTCATTAAAGCTAACGGGTCGTTAAACCTCTATTAACACACTGTCATTGACAAAAATCCGGAGACGAGTAATATTATGGAATGGATCCCAACGACGACGCACAAGTGGATCCATACTATAATTTCATCATGGACGTCCACTGCTAGACAAAAGCCTCCCCCAAAGATCTCCACAACGACCGGTCTAGCGCTGCCCACATCCAACGGTTTCCAGCGACTTTAACCAAGTCTTGTTGGTGGCCTTCCCACACTGCGTCGTCCGGTGCGTAGTCGCCACTCGAGAACCTTTCTGCCCCATCGTCCATCGGTTCTACGAGCAATGCGATACTATGATTTGGTTTTATATTATTCTCTCTCTAATACCCTGGCAAGCAAAGGGATTATTTTTAACTGGCTTTTTATGCAACACAAATGTATCCAACATTTTAAAATATATACTAGTTCAGCTCATATCCGTCCCATCCATTATGATTTAGATTCTAAAATAGTACTTTGTATGATTGATGTAGCGACTCTGTCGTGTGGTTTTTATTACTCAGTCTAACTACGCTTGTTAGGGTCATAAAGTTTTAAAAAATAACGTCAAATTACAGTTTGGTACAGTAGGATATCAATTTGTCGTAAGACCTAATCGATTTCTGTTTTTTTTTTTTCAATAATAATGGTTTATATTCTACGTGAAAGAGTAACGAATCAAACGTACTAACATTCATACATCTATCGGCCAAAACTTTGAAAATTATAAAAGAAAATTAAAGGATTCTTATGTACGACATCAAGAGCCTTGTTTAACCCCGACAGTACTACATTTGGAACTTCTAACTAATATTATAGGCACAATTAATTGTAGAGGACACAATTAAAATTAGAGTTGGAACTTTTCATGATGGGGCATTGCCTAAAATCCGATTTAACGTGATCGCAACCGCGACTAGAAGTAGCAAAGGTACCACACATCGTAGGTAACTGGTATAGTAACCGACGCAGGCGCACACCGTCTACTTCCATTCCATATAATGAATGTCATTGACCAATTGACCGTATTTCTGTAGTTCTGTACCTACACGAGATTGTCCGTTGAAGGAAATGACAATTAATCTAATGCCACATTACTCATATATCTGTCACTAATGTCACTATCATCAGTCGAAAATCAGAAAAAGGCAGCACGATTTTTAATGGGTAATTAACTTAATGAGCCTTTTTTTGCAATTGTGAGCGATCCTTGTTGACGGTTTAAAGTCCTTGATGTGTTTTATATGTTTGAGTATGTTCATAATAAGTTTTTTTTTTCCTACTAATGTTATAAATGTCAATGTTTGTGTCGAAGGATGGGTGGGTGTTTGTTACTCTTTAGCCCGATTTACACTTCAATAAGTACAGTAGCGAGTTATCTTGTGTCATCGGCGAGTTAAGTTGTTAATGTTGTTTGAACGGCAATAGCGAGTTAAGTAGTAAGTTTTTGATTAAGTTGAGTTCAATAGATGGCGATCCTATTATGCCCGATTTACACTTCAATAAGTACAGTAGCGAGTTAAGAACCCAGACAGTTGAGTAATAAGTAGTAAGTTGTAAGTAGCGTCCAAACGGACGGACTGAGTAGTGATAAGTTGCCGAGAAGACCAGTCGCAAATTGTGGACTGTACTAAACTCACCCGTCTACATGCCGGCCAGTTAAGTTGGCGGGACGTGAGAGAGGGGGCTCCTTCGCACTTGACTTCACGCAAAAACTACTAAACAGATTTTGATTAAACTTGGCAACATTGTAGCTTGCACATCAGAACAACACATAGGCTATATTATTTTAAGATTTTGTGTAAATTTTCCAAGATATGACGATAAATGCGTACGAAATCGCGGGTAGCTTCTAGTTAAGTTATAAAGATCATTTTCCGCAAGAGTAATATTAAAAAAACAAGCAGGTAAAGATCCAAGTGAGATAAATAAAACTAGTTTAGTATTATAATAAGATATTTTAGCAAATTTTCAATGTCAAGACTTGGCAATATTTGTGACTGGGTTCGCATTTTTGTACGCCCACTGATTTACCACAAAATTGTTTTTGTCAGTAGTTTCCTTGTTTTAAACACTATACATCTGACAAAAACCTGGGGCCCAAGTCTGCTTATCTATATCTATATATGTATATAAAAATGAAACCCGTTTTCCGTTGTCACGGCATCACGCCTGAACGGCTGGACAGATTTCGCTAATTCTTTTTTTTTAATGTTCATTGAAGTCCAAGGATGGTTCTTACGGTAAGAAAAATCTATATATATAAAAATGAAACCCGTTTTCCGTTGTCACGGCATCACGCCTGAACGGCTGGACAGATTTCGCTAATTCTTTTTTTTAATGTTCATTGAAGTCCAAGGATGGTTCTTACGGTAAGAAAAATTAGAATAATTGCCGGGAAATCCCTAAAACAGACCTTTTCTTTTTTCCATACAAATGTTTTCTTACTAAAATGTAGAGTCAATTTGAACTTTATTCCTACACAATAAAGTTCATTCTAAGGCGGGACGAAGTTTGCCGGGACAGCTAGTTTACAATATTTTATGTTGGTTTATTTTATATTATATGTTGGCATTGGCAGAGTGTCAAAGTAATTCTTTGACAGATTTGGTCACAATCGGTGTAGTGCTACAAGGATCTTTTGGCACGTGAAAATCGGAACTAACGATATCGTCCTGTAAATTGTCATTATTTTGAGTTATATATTCACCACCCACGCCCTCCTGATAATGTCACTCAAGTGCCAATAGATCCTTGCAGCACTATAAGCCATTGTTAAGCAGAATACAGCAGAATACCAAATGTGTCAAAAAATGCCATTGACACTGCCGACACACAACTGAGGCGATTTTAAATTAGCAGACTTGGGGCCACAGTTTACTTGTTTTAAATACTATCCTAGTTACTAAAATGTAAACAACTATTAAGTATTGTAATAATCTTTTTAATGTACCTACTTAATTGTTATGTCACATGACGAAACAACAATAAAATGCGTAAGCGCATAGATTGCACATATTATCAATATTCTAGAAGCCTAGTGTTAAGGATAGTATGTTTCAGTGCTATTGTTTTAAGGCTTTGGAATTTCTGTTCGAGATTATATTTATTTATTTTCTTTATTGTTATATAAACAAAACAGAGTTATACATATTGTCGCTTCCGTGTTGTTTTGTGCAAGTATAAATATAAATAATATGATATATAAGTAATACACTAGGGAAAAAATCGAAGGTGTTTGTGAAATCCGTCGACCCAGCCAGCGTCGTGGATTACGGTCTAATCACTCTCCTATGAGAGTAGGCTCGTGCCCCTGTAGTGGGAACGTTAAAAAACTGATAAGGATTATATATTTATTTATTTACTTGCGATACTACATTTATATGGTATCCATACGAGTATGGGATTTAAACATTGTATCAAATTTCACTTCGTTTATTTTAAATTACAACCTATAAAAAAATACTTATATCTCCTCCGCCATTTACATCGTTTCTAGGATACTCCTCAACACTCCAACCACAAACTAAAAAGTACTTCCGTTCCTACATTTATATTTTTAATATATTATGTGTTGTTAATTATAAGAAAGAAACATAACAGATTAGCGTTCATTAACTTTTGGAAGTAGTTTCCATTCTATCAATTAGTTAGTTGCGAATAAGACTAATTTAATTAACTATATAATGAAACTTGTTAAAGACGCCACGATGTTTAATGAATGAATAATTTTTACGTAAGCTTAAAAAACCGGCCAAGTGCGAGCCGGACTCGCGCATGAAGGGTTCCGTACCATTTACTATAGATATCAAGCAAAAACAAAAAAATAATGTTTGTTGTATGGGAGCCCCCTTAATTATTATTATAATTTTTTTTAAGTATTTTTTGTTATAGCGGCAATGGTAATACACCATCTGTGAAAATTTCAACGCTTTAGCTATAAGGATTCATTAGATACAGCTTGGTGACAGACAGACGGTCGGACGGACAGACAGATGGACAGTCAAGTCTCAGTAATAGGGTCCCGTTTTCACCCTTTGGGTACGGAACCCTGAAAATATGTTCAATTAGCACCTTTAAAACTTATTTTACAATTGAAGTGCAAAAACATCGCATCTCTTTTCAAAAACCCTCTCACACACAAGAGTATTAGATACAAAGATTGTTTTGAAAACCACTTCCTTTTATTTACCGTTGCAACCAAGATGTGAGCGTCGTATCTCATTCATATGCGCAGGTTTATAATCCTACTAATATTATAAATGTCAATGTTTGTGCCGATGGATGGATGGATGTTTGTTACTTCATCACGTAAAAACCACTGAACAGATTTTAATGAAATTTTACAATGACTTAGCTTGGACATCAGATTAACACATAGGCTATATTATTTTGAGATATCTTGTTTTTTTTTTCTTCTAAAATATGTCGATAAATGCGTACGGAGTCGCGGGCATCGTTAGTACATAAGTAAATCCTTTACAGTTATATTATAAGTTTGTACCACAATACCGCTAGAACGTTTTTAGGTGAAGGCAAGCGAGTTGGCTTGCGATAGAAAATGGAAACTATTCACTTGCAATAGAGTGGATAACTGGTTGGTGGTTTGTAAACGAAAGTCATTTGTTAGGAAGCTGTTTATTGGCCAGCGTGGTCTCTTGGTCTTTACATAACGGAGTCAGATGAACGACTTTGGCCGGCTTTTGCGACCTTTGATGTCGTTTTATTACAAACAGATACAAGCAATATGAAACAAGAATACATAATAACACGGATCAAAGATTCATTTAGAGACAATAATTGGTAAATATGTAAACTGTAAGAATTGTAAAACTTTATTTGAAAAGAGCAACCCCACAGAGTTTCTAGCTAGGTTCTTCTCTGGGGGAAACTGCGCTTTGCGAATCTAGCACTAGCTTTAAAAAAATGTATATAATAATAATGTAACCGTTTCAAGAGCATTTTTTGTGTCTATGGAATAAATATATTTTTGACTTTTTGGCTTTTGACATAGGTACCTAGATGAATAAATTGGTCTTTTGTGCGCTACGACTAGATACCGTCGGCGTACTTCAAAAATAACTAAAGAAATAAGGAAAACAATTGTATATGTAAAAAGATACGACCTATTAGATTATTACCGATAACCTTCCGTAACCTACTCTTTTTAAAATACCTCTATTCAAGCACAATTTATTAAGGTTAATCAACTTTTACTACTGCGTCTTATTTTTAACGGGACTGACTCATCGTTTCCGATTTTCAATGTTTTTTAAATTAATTTTATGTAGTTTAAAAAGTCATTGTCGTTGAGTAAACTCGGCCGTTTTAACGCGATTTTCTGATTCATAAGTACTTTATTTGGACTTAAACCGCTCTTACGCACTGTTTAGTGTGGATCCGAAATGATAAATATTTCTATACTAACGGTCTAATATTTGTTTCACCATCTACGGATAAAATTTATCTGACAGATATTTTATACCTGTCTGTCTAAAACATCATGTTTTATGAAATATACATAGGTTTATCTATCACTTACATTTTTATCTGTAGATGTTGAAACGGGGGCTAAATATCTTAGATCAAATAAAAACCGGAAGATGGTGAAGGAAAATATCGGAAATCTTATATCCCTACTTCATAAAGAAATTCTGAGGATAATGAAAGCTATTGATGTAGTGGAGTGTTGGTTTAATTGACCTTTAGTGCATATGTGATTTCCAAATGGTAGATTGATGGATGTAAGACTATCTTTATGTTTAGTAATAAATAAGACATCAAAGGCTTACTGTATTTGTACCAGTTTCTATGAATTACTGTGCAGTCGGACTGTTACTAATACAAATATATAAAAGTTGCACTTTTTAACATTGGCAGAATATCTCGTGGCAGTTGCCATTCTAAAATTAAAAAAGGTAGTTTAAAAAAATTAAAACACGCTTGAGCTCGCACTAAACATGTTCCATCATCAGGTCAGTACGAAAGTACCATATAATTGTATTGTCATCAGAACTCTGAACGTGTGCAAAATTTCATCTTATTCGAAAACCGGGAAGTGGGTCAAATTAAGATTCCAAGATTTGTTTACATACATAGTTAGTTACAAGTGAAGCTAATATAAAGCGTGTAAAAATATGAAAGAGTTCTCATACATTAGGACACTTGAAATTAGTTTTGGCTGATCTCTGTGACATTGGCTGTTGAGTCGTCACGTTCGTTTCGTACAATGTAATTATAACTCGGGTTAAAAAAAGTAAATATACTTATTACTCTTACAAGATACTTTCGACCTTTCGCAGAGGTCATTAGATTTCAGTTTTCAGCACTAATATCCCAGCTCTGAAAACACAGAATAGATAGTCTATTGTAACCCAAACTAAGCTTATATCAGACAGCTGATAAACATACCTAATAAGCTAAATACTTAAATAGAAATACAAACACATACATAATGTAGGTACACCCAGACTCAAGATAAACAAATCTGTTCATTACAGCAGTGTTTGTTTTTGATGGAAAACACGTACGGCATGGCAAGCAGGATAGTTGTCAAAACGTAGGCTGTCTTTTAATTAGTGCCTTTGAAGAATGAGTTATTTGAATTTAATATCTATGTTATTAAAACTAAACTAACCTAACCAACACTAATCCGGGAATAATCCGCCCCTGGTCTCTCCTGGTGCAAACGTGCCCATCACCCCAGCTGCGTTTCCACGCTGGATAGCGATGGACGACCGCTGCAGCAGAAAAGACCCGGCGCGGGGATCAGAGGTCACTTAACTTAAACGGACTTTTCTGAAACTAAGAACCATGTAGTACCTAATACTTGGATAAATCAATGTTAATTACGTATCGAATTAAACATTTATGTATCACTATCTCAAAGAAATAGGTGAACACTACTTATTTACCATTTCTAAGGTCAAAATTTGTAATTCAAAAAAAGTTAATTTGAATAGAGGCGTGTGCCATTGTTTTATAAAAGTGCGAGTCAATGCTCTACCTAATTAAAATAGTTGAAATCATTTAACACATTAGCATTACAATGAATCATGTTTTTATCTATTTATCATGAGCGTTTGCGCAGCATCAGTGTTCTAAAAGTACATGTATTGAATACATGACTGACGTTGATCAATTGTTGTTATCGTAAAAAAACCTAGTGTTCATAACGTTGAGGAAAAATTGCTTCATGTGCTTGATAACATCGCAATGTTCTTGTCGGTGGGGCTCTTACCACTCTATTCTGTCTTCTACCTCCTCGACTTCATGTAGGTACTCATGTACTCATGTGATGTAGGTAGGGCTAGTATATTAATACTCAATTATAACTCAAAACTCAATAATCCCAATATTCAAAGATAATCCTCCGTAGGAGTAGGGGTGTAATCTTTATCGTTTTCTGGTATATTTTTGTCTATGTGTAAAGTTCGCTTGTGTTTTGTTTTGTATTGTGTTGTAGCTCGTTGTTTCGAAGGCTTCAAAACATGGAGTAGGTAAACAAGTATTTATATTAAATGATGACCGGTTAATTAAACAAACGCGTGACTGGTGTACAGCGTCATAATAATTATAGTCATTTATCACTGATAAAGATATAGAAATATATTTTTTTTATTTAAAATAGTATTTCATCAGAATAATAATTATATTGCGGTTGATGATTAGTACCCATTTATGTATTTTAAGATGTTATTAGATTAGAGGACCTGTTATTCTAATAATCCTAATAATATTATAAATATCAATATCTGTGCCGATGGATGGATGTTTGTTACTTCATCACTTAAATCCACTTAACAAATTTTAATGAAATTTTACAATAACTTAGCTTGGATATCAGAATAACACATAGGCTATATTGTTTGCGGATATTTCGTGTTTTTTCAAAGATATGACGATAAATGAGTACGAAGACGGGGGCAGCCTCTATTTTATTTGAATTAAGACGAAATTCTATAAATCACTTTCCAATCAATATAGATGCAATATTAGTCCTATAGATCAGGGGGCTTAGCACGGCGTGCCGCGACTATTATCTGACGTATGCTGTCCTTATCACATTTAAAACTATAGACAGAGACGTAAGCGTGACAAACGCATGACGTCTTGTCACGGAGTGCCATGCTAAGCTAGCAGTTTTCCACAACGAAAACATACAACAAGCTATTTCGAAAGGCACTTCAAAACTACGTATAATAAAATGAAAATGTTCGTAGTATGTAGTTGTATTGAGAGTGACACGATCACGTGGCTCGCCCCTTTCGCTTTCAAGGTGAATTTCACCAGCAGACTCGAAGCTTAAGGGGCAGTGCTTGTTACTAACGGATATCTAAATGACTGGTTATTATAAATTATAAAGCTGTGAAATATACAAGGTGACTTTAAATTAGTGAACGATAGAAAAGGATATGCATGTACACGTGATAAGAAACAACTTTTACACAAAAAAAATTGTTCCCCCCATACTATCAGCTGGTGCATTTTGTATTTTTGAGTTTAAAAATTTTTGAATGATTTCGACCTTGGTCCCATAGTAAAAGTGGTTGTTGTCACGAGTACATGCATATCCTTTTCTATCGTTTACTAATTTGAAGTCACCCTATAGATACTGGTGTAGTTTCCAGGGGTCTAGCTTACTGGTCACAGATAACTGGACTAATATACAAGTTCAAAGCAGGGATAAGAAATGGGACATTATTCACATAATGATATATAAAGTATTTGTCCTATTTTATGCGAAACTTGCTTAAAAAAATAACGCTAGATTTACAAGGTAGCAGTTTTCTCCAGAGAAGAATCTAACAAGAAACTCTATAGCATTGAGTTTAGACAAAGGTCAAATCATCAGCACTTAGTACATAGTTAACTCGACACACATCATACAGGAATCTTTACTTTTCTTATCTAGCCATTTGTTCCACTGCTAGGCAAAGGCCTCTCTTCTTATACAAGCATCTATTCTCTCTCCGTGGGTCTCTCATGTCTCTGCAGGAAGAAATTCCTTTTAGAAATATGCCGTACCTACCTTGTGTATAACTTATTTTCTTTTCTGTCTCTATGTACTCTTCTTCTAAGCAAAATTAATTTAACTAACAAGATTAATATATAGTAAATGCAAAGTAAAATCGCCTTAAAATCATGATACAGCGACGGTAGGTTTCACTTTCGACGACTTACGTAAACCGACCTTTTATCGGCTCGCCTATCGAGTAGAGCGCTGATCACAACATTTCGACATTTGTTTTTAAGAATTACTAGATTTATTGATTACAAGAGGCTTAGTCAAGACTACCCTAAACTGACGGGCATGTATGAGGCGACTGATGAATGTGGATGAAGCCAAAGAAGTGTGTTTGGATCGTAGCAAGTGGAAGGAAGTGGTCTATGCCTACCCCAGTGGGAACACATAGGCTATATTAATTTAAGATATTGCGTAAATTTCCCAAGATATAATAATAAATGCGTAGGTACGAAGTCTCAGGCAGCCTCTAGTCATTCACTAATTAATAGTCCCTGTAAACAACAAAATGTTGTTAATGATACAAGAACACAAAACGAGAACTTTCGAAAGTCCAATAAGATCTCACACTTTCTATTTTAGTCTAGCTAGGTAATAAATTCAGAGATCTAGCTCAAAATAACAACATAATAGTTAGTTATGCGTCGATGGAGTAGAATTTCGCAAAAGATTTATTATATGAACTTTATAATCACTGTCTACATCGTTGTATAAGGTTGACTTTAACTTAGTGAACGATAGAAAAGGATATGCATGTATTCGGGATAACAAATAACTTTTACTATGGGATAAAGGTCGAAATCACAAAAAAAAAATGGTCTCCCATACTATCAGCTGGTGCATTCTGTATGGGAATTGGGGAGATCAAAATTTTTTTGAATGATTTCGACCTGGGTCTCATAGTAAAAGTTGTTTGTTATCACGAGTACATGTATATCCGTTTCTATCGTTCACTAATTGAAAGTCACTCGTTTTATATAAAATAAGTAATATTTTGAAGAAGTTTTTTTAAAGCAGTCGTCTGCCATAACAGGAAAATCTAGTCTAGATAGGGATTAACCTACCTATATGAAAAATTTTCTCTCATTTCGAATTTTTATTTTATTTTCAGGTAAGTACGTGATGCGACAATTTTAAACATCATTCATGAAATGTGGAATCGGTAATTAACTAGACAGTATTACATTAACATGTTTATACATATTTACGACTTAAATTCATATATTCAAAAGTATTCAACGAAGGGCTTAAAAATAAGGTCAACAACATGTAGGCAAATTGAGTGTTTATCATACTAATATTATAAATGTCAATGTTTGTGCCAATGGATGGATGGATAGATGTTTGTTACTCTTTCACGCAAAAACTTCTGAACAGATTTTGATTAAACTTGGCAATATTGTAGCCTGCACATCAGAATAACACATAGGCTATATATTTTTGAGATGTCGTGATTTTTTTCCAAGATATGACGATAAAAGCGTACGAAGTCGCGGGCAGCCTCTAGTTACTAACATTATTTCAAACGTCGTAAAACAAAAATAAACGACCTGAAAACCCTTTTTTAAAAGTGGCGAGGAGCAAACAAATGTCAAATAATTTAGATTCAAACGAATATATAATTTGTTAACAACCTTGTTTCGCAATAGGAGTGAGTTTCACAAACGCAAATTAAATTGAATTATCAATTAAACATCGTACCTTCACGATAGTGGCAGCTAAATATCTAACGCTACGTTAAGTTAAATGACCTTTAAAACAACTGGTCGTGTTAATGCAGTGTCGATAACGATTTCGATAACGTTGCTCCAATTTTACTTGAAATAATTACAAATGTAAAACTATGAAAATGTATACTAAAGTAATTTAATCGCTTTTACACGATGTTTGAAAATTAATTAATGTATTATTTACTTTGCGATGTCACGGTTTAGTAATTTAATGAGACATTTAAACATAACTTTTGAAACTTGACGATTGATTGTCATTTAGGTAGGTACCTATTGATTTTGTTAACATGGTATTAAATAATAGGGATCATGACTTCATTCAAAACTTCAAAAAACGATTAGTCCGTCTTTTAGTTCGTCTTGTTCGTCTTTTTTAATAGTCTAAAGGCTATTAAAAAATATTTGAAACACATTTTTTACCTGATCAAATACATGAATAAATACAAAGATACAGAGCATCAAAGTTACTGAGTGGGAGGTATTGACGTCACTCCTAGGTAAAAATCGTTCCGAGGCGTGACGTCACGAGCAACTTTAACCCAGTGTATCATTGTCATTTTTAGTTTAAGACGGCCCCTAGACCTACAATAACTTTGTACAATACTTTTTATTGTACAATAAGATTAAAAGGCGCTCTGAATCCAAACGAGCAATTTTATTGCACAATAATACGAAACAATATCCGAGAATAGTATTGATCCCGTCCGTGTGCACCGTGCGATCAATATGTCCGAACAAGATTTAGCTGCAGCTGTAGTGTTGTTGCTTCTGGCGAAACGGAAACAGAAACGAACACGTCGCTGGTCGAAAGATTGGTACAAGAAAAGGCAGAAATACGGCAATTCTCTGTACAATTGGATACATTCGCTGATAAACTCTCTTTCCTTTACTTTTGGATTCACTTTTTCCGCCATTTTGAACGCGCATGTGTGCACTACAGATTAGAATAAATGCCAGGGGGTGTACACTTCGTGACGACTAATCACAGACTAAAAAATATTGCGCAATACTGACCCTACACGATGCAATGGAAAAATATTGATCAATAAAAATTAAACTCCCTCAAACTTTCGATCAATCATTGCGCAATCTTCAATATTAACCCTAAACGGTCAATAATATTGCACAATGTTCAATATTGCGCAATATAATTGAAGAGAAAAAAAATACGTGTCGAATATTTTAAAATAATCTATGTGATGGACTAATACAATTTTTTTAGTCATGCCTATTATACATTATATTGCCAAAGAAATAAAGAACATTTTGATTTAACTTAAATGTCATTGTTTACTCGTACTTTACCAATGGCATAGATTCTATGGCTTCCAGGAAGAATGCAAAAAGAGCATAGAACGTGCCAGAACGTCCCACTTCTCACTAGTAAAATTCTGTTCGTCCGTACAAGGTGAGGAGATAGAGAAATCTGTGTTACACTCTAGATTTTTTACACCTTCGTTTCACCACCTAGTATACTTTGTAACGGAATCTATTAGGGTAAAGAGCTGGTTTCTTGTGCTTGGAAGAAGGCAGAATATTTTGCCTGAACATTCCGCCCTTTCTTATTTTAGAAGCCTTAGAAATTGGCATTATTTTATGAGAATTTAACTACCTATGTTTTTCGCTGAAAGTCGATCTTATTACGTAGGTAATTTTCTTAAGGTACGCCTACATTGCATGATTACTAACATTTTTTAACAAACATTTAATATAGATACTAACTTTTTGTCATAAAATGATAAACATTACTAAACATGCAATTATTACTTAAAAAAGGTAAATTCTTCCAATTAAGCAGTCAAAAATACTACTCTTCGTTTTGGCTTCGCCGTAGTCGGGTAAAAATAAAAAAAAAGGCGTTCAATTTAGTAATTACGAAGTCAGCCATTTTTCTTTTTACCTACTTTTGACAAATTAAAAAGCAACTCTCGCAAGTAGCAATCAAGTATGTCAAAGCAAGTCGCCGGGTGAAGCTAGTGTTCTCGTAACCAGGCAGGTAGTCTAGGCGTTGCATTGCGGTCACCCGGTCCCCTGCTTGCACACTTGCAGCGCCACCAGGGCCGTACTTAGGTTGTGGACCCGCTTAATGCCTTGAAAATTTCGTTACAATCGGTCGTGGGTTTTAATCAAGCTTATAGTGCAATGAAAACAAGTATTATGATACTTACGTAAAATATTCTGGCAAAGACTTTTTAGAAAGAGATATTTTTGATCTGGTTCTTTTGTCTCATATAGTATTCATTAAATTGTTCACCGCAAAATAGTTTAACAGAAAATACAGTTTTTTTTAAATACTCGTAAAGTAAGGAGCCGACTCAAAGAACAAGAGAATCGCGAACTACCATATCGCTACCCATTGTACATCCCTTAGTGTACACACACATGGGGTGAAACTTTACCTCGTTGTGGCCTCAAACATCCCCTAAATCCGTCCCACACATTGGCCCGGTAGTATCAAAGAGCCAGGTTACTTGTCCCAGCACACGGCGGCGGCGGCATGCGGTAGTCAAAACATCTTTATGTTGATGTCGCGACATATAATCAGTGTTTCATATACTTGATTATACTTATTTACTCGTACATATTGGTAGGTAGGTACCGTGCATGCGATAATGCCCATTTTTGTTGGGCCAACGTCTTGAACCAGCTTGATATTTTGAAAATGAAAATTTCAAGACTGTGCCCGTTTCACCGTCTACGGATAAAACTTAACTGACAGATAAACCTATGTCTATTTCATAAAACATGACGTTTTAGACAGAGACAGGAATAAAATATCTGTCAGATAATTTTTATCTTTACTAGATAGTAAAACAGCCTCTTAGAGTGATTTTGAAATAAGTCGACAAATTGTATTCCCTGATTCTACGAACAACTTTTATATCGTTAGTAGTGTTCAAAAATGATTTTTGGTTCCGTAATCAGAATCTGGGATTTCAATAATATCATTGCCCTGAAATAAGTGATTTGATTTTGTATTTCAATGTATCAACCACAGATCAGAAAAGTATCAACTAATTTGTTTAACGACCTGTAGATATGACAAGTACGTACCGTACAGAGGTGTCTTTAAATTAGTGAACGATAGAAAAGGATATGCATGTACTCGTGATAACAGTCAACTTTTACTACGGGGCCAAGTTCCAAATCATTAAAAAAATGTTCCCCCATACTATCAGCTGATGCATTTTGTATGAGGAGTTCAAATTTTTTTGAATGATTTCGACCTTGGTACCATAGTAAAAGTTGTTTGTTATCACGAGTACATGCATATTCTTTTCTATCGTTCACTAATTTAAAGTCACCCTGTATAAAACTGCCAATATATCAAGTACATAAATACGTATATTGAATGGCCAATATCGATACAGCTCGTACGTATGAATGCCAAATAATATGATAAGGAAGCGAATCGAATGAAATACGGTCGTGCATTCGAATGTAGGTGTGGTGCTTGTGACATAAGAATTGGCGGTAAACATACCACTTGTATAACTACTTTGTTATTTTGATCAAGCGTTGACTGGTTTTAAGTGGTCATAATTTAATATTTTTTCAACAGATACATTTTTTTTTTCGTTTCATCACTTAGGCTGCGTCCCCAGAAGGCAAACTGTTAGCGGCCGACTGAGTGAGCCGCAAATTGTGGCGAACTGTAATTTGAGTTAGCTGCAAACTTACATCAATTTTCATGCGTCGTCGCAAGCAAACTTATTAGTAAGTCGCTTATTTAGATAGTCAGCGTGCGAAACGCTGCAAATTGCGTAGACTGAGCGCAAAACTAGCAAACTATGGACACTCCATTTAAAATATATGGATGGACTTACTAAATCGATACGCCGCAACCTCAGTCGGCCGCTAACAGTTTGCCTACTGGGGACGCAGCCTTACAGATAAAATTTAACTGACAGATAAACCTATGTCTATTTCATAAAACACGAGATTTTAGACAGTGACAGGTTTAAAATATCCATAGGAATAAATGTTATCTTGTGAATCGGGTCCTAATTCTTATTATATGTAATAAGGCCCTACTTTAATTTGATAAATGTCAATGTTTATGCTCGATGGATAGATGGATATGAAGATGTTTGTTGCTCTTTGACGCAAACACTACTAAATAGATTATACAGTTTATCGACAATCTATCTTTGCTTGATTTGGAGATATACTTGTGACGATTAAATACCGATTAAAAACAAATCAAAGCATAAATCGATAAAATTCCTTGATTTGAAACATTGTTGAAAATTTGTTTGAAGTAATTCAAGTAGAATCGTCCTTCATGCAAATCAGTTTTGTGTTTCAAGTATTTTTTTGATTCTTTCAAGTAACAAATATGAGATTAATATTAGAGCATAAAGAGCAGTATGAAATAACGTCTTACTATGTTTACGAGTATGTTGCGATAAATTTAAACAGAGTAAATTTGAATTCAATCGACAAAATTTAAGGCAAGGTTATTTTTACTTTGGTAATTAAGAATAAAATAAAATTATGCGAAATTAATAAAAAATAAAAAAACAGTTTTGTAAGTATAAGAAAAAAATACAAATTTTGAGTGACTTTTGGTGACTTTTTGACTTTTGGTTGACATTAAACATCACTTTTCTGACATTTAATAAAAAAAAATTCAATATTTTTTTAAAGCAGAATTATTCTAAATCGATATTACAACATCGCCTCAAATTTTGTCGACTGAATTCAAAGTCACCCTGTATACTAAGATAATGTAAAACATCTTATCTTAGCTTGAGATTATGGAAATCACCAAGTAGATACAGATATGATAGTAGGTATCAAGAAGTAGGAGATCTTATGCACAAATAATACTCATCTTTAAGAAAATGCTAGATGTTTCTTTCCTCTTTATCAGCTCTTATCGTCCACACTCCGGAAACAGGAATTTGTTTATGGTAGTAGGAAATTGTAACAGGATCCAAGCAAATGAATATAATGCAAGAAAGTATAATGTAGGGTGACTTTAAATTAGCGAACGATAGAAACGAATATGCATGTACCTACTCGTGATAACAAACAACTTTTACTATGGGGCCAAGTTCGAAATCATGAAAAAAAAATTGTTGCCTTAATACTATCAGCTGATACATTTTGTATGTGGAGTTCAAATTTTTTTGAATGATTTCGACCTTGGTACCATAGTAAAAGTTGTTTGTTTGTTATCACGAGTACATGCATATTCTTTTCTATCGTTCACTAATTAAAAGTCACCCTATATATTCGTTAATTCATGTAGGCAGAGCGATACGAAGAAGTCATTACGCGAAATTAACAGTTAATGACATTATAATTGAAAATTATGTAGTTAATTAATTGTACATTGAGAGAGTAAGAGTTAAAAGTATAACCCATAAAAATCCCATTAATTCACCGTACCATACCAACAATATCATCATGTGCAATTTTATATGTCCCACTGCTAGTCGAAGGCCTCCTGCGCATTTTTCCATCCATCTTCTTTCTCCGGCGACTTTCGGCCAGGTTGCCAAGTATGCATCCAGACTGGTCATCACAAATTACAATATGTACTATATTTTTTTATTTCCTGTTGAATAATCAATGTTGCCCACCGCCAAAGTCGACTCCAGCTGCATCCCTGGTGCCCAAGTCTGATAATAGACAATATTTTGTGTTGCGTGTCGACAGAGTGTCAATGTAATTTTTGATACATTTAATCGCAATCAGTGTAAGCCATTGTTTAACAGAATACCAAATATGTCAAAAAATGCCATTGACACTCAGCCGACACAACTGAGGATATTTTAAATTAGCAGACATGGGGGCCTGCCTACATTTAGATTCCCAATTCCCACATCCACATTAAAAACCACCTACCGCCATTGCGTTACGTAATGTTATGCAATGAGTGTAAGATCAACAGCACGTAGGCTTCTTGAGAATGGAAATGTACAGCATCTAACGTTGTTCATTCGCTGATTGGTGGCCTGTGATGTCATTCGGTCAATTGGGGTGTGGTGGGGTTGTTTACAAGTGTCCAAGTGTGTACATGGGTAGGTATATAACTACGTATATATAGTAGAACCTAATATAAATATACTGAGGCTGCCCGCGTCTTCGTACGCATCGACATGTCTTGGGAAAATCATGATATCTCAAAATAATATAGCCTATGTGTTATTCTGATATGTAAGCTACAATATTGCAGAATTTCATCAAAATCTATTACTATTTTTTGCGTGAAAGAGTAACAAACATCCATCCATCCATCGGCACAAACATTGACATTTATAATATTAGTAGGATGTCACGTCACGTGTATTTACCTTCATGGTAGAGATTGAGAAAGCGCTTTCTTCCACTTACTACCATCTTGACGTAGGATTTTTTTTGCTTTATATTGATAACTAAGCGATTGTTATCTTATCTAGATTAAACTGATACCTAAATATGGATACATTTTATTTATCGTTTACGATTTTCCGAAAGTTGATCAACTACCTTGAAAATTGATCAACGGACGATTCTCGTTATTTTCCGGTGACAGATACATCCGTTAATTCATACAAGCGCTACAGTTTTTCAGGGAAAGAGGCGTGACAGATATGTATTCGTATGTATGTATGTACTTACTACGTTTTTAAGGGTATATTTAGCTGGTCTTTCTTACCTACTATTTATTCGTCTTATTTCGCTATGACGGTTGTCCGACACGACAGAGAGGTCAAGCGCAAGACAAGACTATTTTTATACGCGTCCGAAAACATAGATCACAGAATCGAAAGAAAAACTTTCGAGGTTATACTCGTGATGTGCTTTTAATAAACTAGTTTTAATAAACTAGTACAGGGTATCCTAGTTTGGGGACCAGGTACTATCTTAACTTAAACACGTAACCTAAACAAACAATAGAATAAGTTTAAGTACGTGTAAAGCTGTGAAGAATAAATCTATTTTTAAACGACTTCAAAAAAAAGGAGGAGTTTCTCAATTCGACCGTATATATATATTTTTTTTTTTTTATGTATGTCCACGCAAAACTTCGTCGTTTATAAACCGATTTTGATGATTCTTTTTTTGTTGGAAAGGGGGTATCCCGAGGGTGGTCCCATGGTAAGGAAACCAGGATCTGATGATGGAATCCTGGAGAAATCGAGGGAAACTCTCGAAAAAATTGTATTTTCGACTAGTCTGTTTCTTATGTTTCTTCACACAACTTCGTCGTCCATGAACCGATTTTGATGATTCTTTTTTTGTTAGAAAGGGGGTATCCCAAGGGTGGTCCCATGGTAAGGAAACCAGGACCTGATGGTGGAAACCTGGAGTATCGAGGGAAACACTCGAAAAAATTGCATAGCGACTAGTGTGTTTCTTAATATTATGCAATAATAAGAATTTTAAAGCCCTAATGTTTAATGAGGGTCTGACGTTGACCTGATGATGGAGCGGAAATGCAGTCGACGGAACTCGACAACGGTTTACAGCAAGTACTTTGTGTTTGGGCTTGATTAACTTATATTATTTAGACCTTTCATCTAAACGGGTTGTGACTGTTATTAGGGGTCTGATAATGAAAATGAAGGACAGTCAAGGGAAACTAAAAAATGTGAAATAAAAATTTTTTGCCAAAAAAGAAACAACTTCAAAACGGAAACTAAAAAGTATGAAATAAATTAACTTGTACAACAAATTTCGAGTTTATAAGTGATTAAAAAGTAACATAAACAAATACATAATTATGTCTTTAAAATTTTTGAAGACGGTGCCACCTGTTTCCTTGAGATGTGAAAAAGATTGATTATAAGTACCTATATTACCTATATCTAGTTATTGTTTTACTTGGCACCGTCTTCAAAAATTTTAAAGACATAATTATGTATTTGTTTATGTTACTTTTTAATCACTTATAAACTCGAAATTTGTTGTACAAGTTAATTTATTTCATACTTTTTAGTTTCCGTTTTGAAGTTGTTTCTTTTTTGGCAAAAAATTTTTTTATGTTACTTTTTAATCACTTATAAACTCGAAATTTGTTGTACAAGTTAATTTATTTCATACTTTTTAGTTTCCGTTTTGAAGTTGTTTCTTTTTTGGCAAAAATTTTTTTTATTTTATTTATTTTATTTTTAGTTTCGGAATGTATCTCTTCTCAGACACTAATCGTAGTTGATTCGAAATCATAAACAAGCTTACAGGGGCCCAAGTCTGCTAATTTACTTAATTCTCAGTGTGTGTCGGCAGTGTCAGTGAGAATTTACACATTTGATCATATTCATATTCATTTTTATTCAATAACAATAACATAATTGTGTTCGAAATTACATAGGTATATAAATTATCACCTTATATCTAAATCTATAATTTCACATTTTTACATGTAAGTACTTATAAAAATGCATTTATCTATGTCCAAATCATATATTGCTCATTATTATATCACTACTATATTTTACAGTAAGGACAACAGAAATAGAAACGAATATTCGACATTTAGAAATCATCTACACTATACAGACACTTATTCAACAGAAGCTTCTTTTTGAAGAGATTTGAAGATCGCAATCAGTGTAAGCCATTGTTTAGTAGAATACCAAATGTGTCAAAAAATTCCATTGACACTGTGCCGACACACAACTGAGGCTATTTTAAATTAGACTTGGGCCCCAGGTAGAAACATATAAGTCTCCAGAATCGAACCGAAAATCTAAGCTCCAAGCTAAACAAAACAAGCCAGAGTAAACTCAATGGAAATACACCGACTGTATCGTAGCCATTCATTGTATGCCTGTGACGTCACACGTTCTAGAAACATCTGTAATCATGTCTCGGTACGCCACAGCTCATCTATCTTTCAGCGAGATTTGTTTACAAACTCGTCGGCTTGGCAATGAAACGTATGAGGCTTATTTAGACTGTGGAGTCGACTGAAGTTTGCTTTAATTGGCGATTGTGTAACGTGTTTATTGGTAATGTTAGGGTTGCAGAATAGATCAATAAAGTTAATGCTCCGTTAAAGTTTTAGCTGACACTTGCGTTGAAAAACATCAGAAGAGGACTTGCCGATATTTAATCCTATATTATAAAAATCATAGTATAAATGTCTATGTTTGTGCTGATGGATGTTTGGTACCCTTTCACGCAAAAACTACTGAACAGATTTTGATGAAACTTAGCAATATTGTAGATTATGTATCAGAATAACACATAGGCTATACTATTTTGAGATATCATGTTTTTCTTCCAAGATATGACGATAAATGAGTACGAAGTCGCGGGAAGCCTCTAGTAAATATAAAGATAATCAGTCTTTTTCGGGAAACTTTTAAGCTTCTAGAAAATTCCGCAACTTACTAAATTCAAAATAACTGACTCTGATAAATACCATAGAGGACAACAAGAACCAGTTTTTCAAACAACAATTCGACATACCTTCACTTCGGGTTGCAATACTTTCAAAAACATGTGACAGTCAACCTTGACCGCAGCTTGCGCAACGCGGGGTCAATGTACTTTAATTTACTTACGGTTCAATAAGAACTGTGATTTATTGCAATTTATTTATTTACTGTTTTCACACAGTCTTGTAAATAGCCTTTAAAGTAAATAAAAGGAAGACAATTTTTGTACAATTCTTTTGATATAGAAGATAAGTGCTTACGAGGTCACGGGCAGTCTCTTAGTTGTTGTTGTTAGCCCATATATGTCCCCACCGAGGGGCACGAGCTTACTCTCATACAGAGAGTGTTTAGGCCGTAATCCACCACGCTGGCCAAATGCGGATTTCACATATATCGAATTTCTTCTTTGGTGTATGCAGGTTTCATCACGATGTTTTCCTTCACCGTTAGCAAGAGGTAATCGAATAAATTAGTAATTATATAAAATTATGTACCTAACACACAATGACTTGCAAGTATTTTCCAGACGGACCAAATAAATAACTAGCAGCCGCTCGCGATCTATCGACATGTCTGGGAAAATTTACACAATGTCTTTGAATAATATAGCGTATTTGTTATTCTGATGGTAAAGCTACGCAAAGTTTCATTGTATGCTGTTGTTTTTTGCGTGAAAGATTCACATACATCGGTTTAAACATTGACGTGTATGACTTATAAGAGTAATCGGACGCATTATGCGACTACTTACCTTGGAAAAAAAAATGCTCTTTTGATTATAAAATTAATAGAATACTTATCTGGTGCTTTTAATTACCCAACCCTAAAAAGGCCCAAAGGGTGAAAACGGGACAATATTACTGAGACTAGGCTGTCCGTCCGTCCGTCCTTCTGTCACCAGGCTGTATCTCATGAACCGTTATAGCTAGAGCGTTGAAACTTGCACAAATGATATATTACTAATGCCGATCTAACAACAAATACCAGAAATAAAAATAATAATAATTAAAGGGGGCTCCCATACAACAAACATGATTTTTATGTCTTTCTTGCTCGATATTATTAGTAAATAGTAAATGGTACGGTACTATTCTTGCGCGAGTCCGACTCGCACTTGGCCGGTTTTTTTTATTTGTGCTTACGGTAACTTTAATTAAAAAAGCCACAATATTACAATGTATTTAAGTATTTCTGCGCCGTCATTATCATTGATTTCACTCAACAGATCATTTTGAATTTAATTCTTGATAATGGATGCAACATTGTAAGTAGTCTGTGTTTATTGAAACTGTTATCTCAGTTACTAATATAACAATGTGGAGCAAAGGTCTGGTTATTTTGAACTGAATATGCCATCTTTGTGCTATTTGGAGAAGCTGTTTAGAATTTTAAATTATTTTGCGTCACATATGGGCTCAGAGGAATCAACCATCTATGGGACGCGTTTGAAGGGTTACGATTCCTTTATTGCCTATGAATAGAAATTGAAAAGACTTTACAATTCATACCATTCTTGGCCTAAATCTATTTGTAGATCTTTTTTCTTAAGTATTGCCTATTTTTATACCTTGAAAACTTTTTTTTATTGGAAAGGAGTAACATGTACGACTCCAAACGGGCCTTTGGTATGTGCACAAAATTATATTAATATACAACGCGACATTAAAATTTACTTTAAGAATCTCATTTCTCTTAGTATTTTTTGTATTCAAACTGACTATACATATTAGGTATACCGTACAGTTATCAACAAAAGTTTAATCTACAAAGTAAGAAATAAGTATAGCGAATATGATAAGTATTCGTTGAGTATTGTAAAAAGCAAGCAATGGTCTTGCAAACAGTGGCTGTATCTACATAGTTGGACAATATCATTAATATGTACAACTCGTAGTTGCGTTCTTTTGTTTCTCCTCTCAGTTTCTTTCAAAGAGGTATTTGTTATGGTACGCATTTCAATAGAAATGCGTAATTCGCTTTGGAAAATTGACGCCTGTAAGATGCAAAATAAGTCTTTTATTTCGTAGGCAATAGGGATGACGACTACATTTAAAAAATGGCGTGTCCATTTGAGTCTGTTCAAAATGTACATATATTTTTTGCCTGATCAAATACCTACCTAGGGAATCATGAAAGAAGAGGAGAGAGGCCTTTGCCCAGCAGAGGGACAGCGATGGCTAGATAAGATAAGATAAATACCTACATAAATAATGTGGGAGTGGGGCCTTTTTAGTGGGAAAGGAACTAAATAATGTACGCATTTTTTGTCGTCTAGCGTATTAAATTGGATATGCTGAAATACATTATTGTTGTAAATTGTTTTTAGAAGCATACGTTTTGTTTTGAAAAGAGGAAGTCAGGCAGTAGTAGGTACCCTAAACCGACGTGCATCTATGAGGCGACTGATGAATGTAGATGAAGCGAAGGAAGTGTGTTCGGATCGTAGCAAGTGGGGGGAAGTGGTCTCTTCTTAGGTACCCTGATGGGAAAGAGGCTTGACGGATATGTATGTACGTTTTATTTTGAGCAATTTCGTATTAAATGTAAATAAGAAGTAAATTATTATTGGAACAAGCGTAAGCGAAATTAATTTGTTATATTACAATGGCATTAATTTCCAACTAAACATAGATTGTTATGTAAGTACCTACTTATCATTTTATTCATTGACATTAAGTCAGCATTACGGAAAAAATATTAAGACTTGCATGTAATTACGAGTATTAGTATATATCAGACGCATAAACACTTTCAGGTACATATAGGTATTATTTAATCATAAAATACGGTCGAATTGAGAAACCTCCTCCTTTACTAGTCTACTCTCATTATCGAGAGTGATTGGGATGTGGTTGAAACGAAGGAGGTGTGTCTGGATCGTAGCAAGTGGAGGGAAGTAGGGAATTATTCATATTGCCCGGTTCAAGTGATAAATTCAAGCTATCTCAAACACTGATTTATTATGAGCCGTCGGGCATTATTAATAATGGCTGATCCTTTATTATTAATGCCCAGTTATTCACATTGCTCGTAACATAGGTATGTAATGTACAGTAATACAAGGATCTTTTGGCACGTGGCGGAAATCGGAAATAACTATATCATTTTGTAAATTAAATTATCATTATTTTGAGTTATTTATTCACCACCCGCGCCCTCCTGACAATGTCACTCAAGTGCCAATAGATCCTCGTAGCACTGTATTGGGACGTGATCCATAAAAGAACTTTATTTTTCTTAAAAAGATTCAAAGAAAAGAATAACAAAAACAAACATCTTCACCTACCGACATAATTACATTTGACCCGTATAAACGCATTCTGCTGAGTCGATCAGAGATGACCTGTTACGTTCTCAGTCGACGACCTCGCGAACTACAACTTGAGAACGTCACGTGTGCGCGCACGATTCGTGTTTGTTAGGCTGTTACACAATAGTTTATAAGTAGGAAAATCTGTGTTGGTCTTGAGAGATGGACGTACATTATGTTAGAATATTAACTTACTAATGTCGCGATACAATACTAATAACTACTAGAATACTAATATTACCAATATCTTAATACTTTACTTATGAGTCATACACAGAATTAGGTTCACAATTGTCTTTTCTGTTCCTGATGATTAAGGATACTGGAGCATCTACTCCTCAAAATGTTTATGTGTTGTGGGCCAAAACTACATTGGGCACAGATTATGCGGATATGCATTAAGTTGAGAAATTAGCTCCCAGTGTCCTTAACTTTCGGGAACAGGAGAGACATTTTTTGTTTTCTATGTCTGTATGACCCTTATAAGTACTTTAACTTTCTACAAGTGGCAATGATTTCGCTCAAAATACAGCAAAGTTCTCATGTAGTTATGAGTGTACTTTTTTTCATAGCGTTAAGAAAGATTTTGGAATGATTTCGTAAAGGTTGGTCTGCACTTGAGTGAATTAGGAGTAAATAGTATTTACTAAATACGTGTAAATCTTCAAAAATCTATTGATTTATAATTAAGTACATGATATTAACGTAATTAGGCATAATTCAATTAAACACCTCGGTTCTTTGGTATGCCACTAATATCTATCGATCTACCTTAACTTGCTTATGTACACCCAATCTTTCAAAGGATATAGACTAGATTCCCTATACCTCTAGCTAGAGGCATATTTTTGGAAACGAAACAATCGAAAATTCGCCACAATCAACTCCCGTCATTCATAGACACCCCACATTCACGCTAGTCGCTAATCATATACCATGGTAACACGTTAATACCAAATATTCAAATGATATTATGTTTACAGAGATCTGAAGTAGGATCGTTACCGTAACGGTCGAAGTCTCGTGATGTTGTTTGTTAACAAACAGCGTGGCGTAAGTGAGATGGTATTTTGTTTTGTACTCGCGTGATTTGCTTCGTATAGGTGAATAGGTATGTCCCCACCAGTGCGCTTTCACGTTCATCTTGCGTTTTCATTTTGAAGTATGACTGAAAAACTATAGCGCATACAATAGCGCACGTCTCAAAATGTGTCCAACAGTAGCGCACTGCGCTTGACGCAAAACTAACTGAAAGATGAAACGCAAGCTGAACTTGAAAACGAAAAACACTAGTGGGGACATACCTTATGGGATAGGTTAGGTTAGGGGATAGTTAGAACTCTTTTTTGTAATTCTTAATATCAACATCAAAGGCTACTATTTTAAGCAAGTGTATTACTCGCGTTGCAAACTTGACGTTATCAACAATGTTATCGCATACCTAAACGTTTATTAGAAAACAATTGACTAGTAATAGATTTCTGATATCTTGGAAAACTTACATAAAATACAAATATAATAAAAACGTGTTTTTTTCATGGGTCATCTAGAACTTTGTGAAATTTCACGAATCTGTTCAGTGGTTTTCACTTAAAAGCAACACATGCATTGGTGCAAACACTGACATTTATAATATTATTTTATTTGTTTATTTTATTTAACAGTTTATTGTAAGATGATAGTACATAGAGACAGAAAAAAAAGAGAAGTTATACAAAAGGTACAGCATATTTCTAAAAGAAATTTCTTCCTGCAGACCCCACAGAGAGAGAAGTGATAGCATGAAGGCAGGATAGTCACTACAATAAACAATAAATATTAGTAGGATCAGATACACCTGCAAGTTTGTTAGTACCTCGCTGTCCATGCGATTGCAATGGCATTGACTCGATGACACCATTGTTGCATTCACTGCACTATTACCTGACTATTTGCTGATAGTCGGTGTCTATGTTGCATGCGCTCTTGCTAAATGTACTATATGAACACGTAGCATTATTATGTGGTTTTGGTTTAAAACCTTTTTTTGTTTTTTTTTTTTGTGCTGAAAGCTGATGTAAAAATGGAAGTTTGTTAGGTAACTACTCTTTCACGCTAAAACCTAGGTTTTTTTTCATGAAACTTTATAATATTTTAGTTTACACATCAGGGGGCTTAGCACGGCATGCCGCGACAATTATCTCACGTCATGCTGTCCTTATCACATTTAAAACTATAGACAGAGACGTAAGCGTGACAAACGCATGACAACGTCTTGTCACGGAGTGCATGCTAAGCTAGCAGATTAGCATAAAGGCTATTAGGTATAAATAAAAACACTCTGAGGTTTCCAAGATATGATGAAAGGTACAAACGAAATCGCGGTAGGATGCTAGTATATGATAAAGGAAAGAGTAAATTAAGAGTAGCTAGGTCATCATCATCAGCCCTTTTAACGTCCCCACTATAGGGACACGAACCTACTCTCATACGGGAGTGTCGTGAGAGTAGGTAAGCAAAAAATTACATGTACGTTCTATCTCATGCAGTTTCAATAAGTTAAAAGGTTACCTTGGCGCTATAAAGACGATCTGCAATAAAAAAAAAAGACTTCGGTACCTAATTTGAATGGAACTATGTAAAACATTGGATTTACCAAGTAGGTACACAGGTAATAACATTGTCTTACAATACAATGTAGTCAAAAAATCCAACGCAATAATTCAGCTACATTGTTTTTAAACGCAGAGACGCTCGCTCAAGAAAAATACGTTAGTAGACATACATAGTCAGCGTATAGTTTGCAACTATGCAAGGAGCTGACGCATGAACGAATACGGAGAATTGGAATAGGTTATGTACCTATATACCCGACGCTATTGTAATTTGACACTCGTATTTGGTTCATTCGATGGTACATGGTAAGAATTGTGTAGGTTTTAGTTTATTTGCAAGTGTAAAGCCGCCTCCACTGCTCATGTTTTTAACAGTTTTGAACAAACATTTTGTTCTAATTGAATGATTTTGCACACAAAACAAAAGAAAAATTTCATTTAATTCATTCAAAATCATTCAATTCGAATAAATGTTTGTTCAAAATATAGCAGCGGACCCAAATTAACCTAACTTCGGTCTGCGACAAAAGAGTAGAAATTAAAAATTGGCAACGCTGTAGCTTTGTCGTCCCTTTTAAATCAATCTAATTAAAAGCGGGACGATACTACAGTGTTTCCGCTTACAGTGTCAACTGTAACTTTTTTTTTTTTTTGCTGTCCTTAGTATTTTAGATAGATTTAACAGTCGACGAATTTTCCACAATCACAAGTGGCGATATCGATATTACAAAACAATCATACGATACTAATTTAGGATCTTTTTAATGCCATGAACTATACAAGGTAAATATATTAAATAAAACCAAAAATTTATAACAAAACGAACTTTTTAAACCAATTTCTAAGAAAAGCTGTATAAAAAAAACAACAGCCATAACTAACGGAATAGCCAATACATTGTAAATAATACAGAGTAGCCACTGCGATCGCAGTTAACGCAATTTTGTAAACCACACTCCTCATAAAATACGAAACAAAGTTGGTAGACTAGTTGCACTTGATGTTGACAATATGATAGCTTGTTAACTACTTTGTTGGGGATTGCTTGGGATCGACGTTTTATCGCTTCGCGTGTAGCGTCATATAAGCGGCTAATAACTGTTGTAAATACATATTAAAATGTTTGCAGGCTCTTTGTAGAGATGGTATTTGTGTTATGAAAATTGTGTTTACAGACATGAGATCATCTCAATGTTTTATATTTAAGTTTCAGCTCAATTTTTTTTTTACATTTATTAAATCATGTAAAACACAGAAATGTTTTAAAATGTTAATCTTATTCTAATCTGTAAGGTAAACCAGACACAATGCGCAATACTGTGAAATTTTGTTGAATTTTGTTTATTGCTTTGCCGACAAATACCCCCTTATTACAAAACGCGTTTTAAATATATAGTTCAAGGACTAAGACCCAGAACACACGGTGAAACGCAAATGCAACGCAACTGAAACGAAACATTTCAAACTAGTTGCGTCGTGTGTGGTTTTCTAAGGAAGTCTATAGCAGAAACTGCGATGCAACTCAAAAGTAACTATCAGTTCCAGTTGCGTTGCATTTGCGTTTCACCGTGTGGTCAGGGTCTTAGTCATTTTTGACGTTTTTTCTATTGCTGAAACGTCGTTTATCTGAGTTTATTCTAGGACATAAAATAAAACTCGTTTTGTAATAAGGGGGATAAGGTTTATCTAGAAACGCGGCAGCGTGTAAGGCCAAGTAAGAGTATAGGAACTGGCTATAATTTGATATTTCAAACCACGTTTGCCGAAATATTTTCCAAATATCCTCAGATGAATATACGTAATATGACTCAATGGTAACCGCAATAATTTACATTATTGAATTCAATTGAAAACTTTCATCGTTATGAAAGCTAAATAGAAGGTTTGTACGACCATTGACCGTATTAAAGCATCTACTTACACTATAAGCTGTAATAAACCTTAGACCCAGAACACACGGGGAAACGCAACTGCAACTGCTAGTTACTTTTGAGTTGCATCTAAGTTTCTGCTATAGACTCCTTTAGAAAACCACACACGACGCAACTGAAACGAAACTGCAACTGCTAGTTATTTCTGAGTTGCATCTAAGTTACTGCTATAGGCTCCTTTAGAAAACCACACACGACGCAAATCAAAAGTAACTAGAAGTTGCAGTTTCGTTGCAGTTGCTTTTCCCCGTGTGTTCTAGGCCTTAATAAACTATATTTACATCGCAGTTTGCCTCCTGCACTGTCACGGCGAGTAAATATTGACTCAGGGCGTAATGACAAAGATTTTTCTTTGTACAGCGAAAGCTAATATTTATTTGTCAGGTTAATGAGGGCTTTGAATGCTCTAGAAAATATTTTGAACTCAAAAAGGTATTAAATAAAATCGTGTTATTCATTTAAGGCCTAGAACATACGGGGAAACGCAACTGCAACTGCTAGTTACTTTTGAGTTGCATCTAAGTTTCTGCTATAGACACCTTTAGAAAACCACACACGACGCAACTAGTTTGAAACGTTTCAGATTAGTTGCATCGTTCTTATTTGCCGTATATTCTAATATCATCGTATTTATGTTTTAGGTGTTTATTTCTTGTACATGATGAAGTTTAGGTACTACCTAACATAAAATAAAATTATGATTATATTTCTTCATTTATACAGCTCGTGTTATTAATCGTCCTTGATAAAAACAGCAATGTCAGACATGTACTTACATCAAAAATTAACATTTACAATTAGCTAATACATTTGTTAATTCTAATTTCTAATAATGTGTGCCAATAAATAAATTCATTACGTAAATGCGAATTAATTATGTAACTGCTTTGGTTTTAAAGTTTATTAAACTAACATATTGATTAATTGAATTTAAATAATTATAATTGCAAAATAAACTTCAATTATGTATGTAAATAGTCTAGTTTTTATGTAGACGCGACATCGAAGGCATTTATCGTCATATCTTGGAAAAAAATCATGATATCTCGAAACAATATAGCCTGTGTGCTATTCTGATGTAAAGCTACACTATTGTAAAGTTTCATCAATATCTGTTCAGTAGTTTTTGCGTGAAAGAGTAACAAACATCCATCCCTCAATTCATCCATCGGCATAAACATTGACATTTATAATATTAGTAGCATACTGAACAGTGTATGAAAATCAATTTGGAATGAGGTAATTGTAATGAGACGTGATAAAAGAATTGAGTTGCTAATTCTTTTTGTAAACTAACGAAGTATTTGACAACAAAGTTGATGTTTGGTGAGCGTAAATACTTGCTTACTATCAACAGTCTCGTGCGAATGATCTCAATGTTACGGGCCGCAGCTCATCGTAGTCGTCGTATTCATAGGATATCTTTTAAAAGGGTTTTAAAGATTTCTTATAGGTAATGTGATCGTGAAATAAACTCTTATGATCGAAAATCTAAATTACATACATACATATCCATCACGCTTCTTTCCTATTAGTGTAGGCAGAGACCAATAAAAAAAAACACTTCCAGCATTGCAATATTTTTATTCTTACATATGTATTTGTCACGCCTTCACGCCTCTCTCCCTTTTGGCGAGGCAGGCAGACTTCGCTCCACATAATACGATCCAAACACATCTACTTCGCTTCATCTACAATCATCAGTCGCCTCATGCATACACGTCGATTTAGGGTACATTCATAGTCATACAATCCACTGAAAATCCCAAAAAACCATCATAGTAAGACATCTCCAAAAAGTACGAAGTCGCCGGCAAATGTACATGGTTATACCTTTTTTTTACGTGGGGAAATGCATTATGGATACCCTCCGTCGCGGAGAAGGACGGAGGGTTATGCCGGACTCCCACTGGCTAAAACCCCACGGTGTTCCAACTGACCACTTTTGACGAGAGCACGGAGAAACTCGCACATATACCCGCGAGTACATGGTTATACCAACGATATTCAGTATGATTGTAATACACAGTAATAAATTGTTTTCAATCAGAAGTCGTTGGCGGTTAATCAACGTTGTTTGGTCACGAGGGTACCGGCACGTGATGTTTGTGACTGTTATACAATAGTTTAATTAAATACCTGTGTCTTAGGTAATGTAATACACAAAGGAAATAAGTATAAAGTTTATTGTTGTCTTGTTTAAGGGCTAACCACACATTTCCGGGAACACGTCCCTGACGGAACACGACAAAAATCGGTTACGTAAAAATTGTATGAACTTGTTCACACAGCTCCGTGTCAGGCGTCTATACTGGAACGGACATAAAACACGAATAGCCCTGACCCAGAAATGTGTGAATAGCCCTTAATCTTTATACTGATTAATTTCAGTCACTAACAAGTGACGTGATGTGTTATTAACACGATTACGTATTCCCTAATGCAATATCGTAATATGAA
The DNA here is from genome assembly GCA_947563765.1 of Anarsia innoxiella. Lineage (NCBI taxonomy): Eukaryota > Metazoa > Arthropoda > Insecta > Lepidoptera > Gelechiidae > Anarsia > Anarsia innoxiella. Next base: position 1,029,679 of record OX387401.1, read on the forward strand.
TATGTGTATGCATTTTAGTTATCTATCAGTTTATGATAGCCTGGTATCTCAAAGTACTATCTGTATCTTTCGATAACATTGTTTTTTCAAGCATTTATTTATTTTCTTTCCCCTTTTTTATGAAAAATGATATTTATGTAGTTTGTCAATACGAAAATTATAAAACGATAATAGATGCGATTACAAATAGATCGATAAATGAAAGAACAAATCTCGACATAACATTGTATAATCGTCCCGCTAACTGTGCCAACTAATTGCAACGTTAATTTGTTGTTAATTTGCAAATGTATACACGTAGACGCCGCTCGTCAAAAGTTATAGCGTCTGTTTATTAGCATCGGCTGTGTTAATTAGTATTGACAGGTAGTGTGAAAAATCGGCGTGATTTTATTATGTAATTGCGTAATTGTTTGTATGAGGTGATAATCGGTGGCATTGAAGGCCCAGATCGATGATGGGACTTTAATTACGTTATCCATTATAAAAAAATATGTCAAAATTAATATGTTGTTATGTGTTTAAAAATAATAAAAAGCTGAGAAAAAATTGTTTCGCTGAAAATTTGATTTGGCAATGGATATCTATAATAGCTCTTCGTAAAGACTTGGTTTAGTATTTTTTTAGAGTAATGAATTAGCTTTTTTCCGTTTTATCTTCGTATAGTTCAGAATGTCTCCCACGGTAACTACTTGACCTATGAACATTCTGTAATTTTTATTGTGGTTAATTATTCTCGGGGCAATAGAGTTAGCTGAAATCCGTTCAGCTACTCTCGAGATTTGCGCTTAGCAACACATTCAGCGATTCATTTGTATAATTACTATAGCTAAGTATGAAATTGTAGAAAACAGACATAGCGTACTAATTTCCCTTTTCTCTTACCTTCCAGATGCTCCAGGAGAAGCGACTGTGCATCCTGGGCGCGGAGCTGTCGGAGCTGGACATCTTCGAGCGGCTGCTGCGGTTCTCCGGCGCGCAGCTCAGGTTGCTTCAGTGTTTCCAGGTTAGATGCGATCTTTTGACATTATGCTTCTAACAATAACTTACTAGGAAAACTTTAAGTAGTAAAAAAGAAGTTAGTAGCTACATTTTTAAAGTTTGAGCAACAAATGGCTCCGGTATCCAAATATGTTTTATTCAATATTGGTAATTTGTAAATAGGTGTACACTTTTTGACGTTGGTATTTCTTTTTATCTTAAACTACTTACTACCTTTTCACTATCTGTCAAGAGGAAGAAATTCGGTCTTAGATGCTTTTGTTAAGAAAAGCTTTTCTATGCCCTAGCCTAGCTGTTTAAGAGGTTTCTTACTTTCTTAATATAGCTAAGCTAAGTCACAATAAAAGTTTGCGAGAAACGATAAGTCATAAGTCGGATCTCTAAGTAGGCTGTCATACTTTTGTGGTGCTGTACAGATCTAACACTGACGTTCCTAATGTATAATAAACTAACGTCTTAATAAAGCAATCAGCTGTATAAACAAATCTTTATTTCACAGGCGGTTATAGAGCACGGATCGAAGTTGTCTGCGGAGTTGGCTCACGGGTACCAAGCGCGGTGCATGTGTGACTCGCCTAACACGGACAGTCTCATCTACCTGGGACTTAGACTCGGTAATTATCTACTATTTCCTACTAGGTATAGATATACGTTACTACTACTACATTTGCATTACTATACAATACCATGGATTCAGTTAACCCATCATGTCCCACTGCTCGGAAAACCATCTAGTTCTGCTGTGCGCCAGGACCTCACACTATTATCCTATTAATATTATAAATGTCAATATTTGTGCCGATGGATGGATGGATGAATGTTTGTTACTTCATCACGTAAAAAACACTGAATAGATTTTGTTGAAATTTTCAATAACTTAGCTTAGACATCAGAATCACATAGGCTATATAATTTGTAGATATTTTGTGTTTTATTCAAAGATATGACGATAAATGCTTACAAAGTCGCGGGCAGCCTCTAGTATAATATAAGTATCAATGTTTGTGCCGACGGATGGAATGATTTGAGGATGTTTGTTTCTCTTTCACGCATATACAACTGAACATACTTTGATGAAACTTGGCAATATTGGAGCTTTTATTGACAATCTAGGTCTTGAAGACTAGTCCTTTTGTTTACTTTTGAGTACTACAACTTTGTTACTCAATTGTGAACTTTATTGAATCAATTCACATTCCTTTAAAAAAAATACCTATTATTATGCGGTTAAAGTAAATTTAATACTTAAAATATCTTAAGGGTGTTTATGATAATAATATGCGAAGAGGATAGTGGTAAATAAATATGTGGACATATTTGTCAGGCCTGAGTTCATTGTACTCAATGTAAACAAACTATTTTTGTTAATAATTTAAGGTCAACGGCTCAAATACGTAAATATTATGTTTTTGATTGTATTTTACATGGTCTGGTAATTCCTAATATCATATTAAAGTCAATTGGAAATTGTTTTTACTTAACTAAGGCCCAGAACACACGGTGAAACGCAACTGCAACGCAACTGAAACTGCTAGTTACTTTTGAGTTGCATCGAAGTTTCTGCTATAGACTTTTTTAGAAAACAACACACGACGCAACTAGTTTGAAACGTTTAGTTTCAGTTGAGTTTCACCGTGTGTCCTGGGTCTAATAGTTACTTTCGTAGAGTTACAATAATTAAACCCATCCTCGAACAAGTGAAATCTATTTAATTTTAAAATTCTTAGATTAGATAATGGCTTCTCAAATCGCATCTGTTCCTTTACTTGGTTTTCTCGAGCTATAATTCAACATCAACATTATATTTAAGACTTAAGACTAGAGATTGTAACTAGGTATGTTTTTCAACCCGGCCGGGTCCGGTAACATTCGCCGCCAACCCGGCCGGGTTGATGTGTTGGGATGAAACCTTTAAAGTATTTTATGAAAATTTGCTTTAAGTAAATGGAGGAAAAATACAATAATGCAAGGTTACGGAATAATATTTACATACAGAGTAAAGAGAAAGACCTGCTTGCTTAAAGTTAATTACTAATACTAATGTAACTATTTGAAAACATAGTTATTAGAATAAGAAACTAATAACGCAGCCTTATGTACTAAACCTGTCTTATCAACTTCGATAGATAAACTTTGGTAGCTTTAGTAAAAACAAAACAAATTCTTAAGAGCAATAACAAAATTCTTTTGATGATAACAATAACTTTAGGTATTATGACTATTAAGTGTTCATATACTTAACTATAATTGAGCAAATAGCAAAATCTTATAACTACTGGCTGGGTTGCAATGTAATTTTAACTGTAAACAATCAAACTTTTATATGCATATATGTTCTTAATTAACAAAATGTAATGTAAAATTGGTTATTTTATGTAGGCCTAGTAATAATATAACAAAAAGCATAAAGCAAAACAATTATTTTTCAGTCTGAAAAAATGATCTCAAAAAACAAATTGTATTTATAGTTTTATCCCCTACCTGGTTCGCAACTTACTGCAGATATACCCCGCCGCCGAAAAAGCCCTCTCCGCTTCAACACTGGTTGGTTTTATGGACATCATGTAATCTTGAATAAGAGTTAAATACTGACCTTTCTTGCCTTGCGCTTGCCATGCCAATTTTCTTCAAGTTAGGGCTTCCGTGCCGCAGTTTTCGTACCTAACGGGCCCGGTCACCGGGCCCGGTGTGAATGGCCGGGCCCGGTTTGCAATCTCTACTTAAGACCCATTTCGACACTTACAGATAAAATTTAACTGACACACAAACCTACGACTGTTTTATAAACATGACGTTTTAGACAGGGACGGGTATATTATATCTGTCAGTTAAATTTTATCTGTAATTGGTGAATCAGGCCCTTATACTTTTGTCGGTGAAGCATCCGCCATTTTAGACCTATTTTCTGCTAATGCTTCTTGATACGACGTATTAACTTCCTCCTTCTTCTTATCCAAACTTATCTAGCCTTTGCTGTCCCACTGCTGGGCAAAGGCCTCTCTCCTCCTTCTCCATGATTCTCTATCCTGAGCCGCCTCTGGCCAGTCGTTCACTTGAGTAAAAATTTATTGTAAACAATGTTGTTCAGGTGGATTCCTAAACGAAGCTGGCTGGTATGCGGACGCGCAGCGAGTGTTGCTGCGATGCCGCGAGCTGTGCCAATCCAAGCCCAAGACTACGTACTACAAACGGCTCACGTTAGAATGCTGTCATAGGTAATACATACATATCTGTCACGCCTCATTCCAATCAGGGTAGACGGTTAGTTAGAATACGGTAAATATGATGGTATAGTAACCATAACCAGTTACGATCTTTGTTATTTTGTTTTACCTGAAATTCCTATATCGTAACAATACAATAAATCTATAGGTATATATAAAAATGAAACCCGTTTTCCGTTGTCACGGCATCACCGATTTCGCTAATTCTTTTAAAAAAATGTTCATTGAAGTTCATTGAAGTCCAAGGATGGTTCTTACGGTGAGAAAAATTCGAATAATTGCCGGGAAAGCCCTAAAACAGACCTTTTCTTTTTCCCATACAAATGTTTTCTTACTAAAATGTAGAGTCAATTTGAACTTTATTCCTACACAATAAAGTTCATTCTAAGGCGGGACGAAGTTCGCCGGGACAGCTAGTAAATAAATAAAAAGAAAAAGTAACTGTGTAAAAATGTTACGTCACAAATTATTTGCTGATTCCTATATCGTAACTGTTTTGTTATTTATTATTATTACTAGTTCATTACTAGCTCAGACCGGTTAGGTTACGCGCTACATCCGATCCGATAAAATTACCATAGAAATAGTTCTCGGATCAATACTAAACATCTCGGATCGGATTAGTGCGTAACTAGTAACTGCTCTTAATCGCAACCACATTCTTAAATCGCAACGACTTCTTATAAAATGGTATTCCCTAAATTCCAGACTACTAAACACCCAATCAGCGTACTGTTGCTTCCCGGCGGCCGCTGAGACGTACGCCCTAGCGTTGGAACTGCTCGGGTGGCCTGATGACGTCACAGCGGAGATGCCTAAGGGACCGTTCGCGGTGGGCAGCACTTGCGAGCAGGGCGTGCAGACTGAAGACAGCGACGATAATAGGTTTGTGAAACGAACTTTTTGTCTGCTATATGTTGCTGTAATATATCCATATTTAAACATATCTATCTTGAAAAGAGCAATCCAACAGAGTTTCTTGCTAGGTTCTTCTCTGGGGAAAACTTCACTCTTGAGAATCTAGCATTAACTTTAAAAATGACCCGTCTTATATGATGTCAAACTCATCCTACAAGATTAAATAACTTTTCATTTTTATCACGCCTCCTTCCCATCGGGGTAAGCTGAGACGAGTGGAGAGACAATTGTTACAGCCCAAACACATTTCTTTCCACATTTAGAGGCGGAAAAGGCGAATGGAAAAAGTCCTAAGGGCTCGTTCCACCACTTCAAGAATAAAATTTAACTGCCAGATAAACTTATGTCTATTTAGACAGCGACAGGAATAAAATATCTGTCAGATAAAGTCTGTAATTGGTGAAACGACCCCTAACATCTTGAAATGTCTCTCACAGGCTAGAAATCCTCGAAGACGACGTATCAACGTGCGGCGTCAGTCGCGCGACCACGTGGGGTATGGACGCGCTCGCCGCGAGACTGTGCAAGGAGTTCAGCGCTCTATACTTCGTGCGCTGCGACTACAGCGCCGCGCATGTTTGGGCTATGCGCGCCTTGAGTTTACTCACACCGCACACTCCGGCTAAGTAAGTGGGATGTTGTAATCATTTAAATAAAGTACCTATATCTGCGGATGTTTCATTGACATTTGACTTCGTCGTATAGGATCACAATCGAGGTGCTCCGCGCGTGCGGCAAGGCGTGCGTGGTGAAGCGTCAGTTCGAGCGCGCGGGGCTGCTGGTGCGGCAGGCGGTGGGCGTGGCGCGCGCGCGGTACGGCGCCGGCCATCCGCGGTACGCCGCCGCGCTGCTCGACCTCGGCTTCTATCTGCTCAACATCGACAGCATCACGCACAGCGTCGCCGTCTACGAGGTAAGGGAACTCTATGAAATGTCTACCACAAGAGAATGAGCGAAACAGTGCTCTTATGGTATCTACACACCAAAGCCGCCGGCTTTTTTGACAGCTGCCATTCGTATGACGTAAAGCCGCTGGCCTAGCCCGGCGGCATGCCGGCGGCTTTGGTGTGTAGATAGCATAAAGTCCTTTACCAAAATGCGTGACGTAAATATCTTATCAAGAAAACTCTTAGGACTGTTAGAAATAGAGTCGCGTTTGTTGTAATTGCGTCAGCGCCATTCGGCAGCGCGCCACCCGCCACACGCCACTTCGGTATAAACCGTACCTTGACTAAATTGAATCGTTGTAGACTGACTTAGTACAGACCGGTATTAATTGACTTGTTTACGCGCCATTATATTTTGCAAAACTATAATAAGCGCCACGAATATTACAACGATTTTTTTAGCCTATTTCGTCCCACTGCTGGGCAAAAGCCTCTCCCATGCCTCTACAAACACTCCTGTTATTAGTTCCTGTTATTACAACGACAAATAAAATATTCATAACCAAAATGAGTCTGTTCATATTATTTTTTTTGTGTTACTGTCCACTCAAATTTAAACAGCATTGTTTAACTACAACAAATCTTCTCTCCCTCTACCAGGAAGCTTTATCCAGCCTCCGCCGAGTGTTCGGTCGTTCGAGCCTACACGTGGCGACGGCGCAGGAAGACTTGGCGTACGCGCTATACGTGCTCGAGTACTCGTCCGGACGGTTCTACAAGGCACGGGACCACGCCGAGAGGGCTATTAGGATTATTGAGGTATGTTGTGGGTTAAAAATGAGGGTAGCGTAAGCGAAGTATGGCAAGTGGCTAGCCACCTCTTTACAAATTTTCCATTAAATAAAAGAGGGAATAGAAGTTGTTCAAAGAGACGCTCAAACAGACTGCAGAAAATAGAGCGACTCTAAAGGCCAAGACACACCGGATGCGTATGCGTAGACGTGTGCGTTGTAATGTATGGAACTGTCACAGCTTGCGTCTACGTCTAGTCTAGTTCCATACATTACATCTCAGAGGTACGCATACGTCTACGCATACGCATCCGGTGTGTTTTGGCCTTTAAATACTTCGGATCACATCGCAAACTGTACGTTAGCGATACAGCCTTACCTATACGATGTTAGATAACAACCTAACTAAACTGTTTAGGCCCTATTTCAACCCGTATGATTGTGATCTATATTTATTTATGTTGGAACAGTAGGTATTTAGGAAATATTTTACTACGCAAAAGAAAAAATCTTTCACCGCAACCAGTAACGATTAAGGAATATAAATTCAAATCGCAACTGGTTTCGTAACTTAGTTGCGATAACTAATTTTATTACTTTTTATTTATTCAGTAAAACAGTACCTTATAAATATGTTGTATATAATTTCAGAACCTAGTTCCTCCCGACCATTTGCTGCTAGCGTCCGCTAAACGGGTAAAGGCCCTCATCTTAGAAGAGATAGCGCTCGATACTCCCGCCGGCCAGGATATGAGTGGTAATTATACATATTTATTTACTTTTTTATTTGTATGGCAGATGAGTTAAGGCCAGTTTCATTACGTACAGATAATAATTTAGATAGTGACAGGTATAAAATATCTGTCAGATTTTTAGAATCTAAAACATCATGTTTCATGAAATACATATAGGTTTATCTGTCGGTTAAAGTTTACAGATAAAATTTAACTGATAGATAGTTTATACCTGTCACTGTCTAAAACGTCATGTTTCCTGGAATAGACAATTTTATCTGTCGGTTAAAGTTTACAGATAAAATGTAACTGACAGATAAACCTATAATGCTGAAACTGGCCCGTATAATTGTAGAATGACGCTAAAGACAGACTATGATCCCACGTACGTAACGCATTATGACATCTATTCTATACAAATAATATTACTAGAAACACACTTGTCACACCACACGCACACGTGGAAATGAAATGATCATTTAATCCTGTAGGCTTGACAACACTTTTTTTTTTTTTGCCTATTTCGTCCCACTGCTTTGCAAAAGCCTCTCCCATGCCTCTCCAAACACTCCTGTTATTAGCTGCTTCCCACCAATCCTCCCTGAATGAGCGTAGGTCGTTGCTCCATCGTTTCTTGGACCTACCTCGGCGACGTTGGCCGTCTGGCACCCAATTTGTGGCTATTCTTGCCCAGCGCTTCGAATGCATGCGACTTACATGGCCAGCCCAGTCGAACTTCAATTTGGCGGCTTTTCGTCCAACATCTGCGATTCCAGTATTGGAACGCAGCACAGTGTTCCTCACCCTGTCTATTCTTTTCACACCTAGTATGCTGCGCTCCATTGCTCTTTGGCAGACCTTGAGCTTGGACTTTTGGCTCTCAGTAAGTGACCAGGTCTGAGCACCGTAGGTTAGGACAGGCAGTATGCACATGTCAACGAGTTTGCGTTTAAGTGTCATAGGAAGGTCCCCCTTCAGGAAACGCTTTAGAGACCAGTAGCTCTTCCAGGCATTTTCAATCCGACGTCTACTTCCTTTTCCTGCCTGTTTTCGAAGGATACTAACTGGCCTAGATAGATATACTCGTTGACATAGTGTATGGTCTGCGCGTCGACCTCGACCCTACGTTGCGTGCTGTTGGTCATGAGCTTAGTTTTGGTTATGTTCATGGAAAGTCCAACCTCGAGGCTGGCATTGCTTAGGTCTTGTAGCATGAGTTCGAGTTCGGCAGATGTGGACGCGAAGAGGACTATGTCGTCTGTAAAGCGGAGGTTGGTAAGTTGTTCATTACCAAGGCGTACGCCTTTGGAAAGCCATTGAATGGTAAGTTGTTTGAAAACTTCTTCCAGGGTACATGTGAACAGATTTGGGGAGAGTGGGTCGCCTTGTTTGACTCCCTTTTCTATTCTAAATTTAGGTCCTGTAGAATTCAGTTTTATGGAGGCTGTACTAGATCTGTAGACTAACTCGAGAAGCTTAACGTAGGTTTCCTCTACGTTTTGGTTGCGAAGGGATGAAAAAATCGCGCTGTGTTTTAGGCTATCAAAGGCTTTCGAGTAATCGACAAAAGCTAGATACAATGGTTTTTGAAACTCGTTGAATTTTTCAATAGTCTGGTTAAGAGTCTGTAGATGGTCGACTGTGGAGAAGGAGGGGCGGAATCCGGCTTGCTCAGGGGGTTGCTGTTGGTCGAGTTGGGCTTTGATTCTGTTATGAATGACTTTAATGAAAACTTTATAAATATGGGAAATGAGGCTTATAGGGCGGTAGTTGTTTATGTCTGCCTTGTCACCTTTTTTGTGAAGAAGTATTATATTAGAGTGGCAAAATTCTTGTGGTAATTTTCCAGAAAAGAGAATGCTGTTAAATAAAGTGGTAAGGTAAGGTAATAAGGTGAATCTGCCTAATTTAAGTACCTCCGTGCTCATGCCATCCTTTCCAGGGCTCTTGTTGTACTTCATGGTATTCAGCGCTTGCGCGACTTCACCGTTGGAGATGGGGAGGATAGTGTCAGGGCAGTGGTACTCTACAGCTTCGTAAAGGTTTGGGTCACTATATAATGTTTTGTAGAAGTCGGTACAGATAGATGAATTTTTTTCGTGATTATTATGTTTATTACCTTCTTTATCGCGCATAGTTGTAATCCATGTTTTGTTTTTTGTGATACCTTGTTTGGCTGACAACACTTAGGACGGGTCATTTTTTAAAGTTAATGCTAGATTCGCAGGAGTGCAGTTTTCCCCAGAGAAGAACCTAGCAAGAAACTCTGTAGGGTTGCTCTTTTCAATTTAAGTTTTACAAATCTCAGGCATAAACACAGAAACATATAATAAAATTAATATTTCAAAAGAGCTATCCATAAATAGAAATTTGACCCCGCAATATCCAGGAAAAAGTAAGGTAATAAATGGGAAAGAGAGAAGTGAAAGGCTTAGTTTGATAGGATCCGCATGACATGACCGGCCATCACAGCAGCACCTTCACACAGGTCTCAACGCATGTGCCAGCCATCAACCCCTTCCACATATTTTAGGGAAGTAGGATAGTGTTGCGTGTGAGAAGTGTGTTTCTAGTCATAATATTTCCATGGAGCAGATGTCATAATGCGTTGCATACGTGGGATAAGTCTGTTTCTATTCTACCGCAGTGCTTAAGTGTACTATCGAAATGCCAGCTCCATTTCATATTAACAAAAATCCCCCGTTAATTTCCAGAACCAAGTTTGCTAGACGAATCGGAGTCCCTTCACAAAGCAGCGCTGGCGTTGTCTATGATGGCGTTTGGAGAGAAGAACGTGCAGACAGCCAAACATTACGGGAACCTCGGCCGGCTGTATCAGAGTATGCATAAGTTTCAGGTTAGTATTTTAATTTTGGTAAGGAAAGGCCAAGAGTCACCTAAAACGACGTGCATTTATGAGGCGATTGATGAATGTGGATGAAGCAAAGTGTGTTTGGTTCGAAGAAAGTGGAGGGGGGTGGTCTCTGTCTAAACTCGATGGGAGAGAGGTCTGACAGATTTGTATGAACCTAGGTAATATTATATATCATACTTATATTTTATATAACTTAAGACTTTCAGTTAGATGTATGTAGTGAGTATTAGAGATATAGTTTGATTTTTTTAACGATATTTACGAAAAGTTATTATATTAATATAAGATTCTGGTTTCGAGACTGGTCTACAACAACAAAGGAAATCACGTCGTTCTTCTAGACATAAATCACTATGCTTTATTTTAACAATAACTTTACTATTGTAGGACGCAGAAACAATGCACCTAAAAGCGATCTCAATAAAGGAGGAGCTGCTGGGTCCGGATGACTACGAGGTCGGTCTGTCTATCGGACACCTCGCCTCTCTCTACAACTACCACATGAGTATGCATTGTGCGGCTGAGAAACTTTATCTTAGATCTATTTCTATCAGTAAGTAGTGCTTTCTATTTATTTTAACTTAGCAAATATTGATTAAAAATACCCTACTAATATTATAAATGTCAATGTGTTGACAGATGGATGTGAGAATGTTTGTCACTCTTTCACGCAAAAACCAGCAAACAGATTTTGATGAAACTTTACAATATTAAAGCTTAAACATCAGAATAACACATAAGCTATAACATTTTAAGATATTCTGTAAGTTTTACAAGATTTGATGATGGCCTCTAGTAACTTAATAATTGACTTAACTAATTAGCGTGACATAAAAAAGTAAATTTACGTGCCACTTGTAATTTAAAACAAGGCAAGCCCATACGCTAGTTTCAGAATTCATAATTCGACGCCAATCACGCCTCAAAACTCTACATAAATACATACAGTTTGAGAAGAATCGTTGACAGTAGAATTTGAGATGTAATTATTTAGAATCAAAGGTCAATTCCGAAACTGAAATTAAACTTTTTACTCAATAGAGTTCCTTCTTCCCAATTATTTACGCTTTTCTTTCCCTTCCCAGGTTTGAAGCTATTCGGCGAGCGTTACTCCGGTCTGGAGTACGACTACCGCGGACTGGTGCACGTGTTCTCCGAACTGAAGCGTCACGATCAAGCTGATCATTATACTAGGCTTCTGCAGCATTGGCATGGTGAATACCTCTCTTTCATATACTTTATCCCCCTTATTACAAAACGAGTTCTAGAACTAACTCAGATAAATGGCGTTTCGGCTATAGACAAATTGACAAAAAATTACATTAGTCCTAGACCTATATTTTAAACTCGTTTTGTAATAAAGGGGTATGTGTTAGGGCTAAAACATAAATTCACGACACGACGCGACACGACATGACTCGACGCGACACGACGCTATCGTTTTACGACGCACGACGTCGTGTCGTGAATTTATGTTTTGGTCCTTAATTGTCAACTTATTAATATTAGCTAAAGTTACGCTAGGGACAGACTGGTCCCACGTACGCAACGCATCATGACGCTAGAAACACACGTATCACACGCAACGTGGGACAGCGTTGCGTGACAATGGTACTACTGATTACATTATTTATTATAGAGCAGATTTTACGACTCGCTGCAAAACAGTTTTTGTCCAAACTACATTCAGAAAAACAACTTCATTAATTCGTCATTCTTTGCCCATCAACATAGCATTTTAATTTATTTATTTATTAATAATACCGTTCATCTTCACAGACTTACGAGAACAATCAAAACAAGAGCAGCAACCGGCGTTAGGTGACGAACAAGTGTTACCTCTCGAAGAGCTACAAGCAAAGTTCTTTAGCCCCAACGACTGAACGCAACAACACCGCCATCTTGTCTAAAACAAACGAATTACATACGTACGTAATATTTATAATGTAGACGTTATTTCGTACGAGATAGATGCGGTATTTCTATGTTCTGTTATCTTGTTTTCTTTTCGAACGCTTCCAAAATGTAATTTTATTTAAGTAAAGTGCGTTAAATGGATAGTCTCATATTTATATTTAAAAAAAAATTTTGGAATTGTTCGTTGAAATATAGGGTGACTTTTTATTAGTGAACAGAAAAGGATATGTATGTACTCGTGATAACAAACAACTTTTACTATGGGGCCAAGGTCGAAATCTTAAATAATTGGTCCCTCATACTATCAGCTAGTTCATTTTGTATGAGGAGTTCAAAAACTTTTGGATGATTTCGACCTTGGTCCCATAGTAAAAATTATTTGTTATCACAAGTACATGCATATCCTTTTCTATCGTTCACTAATTTTAAGTTACCCTGTATAATTTTACAGGAAGTCTTGAAAATGTTAATGGCAAAATATATCTTTCTTTTAATATAATGATGTTTAACAAAAACATGTGTTATGTACCGTATATAGTTATGATCATATATTTGATTAGGAAGCTATTATACTTGCCGTCAAGGACATATTTTTTCTCAACAATTTTCAAAATAAATATAGATAGAGACTATCGACTTTAACGGTGCTTCATAAAAAAAAACTGCCCACTATCATATAATGTAACATTACAAGTAGGTTTGACATTGTATATAAAATAGTTTGTTTTCAATCATTCGACAAAAGCCAGCAAAAATACAAAATAATATTTAAGCTGTAAAAACTATATATCATTAAAAATGTAGATTATATAAAATATATGAAATATTTGAAGAGATCTCGTTGAGATTTTACAATCGGTTGATCGCACTGCCGTTGTAAACCAAAAATATTGTTTTAAAAAATTATTTCTCTTGTTATTATATATGTTAATGTATTCGATTATATAGATTTATTTAGCCACTCGCTTGTTACATTAACTCTACTATATACTAATTATAACACCCTCTTTTTTCCTTGATATGATTGATTGCAGATAAAATTTAACTGACAGATAAACCTATGTCTATTATATAAAACATCACGTTTTAGACAGAGACAGGTATAAAATATCTGTCAGATAAATGTTATCTTTAAATTGTGAAATGGGCCTTACGTCTCATCGAAGCCACTTTTGACATTTTCTTTTGGTTTAAAAGATTATAAAATCATATTACATATCATATACAGTTAATGTAATTAGCGAGTGGTTTCTAGTGTATGACTATGTTAAATGTTTATTTTGGTCATTAAATGAAAAAAATATGCCAATTGTATTATATTTTAATTTAAATTGTTTTGTAAAATTAAATGTTTAATCACATTGATGCAATCGCGGAACGAAAGCATCAATGTTATTAAATTCTATGAAATTATCACTTTTTTCGTTCAATCACGTTTTATTTTCAATAGTTAACTAAGTTGTGTCTATGCTGCGTTTGCACTATGTTAGTAACTTGCTTATTGTAAACCCGACAGTTTACAGAGATTGTGCCTACATTATTATGAATAAGGAAATGCACAAAACTAGATAAAAATGTCGAATGTAATGGTAAGACTGTTAGCACAAAGTCGCCGTTCGCAGATTTAAAGTTGACTTTAGCTTTTAATAGGTGATTTTTGACTTGAACTTAATTTCGATAATTTAGTGCCAGTATCACCCACCTACAAATAAAATGTAACTGACAGATAAACCTATGTCTATTTCATAAAACATGAGGTTTTAGACAGAGACATAAAACATCCGTCAGATATATTTTATCTCTAGATGGTGAAACGGGTATTTTACAAAACGCCATTTCTAATGCTTAATGAATTCATGAAATCAGTTGTTTTTATAGCAACTGAACGGTAAATGAATAAAACACAACACTCTTCTACTAAAATGTTTAAAAAAAATTATATCTTCATTTAATTTCTTGCTTTAACAATAAATGTATGTAGTTTTATTAATATCGTTGGTATGAGTGCAATGAATTGTAAATATTGTTTGCCTATGTTGCCAGTGTCTGTATATTAAATCATGTTAAAAATGTGTAAGTCAGTATCTTGCTTCAACTGGTACATATCTATATTTCAGATATAACTATCTCTGTCTAACCCTTGGAAAATATGATTGGTAAAGCGAGAACGATGTATTTATCTGGCGTTTACTTCAAATCGAACTGTTTTAGTAAGAAGCGGTATGTAGCTATGTTCATAGATATCATAAATTGAGATCGTGCCTATTTCACCATTCAAAAATAAAATTTATCTGACAGATATTTTGTAGCTGTCTCTCTCTAAAGCGTCATGTTTTATGAAACAGACAGTTTTATCTGTCAGTTAAATTTTATCTAGGTGTTGAAACGGGCATTCATTTAGTATCAAAATCAACAGTTTACTTGAGTCATACATAGAATTAGGTTCAAAATTGTCTTTCCTGTTCCTGATGATTAAGGATACTGGAGCATCTAATCCTCAAAATGTTTATATAGGCCCAAACTACATCGGCCACAGATTATGCGGAATTAAGTCCAGAAATTAGCTTCCAGTGTCCTTAACTTTCGGGAACAGGAGAGACATTTTTTGTTTTCTATCTGTATGACCCACTTGCTATTCTACTGTAGACATGTAAACACTCCAGATACTTATGTACTTGCATAGCGCTTACCGTTTTCAATAAATAGGTACTATATTTAAAAATTACGTATCATAGCCTTATAGATATCAAAAATTAACGCGACGTGTATTATTATTGTGAATAGACAATGCAGATTTTATTTTCATACATACTCAGCTTGATTAGGTATTCGCAAGTATTTTTATGGGAAATGTTATGCAATTAGATGATTGTGACTGGCTGTTAAGTGCGTGGTGAGAATAAATAAGTTTTAATGAATTTCATGTTTTCATTTAGTGCTACCATCTACAGATAAAATCTAACTGACAGATAAACCTATGTCTATTTCATAAAACATGACGTTTTAGACAGAGACAGGTATACAATATCTGTCAGATAAACTTTATCAGTACATGATGAAATCAATAATCTCCTAATATCAGCCCCTAAATTCTGCCCAATCCTGACAAACTTCTTGAGCAAAGACGTGGTGGTGGAAGTGGTATCGTCGCGCCGTACAAATAAGGTCCAATTTTATTTGAGCAGTTACTGACATTGCCCGAGATGTTTCCCGCCACTTCTCTTGTCTATGGATGGACTTAATAATTTTTTAAAATATTTTTCTCTGGTTATTTAAATAGGTATGAGAACATTGAAATAAAATACACATTAAATTAAACTTATTTTAATAAATATTCGTTTCAGAAGTCAAAATTAAAGCTAAAGGGAAAGGAATACCAAATACTTAGGTAATTAAAGATACAATTTAGACATGGAATGCAACAATTAAATAAAAATTGAGTATTTCACAATTCTATAACAATCAATATAATTTTATTATGCAATCTCACGTGGAATAAATTAACTTTTTCAAGGCACTGCGCAAGTCTACATTGTTGAAAATACTAAAATGTAATCTTTAGTTTAAAAACAACAAATGAAATAATTACATCATTTCATTTTCCACAGTCTATCCATATTTTTTCTAAGGCAAAACACAATACACATCACAATAAGCCAATAAAAATTATTTAAGAGAAATATCAATTTTCAAAATAATATAAAAATAATACAATTTATAATACCAATTCCAATTTATCAATACTCTAATTGTGATTATTCGAGTGCAATGAAATTCTATACAATCAAAAAAGTACTGTAAATGCGTAACTTTGTCCAGCGAAGGCAACGATATGTTTCGGCAGTGTCAGACAATCATTCTCTTTTTCTTTTGAAGTAGGGCCTCATTTACGTATGGAATAAGTGTTGCATTAATTGACATAGATATTGCTATCGAAAAATAAAGTACAAAATTACTCGCATCTACGCATAATATCAACTTCAAAAAGCGACACCGATTTACGTAAGGCTGTAGCTGTAGCCTGTAGGGCTCCTAAGCCGGCCCGAGGAGTGCGATCAAGGCGCGCTTGTAGTCCCCGGAAGTCTCACCCTGCTGCCGAATCGCGGAAGAACGATTTTAGTCACAAAAAGATGGCGCCAGTGTCAGTAAAACAGTGTTACATTCCATTCGTTCATAAATGTCGATAATGTAGTATAAAGTTTCATTCGGTGTCAACAGATAGCGTTGGTGGCGAAGAAACAGCATCGCAGTTGCAGAAATAATTGTAGTTCCGTTCATATCAGGTAGATGGCGGTGGCGATGCACATGCGGCAGCGTGCGGAAAGAGAAAACGCGATTGATTAGTTTCTTGTGCATTTTTAGATGTTTCGTGGGTTATTTACTTCAAGATCCAGTTTTGTATAATATTACTAAATTATAAATAAAATAAATAATTAAAATGGGATGTTTATTATAATAATAAATAAATAAAGTGTAATAAAAACCTCACCTCCTGTCCCGGCACCAACATGTAGCGATTAAAGTTAAGAATATAATTATATTACATGACAACATAAAAGTAATACTATGACATTGAAAGCGGAATTTTGGTAGCCATTGTCTAAGGAAATATGGAAATATATACGTCCACTGTGGTCAAAGCTTTCCTACTGACTCCCACTAAGTATGATGAAATAACTTGCTATCCTCATTATTTATGCCTTTCTGCCATACGAGTGAGAAAGACAACATTATATTTAGCTGTTTTTTGCTGAATAGGGGTTTCTATTGCAACCCAACCAGTAATTGCACATTTATATCCCATTATTTAATATAAAAGCATTACTTTCATGCTGCATGTGCTAAATTATATTCTTGTGCTGTGAGATTTTTATAATTTGTTGGCAATTGGGATAGTTAAGATAAATCCGGTATTCAAGATCAGATTCCTAATATAATAAAAGAGCTAGACGCCCAAGTCTAGATCTTTAGATAGTTTACCCGACTTCATTAGAATTAGAATTTGGTTAGGTATTTAACCCATATTTGAAACTAGAACTTGTTACCCGGACTTATCTTAATTATGAATGCAAAGTGAATCATCAATACAGTCCCAATTGATGACTGCGACTGATTTAATGAACAAATAAAATTTTAAATTGTCAAATAAAAAAGTGCAAAATGAAAATGGACATGCGTCTAATATAATTCCAATTAAATTTGCCAACAAATTTCATAGAAATTACCTTCAAATCGCTCTCGAGCGTCTTATCATAAATCCGCTCGTACTCCTGCTTGATGCTACCAAGATCTATCTCGGCGCGACTGGTGATGATACGGATTAGGGTCTGGTCCTCAGTACCAGCGCCCTCCATGGCCGCTTTGAGCCGCTGAGCGAACCACGCGGCCGCATTTTCCACACACTCAACTGAAACACACGTACCTTTATTTCGCTTTCGAGCGTTTTATCGTATAGTCGTTCGTACTCGCGCTTGATGGCGGCGAGGTCGATCTCACTGCGGGACACGACGACGCGGATGAGAGTTCGGTCGTCGGTGCCGAGGCCCTGCATTGCGTTGCGCAGGCGCCGCGCGAACCATGCTGGGGCGCACTCCACGCATTCCACTGAAAGATTTTGGCGGCGGAGTATTTGTTTAGATGAGTTTTGTGGGGGTTGGTTACGCTCGTAGCTCGTACTACAATTTGGATCAAAATTTGTGCGTACTACAATTTGGTTCCGGGTTTTTTAATTAACATTAGCCTATCAATTTGTAGAGCATTCATAATGCATTTTAATCTTCCACTGATGAACCAAGATTTCCTTTGAATTTGAATCCATTTGAATTACGGTGACAAAAAGAAACAAAATAATTTAAAGTTTCTAGTTCAAAAAGGTATTGTGAAGTAAATATCTAATTTGCGACATCCCGCCCATACAATACAGCATTTGTGGTCGGTACTTCGCGGAGAGTACGAGTAGATACTTACATCATTCTGCCAATTGCCTAAATTGCTTCACAACGTATCATAATTTGGACAATGACTTTGAACAAAAAGTATTGTATCACATTGATTTCAAATGTAATATCGAGGGTACCCGCAATTTCGTACTCATTTCTAGTCATATCTTGGAAAATTTACGCAATATCTTAACATGGCCTATGTGTTATTCTGCTGTATAAACTACAATATTGTACAGTTGCATCAAAATCTGTATAGTAGTTTTTGCGTGAGAGTAACAAACATCTTCACATCCATCGGCACAAACATTGTCATGTATAATATTAGTAGGATTCATATAGTTGTTTCTTGTCAATGACACCGTATTTTACGGTACGCCATTTTGAATAATCTTTTTGTGATCCTAGTATAATTCCTATAGCCTAATACAAGTGAGATACCGACCTATAGCCGAGTATGCTTCCTTGAGCTCGCCCCCGATCTCAGCCTTGATAGCTTGCTCGATAGTGCGGCCTGAGATGTTCTTGTACTCTTCGAAGATCAGCCGCAGTTGGGCGAAGCTCTCGTGGGCTAGGATCTATAGGATAAGATAACTATGAAGAAACTAGGCACTACATTAGTGTGCGGTCACACCTGCGTAACGTACCGCGCCGAACGTTCGGATCAATACGCTCGAAATGTTTTTCAAGTCATCTATGACACATCAGCTGAAATTACGTCGCATACATTTACTCCAACCGCTGAATGCTACGCGCGGTACGTTACGCAGATGTGTCGCGACCCTTAGTAGGTACATAAATGTATCTGTCACGCTTCTTTTCCAGCAGAGACTACTTCCCTCTACTTGCTACGATCCAAACACACTTCATTCGCTTCAAATTGGCTTAAACCATATTCATAGCCTGTAAGATCCAGCTAACTGGGCAGAGACTTAATGGTTTCCACACATAAACACGACACGACGTCGCCGTCATACACCACCTAGGTATACACAATTACACATTCATCAAACTCTTCACAAGTGTAAGCTCACCTTATTAAAGATCTCTTCATCCGTCCCCCACTTCGCCTCCCCTGCGTCGAACAGTTGCTGCGCGCTCTCTTGCGCCCGCGCAGGGTCAACGCCCGTCTCCTCGTCGCGCGCGCCCTTATGGGAAGACTATGTCAATGCGTGGTAGAATTCTTTGGGAACCTTGGTCGAGTGGATGGCTTTTTGATAGATTTTGTGGGAATTCAAAGGAGATGAAGGCAAAATGGACTTCCTTTTAAAAATATTTGGTTAAGACATTACGATTATTTTGGCACGCAGTGTTTTCTAGGAGGTTTTTTGAAATAAATATTTTTAACAGTTTATTGTAAGATGATAGTACATAGAGACAGAAATAAAAGAGAAGTTATACAAAAGGTACAGCATATTTCTAAAAGAAATTTCTTCCTGCAGACCCTTCAGAGAGAGAAGTGATAGCATAAAGGCAGGATAGTCACTTAAATATATGACTTATGCCACCCTCAGTTGCTTTTATCATTTTCTATCTCTGATTTTTAGGATTAAAACTGTTCCTGTTATTGTACACCAATCCCAAAAATTTTACAATATCTACATAGGTACCAAATAAAATTAATACTTAACTGAAAATCTCATTTCGACGACAACAGCATTGAATATGTACAAAATACAAATGTAATTAATTTACAAAGTTCCAATCTCATAAAAAAGCCATAACACTCGCCCAAGGGCGTATAGGAACCTCGGCAAAAGCGATAGAATAGATAGTGCTATACAGGGTGTAACAGAAAGGGTATATAAAGCCGAAACACAGCGATAGTCCTCATGAAACTGAACAACTTTCCCCAAGGAACGTAGGTCGTAACTCGAAAAAAATTTTTGGATCGCCCATACTTACTCGATCAGCTGATCGGGCATTTTGTATGGGGGGGCGAAGTTTTTTTTTCGAGTTACGACCCATTTTCCTTGGGGAAAGTTGTTCAGTTTCATGAGGACTATCGCTGTGTTTCGGCTTTATATACCCTTTCTGTTACACCCTGTATAAGTGCTAAATACCACCCTACTGCCACCCTTACACCACCTAACATGACATTTTACTACCCCACCCTAAAATGGGAGTGGCTTCTATACTTAGTTGATATTTTGTCACAAAATTACATAAAAGGTCATAAAGTTATTTATTCACTAGCTAGAGGCTGCCCGCGACTTCGTAAGCATTTATCTTCATACCTTGAAAAAAATCATGATATATCAAAATAATATAGCTTATGTGTTATTCTGATATATAAGCTACTATATTGCCAAATTTCATCAAAATCTATTCAGTAGTTTTTGCGTGAAAGGGTAACAAACATCCATCCATCCATCCAAAGGCACAAACATTGACATTTGAGTCATACACAGAATTAGGGTCAAAGTTGTCTTTCCTGTTCCTGGTGATTAAGGATATTTGAGCATCTAATCCTCAAAATGTTTATACCGGCTAAAACTACATCGAGCACAGATAAAACGGATATGCATTAGGTTTAGAAATTAGCTTCCAGTGTCCTTAACTTTCGGGAACAGGAGAGACATTTTTTGTTTTCTATGTCTGTATGACCCATTTATAATATTAGTAGGATTAAAACTTGACAGACTGATCCCATGTAGGTACGCAACGTAATGCGTTGCATACATAACGTACATGACATCTGCTCCATAGAAATATTATTAGTTTATATTATTAGTTTCTAGCTTTAATATAGTGCCGTCTTCTTCTAATTTTTGACAATGATAGTGACAGGTATAGGTTTAATGCAGCGTTGCTCTAATGACCTTTTATGTAATTGACTGACGATTCGTTGATTAAGGCCTAGAACACACGGAGAAACGCAACTGCAATGCAACTGCAACTGCTAGTTACTTTTGAGTTGCATCTAAGTTTCTGCTATAGACTCCTTTAGAAAACCACACACGATGCAAATAATCTGAAACGTTTCAAACTAGTTGCATAGTGTGTGGTTTTCTAAAGGAGTCTATAGCAGAAACTTCGATGCAACTCAAAAGTAACTAACAGTTGCGTTGCAGTTGCGTTTCCCCGTGTGTTCTGGGTCTAAGTTAAGTAGTATTTTAGTGAAGTGTTTGTTTTATTTTGAACACAGATTGAACATGTTATTATTTATGGTTAAAAAGCATGTCTTTTTTCATTTGTTAGTTTGCAAAAGAAAACTGCAAAAGCATTTTCTGAACATACAAATAATGTAAATACATACAGCATAAGTTTGTTACTGTATGTATAGCATTACATCAACGCAAAATAACAGAGCGGTTAGTTGATTTCTATACGTTCCTTTTTACTACAAGAACATTAAAAAGAAAAGAAAACTTTTTAAATTAGAATTTCCTACGTTGATGTAAAATCAGACTTACCGACTTTAGTAATATTAGTAATTCAAATTAGATACAGACATGCAACAATATTCTTACGATGTAAGTTGGTAACTGAATTTAAGATATTTTTATTTTAATGTAATGTAATAGGTATTCAAAATAAAAAATATTTTATTTCAAAATTGGCAGATGTATAAGTACACTTTTTGAATGTTATTTTTTATTTAAAACTACCGCTTCACAACCTGTATAGCCGAGAGGAAGAAACGGCAAGAAACCTTTGGCACAGGGCCTTCTTCATGTCCTACCTAATATATCTACCCAATTAGGCAAGAGTCACTTCAGTAATCTGACAATACACTACACTACAGAATCAAAGGTAAAACATACAAAAGAATAAACTAAGTAAATAAAGGTACTTACAGTAACGATGAGAGTGAGTAAACGGCGGAAATCACCGGTAGTCTCCGAACACATATGCTCAGCCAGGGGACGGTTGTACACTGTTGAATAAATAATACTATAATAAGAATTTGATGATTCGATGTCATTTTTGATGCAGTGTCTTCGACGGTCCAAAGCGATAACGCGGCGAGGCTTTTGGGCACGTTTGATACGATAGGACTTCCATGACGTCCCTAGCCAGGAATAAAGAAGCCTGGTTGACCTGGGGAGGGCCTGATTGTAAATAATACTGTCCTGGCTAGTGACGTAATGCAACTCACAATTTGAAACGAGATACGCCAAGCAAATTGAGGGAAATCATACATACGACATTACATGAGTAGACTCGTGTTCCCGTAGGTAGTCGGGACGTTAAAGGTTGATAATGATACTCACATCTCTCATAAGCATCCACAATATCAGCGATCTCTTTCTTAGTCCTGGTGCAGAGTATTTCCACGAGAGTATCCTCGTCGGTGCCCATCCCCTCCATGCAGTTGTGGAGCTCCTTGCAGAGGTACTCCTCGGGGGGCCGCATTAGGGCCACGATCACGTCTTCGAAGTTGCCGCCTAGCTCGGATTTCAAGTCTTCGATTATGTCCTAGGGGGTGTAAGTGTTTAAGTGAGAATTGAGGAAAAAAGAGTGAATTTGAGAAACTGTCTGGACCCACGTATGCAATGCTCTATGGAAATATTATGATTGGAAGTCTTTGATAAAGATTTATTTATTTCTAATATCTCAATATCATTATCATGACAGGCTTACACCTACACCTAATTCGATAATTACCTAATTAAAACATTTGGCTGTAGGAACTTACTACAATTACTAAATAAAAATCTTAAAATAAACATATAAATTGAAAACAATTATTAATAAACTTATCTATCTAAATAAAAACTAGCAACTTCTGCGAACCTCGTCAATGTGCAATGAAACAAGTCTATGTCTCTCGCGACTCCATTTAGAATATGCAACGCGGTAGATAGAGGCGATAGATCTATAAAGATTATTGTTTATAAAAGTTAGAAGCACAATTGTCATACATACGCAACGCATCAGATGTCATAATGCATTGTATACGTTGCGTAGGTACGTAAGACCAGTCTGTCTCTCTCTCTATCTTAAACAAGCTATCGTAAATTACTAGATATTTGATGAAACAGTTGTGTGATTTCCTATAATTTAGGCTAAAAACCTAAAGATGACATTTTCGTTGTCGAAAGTGGGAGGGAATAGATGACACGATATGCATTTTTACTGTTATGTCTATTATGTTAATATATGCAGGTTAGAGGCTATTGAACGTAAGAAAATGAGTTTTGTAATAACCACATTGCGGTAACCTGATGCCATAGAATACAAAAAGGTTAAACACGCTGCGGCATAGAATATTATCTATCAATGAATATAATGTTTCTGCCTGTAAGGTTATATAACCACTATAGGGCCACTATAAGGCCGAAATATCACAATACTACGGACAATTTCATAGCGAGATTATGGTAACACGCGATTGCATGTTATTGTAAAAATGAGTGACAACCTTTACTAACAAAGTATGGCCAGGTTGTGATTAAAAACTACGATATTATTGTATTATTTTTACAGTAGATACGAAATAAATAACATAACAATACATAACACAATAACCGCGGAGTTGTATTTGAAGTATGTAACTTAAACTAGGAAACGAGATTTGGCGAACATTGTACTGTCAAAACTAAACGCAAAAAAAAACAATTTGGAAGTTGTTTTTTTTTCAACAAAACTTGAGCGATTGTGGCAATTGATGTAGTGTTTTTGTTTGACCCTGTTAAAATAATATTGTATGCATAGAACGAAACGCTTTTTGACAACTGACAGTTCTGGGCTTGCTGTCTCGCTCTCTCCCTCCTCCCGTGGCCATTGTGTTATGTGTTCGTTTATTTGTGCCGTCTTAAAATCATTAATTATAAATTCAATCAACTTAATGTATTTGGTGCATTTATTATGGAATAAACGCTACTGGATATTGAATCGACTTGCTGCTTTATTTTCTACTCCGCTCCATGCCGTATCACACTGCGCATGCTACGAACAAAATATCACGTAGGCCGATCCATTGTCCTCTACAGACCCTAATGTAGAGTTCGTAACCAGTCGATATGTATCGGATTGGTTGTGGTTAGAGCATTATAAGAGCTTTATAAGCGGTTTACGCACTACATCCTATTTTCTGTAATTCGATATTTATTCTTTGGTAATTTTATCGGATCGGATGTTAGCAGTGCGTAACCGCTCTATTCTAGTCAGATCTTTATTGGGTTGGCTGACGAAAAACTGTATCCTATAGGACATAGAAGGAATACAGAATGACTTGTATTACCTACATAAATTTATAAAACCAACCTTGACACAAGACACAGTGGCGTTTTTTCGTGTGATTACTATGAAAAACTACAGAGTTCCTAATGAATCATGCGACCCTGATAACAAATTACCATGGGCACGCCGTACATAATTGCAGCCTGTTTTTTTAGCCTGACTCACTACTATGTAATTTATCCCACAAAAGTTTATTTAGGATCCTTTTTATATACTCGCTCGGAAATATGAAGTCTCTATTTACGTCTTGTAATCATTGTAAATAAATAAACGAATCGAAACTTAGTATTGATTATCGAAGTAGACCTGAATTTTAAGAAGGGCGTAGTCTGTCCGAATTATGACAGTGGTACTGAGGTAAAGTGTAGTTAAAGGCTGAGTAAGTTCAGTACCTACATACCTATGTATGTATGTAAGATAAGATATTACATTAGATATGTACTTACATTACATACATACATATCTGTCGCGCCTCTTTCTTATCGGTAAATCGCATCGGGAAGAATGTGAATGAAGCGAAAGAAGTTTGTTTGGATTGTAACGAGAAGAGGGAAGTGGTCTCTGCCTACCCTGATGGGAAAGAGACGTGACAGATATATGTGTATACATGTATGTAGTCATAAAAATTAAAAACTCAGGGTCCTACTTTAAACTACCTTAGCTCCTATAGTACCCCATAGATTTCCAAAACTCTCACCCGTCCAAACTCATGAGTAAATGCAGCTGCAATAGCCTGCCGCTGCTGGTTGCTACGGCTGGTCAAGATCTGGATGATAGCCTCTTCATCCGTGCCGAACCCTTTCATCGCAGCTCTCAGGGCTGCTGCATCTTCAGCTGCGTTGAAGTTTGGTACTCCGAAGACTGTTGGTTCACGCTGTTGGTATGTTTGAAAGATTGAGGTCGAATGTCGAATACGTATTTTCAATTATCATTTCGGTCCCATAGTTGTCCACTGCTGAGTATAAGCCTCTCCAATGATCAAATGTGATGTTTTTAATTTTGATCGTGTATTAATAGGTAAACAGACTTATTTTAAGTTTGATTGAATCATTTCGACTTTTACAAAGTTTAAAAACTAGTTTTATAGTTAGAAAATAGCTTGAATCTTTTCACATTAGCAATCCATAAAAGTATCCATCAAGATAACGGCCGCTCGGCCGCAAATTAATCAATTACTATTTTATTTATTTTGTTTTGATCGTCAGTTGTTTACGCTGGCCAAGGCCGTTTCCCGCCTTGCGCCAGGCGATGACGTCACCGGGAACCACCCTCCTACCTCACATTACAACACTATGACGTAATGCTCTCAATAAATCTAATAGGAATACAGAATAATAGTACTTACATGAGACATCTTGATGTGATTACTAATTTCCGACACAAGCTAAGGACGGTAAGTAGGCCGACAATGGAATGTAGCACGAATTACTGTTATATTGAAAGGTTTTTGTGTTTTTAATAAAAAAAACTCGCCAATGAGGAAAATAGACAATGAGGAAATGACAATGTTTTTTAACGGTTTACGAGAATAAATTCAAGAATTTTCAATAAAAATAGCGACACGTCCACTTTGTAGACACGTCGCAAAGTGACTGAATGAATGAACGAACGAACAAGCGAATGGAAAATATTTTGTTTGACAGTAGGATATTCGAATGAATGTTGTTTTCCGGAAAAGCGGAAAGGGAAGTACAGAAATTAAAGCGGGAAGATGACAGAATATTAATAAAAAGTAGTTTTCAATCTAAAAATATTTATTTATAGGTCATTAAACACATAAACCTAATTATAATACAATTTAA
Source organism: Anarsia innoxiella (assembly GCA_947563765.1). NCBI lineage: Eukaryota > Metazoa > Arthropoda > Insecta > Lepidoptera > Gelechiidae > Anarsia > Anarsia innoxiella. Next base: position 1,055,957 of record OX387401.1, read on the forward strand.
AACATCATTGTTGGCGCTGGGAGATAATTTAAAGACTAAAAACAAATTAAAACAATAATAAAAGTCCTATTATAAGAACTGGCTACAGATTACATTATATTTTAGTGTCACAAAATACATTGAGTGATGAATTCACTAATCTACTTCGCTTAAAATTCATCTAATAGGTAGAGATAAGATAGTATACGTTTTGGAAGTTTTGTCTATCACAAACAGCACATCTAATTTGAATAAATTACCTATTTATGTTTAGGTATTTACTTCATAAGTCAGATCGTATAATCCGTCGTACGTATGACATTACGACTACAACAAAGAGCGCCGAATATACCTACTTAAGATCTATCTACACACATCCGGGACGTGCCCGGGACGTGGCCGGGCCGTGGCCTGTCAGGAGGGAAAAAAATACGTTGTCGACAACGTATGCGAACGAATCCATAGAAAATGTATGGAATGATATTTTTTCCCTGACACGTCCCGGATGTGTGTAGATAGAATTTTATTCTGGCGGTTGACTATTATTTCGCAATTAGCTGAAACACTACACTTAAAACGGCCCTTGTTAGTGAAACAGGTGCTATTTAAATAGCCTATAACACGACCGATGATACGATCCCACTGGTACCTACTTATAGGTACATAATCTTTTTGGGCAGATACTTACTTTCGAAAAACTATGAAATAAGTACTTATAAAAGGGAGGGACTGAATAGGTACGGGTAAGATTTTCATAGTATCTCCCTATTAGAAATCTTCGGAGTTCTTAAATTATACTTACCTATGTAGTTCAAGTAAGATAAAGGCAGATAGATTATGATACTAATATAATGATCAGATTTGTATTAAGTACCTATAGTCCCTACCCTATGTCAAAAATTATTTACTCCCTACTAATTGTAAAAGGACGTCTAATGTCTTTATTACGATAATATAAAAAAGTAATAATAATCCAAAGTTTTCGAATATGTGCCTCAAGTAAATTTTTGCATACAAATTAATCTCGAGTCCATAGATAAACATGAAGGTACCTGCTCGTAATTTAATTTGTAGCTTACTTATAAATTCGATTTTTGAATGATAAATTCCCATTTTTTTCTAATATTCAATCACGCACGTGAAATCACCGAACCAAATTAAATTTTTTCACTATCGGCACAGAATCCTTTCTATTCGTCCACTCGTAATTTTTCCAAGATGGCGTCGTGGGCGTCATCCGGTCTCTTTGGTCACTCCCAGACCACGACGCGGTAGTCAGGTTCCACGTGGTCCACGTAGAAACCATTCATGTATGGCGAAGGGAACACTTCACCTAGCTGTTGGGATATTTCGTGTTATTTTTTGAATATCCAGGAATAGTGTTAGGTTGTGGCCCCAGTAGGCAAACTGTTAGCGGCTGACTAGTTTGCGGCGTATCGATTTAGTACGCCCTTCCATATATTTGAAATGGAGTGTCCACAGTCAGCTAGTTTTCGCTCACTGTACGCGTTTGCAGGGTTACGCGCGCTGACTATCTCAGACAGCGGCCGACTCCCACCAAAACCGGTGATTTAATTGATTTGAGTTTGCAGCTAACTCTCACTCAGTTCGCCACTTTGCGGCTCACTCAGTCGGCGGCTAACAGTTTGCCTACTGGGGCCACGGCCTAATGCTATGCGTTCACTGGATCGAACTCGAAGTGTACGGAGCGAAAGGTTGTTTTGTATAGATTTCTATGGTAGTGTACTAGATCAACATTTTTGCGCAATATAAATCAAAACAAAGTAAGACATCCTTCGGCTCCGTACGCTGTGATGCCAATCCAGTGGATGCGAAGCTTTCTTAAGGTCTAACCACACATTTCCGGGAACACGTCCCTGACGGAACATGGCAAATATCGGTTAAATACAAATTGTACAAACTTGTTCACACTCCGTGTCAGAGCGTCTATAGTGAAACGGACAACTCTGAACATGGATAGCCCTGACGCGGAAATGTGTGGATAGCCCTTTAAAGTCTATAGATTATTATTTTTAAATGTAATTTACTACTGTAGTTTTGAGGTCTTCCTTAATTTAATTCTAAAGTTTCACAATATGATATGGTTGTCGTGTAATCCTGAATGAAATGAAAGCCTTGTATTAACAGAATATTGTGAAATTTTAAAACTAATTGAATGGAATGAAATTAAAAAATAAAATATCACAGATTAAATGTATAAAATCTATAATAACTCAGTCAACATTCTTTACAGTCTTCAATTTAATTATTTTCTTATATTTAACATCAATCATTCTAATAACCTAATTTATAATTGACATTGTTTTCGTCACATACAATTCTGTCAAATGTTTTCGTTGTTTGAAACTTTAATATATTAATCTGATTTTTAATTCTGAAGAGGAAACAATATATTTTAGATGCAAATACCTACTAATTTCATACATATTACTCAATATACATATACAGTTACATTACAACTGTTAAATAAATACATACATCTGGAAAGCATTACAAAAATAAATTGAAACTTGAGTATAAACTTGAGATGAACGCGTGACGTAATGTTGAGTTGTAATAAACGCGACATGGTCTTGCAGTTTACTCAAGCTCTAGTTAACAAAATCTGATAGAGCAAATTTAAAATCTTAAAGTGGTCGTTTCACCACCTAAAGATAAAATTTAACTGACAGATAAACCTACGACTATTTCTTAAAACATGACAGATTAGAAAGAGACAGGTATATAATATCTGTCAGGTAAATATCTGTTTAAATAGACTTAATATATGTTTATCTGTCAGATAAATTTTATCTGTATATAATGAAGCGGGTCCTATGTGTATTTAACCTAATGAATACAGTAGCTATAGTGTATTCTGAGTGGCATCATCAGCTAGCAATCTCGGTCGGGCAACCATCTGCCAATGTCGACGTTTCATCCCGGAACATAACTGTGGAAGGAGCTGCTTTGAGGCGGGTGTTAGGCCGTGGCCCCAGTAGGCAAACTGTTAGCGGCTGACTAGTTTGCGGCGTATCGATTTAGTACGCCCTTCCATATATTTGAAATGGAGTGTCCACAGTCAGCTAGTTTTCGCTCACTGTACGCAGTTTGCAGCGTTACGCGCGCTGACTATCTCAGACAGCGGCCGACTGCCACCAAAACCGGTTATTTCATTGATCTGAGTTTGCAGCTAACTCTTTCAGTTCGCCACAAATTTGCGGCTAACTCAGTCGGCCGCTAACAGTTTGCCTACTGGGGCCACGGCCTTAAGTTTACTAGCTTTTCGCTGGAGCTTACAAATTTGATGCGTAGTGAGTGATTTGACTTCGGTAGTGTGTAATGTAACCTTTTATTTCCATTAGATGATATAACTATGTAATAAGTTCATTCGTCGATGTTGTTGTAACGTAGTCACAGTTAATTTCTATGCAATTCTAACCACGGAAAACGGGGCAGACCACGGAAAAGGTGGTGGCATGAGCCGGGGCATTAGCATACGTGCTGCGACAATTATCTCACGTCATGCTGTCCTTATCACATTTAAAACTATGGAAAGAGACGTAAGCGTGACAAACCCATGACAACGTCTTGTCACGGAGTGTATGCTAAGCTAGCAGGACACCTTCTTAGGTACCTATAGCTCGAGACCAAAGTCTTGGCGGACGAAGAGAGAGGTCTCTGTCTAGCAATGGGACATAAATAGCTAGATAAGATTAGATTACCGTTGCCCATAGATAGAGACAATTGTGACTGGCTAGCTCAACAAGAACGTATTCTATTCTATAGTTTTTAAAAATAAACTTTATATGCAAAAGTTTTTGACGCAACAGCAACATCATAATTTAATTTAAGAGTTAGACTCTTCTCGGTGGAGTATTCACCATTCAGGCCTATCCGCTGCCAGTGCTTTGACTTCTTGATACGACATGACGTTAACTTTCTCTTTTACTTGAGTGAAGTAAGTATGTATATTTATCGGACAGAATTCAAAAGGTTCAAGTCAATGAAATAACATCACAGGGATCGCAGGTAGAAATTGGCGTACCCCAGGGATCGATACTAGGTCCTTTCCTATTTCTAGTGTACATAAATGATTTGCCATTCATGGTAGAAAGTGTATCGGATATTGTTCTGTTCGCTGATGACACATCTCTTCTTTTTAAAGTAGATAGGAAACGCCAAGATATTGTCAAAGTTAACAATTCCCTAAAGCAAATTCATGATTGGTTTAGTATAAATAATTTAGCGTTAAACGCAAAAAAAACCAAAGTTATAAAATTTTCGCTTTGTAATATTTCAAGTAATATAAGTAATATATCTATTAACGATGAAGTACTAAACTTGGTAAACAACACAGTTTTCTTAGGGATGACGCTAGACTCGAAACTGCAATGGGGACCCCATATTGACAAACTGTGTGGACGGCTAAGTTCCGCCGCCTACGCTGTCAGAAAGATCAGACAGCTCACAGATATACCTACAGCGAGACTTGTATACTTCAGCTACTTTCATAGTATTATGTCTTACGGTATTCTGCTTTGGGGTCATGCTGCTGACATTCATGCAGTATTTGTTTTGCAGAAAAGAGCCATTCGAGCCATTTACCATATTAAAAGTCGTGATTCCCTGAGAGAACTGTTCAAAGAAATAAATATTTTAACAGTTCCGTGTCAATACATCTATGAAAATTTAATGTTTGTTAGAAAAAATTTATCAAAATTTAAGAAAAATAGTGATTTTCATAAGTTTAATACTAGAAATAATAATAAACTTGTTATGCTTGGTAGTAGACTAACTAAAATTAATAATTCATTTGAAGGGAACTGTATACGGTTTTACAACAAACTGCCTGATAATGTTCTAAATTTAACGGAAACGAAATTTAAGCGTTGTATTAAGAGGACTCTTTGTCAGAGAGCGTATTATAACATTAACGATTTTATTATTGACAATAGGGCATGGTGTGTAAATGCTCTAGCTCCACACGATCGTAATATTTAAGTTGTTCTTTTGTAAACACATGATTGTAAACAATATTTTTAAAAAGAGCAACCTCAAGAGTTTCTTGCTGGCTTCTTCTCTGGGGAATCTGCCTTCCGAAGTCAGCGTAGCTTCAGTCAGTTAATTTGCTTTTACTTTTGTTAACTTGTTATAATTTTGTTTTTATTTTATTTTGTTTTATATTTCTGACGCATTCAAGTGTAATTTTGGGTTACCTATGAATAAATCTCTATTGAATTGAATTGAATTGAATGTCGCGGCCTTCCTCTGCATCTCTACGAGTATCTAATAATTATGTTTTTCTAAGCTGAGCTAACTTCTTTTTTATATTCTCAAATAAATGGAAGTAAAGGGATACATTACACAAAAGTATGGCAGAAGTAAACGTCAACCTCAACTCACCATTTCATAATTCAATAGCGAATCAGCTAGTCAGTATAATACATCCAATCCACTGAAGGGCAAAGGCCGAGGAAACCATGCAATTACCAGGAATAATGCTTCAAGCTGAAATCATTTAGTTTTACAAGGTTTTTAATGCGTCCTACATATCCATATGTATTTGAGCAATATCTTAACAGCTGATATAAAACGTACAAAAGCTATAATTATGATATAAGATTATGAAAAACATTATACTCTTACTATTAATACAAGGCTTTGTTATTTTCTGTTTGTATGAATACAAATTTAGTTTAATGAAATATTATATTGTGTGTGTGTGTCTTACGCTAGAAACAGACTATAATCCCATGTACGCAACGCTTTATGACATTCTGGGGGCTTAGCACGGCATGCCGCGACAATTATCTCACGTATGCTGTCCTTATCACATTTCAAACTATAGACAGAGACGTAAGCGTGACAAACGCATGACAACGTCTTGTCACGGAGTGCCATGCTAAGCTAGCTGCTCTATAGAAATAAAATGAAAAGAAGCGCACGTTGTCTAACGCAACACTATCCCACGTGTGTGTGTGTGTGTGTGTGTGTGTGTGTGTGTGTGAAAGTGTATTCCTTCCTTTCCTGGTAGTCGAATTCAGGCTCGACAGAAGAACAGCGTCTTACTTTTCATAAGTTAGACACATGCTGAGTCGTGACACTGTTGTGCCCTTATTGCATACTATTGTGTAGGTAGAACGTTTACAACATAGTTTAAGCACCCTCATGTTGTTACTTGCTTACCCTCTATATTTTAGTATGTATTTTTGTCAAAGGACTTCTGAATAAACTTATTTTCTTTCTTTCTTTCATTCTATTCGTAAACATAATATTTGTATGGAACAGATTATCGTAATGCAATGGCGTACATAAGCCTGTTTCTATCTTAAGTATACCCGTGTTAGTTATGTAATGTGTGCTAAGTATAAAGCGGAATTTACATTGCGAAACTAGTTGCACGAGATTAGTTTCATCATATAACAGTTTCACACTTTCATACATTGTGAAAGTGTAAACACGTGTAACTATGATGAAATTAGCGTCATGAAACAAGTATACATGACACTAGTTTCGTAGAATCCAGTTTAAAATACCCCATAAGTATTTAATAATGATGATTAAGTAATTACTTACCACACTAGCGGAGACGGGAGCAGGCTCAATGTCGAGTTCTTCCTCGTTTTCCTCGTCGTCTTGGACGCAACCTGAAATTTAAAAATAATAGAAATAAGGTTTTGTATAACTTCTCTTTTCTTTTCAATCTCTGTTTATTTCCTTTTTACAATAAACTAATATATTAATTTTATTGTATGTTTGTGTGTTTATGCCTGAGGTTTGTGAAACTTAAATTGAAAAGAGCAACCCTGCAGAGTTTCTTGCTAGGTTCTTCTCTGGTGAAAACTGCACTCTTGCGAATCTAGCATTAACTTTAAAAAATGACCCGTCCTAAGTGTTGTCAAAACCTACAGGATTAAATGACTTTTCATTTCATTTCATAATAAATAAATAAGGTTTCATGTTGGGGTAGGAACTGACGAAAAACATTTCAAGAGTAATCCAGTCATATTAGGTAGGTACCTACCTACTTATTAATGGCCACTTAACCCCCTGCTCAACTAACATTCATCATTCATTCATTTAACTTAAGAGTTAGACTCTTGTCGGTGGAGCATTCGCCAATTAGGCCTATCCTCTGCCAGTGCTTTAACTTCTTGATACGACATGACATGACGTTAACTTTCTCTTTTACTTGAGTGAAGTAAGTAAGTACGTCGTTCTAATGGAGTCCATAGCAGAAAATGAAATGAAAATGAAAAATCATTTAATCCTGTAGGTTTTGACAACACTTAGGACGGGTAATTTTTTAAAGTTAATGCTAGATTCACAACAGTGCAGTTTTCCCCAGAGAAGAACCTAGCAAAACTTAGATGCAACTCAAAAGTAACTAGCAGTTGCAGTTGCGTTACCCCGTGTTCTGGATCTTAGGCGGAGTTGCATTGTCTTTTCTTTATACCTACCTAATTCTCTTGTATTAAAAGATAACAAATTACCCAATACAGGTTAATCCGATACACTGAATGTTAATCATTGGTTTTAATTACTAATTAGCTATCTTTTTGCGACGCAATTGTTAAACAAAAGGTAGTCACAGTTTTCGTATTAAAATGTGTTAATTAAATACGAATGTTAGTGATTAAGTACAGTAGGTAATTGAATTATAAAACTTTAACACGGTTGGTAAATAGGTTGAAAAATTGAAAAGAAAATTTTGGAAGCGAGTTTTTCACAAAAACTCAATGAAAATAAGGAAAATGAAATTAATTTGGTACCTACTTTTAACTTAACTAAAATCTGTCTGTCTGTCCGTCCGTCTGTCTCCAAGCTGTATCTCATGAACCGTTATAGCTAGAGCATTCTTTTTACAAACGATGTATTACTGTTGCCGCTATAACAACTAATACTAAAAATAGAATAATAATAATTAAGGAGCTCCCAAACAACAAACGTGATTTTTTGCCTATTTTTGGTCGATATAATGTCTACTTATAAATATGATTTGCATTTGCTGCTATTGATAACCAGGTGAAGTGCACGGAACTCCGGGGGAGTTCGATTCGCACTTGGTCGGTTTTGTATCTTTGATTTATTTATTTATTTATTTATTTATTTATTTATTTATTTATTTATTTATTTATTTAGGATTGCCAACAGTTTATACAACAATACATGTCCATGTCATGTATGTATGTCCTAGTTTCTTCCTCCGACCCCCAATAGCTGATTTTCCATCCTGTATTACTATAACCAGACTATGATAATAGAGGTCAGCCGTCGACGTGTCATTGACACCGGTCGCCACAGTGTTACTATTACATACGATTCGGACACGCGACCCGATACTGAATGAATGCCGGTATTTAAATACAGAACACATTATATATTTATAATGTCTTGTCGTGAATTCTTTTATAATATCATTATAAAAAAGAAATATATCACGACTACGTACGTTATTGACTGAAAAAAGTTAAATAATGAAAATACATATTAATAAACTTGATGAGTAAGCTACAATTTTATGCAAAGTTTTATTAAAAGTTCAGTGGTTATTTTATGCAAAGTTTTATTAAAATTTGTTCAGTGGTTATTTTATGCAAAGTTTTATCAAAATCTGTTCAGTGGTATAAACGTGCAAGAGTTACAAATACCCATGTATCGGCTTAAGCTTTACTACTTAGTTATTTAGGTACCTATTAGTAGAATGTTTTAATAAATTGTAAGCTTATCTAGTAGTTTAATTATGGAATCAATTTGACACTAAGATCATCTTAGTGTCACGACACTGATTAATATTGTAACTACTTTATGTATTTATCAATAATGTTTAGGTATCGCGATAACTCTAAGTTATCAGTACTAACATACGATAGACAAGTTAAGTTAAATAAGCAAGTTAATTTTAACTTTTTTTATTAGCCTGTTTCGTCCCACTGCTGGGCAAAAGCCTCTCCCATGCCTCTCAAAAAACTCCTGTCAGTAGCTGCTTCCCACCAATCTTCCCTAAATGAGCGTAGGTCGTCACGCCATCGTTTTAACTTAATTGCAGTGTTTAAGGCCGCAAAAATAATTAAAATACTAAGTGAATGACGTTCTCAACTGTTATGTCATTTAACCACAAAGCAAAGTGTTCCATATCACATATATACATATCCGTAACGCCTATCTCCATATCACTTAGGTAAAATCTTTGATAGTCTTTATCTCTTCGCATTTAAGTCTATTATATAAGATTTGGTGAAGGAAAACATCGTGAGGAAACCTGCGTACACTAGAGAAGAAATTTGAAGGTGCAGCCCGCATTAGGCCAGCAGGGTAGATTATAGGGCCTAATAAATCTCGTAAGAGAGTACGCTTATGCCCCTGCAGTGGGGGACGTTAAAAGGGCTGATAAGGATTTAAGTTTTCATCTATTCTACCACAAACAACTCACCTTCAGTAGGCAGAGTCAGCCAGAACTGGTTCCTAAATGTATACCACAATCCAGGCGGCACTTTCAGCCTCGCATCCTTCTTGACTGACGCCGCTAGTATTTTAGCCGAGTCTACGAGCAGAGACGCGGCCCATGACGCTGCGTAGATCAGTCGCATTGAAGATTGAGCGGCCGTGGAACAGATCATTGGGTATAGAGTTGGATGGCGGCGGAGGTTGTAGAATGATATGCCTGGAAGGAAAGTAGAGGGGCTCTTAAGGATTTATCTACTTAAAACTATTTTTTAGGATCCCGTACCTAAAAGGCAAATAAACAGAACCCTTGGTATTCTCTGTGTTTGCAAAAAAAATATTTGAAAAGAGCAAACCAATAGTTTCTTGCTAGATTTTCTCTGGAGAAAGCTGCTACGTTGCGAATCTATTGCGTTAGCTTTAAAAAAACAACATTAAGATATTTCAAATGATATGTATGCCTATAGTGCCTATGAAATAAAGACAATTTCCGTTTGAGTCATTATTTTGAGTTTATTAAGATTACGCTGTGTGCTTGTAAGTTAGCTTACCCGGTATCACAGTCACAGGAACTGTAATAGCTAGCTAGAGAGTAAAAATCTTCATGAGCTCATTACTGTATTTTTGTTCTTAGAAAGACATAGAAGATGTTAATGTAAATCATATCTATTTATATGAATTATTTATCTGCATACATTACTAAAAGCTATAACAAATCTCCACATAATTGTGCCATTCCATTCTTATCATCAATTAACTTCCGTCAAACTCAGAAAGACACAACAAAAGTTAATAGGCATAGCGACATGGCAACAACCAAAACTTGTTGTTCAACCACGTTCATCATTAACAATTTATCTCACACATAATAGGTATTGTTTTACCAATTAACAATAAATCGATAAACAAGTTGAGTAAACAACAAATACTGTTTAGAGGTCAGGTTGTATGAAACTATGGGTCGATAAGAATTGCATTACGCAAGTGGATTTAATATCTAATCTAAACGACCTCTAAGATGAGGAAGACACTTGGTGGTCGATATACGGTGTCTTATATTGATTGAATGAAGTTTAAATTAGAATAGTAGGTAAAGCACGTTGGAAACTATGCAAACACGCTTGGTAGGTATACAAAAAAAAACTTAATTAGGCCTTACCATATGTAGATACAAGTAATATCAAAAATAGCAACTATACTTACATTTTAATTGAACTATAAAGATATAGCGAAAGAACTTTCCACAGAGGGCCAAAAACGAAAACGATTTATTTCTCTTGTCATTGTCAGACCAAAATTCTAGGTTAATGAATACGTTAATTAGAGAAAGTAGTGTTTTGTTTTCCCAACACTGAATTAATAAAGAAGAGGACATTCTGCGAAAAGGTCATTTTGCTTATGACGGACATTTTGCGAAAAGGACGCTTGCACAAGACGAACATTTTGCGAAAAGGACGTTATGCTCATAATAACGGACATTTTGCGAAAAGGAAAATGCGACAAATGGAAAGTTGTGCTAATTAACTCACCTTGCGGCTTCCTATTGATATAAAACTCGAGCGTCCCTCTCCACATGTCCACGCGCACACCAATGATGGTCCCGCGGCAAAATCCGGGCGACTCCCGCGCAACTGTCGCGTTGTGTCGTACCGCGCCCGTGTACGACAGCCCGTAAGACTCGCCGTCTTGCCCGAGAAGCGATGTGAATTGGAATTGGTTTTGAGAGACGTTCACTTTGTTCGTGCCGAGGCCTACCATCTGGAAAAGGTTTTGGGCAGGTGTTATTGTAAAGTCTTTTAACCGACTTCAAAGAAAAGGAGGTTTATTTATTCATTTAACAGTTTATTGTAAGATGATAGTACATAGAGACAGAAAAAAAGAGAAGAGGTTTCTCAATTCGACCATATTTTTTCTATTACAGATACTTATCTAGACAATCAATGTCTCACTGCTGGGCAAAGGTCTCTCCTAGTTTTCTCCACGATTTCATTTTCAATACATTTTTAGATCTGAGTAATCAAAGATCAAATGTCCAGCCATTATTGTTCTAATGATATACCTAAATAATTAGTTTACGAAAACGAATTTTTCTTAAACATTTCTTTTTGCATTTTAGATAAGTTCGAACGGAAATTGACAATAGCTATGTAAGTTAAGTACACAGATATCTTTGAAGCTATTTTTATTTTTTACATATCAGTCTTATCTTATTTTCTTTGCGTTGTTATTTTATAATAGTGTTTTATATATTGCCGGTTTACGAAGTGATAAAACACCTGCGAAAACGCGATTGAAGCCAAAATACTGCCATAAAAAAGTATTTATACTTAGAGGCTGTTTTACCATGTACAGATAAAATTTATCTGACAGATATTTTATACCTGTCTCTGTCTAAAACGTCACGTTTTATGAAATAGACATAGGTTTATCTGCCATTTTAACTGTAGATGGAACTGGCTCTTAGAATACATCAAGTATAGTCATTCATGCAACTACATAAGTCTCAATAGTAAACAAACATCCCAATATTTCCGGGTCGTTGCGTAGCGAAAAGTGTAACGACATTGGGGCAAAATGCCAAACTGTAACTACATTTTTGCCAACACGATTTTGATTGAAACTCGAACATGCTTGCGCAGTATTTCGTACAAAGTCATATCCAATATTGTTCTAGGTTCAACAACAAAATGAATATTAGATAATTAAGACATTCATCGTCATCATTATTTCAGCTTATAGCTGTCCACTGCTGAGCTATACTCAGCCTCTCCAAAGATTCTTCAGCGGGACCGGTTCATTGTCACTTACATCCAACGAGACCCCGCGGTCATAGTAATTATTAAAAGCACAGTTAAGCATTATAAATGCCGTTTAAGTTAGTAAGGCGATAACGACGTCTGGCGTAGAAGATAGAAATTGGTACTGAACAATCGGTAAATCTGTCAAATTTTTGGCAGGGTTTGAAGGAGTCACAGATTAAGCTAAGCATAGCTTGGTCTTGGTCAACATATTGGCCAATGAGTATAAATAAATGCTCAGGCACGATGTGTCGTAAACCGCTACAGTAATCGTGGCAAAGTTGGTGATTTTAAATGAAAATAAAAGGAATTCACATTCAATATAGCATAAAACATCCCAATGAAATGCTTTTGCGTTCTTGGATGATGTTAGTCCTCATATAAATGTCTGGATTACTGGAACTTAGCTTTTGATTATCTTTCCAAGATTAGAAAAGTTTGGTTTCCCTTAATCTTTCACATCCAAGAAAAAAAAGAACAATAGAAAATCTATTGTGTTTGGGTTTATAATGGGTCAGTGGGATGTGAGAGGTTAAATAGCTGGCTGGTGCCATATAAAATTTGTTACTTAAATGAATAATTACAACTAATTAACCACAAATGCAATAAAGCACGAGATGGTAGTGTAATCGTACAATTTTTCAACCTAATCTTTTATCAGTCTATCAAGTAGGTCGATATAACTATGTAGGATGTTATGTCTCGTGCGTTATCTTTACTAATGCGTGTTCAAGGTATTTGTTTTAGGTAATTTATTGTAACTATGATATTATATGTTTAATAGTATAGAAGCGTAGGAACAAAAAAAAAAGGCAAAAAAGGGAAAGGGCGACGTGCCGGGCCAGTCCTTTCTGGGGAATCGTCAGTATACTCATTCTTCTCGAATAATATGTGCGAATTCCAATACTGGATCTGCCACGTTTGAGACTGCGATAAAGGACAATAAAATTTGACATCCCCACTTCGTAATTTGCCTGAAGTGATGTAAGCAAGACACCTACCATCTAAAATGGTGGTATAGTATAGTATCTTAGAACATAAGTACCTTTACTATGAATTAGATAAGATTTAAATCACACATATTCTAGATATTTTTTAAACAAATGAAATATAGGTGATCAAAATAAATTAATTTGGAAGTACAGTGAACTTTCTTAAATGATCTTAAATGATCATAATGTCTTTAGATAGATATATAAATCGACTGATAACACTAGACGAGGTGGAACAATTGGATTAGTAACACTAGATGGCGCTTTTGATGGTATAGTTTGATTACAAATAGAATTAAAAAAGTAATACCCCTTTATTACAAAACGAGTTTCATTTATAGTTCTAGAACTAACTCAGATAAATGACGTTTCGGCTATAGACAAAACGTTTAAAAATGACATGAGTCCTAGAACTAGAACTATAGATAGATAGAAATTCTTTATTGCACACAAAGAAATACAAATAAAACTTAAAACTAAAACATTGTGCGCAAAGGCGGCGCTATATTTAAAACTCGTTTTGTAATTACAGGGATAGTGGTCTGAAACACATAAATAGGTACCTATAGAACTTCCAAAATTACCAATTAACAATATCTATTTAATTATTAATCTGATACAAAAATGTAGAACAAATTGATTATTGTAAACAAACATTATAATTAGTTTCAATAAACTTTGGACGAATTGAGGTTAAACCCCTGAATGACATTATGTTGTTTGTTAGTACCTACATGTATACATTTGAATATTTTGATATCTTTTTTTGCACATATTTACATGGCCAACCTACCTGTCCTACCCTAACGAGTATTTTGAAAGCTACTTTGCAAGAACCTATAAACTTTTGGTTACATAATAGTAATAATTCTTGATTAATCCATTCACATTGAAACAAGCTTTAATACATTATGTTATATGATTTTTTATGTTATATAATTATAGTCATGTTATACGATTTACGATAAACATGGGAGATGAGAGCAATTTATATAATGTTTCTCAGATTACCTTTAACCTGTTTAATTGAAGGGTCAGTGAGTAAAATATGGGTAAATATTATGACTTTGTATCATCTTACCCAACTAGTAACATGCATGCAATAAACAAATTCTAATTCTAAATTGCAGTGGATGCAGAAATCAGCTAAAACTATAAATATAAAAGACAAAAAAAAACACTTACAATATCCGTGCCATAAGTATCAGTAAGCATCTTGACTTCCCAGTAATAATGGTAATTATGTTTGAGCGGCGTGTCTCCTTTGACAGCAGCGGTTCCAGAGCTGTAGAACGGGTGGAAGGTCACCTGCTTCTGGTCCTCGCTGACCACAACCCAGCTGGTTGTCGTCTCTTGAGGCTGCTCCCATTTCCATTCGCTTACTGGTGATGGGAATCGATGATTATTTTATGAGAAGTGTATAGGAAGTGTAATGGTAGCATGATCTTAAATTAAATCATGACATTGCTCAGACTGTTCTTTTGTTTATGTGGGTTACTACTAAAAGGTAAATAATTTAATCCCTTGAGATGATTTGAATTTGAGCCTCTTCAACAAGGTTGTTATAAAATTACTTGTTTACAGTCTAAAATGTACTTGATATTTTCCTGTGATGTTAACTATAATTTGAAATAGTTTAGGAATTTCTTATTAAATGTTATTATTTTATAACATGGCTTCTGTCATCGGGGACAATTTTGCCAGTGTCAGGGTTGGAGAATAACGTCCTGCTTGTGTTAATTTATGAATTTCTTTCTGTGTTGACTCTGTTCCTAATTTGGAGTTATTTTATAGTCAAAAATATCGATTTATAATAAGACCGCGGTATTATAATATGGAGAGAGAGTTGGAGAAAGTCAGTAGGTATGACATCAAAACAATATGCTCTAAAAGGAAACATCATTTTATCTTTTTAACACCTACCTACATTATAAACACTTTATAGGTCTATTAAGGTAAGTGGCGTTTGGTCAGGCACTCGAAATATGCAAGATCCGTTCTAAATTAGTTTCAAGTACAATGTGGTATTATCAAAGAACGTAGATACATAAATAAACAAAGATAATGAATCACATGTTTGACGCATTGTTTTGAATTTTTAAAGTTCAATAACCTGTACCTAAAATGCATAAATATTTATAAAATCTCACCACACTGCGAAATATGTAAGGAACTATGGAAATAAAGGACGTACCATCATTTTCTTCGCCACAAGAACAACAAGCACTCAATTGTCTCCATGCTACAGGACACTTTTTAGTCCAACATTGACAATAAGGTTTAGCATAACGCACACGATCTTTATCCATTCGAGGTTTACGAGAATTCGCACTAGAAGCCAGCATTTTGAACTAAAATTAAAACAAAAACATTCACTTTCCACAACACAACACGATCACGACAAATCAACGTCAGCCAGCAGTCATCAACGGTCAATCGCATTTATTTTACTAAGTTGGCAGCACAGCAGCAACAGCCTTATATACTTTTTGCGCTTGTGTTTCAGTAGACATTTCATACTGGCTTTAAATAAACAACGATTAAAATGGTTAGAGAGTCAAATTAAGATAAGCTATTATTATAAAGTTGTACTTACAAACTGTACTTTATTTGGCAATATGGTAGTACTTTTCGAAACAAAGTAAACAGAATAATATCAGTTACGATGGTAGTGTAAAAATCATTCATTCCCTTAAATCCGCTACAGAAACACAATGTGACCAGTGTGCGTTTTGAAAGTAGATTCCTCATTTTTAATGATTTAAAATTGGCAAGTGCTACTTGTTTGAAATAAAATAATTATTAAGTATTTATGGAATTGAAATACATTTAATTATAAGTTAATGTATATTAGTATGAAAATAACATTACATGTTATTTTAATAGCAAGTTGATGTCAGATTTAACAATTCAACCTTTTGTCTAATTTATTTTTTATTGACTTTTTGAACTATGCGCAGAAAATTCCGGAAATGCCGAGATATTTCCTATTTTGTGGCGGCAATTTTAAAAAACACCTATCGCAAATATTTTCTATCTTATTATCTATCGTAATTGCCGCATATTAATTTTATTCGCCAAAAAGCTATGACAGTTAAGTTATTGATTTTATTTGCCTTGAAAACGTTATATTTGTTTGAATATTTAAGAAAAATATAGTGAAATATGTTGTAGTATGTTGTAGAAAAGGAAAATCGATTTGGAATGTTTTTATGTTGGCAGTATTGTGCACTTTCATTCGCGCGCAACGCGAACTGGGCCCCGCCCACTAGGTAATGGCTGTCAAGTGAAAAGCTCTTGGAAAATGTTCGCGATTTGTATATAATTCGAAAATATTTAACGTAATTAAATATTTATTAGAAGAAAGTAGTGTTAGGGTGTAAAATAGTGCTATAGTTGGTGTTACATACTTATGCTGTTGTTATAATGATGTTGTGAAAATAATTGGCAAAAGTACTTAAACGTTGAAATGAATTAAAAACTCGTAAAACGCATTTGTGGAATACTTGTGTATGGTTAGAATTTTCATTGTAATTGTAAAATGTTTTGTGCATATTAATAAAACCATGGTGTTTATAACATCGCGAGTGTTACAATTTCTCTGTTGCTAAGGTCGAGTGCATATTGTACTTGTGCAATTGTGCATACAGTCAGATAATTTAGAAGATGCATTTCTGGATTGATAAACGTAGTCAGTGTACTTACACTGGCCGTCATCGGGTTCCCTCGTCGTTGTCTTCTGGTATGTGTTAAATAAACTTTAGTTTTACGTACATATCTAAAAACTAATTTCTTAAATGGAATAATTACTAGTAGGTACTTATAAGTGGTTATTAAAGATTTAAGATCAATGTAAATAAAATTACCATTCAAGACCTAACTTAAGCTTTATGAATAGAAACGCCTTTGCCCAATAGTGGGACATCAACCGCTAGACTATATTAGTAATATTAGCATAATGGCACAGGCGTGGGCATGGGCGTGGGGCGTGGGCGAGCACGGACCTACGGTGCGGGCGGGCGTAAAGCAGGCTCGCGCTTGGCCGCGTTGGACTGCCCACCTCGACGACCTCGGTCCTATCACTCTAGCCGGCATAACAGGTAATGTACCAGGCTGTAAATGGATAGGAAGTAGGTACTTATATACATACATATCTGTCACGTCTCTTTCCCATTTTTTTAGGTAGAGATCACTTCCCTCAACTTGCTACAATCCAAACACATTTCCTTCGCGTTTTCCACATTCATCAGTCGCCTACCTACGTACGCCTGATAATGAATGATGGACCAAGTGTAACAACTTGTTGCAAGAAAAGTTAATTAAACTAACTGTCCATTAAACCTATGCTGTCTTTGAAGTCTATAAATTGAGCGTAATTGTTTGTTTGGCAAAATCTACTAAGTTTTAAGTTAACGCGAAGTCAACACGCGAGTAAGTCACTGTGTCACGTATTGCGTGTTTTCAAGCAATACGCATGACCGTGCGTTTCAAGGTGGTCGTTCAGTATTCTGTAGTGTAAAAAGGGATTCTAATTCTAACTCAACTCATATTTTAAATTAAATGAACCAAAAATTCGATCTCCACAATGGCGATGCTCAAAAATACCAGAGAAAGACACGATCTTTGTCCATACATCCACTTCCTTAGCTTAGCAGTAAAGACGTCTCCATTAAAGGGGCACGAGCTTAGGTACCTACATTCTAAAAATGAGTAGGTCGTAATTCCACCACGCTAACATCCTTCTCCTTAGCAGCCATTTAAATGTCTCCACTACAGTCGCACGAGCCTGCCTTCTGACAAGGATTTAGTCGTAATACACCACTTAGGTACCTACTCATATGACAAATATAACCCAAAATAAACACTGGCGATGCTCAAAGAAACCCTCAATCAACAGTCAACCACCGACACCCGCCGTCCACACATCACGTCGTCAGAATGAAGAGCCGAGTCTTTACGTGGAGATACCTCCGGAGCCTCCACAGCCGACCATCGCGAGTCTGGCAGCCGCCCGCAGTGTCACCCCCGACACGCTGCTTCGTACCGCAGCCCTAGGGCTCCACCACCACTCGCCCATGATGGCCCCACATTTGAAGTTTGGGATGCTCGTGTCGTTCGCGCTGGCTACTATGTTCTTGGCTGGTGCTAAGTTCTATTTTGATAAACAGGTGAGGGTGCCTCCAGTGTTTTCTACTCATAACCTGTTAATGTCTTTCTACTTAATAGGCATGACGACAAAAAAAAATGTTTTAGGCCCATCACATAGTTTATTTTTAAATATTCGACACGTATTTTTTCTTTTTTCTCTTAAACTAAAAATTACAAAGATACACTGGGTTAAAGTTGCTCGTGACGTCACGTTTACGTACGATTTTTACTTAGGAGTGACGTCAAAACCCCCCACTCCATAACTTTGATGCTCTGTATCTTTGTATTTATTTATGTATTTAATCAGGTAAAAATTGTGTTTCAAATATTTTTTAATAGCCTAAAAGACGGACTAATACTAATAATACTAATAAAGAGGATGTATACATAAATGGATAGAATCTTATTTAAAAAATAGATTACAAATTGTAGAACTTGAACACTTTAATAAAAATACACGTGAAATTAAACTAGTCCGATCTAATTCTAAAATAGTAAATGCCTCTATACCACAAGGTAGTGTTATTGGTTGTCTTCTTTTTTTGATATATATTAACGATCTTCCAAAAATATTTAATGAAACTTGTATACTTTTTGCAGACGACATTTCTTTATTAATGACTATTGAAGATAATAATAATTTAAATGAAAAATTAACAGCAATTTTTAATAAAATAACAAGTTGGATGACTGACCACAACCTACAATTAAATTTTTCTAAAACAAAATTAATGACATTTTTCCCACACCAGAAACAATCGTTAGTAATCAACTTCTCGTATAACAGTGCAAATATAGAAGTAGTAAACAACTTTAACTTATTAGGAATAAATATCGACACTCATGTTAATTGGAAGCATCACATTCAAAACTTGTCTAAAAAACTATCACGCTTTTCATATGCCTTAAAAGAAATTAAAAAAACCACTGATCTTAATACTGCTCTAACAGTGTACTATGCTTATGCATATGCGTGGCTTTCCTATGGTGTTATTTTATGGGGAAATAGTAGCGATTCTCCTTCTTTATTTACAGCTCAGAAAAAGTTAATCCGAATCCTAGTGAACATTAAAACTGATAGTTGCCGACCTTACTTTAAAACACATAAAATTCTCACACTACCATCAATATATATTCAAGAAATTTGCAAATTTGTTAGGAATAATAAACACTTTTTTAATACCCGAGAAGAAAACCCCACTAGATACACATTGCGAAATACAAATAAATTATTACTTCCTACCTCAAACTTGAACTTACATGCCACTAGTCCCTATGTTATGGCTATAAAAATCTATAATAATCTACCAAAAGAAATAATTAATGAAAAAAATGATAAGATATTCACAAAACAATTAAAAACTTATTATTAAATAAATGCTATTATAATATTAATGAATATTTAAATGATAATAAAACAGATAACAATATATATCAATATTTATAATCTATAAGGATAATTATAATTAAATAGAAATAGATACCTAAATACCTATAAAAAAGAGAAGCCTCCCCTCTTTCATTTGCGGTGCCCTATAACAGGGTCCATAATCCTTTTGAATATAATTAGCTGTAAGCTGTTATATATTTTGTAAAGTTTTATGGAGCAATAAACCATTGAGTATTGAGTATTAATTATTTTTTGAATTTTTGAATGTAGTCATCATCCCTATTAGATTCTGAATGCACTTTTTATAAGGTCTCTTCGTTTAGTTTTGGAGACAGACATGGGTATTACAGATACCCTAAAGAAAGAAGCCTTGAATGGTTGATGATTTGCAAGCACATCCAGTAGCAGTTACACAGATGGATCGCGGGTGAACATCTTCGATAGATGCTGCCTTCCGAAGTCAGCGTACCTAATAGGATTTTTTTGGTCTTTAAATTCAGGATTAGGTGTAAATTTTAGTTACCTACCTACGAATAAATTATTTTTGAACTCTGAACTTTGCTTAGATAGTACAAAATTCTACTTAATAGATAAGCCAGTTTAAATATCACGCTGCACGTGTGAAAGATTTACGAAATCTACTCCGGCCACTAAGCCTAGAGTCGTCAGTACAGTCACAGATGTCACAGAGCCTGAACTTCCCCGCAGATGGTCCGCGACAACAGCGGCGGCAGCGAGGCGAGCGTGGTGTGCGCGGCGGTGGCGTGCGTGTGCGGGCTGGGCTGCGCGCTGTCCGCGTGCCGCCCGCGCCCGCCGCCGCTGCTGCACACGCCCGACTACGTGTCCTCTACCGCGCAGAGGGATCGCCCGCCGGTAACTATCTGCTTTTTAAATCTTATGTAGCTACTTACTACGAGTACCTATGTATTCAGAACAGCTAGAACCTTTTTTGTCTGGTTGTACCTTTTTGGGTCAGTAGGTATTAAATAACTAGCCTAAGTAGTAACTATTAGTTTAGTATTAAGTTTGTCTGGAAAAGATCACTTTTAGTGATAAGGCCGCCTTTGCCCACAATGTTTTAAGATTGATTTTGATTGTAGGTAGTGTTCGAATTTTGGGGTTGTCTAGTGCTCTGCTTGCTTAAAAGCGAGTATAAAAGCGACACGAATGTTCTTTTGTTCAATGTTCTCACGAGAATATTTTAGCATAGTGCCTATATGCTCGTAGAATGGATGCAGCAGCAGCTGCAAGTACCCCTGCGGTGCAGTCTTTTATAACAAAATTACACAAATAATCTCAAACTCAAATTCCAGCCACCATCCGAACCATCAGACGACATATCGCTGACAACTCTCCTCCAATCAAACCGCTCGGAGCGTTCCGAACGCTCGGAATCCAGCGAGGCTCCGCCGCCGTACCACATCGCGGTACTACTCCCAGCCAGGGACGTATCTCCACCAGCTTACAGCGCGCTCAGCTAGCTAGACACCCCGGTGAGTCAGGAGTTCATTATATAAACGCTATTGTAGCGGGGTAAGGTACAATTTGGCTTATTGCGTTGCTTATTTGAGCTATTTGAAAAATAATTGTTCGCAAGTTTACGTTTTTATGTCTCTGTTAAAATAGGAGTCTTTCAGGAGGCTTATTTAAAGCAAAATTTGATATTTTTATTAAAAGACAATCCTGATTGTGATTCTATAAAGTTATTTTTTATTGATTTGTGCCAATTTTCGTAGTTACGTACATGACAAGTTAATATTGAATGTTCGGTTTTTTAATACTTTTAATGCTTGAACGCGTGTATTTTGCTGTAATAAGTCAATAATTGAAAGGACTAGCTAGGTAAAAGGTATCTAAGTTAATTCGTTGCGATCGTCCTATTATGAATAAACAATTTTGCTTTCTTTCTTTCTGTCTAATCTAGGGAGAGAATTCGATTCCAATATGCTTAATACTTGCTTGCAAATTCCTTAATTAGTAACCCTTACCCAAAGGAACCCTGTCTCACCGTTAGTTTATAAGGATTGTGGATACACGCACATAATAAAATGGACTTTTATGACATGTGTCATGTCATGTCAGTTTCAAAATACTTTAAACCTTGCATAGCACGTACTTAGTAACAGTAAAATGTGGACGTATATTGTCACTTAATCCTTACAGAAGAAAGTCTAATTTAGACTAACAGGATACACACATCGTGTCCACATTTTGTAGGATTTTAACAAATTCGAAATTATAACTACTACCTAGTTGCAGCAAAAGTAATTAAGTTAATACTGCATTAAACTTATAGCTGTTACTGTCTTTTTCCCAAAATCAGAGCAAGACAGCACTATGTTTAATGGATAACTTAATGAGAGTTTTCTGCAACTGAGATTAAACCATTTAAATAAGTGAAGTGAAATGATGTTAGGTTTAAAAGGACCTATGATAAATGAAAAATGTATGATAGAAAAATATTTTCGAAAGAAATCTTCCAAATTGTTGAATGGAATGTGAAGTTGTTGTTCGTTGTTATATTTAAGGAAGGTGTAATATTTAAAGACAGAGAAAGGCCAGTGTTGTAACTTATAAGGCCCTTCGTCCCTGTAAGGCCGTGGCCCTAGTAGGCAAACTGTTAGCGGCTGACTAGTTTGCGGCGTATCGATTTAGTACGCCCTTCCATATATTTGAAATGGAGTGTCCACAGTCAGCTAGTTTTCGCTCACTGTACGCAGTTTGCAGCGTTACGCGCGCTGACTATCTCAGACAGCGGCCGACTCCCACCAACACCGGTGATTTCATTGATTTGAGTTTGCAGCTAACTCTTTCAGTTTGCCACAAATTTGCGGCTCATTTAGTCGGCCGCTAACAGTTTGCCTACTGGGGCCACGGTCTTAACGTTTTTAATTGATGAAGTGTTATGGGGTACCTAACTCAAAATGTTGCACAAAAATGTTCGTGAAATGAATGTTTAAGCTCAAATTAGATTGTTTAAGAGGCTGATGAATTGGTACCTAAGTTACCTAGGCGCTGTCTTCACGAGCGAGAGAATCGCGGCGATAATATCGCCGTGTGGAGATGGCTCCATGGAGAGTGTATAGAAATCATTGGCACGACTACAATAACGCCGCGATTTTATCTCTCGTTCAGACAGCCTCTTAGGTACTTATAAATTAATTTGTGAAAATTCAAATATCCATTAGACTTCGAGGAAAGGACTGTACAAAGATCTAAAAAAAGTACCTACTTAGTTTAATGACGTTTGTAGGTACGTATAGCTCTTCAAAATCTCGGTATTTCCAGATATTTTCAATTATTCTGCTGAACAAAATAGTAACAAACAAAATGTCGTTAGCTCATTTACGCAAAGTGAAAGCCCCCGTTTCGTATCCCTAGCATTCCCTAGTATCTGTTCACACTGCGTCGTGATAACGGATACTAGGGAATGTATCTGTTCCATTTGAGCGCTTTTTTACGCGTGTTAAGAAAAGCGCTCGTGCGGACCGGACGGGCATTAAATGGCTGAGTAACTAATTCACATTAGGTACGCTATAAATATATTTGCTAATCAACACATGTATTTACTTAATAATCATCATTTTACTGTGGGAAAAAAGTAAAAAGATATTTTTTGAAACAATCGAAAGTATTTCAAAATATTTTTTTACTATTTCCGCCATAATGACTTTTTAAACATAGAAAATAAAATAGTTGATGTATTTTTAAAATAAAAACTGTAATGTAAATAATAATGGTGGTGTTCAGTAACCTACTACGATATTTTAAATATTTCCAAATAGTTTTGTAACTATATTTAATGCGGGAAGCATTATTTTAAACCCCACTTTAATCTATTTACCTTTTTAACCACATTCGTAGACTGTGACTGTGAAAAAAAAAAACATTTAAAATATTTTTAGGTTTCCCTTTTCTTAGGCTATCCACACATTTCCGGGTCAGGGCTATCCGTGTTCAGAGCTTAGAGTATAGAATGTAAAAGGAGGAGCCACAATTATTTTTTTCATATACCTACCTACAAATGAGTTTATGACAGCGTGCCAAGGTTGGCGCAAGTTTTTCATAGTTTTCTTGGTAGATGACCTGTCAATCGATAAGAAATTCCATAGAAAAAGGAAGCCATTTTGCGCCAGACCAGGCACGCAGATCCAGACGGTATGGCACCTCCTTATACATTCTATACTCATCGGCTCAGTTATCCGTTTCACTTTAGACGCTTTGACACGGAGTGTGTGTAAACAAGTTGATACAATTTGTATGTAACCGATATTTGCCGTGTTCCGTCAGGGATGTGTTCCTGGAAATGAGTGGTTAGCCCTTATATAAATGACATTAGATTTAAATTTTAAAACATAGTACATCGTCCAGTGTATAGAATTTGTGTATAGGATAATGTTTGGAGGAAATGAATCTCGAGTTATGAATGGGTTTTCTATAATTTACCTGTGATAGGTTAAAGATAGTTAAGGCCCGTTGTTAAATAATCCAAGGTTTTACCATTTAGTACAGGTAAAAAAAATCTGGCAGATATTTTATACCTGTCTCTATCTAAAACGTCATGTTTTATGAAATAGACATAGGTTTATCTGTTAGTTTTTTATCTGTGAGTGGGGAAACGGGTATTTAGGCATTTTATTTTCTTATGGTGGTACCTACTTTGATATAGGTACCAAACTTGCATTTTTCAAAATGACAATATTAGCATCTCTTCGTAGTTTAGTTAGAGCTGGTTATAAAAATCATGGTTCAAAAAGTTTAAATATAGCGCGTTTCCCAAGCCGCTATGTTGGTAGCATTGAAAAGGACTGCGAAACACAATGAGGGTAATAAGGCAATTATGGCATACAAATCAATACTGCCAACATGGCGGCATAGGAAGTATTCTAAGAAAGGCATTCTTACAGAAAGGATCTCTGATTAATAAAAATACATAAATGTATTATATTGATGGCCTATATGTTATTAATGTATTGCAATCTCATTTTACCTTGGCGTTTAAATAAAATGTACTTAGATAATATTGTAATAAGAATTTAATTGATAAAAGATGGTATTCAATGTGGGTCCATCGTTCGAGAGAGAATTAGGAGCAGTTTTTGTGAGATAGCATCGATGACTTACACTTTGAGGCACAGAAAATGTGTACAGTGCTACAAGGATCTATTGGCACTTGAGTGACATTGTCAGGAGGGCGTGGGTGGTGAAATTACTCAAAATAATGATAATTGGCAAGATGATATCGTTATTCCTATTTCCGCCACGCGCCAAAAGATCCTTGTAACCTACAAAAAAGTGATAAAAATATCATGAACAAATAATTCAGGAAATTATATTTTTTCCCGGACACGGCCCGGATGTGTGTAGAATTGTAGATAGACCTTAATGGGGATGCCAAAAAAACTAAGTTGGTATTAAAAACAAGTAAGTTTGTTATTCTTAAAAAAATAATTCATTCTGAAGATATTCCTTTACTAAACACAAGAATACATAAGCTTAACAATTTGGGAGAATGGAATGGCAGTGAACTAATTTCATATATAAAGTTACTAAATGTTGCCCGCGACTTCGTACTTATCTTCATATCTTCGAAAAAAATAATGATATCTTAAAATAATATAGCCTATGTATTATTCTGATATATAACCTACAATATTACCAAGTTTCATCTAAATCTGTTCAGTAGTTATTGCGTGAAAGAGTAACAAACATCCATTGGAACAAATGACATTTATAATATTATTAAGATAATCAGTGCTATCTCACCAAAACACAAGAGTTATTCGAAGCTTAACTTTGGGAAGGTAACAAGTAATTTAGTTAGAATAAAAAATATACTAAATCCT
The DNA here is from genome assembly GCA_947563765.1 of Anarsia innoxiella. Classification (NCBI taxonomy): domain Eukaryota; kingdom Metazoa; phylum Arthropoda; class Insecta; order Lepidoptera; family Gelechiidae; genus Anarsia; species Anarsia innoxiella. The sequence continues at coordinate 1,081,557 of OX387401.1, forward strand.
AGATATATGTAATCGTAATCAATGTGATTTTTAGTTCAAATTCAAATTTTGTGGCTGTTATTAATTGTATTGTAATATTGATATTATTTTTTTATGATAATCTCGTAATTTTTATAGAGGGACTTGGTTCGTCTTTTGTAACAGACGCTTGGTTCTAAATTATAATTATCGTAAATGTTGTTGTGTTTTATTTACCCTTATTTGTTTTTTTTTTATATACTTAACCCTTAAACAGGCCCCGTGTGCACTGGCATTAAAACATATTTTTAAATATGGTGGGGTCTTAATTTTTACATGTACAATGTATACCTAAGATCTGTTTCTAATAAATAATAAAATAAGGTAAAAAAAAAGTGGTCGTATTATGCACAATGCCTGTTGAGGAGCTTTCTGACGTTTCATAATTTATTTCCATTATCCATATTTATAATTAGGAACTGCATAGTTTGAACTTTGATCTAACGTAGTATGTCATTTTTGTTATGTTAAAAAAACGTAGTTGGTTATTTTTATGTTAAAAAAACGTAGTATATTATTTTAGTTATTAATGATTAAAAACGTAGAATGTTATTTTTATAAAAAAAAATACAATTATATTTTAATTTCAAAATTTATTAATTATGTGTATTTTATTATGTATAATGGAAACAGTGTCCATGTCATACCACTGCCAGACGGGCATAGGGCATATAATGACCACTTTCTTTGAATAATGATTTTTCCTAAAATGAAATGTTTAGTTAAAAATGTTTAGCTTCATACGAAAGATACAAATATTGGTAATCAAATAAAGGTTTAATCAATTAAAAAAAAAACAAAAATCACTATAAAACTCCAATTACCTAGGTGGTCGATAAATCGTACTATGCCTGATTAAGGGTTAAACAGAAAATTTCTATGAACTGGTTGCGTTGGAGAGCTATTGGAAAGGACTATGCTCAGCAGTGGGCAGCTATAGGCTGACAAGATGATGATTTATGAGAAAATTTTAAAAAGTTGATCTATTTTTTAAATTTTAATGCTAAAAATTACCAAAGAAAGTAAAAAGAGCAGTTTATCGTTACATAAAAATTTAATATCACCATTCATTATGACACACATTATGACACACATTACAGAGAATTTTTAAAATTCATTAAACATACCTATGTAGTTAGTAGGGTAAAAGAAAGAATCATTAAATGACATTTAACATAAAAAGGTACTTACATTTCACCAGTACAAATATCACATATTAATCAAATCGCTTAGCTCGTATAATTTAAGGAGAATGATACTTTTTAAAGAGCTCCTCGTATAATTTTGTTCTGTTGGGATACACCTCATGTTTCATAGTTAGTTTATCATCTATGAGGAGACAGGCTACACCGGTCTCTTTAATCGGTTCCCATTTTGTTGTGATTAATTCATTTGTTTCTGGTGTTGGATCACTGTAAACAACAAACAAGCGAGTTAAAAAAAAAAAAAATAAGGACAAAATTATAGGATTTATTCTTAAACTAGAAGCTGCCCACGACTTCGTACGCTTACCGTCATATCTTGAAAAAAAAAACATTTTCAAAAATAATATTGCCCATGTGTTATTCTGGTAAATAAGCTACAATACTGCCAAATTTCATCAAAATCTATTCAGTAGTTTTTGCGCGAAAATGTAACAAACATCCGTCTATCCATTGGCACAAACATTGTCATTTATAATATTTTTTATTTTTTGGTAGCCTTTAAAATTCCACTGCTGGGGGCTTTTATAATATTGGTAGGAATTCAACTTACCCAGTTTTAGCAAAATCGGTCCACATAGAGATGATTCTATCTCGTACTACTCTATCCGTTCCACCAAACTCTTCAGGCAGCAAACTAGCTTTGACAATGTATCCGCCATCGTCGCCGTGGCACGCACCTATTCGATCTACATGCATCTTCTTTTTCCAATAGTTCAGAGCGCCGTCGTACGCAAACTCATAGAAATACACCGAAGAATTGTGTTTAGCTATCAGTGCAGTGGACGTGTAGATTCCACCAATGAAATCAGAATCTGAGAAGAAATCGATCGCGAAAGCATCAGGCTCCTCATATTTATTCTGTGTTTCCAAATAAATCGCTTTAAGTTTCGCTTCCATTTCCGGTTTTTGAGCGTCATCGATTTCGAACGGTAAGTATTGAGTGAAATTCTTTTCTTTAGTAAGCCGTTCCAGAATTGGAGCTCCAATACCAACCATTAGAATACCTTCGCGTTCACAGAACCCAGAGATCAGAGGTACTTTTGTAAACTCTCCTCTTTCAAGCAATTCGTAAGGAGACTTGTCCAAAAACGGCTCCCAATCTCCAGATTTTTCAATAGTTGGCACAAAACCAAAATGTATACCTCCTTTAAACATATCCGCGGCTATTGCTGCCATGGAAAACGTAACAAGAGCTTTCATAGGCAGCTCTTTCAAATATTGCAACAATTTCTCTGGGTCGGTTGTAGGTTTTCCTTGCAAAAGAGGTATTACTGCAGCTAAATCTTTAATTTTCTTGTTATGAGCCCACCGTAACAGGGAAGATCCTGATTGAGCAATGGCTTTATGGAACAGACCTTTTGCCATTGGAGATAAAATCAAATACTGCACAGATGCAGCCCCAGCACTGATACCAAAAATAGTAACATTATTGTGGTCCCCGTTGAAAGCGGAAATATTTTCTTGCACCCATTTCAAAGCCTGAACTTGATCTCGTAATCCTATGTTTCCTGGAGCTTCCTTGCAATCTAGAGACAGAAATCCAAGGATGCCGAGCCGGTAGTTCAGGGATACAATAACTACATCCTTTCCTATAAGAAAATCAGGTCCGTGGACAGAATCCTCCGTACCATTTCCAAAGACAAATCCACCACCATGAAGAAATACCATAACAGGGAGTTTAGTAGTGTCCCCAGTGGGGAGTTTTGGTGTGTACACATTTAGGTAGAGGCAATCTTCATCGCCAATTACAGAGTTGGTTTGTCTATCGAATTGGGCACAGATATTACAGTTTTGGGTGGCATCTCTCACGCCTTCCCAAGGTTCAGGCGGTTGTGGGCACTGGAATTTTTAAAGGATTATTTCATTAAGAATCTCAAACTATTTTGAAATGTTCAGTAACTTTGTTTTACAATAAATCAATAAACTTTTTTAGAAACTCGTCCCATAATACAAAACAAATAGTCCTGAAAAGGCTTTAGGGTCGGAGTGTCGTGTCAAGCTAAGTGCCAGTAACTACTTGATAAAGAAACCGCAAGAAAAACTTGAATTATTTAAAACATTTTGTTGAAATGGGTTTAAGAGGCATCACTTAGGTTGTTACAGTTTATTTACCAATAGAATCAGATCTATTTACTTACCGCAAAACGTAATTCGCCGACCGGAGGTTTTGCGTACGGGATACTCTTGAATGAATAATATTGCACTCCATCCTTGGTTTTACGAACTCCTCCTTTTAATTTACCCTGTTTCACTATAACTTCAGGGGCAGACATTATTTAAAAATATTTATTTTTTGCTGTTAAAGTTGCAAGCGTTAGTAGATAACCTCAATTTTGCGTCCTCGAAATGTCAATAATTGACTGACTGACATGACGGACGCGTGCTTTGATTGACATTCTTTCATTCATTCTCGAAAGTTTCCATTTTGAGCGAGACAAAATATTCAGAAGCAACGTGCAAAAACGAGACAAAGCTAGTGTTGCCATGGCAACCGCAAAAGCTATTTTGTTTTTTTTTTCCATGGTTATTTACCGACTACGTGAAGCCAAAAGGGTATTTTTTTTTTGCCAAATTATTTATGAATAAATATTGGTTTAGTGATAGAAGGTGTTTAAAAGTAAAGTCTGTAGTTATCTAGTAGAGTATTATTTCGATTTTATGATTTGAAACAAGTACAACACAACCCGACGCTGTTGGAAATAACTGCGCACCTCCTTGCGCTTCCCCGCACCTCAACCCGTTTCCGCGGTTTCCGCCGAACCATAATCTAGCCAAGCCAAGCCAGTATCGCTGCCAACGCAAGCGAGTGCGAACCCGTCGTATTTGAGTAATTTTATCGCGTTAATTTAACATTTTCACTTTCGTGATCGCATTATTGTCCATCGTTTCGCAAACAACACAAACAAATCTGTGCACCTCGCTGGAATGTGCTTCAGCCCGTTTTCTTTCGCCTATCCATCACGTAAACGAGTTGCATGACGTCAGAGCCAGGTGCGCAGATATTTTCGACGGCGGCGGCGTAAACACATGTAATCGCCTTCATTTGTGCCAGATGTTTAGTTAACTCGCCCGGGTTGTAACATTCTCGCTTTCGTGATTGTTGTTCGTCATTGTTTCTCTGTTTGGTTGTTGTTGAAATATTTAGGCAACCTATATCTGTTTAATATTGCAAGATGGGCAGGACTATACATAGTGCAGAGCGGAATTTAGCGCTCAAAGTTATCCAATTCTTCGAGACTGAAAAACAAAATGGTTTTTTGAGTTTCCCGCTTGAACAAGCAATAAAAAGGGCATGCGCTGCAACTGGTATATCTCAAAGGACAATAATGAAAATAAAAAGTGAAGCGAGAAAATTACAAACTTTGGCAGAAACCAAAGTTGGAGTGAAGCGTCGCGTGGAAACAGCTACAGAGGGAAATGTGAAGAAAGAAATGATGTCCGACGACGAATACCTTAGTAAGTCAACTCCAGTTACAACCATCAAGCTCCCAACACCAGGGAAGAAACGTAAAAAATACAGAAAAAAAACAGATCTCGACAACTTGCAATTATGCGCTATGCGCTCTCTAATCGAAAGTTTCTATATCACAAGAAAAGAAATACCAACTTTAAAAAGGATTTTGAAAATAGCTAAAGAGGAGCTCTGTTATCCCGGCCAAAGAGACGCTATAAGGCAATTAATAAACAAATTGGGGTTCAAGTTTAAAAAATCTAAAGGAAAACGCGATTATTTGGTGCAAAGACCTGAATTAGCTGCTTGGAGAGCAAAATATTTGAGAAGATTGAAAGAAAATGACGAGCGTGGTGCCGATAAGAAACTAGTGACATTTATCGACGAAACCTGTGTCCAATCTAATCCTAATGGCACTACATGCCAGATCTGGATCGTGATACATGCAGGCAACGAAAATGGTTTCATACAAGGCGCTGAGCATTTCCATAAATGTAAATCTACAACCGGTGATTACGAAAACGAAATAGACGCGTCAAATTTCACAAAATGGATAAAAGAGAAGTTAATACCGAATTTTCCACCTAACGGAATAATCGTGATGGATGACGCACCTTGTCATAGCAAGCAGGCAAATAAGGCGCCAAAATACAGTGCAAGTAAAATCGAAATGCAAACATGGCTTGAAAAACACAACATCGAATATGACGACAAAATGACTAAAAGAGAACTGTTTATGTTAACTAAAAGATGTAAACCTGAAAAAGTATATGTCATTGACGAAATATTAAAAACTCACGGACATGAGGTGTTACGTCTGCCTCCTAACCATTACGATCTTAACCCTTTAGAATACATATGGAATTTGATGCTGCAAAATTTAGACCAATCAGAAAACGATATAGAAAGATTAATAATGGAAGCAATACAGCGTATAACTGCAGAAGATTGGAAAAAAGAATGCGAAAAGGTTGATCAGTTAAGAGATAAGTTTTGGCATGCTGATAGATTGTATGAACGTAAGGAACGTGAGTTAATAGCTTCATTAGGAGGAGAAGAGAGTGACAGTGATACAGACGACAATATTTTGAGTGACAGTGACGAAATTGACGACAATAGCGATGCGATGTCTGGTTTAGATACATATTCAGATTAGTTATAGGTAGTTACCCTGTAAAGTAGATTGATCTAAAACTGTAGTCTAAAATTATAAAAATAAACAGATTGAACAAATAAAATATACTATTTCAATTTGTACATCTTCGATCTCTGTCATCATTCTAGTTTCCTTCCATGATGTGATTAAGCACTAGTATCCATTCACACGACGTAGTGTGAACAGATAGGGAAACTAGGGAATGCTAGGGATACAAAACGAGCGCTAACGCGAACGGGGGCTAAGTGCGCAGGTATAAATGAAACCTCTATTTCGCCCCAAAGTTAATCACGCTCACCACTAATTAAATAAATAAAACTGTTTTCCATCAAGCTCATTTATCTTCATATATTTTCAAACTAAATAACATTAAGTACACATAATCAGTTATAATGTTAAATAAATTATTTTAATGATACAGATATCTTCACAATAATATCAAAATTAAACTTGTGTATGAAATACTACAGTACCTATTTGGTTATTTAACAAAAATATCTTTAGGTAGTATTTAATAATAATATAGTTGCACCGACAAGTGGTAGGTGGGTGGATCTTCAAGAGGTCGAAAATTTATGTCTCGCCCTATCATTCATAATTGTAAAAGAAATTCAAAACTTTTTATAGTTATTCTACTACCTAAATAAATGAAGTAAAAAGTTATCAAAACCGTTCAGTGATTGAATAGCAGAAAAACAAGCTATTAGAAAAAAACGCTAGAAAACCACGATATTTTAGGTGTCGCCTTTACATGATTTTCGATATTTTATATCATAGTGAAAATATTATTAATAATAGAGTAATCCTGTCTAGGAATATATTATTTATCGTTAAACAGGCAAGATATTTTAAAGAAAATAAATTTAAAAAGTAGGTGGTAAGTTAATTAAAAATTAGTTCAAACAATGTTTAAAAAATATTCGTCATTATTGGCAACACGTTTACTTAGCATGATTAAAAAAAAACGGAAAGCACCCGAAGCGTCACGTCTAACTTAAAAGTCGCAGCCCCCTCGTACCTAAGTCGAACACCACTCGTCATAGTGAACGGACGCTAATTTTTCCAATGATAATTAATTGAATATCGTTCTCCAAAGATATTCATGCCACGTCGTCATTGGTTTCTTTTGCTGTATTTTAAATATAATGCATGGTAAACTCTTTATTTATTTACCATGGCGAACTTATTAGGGAAACAGATAACGTGTAATGTTTGTTTCATAATTTAATAACCTATTTTGCCATTAGCAGCGATTTTTCCAAAATTCGTCATTGTTAGTAACATCATTATTGCCAACATTGTGTCTGACGACGATGACGTCTGTCACCAATAATGATTATTTGTGTAGAAAACAATGACGTTTGTTACCAATAATGATTATTTGTATAGAAAACGACTGATGGCAATAAATTATTTTGATGTACGATTATCATTAAAAAGCATGTTTCTCATATACAGGGCATGCTACATCATTTGCAAATGTTGAACCGGCAGAAAAATGGCAGCCCGCACTCCTGGAGGCTCCCATTTTTCATGATGCTATTCCAGCTGCCTTAACTTAAAAAACGAAATAATCTGCCGGGCGCGCCAGCATCTGAAGCAGCTGCCTGCCCATGTGGCCTTAACACTCTTCCGTAGTAGCCTATATGTCCGAACACTGGTGTATAATATGAGAACGTCTCCGACTTGGTTTTTATGAAATGTCAATGAAATGTCTAAAATCGGCGAAGACTTCAAGGTGACATTGGAGACGATTCTCAATGTAAAACTTAATGAGGCTCAATGACAGCAGACTTCGTTATCATCCGCTACGGCAGATTGGGTGTTAGAAGAAGCAGGATATCAATATATCGGCGTTTAACCTCCTCCCACGAGGTTAACGGTTGAGTCGCTTTAAAACTTCATGTCCAAGGTGGCAATCTTCTTATTAGTTATATACGGCGGAAGCTTTAAATGTTTGGGCAACTGTGTGTCTTGAGCAGCCAAGGGACAAAGGTGTCCAGCGCTCTTGGCACGATCACATGTACAAAGCAAGCAGCCGGATTCTAATGAAGCGGCTGTGGTTAGGAATCTGGCTATGCTTGAGGCGGCATCGAGCCCAGAGTCTGGTCGTGTTTGGGCGCTGTAATCAACGAGCTCATTGAGGATAGTAATTTATCTGCGGTTGGATTGTCACGTTTGTGGTACGATTGCGGACTCTTTGGGACATCAAGGGTTGAGTTGTGTCAAGTCAGCTAGACGATTTCCTCGTCACTATAAAATATGCTTAACGAGGTTGAGCGGCGACCCCGGAACCGCCAAGCCTAAATCACACAAATGGCAAGAGGACTGATTGATTAATCCTCATCTCTCGGGAAAGGGGACGCTGTCTAGTTTAGGATGCAACTTGCATAAGTACCTTCGCCATGTCCCACCTGCCTTGTACATGTAGGGCAGCTAGTGCAGCAGCAGAAGGAGCTGCCATACAAAAGCATGCTAAATATGCTCCCTTCCAAGACGACGTAAGTACCTCTTTGTTCCCGTCGTAGTGGAGGAAAGCGGGACTTGGTGTACGGAAGCTAAGAGTTTGATGCGTGAACTAGGGAAGCGCCTAAAAAACAATAGTCGGGACCCTTGCGTAGAATTTTACTGCGCAATGGTCCCGACTAACCTTTTTTCCTCGCTATTCAGTGTGGGAATGCTTCTAGTGTCATAGCCACTTTTGCATTAGGTGCGATTCAGGGTGGGCTTTTGACCTAGCCGTCTTAGCTAATTTGTAATGGATTGCATGTTAACGGTAATTAAGTTGTAGTTAAAAGACAAATAAAAAAGTATTTGAGAATAAATATTTACATCAATAATATAACTCAAACGTCACTGTCGGTAACATTCCGTCATTACATTCGTCACTGTCGGCAACATCCGTCATTATCAGTAACACTCAAATTTTTATATTTGCCAATATTTTCTAAAATATTAAATTCTTTAACGTGTCTTTAATATAATATAGCATATAATTCATGTGTTTATAGATTTAGCTTAAAATAAACGCCATTCTCGGGGTAAAATGTGATTTTTTTTTTTTTGTATGAGGAGAATAATCTTGAGTAGATTCACCCAGGTAAGGTATCAAAAATATTTTCGTGAAACTCAAATTCGATAAATTCCTCATTCTATGTACCTAATTGCGAAGTAAAATATATAAAGTAAAATTGAAGATGCGAGGCAAATTAAATAATTCAAAAACGGCGCTAGTGTACAATGTATGAGATTTGACAGATTAGCAATATTCGCGCCAAAAAAATACCCCTCATTCTTTACTTTATAGCCTCAACTTCCGGCAAAATGTAAAAAAATAAATTCATCATACATTCGAAATAATAAAATTGACATGATTAATACAGACATGACTAGCGAGTAGTAAATAAATAAATATGTAGGTAATTCACAGTTAAAATATATGTTACGGGCAATGTGATTAATGCGGGCAGTAGGTATGCATAATGCCCGGGCATTATGAATAATGCCCAGCTGTATCGGGCAATGTGATTAATTACTATCAAAACTGTGATATTTATCACATTGCCAGGGCATTATAAATAATGCCCAAAGAACATTGGGCAATTTGATAATAATAGTCCGTTAACTTGATAATCGTAGGTAGCGATAATTCTAGTCGCCAAATTTTTAAAACGTTGTCAGAGACATATTAGTGGACAATTTTTTTTTGAAATTTTAGGTCATTGCTTTAGGTAGAATTTTGGTTTTTGCATTTTTAAGTAACTAAGATTATTGAAGAAGAGTAGAAAAATAATTTGGCATCTCGTAAGTTATGTTTTTAAGTACTTCAATACAATTAAGTCTTTAGAAACTTTACGTATGTGTGCATAGGTAATAGGTACCTAAAGGAAAAAAATGCTCATAATTTCGGCATTATAAGTATTTTTTAAATTTCAAATTTGAAAATGAAAATGAGAATGACAATGAAAATGAAAATTTACTTAATCCTGTAGGTAAGGTTTGAAAAAACTTAGGACGGGTCATTTTTAATCATAAAGTTAATGCTAGATTCGCAAGAGTGCCCCCAGAGAAGAACCTAGCAAGAAACTCTGTTGGGTTGCTCTTTTCAATTTAAGTTTTACAAATTCTTAAGCTGAAACACAGAAACAAACATTAAAATTTACATTTCAATAGAGCTTAAATCAATAAACAAATAATAAAAAATTTGCCCCTGCAATATCCAGAATAAGGTATAGGTAAGTAAATGGGAAGCTGAAAAGTGAAAGGCTTAGCTTGATAGAATCCGCATAGGTACATGATCGGCCATCAGAGTAGCACCTTCACACAGGTCTCAACGCATGTGCCAGCCATCAACCCTTTCCACATATTTTAGGGAAGTAGTATTTTAGGGATTTAGGAAGTATTTTAGGGAAATCAGTGCATATCACCCTTTGACCAATCAGAGTCCGGAATGGCCTAACCTAAACTAAAACCTAACTTAACCTATGAAGAAAATATGAGAATTTTAAGTTTCATAATACCTACACATTTATTTGACTTTCAGTTAGGTTTAGGTGAGATAAGGTTTCATTGTAAAATAAAAAAAAGTACTAAAACAAGTTTTTTATCACTCTGCCCAATAGGTGACGGGCATTATGCATAATGCCCGGGCAATTTGATTAATTGCATAGTATTTATCACATTGCCCGTAACATATATAACACAGACACATTCATTATGTAGAATTTTAAATTATTCAAGTAAGTAGGTAAAATAAATACTTTCATAAGATTGAAATATAGACTAAAATAATATTTATTTCATTAATGTTCAAGAAAATCAGTACCTACCTAACTGATAATATACACATAAAATGTTATCTACATAATATATCCCAATATTCCCAATCTCAACAACATTGAAATATAGTAATAATAATAATATGTATGTCTATTTACAAATATGTAAACATGTTCTTTATAAATACATATTTCGGGGTAATAAAAAGAACATTTAACATATTTGATGACATTTGTAAAAACCACAGGTAAAAATTCAAACCATTGAAAAATAGGTAAGAATACATATCGTCAATGCAGGTAATATTTTAATAAAACATTCTTTTAAAATTAAACATATTGGAAATAATAACTTTCTCACTAAAGACACTTCATAATGTTTTTTTGACGAGTGTATTTATGAATAAATATTGCTATAAAAGGTGTTTAAAAGTAAAGTACTTACTTATGTAGTTATCTTACAGATAACTACTCTACTCTACTGAGTATTATTTCGATTAAGTATAGGATTTGAAATAATAACAATACGATACGACCCGACGCTGTCGGAAATAACTGCGTACCTCCTTGCGCTTCCCCGCACCTCAACCCGTTTCCGCATGACGCCAATCTAGCCTAGCCAGTCAGTATCGCTGCAAGCAAACGCAAGCGAGTGCGAACCTGTCGTATTTTTAAGTATTTTATCGCATTAATTTAACATTTTCACTTTCGTGATCGCATTATTGTTCATCGTTTCTTAGTTTGGTGAAATATAAATAGACAACCGACGGGAACATCGGCTGTGATATCTGTGCACCTCACTGGAATGTGCTTCGGCCCGTTGTCTTTTGCCTATGCATCACCGTGACACGAGAAACGAGGTGCGTGACGTCAGAGCCAGGTCCGCAGATATTTTCCACGGCGGCGCGGCGGCGTAAACACCTGTCGTAATTGCATTCATTTGTGCCAGATGTTTAGTTATTTCGCCCGGGTTGTAACATTCTCGCTTTCGTGATCGCATTGTTGTTCATTGTTTCTCTGTTTGGTGAAATATTTAGCTTAGGTATCTATATAGTATTGCAAGATGGGCAGAACTATACATAGTGCAGAGCGGAATTTAGCGCTCAAAGTAATCCAATTCTTCGAAAATGAAAAACAAAACCGCTGTTTGAGTTTCCCGCTTGAACAAGCAACAAAAAGGGCATGCGCTGCAACCGGTATATCTAAAACGACAATAATGAAAATAAAAAGTGAAGCAAGAAAATTACAAACTTTGGCAGAAACCAAAGGTGGAGTGAAGCGTCGCATGGAAACAGCTACAGAGGCAAATGTTAAGGAAGAGATCATGTCCGACGATGAAGACCTTAGTAAGTCAACTCCAGTTACAACCATCAAGCTCCCAACACCAGGGAAGAAACGTAAAAAATACAGAAAAAAAACAGATCTCGACAACTTGCAATTATGCGCTATGCGCTCTCTAATCGAAAGTTTCTATATCACAAGAAAAGAAATACCAACTTTAAAAAGGATTTTGAAAATAGCTAAAGAGGAGCTCTGTTATCCCGGCCAAAGAGACGCTATAAGGCAATTAATAAATAAATTGGGGTTCAAGTTTAAAAAATCTAAAGGAAAACGCGATTATTTGGTGCAAAGACCTGAATTAGCTGCTTGGAGAGCAAAATATTTGAGAAGATTGAAAGAAAATGACGAGCGTGGTGCCGATAAGAAACTAGTGACATTTATCGACGAAACCTGTGTGCAATCTAATCCTAACGGCACTGCATGCCAGACCTGGATCGTGATACATGCAGGCAACGAAAATGGTTTCATACAAGGCGCTGAGCATTTCCATAAATGTAAATCTACAACCGGTGATTACGAAAACGAAATAGACGCGTCAAATTTCACAAAATGGATAAAAGAGAAGTTAATACCGAATCTTCCACCTAACGGAATAATCGTGATGGATGACGCACCTTGTCATTGCAAGCAGGCAAATAAGGCGCCAAAATACAGTGCAAGTAAAATCGAAATGCAAACATGGCTTGAAAAACACAACATCGAATATGACGACAAAATGACTAAAAGAGAACTGTTTATGTTAACTAAAAGATGTAAACCGGAAAAAGTATATTTCATTGACGAAATATTAAAAACTCACGGACATGAGGTGTTACGTCTGCCTCCTAACCATTACGATCTTAACCCTTTAGAATACATTTGGAATTTGATGCTGCAAAATTTAGACCAATCAGAAAATGATATAGAAAGATTAATAAAGGAAGCAATACAGCGTATAACAGCAGAAGATTGGAAAAAAGAATGCGAAAAAGTTGATCAGCTAAGAGATAAGTTTTGGCATGCTGACAGATTGTATGAACGCGAAGAACGTGAGTTAATAGCTTCATTAGGAGGAGAGGAGAGTGACAGTGATACAGACGACAATATTTTGAGTGATAGTGACGAAGTTGACGACAACAGTGATGCAATGTCTGGTGTGGATATGTATTCAGATTAGTTTTAGTTACCCTGTAAAGAAGATTGGTAGATTATAAGTAAGTTTAAATTAATAAATGGATAGCTACATAGGAATCAAATATTTTCTATTTTATTTGTACTTACACCTTGATTTTTTGCTATCACTCCAGTTTCCATGATGTGAATAGGCCAAGTCAAGTATAGGTCTTATTTGGTCTACTTACTACAGTAGGTCCTTAATGTTTTGCGTTGAAAAAATTGTGTAGACTAACTGGGAATTTAAAAACAGAAGTTCTATTTCTCCCAAAGTTAATCACGCTCACCACTAATTAAATAAATAAAACTATTTTAAATCAAGCTCATATATCTTCATATATTTTCCAACTAAATAACATTAAGTACCTACACATAATTAGTTATAATGTTAAATAAATTATTTTAATGATACAGACATCTTCACAATAACAACAAAATTAAACTTGTGTATGAAATACTACAGTATTTGGTTATTTAACAAAAATATCTATAGTATTTAATAATAATATAGTTGCACCGACAAGTGGTAGGTAAGGTATCAAAAATATTTTCGTGAAAACTAAAATTCGATAAATTCGGCATTCTATTTACCTAATAGCAAAGTAAATTGGGTAAAATTGAAGATGCGAGGCAAATTAAATATACAAAAACGGCGCTAGTGTACAATGTATGAGATTTGACAGATTATAAATATTCGCGCCAAAAAATATCCCTCATTCTTTATAGCCTCAACTTCCGGCAGGTTGTAAAAAAATAAAATAATTCATTGTAAAGTGCGTTTCACGAAATAGTTCCTATGCCGCTATGTTGGCAGCATTAAATATTTATACTGGCACATTACCCTTGATGACGTTTCGCAGTACAAATTTTCAATGCTGCCGACATGGCGGCATTAGAACTATTTCATTAAACGCACTCTACATACATTCGAAATAATAAAATTGACATGATTAATACAGATATGACTAGCGAGTAGTAAATAAATAAATATGTAATTCACAGTTAAAATATAACACAGACATTCATAAGTAGAACTTTAAATTATTCAAGTAAAATAAATAATTTCATAAGATTGAAATATGTATGTCTATTATACATATATGTAAAAAACATGTTCTTTATACGTATTTCGGAGTAATAAAAAGAACATTTAACATATTTGATGACATTTGTAAAAACTGAAACCATTGAAAATAGGTTAGAATACATATCGTCAATAACGGTAATATTTTAATAAAATATTCTTTTTAAATTAAACATATTGGAAATAATAAATTTCTCACTAAATACACTTCATAACATTAAATTCTAACAAAATAAACAATTTGTCTTTTATAATTTTCGTTACATTTACTTGAGAATGAAGATATTAAAGTTAAGAATTAAGCAATTTGCAGTTTTAAAAAGGATGTTACAGCATATTTTCAGATCTTTGAAACGCTTAATATTTCAAGACAACTTTCTGTTCATTCATGTTAGGAATCGCCCCCATTTTTGAAAGCCCCATGTTCAAATTGCCCCCAACTTTGAAATGCTCCAATAACAGCATTTACTATATCGCGTTTAAATATGCAAAATAAATACGAACATGTACTCAATAGAAAAATGCATAGAAATCACATCGCGTGCCTTAATAGCTAAATCTATCATTTACTATCTTATATACGATGCTGTTTATGCAAATAAATGCATTTTGCTTTGGTAACCTTCGATGTAATTTCTATTATGTACAGAGAGTGAAGGAGATGGGCTATCTATACGTGTGTTAGGAGATAGATGTGTTTAAATACCTATAGATTGGTATGTAATTTAATGAAAAACTGAATATGATGAATACGATAGAGAAGGCTTGAAACGATGGAGAAGTTGGTCTCATAGTAAAAGTTGTTTGTTATCACGAGTACATGCATATCGTTTTTTATCGTTCTCTAATTGTATCTCTAATTATGTATACATACATTTTAAATAATTGAAGTTGATTGTTGATTGCTAGAGATGTCGTTATGTTTCTTGTGTAGTCGTTCAATTTAATACAAATATTTTATAAACTGATTTGTTTTTCGTTACAAAACAGAACTACATTTTAATATTCTTTCTAATACTTTCATCAAATTACACACCAATCGATTGTACATAAAGCTACGAAATGAAATCAAAATAGATTGTACTGTAGGCAAGGCAGAGGTTTACATTATAGTTAGGGTAAAATTCATTTAAACTTGGTCTGATTGGGCGAACAACTTTGCAATGAAAGTATGTACCTACTCTTGATACAACAAATGAGCATCGGAGCATCGAAGCGTCTACAAGCGAATGTTGTGTTAACTGATTTTGAATATTATTCTAATGAGAACAATGTTGATGATAATATGACAATCAAGAATGCTCTGCGCTGCGCTCTGACAGGTTTGCGCCGGCTCTTAAACGTAACAAAAGTGTTAACGTATAAGTATACGCAATAGTGCTTTTGCATTTTCGGCTCAATTCGCACTGAATATAAGGTGTAGGAGATGAAATTATGATAAAATGTTTCTAACTAAACATACCCGAGTTGGGTATCTAATGAAAGGAGACGGTTTGTACATTACAAATCGGTTGTTTTTTTTATATATGCCTTTTTCAATACAGTATGTCTTAATTCTTGCAGCTAACTTAGTAGCAAGGCACTACCTTTTTTCAATGCCTTCTAATTTGCAGCCAACTTCGTAATAAAGCAAAGTATTCGCCCAATCAGCACAAAGTATATAATACAAGTCAATTTATACGTAGCTATTGGTCGTCGGTCGCTTCATACTCGCTGAATCTCGAACAGTTTTACATCCGTGTCGTACCAGATAGGTGGGTCCACGTTACTGGGGAAAAACAGTAATTTTTATTTATTTATTTTATTCAAAAGTGATAACTACCTGTCAAACTTGAAGTTTGAAATCAATCAAACTTCAAGTCATGTATAAGCTACTATGTAAAAGCTTTTTTTCAAATTATCTTAATTTTGTAGGCAAATAAATACCTATACATTTGCAAGCTACAATTTTGCAAGATAGCAGTTTTCCTCAGAGAAGAATCTACAAGAAACTGTTGGGTTGCTATTGTCAAATAAACTTTTACAAATACGGATTGTTGCTCCACCTACAGATAAATTTATCTGTCAGATATTTTATACCTGTCTCTGTCTAAAACGTCATATTTTATGAAATAGACGTAGATTTATCTGTACATGGTAAAACAAGCCCTTATAAACACACAGATAGGAGTACATAGATAATAAACATTTTATCATTTCAATCTATAGCTGCCCACTGCTGAGCACAGGCCTCTTCAATGGTTTTATCACGCTTATAAACACTTACCGTATATAAATAACCCCCCACATGTAGGTACGGAACCACTGCGCTGTGCCGGCGTTAGCTTGGTACTTGCGGATCAGTATCGGATGCGGTACCGGCAGTAGACCGACCAGCGTACCGTGCTGGAGGAACCGGAGGATCTCTGACTCGTCGGTTAGGCCCCTGTGGGTTATCAATGAGGGTTATTTCATTAAAATCAAATCGGGGTCTTGTTAAAGAAAGGGCAAGTTAGGAGTGCCCTCAAGCGACGTGCAAGTATGTGGCGACTGATGAATTGGGATGAAGCGAAGAAAGTGTGTGCAAATGAAGCGAAAGATGTGTGTTTCGTTTAGATCGTAGTACAGAGTAAATAGAGTAATACACCTCTTTCGCCTTATCCATATTCATCAGTCATTCGTCTCGTATTATGTATATGCACATCGGTTTAGGGTACTCGTCGTTTATACAGGGTGTAACAGAAAGGGTATATAAAGCCGAAACACAGCGATAGTCCTCATGAAACTGAACAACTTTCCCCAAGGAACATGGGTCGTAACTCGAAAAAAAAAATTTCGCCTCCCCATACAAAATGCCCGATCAGCTGATCGAGTAAGTATGGGCGATCCAAAAATTTTTTTCGAGTTACGACCCATGTTCCTTGGGGAAAGTTGTTCAGTTTCATGAGGACTATCGTAGTGTTTCCGCTTTATATACCCTTTCTGTTACACCTGTATAGGTAATATTATTATGTTATTCTAATATGTTAGCCACAATATTGTAAAGGTTTATTAAAATCGGTTTAATGGTTTTCAATGGAAGAGTAACAAACATTCTTACATCCATCCATGCATAGGCACAAACATTGATATTTATAATAATAGTAGGATTCAACACTCACTTATCAATGCAAATCTTTTCAACCTGCGGCACGAGGACCTGCAGCAGCCTCATGATGGTCTGCAGCGGTAACTTCCCGCGCCAGCTCGCCACCCACTCGCCGGTCGGCGCCCACTCCCCACTCCCACTAGTGGGACCGCCGCCCGAACTCCGTCGCTGCTCGCTCGTTGTTAGCTTTATGCTTTCTTTCTGCAATTATTTATGATTATTTGTATTTTTGATTCTTAAGGGAAAGTGGGAACACCAAGTGGATCACCACAATAAACTTTATTGTGTTTAATATCGAATTAGTACATATTTTTTTAGATCTAAATAGAAACATTGGTTATTTCGTATAAGTGCGAGAACAGTAACAGATAAAAATAAATACATAAAATCTATTATGTTAATTAATCTATAACTATATTTAATTTAAAAAAATCTATTACTCTAATACGCCTAAAATAGTTGATACTGTTGTTAATATTATCGAATAAGACTAAACAACAAACCTATTTAGCAAAAACAAATATAATCTTTTTTTAAATAAAATACACCAACACCAACACCAACCTGTGTAACACTAGCGGTGGTGTTGTCCTGCTTGGCATGAGCTTCGGCGGTGGTGTCGGTGTCTCCGTGCTCCAGTAACGCGTCAGGCGGCGCGGCAGGGTGCGCGGAGGCGCGCTCCGTCATGGCGGCCACCGCTGCGGACGGGGAATGGTTACCGAGTGATTTTAGGTGCACATTATAAAAATATCGCTGCATTTGACCCTTAGATTCATACTAAGCAAAAAAGCGACTAGGACTAGTCCTAGCATTCGAACTAGGCCCTCGTCATCCACTGGAAAAACTGCTACCTTGAGAATGTAGCATTATCTTTAAAAAAAGGTGACATGTTTCATGTGATTCAATAGAAAAGAATAATTTAATTACAAGTCACATGTTAGGTTAAGGTGCACCTAAACAAAAAAACAAATTATATAAAAAAAGTAAACAATAATCTTACGAAATAGAGATTAATTAAGCTGAATTCATAACGTAAAACATTTATCGACTTTACTTTCATTCAGATGGGTGACAGATATGGATTTAACTATGTATTTTTAGAAATAACAACTGAATTTTATAAAGTAACATACCTGGTGTATCAGGTAATGTAGGATTGAGCGTCCCCGGTTCGGCCGGCTGCGCGGGGTGTGATCCCTCCATTACAGTCTCTGCTACCGACTCTGTACTACGGGACCTAACAGAAAAAAAAAGAGCAAATAAATAGTAATCCTAAAGATGACTAAATTACCTTCTACATGGTGGAGATAGACCGCCGATAGTGCCTTTTGTCATCATCATCATTATGTCAGCTTATGGACGTCCACTGCTGGACAAAACCCTCCCCCAAGGATCTCCACAACGACCGGTCCTGCGCTGCCCACATCCAACGGCTACCCGCGACTTTAGCCCAGTCGTGAGTCCACCTTGTTAGAGGCCGCACCACACTGCGTCGTCCGGTACGTAGTCGCCACTCGAGAACCTTTCTGCCCCATCGGTTCGGCGAGCAATGTGCCCAGTCCACTGCCTCATAAGATTTGCGATTCTTCGAGCTATGTCGGTGATATTATTAATAATAATATAATGTCAATACCTGGCTATAGCAATAGCGTTCTGCTGTTGTTTGTTGTGCGAGGCGAGCGACCGCGTGATGGCGGCGTGTTCAGCCGGCAAGTTGGCCAGGTTGTGGAACACCGCGCGTTTGCGGATTATCGTGTACACCAGGTTTGAGTTACCTGGGGTATTTAGACAAGTTAATGTTAGTAAACATAATAAGCTTTTCCCCCTTTTGAATGAAAGGTTAATAATTAAGTTAATAATCCATTCAACGTCATGCCGTCTTTCTAGAATTTTTGATAGCTATAGGCGTAATGGAGCATTAGCTTAATAAAAAATTCTTGCAACTGGCTATTTAATGAGAAAATACAATTTAGAATCGAATGTTCGATTATTAGCCGAAGCATATCTGAGATTTATGTACAAGTTACAGGCCTTAAGTTGCTTGGAAGATATTGCTAAGTTCGCAAGTATGAAGTGTAGGTTTTGCAAATTATCAATTTTACTTCTTTTTAGAATTTTAAAATATTTTTCCCTATAAAAGGCTATCCATCATGATATTCCTACTTTAATATTTCCTTCACTTACCATCAAACTGATACTGAATGATGTTATTGAACATCTCCAGGAGTAAGAAGACGAGATGATGATGATGAGGCCTCGCGAACAGGAACCAGGGTGTGCTGAACGCTTCCACCAGATGCAGCAGCTTTGTCGCTGACACCATTGACAGGGTTTTTAGGTAGGGGGATACTGGAAGAAAAATTGGGTGTAGTTTTTTTTTGTGGAACTAATTTGTGGTACTGGACATGTGATAGTGAGTATTGTTTGTAGAAATAAAAAAATATATGTCTATACCCCCTTTTCTTTCTTCTTCTTTCCCCCTTGGTAAACAAAGGGGTGTGGAAGAGTATATGTTATGTTACTATGTTTTGCATCTATTCATATTGAAAAGAAGAGATACTAAATTAGACGCAAAATGACGCCGTATTCACTTTTTGAAAACTTACATGAACATGAAATACATTGTTCCCGTATTCATTTAACACAGCATATACCAAAATAAATACGAAATTTTATGATCCCCTTTGAATTCGAGGGCACTTTTAGAAATAGCCCCATATGAAGTTTGGGGCATTTTCAAAGTGGGGCATTCAAAAAAGGGGGCTACTAGTAAAATATGTTTAATGGGGGCACCATGTATTAATTATTAATTTTTATTCATTTTTAGTCTTTAATTTTTTGTTTAATTTTTCGTAGTTAATAGTATCTATGACTAAAAATTAAAAAAAAACTTACCATTAACAAGCACAGTCAACAAACAATCGAAAAGAGGTTGCAGTCTCTGATGGCCAGTAGTAACAATCTTGTGAAACACCACCACTAATAAATCAGCGTGTGTGCCGGTGAACACAGGTATGTCCATTGGAATGGTGGCGGTGTAAGGTTTATTCAGTCGCACGCCGAAGTTACGTTCCCCTGATAGAAGGAGTAGAATGAATACGCCTATGTGCATTAGGCCGACGCGTGCTGAAAAAAGATTGAAATAAAATTAGGACTTTTTTAATTGTGCGGTTTATTTAAAGGGTGAGTAAAAACTATTTTTAACTGACTAAAACAAAGAAAAAATGGTTCTCGATTAAAATGATTTTGTTTTGTCCACTGGCTCTTAAATTCAATATAGTCCGAAATAGATTACTAATAGTCGTAAGGCTACCTTTGCAAATATTGTACTAATAGTATATGTTCTTAACTGTTTTTCATTTTTGTTTGCCTGGCTACCAACTGCCAAACGGCGTCACGGCAGACCACGGAAAAGGTGGCGGGACGAGCTGGACACCTTAAATACCTGGACGGAGGTAGCTCGAGATTGAAAGTCATGGCAGATGAGGAGAGAGGCCTTTACCCAGCCGTGGGACACAAAAGGCTCACGTTAGTTTGCGAGTGTAATTTTCCTTTTTTTTTTGTTAGTTGAATCATTAACTATATTAAACATTATTAATCATTAAGTATATTATGTAATACTTACATTGATCTGCGCGTGAGTCGTTCAGATGATACAAGATTGGAACCAACACTTCTAACACGTCGCTGCTTTTCAATACGTAGTACATGAATTTCTGGAATACATAATAAGAAAATAAATAAAATTTATTTATATTAGTCAAATATATTGTTAAATATAAGTTAGTTATGTACCTTATTGTAGTCACACATCTTCCAAAAGAGAACCAGTAGCTCTTGATGTAGTAATACCTGAAAAAAAAAACTTTAACATTGCCTAATAGGACAAACAACTTTTACTATAGGACCAAGTTCAACATCATTAAAAAAAATCTCCCATAGACTTAGCACTATAAGCCGGTGCATTTTGTATGGGGAGTTCGAATTTTTTTGAATGATTTCGATCTTGGTCCCATAGTAAAAGTTGTTTGTTATTACGAGTATATGCATATCCTTTTCCATCTTTAAGCGACTCCACACAGAGCGAGGAGCCTCGCGAAGCAAGCGTTTGGCCAATTAAAAGAGGCCCCTAAGAACTACTCAACTCAATACGATAGCGAGGTCTTTCCTGAGCGGCCAAACATATGATTCCCGAGGTTGCTAGCTCTGTGTGAACCCGCCTCTTAAAATGGGGATGATGACTACATTAAAAAATAATTAGTTCGTCTTTTAGGCTATTAAAAAATATTTAAAACACATTTTTTACCTGATCAAATACATAAATAAATACAAAGATACAGAGCATCAAAGTTAAGGAGTGGGGGGTATTGACCTCACTCCTCGGTTAAAATCGTACTGAGGCGTGACGTCACGAGCAACTTTAACCCAGTGTATCTTTGTCATTTTTAGTTTAAGAGAAAAAAGAAAAAATACGTGTCGAATATTTTTTAAAAATCTATGTGATGGACTAAAAAAATTTTTTTAGTCATCATGCCCATTCACCCTGTATAATAAACAAATAAATACCTTCTTAGCAGAATTAGGCAGGTATGTCTGGGCTAGTGGATTGTTGAGGAGTCTGGTGACTCCACGTAGGATGAAGTGGAAATCTTCGTCGCGGTGAATGCGGGACAGGTAGTTGATGAACAGGTTGTCTGGCAGGGTCTGGCGGTACGAAAAGAATAAAGTTCAAAACAGATTGGTCCCACGTACGCAACGTATGTAGCAGATGTCATAAAAGACATAATGCATTGCGTAGGTACTTGAAACCACTAATAAAAGATTTTTGTAGAGAACAACCGCACAACCCGCAACCATTACTACCTCTTTCTCGTTATTTCTTACCCTAAGGTTGCCTGGAAGATATTGCTACCTAGCAATAAGGCCGCCTGTTGCTTCTTATATTCTTGTCTGCCTTATATCTTTTGTGCAATAAAGAATATTTGTATTGTATTGTATTGTAAGAACGTTTAAGTATTGCTACGTTGTATTGCTAAGTTTTGGTATGTATACCTACGGTCTCCAAATGTATCATAAGAGTCATACACAGAATTAGGTTCAAATTTGTCTTTCCTGTTCTGATGATTAAGGATACTGATACTTGATACTGGAGCAGCCAATCCTCAAAATGTTTATACAGGCCAAAACTACATCGAGCACAAATTATGCGGATATGCATTTAGTTAAGTCCAGAAATTAGCTTCCAGTGTCCTTAAATTTCGGGAACAGGAGAGACATTTTTTGTTTTTTATGTCTGTATGACCCATAAAGTAGTTAAGTACTTTAAGTAGGTATGTAGTTTGATAAGATTAGTGGTTACCTGCGACTTTATATTTTTTCCACAATAACACAATAGAATAGGTACTTATCTAAAAATATTGTGTACCTAAGCTGTAATATTGGACAGTTTCATTAAAATCTGTTGAGAAGTGTTTGGCCGAAAGCAGCATTCTATACATATGAACAACCTCACATTAATAATATGAATGAAAATGAAAAGTGTTGTATTCAAAAATAGGCAAAATTCATTACACTTTTTTGATGTCACTTTTTTGATCTATAACTACTGCCGGTTCACTACCTGTATAGCCGAGAGGAAGAAATGGTCAAGAATCCTTCGGCACAGGGCCCTACGTTATGTCCAATATATCTTTTTTTTTTAAATCGAGACACTTATACAATTACATGTTGGTACTTAAATTCTTATCACAGTATTATAATATACAGGGTGTAACAGAAAGGGTATATAAAGCCGAAACACAGCGACAGTCCTCATGAAACTGAACAACTTTCCCCAAGGAACATGGGTCGTAACTCGAAAAAAATTTTTGGATCGCCCATACTTACTCGATCAGCTGATCGGGCATTTTGTATGGGGAGGCGAAATTTTTTTTTCGAGTTACGACCCATGTTCCTTGGAGAAAGTTGTTCAGTTTCATGAGGACTGTCGCTGTGTTTCGGCTTTATATACCCTTTCTGTTACACCCTGTATATGCTAGTAAGATTGTAATATACTTCAAAAGTCATACCTCATCAGATTCTTCATTGAGTACCGAACTCGTGTCATGGTCCAATGTTACTATAAGGATTTGTAATGCCACCTGGAAACGAAAATCGATTTTATTTAGTTTTTTTTTATTTCATATGTCAATACGAGAAGGACGTGAAGTATCAATTTACGTTAAGGCCGTGGCCTGTTAGTACTGTAAATTTATGGCGAACTGTTTGAGTTAGCTGCAAACTCAAATCAATGAAATAACCGGTTTTGGTGGGAGTCGGCCGCTGTCTGAGATAGTCAGCGCGCGTAACGCTGCAAACTGCGTACAGTGAGCGAAAACTAGCTGACTGTGGACACTCCATTTCAAATATATGGAAGGGCGTACTAAATTGATACGCCGCAAACTAGTCAGCCGCTAACAGTTTGCCTACTGGGGCCACGGCCTAAATCTTACTTTCTTCAGGGTATAGCACAATCACAGCGATACATATTTTTATAATAGAACTCGGTAAACCTTCGGCAAATATTGCACGTAAGCAAATCAAAACTTTGGGATCATAATTATGGCACATTTATCATATTTATGGCATACTTATCATATTTATGGCATATACTCTGTGGTATCTACCTCAACAAGCGGCTCCAGCGTGTCAGCAAAGAGTAGATGGTTGTAGGGCAGACCGAGTCCGACCGGGTCGTATGAGCACACCGTGTTCAGTAGCGACGTGAATAGAGGCAGCGCGTGGCGGTTGTCTGGGCTTGTTAAGTAGCTAGGGGGGAGAAAGTTATATGGTTTATTTCATTTGTCTTGAAATAGAAATTATTTATTGCTCACCACGTTACATAAATAGTTCTTAACATTAAGTATGACCAGGTACCAAAAAACTTACGACTATGAGTAACAAATAACCTGATTTTATCATTCTTCTTCTGTATTGGTTTAATTGGTAAAAAAATATGACATTGACTCAACAATAAAAGCGTTGAAGATTCATTATGTGTATAACAGTTGTGTATAAATGTTTTGTATAATCCGAACTAATCTTCTGAATCGATTTAGACATTTTCATAACAAAAATATCATCTCGATTTGATTTTCGATCATTCTATGTATTTTTCGAAGTTGCACACTTACGCAATCCACTTATTATGATTATTGGGCGGCAACCCCTGCGCAGGCGGCTTGTATACAGTATCACTGCAGCAGGTGAGTAACAGCCGCAGCAGCTCGGCGCGCGCCGCGTCGTGCTGCGCCACCCGCGGGGGGCAGCGCGCGAACCCCACGCCGCCCGACCAGATATACTCGCAGCTGTCTAGCTGGGACAGCTCTTCGGCGCGCTCCTGAACACGCAGAGGAAAACAGGTTCAATTGAACAAGTATGTGCAAGCAGACTTTCTAAGTAAGATAGTTAAAAAACTAGGGCAAAGTCAGGTGCAAGACGACTACCTTGAGAATCGTAATAATCCTATCCTACCTCCTAAGTAAGTAGATACAGTAAATATAAATGTCAATGTTTTTGCTGATGAATGTAACTATGTGAGGATGTTTGTTACTCTTTCTCTGAAAAATTACTGAACAGAATTATATGAAGCTTGGCAATATTGCAGCCTATACCTATACTTCAGAATACACATAGGCTTATTTTAAGGTAACATTTTTTTCCATGATTTTTTTTTCCAAGATTTGACCATAAATACATGTGTGAAGTTGGGGACAATCTCTAGTATTAAATACAATCACATGTCAGTTCATTCATACAAGGAAAAAGAAAACGATGGCACTACTGTGCCTTGTTTTCTACTGAAAACTGAAAAAAACATTTGAAAGGTTGATCTGACTAATATCCTACCAAACATGAATCAATACGCACATAGATAAGATAGTTATCAATAAATCAATACTCACAGGGCCGGCTCTCTTTGTACTTGCTACCGTGAAGTCTGGACAGAATAGGAGGTCCTGTGGAAATGTAACAGATAAAATTAAACAGTCTTGAATTTAATGTACACATTGCTGAAGTTTCCTTAATAGAATAGATATTAATTGATGTTTAGCTCAATGAGATTCTCTTATCTTTAATCCTGTTGCAGAAAAACTGAAAAAGCTAATAATGACCTTATTTCCTTCTTATTCTAGTTTTTGGTAAAGACAGTGATGGCTAGAAGTTAAATGGAACATTAAGTTTGTTGACAAAACTTTTTGAATTCATTCTTTAATCAAGTATCTGGGTAGATCTGAAATGGGCAGTTGAGTCCACTGAGGTTTTAAGCCAGTTATGATGCAAAGCAATGCAATAATCATCATCATTTATTTAAGAGTCAGACTCTTGTCAAGGAGCATCCGCCATTTAGGCCTATCTTCTGCCAGTGTTTTGTCTTCTTGATACGACACTTGAGTAAAGTAGGTATGTCATGGTTTTCCTCTTCCTCTCCTTCCCTCAATCTTTCCTTCAATGATAAATGCTAAATAAATCTATATCATGTAACAAGCAGATTATACCAAAATAAGTTATAGGAAATAGCACTCACACAAATAGCATTAATAAGAGACTGTGCGAGTGGCACAGACTCGTTCTCTGCAGCAGCTGGTAAAGATGACCAGAAGAAGCTGTGCCATTCAGGATCCTCAAACATGTATGGGAGGACTCTGGTTAGCAGACGCGCGCAGTTTAGAGCTGAAGTGATAATGATAAGTTGATCTTTTAACCAATTATCAGTTATTAAAAGAGTAGACCTAATAATTCTGAAAGTTAGCAGTATTATTTAAATAATTAATAAAACAGCAAAAAAATCAGTTAACGATTAACTGCTTAAATTCTTACTTACGCAATTTTCACAACCTTGAAGCTAGAAATCTCTAGGCAATAATCGTAATTGCAAATCAATATCAGATGCATTGAAACAAAACTGCTATGTAGTTTACATGTTTTGTAAATTAAAATCAGAATATATTTTTTTAATACTAAGTTTTACCTGTCTGCTGCTCACTCTGGGTCCTGCAGCTGTTGTCCACACATTTAACTAGCTTCTCCACAGCTTTGTACACAAGTGTAGCGAGATTGTTTGGAGACTCCTCCCGCAGGGCACGGATCTCAGCTCCAGGCACCAACGCGAACACATCCTGCACGTTTGTCACGCTCTCCGACCAGAACTGATCCCAGAAATTATCATCCGATGCGTCTATAGGCTGGAAAACTCATCGATATCATTAACACTGATCGTGGGTTCGTGCTACTAACACAAAAAGCTTTGTCCACAAAATCTTGACATACATACCTGTGTCTTGGAAGTCAACTGGACGACAGCCTTC
Source organism: Anarsia innoxiella (assembly GCA_947563765.1). Taxonomy (NCBI): domain Eukaryota; kingdom Metazoa; phylum Arthropoda; class Insecta; order Lepidoptera; family Gelechiidae; genus Anarsia; species Anarsia innoxiella. The sequence continues at coordinate 1,108,216 of OX387401.1, forward strand.
CTAAAGTTTAGTTTAGTGTCTGCGTTACCCATATTTCCAGTTTTAAACGTTTAATAACATTAAATCCATCGCTCAACATACGTTCACATAAAAACATTGACAACACGACTGACAGCAGTGCAGTGTTTGACAGTGACAGTGCATCATAGTTTTTATTTCCAATTTTTTTAGAGCTGCACTAAAAGTATTAGTTAAAAAATACTATGCAAAATCACAATCTTAAATCGATATAAGAACGAATGAGTGAATGACTTTTCTATTTGCTTCTTGATTTGACCCTCTTCTTTTGTCTGTGGTCAATATTTGAAGTCAGAAAAATGGCTGCTGCAGGTCTATTTCGAAGTGCTTTCAATGGATTATTACGAAAATCCACCACATATAAAACACCGGTGGTATGCCGGCTTTCTACTGTTGCCCTTCAACAAAAATACCATACAGTGAAAACGGCTTTGAATGTCTATAATTCTTACAATCTCCAAAATGGGGTAAGGATTTTCAAATCAATACAATTCAATCTAACTTATCATTTTACGGTTATCTTGCGATATAATTGTAATAGGAGGTTGCACTTTCATCATAGCAACAGGATAGTATCATAAAACCCGAAAACAATTTTCATGGAATGATCGATATAACCTCAAATTATTGCATAACAAATGTGTACAATGAGAGCTGACTGTTTAGGTGACCACCCGTGCCAGATATTACTCGGACATGCACGGGAGCCCAACACAAATTGCAGATCGAGTGCTGAAAGTGTGCAAAACCTACGACAAATTGTCCAATGTCCAGGTACCTATTTATTTGATTAATTTGTTTCAGAAACAGCAAGTCAGTGTCCGTAACTACAGCAGTGGCCCGCCACTGTCTCTTGACCTAATCCAAAGTAGGGTGATTCTTGTCCTACAGCTTTATGACAAAATTGCACCAGAAAAGGTAGAACTTACTGATAAGAATTTAGCTTCATACATCTACTGATAACACTGATGTTTTAGTTAGTTAATACCTACAATCTCCAATTATAGTTGATCTTAATATTTTGGCATTACAAAGCCTAGTCCTTCAAAGTTGAAAACAAAGCCTTTTAGAAGCATCTCTCATAATATTTTATTGTAATTCTAAAAACCTTAAAGTAGATTTTTGTCCATGTCCAATAAATACATTTATTCTGATTTGTTTCTAACACGATTCCTTTAATTTACAGCTTACCCTAGAATCACATTTCATAAACGACCTTGGTCTGGACTCGTTGGACCATGTCGAGGTGATCATGGCGATGGAGGATGAATTCGGATTTGAGATCCCAGATGCGGACGCTGAGAGGCTGCTTAGACCTAAAGACATAGTCCAATACGTCGCTGACAAAGAAGATGTTTACGAATAAAAGATATAACAGTGAGGAAAGTTTGGACTGACTCTAAAACATTTTTACTAACTGGCTGAACAGAAATTCTCAAGTGTTAGTTTCCTTTAGTTGGTCTGAACTTTCTAAACTCTTATGTAGTTATAGTTCAGATTAATTTTTACTTGTTATTCAAATAAGAATGAACAATGTGAAATGGTTGCACATCTAGCAGTGGCGATGTATAAAGTGTAAATTCTGTTTTTATTATATGGCTGTTAGAGTAGATCATTTGATCAATACAAATACATCAAAAACAATCTTACAATAAATATTGTAAACCATTAACTATTGTATTTATTTGCAATGAAAACTAAAATTTATAGTGATTTGCTTATAAAAAGATGCAATTACGAAATGTACGCAACTTCATCACAATCAAAGTTCTGCGTCGATTAGCACGTAATCGCTAAAATCGCAAAATGTCTAAAATGTTATTTTAGAATAAACAATTATGTTAACTGCCATGTTGTCGTACTATCTTGCTTGATTTTAATTGAAGAGTTGAGCAATAATAAAAGAAGCATTTGGTTGTGTAGTCATTTGGTAATTCATTCAGCCTCTTAACAATAACGAAAGTTCATAATCATTAGAGATGCGCCGAATATGGTTTTTGCCGAATAACGAATACCGAATACTATTCGGTTTGAAACTCTAGAGAACCGAACTATTCGGTTGTTCTTTCACACTAATTTTGAAACAACAAATAGGTAAACTTAATAAAGAAAAGCGCCTTTGACTTTCACTAGATAGAGCAGAATGTCTAGGTTTCTAAATTCTATCTTTAAGTGTCACTTATTAACTTATCTTTATTTTATCATCTCCTAATAACTTATAATACCTAGATGTGAAAATGAGGATATAAGATTGACTGCTCCTTGGTTTAACATAATTTAATACGAGGTTAATATCTTGTTTTATCTTGCAAATTATTACTAAACAAAATAAACGAATAAATGGTCATTTTAACCGAATATTCGGCCGAATACGAATATTCGGTTGAGGTGCCGAATATGCCGAATACCGAATAGTAAACGAATATTCGGCGCATCTCTAATAATCATAGTAGACATTTTGCGATACGAGTCAATTCGAGTTTTTGTCATTTTGCGTCTGCAATTTCATGTACCTACATGTAGCTACCACATACCCTCAATACACACACTTCCTTTGTCTGCAGACGATATTAGCTAGGGGAGGTCAATGTACTATGAAAACTGTTGAACCTGAATTTGCATTAAGTAAACACAATGACTAACGCGTACCTAGAGTAAATGAATCAAAATGCGTATTATAATCATATTTTATACAACTTTATTGATGAAACTTCACAATGCGTATCATCCAATAAAAAGAAACTATTCTAAAGCATACATTAACATTTATGTACATACTAAGCTCGAACATCTAAATGCACGGTACTGACACACACACTAACATGAGAATATATTACATTTATGTACACACATCCCACGTTTCGAGCCTCCATATATTATTTTTTTCTAGAATCAAACTTAAATACTGCTTTTAGTTGATTTTATTGCGCCGTAGGTTAGTCCCTTGCATTTATTAGTTAAAATTTTGTTTTTACATGTTGAAAGTTGGACTTAACATGCAAAATCATAAATAGTCATTGATCAATCAGTTGTATAGTTAAATATCCAAAAGTTTGAATCTTAAATATTTTAATTCTGACGAAAGACAACCTGCGGCGCGCAAAAAACTAAACAAACCACTGCATCCATACATTTCACTAACTAAATCATTCTCAAATCAGTTTTACAAATTGACTAACAGAAACTTAAATTATTTACAAAATAAATTATTTTTACTTCATTTTAACATCCAAGAGCTTGTCTTTTAAAGAAGCAACATGGAATCCTCAGTTCATAGTCATATACTATGGAGATCACAACTAATAAATTGTTCGTTTTGGTATTTCCTAAGAAAAATCATTCTAAGTTGTCTTTTAGGCCGTGCGCTGCGTTAGCATAGCTCAGATTAGACTGGACTTCGTATAAAATACAAGGAGTGACCAGAATATCTAGATCTCTGGCCCGCTGGGGTCAAGTTTTACCGGACGTGCTTATATTTCGTACGATGACCAGTTTAACATGTTTCAATGGTCGACGCGCATCTCCCTAACGCAACGCAAGGGCAAAATCACCTAAAAATGAAAGTGCTGTTACTAAAACATGACACTGGTTTGAACACTGTTCTGTGTTTTCCTAAATTCGTAAAGTCGTATATTTTCAAACGATGATATCTATTACAGAAAGATATTTGGACTGCAGATCTATTCTTTGTAACTCTAGCTCAGGGCGGCTTCACGCTCACGATATGTAAGTCCAAGGCTTTCCACTTATAAATAACAGCTCAATCTTACACCAGTATAATTTAACTATACCACAAATAAGTGACGAATGTGGAAAATGTTAGGCAACACGAGAAAATAGTTTTCTGGACTAGTTATTAATATGAGATAAAGTTTAAGTTTGATTTTCAAATGAATCATGGTCTATTTGTTATTCTTTTAATTTCCACTGAGAGGGTCCAAAATCCACACGAATCATTTATTTCCCTGAGCTAGCCCGTGCCCCCCGGCGCTACCTCCTGCGCCCGCGCCGCCCCGCCGAGCGCAGCGTCCGCGCCGCTCCAGGATCCACCCGCGCCACTCTCACGACCGGCTGCAGCAGCAACCCCGCCAACGCCCGTTTCTTCTTCCTCCTCTCCTCCTTATCCTCCGACTCAGAGGTCGACGACCTCGACGTTCTCTTGTCATGAGATTTCCGTTTCCTTGATAAAACTTCACTTTTCACTGTCACTTTATCTTCTTCACTTTTTGGTTCTTTTACTTCTGTCTTTTTGACCTCGTTTTTTAACTCGATTAGAGTTTTGTCGTTATCGGTCTCTGATAAGTTAGATTCTTCGCTGATGGTGTCCTGAGTTGTCTCGTCTGGGGGTTCTTCTGAGGAGTGGTCGGTTTCTTTCTGTGACTCGATGCTGTTGGTTCTGGAGTCCTTCTTGACTTTCTTCTTGTTGGGCCAGCCGGTGCGGTTCTTCTTCTTGAACTTGCCCCGCCTTCCTTTGGCTCTCGCTTCGGCTCCCTCTTTGATTTCGTTCCGTATGATGTCACAGTTCTCGCATTCAGATACTAAACTGGACACGTCGGCGATTGTTGCCGATGTTGTTAACGCTGCTGCTCCTTCCATTACCTGAAAATAATAAACATCTTGAACAATGATATAAAATCAGTAATATATCCCTATATTTGCTTACTAGGCTAGTATTGAAGAGTACACAGAAACGGAAAAAAAAAATAGTAATACAAAAGGGACATGTTTTGAGAGGGCCAGATAAATGGACTAAAACCATCACAACCTGGTACCCCAGAGGGTTGAAGAGGAAAAAAGGAAGACCCCACAGAAGATGGGAGGACGAGATAGTACAAACAGCTGGCAGGACATGGCCTAGGGTGGCATGCCAAAGGGCAGAGTGGAAGAGTTTGGGGGAGGCCTTTGCCAAGAGGCACACAGATAAAGAAACCGCTACCGTAGATTAAGCTTTTAAATGTATTGTTAAAAAAAATAAAAAATAATTATTATTATCTGAATAAAGGGCTATAAATAAAATAATAATACAAAAGGTACAATTTCTACAAAATCTAAAAGAAATTTCTTCTTGCAGACCCCATAGAAAGAAAAATATAATAAATCTTGGATTTTGTAATGTAAATATAAATGCTATCAAATTACCTCTTCCGGAACCTCAAACTCAGCTGCATCTTCGAACACTTCAGACAAGAATTGCTGCAACCTCTCAGACTGCTCCTGAGCCTCAGACACCACCGGCTCCAACTTCAAATTACTATGAGTATCACTTATCGTGTCTTCTGACGCTGTGGATTTAGCATCATCAGGGTGTTTCTTCCGGTTAAGTAGACCAGCAGAACCAAGGATGGCTAGCGTTGATGCATGTTCTCTCGGTGATTTCCTTGGGTGTTCCAATGCTAATATTGCAGCTGTTCGTTTTCTAATTTTTTGTTTCTTCATGCCCCTCGTGCCGTAAGAGCGAGATGGACCGGGTTTGTCGTCTCGTTTCACTAGGTCGCTTAACGGACAGCAGTTTGGTTTGAGAGGCGGCAACTGACCGATTTCGTACGGTAACTTTGGTGATTTCGAGTAGAGGGCTGGAACAAAAGAGGATACATTTTAATTTTATCATGAAAAGTATGTAAATTGAACAACTAGTTTTATGATAAATGTTAACTTGAAACAAAATCAGTACTTATATTTTCATATCTTTGGATAAAGTTTTATTATGTTCATGGTATGTGCTTAGATAAAATGATAAAATATGGTCACAAAGTTGTTCGAAAATTACTTATTTTATGATTTGGGCTTGGGATCAAGATTTCCATACTCATATTCACGTAACCCACCCCAATGAGACAGAGGCGTGATAGATATGTATATATTTATGTATTTGTATGTGTGTGTTGTGTACCTATAAGTAAGTACGTGTGTAACATACCAAAATACCGCGGCAGGTTCCTAGTAAGCACTTTATCCTCGTCCTGCCGCTTGAAGGTCTCGTACCAGGGTTCACTGCGCGGCACCGACTCGAACGCGAACTCTAACTGCTCCACCGCCGGCGTGTATGTTAGTCGACCGTCCTCCCATTTCATGCAGCTGGTGGGGGGGAATTTTGTTTTGTTATTAGTGCATCTATTTAGAGTTTGAAGTTTTGACTCCTGTTAATTAAAGTCTTATGTCAAATGACTAAGTATTTATTTGAATTTGCAAGTTTCTCTTAAAGTAAGGATTCAGACACTTTGTATCTTTCAATTGCCATAATTAGTTTAAACAAATGAGATTATTCGTATAGAAATGCGTTCTTATAGACGCCACATCTACCACGTTGGTTTGGTAAATAGAATGGTAAGATGCTCTTCAGAATTACCCTACGGTGGCGTATTTATTCTCTTAGAACACCTTAAAATACTTTCAAACCCATTTATTTATTTATTTAACAGTTTATTGTAAGACACACTTGTGTCAAGATATTTTTTTTCTGTATACTTAGGATACAAAGGTACGGAAACAGAGTTACAGATCTTAAAAAAATATAGCAGTATTAATGTTACCGTTCATGAGTCTCTTCCCTCAACGGACTGGCAGGCTCGGGCTCCGGCGGCGGCTCAGGCGGCGCGGGCGTAGGCGTCGTGGCGGCGGCGGTGGGCTGCAGCGGCACGCGGCGCCCGCGCTTCACGGCGGGCTGGCTGCGGCGCTTGCGGCGTCGGGACGCGTCCGGCCAGATGTCTTCTTCTGAAGATTCCTCCTGGGGTGAAAAAAAAAAATTCATTTACTAGCTGGCCCAGCGAACTTTGTTCCGCCTTAAAGGCAATAAATGAGCAGATTTTTTACTTTGGCTTTTAAAAAGTATCCCATGTCCTACTCCTGGTTTTTAGCTACCCCCCTGCCGATTTTCAGTCAAATCGGTTTAGCCGTTATTGAGTTATAAAAATATTATGTGTAACTAACAAGACTTCCTTTTAAATAATAGAATACAAAATAAAGATATCATTTGAAAACCAACAATGGAATGGTCGCGCTGCGCTGGTAAGTCATTGGAGAGGCCTATGCTCAGCAGTGAGTTATAGGCTGAAATGGTGATGAATCTATCTACTTACACTCACCTTTAACGCGGTAGGTCGCGCCAACCTCCGCCGTTCCATAGCTGGCGGCGGCGACGGCGCTCGCTCCTCCTCCGACGACGTACTACTTGTAGAACTGGCACGTTTAGGAAACATAAACTGTTCAGCTTCGTCACTCAACACGGACAATTCCGAACGACGCACTTTACGGAACTTCACTACTAAGGGTTTCGCACCATTCACTGTCGGCGGAGAGTCTTTACGTTTAGTCGCGAAACCACCCGAAGATCGCAATTTAGTACTAACACCGACCACTTTGTAATACTGCCGATCTTCCTCTGTTCTCCTAGTACATCTGGTGTTGTGTTTCTTCTCATCGTCTATGCCGTTGCGTTTGGGACTGTCGTTGCCATTAACAGCGCTGTCTGGAGACTGAGAGCGTTTCGATCGCCGCGATTTCGGCTGTTCGACGTCCCCGTTGCACATCTTTCTAAGTGATCGTCTTTCCCCGTTGAGCGGCGTGGCTTTGTCTAGGAACGTGGCAACGTCCGCGCCCGCTTGGATAAGGGAGTCTAGCGCGAGGAAGTTAGCGTGGTCTCGGACAAAGGCGAGGTGATGCGGCGAGCGGCGGTGTAAAGCGGCGTCTAAGTAGTCAGTGTTGCACATCTCACACCTCCCCCCCTTCGGCTCCTTGTCTTCCCTCTCTTTGATCCGCGGACGACTCTTCCTTGTCATTCTGCAATAAATCATACACTAATTACACCCAAAGATTATTAAACTTCAATTTATTTGTACTCTGTTGATGTATCACTTACTTCTGACCTGCAGTAAGGTTTTGGTTGATGTCGTTACCGTTCTGATTGTTGGTAACTGTGATTGACTCTCTTTTGTCTTTTTTTTCTTTAGGAGGGTCGGGCTCTAAGGAGATTTCTGGCCACTCATCGAACTCTTTGAAAACTGGCCGGCAGACCCTTTAAACAAACCCATGGAATTAGAAATTTTAAAATTAAGTGAACTAAGATTGAATTTTCATTAATAAGCGATGCATACTTGTCCAAAAACTCAATCTTGAGGTAATGTTTAGTGAAGAGTTTGACATGCGCTCTACGCGGGGCCGCCAAGAATGTGTCATACAGTTTATCCAATAGACTTATAGCCTGAAAGATTAAATAAATAACTTGTAAAATATATACGTAGAACAAGAGTTAGAGAGAAAAAGGCAAGTTTCCATTTTTGTTTTTTACTAATACCAACATTTTTGTTGGTATTTTAACACAATAAAGACTAAAAGTTTAATGAAAACTTGCCGTAATAAAATGAGTAAGAAGAAATAGAAAATTAGAAATAATAAGCAGAGCAAGAGGAGCATTAACCCTTTGGACGCCAATGACCACTTTAGTCGCAAATTGTTCGCGTGGCTGAGACGCCGCTGGCCTTAAGTCGTCTAAATTTGGCCATTTTTATAACAATAATTTTGTTTTATATAAGATGCCCTACCGCCTGTGTTAATTGATATAATATAATTGATATAATACTAGGCTCAGCGGCGTCATTCAAAAATAAACAAAAATATTTTGTATTCATTTATGTTGTTTTTAAGTTACCAGCAACCAAATTAAATAAATTATGATAATAAGGTTATAGACTTGTTGCATTATTAAAATTAGCATACTTATTGCCTTTACATAAAAATGACTGGTTGTTTCACAGTTGAATGAAGAACACTTCACAGATGGTCATTTGTGAATTAAGTAGCTATAAAAGTGCCAAAAATCTCTCAAAGAACACAAAACCCTTTTAAAAATAAAGGCTTTCACTAGTCCTAGGCAAAGATCATTCCAAACTCTCAATAACTACACATGATAGGTAACGCTGTGACCAACAAACCTCTGAGACCATGTTCTTAATCCTGCTTATATAAATGTAAGTAAGTAAATAAATACTTATTCCCAGTTATTATGTTTGTGCCAATGGATAAATGGATGTTTGTTACTCTTTCACACAAAAACTACTCAACAGATTTTGATGAAACTTGGCAATATTGTAGTTTATAAATCAGAATAACACATACATAGGCTATGTTGAGATAACATTTTTTTTGTGTGTTTGGTTTGTAGCAAGTGGAAGGGACTTGTTTCTGCCTATCCACATGGGAGAGTGGTGACAGATATGTATGAATGTATTTTGTTTTTAGAATAACACATAGGCTATTTTAAGATAAATTTTGTAGCAAGTGGAAGGGACTGGTCTCTGCCTATCCCAATGGAAGAGATACATGACGAATATGTATGAAAATATGTATTTTTTTTAGGTATGACGAAGTCGCGGCCAGCCTCTAGCCTCTCACCTTCTGCACAGTAAGATAGACGATATGCGGGTGTTGCGCGGCCCGAGCCCGCTCCAGCATAGCATCGACCCTGCGCACGCTACATCGCCGCGGCTCGCCGTCGCCGTCGCGCACCACGTGCGTTACGCGCGACGTGAGGAACACTTCCTGTTGCTGGAAGAGATGTTACAAGGTTCAGAAGAGTTGAAACAATAAAACAACAACATATAACAATGAAGATGACATACAATAAAGGTGATTTTTTATATATTGTTAATGAATGAATAAATAAATTAATTTGATTTATTTCATTTATTTACTATCAAACACCAACCCCATACATAGCAATACACAATTTCTTATAAAAGCTCAAGATGTGAAAAAGGTGCCTAAAAGGTTATTATTACTCTTTTTTAACTATTATCATGTGATAAACTGATCTCATGCTTTGTTCTCCTTGGCAAATAAATAAAAGAGGTGATATTTGGGATTGAATCGAATGAAAATCTAGTATTTCATTCGATTTTATTAAAAGGTTTATTAAAAGAAAAATAGACATATTTCAAATGTTATGTGAATTATTCTATGACAGAAAGATAATTTGAGTTTGTTAATAGAGTTCATTTCACGAAAGAAGTCCCCTAGCCGCGGCGCTGTATTTCATGTCAAAATTGATAATGTTGCCATTTATGAGTACAACATCTACCTATATTATGTTTATTTCACTTGTAATTTATTAAATAATATTATTTCCTGCATATTTCGACTGTTCTTGTCATTCCATGAGTAGGTTGATATGTATTTTTATAAAAATGTCTACTTAGCTATATTTCTGTTATGTAATTAGTGTATTTTTATTAAGATAACTAAGGAGTTTTCTACCTACTATCAGGGAAAAGGTCAGAAAATAGGGAAAATAGACCTGTCAAATTTAGTTCCAAAAATATCCGGGGGACTTCTTTCGTGATAAGCACTCTAGCTGTCACAACCTAAATGTGTTTTTTTTATTACAATTATTCAAGTTTTTTTAATTTAACCGTTGCCAAAGAAAAGTTTAAGCAAGTGGTCTATGAAATTGGATCGGATGACATTGTCAAATTGATGCTACAAATATTAGTGTATGCTTAAACAGGAAATATAAAAAATAATTAGTTTAATAAAATACTATTAATAATTAAAATTAGGTATGTACAGTGATTATCACGGATTTAAGTAGTAAATTCAAATATTTTTAAGTAAATGGGAATCAAAATACTAGCAATTTCAGCTACATTTTCCTTGACTAATGAGAACACTAAATATTTAATTACAACAGTAAATAAGTACATAATGTTAAAATTTCTTTACAAGTAATGGTTCATTAATATTAAGAAATAATATTAGTGAGAAAAAGTTGTCTGATTTATTTATTTGCTACCTGATAAACAGGTAGATCCTATTCACTTATTTAGTAATATCCTAAAAATAGGATTGCCCTATGACTCTGTTCAGAGATAAGTATTGTTAAAAAACAACTTTGAATACATTTAAAATAAAAACATCAATCATTTTAAGTTCTGCTTGCTTGTACACTGGTGTACATTTCAATATTTTACTAAAACCGGCTTAAAAACTTTAATTATCTTTCAAAACAACCATTTTAATTTCATATCAAAATATTGTCTTCATGAAATTAAGTGTTGCCACACAAAAAAAGTAATTACCATTTAAATAAGATTTTTTATAATTGGCAATTCTTATAAGAAATGTCAATGGACTTTGTCAAGCTATGGTTTGTTGTTTTGGCACAACAATGTGAAAGTCAGCAGTGACCTAAACAAGTAGGTGTTGCAACATCTGCTGTGGGTGAAACTGCATACATAAGTGCACATAGCAACAGGGCCTTCTTAGAAACTGATGGCAGCAAGATAGGTACTGAGAATTTGTTACAGAAGTCAAGTATAAACTATGTATAGCCGTCCTTGTCTAACACGTGTGTATGCGAGTGGGATGTGGGTGTAGCATGTTGTTTGTTAGCATAGTGCGCGGATGGCGCGTGTCGCGAGGCGAGCGAGGTATCGACGAGCCGCGGCCCGGCGGCATGACCGCGCGCGCCGCGGCTCCATTTCATTAACTTTTTCCCCAATTCGTCGTCGGAACACATCGACGCCGGTGGTCATATCACCGAATCCTCTCCCGCCAAACGTCCCGCGCAAAAAATATCACTCAGAAACCCTCACACTATTCTCATCCTTACACACACTAACCTAAGAACGAAAACACCTTGAACTTGAAAAGCAATATCAACTGTCAAAAATTAAAGCATACACGCGCGTAATCTAAAGGAAACTACATTTTAAACCGCTTTAAAATGGATATAGTGCAACGTAACGCGAGAGAGCGTCGCGCGCGGCCTCGGCCCGGTGCATTTCGCGCTGCGGCGGCGGCGGCCCATACGCGGCCGTACAAAAGATGACCTAAAATCGAACGCAAGCTACGACACTCCAGCCTACTCCAACAACACACTTTTAAACTGTTTTCCACTTATTTCTGACATGGTCGCTGTGTCGGTTTGTACATGAGATTATTGCTGAATATATAGACTTACATAAAATCCGCCAGTGAGGCCCCCGCGCTTCGCTTATCACAAAAATAAGTAACTATATACCAGTCACCGAGACGGGCGCTTCGTCACTCGACCAGAATTGTTTCATATCACTATTTTTTAAGCGTAATACCGAGTTTGACTAAACTGCTAAGTAAACTTTGATAGATAATGCAATTATTTAAACACTATTTACAGATATTTGTCCACATTTACTAAGTAAAATCGAAAATATAACAACAAACACAAATCTGTCACACACAAGATGGAGATATTCGCGTCGGTATTTGTTTTGGTCGCTAGGGGCGCTGGCATCGCATAGAAGGGCAAAATGCTTGTGATTGGTCCATTTAAATTACGTTCCGTTCTGAAAGGTCTGACGGTTTCGTTTTTTCTACAAAAAAAAAAATTCGGAACAGAAAAAATTGTCGCCAAAAACTGAATGTATGTTTATTTTTTGTTTCTTGGGACTTAAATACATCGAATTGCTACAAGATTTAATTTCCAAACAAATAAAATATATTATCAGAAATAAAACATTACGTATGACCGAACGTTTATGATATGAATAAAAAATATAGGTCATTTTATAATAGTCTGTTCTACACAAAAAGTGATATTGTATTTAGTAGCATTATAATACAACATAACCACCAGAACTATAATAGAAAAGCCACATTACAACGTACACCAACCAAATCATTTTTTTTCACAATTAAATAGGTATATAACGTTTTGGCGCCAAAAATATAACAGAAATAACGCTTACCAGACCCATGTCTTGAAGTCTTCGAGATAAAGAACGGGCAAGTCCATGGTCTTGAATATCCAGGTAGAAACAAAAATTCCTTCGAACTGAAACAATGATTTTGGTCGTTAGGATACAAAAACTTAAACTGGTATAAATAAAAAAGTCACCGATTTCAGTCACTGCACCTTTGTTGTATTTTTCTTCCAAATTTAAAGTCGAAACCATCTTTGCCAAATTGTCAGATGTTTTCTGTTTGTCACTGTTATAAGTTATTTATTAAAACATCACTGAGTTTTTGCAATAACTTAGACTTCGACACATTGTTACAAATTATTATGTAAGCAAAGGCAATGCCTAGATATTCTAGGACAATAGAATAAAATTCGCGAAATCCAAATTGTAAAGAAATAAGATTTCAAACGTCGAAATGTCATTGACAGCTGTGAAGCATAGACAATTTACGATCTAGGGCATAAATCGATGAAAAAATCGATATCGATTATATAAAGATTTTTTATCGATTTACCAAAGTCAGACTTTACCTGAAAACCTGTGGTTTGAAAACATAACAGGAAAATTAATTAATTAATAGGTACCTAAGTGAAGATCGTGTCGATGATTAATAGATTCCAACGTAATTTTGTTTCTATTCGAAGAAAACATAAGATTGATACTAATTGATTAGTTACTTGTGTTGGAGGTACCTACTGTTTTAGTTAAAAAAGGGATACTTAAATAAAATTAATCAATCTATTATATTATAAGTAATTTGAAAGTTTTTTATTTATCAAAACCAACAGTCTGTTATTTCAAAATTTAAAATATATTTATGAATACCTACTCATAGACCTAATAGTTTCCAAATAAATACATAGGTACCTACATAATTAAATTAAAGAAACAATCATTATTTCAAAAGTTGTAGGTAGGTACCTATTTCATAGCACCGTTCAGTTTTAAATATTCGCATCCCGATCATCAAAAAGCGAGCTTACAAACTGGAATGCTTCCCTGTTAACGTACTTATGTACCTACCTATAGTCAGATAGAGGGAACAAGCACCGAAGCGTGCAGTACCTACATGTCCGTTTATGTACGTATTTTATTGATTGCTCGCCTTATATTATGTATGTGCCGATGTGGACGGATGTACTACATAGTTCGCCCGAGCGCTATTTTGTTTCGCTCTATCTAGGTCGTTCGAGTTACCTGTAGGTACTATGTTTACCTTATCAATATTGCAAATTGCATCGACTATGATTGCAAGGTTTCTAACTTCTATGCCTGCGTTTTTCTTATCATAATAAAAACTAGGTAAAAGAAACAGAAACTTCTTTTGTTTTTTATTCTAGAATATATTTATCGTAATCACAATTACCTATGTATGCACTTTTGAAAACATGAAGCGAATCGTGTGGAATAAATGTGGTAGGTAGGTACTGTAGGTACATAGTGAGTAGGTAGTTAATGAATGTCTTGTTTATGCTTATAATAATTCATAATAAAAGAATTTTACAAGTTTAAATAAACAGTTTTAAATATCAAGCGTATTCGTTCGTAGTTTGTAGTGGAAAAAACCTGGACAAAAGTTGCGTTGCGACATAAAACAAGATTGGTACGTGGTACATACTATGAATATGTATGAAAGAGCGACTGAAGACGCGTAGGGCCATCTGTGTTTTTGTGTTTACAATTTTTAGTTTACTAACAACGCCATCTAGAATGTTTTTACGGTATTACGTGTTCCATCCAGACCTCCCGTTTGGTTTCCTTTTCAGCCAATGACCATTCCCTCCTCCCTCAATACCTACCTAGGTAATTTACGTTACCTGGTACTTACGGGATGTCAAGAGGCTATTATTACTTTTTATTAAATGCCACTTCAAAGCCACTATACTTTACGAACTAAGATTGTAGCACATTGCTGAGGCACTTCTTTAAAGCATGAGACTTGTAATAAGCGATTATGCATTTTACTACAGTAAAAAGTAGGTAAATAAAATTACGGAACGCATCTGATATGCTCGAGGAATATTTTAAAAGGATATTAAAAAATAAAACACTATAAACCCACTTACAATACACTTATAATTAAAACATTAAATTAACAATAATATTTATTACATTTAATATACATAGCCACTTTGTAAAAATCACTATATGTATAGTTAAATATGTATAAATAATCAATATGATTGAATGAGAGAGTTGACAATTGAGATAGCTTATAAAAATATACGAGGGTGGGGGCACGCACTAAGAAAGATTTTATAAATTTTAATGAGGAAAATGATCTAGAATCTTGATATTTTTACAAAGAACTTGATACATTGCTTGCTAGATACAACACGTAACAGTTCGTCCCAAGTAATTACATCAGTGAAAAATAAATGTTGTCTTTATCCCGCTTTAGGAAACAATTATGGTCATCCTTGTTCTTATTTCGAGTTAAAAAAGCAATGAAACAATATTTAAAAATTGTGAATCGATATGAAATGTTTTCAATCTATCTACATTACCCTGCTTTCCATAACCAATTTCCATCCAAGTTTTGTTGCCCAAGGTGTTACAATTTAAAATATTATTCAGAAAAGATGCCAAGTCTAACAAAACACTTTGTATTCGAGTTCAAGAAAATAGTTTCTTAAAAAACCAAACAGTAAATCTACCAAATGGTAATTATTTTTCTTTTTGCTAGCAACACCACGTGCCCCCGTACCATACTCGATAGAAGTGTTTTGAATGGCCGTGAAACATTTTTTAGGTAGGTATTTTATCTGCCGACGATTACTCGAGTATAATAAGCAGTGAGAAATTAAATCTGTAAACAATTTTTTGCACAATTTGTTTACTTTTAAACAAAAATATGAGTTGTAGAGTTGTCTATAATTTTCTTTTACTCTGAATGGACATAGGTAAGTTTATGAGAACTTATAGAAACAGCTACATAATCAATGCTCATTTTTAGCACAGCGCAAGGAAATCAAGGGAATCAAGGTTATCCAATTAATTGGATAGTGTGAATGCGAACTCGAGTACCCGTCAAATAGCGAATAAACTTTAAAATGTAAACATGTAAACTCACTTTTTCAGTCTCAATAATCGTCACCCCGTCGATGCCAGTCACAGTACGTGCCACCATTTTTTTAATTATCTCGTTTACACTATAAAGTACTCATTGGTCATAGACAATTTTATTTTTTTAATTACATTACGTCACACGGTTATAAGAAAGTTTTCCCGCGACTAACTTGAAAAAGTACAGACTTTTGGATCGAATGCTACTGCATTTACAATCCCGAAGTCTTCACTATAAATCAAGCACTATTATCACTAAATGGATATATTTTTCATCTCATATTGAGATTAATTTAATATCATACCCGCCGATAAATAGGTAGCGATTTCATTAAGCAATTCTGTCACGCTATCGTAGCTTTAAATTGGACAGAATTGGAAAAAGATCGAGCTTATTTAATATTAATATTTATACATAAATGTAAAGCTATGGCAGCGTAACATCGGTTTGACCGCTACGAATTGCTTTCGATGTGAGATCCGATAAATCGGGCCGATTTGTTTAGTGTTGTTGTGTCGATTCGCCATTGCTGTTGGCTTCGCCGTTGATGACTGGAGGGACCGGGGCCTTGATTGGCGGCGCTGGTATCACCTGTAGACAGAGATAGATATAAAAAAATATACTGAGGAAAAAAGAGATGGCTATATTTTTGTTAGTTCTCGCTCAACTTTTCTAACACGGGCTTAGATTAATGCTAGTGAACTAATTTTAAATCTGTTAATTAAAAGGGAAGTTGACTGTCGCTTCAAAAACTCCTAAAAATACAAATACAACAAACGACCATCCATAAAGCAACCAAAAGCGGATTATACTTATATTATTACTTAATTAAACATTTTATATTATAGTTATAGTTTAAAATTATGATAAAATAAATTATATTTAAGCTATTTAATTGGATCCAATAGACTGACCTAAGTATTTCAACCCTCACTATGAAACATTTTAACCACTTTGCAATAACACTTATGAGTAGAGTAGTCAGGCAAAAAATAAAAAGTGGCAACACTACTGTAGTTTCGTCCCTTTCAAATCAATGTAAGAAAAACGGGATGACACTGCAGTGTTGCCACTTTTTAATTTCTACTCTTTTTTGCCAGACTAACAAATTCTAAAATACTAAAAAGGGCAAACAGGTAAACACGCCAGCACCATAAAAAAAAAACACCCAAAAGCATCTCCCACCCCGAATCAGAAAAAAACACACTTAACTTTTTAAATTGTCTTCTCAAGGCATTCTCTATTGTATTTATTGTTTATGGTAACTAGTCTACGTCTATTCTAGTCTATGCTAAGTCATGCGCCATACAAAGCGTACGTGTTGCTGAATCAGCTGTCTTCGCTGCCCTGTTTAAAATAAATTTTTAAATTATACGTTTACATATTATTTTTTACTTTTTATTTAATTAGAAATTACGTAAATTACACAATATTTTGAGTTTTGAGTATGTACTCAATACCATTTCAATTATTACGGTTTGAAGCGCCATAATGAAATGCCGTTTTCACCGCACATTTTCGTTGGGCATGCCGACAGCTTATGGTCAATTTATACTAGGGCAGAGTCGAAGCGAATTTCCGAACTTGAACATAAGAAATTCAACCTTAACTCAACAGCTTAACTCACATATTATGTCTGATATTATACATTCACGTGAAATCAGACATGAAAACCTTGTCCTTGCTAATCAAAATTGTAGGTACCTAAGTACCTACTCACAGAAAATCCAAACACATTTCTTTCGCTTTATACATATCAAACGCCTCATACATGCCCGTCGGTTTAGAAGTATGTTTGGATTGTAGCAAGCGGAGGGAAGTCTCTGCGTACCCCGATGTGCGAGACGTGTGACGGATATAAGTATGTCGGCGTGTTGGCGTCTCTTTGGTCATAACATCAACCAAACTTCTTAAATATTGTCTGTGAAACGTCAAGTGATGATAGTTGCCACTGTCATTGCTTGGTAGTAGTCTATGCTTCATGTTATGGTGGATTTGCGAACAAGCTGTGTGATCGAATGAACGTGGAGTGTAGAACTCTCCGCGTTTCACAAAGCGTACATCTAGTTAGGCAATAATTCGGATACTTAATGAAAGTCTGATGGCGGATAGACAAGAATCCTGCTCTTCGCATGATATCCCGCTCGCCCATCCGTCAAGTACATGTTTTCACTTATATCAAGTGTATTTTTCTGGATAAGTTGGTCATAAAATACTCATCCAACCGCAAAGTTCCGATCGAGTCAAGCAATTAGACTTAGAGGCCATTTCATCATCTATCTATATATATAAAAATGAAACCCGTTTTCCGTTGTCACGGCATCACGCCTGAACGGCTGGACCGATTTCGCTAATTCTTTTTTTTAAATGTTTATTGAAGTCCAAGGATGGTTCTTACGGTGAGAAAAATTCGAATAATTGCCGGGAAAGCCCTAAAACAGACCTTTTCTTTTTCCCATACAAATGTTTTCTTACTAAAATGTAGAGTCAATTTGAACTTTATTCCTACACAATAAAGTTCATTCTAAGGCATGAAATAGACATAGGTTTATCTGTCAGTTAAATTTTATCAGTACTTAGATGGTGAAATAGCCCCTAAGTGCCCGTTTCAACATCTACAGATTAAATCTAACTGACAGATAAACCTATGTCTATTTCATAAAACATGACGTTTTAGACAGAGACAGATATAAAATAATTGTCAAATAATTTTTATCTTTCGATGTTGAAACGGGGGCTATGTATGTATGTATGTACTCACAGAAGGCTTAGGGCGATGCGTGTCGACGGCGTCTACAGACAACTTGATGTGCTCCTCGCGACATCCGTACGCTACCGGCGTCAGCTTTATCACTGTATGCAGCGGCACGTGCAGGTAGGGGAGCTCCTCTGAAATAACGGGTTTTATAGTGTCAGTGGAGATGTCTTACTGCTAGTATACTTGCTTAGACGTTTTCCGAACGTGAGAGACACCAAATAGATAAGGGATAAAGCTAGACCAAGAGTTAGAGAGAGAGAGAGAGAGAGAGAAAAAGAGAGAGAAAGAGAGAGAGAGGAAGAGAGAGAGAGAGAGGGAGAGAGAGAGAGGGGGAGAGAGAGAGAGGGGGAGAGAGAGAGAGGGGGAGAGAGAGAGAGGGGGAGAGGGGGAGAGAGAGAGAGGGGGGGGGAGAGGGAGAGAGAAAGTGAGAGAAAGGGGGAGAGGGAGAGAGAGAGGGAGAGAGAGAGAGAGAGAGAGAGAGGGAGGGGGAGAGGGAGAGAGAAAGTGAGAGAAAGGGGGAGCGAGAGAGAGGGAGGAAGAGAGAGAGAGAGGGACAGAGAGAGATAGAGACAGGGAGAAGCGACTTTGTACGCATTATCGTCATATCGTGGAAAAAATCATGATATCTTAAAATTGTATAGCCTGTTATGTTATTCTTCTATTTCTATTTAAGCTACAATATTGATAACTTTCATAAAAATCTGTTCAGTAGTTTTTACGTGAAATGCCTAAATCATTGCATCAAATCTCAATTCAGCTTAGCTTTTACATTTATAAAGTAAAAGTATTCCCAAAAAAGTAGTTTTCTTTTTAATCCAAGTTTAAATCAATTCAAATACATACCAGCGCTCTTATCCAAGAAATACGCCAGCAGACACCTCATGACGGCCTGGTGGGACACGACCAGCACATTCCCCTGCCGCTCCAGCTCCATGATGACGGGTTCCAGTCTCGCCACCAGATCCTCATAGCTCTCCCCCCGAGGGTATCTGTACGCAAATTTGTTTGCGTCCCTAGCGTTGAAGTCTGAAGGGTATTTCTCTTGGATCTCAGCGTATGTCATTTCTTCGCATATGCCCTGGGGAAAGAGTTATCATCATTAAATTTAAGAGCTTCGCTCTTGTCGGTGGAGTCTACGCCACTCTGTTCTATTTTCTGCCGTCCTTTTGAGTACCTGATACGACACAACTTCTATCCCCTCTTTAATTTGATCTATGTAAGTTCTTCGGGGTTATGTTGTTTACTTGTTTTTAAATAGTTATTTCCCAAAAGTAGGTATAAAAATCTGTTCTCCTCAATCCGTTTAACGTCCCCACTACAAGGGCACGACTCTAAACATACTCGTAATAACAATATCTATTTGAAAGCTATTTTGAAAAATGTGTTTTACGTACCTATATAGCACACCTTGTCACACGCAACGCTATCCCACGTATGCGTGTGACAACTGTCTTTCTAATCATATTTTTACATGACTGCGCCAGAAAGAGGTTTATGTTTTTCGAGAGTATGTATGTATGTATAATTCTTTTGCACGCTTTAAAGAATTGCTTGATGGATTTTAGTTTGGGAGGTGTCGTTAAATTTTTGCCATTTTTTGCTCGATATCAATAATGGCTACTGGTAGACACTTGAAATGTTCACAGAATACCTAGTAAATGGTACGAAACCATTAACGCGCGAGTCCAACTCGCGCTTGGCTTTATATATTTTTTTACCATATATGCAACATTTTTTATATGATGTTGAAATAACCTAATACTTGTCCCACTACTAGGCTTTTTTCCAGCAGTGGGACGAAATAGGCTAATAAAAAAACCTATGTACTAACCGCATCAATCTCATTAAGCGCCTTCCACCGTTCCTGCGGCGCTTTCACCGCGGTGACTGTCTGTATGGCCCTCCTCATCCACGACGTCCAGACCCTCAACCCTGGGATCTGCTGCTGCTCGATGTAGCCGGCTAGAGCCCGCGCGTATTGAGTACCGCGGGCGGAGAGTTCACTGTCGCCACCGATACGGCCGACTAGGTTGTGGAGGCTTTCGCCGTGCTGTGGGCGAACGGTTTCATTTGATTGAGAGAAGATTTGGTTAATAGATATTATAGATCCAGTATGATATGACACCTATAACACTTTAAGAACTTTTATAACTGTAGCTAAGCTTTATGAAGAAATTTGTATGATACAGTCAAAACTCAAAAACCACTTTTGACTGCAAAAACCAGTCAAAATTGGTTTTAACTTATTTAAAACGTACGATTTCAATTAAAATTCCCAGTCAAAGCAGTATTAACTGATATTGTTTGTCAGAATGACTTTTAACCGATACAATTTGGTCACAAACATTATTATTACCAAATATTTTGCAATTTTGACTGCTATGACTTTTTCTGCTACTGCTACGGTTCGTTAAGAGTTTGCAACATGTACATCCTCGGACACATCAACTTAAGACTGATTGAACTATGAACTGTTAGAAGACACCTCGCGGAGGAACGTGTTAGAGTGTGCTATATATTTTTTGTTATTTCTTCTCTCTCAGTCACGGACCGAGCACCGAAATATCTATGTCCCTCGCTATCGATTATGCGTAAATACTGTAGCATAGATATGGTTATATCGGGTGAAGTGTATAGAGGTTGATGTGTTCGAGAGTGTACATCTAATTCAATAAACACTACTTACCCTCGTAAGATAGATAGTCCTTGGCACTATATGAATATTCATTAAATAATAAACAATTCTGCTCTGTATATGCCCTTCATGTTTGTGAACGACTACTTTCTCCCCAGTATCGTAAATCTTCATGAAACTGCACTCAGCTTCCAGGTTCTCATCTAACGGCTCGTATTTCTCTTTGTAATGCTCTATTCTTAGGAGGAAGTCGTTTAGGACGTTGTCAGTGTTTTGAATGTTAGTGTAGTCTGGGCTGCTTACTTTTACTTCCTGGAATAGGTAAATAAATCAATTACTATAAGGCCGTGGCCCCAGTAGGCAAACAGTTAGCGGCCGACTGAGTGAGCCGCAAATTTATGGCGAACTGAAAGAGTTAGCTGCAAACTCAAATCAATGAAATCACCGGTTTTGGTGGCAGTCGGCCGCTGTCTGAGATAGTCAGCGCGTAATGCTGCAAATTGCGTACAGTGAGCGAAAACTAGCTGACTGTGGACACTCCATTTCAAATATATGGAAGGGCGTTCTAAATCGATACGCCGCAAACTAGTCAGCCGCTAACAGTTTGCCTACTGGGGCCACGGCCTAAAACTAAAGACTATATAATTATGTTTCAGAGAAGAGCTCTTAGGAATTTCCCTGAAGATATTGTACATGAAAACCAGCTTTCCTTGCATCTTAGCAGGACTAGGTACAGGATTATAACAAAACTAGAGGCCGCCACTTTGTACACAACTATCGTCATATCTCAAATCAATATAGCCTATCCGTTATTTTAATGGTTAAGCTACAATATTGCCAAGTTTCATCAAAATCTGTTCAGTGGTTTTTGCGTTAAAGAGTATGTCTCCGAAACTGACAATTTATACTGTATTTTTACCGAATATCATAGAGAATTATTGCAATTTTTTACTACACGTATTAAATTTGCTTTAAAATACTTCACTAGACAGACAGTATCCCATTACGATTACCTGTCATCTAACAAGATTTATTTAACTCGTGTGCTAAATGAGTTAGAGAAGAAAACAATGAACAGTATTATTATGTCTATTTGTAACTGAATCATACGTTGTGTGACATCAATCAAAGCTACTATTGCCTACTATGACAAACTACGTACAGTACACAGGCTGAAAAACTTTCAACAAGAAACATTTTCCGAAATATAAATAAAAGCCGTATAGTATGTAAATTTGTAAAGTCTTTCTTGTACTTTATAAAAACGGTTTTCATTTCATAAACAGTCCGCTTTTCTTTTTCTTCTTTACTGCGTGTGTTTCAGCTTTTTCTTCCTTTTTAAGGGAGGCAAAAGCATGATTCTGTTTTTAAGTTACTCATTTACTTTTTACATTGTCTTATGTTTGCGTTAGATTGTTCTTTCCATTTACATTCTTTTTACCTCCATAACACGCTATTATACTATATAAAAGAAATCATTTTATAAAACTACTGACCATAATATTTTGCTCAATGATCCTCGGGTCGTCACAGATGGACTCCACAAAGAACAGCTTGAACCCCATCTTGTGAACTACGATGTCGCGGATCATCCGCCGCCGCTCCATCGTTGAGTTTGTTGCGTCGAACACCTGGTTATAAGTAGGTAAATATAGATAAATGAGATAGAGAGTTATAGATTTAATAAACCTATGGCAACTTTCTTTATTTTTTAACAGCTATCTCCAAAGAGATTTCATCTCACAAAATTGAAAATGGTGACGCAATGTGGCATGTAACAGATATTTATAGGGTCCTTCTTGTTTGCTATTCTACCTAAAGTTCATTGCCACCAGCATCCTACGAGAGACCGCTGTTTTCATTAGGATGACCTAGTCTATCTGGCATCTGGCAGATGGTCGTCCTATGCTGCGCTTGGTAGTGCTTGGTCTCCATTTTAAAACTTTTTTGCCACATCGGCCGTACGATCTTCGCGTTATGTGGCCCACCTATTGCCACTTCAGCTTGATAATCTTTCTAACTTCAATTTAAATACCTGTAAGTTATAATACTAACCGCAACTTCCCCGCCTTTAACAAGCCACTCGCACACATCGTGTAAGGCATCCAGCGCACATTGCTGTCGTATCGCCATTGCCTCTTTGTTGTCGGCTCTGAAGAACTCGTGGCTCGTGTACGCGGTCGTCGCGTGCCGCCTGTACTCGCCCAGGTTGAATACTGCTTGAGATAAGACAACAAATGGAATAAAATAAATACAGTGTTTGCTTTTTTTTATATAAAATGAAATGAAATGCAAAATCATTTAATCCTGTAGGTTTTGACAACACTTAGGACGGGTCATTTTTTAAAGTTAATGCTAGATTCGCAAGAGTGCAGTTTTTCCCAGAGAAGAACCTAGCAAGAAACTCTGTAGGGTTGCTGTTTTCAATTTAAGTTTTACAAATCTCAGGCATAAATACAGAAACATACAATAAAATTAATATATCAAAAGAGCTATCCATAAATACAACAACTAATTATGTAATTTCAATAAATAGAAATGTACCTATTCTTTCTGCGTAAAAAGAAGGACAAAGTTAGATGATATTGCCTTTTTATTAGTCAGGTATTGTTTGCATTTGATACATACCTATTTAAAAAATTTCATGTCAGTTTACTAATTTCTATACAATCTGGACAAAACATTGCTAAAGCAAATATGATTATTTGTAATAATTTTCTATCTCAAAATTCTTTAAATAAACTACATAGTTAAATAAAACAAAAAACATTCATTCACAGCCTATCAATCTACCTACTTAAGTAAATAGACAGGTAAAATTTTAAAGAGATTATGTAGGTATTTAAGCTATGAAATGGCTTAAGGTTAGGACTCAGCACAATGCTGTTTTTCAGCCTTCTTCCGTGGCCATAATACTTATACAAAGTGACTTTAAATTAGTGAATGATAGAAAAGGATATGCATGTACTAGTGATAACAAACAACTTTTACTATGGGAACAAGGTCGATATCACAAAAAAAATTGTTCCCCCATACTATCAGCTGATGCATTTTGTATGGCGAGTTCAAAATTTTTTGAATCATTTCGACCTTAGTCCCATAGTAAAAGTTGTTTGTTATCACGAGTACATGCATATCCTTTTCTATCGTTCACTAATTTAAAGTCACCCTATATAGCAGTTATAGCATAAGTTTTAAAATAGGACACCCACCTCTTGTGTTGATTCCAATCCAGTTGAGGTACCGTGAGAGCTTCTTTGAGATGTACGTCTTGCCGCGCGCCGGCAGACCCACCATCGCGATCACATGGGGGATGTTTACGTAATTCGCTCGTTCTCCTGTTAATTACATTTTAAAAATGTTACTTAGTCAAAGTCAAATATATTTATTTCAGACAGGGCACAAAAAATGCTCTTGAAACCGTTACATTATTATAGTATAGGTATTTTTTTTAAAGCTAGCGCTAGATTCGCAAGGTGCAGTTTCCCCCAGAGAAGAACCTAGCAAGAAACTCTGTGAGGTAGCTCTTGCTTGCTGCTTACATATAACATAGATAGATAGAAATTCTTTATTGCACACAAAGAAATACAGATAAAACTTAAAACTAAAACATTGTGCGCAAAGGCGGCCTTATCACTAAAAGTGATCTCTTCCAGACAACCTTTGGAGTAGGACAAGTTAAGGAAGACTGTAGAGTAGAGCAGGGCAATAAATAAATACTGTAATTTACTACTTATTAAATAAATAAACTGTACAAATATAGATAATAATACAAAATATATACATAAAACAACATACATACATGGATCATGTATGGTTAAATAGACAACTGTCGTCACTATACCAACTTAGTAACTGACAGAGATGGGTATATAACGTTATATAAAAGATCCACAAGCATGAGCGAGATAGACACGGAAAAAACAGTAGGCTTCAGTTGTCTGTTTGTAATGTTAGTATTCTTTATCAGCCCTTTAAACGTCCCCACTACAGGGGCACAAGCTTACTCTCATACGAGAGTGATTAGGCTGTAATCCACTAGGAATCCAGACACTCTTAGTAGGTACATAAGTTAAAGGTTATTCAAGAAGGTTTCTTTTGAAAAAGTGACTTAATTACATACTAAAATGACTTCACATCATAAGACACCAGAACAGAAGATCAAAATATATAAATATTCTATTTTCAATTAAAAAAAAAACACTTTTTATGTTTTGTGGTCTATGGTAGTGAATGAGGAAAAAATTAAATTAATAAGAACAAGAGATAAACAAAGTAATTCCAGTTTAAGTTATTGTTTATCTTTGCTATGTTGCCAAAATACTTAGCGATAACATTATCAAGGAAATTATAAGGTTACATTGTAAAGAGGTTAAAATATTAAAATTATAATAGGCATAACATGTTTCTATCCATCAGCCTTAGAAAAATAATGACAGAACCTATAATAATAATAAGATATCAGATTATAACCTAAACATTTTCTTGCTATTTTTAGTAATCTCATGTGTACATAAGGATAACGATCAGGTGACTGATCAAAATCATTTTCTAATAGACATTTTAGTATCAGATCTAGTTTTTAATCAACAACAAGTTGTTCATTACTCGATAGGGTAATTTATTAACCTTTAATCACTCAGATAGCACTCTCTTATCTCTATTGCGAATGTAAAACATTCCACCACCTCGTCACTTGGATACTGCTATTAACTCCTACTTATCACCTTTTGTTCTCACTAAAATCTAACATTAACAACCATTAAACCTTGAAGAATACTCAGAATTCATTGCCTAATCACTCATTCAACTACAAATTCTAATAACTATCTTGTAAACTGGTGAATTTCGACGAAAATACGTAAATGAAAACTGCTGGTCTTTACGCACCATCTCCGAAGAACTGCTTGTTCAAATATTTCCAGCCTTCCGCACGTTTGTCACTCATGACCATAACACTTTGCTCGCGTGTTTTATAACTTTCAGTTTAGCGAATTTAATTTAATATATTGCAATTAATTTTATCGACACGACAGCCTGAATAAGTTCCGATATCGACTGACGTAGATGACCCGATGACAGTGACATTTGCTCCGCTCTATCCATAGACAAAATACTGGTCGTTTCATAGTTTTAAATAATAAAATTTCAATTTTAATCCACTTTTAATCAGAAAAACCAGGTTTTGTAACCGTTTTTATCCAATAAACATTATGACTGACAGCTATATGTGTAGTAGAGTGCTTTTCACGAAAGAAGTCCCCCGGATATTTTTGGAACTAAATTTGACATTTTCTGACCTTTTCCCTGATAGTAGGTAGAAAACTCCTTAGTTATCTTAATAAAAATACACTTTTTACATAACAGAAATATAGCTAAGTAGACATTTTTATCAAAATATATACAAACCTACTCATGGAATGACCAGAACAGTCGAAATATGCAGGAAATAATATTATTTAATGAATTACAAGTGAAATAAACATAATATAGGTAGATGTTGTACTCATAAATGGCAACATTATCAATTTTGATATGAAATACAGCGCCGTGGCTAGAGGACTTCTTTCGTGAAATAGATTCTAAAGCGTTATCTTGGAGAATGAACCGGTGCGCGGGGCCGGATCTCGAATTCTAGATCCGGTCCAGGAACTCGCTCATACTAATTATTTGATGCCTGAATCAATCAGATATTTCTAGGACCGACTCGGTCTCGACTCGGACGCTTTATTTGACCTTTCCTGTACCCTGCCTGATAAATTCTTTTAGGTAATTTATTTTTACTATAATTAAGCCATCGTGAGCTCTCGTGAGTTGTAGTTTAAAATTCTTCCTAGGTATGTTTTTTCCTGAATTAAGACATAAAAAGTTAAAACCATCTACATAATTAGTTGATAGCATCTTTATGATACTTAATTTGTTTAAGTACCTCTTTGTTAGGCGTACATAGCTACAAATGAATCATGTATCATCACGCCACATTTAACTGCTCGTGGCTGATAACCTTTTATTTATGCACTGTTGTCTACGCATAACTTCACCGAGCACCATCTATCCAAGCTACAACGAACAACTCGCTAGAAGAAAGAACACCAAAATATGTCAAACTCAACTGACGTTTCGCCATTCGATCTCTCGCAGACAAGGATTCACACTGCCTACACGCATCTTGTTATATCCGTTGCATTTTTACATATTTTTTCAAATGTATTTTTTGAAGTATAAATCATTAAACTTACTTATTAATTGAAAATAAACATCAATCATTGAAGAGCACCCTTTGGAATCATCCCTGAGGCATACCTGAGCGCTTCACATAATTTGGTCCTTCGAGCCGGATAGAGGACTTCTGATCAGCAGACCAGCAAGCAAGACCTAAGAAGACGGTACGGCCTATCGTGTTTCCTTCCCATCCTTCCTTAATTTGTGCTAACATCGCGTTCGCTCTGCAAATTCCAGGACCGCACCGCGCGGATGCACCAACCGACAACGTGTGCAACCTAACCTCAATTGTCGAACCACGTGTTACCGGATTTACTGTAAGTACTTGATTCTAGCTCACTACACACACCGAAATGACTAGAAGAAGGCATTCTATTATAGATCCCAACAAAGAACCAGATTATAAGGAGTTAGTTAAGAGAAGGGGGGGTGCCAAAAGTAAGCTTACACTGTTCATTAAATATGTAGAATCACTAAATCTTAACGAACTTTCTAGCGTTCAAAAAGCAGAGTTAAATGCCCGTTTACAAAATTTACAATCCACTTTTGATCAATTTTCTGATGTTCAAGACGAAATAGTCACGTTAGTTTCCGAAAATCAGCAGGAAATTGAATTGTTAGAACGAGAAATATTTGAAAATCAGTATTATGAGGTTGTGGCCAGGTGTAGTCAATACATCAAAGAAGAACCGACTCAATCTAATCGTCACGAAAAAACAGTTTTTAATAATCTCATTAAATTACCTACCATTTCTTTGCCCACCTTCGACGGTACTTATGATCAATGGCTCGAGTTCCGCGACACATTTCTGTCACTAATAGAAAACCGAAAGGATATCGATGATATTCAAAAATTCCATTATTTGCGATCAGCTTTAACCGGAAACGCACTAGAAGTCATTAAATCATTAGAATTTTCATTCGAAAATTACCGAACCGCATGGGAGTTAATCGAGAATAGGTATAATAACGAGAGATTGTTAATCAATAATCATGTAAAGGCTTTGTTTTCTGCACCATCCGTGACTAAGGAATGTGCCACACAAATACGTAAACTCATAGATACGGTCATGAGAAACCTTCGGGCTCTCACTACTTTAGATGAACCAACTAGCACGTGGGACACTCTGATTATTTATATCGTGGCTTCTAAATTAGATTCAGCCACTGAAAAAGAGTGGGAATTTTATAAAAGCAGTTTATATAAGCCTAAAGATAATATAAAACAAAAATTGACACTAACTGATTTCATTTCATTTCTAAAAGATAGGGCAGACGTTTTAGAAAGTCTTAATATATCACAAAATAAACAGGTGGAAAGCAACGCTTCATCTAAAAGGCAGCCATCGTCGAATCATTCAAAATCACACAGTCATATTTCTTCCACACAGAAGGAAAACACTACCAAAGCCACACAATCTAAACAAAAGCATAAATTTTCTTGCTTATTGTGCAATTCTAATCATCCCATCTATGCTTGCAATGCTTTTCTTAATTTGTCCGTAAAGGATAAATGTAAATACATAGATGATAAAAAATTATGTCGTAATTGCTTACGCCCTGGCCATGCGATAGCTAGTTGTTGGTATGGGCCATGCAAGCTATGTCATAAAAAACACAACTCGCTTATTCATAGCGAATACGCTGAGACCGGCGCATCGACGTCGTCAGCGCATCCCTCACAGCCGCAGCAGCCGCCGCCGAGCGACACCGCCGCCGCCGCCGAGGCTTCCAACGCAAACACACGCACAACCGCTAACACTGCCTCTCACACAGCAAACACACATAATGACGATAACAAGTACACCGCTCATTCCTTTTTAAATGAAGTGTTGTTATCTACTGCTTTAATTGAGATCGCAGATGAAACAAATGTTTATCATACCATTCGCGCACTACTCGACAATGGTAGTCAGCATTGTTTCATATCAGAGTCTTTATGTAAAAAGCTTAACTTACCAATCATACAGTCCACTGTTCAAGTTACCGGGATAGGTAACTCAGTCACACAATCCTCTGAAGCTTGCGAAGTTCACGTGCGATCTAAAACCAGCTCTTATCACACACACATTAATTGTTTGGTTTTACCTCACATAACAACTTACTCGCCTTCTTTAAGCAAACATTTAATTCACACGATACAGATTCCTGACAACGTAAACCTTGCTGATCCATATTTCGATTCTCCTAGTAAGATAGAAATGTTGATAGGCGCGGATAAATTCTGGGAATTCTTAAATGACGGTTTAATTCGTCTACCTAACGGTCCCTATTTGCAAAATACTAAATTAGGTTGGATAATTTCAGGATCCATACCTAAAAACTCGCACACTAATCGGGTTTATTGCAATATCGCACAAACTCTTGATAGACAATTTAAAAAATTCTGTGAATTAGAGGAAATTCCTTCCGCTAAAATCATAAATGAAAATGATAGTATATGCGAAAATCTTTTCAAAGACACTACTATACGCGACGATAAGGGCCGTTTTTCCGTGCGCATTCCGTTATGCCAGTCAGCTGATACCTTAGGCGATTCTTTTACATTAGCGGAAAACAGGTTCCTGGCGCTCGAACGTAAGTTACTTCGATGCGCGCCGGACTATAAAAAAATGTATAGCGATTTCATGCGTGAATATATAAGCTTAGGTCACATGACTCGCATTGAAGATTACTCGTCACCATCGTATTTCCTGCCACATCACGGTGTCTTTAGGGAAAACAGTACAACCACTAAGCTCAGGGTCGTATTTGATGCGAGTGCGAAGACCTTATCAGGAAAATCGCTAAATGACATTCAGTTCACTGGTCCCTCTTTACAAAATGATATTTTTTCTATTTTATTACGTTTTCGTACTTATAAATATGTTTCTTGCGCTGACATAGAGAAAATGTACAGGCAGATCTTAATTCAGGAAGATCAAAGAAACCTACAATTAATATTATGGCGGGAAAATCCACATGAACCTCTCGACATATACCGCCTTAATACCGTAACTTACGGTACGGCGTCTGCGCCTTTCCTAAGTATTCGTTGTCTCAAACAACTTGCGCTCGATTGCAATGATGACGTCATCGCACGCGTTATCAATGAAGACTTTTATGTAGATGATTTATGTACTGGGCACGATGATCAACGCAAGCTGATGGAAATATGTGAAGGCGTATCTGAAACTTTAAAATCAGCTTGTCTTCCCCTTAGAAAATGGGTTTTTAATTCGAAAATTTCATTTGAAGATACACATATTTCCAAAGATTTGTCATTAGGAGAAAATAACCAAACTAAAACATTAGGATTAGGATGGTTTTACGAATCCGACGATTTACATTTTACTTCGAAATACTCACAAGACGCTGATCATACAACTAAGCGCATTATTCTTTCAATTATTTCACAAATTTACGACCCACTCGGTCTCCTTGCCCCAGTTATTATAATAGTAAAAATTCTTTTGCAAAAATTATGGTTATCTAAGTTAGATTGGGACGACCCTGTACCTTATAAAATATTTTTAAATTGGCGTAATTTCATTAATAAATTGCAATACTTACAAACATTGCGCATACCCCGCCACGTGATGGGCGATAACTCACAAATAAAGGAGTTACATATTTTTACCGACGCGTCACAAGATGCCTACGGTGCCTGCGCCTATATACGTAGCTATGCAGATATTGAATCATTGATTACGGTTATGTTATTATGTGCAAAGTGCAAGGTCGCCCCGGTAAAACCAGTCAGTGTGCCTCGCTTAGAACTATGCGGTGCGTTGTTGGGTGCAAGATTGTACGACAAAATAATTAAATCGCTTCGTTCATCTTTTGATAAAGTTATTTTTTGGTCAGATTCTACTATTGTGTTAGCATGGCTTAGAATGTCACCTAACTTATTGAAAACATTCGTGCAAAATAGAGTAGTTGAGATTAATGATTTAACTGGTAACTTGCCGTGGTACCACATCGCGGGTAAAGAAAATCCAGCCGACTTATTGTCACGTGGTGTTCAGTTAGACGAGTTACAATCATCTGATAAGTGGTGGCACGGCCCGCAGTTTTTGCGTCAACCACACGCAGATTGGATTCAAATAAACAAAAATATAGTTGAAGATGAACAAATACCGGAACTAAAGCCAATTAAAGTTGCAATGGTAAGCCAAACTGCCACTAATTTTTCTTTATTCGAGCGTTTTTCTTCTTTTAATCGCATGCAACGCGCGACTGCTTATATTTTACGATTTATAAACAATTGCCGTTATAAATTAAATTCACAACAGTGCCTTTCAGGTCCACTTTCAGTAGACGAAATTACTAATTCATTAAATGTATTGACTCGACTTGCACAAAGGGAATCATTTACCGAGGTTTATGATAGTTTAAAAAATAATCTATCTATAAAGCACCCGCGTAGTATCTCTTGTCTTAATATATTTATAGATGATCATGACGTTATTAGAGTCGGCGGTCGATTAAGCAACTCTAATAACTTTTCAGATGATAAAAAACATCCGATATTATTATGTACTAAACATAATTTCACTAAATTACTTTTTCAGTATCAACACAAGATCCTGCTACACGCTGGACCTCAACAGCTGTTAGCTAACATTAGGGAAACTTGGTGGCCTCTCCGCGGACGAGATCTAGCGAGGCAAATAGTACATAGGTGTATTACATGTGTACGTATGAAAGCAAAATCTTACCAGATTCAAATGGGTAACTTGCCTTCCACACGATTAATATCAGGTTATCCATTCCTATATTGTGGAGTAGATTATGCTGGGCCAGTGTTCATTTTGAACCGTAAGGGAAGAGGGGCAAATTTGATGAAGTGTTACATTTGTCTATTCGTCTGTTTTTCCACGCGTGCTATACATTTAGAACTGGTCACGGATCTCACTACTGAAGCATACCTACTTGCATTAAAAAGGTTTATTTCTCGCCGTGGGAAACCTGCTGAAATATTTTCGGATAACGGTACTACCTTCGTCGGGGCATCTAAAGAATTTTCAAATTTTTTAAATAATATTAGATATGACGTCACTGACTACGCATCTGATAGTTCTATTAAATTTACTTTTATTCCACCTTATTCGCCTCATTTCGGTGGTTTGTGGGAAGCTGGAGTCAAGTCGTGTAAGTTTCACATCCGTCGTGTCGTAGGGAACGCTAATCTTACTTACGAGGAGTTCAGTACGGTGTTAGCACAAATTGAGGCCGTCCTGAACTCCCGTCCCATGTTTCCTCTGTCCACAGAACCCAATGATCTCTTACCTCTTACACCAGCACATTTCCTGATAGGCCGACCATACACCATGCCTGCCTCTCCAGACTTGGTTGGAGCCAAGACATCACGCCTCACTCGCTACAATCGCATCGAGCAAATGAGGCAACATTTCTGGTCACGCTGGTCGAAAGAATATGTTTCAGAACTCCAGAAAAGAACAAAATGGCAAGCGAAGAAGGACACTCTCGCTCCAGACACACTAGTATTGATAAAAGAAGACAATCTTCCACCTCTTAAGTGGCGGCTGGGTCGCGTGCTAAACACATCGCCTGGCAAAGATGGAATTTCACGCGTCGCGCATATCAGGACATCAACAGGTGTCATCCAGCGATCATTCGCTAAATTATGTCCACTTCTACCTCAAAATAACGACTAGAATAACATCGGTGTGTTTGATCGTCTATCACACGTCAACCACGATCCTGTTAAACTCTCCGCTTCGTTGGAAGGCAGTACTTCCAAGGCCGGGGGTAATGTCTACGCATAACTTCACCGAGCACCATCTATCCAAGCTACAACGAACAACTCGCTAGAAGAAAGAACACCAAAATATGTCAAACTCAACTGACGTTTCGCCATTCGATCTCTCGCAGACAAGGATTCACACTGCCTACACGCATCTTGTTATATCCGTTGCATTTTTACATATTTTTTCAAATGTATTTTTTGAAGTATAAATCATTAAACTTACTTATTAATTGAAAATAAACATCAATCATTGAAGAGCACCCTTTGGAATCATCCCTGAGGCATACCTGAGCGCTTCACAACTGTACTTAACTGCCAACATAAACCTTACGTAGGTAGGTATATTTCTATTAAGAATAGGTAGGTAATAGAGATAGGTACTACGAGTAGGTACCTTAATAATTAAAGAAAATACATTTGAAAATAATTAACAAAATATTCAGAGACAAACGACGGTTACCTATGCCTATGATGCCTAAATCTTATAGGTAGTACTGTGGAAAGGTGTGGCCTCTCATTTGCCTATAGAAAAAAGGCGTGACTGGTTAGGCATCTATTAAAATAAGTAGGTACCTATGTTAGAATATTGGTTGCGAGCCAGATAGAAAAGTAGGCACGTCACAGCTGCCTATATCTACATAATATGTAATATATTATATTACTAAGTAACATTATGTACCTATTACTAATACATACCTACACATAATGCAATATGGAATGTTTTTCGTTCTCGTAAACAATAGGTTAGTATCTGCAACCGCAGAAGACATTGATAACCTATTGTATTGAATAACAACAATATCACGACAAAATAATCTGGATTTTGCATCGTTACTAATCAATATTGACCATAGATATTGACATAGGTACTTACCTAAATAATTATACGTCGGTTAAATTATTTCGAGGTGTAAAGAATATTTTTTTCTCAATATTAATAGATAGGTATTAAGTTGTTTACGTTCGCATATTGTTTGAAAAACGCAGACAGAAGCATTCATCTTTGTAAACGTTTGCCAGACTCTACACGGTTGCTGAAAACTTTGCATCGCACTATTAATAATGATTAATGTAGATTTCAAATACATACATATCTCTATCACGCCTATGTACATACCTACACAGAAAATTCCCCTGACTGATAAATAACAAAGTAAATATACAAATATAGAATCTAAATAAGAGGCATTACGTCACAGTATAGCGTGAGGTGGTGACGTTGAAGACGAAGTGCGAATTATAATTAGATCGTCCCGCCCACCGACAGACGAAACTTTCATTCATCTTTGGCCCAAGTACTAATTGAATGTAAACATTATGCGACAATGATCAATACGGTTTTCACGAGCCAAATTGTTGTTTTTATCTTTGTAAGATCTATCTATCTCCTAAATGTTTTATTAGCGCCGCTTGTTTCGCATTGGCTGAAATATGACGTAAACAATTTCGAAAATAACAATACTACTTATTAAGAGACTAGCTGTCCCGGCGAACTTCGTCCCGCCTTAGAATGAACTTTATTGTGTAGGAATAAAGTTCAAATTGACTCTACATTTTAGTAACAAACATTTGTATGGGAAAAAGAAAAGGTCTGTTTTAGGGTTTTCCCGGCAATTATTCGAATTTTTCTCACCGTAAGAACCATCCTTGGACTTCAATGAACATTTTAAAAAAATAATTAGCGAAATCGGTCCAGCCGTTCAGGCGTGATGCCGTGACAACGGAAAACGGGTTTCATTTTTATATATACCTATAGATATAGATGAAGGGGAAATGAACAAGATGTAAAATAACTAGGTACTTAGATAAATATACCCAAACAGCATATAATCACTACGTTTTAATATACCTACTTGTTTATAATACAATACCAATTCTTTTTTACATAAAGATACAAAATAGAATACAAAGTTAGGAATATAATTAAGTAGGTAGGTAGCAAAACACAGGCTACTACCTTAGACCCAGAACACATGGTGAAACGCAACTGAAACTGCTAGTAACATTTGAGTTGCATCGTTTCTGCTAGCAGAAAATACCTGAAAAAGTAACTGGCAGTTTCAGTTGCGTTTCATCGTGTGTTCTGGACCTTATCCTAAGGGTAAAAGCAATCAGTAATGAAAGAGGGGTCCGTACTTTTAAAATGAAATGGACTACCTAAATTTGTAGGTAACAATACATATGAGATAAGCAGGTACATCTTAATTGGATAACCATTTACTTGACACTTCTAAATTGAAACCTAACAAGTGATGCTAAGTCAAGGTTGATACTAAACTAATTGTTAGGTCAGAATATAGATTTATCTTTAAATACTAAAAATCTAGCTAGGTATTGAAAATTTCTAATATTCCCCGTATTATAATGGATGGGCGAGTCCCATACCAAATACATACATATTTGTCAAGCTCAAGCTTCCGGTAGGCAGATACCACTTCCCTCCACTTGTTACGATCCAAACAAACTTCTTTCGTTTCATACACATTCCTCAGTCGCCTCATTCATACATGCACGTCGGTCCCATATGAATATATATGTTTTCTTATTTTATTAGCCTAATGTGTCTCACTGCTGGGCAAAGGCCTCCCCCGGATTCTTCCATGCCTTCTTATCACCGGCAACCACTGGCCAGCTTGCCAAGTATGCATCCAGATCGTCGCGCCATCTCCTCTTAGGCCGATCTCTACCTCTGTGGCCGTAATAATAAAGAACTACCTATAATGTGTTCTGCGTTTTAGAAGGTGCTATTCCATATTTTCCTCGTTTCTCCGTTCAGCCACTTCGCATCAATGGATAGGCTACTAGCTAAAGTTATTAATAATAACCTACATAAATGAATAATAAACATCATGCAATAAATTCACACAATATATCCTGTTTCATTAGAATTCATTACAAATAGGAGTGTAACGACCTCAATAGAGTTTATTGTTATAGAAACAGACAGAAAATGTGGACAATGACCAAATTTCTGATATGGAATAAAAATAAGTAGTGATATCTATATTATTATAAGTACCTACCTACATACTTTAATTTTACATACCTATAGATATATGCTTGCTTACGTACCTTTTAAGAAGTAAATAATTAAATACTTATAAACAGGAAAGTTCGTTTCGTTCGTGAGCATTATTTGACGTGGTTGACGAAACGCCACTCTCCCATCGGGGTAGGTAGAAACCACTTCCCTCCACTTGCTACGATCCAAACATAGTTAATTCTTTCACTTCATCGACATATTCACCAGTCGCCTCATACATGCAAGTCTCTTATGGATACCTGCGCAGCAGTGCAGTGACTTGTCACTTGGCCCTTCCTTAACAAGTATCTGATTTAACTATCTGTTATTTCATCAAAACACAACTATTAAAATGCGTGCGAAAATGTAGTTGTTAAGTTCATATTTTGCAATTAGTAGGTATTGATTCTGATAGGTATCATGTAGTTTGCAATAAGTAGGCACTTAACCACTATCACAAGGTAAACTGTGCCATGATGATGACCAATAGTAGGTACTTAATAACAAACAAAGAGCTTGAGTTGAGTCATTATAAAAATATGATAGGTCGATATAAATTATTAGGTGTATAGGTTAGCGTTGCCGAAAAATCGATAGTTTTACAATCGATTGTTAAACGTCATTCATTCATTCATTCATCGTTGTAAAAACATCGATTGTGCTTTTTTTGTGCTTTTTGTGATAGTATCGATAGTATTGCTGTTAACCGATACTATTGCAGCGAAAGCACAATCGATAGGGTACATGTTTTTACAACGATGAATGAATGAATGAATGACGTTTAACAATCGATTGATAACTATGCAACACTAGTATAGGTATTATTCATATTATTAAAATCTCACGATAAGCAAGTAGGTAAGTAATACCTACTAAAAATTAGGCACAAAATTATTAGTAGTAGGTACCCTACTTAACTGCATTTTTATTTAGGTACTCAACTGTTTAAAAATGCAATCTTGTCTCATAAAAGAATGTCGAACCATGGTACCTAGACCATGAAACATTTAAGTAGGTAGCCACCTTTTCCGAGTTCTTAGTATTTCGATCAGCAGCTTTAATTTTTGTGACTCATTGTCTGCTTCATGTGTAAATAACAATGATAGACGAGGATATTACTTATCAACTTAGTAACATGAAATTGATACAATATCTACAAGTACACCCTGCGGTTTTATTTTTATTTTATTAAGTCACGACACTTTACTCTATGGTTTTGTTTGCCTACTTTTTTTGTTGACTGTTCGTTTCATTGACCGAGTTTTTTATAGTAGATTAAGTAGGTACTAAACAGTACTTAAAAAGGTAAGTGCAAGAGTAAGTAGTTTTTTTTATATATTGGTAAAAAATATTGTTGTTATGAATATTTATTGGTCAATCTTATTTACTAGGCAATCAAGTCTTAATCTTATTCAGAAGTCTTTAGGAATTGAATTAAAGTATCAATTCAAATAAAATGTAGAGTTGAGAAGGTAAATTATTTCTAAAAAGGTAACGTTTTCTTATTTTTCTTTTGGTTTTAAATTCGTAGATACTTAAATTGTAATTTATTTTAGCACTAAATTAGATAGGTATGTAGCTACTTAGGTAGGTATGTACTTATGTAGCTACTTATTTACTTACTTCCGTTTTGCAAAGCAGGTACGCATCTTAATAACTTATTGTGAGTATTTTTTCCAGAATGGAATGTAGGTAGAGATGGTAGCGAGTTTGGACTTTGGACACTACTTAATACGAATAAAACACGTAGGTATTTAGCACAAGTACCTACTTAAACACATGATCTAGTACCTAAATTATAATCATCTTTGTTTAGCTCAGCGAAATACCGCTTTTTTTTTTTTTTTATGTCAAAGCACTGGCAGAAGTTAGGCCTAAGGCCCAGAACACACGATGAATCGCAACGTTTCACCGTGTGTTTTTGGTCTAAATGGTGGATGCTCCACCGACAAGAGTCTAAATACTCTTAAATATTACTTATGATGATATTTTAAAAGCTGTGAACTAGTTCCATCCAAATTCATCTAAAACGATCATGTTAGATGAACTAAGTGTATGCATCATGGCCACCCACGCTTGTTTAAAATGGAGAGAGACGAATAGGTATTTAATGTGCCTACTTTTCAAAGTAGGTACCTAAGTACTTTTAATTATCTGATTGTTGTCATAAAACTGGCCACTTCCAGGTAATAAAAAATATCATGTTTGAAAAGATAATACTCTTTATTAAGTTTGATAGAAAAGTGGACAGTGAGCGGTACAGTTAGGTACCTGCATTGTGTTGTCAATTGTTTCTTGTTGCATCCAATTTTTGAATAGAATATCGTATCTACTTACCTAATTATACCTATCGATGACACAAAACTGAATCCAAAATCCGTCAGTCAATACCTTCATATTAAATGCTCTTTGCTTTCGATAACTGAATCGATCGCCGTTTTTAATTTTAAACTTTAAATGAAAAGAGCAACCCAATAAACTTGCTAGATTCATCTCTGGGGAAAACTGTTACCTAGCGAATCTAGCGTCAGCATTTTTTTTGAAATGAAAATCATTTAATCCTGTAGGTTTTGACAACACTTAAGACGGGTCATTTTTTAAAGTTAATGCTAGATTCGCAAGAGTGCAGTTTCCCCAGAGAAGAACCTAGCAAGAAACTCTGTAGGGTTGCTCTTTTTAATTTAAGTTTTACAAATCTCAGGCATAAACACAGAAACATATAATCAAATTAATATTTCAAAACAGCTATCCATAAATAAATAATAAAAATTTGACCCCACAATATCCAGGAAAAAGTAAGGCAAGCAAATGGGAAACAAAGAAGTGAAATGCTTATTATGTTTGATGGGATCCGCATGACATGACCGGCCATCACAGCAGCACCTTCACACAGGTCTCAACGCATGTGCCAGCCATCAACCCCTTCCACATATTTTAGGGAAGTAGGAGACCCGACACACAGCGCCACCACTGCAACGGCGTAAGCGAGCATGACATGTCACACGTTTCGCCTTATTCATAAGAAAGCTTAGCTATTACAGAATTACAGATACCATACCTACCAAGATACTGCAGAGGCAACATTTTTACAACACAATAGCATTCATATAATTTAAGGAATGTAAGTAATTCACAATTGTATGAGAACAGGTATGCTAGAGAAAGCTTGATAGAAGAGCAGGTCAATCCCATGGATTTGAGTCATCTAAATAATCGTTAATTTTATAATATCCCTTTTTGCTAAGTTTTTGTTTAACAATAACCTTGAATTTATTGAAGGGTAGTTCGCGTATACTGGTAGGGATCTTGTTGTAAAAGCGTATACATTGACCTACAAACGACTTATTTACTTTCTTTAGTCGACTAGCATGGGGCACTAATTTATCCCTATTTCTAGTATTAACAGTATGTATATATCACTTAGTTGTTTAAATTTGTAGCTGCAAATCGTCACTCGACGAAACACCCGCTAGTTGCGTACCTCATCCCCACCACGCGCCAACTGGGAACCGCCTACGTTGAACCTGGTTCTCTCGGATTTCGTCACTCACTTAGATATACGCTAGTTGCGTTCCTAATATTTCTAATAAGACTGTGTACATTTGTAAATAAAATTATTCTTATCCGATATTCTACTATAGAACACGCCTTTGATTTCTACTACCCAAAACACCAATACAAGCTCCTAAAGTGGTGACACCGCCGTTCAGTCAAGAATATCAAGAATCAGCGACGCGTAGCTAAATCTACATACTTACAATGGCACAAGCACCGCCACCGCCACCACCTCCACCGCCGCAGGGAGGCGAAGAACCTGAAGCCAACGAAATCTCCGTCTCGCTACGCATTCCACCGTTTTGGCGCGACAAACCTCGACTGTGGTTTATTTGCTTCGAAGCCGCTACTCACCATCTAAAACGCAGCAAGAACAGCCTCGCGCAGATGGTCATCGCTAAATTGGAAAAGCAGGACGTCGAACAAATCTGCGATCTTCTGTACAAGCCACCGAACGACGTCGACGATTTCTACCAAATCCTTAAAGATCGTCTGATATCCGTCTACGAAGAGTCCGAAGAGCGGCAGATGAGCAAACTCTTCTCCGAGATGGAACTCGGCGACCAGCGCCCGTCCCAGCTACTCCGCAAGATGCGCAACCTTGCGCACGACAAGATTCCAGACGCAACGCTTCAAATCATGTGGCTGAAAACACTCCCAGCCCATGTTCGCTCCGTACTCACAGTGAGCGAAACGCTAAGCAAAACCGCCGCGCTAGACGAACTTGCCATGCTCGCCGACAAGATGCTGGAAACCACTCAAGAAGTCGCCGCGGTATCCCCATCGCCCTCATCCTCTTCGCACCTCAAATCCGACGACACGAAGACGCTGTTAGAAGAAATTAAGAAACTCTCACTCGAAGTCGCGGAACTGAAACAGCGCTATCCTCGCTCTCGCTCTCGCACAAGACAACCGTTCCGATCCGCAAGGCAGCCATCTCGCTCGCACTCACGCAACTCGTCGCACTGCTATTTTCACCGTCGCTTCAAAGAAAAAGCAAGACGTTGCCGATCTCCGTGCACTTTTAAGAAGACGGAAAACTCAAATTAACGCTGGCTGCGGCGGAATCCGGCGTTCCAGACAGAAACTACCGCCTATTTGTTACCGACAAAAACTCGAAACTCACCTTCTTAGTCGACACCGGAGCGAATATCTCTGTCATTCCAAAGAAGAAATATTCTCAAGCGAAACCTCTGTCTTTCAACCTGTACGCCGCCAACAACACCGTTATACCTACCTACGGTGAACAAACGCTCGAATTGAATTTGAACCTACGAAGACCGTACCGCTGGAAATTCATCATCGCTGACATCAGCAAGCCAATCCTAGGAGCCGATTTCCTCAAGCACCATCATCTCGTCGTAGATCTGAAAAATCAACGGTTAATCGACAGCACAACAAGCCTCGCCGTTAAAGCACCCGCCTGTTCGTCCGACATACCTACCGTCCGAAGCATCGATCTACAACAATCGCTACACGACATCCTAGCGGAATTTCCCGGAACTACACGTCTCACTTCTATGAAACTCAATTCGAAGCACAGCGTCGAACACTACATAGAGACGACTGGCCCCCCACTACATTGCCGCGCACGACCTCTACCACCACATCGCTACGAACGGGTGAAGAAAGAATTCGAATCTATGATGACTCAAGGCCTCTGCAGACGAAGCAAAAGCCCCTGGTCGAGCCCACTCCATGTGGTACCGAAGAAAAACGGAGATCTGCGCGTTTGTGGTGACTACAGAAGATTGAACAGCATAACGAAACCTGATCGCTATCCCATACCGCGCATCAGAGATTTCACTTTTCAACTCGCCGGCAAGAAGATTTTCTCTACAATCGATCTCAACCGGGCCTACCAACAACTCCCAGTAGCAAGTAACGACGTCGAGAAAACAGCCATCATAACTCCATTTGGACTTTTCGAGTTCCCACGAATGTGTCCCGGTCTACGAAACGCTGGCCAAACATTCCAACGTTTCATACACGAAGTACTCCGAGGTTTAGACTTCGTATTCCCGTTCGTCGACGACCTTCTACTCGCCTCTACAGACGAAAAGGAACACCGTGAACATCTACGACAAGTACTGCGACGCTTAGAAGAGTATGGCATCACAATCAACCCTTCTAAATGCGCACTCGGCCGTCAACAAGTCACTTTCCTCGGCTACGAAGTCAACGAACACGGAATCAAACCGCCTGAAGCAAAAGTTAGAGCAATCATCGAGTATCCACGTCCGAAAACAATCGAAGAATTACGTCGATTTCTCGGAATGATGAACTTCTACCGCTCGAACATTGCCAACGCTGCTGCCATACAAGCTCCACTCAATGCCTACTTGCACAATTCGCGAAGAAAAGACAAGACAGAAATCAACTGGTCTCAAGAAGCGAACGACGCATTTTTGCTATGCAAAGAACGCATACAGAGCGCCGCACTACTCGCGCACCCGCATCACTCCGTCCCGCTCGCACTCATGAGCGACGCCTCTAACACTTGCGTCGGTGCGGTACTTCAGCAGCGAGTCGACAACAAATGGCAACCTCTCGGCTATTTCTCCAAGAAGCTATCCGACACACAACAGAAGTACAGTACCTACGACCGAGAACTCTTATCTATCTACATGGCTATGAAACACTTCAGAAAAACGTTCGAAGGAAGAGAACTGATTGTCTACACCGACCACAAGCCTCTCGTCTACGCTTTTACGAAGATTGGATCCGACAGCGAAACACCTCGTCGAACAAGACAACTACTGTTTATCAGTGAATTCACCACTGATATCCGCCACATCTCCGGTCAAGACAACGTAGTAGCCGACGCCCTGTCCCGCATCGAAACAATAACCTGCCCCTCCGCAATCGACTACGACAAACTATCGGAAGCGCAAGACAAGGACAGCAATATCGGAACACTACTCCAACAGTCGAACATCTCAATGAAGAAAGTTTCTCTACCTACATCGAGCAAGCAAATCTACTGCGAAACTTCTACGAAGAACGTACGTCCGTACCTACCTACCGAGTTTCGAACGATCGCATTCAACGCAGTTCACAACATCTCGCATCCCGGTATACGTACTACTCGCAAGCTCATGCAAGAGAGATACTTCTGGCCGTCAATGAACTCCGACGTAGGCAATTGGGCGAAAGCGTGCATCTCATGTCAACGTGCGAAGATACAGCGACACACTACGAGCTCAATATCATCGTTCCCGCCGTCAGACCGGTTCAACCACGTTCACATCGACATCGTTGGACCGCTGCGTACTACAGCCGACGGACATCGCTACTGCATCACGATGATCGACCGAGCTACTCGCTGGCCCGAAGCATTCGCCGTGCAAGACATCACCGCCGACACTGTTGCGAAGACGTTCTACGAAGGTTGGATCTCACGATTTGGTTGTCCCGCCACACTGACAACCGACCAAGGACGACAGTTCGAGAGCCAACTATTCACCTCTCTCGCTCACATGTTCGGTATTGACAAGATCCATACTACGCCGTACCACCCGCAAAGCAATGGACTAGTCGAGAGATGGCACCGCTGTTTGAAGACTGCACTCATAGCACGACTACAGTCAACGACATGGACCGACGAGCTACCCACCGTCATGCTTGGTCTGCGCTGCGCAAGCCGAACCGACACCGGAGTTAGTACTGCCCAACTCACATACGGCTGTACTCTACGCCTACCCGGTGATTTCTTCTCGTCCGCACCACGTGACGTCGCTATGGATCACGCATACGTCCAGAAACTGCGTGAAACAATCAACAGTCTGAAGCCAGTACCTAACACACCGCATGGCAACAAGCGATCTACCTTCGTCCATCCCGACCTCAACACATGCAAGCAA
Organism: Anarsia innoxiella; assembly: GCA_947563765.1. NCBI lineage: Eukaryota > Metazoa > Arthropoda > Insecta > Lepidoptera > Gelechiidae > Anarsia > Anarsia innoxiella. Next base: position 1,151,821 of record OX387401.1, read on the forward strand.
GTGTTTGTACGAGTCGACGCCGTCAAGAAACCGCTACAAAATCCATACAACGGACCGTATCCAGTACTGAGTCGCAACAACAAGGTTTTCGTCGTACGACTGCCCGATCGAGACGTGAGCATATCGATCGACCGACTGAAGCCTGCCTACACCGTGTTAGAAGACACCGAAGATGACACCGAAGAAGATGACACCGGTACATCGCAACAACGCAACGCAACGAAGACAACAAGATGCGGTCGAGTCGTCAGGAATCCAGTACGCTTCGCTTGAGGGGGAGTACTGTAGCTGCAAATCGTCACTCGACGAAACACCCGCTAGTTGCGTACCTCATCCCCACCACGCGCCAACTGGGAACCGCCTACGTTGAACCTGGTTCTCTCGGATTTCGTCACTCACTTAGATATACGCTAGTTGCGTTCCTAATATTTCTAATAAGACTGTGTACATTTGTAAATAAAATTATTCTTATCCGATATTCTACTATAGAACACGCCTTTGATTTCTACTACCCAAAATACCAATTAGGTAGCTAACCTACAGCTCCTAAAAATTGATGTATATTTTTTTGTGTAAACATTACAATAGTGAAGATGTATTGCGATGCTAGTGTTAATATGTCAATATTTTTAAAAACATCCCTAAGAGATTCCCTGGGACCTAGTTTATAAATCGATCGAATAGCACGCTTCTGCAGAACAAAGATGCGCTCAGAGTCGGCGGCGTGACCCCACAGCAGAAAGCCGTAGGACATAAGACTATGGAAGTAGCTGAAGTAAACTAGCCTGGCAGTTTGAACATCTGTCAGGTTTTTTTAACTGCATAAGCTGCAGAGCTGAGCTTATCTGCTAACTTGTCAATATGGGGGCCCCATTGTAATTTAGAATCCAGAGTAATACCAAGGAATATGGTTGTTTCCACAAGACACAAACTCTGTCCCTTCATCTTAATATCTGTAGTAACTTGTCCAACATTGGGCAAAGTAAATTTAATACATTTAGTTTTCTTTTCATTAAGCACTAGATTATTGGCAGTAAACCACTCGACTACTTTACTGATAGCATTGTTTACGTCGTCATATAAATTCTGTTGTCGTCTAACTTTAAAAAGTAAAGAAGTATCATCAGCAAACAATACTATATCATGACAGTTATTTACAAGACTTGGCAGATCATTTATATAAATTAGGAAGAGACGTAGTTATTTCAAGTGATTTGTAAATTATCCTACAACATAAAGATTATCTGAATTTTGAGTTTAGGCTCGACATAGGACAAGAGAGGAAATATACCTATTGTTTGACAAAGGTACCGTGGATGGAAAATAAATAAAGCAATTTGAGTGATAGATAAGTAATTTAGTAAAAGGGACACTCCCTTAACCTTGCCATTAGGTAAGTATAGACAAGGTAAATAGTAGTTGTTATTGTTAACGTTTAGCAAATTAACATCTTGTTTACCTACATGATACACGTGTTTTCGATAAATGATTGGCTTCATAATTAGTTTGATTGATGCTTGTTTTTCTATGTAAAATTTTCTTACATTTATGTATTTGCCCGTGGTATTTTCCGTGCCCTAGCTAGTCAGGGTCCATAGTTAGAACCTACTATGATTATTACTGTAAGTCCTGTGTAAACCTAATGTGCAGTAGATGTTTGAGTAGGTACCTATTCAATTGTTTTATTTTGTTTGAAAAGCAAAACGAAAATGGCTTCGTTATTTCCGAAAGTTAGGAGACAGTTGTGAATTTGTAACTTGAATAGGTACTTACACATTGATGTCGGTTTGCGTTTTTTTTTGCGGATAAGGTGCACCAATATCTTTAATCATCAGGAACATGAAATATTGTTATATTATTTGTGTACCTAGGTACCAAAGTAGGTATCATTTTGTGTCTCTACGTTGATATAAGTAAAACGATAAGAACGAATTTAAAACTGTGTAAGATAGTGATATGTAACGATGTGTGATTATTCTTTATCTCAATTTAATGTAATAATTTACATTTTATTTTATCAATTAAGTCGTTAATTAATAATCCTAGATTTGCATATCTTTCCTTGTTTATGCTAATGCTCATCAATCACTTTAGGTTAAGTTATTTGATTTTGGGCACATTCGCTTCTTTTGCATCGATCATAATTTATTTAAGTACCTACTGATAGAACAACAAAATATAACCTAACTTATTACAATAAAGATAGAATTAATACATAATAAATTAAAGTTATGTTTTAAACAACGTCACGACGTTTGCATACTTCTTTAACTTTATATGTTTAAGCTCTACATTTTATATCCTAAGTTATTGATAAAACGTTCACAAACAAACATGATAAATAAAGCAATAAACTAATAAAAAAATATATCATGGACCCATTTGTAATCGATACAGCAGCCGCAAAGATCGTGTGCAATTTGTTTAACGGTTATCTTGAGCCCGCGCCACGCGCGTGTTTCGTGACCACAAACGCATTATCAATCGACCAGACCGACTACACCTGATTCTACTTACTACAAACACACAGCTTCTAACAAATCACACATAATTTCATCTACATTACGCTATTGTTTCGTAAACAATACAATTCTGGTAACGAAACACGGCAATGGATTGAAATACGTGCAGTTTTTAAAAAGAATTGAACGCCAGACAGCCGGCTGTCTATAAAATAAAAAAGCGGCTTTAAAAATGACGTGGAAGTTCTTTTTTTAATTCGTTGTCGAGGGGATCGAGAGCAAGTCTTGGTGTTTGGCGGGAATTCTATACGTAACCGTTTACGCGCTATGGGTCAAGGTTGTCCTCGTTTGAATAAAATTCTTTGAATGGATCTTGATTTGCCTAGTTATCGTCGGCGCCACATCATTGCTTTAACATTTTTTTTCAGCTAAGTACCGTAATTACCTAAACCTCAACATTAGGCCTAATCCTAAGTAGACATAAATAAGCTCCTTTTCTAAGTTATATACGAATTTTTGCTTTTTGGCGTTATTTGTAAATCTAATGTAACAAATACCTATTCTAATATTGAGCATTAACTAAATAGGTACTTTGCCTTGGCATAGCTAATTTCTAATTTATTGTTTATAATATATTGCGTAATAAATAAATAGCTTTATGTGTACCTACTTAACTCTAATTTTATTATTCTAGTTACTTACTAAATAACATAATCGCTCATTTAAAATACTAAGCTATTACCTATACCTATTTATATTTACAGTGAAATATCCTAATTCCACTGAAAATCAGCGTCATGTCATTGTATTATTCATACAGTGAAATAAATGACAAGGACATAATATGTCAGCTTAATACGCTGAATGGAGTCCTATTCCCAGCTCTTACACTTCTTTTGTTTTCCTATAATTAGTGTGTAAGTTAACATAAGTACAATTTTATGTTCTTCTTGTTTTATGTTTAGTTTATTGTTCTATTATTGAACTTGAAATAAATAACTTTACTCTACTTTAAATATCTACTTATTATTCAAATAAGAAATAACCAGACAGAATACTATTATTTTCAACGATTAGATTTTCAAGCTTGAGCTCTTCAGGTAATAAAATACGATACAATATTTATTACAATCTTAAAAAAGGTTGATTTGCAATTCAATGTTCGTGGAATCGATTACAACTGACCTACCGATTGAGTCACATGATCGGTATTGCAATCCCTATTATAATTTATTTTTAAATATAGTTTACCTACTTTTTGTTTTCGATAACGATATTTTTATTTTAAACGATTATGTTGTTGTCGATTATTACTTCATTAATTAGGTAAGTAGGTTGATAGGTATAACGATATTTGAGGAAAATTGAGTTTCTTCTAATCATAATACAATTTAAAAATAGTTTAAGTATCTTTTTAATATTTTTGAAGCCTGTTGTTGAATTTACCTACTTGTACAAAGAAGAAAATGTATTTTTAATTAAAAAAAGGAGAGCTCTGAAATGTGTGAACCCAGTGGGTTGAATCGCGACCACGCGCAGACAATGTTTTTCAAAATTGTCATAACATTTTTTTTTATATAAATAATTTAATAAAATATAAAATAATTTACCATGTATACTTTTAAATCAAATTAAACTAAATAAAACGTCGTATGTTAGAAATTAAAGCACTCAAATATAAACTCTACCTACTTCCATTTACGTAAATAGTCCACTAGAAACCTTCCCAATCTATGAAACTAAATAATAGATTTTATAAAAATACAAAATACCTATTAAATAAACAAATACGTTAGAGATAGAGCAAAACATAGGCTCTATCAGCGAAACTAACCTTTGGATCAGAGGTCGCCCCACCTCTTCTTTCTTACTGATTATCTTACAAATGCATTGACGCATGACGTGCCTAAACAAAACAGATACTTTGTATTTGTTTAAGTTATATTGTATTAATTTGTTTCTGAGTTTATTTAAATTGAATGCAGAAATACTTAAATAAATAATTAATGAGTATAACTGAGTATTACATTCTGTAAATGGAAATTATTTTAAGATTTTATTTACGTAAGTGCCTAACTAAATGGGTAGAATAGAACTTCTATAAAATGTACCTAGTAGAGTTCTTCCACTTAGCGTGTATTGTAAACTTAAATTAAAGATTCAACAATAATATCATAGTAGATGAATCTGGCTCGAACTGGATCGTATCCTACGTAACGCAAAATCTCTACGTAGATATTTATTTATTTTGAACCTAGTAGAACTCATGAATCTGTTAAAATATTACCATCAAACAACAAACCACAAAACGAACGCCAAAAACTTAAAAATAGACAAAGAAATAATTACAAAATCCGGTTCTAAGGACCAAAACGGGCGCATCCGTTGCGGAACTGTGCAGTCGGACAGCATTCCTTCATTCTTTCTATTACGCGCGCTAAGACAGCTGTCGACTAGTGTCGTATTTATAGTGGCCGGTTGTTACTTACCTCGGATAGGAAACGGCTTCGTCATGATGGTCTCTGTAGTCGGAGGCAGCAGCCGCTTCGTCTCCGGCGACATCACACTGGGACACAAGTTCAACTCCTTTTTTTTACTATCACTATTACTGTTTACGCCGCCGCGCAGCCGCAGCGACGGCGATCCGTTCGGCACATCCATTTCCGTTCACTATCTCGGCATGACTGAGACGAGGGGACAGATATCAGCTGATAGTGTGAGCGAGATGGGTGTAGAACCTCGAGGTCGTCTTCTGGGTTGCGTATGGCACTGCGCAGTAGCCGCGAAAGAAGTTTTCAAGTGCAAGGACGATTATCGCGTGGTGTTTCTCGTATTGTGACACTGTTACAACTGGTACAGTTTCGTCCTTGAATAAACTCTATCACCCTACAATGAAGACGTGAAAAATAAAAGCAACAAGAGTATAAGAGAACTCTCTAAAACATAGTAAATATAAATAGTAAAGAAGCGCGACAATACCGTCTGACGTCCAGGCTAGTACTGACCAGTACTGGGCAACCTGCCATGTACCGAGAATGTAAAACGCGTCTTGTTTTCTGCAATAATAGAAGCATGTGGACTTTTAATATTCAGTCTTTAAGTCTATTACTCGCCAAGATTGTAATTGTAATCGACTTACGCGCTTATAGGTACTCGTTCTCGCTCTGATCTTTAGGGTAGAGTTTCAGGAAAAATTGAATTTTTTACATCCACTGAAAGACGAAGACTGAATAAACTTTCAAACATTTAAAGAAAGATATAAGTTAACAAGTTTAAACACTTTGAAGGGACACTTTTTAACGTATATTGGACCTTTTTGTCCTTATCTGGGACCACTATGTTGCGTGGTATTTAAATACATACGGGTATTTATGTAAGACTAGAGGCTGCCCGCGACTTCGTTCGCATTTATCGTCATATGTTGGAAATAAATCACGATATCTTGAAATAGTATAGCCTATGTGTTATTCTGATGTCCAAGCTAAGTTATTGTAAAATTTCACTAAAATCTGTTCAGTGGTTTTTACGTGATGAAGTAACAAACATCCGTCCATCCATCCATCGGCACAACATTGACATTTATATTAGTTATAGGAAGGATGTGATTCTAAATATTTATTAGAAGAGTGAAATCGAGAGAAAAATCGAGACAAGACCCATTCGGGGAAAATATGACAATGTAATCTTCTCATAAATTTCCATTCTAATATCAATCAACTGATCATTAATTAGGTAAGGTTATTATTTTTGTTACACATTATGCGTAGAGCATGCTTTTGGGGTTTATTCCATGTTTAGGGTACCTCGATCAAATCGAGGACTTTGCAAAGTCAGGAGTACCCTAAACCGACGTATGAGGCGATTGATGAATGTGGATGAAGAGAAAGAAGTATGTTTGTATCGTAGGAAGTGATCTATGCCTACCCTAATGGGAGGGAGGCGTGACGGATATGTATGTTTAGGGTACCTTAATTTTCTTCACGAAGTGACAATTCACCCTGTATGGATTATGTTACATTATATTACCATAAGGACATAAGTAATACCCCGATGTCTTAGCACAAGCTTACACCGAGTTAGCGTGCCTTGCATCACGTATTGATCAAACTTTGAGGACTTACACAACGGACTTCCTTCTTGCCTCATTTCATTTTTAAACAGGTCCTCTTTACGTATATACGTGACTTACCGCTGTTCTTAGTGTTTTAAGTTATTTTTGTGTAATTGATTGTCAGTTATTAATAGTTGTTTAGAAGTGTAAAACGGATTTGTTTAAAACAATAAAAGATTTTTAATTAGTTATTTTATTTTAAAAAGGTAACAGTAAAGTTGTATTGTGTTCGTGGTTTAAGGTATTTTATAGTACCTACCTACCTTTACCTTCCTAAAAAACGTTATTAAAAAATAATTTCAAAAGTTTGTCTATGGTGCCAGTTTTTTTTCTTCTTTATAAGTTGATAGAACAATTTTTTGGAAGAATTGAGAGTCGAACTATTACTTTTGACTTTAATTTACAGAATGATGCTTATATTTTAGAGAGCGATGAAATAAATCGCTTTTTTAAAATGCGCTACATTTAAAAAATGATTTTAACTTGAACTTTTACTTTCACCCTGTATATAGATGTCTAGTTACAAATACAGACCATACAGGTATATACCATATCGATGTAGACCGTTTCGATATTCAAATTATAGTTATTGGCCATATACATATTCGTCATATAAATACTGGCCATATACAGATTTGTCATATAAATACTGGCCATATACAGACTCGTCATATAAATACTGGCCATATACAGATTTGTCATATAAGTATTGGCCATATAAATATTCGTCATATAAATACTGGCCGTATAAATATTCGTCATATAAGTATAGGCCATATAAATACTGGGAATATAATTACCCATATAGCTACTACTCCTCATATAGATATAGAAAACCCCGTTATTACTTCGACGATACATACACAGAATTATTAACAAAAATGAATATGTTCAAAACATTCCTGGATTCGATCCCAAAAAATCGATCAGATTTCGTCAATGATTTGGAAATACCAGAAGGGGTACTCCGGAATCGTGTTAAAGAAGATGACATAGTTGAATATTTATACAGAAGCGACAGTTTGCAGTCTGTTAACTTGAATGATTACGGGTTGAAGAATGCTTTGAGTACTTCTAGCTTGTCTCTGTCAAGAGCTATGACTGATTCGGAGATCGATTACGATAGGTATCGAAGGGTAAGTGGGCTTGAAAAATGAAATACTTAGGTAATATAAAAATATGCTGAGAATCTGAAGATATACTTTTAGGTATATATACGATACCGAATGTCTGTATATATTTAGTATAGGTCCTTTTCGTATTTTTTTTCAGATACGGAATAGACGATTTAGTGACCCATTTTATGATCTAAAAACTGCATTGGAGGCTTTTCCACCAGAATATCTTGTTTCAGTTAATAGGTATGTACGTATATAAGGTGTAGAATAGATTCTACATTTAGAGTAGATATTGTATTGGTGTAGAACGAATACAATATGTAGTGTAGAATCTACATTGTAGATCAAACTTTGCAATTCAGGGTATTTTACTCCATTACGAAAATAAAGGGCTGCAAAACTGCCCATTTATTTACCATTCTTAAAATTCAGTTTTCAGCAAAAAGCTGACGAAATTGAAAAGGCGGAAGACCGTATCCGAGCACGCGAACGTGTGCTCTACAACAAAGAGTTAGAGTCCAAAATGAAGCAGTACCTGGACGAGGAGTGTACAGTATTTGGTCCTGATGACCCTGGTCTATTGGATTTGCAGGAAGCTTTTGATTCTGTTGATTTGAAGGTAATATATTAGAAAATTGATGTATCTATATTAAAACTAATATAATTTTTATACTTACTATTCCTGCCTGATTGAGATTCTACGAAAAAGTTTTTATGTTTAAGTATTTTAATATAATTATATTGTATCTTATACAGGGTGTAACAGAAAGGGGGTATAATGCCGAAACACAGCGATAGTCCCCATGAAACTGAACAACTTTCCCCAAGGAACATGGGTCGTAACTCGAAAATTTTTTTTGGATCGTCCCTACTTACCTACTCGATCAGCTGATCGGACATTTTTAATGGGAGGATGAATTTTTTTTTTCTAGTTACGACCCACGTTCCTTGGGGAAAGTTGTTTAGTTTCATGAGGACTATCGCTGTGTTTCGGCATTATACCTCCTTTCTGTTACACCCTGTAAAACTTTGTTGTATTTAATGTTTTAATTTTACAGGTTTTGGAAGATCTGGACAGCCTTATACCTTAAATAAGTATAACTGCATCGTATAAGTACTTATATTATTTTTTATCATGCTAATAATATGAGTAATATAAATGTCAATGTTTGATGGATGGATGTTTTTTTGCTACTCTTTCACGCAAAAACCACAAAATAAATTTTTGCCATAACTATTGAACTTGCAATCAACATAGAATGACACATAGGCTATATTTTAGAAGTTGTGTATTTTTCCAAGACATGAGGACAAATGCGTACGATGTCGCGAGCAGTCATTAATTAGTTAATGCCAGAATAGCAATCACTAAATACAAATAGGTATTTATCAATTTATACTTACTTTTCATTGTCTTTTTCATGTAACTAATAACTTGTTTGTTTCATAATTAGAAGAATTAGAATTTGTTTATTGCAAGTCACAGGTTGGGTAAGGTGTTACAGAGTCGTATGTACATGTGACGCCCTGCAAGGGCACAGCAAACAAGAGGGCAAGTAGGGTAATTAAGTATAATCATGAACTATTTTTTTTTGACTTTATAATTGACGTAATATTTATACTTAGGCAATTGTTGTAAAGACGAGTCATCTGTAGAGGTAGGTATAAATAAAATATTTGAGATTATTTGTGTAAAATGTATTTTAAATGGTAATGATTTCCAACATTACAAACTGGTAATGCAACATAATGTTACCACGTAGGGTACATTGAAATATAAGGACAGCGTACATCGGTACAGTCGAGAGCACATCGAGCTTTAACCAACGCGTCCACTGGATCGGAATCGGAGCTTATGGAGCGGAAGGATTTGTTGCTTTTTACTGATTTCTATGGTACCTACTGCATGCACTAGTTCGACATTTCTGCGCCATCAGCGTAGGAGGAAATCGAGACTAACATAGGAACACATTTTTTCATTGCAGCACAAGTGCGATATTGAAACGATTTTATAAAGATTGATCTGCTCCCGACTGTACTTGAAACAGTCTTCTTGAGACCTGAGTGTTAATCTGGTCACTTACGCTAGAGGTAGTGCAAGAATCAGCTGGCTAAAGCGCGCTGTTGTATTATGCGTTGCGAGCAGCGTCAGACGCATGCAATCAGGGGCCGTATTCTTCTAATTACCAAATGAAAAATGGTGTCTCTCTAGAATGTGAATTGTATGAATTGACACATTTTGGTATTCTCTTAACAGATAAGTTGACAGTGGACAGCGATCGGCCGTACATTTTATTACTTTACGCTATAATCGGTATTCTACTCCGCAATGTCACATGAGTGGCAGTTCCAAACGGTATTCTCTTCGCTATTTGACAGCAGACAAAACCCTCTAGAAACTACTAATCGACTATTAATCGTGGCACTTAAGAGAATACCAAATTTGTGACATATTGCTGTCGAATGTTTATTTGTTGGCTATAGTTTGGTCGCTTAACTTAATTTAGCGGAATTGCTACAGGTTGCTCATACAAAGTTGACGGCTGCGCGCAACGCATAAACAACGCGCGCCTAAGAAATCTGATCGCATGCGCCTGAGCCTGCGAGTAACGCATAAAACAACAGCGCGCTTTAATTTTTAATAATTACATTATACTGTTCTGTAAACGTACTAGTTGTGGCACTAGTATAGAGTTTCATAGCTTACGCTAGCGTAAGTGTTCAGAATTAAGGGCCTTGTCTCTCTTTTCCAAGTTAAACAATAACATATAAACTTAATTTAACATAATATTGCACGGTTATAAAACTTAAATATCTTTTTGGAATTACATATGAGATTCGCAATTTTTTTGGTCTTAATTAAAAGCACAAGCTTAAAAAAATATACGCATGCTTTTAACTGGATAAATCACAATAAACTCAGTAAATAAAGAAATATAACAATTAAAATATATATAAAAAAACATATTTTAATAAACAAGGAAATACAAATTCAATCTTTCTTAAACAAAATACATAATTAGGTAACTATATAATATGGCAAATGAAGACTTTGAGAACCGCCATTTTGGAAACTTAATAAAACAATATGGCGCCCAAAATAATACAAAATGGTAACAACACGTAAAACTATTGTACTTGTGTGTTAATATATCCATATTAGTTGGCAGAATTATTACTGCTTTTAATACACGTAAGAAATAAGGTACACTTTAGTAAAACTATGCAAAATATAAGCATTTACAATACAAATGTCTCAGCTTCAATAAATTTTGTCTTTTCTTTAGTCTTTGGAAATAAGGGTCTAGGGACACAAAAAGCATTTTTACTTTAATTTAATACAAAATTTGCTATTGGCTGATTGACGAATTAGTTATCAATATTTCTAGTTTTTTCTTTCGACTCATTAGCTTAGAAAAATCTCTATAAGTCGTGACGTTTGATTGGCTCTTAAGTCAACAAACTTTTGCAAAAAAAAAACTTAGCTGCCCTTAAATGGACGTGCTAAAAAAGGCGACCTTAACCTAAAGTTACTTTAATATAAAGTAAAAATAGCTTACGTTTGAAAATCTTAGCGTGCTAATGCCCGGTTAGACCAACACGTTTAACCATTAGTTAAACAATTGGTTAGCTTTGACTTAACTGTAGGTTAAATGTGGTGGTGAAACCGGGCCAGAAGTTAAGCTTAACAGGACGAGTCTTAACGGACAATTTAACATGAATCTTACGGTTTATTTTCTGTGTTTTGTACATGATGTTATTTTATTAGAGATACAATATCTTCACAGACGTACAAAAGCAAATAAATACTTAAGTATTAGGTATTTTATTATTAAATAGGTAAATAATAAATTGCTATACAAATCAGTGTAAGTTATTTATCGTTGAAACAGTACGTAATTCGAAGTTTTTATGAACATTTGATGTAATTAACTTACGTAATAGAAAGGTACCTTTTAAAAGAAATTTAAAAATTGTAGAATTGTGATTTCGTAAACCATTATTTTTAGTAGGTAAATCTTTCTTTTATTTGTTAAAAAAAACGGTTTAATTTTCAGCGAAAATATAATGCGCCTTTTTGTAACAAAACTCCTTTTGAGATTGATTTTCCCTTAATTATGGAGTATTTTCTATTTCACGCAATATTTTCCGATGAGGCCCAATTTAAAAAAAATCTTATTATGCAATAGTAAGGTACAAGCCCAATTTAAAAAAAAATCTTATTATGCAATAGTAAGGTACAAGCTGGATTCACAGTTAGCTAGGGGGCTTCAGTAGGTACGTATAAAACAACGAACGATAAGGTATTTAAGTATACAAGGTGACTTTAAATTAGTGAACGATAGAAAAGAAAATGCTTGTACTCGTGATAACAAACAACTTTTACTATGGGGTCAAGCTCTAAATCATTGATTTCGACCTTAGTCCCATAGTAAAAGTTGTTTGTTATCACGAGTACATGCATATCCCTTCTATCGTTCACTAATTTAAAGTCACCCTATATACAATATAGGCACAATTAGTCAATAATAAGATACAATTTAATCGTGTTAGTTTTTTTAGTATGCGTCAAGCTTGCATGCTTAAGGTTTTGAAACACTATCTTAATAGGTAGATTTTATACATACATACATATCCGTCACGCCTCTCTCCCATTGGGGTAGGCAGAGACCACTCAAACACTTTTATAAACAACGTTTAACTATGTTTTTTTAGATCAATACCTATCGATTTCAGTGTGTCAAAACCTTTATTGTTGGTGTTATATTCGATGTTAAGTGGATGTGTTCGCTACGATTTATATACTGATAATTTAATGTGAATAATAGTTAATACTTACAGAAAAGGCTCATTATCTTAATGTCTGGCCAAAAAAAGGAGAAATTAAAAATTGGTAACTCTTTAGTGTTGTCCCGTTCGTTCTCGGATTGATTTGAAAGGGACGACGCTACAGTGTTGACATTTTTAAATGTCTACTCTTTTTGGCTATACTGTATCCAATAATCACGCATATTGTCGTCTTATTCTGATTTTGGACAATAAGCATGATTTTTTAGTCCATCAAATATATTATTTTAAAATAATCGAAACGTAGTTTTTCTTTTTTCTCTTAAACTAAAAATGACACAGATACACTGGGTTAAAGTTGCTCATGACCTCACGCCTTAGTACGATTTTTACCGAGGAGTGACGTCAATACCCTCCATCTTTGTTTCTGTCATCTTTCTCCCTGTATCTTTGTATTTGATCAGGTAAAAAACGTGTTTCAAATATTTTTTAATAGCCTAAAGGACGGACTAATTATTTTTTGAATTTTCCAAAGTAGTCATCATCCCCATTAATTGCTTATACTTACACAGCCTGTGTAAGTATAAGCAAATTGCTGTTTGCCGCGTTAGTTTTTAGTTGCGGGACATTCACATTACATTACCAGTATTTTGAGCAAGACGAACATTGTTTTAATACCTACTTTACTCGTGTTATAGCCTTCATCGGTGATTAGAATACCAGATAAATTATTGTAAACAAATCTGCCAAAATATAATAAAATCTAACATATAACCCTTCGCCCTTTATTCCAGTCTTGATTCTCATCCCAAATGTAGATGAAAGAGGAATAAAAACTAATTAATCAATTGAATACGTTGTTTTCATGTTTCAGAATCACTACCACATTTCGTTTAGCAAATTCACCTAATTCTAAAATGTTTTTATCAAATGGTAACACCTACGCTTTAATATTTGCATACTAACGGGAAACCATACCATACTCAATCGCTTTTTCGTACAAAAATATTTTTTCAGAGAAGAGCGTTAAAAGATTACAGCAGTGTAGGACGTTAGACACAAGTATAGTGCAATTTTTTTATAGTAGTTAGCTGGAATGTAGGCAATATTATAGTTAATGAAACGTAGCATAGCTAAGCATAAAAACTAAGTAGTATCTTTCTTCCTTAACTCAGTTATTAAATGAATACGCATTGTGATTACAGTTTGATCACATTATTCTTTTTCTCTAAGGGCATGTTTCGCCATCAATAGATAAAATTTATCTGACAGATATATACCTGTCACTCTCTAAAACGTGGTGTTTTATAAAATAGACATAGGTTTGTCAGTCTTGTTTACAAAAAAGATGATACAATTATCATAATCTAAATCTACATTTAACTTACAGACAAACCTATGTCTATTTCATTAAAAAAAAAAGTTTTAGACAGTGACATGTATAAAATATCTGTTAAATAATGTTTATCCGTAGATGGTAAGGGTGCCTTTCCACCAGAGATATGCTATGCTACGTTGCTATAGATGCGTTTGATATCCACCAATCATATTTAGAGTGGCGTCATATTGCATGAAGATGATTGGTGGATATCAAACGCATCCACAGCAACGTAGCATAGTACATCTCTGGTGGAAAGGCACCCACCCTAAAACAGGCACTAAAAACTCGTAAAAAAACAGTTGAAAAGCGGCCATCACTACGCTACGTTTCACATAATAGAAGATGAAATATCTATCGCCCGTCGCCAGCTTAAAATTTCACAACAGCGTTCACCACAATAAGTATAATAAATACAAAAATCATCACAAATACAAGGTGCTTAAGTCAAATAGCGGTGCAAGAACGTCACTTTTATATACGAAGTGAATTTACATATAATTGACACGTTATAGCACGAAATACACATTGCGAGACGGACGTATTGCGAAGTATAGAGATGCACAGTGGACATTCGAGAGTAATTCACCTATTTACACAACCTTGCAATCTTAAGATAACCGATTTGAAGATACTTTGTACATCTCTCTACTGCGATAGATTAAGTTAGAGCTAGATAGAGCGAGTAGGCATTAAGAGAATTGATTTTTATGAGTCGCAATCTAGATTCACGATAGTGCATCAAAGGAACTAGGTAAAAAAAGAAATAGTAGTATCATTCTGATAATTTTAATCAAATATTTAAAAATTAAATATCAAAAATATTAAATAATACACATAAAAAACGACGAAGTTTTGCGTGGACACACATAAAAAAAAATATATAGGTACGGTCGAATTGAGAAACTCCTCCTTTTTTTGAAGTCGTTTAAAAAATACTCATAATGCCCACTTGTCCTGAAATCCTTTAAAGTATTAATTACATTCTTTGAAGAGGCAAGCACAACACTGTAATAGGAATATAAGTTGAAATACTTCCATTTAGTGCATTTGGAATTACTTAATTATCCCTAGATTTAAATATACTAGGTTTTAGTCCAAATGCGACTACTTAGAAGCAAACCCGAAGGTTATTATAGGTACGTGTGTAGTTAGAAGAATGAAGTAACTACAGAAAGGCAATGAGCTGAAAATACTACGAAAACTCGTTTCAGTGTTGTTTTTGATAGAAATTTGAATGATTAACTGGCAACATTTTTGCTATTGTTGCTAGTTATTATATATAGATATTAGATGAAAGTTGGTAAAAATATTATATTCTGTGAAAATTGACGCAAAAAGGTGGGCTATATAAATGAGTAACATCTTAATAAAGGATTTTTTTTCTAGTGATTTCAAGTTTTAATTTTTTATTTAATTTTACGCGAATCTACTATTATCTCATACACAAGCAAAATATTGTATGCTATAGAAATCATAAGTTAAATATAGAAATGATCGTAATCTACTTTTAAACAACACTGAAACTATACGATTCAAAATTTGGCATAGACAAGACGTTTTCCAAGTCGTTACAGTCCCGTCTAGAGCCATCAAGAGTCAGAAGGAAAGAGGAAGTTGATAAATATATTTGTCTCTATATCTCTTCTTTACACTAAGGCTTCCCTGATATGCATCCAATCCCATACAAAAATAAACCACTATGCACTTGTTTAACAACTTTAAATTGTCACTTTCCTAAAGACTTATTTTATTTTTAACAAGAGGTGTTCATTGTTTGAGAGATGTTATGTAGGCACGAAAATATCATCTTCTCAGCCTATAGCTGCCCACTACTAAGCATAGGCCTCTCCAATTTCTTTCCAGCACGACCTATTCAATGCCACCTGCGTCCAACGAGATGCCGCGATTTTCACTATGTCATCGGCTCATCTGGAAGGTGGCCGTCCCACGCTTCGCTCGGTAGTGCGTGTTCTCCACTCCAGAACTTTTCTGTCCCATCGGTACATAGGTAAACGCATACGTACTAGATATACCACCGAACTCATAACAGAACCAATCTTTCTGCGAGTGCCAGATATAAATTAGGTGTATATTTTCCGTCATAGACAAAAAGCAAACATTTTTTTCCAAAATGGCCGACGTACCCCTCAAACAATGTAACACCTATTAAATTTTAATGATCATCGCATCATTGCCTTCAAGTGTCACTGAATCGACATTGTGTTCCTATCTACCATGCATTACATTATTACATCAGATTTGTATAAATATTTACTACAATATTGTCATAGAACGTGTGCTATGCTAGCTTTCACTAAGCTGTGTGGCTGATGTTGGGTTCTGTCACCTTATTCTTTAAAGAAAAAACATTCAAGAAGTTGTCAAGTACGAGTTTTAACAAGATAGACATTTAAAGATAAAATAAATTGTTTCAGTTAAGGCTCTACTTTAATGCATTTTTCCTGTTTTATTTGATTTTAGAATGCGACACTGCCTACCTAACCTAATACTGTAGCGGCACCATCAATAACTTTATTTTAATTTTCCAGTACGAAAAAAGGATTGCTGTTTCCATTCATGAATGAATGATAGTAGAGCGAATGGACAACAGTATCGAATGAGGTGACAGACCAACCAACAGGACTTAAGCTAGAAAATCCGCGCGTTCGGCGCTCCTATAAAAGCTTACATTACATATACTATTGCTATACTAAATACTATTCTATGCCTTCGCACCAGTCTCCAAATGATATTAAAAATAATTATGTACACTTACCTTTAATAGTAAATACCACAATATTGGTACCAGAAGTGTCAAGCAATGTTGGGGCCATGATCAAGGTTGAACAGCTTTAGATCCTGTGGCCCAACCAGTTGGCAAACATGTTGCAACTTCTGACAATACCTTTATACTAAACGAACAATACGTACCAAAAAAGAAAACAAATCACAGCACATAATCACAATATAAAACTAAATACTCCTCAATACATATCATCAGACGAGATCTTATAAAAATATTATTCTAAAATTGCAAAAAATACAATAAGTAATTAAAAATTACCATTTTTACAGCTAGTAACATTAACAATCTTTTGAACGGTAAAGCAATACGATTCCAAAGTAATTCTACGTATCGAGTTGCCAGGAAATAAAGTGTAGAGTTTCAGACTTATGTAAAAATATTTCGTCAAAAAGTAAATGCAAGCCTGTATCAAAAACAAAATTTTTAAATCAAACTTCGTAAGACATACTACCAAATCGTTGAAAATTTTATCACTGGCAACCCGGACGCACTTTCAAAAGCTTATTTCTAAACTCTCTCGATGATTAGTATAAGCTAACTAATAGTATATACTTTTCCCAAAATTCAATAGTTCGATATCTAAATGGATACATAGGTATGTTTTGCTTCTAAGATGATTTACAGAAAGCCAAAAAAGTACAAACTACAAGTACCCACAATTTTGACAAAAAGTCTGTTGACTTTATGTAACCATCTATTGAAACTCGCGGGACACATTTGGGAAATTCTTAGCTACGTACTTATGATAAAAGTCATTTTATAGCGCAAAAGCTGGCTAACCTGACAATAGTCTACCGCACCGATTGTAAAACGCACTTGATATGTCCGATATTACCCCTTCGTTCGGTTTAATGTGGCATTTAAAATTTAACGATATCTCTGCTCTGTGGGTTACAATGCGTAGAGCGACAAAAACTACCAAAATCAGTCGAAATGAGACTGACGCATTTTTTGTCGCTGGTATCATTTTAACCCCTGACGTCAAAGTACTGATTTTGACATTCTTAACCTTTCTGAGTACCAATTTTTATATATTCTTAAACGGTATTGTAGGATCAATGCACGTGCGCGAATAGGGCCATACTTAAACCATTCGAAAATCACTTATAAAATTTACAATCATGACACAAGCCCTGAATCGGTGCGATAAAATATTCTCAGGTTAAGTATAGACGAGAATCAGACCTTCCTAGGTTTACCCGGCCCCGGACATTCTGTCGACTTGATGATCGAAGCGGCAAAGGACTGCTGCTCTCGGGGACGCACTGGGTCGTTCTCCATAAAGCCAGGATTCAGGATTATATTAGGCACTAATTCCATCACGTCTTGCTCATCATCGTAGTCTTTTGAGATTTCGAGGTTATGTCGGTTAGGTTAGGATGGGTTAGATTTGAGGTTATGTCATCGGTTAGGTTAGGTTGGAATTGAGGTTAGTATACATACCGTCACCGTGTTAGTGTGTTTTGTTAAGTGTGCAGCCCCGCAGTCCAAGCGTGCGATCCAAGCGAGTGCGATAGAGGGGAAAGAAGAAAAAAATTCGAATGAATATAAAAATTTGCAACAGCGGTTCATGTCGTATCGGAAGATGCGAGAGACATGCGGATAGACCAAAAGATTGATAGAAGGTCACTCCATTGTCTTTTGAATGTAAGGATTGCACTCCTTTGCTAGTGCCAAGTGAGTCATACACAGAATTAGGTTCAAAATCTTCATTCCTGTTCCTGATGATTAAGGATACTGGAGCATCTAATCCTCAAAATGTTTGTACAGGCCAAAACTACATCGGGCACAGACTATGCGGATAAGAATCAAGTTCAGAAATTAGCTTCCAGTGTCCTTTACTTTCGGGAACAGAAGACATTTTTTGTTGTCTACGTATAAGTATATGACCCAAGTAAATATAAGCAACAACATGTTTTGGGCAGTCTGTTAAATGACATTAATACAATTCTATAACTTAATAAAGAAAAAATGGTAGGTAACAATGTAAAATTCACTTGGCACTAGGGAAAAATGTTTAAAAACTATGATAGGTACCTGTACGAGCGATATTATGTCGGCAAGTATATCGCTTGCACAATAAAGCTCTTTAGAGCGATTACCAGCAATCTATGTCAATTGATAAACTATTTTAATAGAATTCAGATCTTAAGAATTTGGTTTAAGAACTATTCTCATATTTGTTACCTTTTCAAGAATTAAAGAACCATAGACAATTACAGCTATGTTTTAAAAAAGTTTTGTATGTGGATGTTTTCTCTATGGTCTTTTGATAAATCAAATATGAGAATAGCAATAAACTAAGAACCAATTTTATACTTTTTACTCTTAAATATTCAAGAGTATAAAATTAGCATTATTCTAATTAAATCTATGAAAACCGAAGGCGTTTGAGCGCTATGCGAAGCCACTCACTTTAAGTTATCTAAATAGAGAAAAATCTAACTTCTAATAAGGATTTAAGCTTTTTGTTACCTATAAAACTTTTTACCTTTAAACTTTTTACGCTAATTTATGTTAAATTGTCCGCGACATCTTATTTCCTATGAAAAAAGTGCTTTTTATTTTAAATATTGTGCATTACATGCTATTATAACTTTAGGTACCTATATTAAAAACTTTTTTATTCTAATTTAATTTATTATTCTCTATTATTTACGTATTGCAAGCTTAATAAGATTGACTTTTATTATTTAAGGCTATTAGTGTTTCAAGTGGTCCAAGAATTATTAGAAGTGGTCCATAAAACTTCATAAGATTCGAAAGCTAAATAGAACTAGGAAACTTCAATCACAGAATGTTGGTAACGTGTTCTTAACGCTGATTGGTCCGTTCGAATTTGCTTCAACCAATCATTTGCATTACAACTATCAAATAAGCACGCGATTGGCTAATCCGTTTCAATGTTCAGCCAATCACAGCATCGCTCTACAATTCAAAATTGGGCGGATAATTTAAGACCACACTTCAGAAAGTGAAAAAGACGTGCCAAAGTGTATCGAAAAACTGGAAAATTCTAAAAAAATATAATAAATTTAGAAAATTATGGCAAGAATTACTTCGTATACTACTGAGCTAAAAGCTTAGAATTCTATTGAAGGCAGAATGTATTGCGTTAAAGCATCTCTTTCAACCCTATGGAATCCAAAGTTTTATTAAACATACTAATTAATAATAATTTGAAATTTTAAACTTACTTCTACATACTGCATTGCCGCATTGCCCGTGAATTTAACCTAACTAGTGGAATCGTTTTAACCCTAAGAATCACTCGTTAGAAGGCTGAAATAGTCAAAAATTGTACTACTGCGTCTAAAGCTAATCAATTCTATTTTATAATTGACGTCCAGTAGTAGACTTTGGTCCAATATTCTTTTAGCTTGGAATAGTTATATGTACTTAATAATTATGTTATTATTTGGAGGAGAAATCTATCTTAGCTTATTTATTTCTAGATCTATTTTTGTTTAAGTTTTTGAGCGTTGACTTTGACTGCATGAAGGAAACTTTGGGTGTATTTGACGCGGGATTAAAACCGTTCGATATTTTAACTTTCGATGTTCTGAGCATTGACCATTTAGGCATAGGTTTCAATCTAAAGCGCGCTGTTTTATGCGTTCCGCGCAGCGTCGGACGCATGCGATCAGGTTTCTCCATACAAAATCGACGACTGTGCGCAACGCATAAAACAACGCGCGCCTAAGTTGATGTATGGAGAAACCTGATTGCATGCGTCTGACGCTGCGCACAACGCATGAAACAACTGCGGGCTTTATAATACGTAAGTGTCGTGTATGAGGGGGTACCTCATACAAGAGTCAAGACTATGTCAGTAATTTTCGTCAAGCGCTCAAAAATCCTATTGCGTGTTATATTATATTATATTTACATATTTATGCGTCTTTCTACACTAGATTTATTATGTTTAGGAATGTAAAACTGGAAAAAACCTACTCTAATAATTAATATAAACGTATGGCAAATACTAGGTAACTTCTCAGCGAGATAAACATTGCTTTTTGGTATTTTATTTAATAATATTTTATATTTAAATCTATATTAACTCTTAGCACCAATTGCAAAACTGGAAGCAACTCTAATATATTTGGAAAATATTTTTTATATATTTTTGTACTTTATATTAGAAATTCTATTTTGATTTGAAATATTTAACGACTAATCAATACATTTCAAATTGTGTTACGTTTTAAGTTGGCACTTAGACTAATTAACTTTTAAGTCTGAAGACTAAGTTAGTGCTTGTAAACTTAGTGCACTTTTGCAACGCACTTTTGCACTACGAACTTTTTAAGCGTAATTAATGGAATATTTTAATTGATATTATGTTAATATTGTTCGAATCTTATTTTCTAATTACCAGTGATTTGAAAATAGATATTATCAGTTTTTGAATTGAGAACATTGAGAAAGGCTTGGGGCATGTTCCACCATATAAACATAAAATTTTCCTGACAGATATTTCATACTTTGTCTTTGTCTAAAACGTCATTTTTATGACATAGACATATGTTTATCTGTTAGTTAGATTTTATCTGTACGTGGTGAAATAGGTACTTACACTCAATTCGTCTCAAATCAAGGAATCTTTACTCAAACAATACTTATGTAAAGTTTGATATATGATCAATTCAGAAACCGATATGCTATAATAAGCATATTAAAGTTCCTATTTTCCTTCTTATCGTTTTACAATTAACTTATTCTATGATCTGAACGCAAACTTAATGGCTATTTGTTAATCAAACTGTAACACGTGATAAATACTGATTTGTTTTCTGTACGAAACAATATTAGATATAATTTCTTCTACTAAATGTTTTAACGAGATTTGATTCGTTTATTTTTTTTAATCATATTATTATTTTAAACTGGCATCTCGTTTTTTTGCCCTGGAAACATTAGTATTCATATCAACGTGTTACGTTCAATCTTTTTAATACTTAGGTATTGAAATACGCGGACATTGCATTTCATACAAAACAAAAAATTCAAATACTGTTGTTTTTATAGTAAATGCAATGTCCAATCAGTAGATGTTACAGGAGCGGAGGAATTTAGTAAAGATACGTTCAGTAAAAAAAAAAAAACAAACGATTTCTAGGCAAAAAACTCACTGGGTAAGGGGGGATTCACGAAATTGAGGCCCATTCTGCAAGTAGCCGCACACAGCAATGTTAGCCGCTTCGTGGACAGAGCTAAAGGTCTTTTTCCTGTCATGCGTGTTTCGGTCCGCATGCGCGGCCTGCATTGTTTTTCCTGACACGCATGCGGTCAGTAGCGTGCTATAGTTCGCACTCGGATCTGGTTCGCATGCGAAACAAAACACGCATGACATAAAAAGCCCTAACAAAGCCCTAACAAAACCCTCCGCTCCTATAATCATTGAAACAAGAAGTAAAGCCTAGGTAGAGGTGTGTGCTATGGCGTGGGCTCACCGGCGCGCCTCCACTCGCGGCACAGCACGGCGCACGTCCCCGCTGCCAGCACCGCCAGCGTACCCATCACCACGCACACTGCTGCCAGCCATGTGCGCGTGTCGAAGCTCTCTGCGCCTTCCAGGAAGTGCTTGTATAGTTCTGGAATGGGTTACGACGGTAAGGTTATGTTTAGCTATGGTTTAGGTAGTTTTATGTGTCTATCAAGACGAAGTGGTCAACAGGATGGCATTATAGGTTAGACCAAGTAAATAGATGCACCTAATTTACTGAAGTTCTGTAAAAAATTAAATCGAATCTACTCGTGCTATTTAGAATTACTGAAGATATTCCACTACACTACAGTTTCTTAGTTTTCCTTTCTCAGTTCATTTGTAACAGATGTGGCAAAAGATGCTGCTGCTATTGGACTTTATAGACACCAGAGACGTTGTACAGCCACTATCAGCCGGGCTGCAAATTAACACTGCAACAATCATCTGTCAAGATGTCGTGGCTAATGAGACAGTTTCCTAACTGTTTAGGGGAGGCTGAGAAAGTGTCGCGACAACAGGCCATTTTAAACAACTATCTATTATACTGTAGCGTAGCATTTATTTCGGAGTTATAGTTAGTTTCGACACTTTACCATATCCAGGATTGTTTAGAGATACTTACACCAGATATATCGTTCAAATTTCGAGTACTAGTAGAACGAGTATACCCAGAACCCGTATATACTTGTACCTACTTCTAATAGACCATATGGTCCACTCACCTGCCTCCTGATCGCTGAAGAGCGTGGTGGCGAGCACTTCGACCGGGGGGCCGGGGCCCAGCGCGTTGGTGGCCCATACCCGGAACCAGTATGACGCGTTCGTGTCCAAATGGTACACGTCGATCTGACGCTGGAATTGTTATAAGTACTTTTTTAGAGAGAGGAAGTTATGATGATGGTATGTGGACTTTGAATAACAACATATTGTTTAGTGGTCATTATATACTACCAAGTATGAGGCGACTGATGAATGTGGATAAAGCGAAGAAAGTCACTACAGTTTTGCAAGTTTATGATTGAAAGTAGGATATAGGTAGTCTAGTTAATTCTATGTATTACGGAATAGAATAAGAACTTTAACTCCGGGACTTGCTAAAGAAAGGCCAAGTCAAGAGTATCCTAAGCCGAGGTGCATGTATGAGGAGATGATGAATGTGGATGAAGTGAGAGATGTGTTTGGATCGTAGCAAGTGGAGGGAAGTGGTCTCTGCCTAACTGGAAAGAGCAGATATGTATGTATTACCGAGTTAGGACTAATGTGGTTGGGACTGATCGGCCTCCAAGGCTCCAGGCTGCCGTTGACAGGCGCAGCGGAGCGGTATTGCGCCGTGAAGTCGATGATAGGGTGCCCCCCGTCCCCCGCCACGTTCCACAGGATCAGTGCGAGGATCGTGGATGCGTGGACGGTTACGTTGACGAGGGGCGGTGGCTCCGCTGTGGAAGAAGAAACATTTACGGGTTAATATAATTTCCAAGGTGGACCGACGACCTGGTGAAAGTCGCGGGAAGCCGTTGCTGAGCGGTCGTTGTTGAGATCCTCGGGTTAGGCTTTTGTCCAGCAGTGGATGCCCACAACAGGCATGATGGTGATAATTATTTTTATTATTTTAATTAAGTTATTGTATAAATTTTCCGAAATATAACGGTAAATCGTTATAAAGTCGCGGGCGACTTCTAGTATATATTATACTTATGTAAAATGACTTTCCCTGTCCCTAATAGGCACATTATATCAAGGTAATATTCAAAATTGAATAGGTCATTAATGATATTAATCGCCAGTGGACCGGATCATATTGCATTGACATACTATGCATTACATTAAGGGTACATTATTTATAATAGCGGTAAGCGGAGCGGGAGCGTATGTTTGTATTTTTTTTATTGAAATGTTTATTTTAGTAGTCTTCATAGCAATTTTACTCTATTAAGGTCTCTTTTAAGACTACACTTTAATAAAAAAAACACGAATAAACGCCATGGACAAGACTATACTATTGATAGAAATGACAGTAGCTTAAACAATTACATGCTGCATAGGTTATACCATACTATTTCAATCCTTAATTCCAACACTTTAAAAGTCTTGGAACGCTAAATATAAATTAGCAACTGAAGTATGTCTGCTAAGCAAAAGCCTCCTCGCATCCTTCCATATTTATTTCCATATCCCCGGCAACTACCATCCATACAGTTTCAAACTTAACAAAATATGACGCATTCGTCACGTATCGCTGCCACCACTCTATGACTTGAACCCGTGGCCTAGCGGGCTCAGTTCCAAATAGTCCTATATACCTAGGCACAGTATACAAGTTCTTTCATTTTGGTACTAGTATCTAGCGTTGTACGATAGGCACAAGGCCAGGAATTACAGCAGGTCGAGGTTGAATATTTCACAGGTTTTCCCAGTTTCCGTATGCATTTTTAAACTTGAATTTCATAGCTGGCTAAAACCTCTTTTTAAACGATTTTAAAGAAAATGGGGGTTCTCAGTTTGAACTATATAGGGTGACTTTAAATTAGTGAACGATAGAAAAGGATATACATTTACTTGTGATAACAAACAACTTTTACTATGGGACCAATCCCATAGTAAAAGTTGTTTGTTATCACGAGTACATGCATATCCTTTTCTATCGTTCACTAATTTAAAGTCACCTTGTATGTGTGTATGTTTGTCCGCGATTATATCGCCTTTAGCTAAACTGAATTACATGTGGTTTTCATTAATCTCTTTAAGGTTTTCGGTTATGGCCAATATTTGCACAACTGACACGAATAGTACGTCATAGTTAAGCGTATTTTGTTATAGGTACACAATATTTATGTTATAAGGTATCATATCAAGCATAAGTACGCAGGTATGCTACATAAAACAAAGCTAAATCTCGTGCGATATTTTATAGTAATCATGTTTCATAATCATATATCATGTTTAGCTACTATAAAGCCCTTATAAAGCCTTGTCTAGACTATACGAGACCTTGGTAATAGGGTATTTGCCTCATAGCAGATGTGGTGTGACGTCATTGTATTATAGGTCGTCATTTGTTTATTTAATGGCGTGCGTTACTGTTTCGTATTATTTACTTTAATTGTTTTTGAAAAATGTGTTCTACGTAAGTACTTACCTTACCTAGCCGTTATTGTCCCACTGCTGGGCAAAGGCCTCTCTTTTATTTCTCCTACATAAGTACCTAGAGCTTGATATGTTACACGAAAAGAACGCATTAAAAATTTATTACAAAAAGACAATTCAAAAAAGCTTCAGAGTCGACTAGGCGAAAGCATAGATAAACATCAGGTTGCAGAAAAGCCTTTTATGTTAATTATTCATTAAACATGTTGCCGTCTTATTCTGATATTTGACAATTACAGTAGCAGCTATAAAGTTCATGGACTATTACCTGCAGGGTCATTCTCAATCTCAATACTGGCATACCCAGAAATAATGTAAGTAGAATAGAATAGAAAAAGCTTTAAGTATTCGGATTACTCAAGGTACAATATTTTACTTAACAGTATCATTCTAAAATTGTATCGTTTAAATAAACTGTTAAACTGTTAAACAACATTTTAATCGCAACATAATATCCAATGTTTTACATAAAACAAACATACAGTCCAAAGTGTAATTTATATCCCTCGCGTCACAAATCCCGCCATTATTTCCAGTAAATTGATATATCCCAAATCCGAAACGTATAGAATAGAAATATCGTTTCTGAAGCCTTATGTAAGCGATCGTGATACAATTCAACAAACAATCATATTGAGAGCAAACATTCTATGTAAGTACCTATATTGTTAGAAGATTGATTGGAATGAGGCAACAAGAGTATGTGGCGTCTTTAACCTCTGAAGAAAAAACTAGTGTTATAAGTTTGACGTGTTAATCTGTGTATTGTCAATAAAATAAAAATAAATACTTAAATACTTATTGGGGAACATTACACACACGGTCACCTGACCCCAAACTAGGCAAATCCTGTACTATGGGTATCAGGGACTGATAAACATACATAGATAAATAATAACACCCAGACACGGAACAAACATTTATGCTCATCACACAAATTTTTGTTAAACGGCGGGGATCGAACCCGCGACCCGTGCGTATGAGGCAGACTCACTACCGACTACGCTAACTGGCCTGTCAATGGCGTCATCAACTCTCGTTTGAAAGGTGATTTGATTGAGCGTATTCTAAGCTTTGTTTGATTAAAATTAGGTTTGCCGTTTATAAGATGAAATCATCATTCATCATTTATTTAAGACCCAGGCTCTTGTCGTTGGAGTAAACGCCATCTTTGCCTTTCCTCTGCCAGTAAGATGAAATAGAGACTAAAAATTCTCCATATAAACATATCCGTCACGCTTTTGTCCCATCAGACCACTTCCCTCCACTTGCTACAATCCAAACACACTCCCTTCACTTCCTCCACATTCATCAGTCTCCTCAAACATGCAAAACTCAAAAAAAAATCAAACAAAACTCAAACACAAACATGAGATTTAGGGTACTCTTAAACTACATCTTATCCTAATTCCTAATCCTATAAATATTATAAATGTCAATGTTTGTGCCGATGGATGGATGGACGGATGGATGTTTGTTACTTCATCACGTAAAAACCACCGAACAGGTTTTAAAGAAATTTTACAATAACTTAGCTTGTGCATCAGAATAACACACATACAACTATTTGTAGATACTTTGTGTTTTTTCAAAGACAAGAGCACTATCTTTCCTTATCATAGAGAATACAATATATATTTATATAAATTATAATATTTATGTATGTGTATTTATCGAATATATATGTGTAGGTTTATACTTATATATGTATTTATTGTTTATTGTAGTGACTATCCTGCCTTCATGCTATCACTTCTCTCTCTGTGGGGTCTGCAGGAAGAAATTTATTTTAGAAATATGCTGTACCTTTTGTATAACTTCTCTTTTTTTCTGTCTCTATGTACTATCATCTTACAATAAACTGTTAAATAAATAAATAAATATGACGATAAACGCATACGAAGTCGCGGGCAGCCACTACTTTATACATAAAACCTTTACATAAATACATCTGTAAAGCTGTATCCATAACCCCCACCTGAGTGATTCCAATCCATTCGTCACTGGCAACTTACACCGAAACTACGCAAAGTCATTCATCCTGTCGACCTATTTCTCATTCTATAGGGTGTTTAGTTTACTGCCGCTTTAAGAACCTTTTGGGGTTGGTTTATTTAATATTGATAAAGTAATAACATTGATTTAAAAAAAAAATTGCGAAGGGATGTGCCTACCCCGATGCGAAAGAGGCGTGATAGATATGTGTATGAATTGATAAGTAAAGAAACAATGTTGTCTTCTTATGCTAAGTAACAACTGAGACAATAGGCAATAGCTTCATTTAATTTGTCTATTTAAGAAACATGGCGTTTTCTTTTGATTTTTGAAAATTAAAGTGTCGGGCTGTATGTTAATTTGAATAATCTATATATATATAAAAATGAAACCCGTTTTCCGCTGTCACGGCATCACGCCTGAACGGCTGGACCGATTTCGCTAATTCTTTTTTAAAATGTTCATTGAAGTCCAAGGATGGTTCTTATGGTGAGAAAAATTCGAAAAATTGCCGGGAAAGCCCTAAAACAGACCTTTTCTTTTTCTCATACAAATGTTTTCTTACTAAAATTTAGAGTCAATTTGAACTTTATTCCTACACAATAAAGTTCATTCTAAGGCGGGACGAAGTTCGCCGGGACAGCTAGTCTTTTATACAATAGGTTTGCCAACAAGTAAAATAAACAATTTGGTGCCCGTTTTGTGTCATTATTTTAATAGTCACTCTTAAACGAAAATAGGCTTGCATTCCTGTGGTATCGTTAAAAATGCTAACTGTTTCGCCATCTACATATAAATTTATCTGATAGATATTTTATACATGTCTCTATCTAAACCGTCATGTTTTATGAAATAGACCTAGGTTTAACTGTCAGGTAAATTTTATCTGTAGGTATCTGTAGGTGAAACGGATACTAAAAGAATTGAACTCGCCTCTAAAGCACAGGCGAGTCATGCAATTAAACGAACCCCCTGTATAGTTGTATACTTATAATGGCTTCAACTGATTTAGAATTAGGTCGAACTGGCTCCCTAAATGGGGTAAACATGTATTACCTAACTAAATGCCACGGCGTTATTCCACCCTTACGTTTTATTCTCGGGTAAATGTTACGTTACGTAAACGTAGTAGCAGCATGTTCATTCATTTTACGGAAATTAATTTGAGTTTCGAAGTTCTGGTGAAAATAGATTCGAACATATTAGTATGGAGCTTGGTATAGTAAAATGGCATTGAATATATATGTATGGAGCCTGGTATAGTAAGATTTTCGGTATCAATTTACACTACACATCCCCTATTCGAGCTAGTACGGAGAAAAATAAGTTGGCGGCCACTGATGAAACTAACGTCAATCGATAGAGAAAAATATTATAAAACGATAGTATTTTGGACAAATGTCGAAAGTGATATACTTCCGGAGATATAGAACTTTGAAAATTGTTACATGTGAACATTTTCAAAGTTGTTCTTTAGATAAGCGATAATCTCATTAATTTATTTTTGTAACTCATTACGTAATATTATAATCGAAAGATATAAAAAAGTGTACAAAATGTCAGCACAGTCGGTTAATGATATGTACTTTAAAATTGAATTCTAAGATTTCACTTGAAAAACATACATAGATACATTGTAAGTTAAAAAAAAAGCTTATAATAAGAAGGCATGATAAAGAAACCCTTTATGTAAACATACAATTAACAATGATAGGTATAACAATAACAGATTTAAATAAAAAAATGCGACCTCTTACTTTAAAAAATAAATGATGCAGTATTTTCCAGTTTTAGTAAACAAACTTTCATGCGATTGTCGTATTTGTCCTAGTTTTAAATTTGTTCATTTTCGACAGTTCCGTAGGTACCGACAACATCGAAACTTATGTAACGTAAAAACATGGTTATATTTTATCCGTTGTTGGAAAATATCGAAAATTCAAATTCACATTTCATTTTCAATAGTGTTACCTTCAAAAAAGCATTATAATGTATACGAATAGAAGAAGTAGAAGTCAAAACAACAAATATGCCTAAATGGCGGAGGGTCCAGCAACACGAGTCTAACTCTTAAATATGATTTATGATGATGATAATGTGTAAAAACGGATCTTTAATAATAAGAATAATTTAAATTTTTCAACAGTGTAGCTTTCACAACAGAATAAAAAATATGATTTACAAATATTAACTGCTTTTTCAAAGGTATGACCACAAATGGGTCATACAGACACAGAAAACAAAAAATGTCTTTCCTGTTCCTGAAAGTTAAGGACACTGGATGCTAATTTCAGAACTTAATTTATATCCGCATAATCTGTGCCCGATGTAGTTTTGGCCTGCATAAACATTTTGAGGATTAGATGCTCCAATGACCTTAATCATCTGGATCAGGAAAGACAATTTTGAACCTAATTATGTGTATGACTCAAATGCGTCTGATGTCGTGGGAAACCTCACGTTCGATATGTACGTAAGAAAATAAAAAACAAAAACACAAGTTTGTAAGAGGTAACCTAGCAACGATGCGAAGTTGTTCGTAAACAATCGATAGAGTCGGCTTTTGCATTTGCATATAGCGTGGATACTACACAACTACCTCCAGTACTACTGACTGACATGCCCTTTTGGCATTTTCTCTATTCATGGCAATTTTGAGTCATACACATAATTAGGTTCAAAATTGTCTTTCCTGTTCCATATGATTAAGGACATTGGAGCATCTAATCCTCAAAATATTTATACAGGCCTAAACTGCATCGGGCACAGATTATGCGGATATAAATTAAGTTCAGAAATTAGCATCCAATGTCCTGAACTTTCAGGAACAGGAGAGTCATTTTTTGTTTTCTGTCTGTATGACCCTTTTCTCTTTCGCGGCAATAACTCAAAAGTCGACTGCCACTTAACTTTGCCAATACTTGGCTATGGCAGCGATATTGGTCGCCAAATTCTTTGTGCAGTAAGAGTTTACTAGAGTATAGTTAGTTGTAGAAATGCCTTTAAAATAAATGATTTTAAAGCCTTAAATCGGTTAAATGCCGTATTTTCTTATGATCTTTAACAATTAAAAGTCAGCTATAGATGCCATGGAAACTTAAACTGCCCGTTCGTTAATCTTTCATACAGTGTAGTTAGCAGAAGTTTTTCAGTTGACGCTATTCAAATATTGTATTTATACCATTCCAGGCAATAAATAAAACTACATGCATAGGTAAAACTTATGTAGATAAGTTTCCATTAATAAAAAATAAAAAACAAATTAAGACTACGAGTATCTCATTTTACAATACAATACAAATATTCCTTATTGCACACAAAGATATAATGTACAGACACAAACAAGAATATGAGAAGCAATAGATGGCCTTATTGCTAGGTAGCAATATCTTCTAGGCAACTTTAGCGTAAGAAATAGCGAGAAATAATAATCGAGTGTGTATTTTAGAGTGTGTTTTAACCCTAGAAATGAGTAAAAACAGACCATAGTTACATTTCTCACTGAAATAGAACTATGGGGATAAATTATAGGAGGAGAAAGAGCGAGATTACAATAAAAATGTTTTTTTAATTTTCAAGAATATTTTCAGGACAGTATAAAATGACAGAAAGAAAAAATAAAAAACAAAAACTTCAAGAACGAAAAATTGACAATTAACAAATTTCTAAGTCTAAATAGTATTTATAGGTATTTATTTAAATAAAAACTATTTATACGCCACAGAACCTCTATTATAGCTGTGTTTGCTATCGCTCCAAACATTCAATTCAGCGTCCGCCGCCGTATATTTAATTAGCGCCTTGCAGCTCTCGCTCACTGCAGGAAACTCAACTCTACCCTTTGACTGTGTTTAATATTTAGCTTAAAATCTAGTGCTGACTGCAATACAGATTTATAGTACGTTTGTAAATAATATTTACTAATTAACATATTTAAATTGGAAGTGGCAAACAACAGCCAAAAGACCTTGCGGCAGACCACGAAAAAGGTGGCGAGATGAGCTGGACGCCTTCTTGGATGTCTGGGCAGAGGCTGCCCAGGATAGGGAATCATGGAAGAAGAGGAGAGAGGCCTTTGTCCAGCAGTGGGACAGCGATGGCTAGATAAGATAAATTGGAAGCAAGTACAAGTACAAGAAGTCAAAGCAATTGCAGAAGATATGCCTAAATGGCGGATGCTTCAACTCGAACGAACAAAACATGATTGCATTGACATGGAAAGGAATCCTGCTGCTTGATTAATAAAGGAGAAGGAATAAAAATGAAAATTTTATTTAATCTTGTAGGATGGGTTTGACATCACCTAAGTAAGACGGGTTATTTCTAAAGTTAATGCTAGACACGCAAGAGTGTAGTTTTCCCCGAGAATAGAACCTAGCAAGAAACTCTGTTAGGTTGCTCTTTTCAATTTAAGTTTTCTAAATTCTTAGGCATAAACATATAGAAACATAGAATAAACGAACATACCGATCATAACAAGATATAAATATGTAAATATGATTACTTCATTCCGACTGCCTACGAGACCAAAATGCTACGTAGCTTTTTTTCTTGCTACGACACCTTCGTAGATGCAGCTACGAAAAAGAACTGTAATCGGTTACGTAGCATTATTTTACACATAAAACAACTCTCCTCGTCATAGGTAAAATATATCAGGCCAAATTATCCAAAAACAAGTTTACAAATCGACTTTTAAAAGTCGAGTTTTTCACTCACTCGCAGATTTGTCGAGCAAACTAGTTCAGTGGCTCCAATTAGTTATGAAAGCGCAAAAGCCGAGTTAAACGGAATGGAGTCAAAGATAAACATACTAGCTGCTCCTATCGCGGGCAAAAATCTACTACGAACTCCCAACTTTAAATTATAAGCCAACATAACTTCGCTGATTGTGTATTTTAAGTTTTCTGCGAACAGTGGGCAAATTGCGAATCTCATTTTGTCTTATGGTAGATGTATTATGTGATATATTAAGTTTTCTTTCAGGCTTAGTTTGTATTGTAAAAACATTTCATTTCGCTGAATTGATACGAAATGGAACCCGATTTTTGTATCGCCAGTGTGAATATTTCCATACGATTCAATACGGTACATAATAGCGGAACATTTATCGATATCTTGTCCCTTTTCAGGATTGTTTCAATTTGGATAAAGGGTTTCCTGCATAATATTATTGGTATTCTATAAAAATCTTCATCGACCGGGATTCTTCCTGGAAACTTTCAGGAGTACTGCCATATTACTGTGCTGGTAATCTTTAGGGACTGTCCGAAATGGTCCATATCTTATTTATTTCTCATCTTATACGTATAGCTGTTATTGTCGCCACTGTTAGGCAAAGGACTGGAATATGTCCTGAGCCACCTCAAGACCGGAAGATGGATTATGTGAAGAAGAGTAAAAATGTGCTTGTTATGTTAAATAGTGTCAACTCATCTCAAGGCATTTCTTTCCATCTTAAGTTACGTCCACGCTACACGACCCGAGCACGAGCCGAGCCGCGGTTCTGATTCGTTCGCGGTGTCAAATGTGGAATTGTGGACATATGACATACATCGAGCACTGTCCTGAAATCCCTTTGTGTTCGTCAAAAAACCTACAACTGGTGGAACGCCTGAGCGAAACGCTGGGAGCGCGCTCGTTCGAGGCTCGTGTTGAATGCAGCTTTAGCCTGTCGTCTAATATTGTAATAATAATACAATAATACAATTGTAATAATACTCACTTCTAACAGTAAGGTTGACTCTATCCACGAAGGCGGTCTCGTTCTCCACACTGCACTCGTAAAGACCAGCGTCGTCGACTCCCACTGACGTCAGCAATAGGCTGCCGTCGACCTGCGGACAAAGATTTATTCACATTTAATACACGATTTGAGTAAATTGTGTCGTGACAGTGATGGACGATGGATTGATGGTGGACGTGATTGCTTCTATATTTTAGATTTTGAAAATCGATGTATGTTATTCTATTGTATTTGTAACATCCTATATAACTTTGTGGAAGAGCAGTAAATAAATACGATTATGATTATTATTGCTGTTCTGATTTTACCTCAGCTGGATTTTATTTTTGGAAACGCGATTTTAAGTTTAAATACATAAGAAGTAAAAAAAAACTAAATTCCGACCATTTTGACTTTCGAATCGATTCTTCCTAACCTAGAGTCATAAATGCTCGTAGTAGCGTCTGGCTTGCATTTGAAAACCAAGAGAACTCAATATTTTAACAAATTACCGCGGCTTGTTGGTTGCAGAGAGATTCATTAAATGCTATTGCTCTATGAAACCACTCCATTAAACATCGTGATGTCTTCTGATTCTTGACAAAGACAATAGCTATACACCTAAATGGGCATTAGTCCTACAAGCGTATACTGCAACTAGAAGACCAATATAGCAATCCCAGACTAATAGAGTTATACGAGTCCAGACATGTCCCCAGGCGGTACACAGCTATTAAGTTCTACACTCAACTGTGAAGTCATACCTACATAAATCCTACAGCACACAGCATTGGCGATTTATATGAGAAGTTCCGTGTAGTGTCGTGTGTGAAATATTGTTGAAATCTTGCTAAGATATTGCGGTGGAGGCAGGTGTTTTCGTATCAAGGGTTAAAAACGCGGTGAAAGAAAATTTATTACCTACCTATTTCTTACCCTAAGGTTGCTGGAAGATATTGCTACCTAGCAATAAGGCCGCCTGTTGCTTCTTATAGTCTTGTTTGTGTCTGTATCTTATATCTTTGTGTGCAATAAAGAATATTTGTATTGTAGTTGTAAGAAAAATCTGAAGCGATAGTTTGCTTTATGTTTGAGATTTTATTTCTTCCCTTTCAAAAATTAGTTGGTACTGTCATTTATCCAGATATTATGAACCTAGCTGAAAAGGAATTCTGCTCTATATAAAAGGAACAGAATGTAAAAAATCACATAAACACGTATCTGTCACGCCTCTTTTCGATCGGGGTAAATAGAGACCACTTCCCACCACTTGCTACGATCCAAACACACTTCCTTCGTTTCATCCACATTCATAAATCGCCTCAAAAAAGACATTAAAAACTCTACGGTATAATAGGTAAAGGAATTGTGAAATGTGATAAAACTACCGCATATGCTCATTTTCCTTTTACCCCTGTTGCCTCCAGTATGATAATGGAGGACCGTGTGAATGAATTCGTTTGCGCTTGAATAGCAGTTTATTTTGTGAAGCGGTGTGCGAGGGAAATGAAAATATCTAAGTTAAGGATAACGTTGTAAAGATACATCCGGTCCCTTTCGCATTTCTATTACGAATTACGATACACTTGTTATTTTGATAGAGTACACAACGTCGCCAAATGGTCCAAACATAGCATTATTTGTTACTAAACTATACTATGTTATAAATAAATGCTATGTTTAGAACGAGGCTAAGTTAAAACGCGGAATATTTTTAATTGTCGTGTGACATAAAAAGTTATTTTGTGATAATAGAAGTTCTAGAAACATTAATAACAGGTATGTCCTAAGGTTGCCTGGAAGAGATCAATTTAAGTGATAGAAAAGGCCACCTTTGCGCACAATGTTATAGTTTTAAGTTTTGTCTATATCTCTTTGTGTGCAAATTTCTATTTTGTATTTCTATTTATCTGCAGCTTACAGTTAAATGCAAAACCTGAAAAAGACGCTATAATGTTCAATTGATAAATTGATGTTTTTAAAGAATAAGTTAATTAACAAAATACCTATGTTCTATATCAGTAGAGATATTTTTGCTACAGCTAAAGATGTTTGACTTTAAAAGGCAATCAGATGGTATCTGTTTGACTTTCAAATGTCAGAAGTTGAGAATTTTGACTTGCAAACATCTGAAGCAGGAAGAGATGGAAGTTTCGTTTATCAACATAGCAAACGGACTACCAAGTCACTAAAGTGTGTTTAAGTTTAAATTTTAAATTCAATTTCTTTTGCAACCGTTTAGGAAATGTAACGTTGGTTTATTTAATGTCCACGAAACGTAGTCTAGCTAGAATTCCAATTTTATGTTAAATGGCAACTATCATTGTGGATGGTTCTTATTGGGATTAGGTTATGAGCGCGCAGTATAACACCATATTATCAGAATTAAATAATTATTTTATTGTTGTTTAGGTCAATAAGAAAGTATATTTATGAAGCACGGAAACAGAACCGAGAGAAGAAGAATAGACATAGACCATAGAGTTAAATATATATAACAGGAACTTACTGAACTCATTCTAAATAGATTGAATATACAAAATAGTTTTACTTAAGTTCCATGTTTAACTTATTTATTATTGATTAATTTTTGTATTAAATCAACAGTTCTGACATTACATACTGTACAACAATTTCTGGTTAATCTTTCTCGTAGAGAAGGCAGCACGTACTTACTAAATTATTTTATATATTTGCGAGTTTAGGCTGTTTGGGGGCGGAAGAAATACCTAGGTATTTCTTAATATAATTCTAGAATTATCAGTGGAATAGGGAAGGCTACTATATTTTCTCTATCAACGCGCTACGCTAGTCTATCAATAACAAGAGTGGAAACAAGGTAGGTATACGAACTAGCCCAATGCCCTTCAATGACCGGTAGGTGTGACGTAACCTTACGTGAGGCTAGCTACGTGCTGGAAAGATCATTATATAAAAATTACTCTTTCCTATTTAGGATAACATGAAATAATGTTACTTATTGTTGTTTGGTTTGTAACTTGTTGTTGGGGAAAAAGTTTCTTCGTATTTTATATGAAAATTCAAAAAGTTTTTTTTATAGTTTATTTACATTTGACTAAAGTATGTAGGTGCCATTTTGTTCCATAACTTTTTGCCATCTTGTTGGTAGTGACATGATCCCATTGCTGTAAAAATTTTGAGGCTTCTGATCGAAAAACTGCGACAAGTGGTTTTGGCAGTCCTCTCGTGATGTTAACCTGACACTGCCTAAGGAATTCTGCAGAGACCGAAACAGATGAAAATCTGAAGGTGCAAGGTCAAGACTATACGGCGGATGCATTAATACCTCCCAGCCAAACTCTCGTAATTTTTGCTGAGTGGCTAAAGATGTGTGAGGTCTAGCGTTGTCATGGTGAAAAACCACACCCCTTCTGTTGATCAATTCTGGCCGCTTTCTCTCAATTTTTTGCTTCAATCTCATCAATTGTTCGCAATACAGTTCTGAATCGATGGTCCTGCCTGGCGGTAACAGCTCATAATGAATGATGCCCTTCCAATCCCACCATACACACAGCATTACCTTGTTGCGAGTTAACCCGGGTTTTGCCACAGTCTGTGAAGCTTGACCGGCCTTTGACCACGATCTTTTTCGCACGTTCTTGTCGTATGTGATCCACTTTTCATCACCAGTTATCAGCTTTTTCAAAAATGGTTCGGTTTCATTACGTCGTAATAAAGAATCACAAATGAGTACACGGTTCATTAGGTTTCTTTCAGTGAGCTCATGAGGCACCCAAATATCGAGCTTTTTAGTGTACCCAGCTTTATTCAAATGAGTCAAAACCGTTTTGTGGTCAATTGCCAGTTCTTCAGCTACATCGTAACTACTAATATGCCGATCTTGCTCCACTTTTTCAAAAATGGCATCAATTTTGTCCGTAACAGGGCGACCAGAGCGAGATGCATCTTTGATATCAAAATTTCCGGCTTGAAAACGCTTAAACCAAACTTGCGCTACTCTCACAGATACTGCATTAGGTCCATAAACATCACAAATTTTTTTCGCGGCTTGAGTTGCATTTTTACCTTTTTTATAGTAAAATTTTAAAATGTATCGAATTTCTTCTTTAGATTCACTCATTTTAACAACAACAATAACAAATGAAAATCACACAAATTCCTAATTTGAATTTGGAAGTGCCTTCTTTAAAATTAAAACTTTTTAATGATACCAATACCAGCCAGATACAAATGGTATAGCCAAAGAGATTTTAATACAAGTTCATACATACTATATGCGAAAAGACTTTTTCCCCAACCTATTATTTAAAGATAATGTTATTTTTAAAAAAAGGTGGCGTGATGAGCTGGATGCCTTCATGGATATCTGGGCAGAGGCGGCCCAGGATAGGGAGTCATAGAAGAAGAGGAGAGAGGCCTTTGTCCAGCAGTGGGACAACGATGGCTAGATAAGACAAGAATGTTACATCCTACATAAGCCGCATTGATTCAACATATGCTTTGGACCATGACATTCGAAATTATGAAACCTAAAGCTGACTCTTTCGTTGCCACAAAAGGTAAAAGAAATAAATTCCCGTGCCCTAATCAGAGTCCACATTTGGTACTTTAAGTTGTTTATAAGATTTGTAAAAACCTGTGGAGTGCAATAAATGATTGAGTATTGAAGACCGTATGATATTTAATAGACAATTAACACTAACGGCCTTTACTATGCTAAACATTATGTTCTAATAAACCATTTTAAACTCTAAATAGAATTAACTTCAAACAAAGCGTATGTAATACACTAAACGCCGAAGTGCGGCAGTCTGCGGCACCAATTTATCGAATTACGATTACGAGCTACACGTTTTATCGAGTGCTTCAGGGTTAAACCGATATTGAGTTTAAGGTCTTTCCACCAGATATGTGCTATGCTACGTTGCTATAGACGCGTTTGATATCCACCAAGCATATTATTGAATACTAGCTGTCCAGGCGAACTTTAGCGACATATCAAATAAAAAGTATCCTATATCCTGCCCCTGGTTCTTAGCTACCACCAATTTTCAGCTAAATCATTTCAGCCGTTCTTGAGTTATTAAATATGTAACTAACACGACTTCCTTTTATGTATACTAGATGAGGGCACCCTAAATATGATTGGTGGATCTCAAACGCATAGCAAATCTGGTACAAAAGCACCCTAAAGCTGGAGCACGATTACAGTGCGGTGCCGCGTAACAATCTATCTCTTCCCTTGGGAGGTCGTAAAACGCACGAACAGCGAAATCCGAAGACTGATAGCCGCGTGTTGGCATTTGATACGCAAAGGCTGAGTGAAAAGTATCGGTTATGGCAATTTTGCACAAATATTTATTAAAAAAGTAATTTTTCTAACAGTGGTCGTTCTATAGGCCGTTTATTTATTATAAATTTTATTATTAAAGGTGAGGAGAAGACCGCTGCCAAGCATACACTGACGGCTAGAATTTATACGAAATTCTTGACAAGACAAGACAAAGTTTTATCTCTTTTTTGCATGATTATGTACTTGTCTTCACTAGAACAAGTACATATGTCTGTTGTTTAGTAACAACAGACATCGAACAAAATATGCGAGTCTAACGCTGCTTTATGAAGCATATCTTCTCCCAACTCTTGCACATCCGTGTTTTATTCAGAGCTGAAGGTACCTATAGAATTAGCGGAGGTTACCGGCCAACAGTAATACCAGGTGAAACGACCTTGGGGCTGCGGCTTCGATCGATATACGTGCGAACACTTAGCTGCTACAGAAAGAAAAACCTGTAACTTTGTAAACAAGGTGGAAATTAAGTTGGATTGCCTTGTCAGGAATGTTGAGAATATTAGTTTTGTTGCGGATTTGGTAAGTTCGGAAGTTTCGCGTGCTGATTGATTGTGTTCAATTAGTTTTAGGTGTGGATAGTACATTTCAGATGCTTTTATTTGTAATTTGTTATCAAATGAATTGCTAGGTAATAGCTTTTTATTAAGATCGGTTGCTGATTTTTGATGTGTTTTGAATTTAGCTTGTTTCTAATACTGTCTGTAGTGTCTGTACACTATGAATGGAATTTAGGGTACCTATAGGTAAGAATATGCCCAAATTATAATAAAAGTATTACTTAGAGAAATAGGTATATGTTACGACACCGATTTTTCACAGAGAGCAATGTGAAGTTACTTGAAAGTGGAATAATACTTCTTAGAGGTATTATATTGTTGCGACAGCTATTTTTAAACAAAGTAATATGAAGGTTCCTTCTGTGTAATCCTGTAAACTAGCACAGACCTGTACGAGATGTTATTTAAGACGCCACAAAAGAAAGGTGAGGTGAGAGCCGTGTCGGGACTAAATTGTTCTCATGAAAATTCTTATCAGTACATAATAGCTTTTTTGGAATGAAAGTCTGAGTAGGCATCTTCGTTCTACTGCTTAAATTCCAGTAGATTTGAAAATCTCTACATTATGGACTACTCTATACCTGTATACCTATTCAAAATATATAATTAAGTTCTGCATAGCAACGTTTAAATTACTTGACTCGATGAAAACGGAACTCAAATTTTCAATCAAGAGTTCGCATTGTAGGTATCGTTGATTTAATAGATTTCTGGCACTGTTTAATTTAGGATCGACTGTCTTGGTAGAAATGTTGAATTACAAATTATTCAATACTGTAAGTCATCTCAGGAGTCAAGAGTAACCTTAACTAACGTGCAAGTATGGTAGGAGACAGATGAATGTGGAAGAAGCGAAGGAAGTGTGTTTGGATCGTAGCTAATGGAGGGTACTGGTAGGTATATCTCTGCCTACCTGGCTAGGAAAGAAGCTGCTTGATAAATATGTATGTAATGTAATGTTATTCTGTATACTTACAGTACGTACTTTATCTTGGCATAAAAAATACCTCTCTATAAAATAAGTCAAAGCACTGGCAGAGGATAGGCCATAAATGGCGAATGCTCCACCGACAAGAGTCTAACTCTTAAACGAAATGATTGAAAAGAAAATAATTCAAAAATGTAAATGTAAGTTTATCCTATAGGTAGAGTCAGACGTGCTCAAAAGATATCCAAATATCTTAAGAGTTGATTGTATTTACTCTCAGCTTCTCATGTTTACTTAAAGCAGTCTCATCTGAAGGTTTTTTTATCGACGCGTGTGTGATCTAGCAGTCTTGATATTTAAATATTTTTATTCCGTATGTTTTTCTAGTACCAATATTATTTGACTGCTTTAAAAGATTATATGGATAAATGTCAGCGCATATTTATTAGATTTTTCTAGACCATACGTACGTTCATACATACATGTATCTGACACGCCTCTTTCGCATCGAGGTAGGTAGAGATAAATTCCCTCCACTTGCTACGATCTAAACAAAAAAGGAATTACGTTTGAAATAATATATTCCCTGTTGTGTTTACTGTTATCGTCAATCTAAATTGAACCTTCACGAAGTAATAAAATGATTTCTAAGAATTTATTTCCCATAAAAATTCTACAAAAACATTTCAAAATACAAAACAAAACAACAACCAAAACGCCAGACCCATTATTTAACCCGAAAATTAATTCACGTCCAAAATATTCCTCATTGAAAATATGCAGGTGACATGAAAAGCATCGCGGACAAAAGACATCTGAGCATCGAGAGGGGATACCTTTTATCTCGTGCCAAAAACCGATATTTGCTTCCGGCACTATTTCGGGAACAATACCCTTTCAGCACTGGAGTCAAGTCTCATTTTATGTGAATTTTAATAGGGATATATGACCTTTGTATAATAAGTTTGATGGTAGGAGTGACTAAACATGGTCCAGATACGGATAAAGTCAGCCAGTCACGTCCCACAGCTGGACAAAAGCCTCTCTTCTTGCTCTCCATCCAGTTGTGCTGTGCGCCAAGGCCTCCCTTTCTTCGCATAATCTTCGCATAAA
Organism: Anarsia innoxiella; assembly: GCA_947563765.1. Taxonomy (NCBI): domain Eukaryota; kingdom Metazoa; phylum Arthropoda; class Insecta; order Lepidoptera; family Gelechiidae; genus Anarsia; species Anarsia innoxiella. Next base: position 1,192,775 of record OX387401.1, read on the forward strand.
TTTTCTTCGTATGAAAAGAAAAAAAAAAATTTAAAGAGGATTGGCTTTGATTTGGAATTTTAAGAACTTATTATTAAGTTTTTTTAAAGCTTGGAACGCGCAAGTCTAGGATATGCGGATGCGTCCATACTAATTCGAAATAATTGTATAAAAGGTCTTATTAATGTGGATAAAACCCTGTATCGAATTGGCCTAGGACCATACACTCTGTTTACTTCACTTTATGGTTGAACGTCCTAGCGATAGATTAACCTTTAACAGTTGTCTATTTTATGTTCCATTCGAACTTTAGTGTCCAATAATTAGCCGATAGTAAAAACTTAGTGATCGGCACTAAGTTTTTACTATCGGCTACGTGTTTTGAATTGGAAAATTACGATCGATCACTTTTCCATGTGTTTGAACGATTAGTCAACGTTACAAAGGTACATAACCTACTAATTTACATACGAACATACACCTCTCTCCTATCAGGATTAGCAGAGATCACTTCTCTCCACTTGCTACGATCCAAACACACTTCTTTCACTTCATCCATAAATCATCAGTCGCCTCATACATCATATGGATGTATGAGTTTTCGGTTTATTGCAAAGGTCTTTACTTTTTAATACCTCTCGATTCAACATCAATTCCTTTTAAGATTCCAAAATCGATTTACGATTGAAACAGCTTGAGCCCCTTAAAATAATAACACAAAGAACGATTGTTATCTTCAAAGGGAATTCAAATGTCAAGACTGCGAGAGCGGCGTATTTCTCGAGCGTCCAAGTACTTTCCTAATCCCGGTCTGCGAACTCATTTTAGGATATTACTCGTTTTGAAGGCGGATTTTTTGAGATGCGACTGGTAACAGCAGCTCTAGATGGATAACAGACGGACAGAAACTAATATTTTAAATGTTAGAGTAACAGCAAGTTGCTGGATAGATTAGTAATTTAATAAAAGGTATTAATGACACACTCGTTATCGATAAGTTTTAAAAACTAAAATCCGTCTTACAGAAAATCTGTAATCTTAAAGAAACTAGAATTTTTTTGTCTTCTTCCTACCCCATAAACGCATGGAGGTGGCCGGGGTCGTATGACTTATCTGCGAGATGACTTCGTTAGCATTGCAAGTACGTATTCATCGAATGAAGCATGTTTGGATGACCTAGATAGAAAGTAAATTTGGATAATTTTATTCCGTGAAAATTGAAAATTTCAGTAATCAAAGATTCCCAAGCGGCTTAATCGGCAGAAAGCAATTTAACATTTGGCACATTACTCTTAGTTTAATCAAGAATTTTTCAGACACGACTTTGCTAAATTATGCTATCATCTAGGTATATAACGAATGAGATGACAAGAAAGACTGGTTATTTAGTAAAATATGCAAATGACTGTCGCGTCCTTGCCAGTGCAGCGACAGATGCGCGGAGAAATTTAATTTTGGTTTATGGATATATATTTTTTTAAATTCCAAAAACATAATTTTTCAGATGTTGTGTAGACGAAACAACTTTGTACTAATTCTAGTGCGTCTTATTATTGAGCCTCGTGATACAAGATTTACTATATAGGTACTTTGTTTCGGTTTGCCTATTCCGAAAAATATGTGGAAAAACTGCGTCGATTATAAGTAGGTACAACTAAATTTATATTCCAGTGTTCAGTTAAAATATACTTATATTAATTTCCCAGTGGTCAGGGGACATCGGTCAGGTTTTCCGGTCATCACCGTGAAAATTACTCAACTGTAGAATACAATTTACTTATATCACTGGCTGCCTTAGGCTGTCAAAAACTTATGACATGGGCATTCAATTAAAAATTAGGTTTATAACTGGATTATAACTCAGTTACAAATTATAATTACGAAGTGAAATTTCAACGGTGATTTTAATTAAGAGAAATCCCCAGTTTCATAATTCTGCTGATGTCAGTTTCCCGGTCTGAATGTCTATTTGTCTATAAATTAATTAAGTATGTTAGAAGGCCATTATTCAAGGCTAGCTTTGTTTATTAAATAACTAAAGCACTGACGAAATCAATCGATGTGACGACGGCGGGTGTACCAATGAAAACTACAATCAGGTGTCTGAATAGTAACTTTATTTGGAGCAATTTCTTTATATGGATATTCATGTCAATGTTTGGACGTGACGAGGTCAATATTAAAACGTTGTCTCAATTGTTTTGTTAGTTACTTATGTGAGTTCTTATAAATATTGTGGGCTAACGTGATGTGTCTGATTTTCATTTAAGTTACGTATTAATAAACATACTTGTAGATTCACCGTCTTTACAGACAACGTTAACGAACGACAAAATCTTTTCAAAACGCGTAAATTAATACAAATGACTTTTTCATTCATCCACCAAGTTAATAAAATTTGAATAACAAAGAACCATAAAATATAGTTACTTGGACATTTCTTGATAGCGACCACTGTCCTCCACTTGCTACGATTCAAACATACTTCTTTCGCTTCTTGACAAATATTTATAAATAAATCTGAGACCAAACACAACTCCATCACATCTTATCCACGTAGCTCTTAAACCCACATACTCTGGATTATCCGCAACCCTCTTTATGACACACACAATGACAAACAAACCGCATCATTTTTCAAACTCCAATGCAGGGAGTGGTGACGAAAAAACGTACAATCATGTACAGAATGTTTCTGGACAAAGAAATGGCAGTAAAGATCATTCAAAATTAGGTATGTATCTAGTCCTAAACGGCGGATGCTCAACCGACAAGAGTCTGACTCTTAAATAAAATGATGATGTATCTGTTATGTACCGAGTGATTATGAAGTCTGCCCAAGAAGTGAAGAACCGTATTTATACCTAATGCCCTGAAAATTTTATTATTTGCATAGTTATTATTAAATTGTCCTCTCATATTAGGCATTTTTCGTAGCCCGGGTGGCTTTATGTATGATGACCCTTATCACTTGGTCGAAAACATATCCGTTCAACATCGCGACTTCTTCTTTTAATTTTCGAAGATGAGAGTGTCAGTGTTAGGCCAGCGGATTGAGAGGGGAGTCGAACGGAGACAAAGGAAACAACCTCTCTGATTCACAGCGTGCATTCGACTGTCAAATGAAGTTAACAGTGGAACGCAGCCACTGGCAAATAATTATAAAACTACCATCTACTTACTAACCTAACAGTCAGCTATAGGTTTAATGAAACGTTGTGTTTAATGGCCCTTTCTGAAACTGAATGACGCTCGTATAATGGTTAGACTAATGACAGGCCAGTGTATCCGTTGGAAAAATCTCGGGGTCCGTGAAAAGAATTGTTTGACAAATTATAGCTTTTAGAATAGGTTTTGTTTATATTAATACCGGCTTTTTATAAATGTAGAGATTACACTTTTCAAGCGATTTATTTGACGAAAAATTTTGAAATTTTTTTCCGTAAAAAACTGTAAAGTTAAGATATATTTTTTATACCTTGATACCCTTAGAGCACATAATATAAGACCTAATTGATAAGTACAATAAAACTACTACTAAGTACAAAAAAAATCGGTGTAATAAAATAAATCGAACTTCTACAAAATTCTCTTCTTCTCGATAAGTTTGTTAAATCTTCTCTCTGCGGGGTCTGCAGGAAGAAATTTCTTTTAGAAGTATGCTGTCACTTTTGTATTTATTTATTCAGTAAGTACTTTTAACATCATTATTATTAATTTGTAAATTCTCCTTTTTTCTGTCTCTATCTACTATCTTCTTACAATAAACAGTTAAATAAATAAATAAGTTAACACAAAAACATGACCTTATTTTGATGTAAGTAAGATCAACAAATCAACGGTCACCCCTAGATAAATACATAAGTAATTCCTTCATAAATAAACACGTCATTTATTCATGGTAATGTTGCTTACACGACACGACACGGTCACACCTCCTATACTTCTACTATAGATTTATTACGGTAAGGTAAGATGTAACCAACTGCCAAAAGACCTCGCGGCAGACCACGAAAAAGGTGGCGAGATGAGCTGGACGCCTTCTTGCATATCTGGGCAGAGGCGGCCCAGGATAGGAAATCATGGAAAAAGAGGAGAGATGCCTTTGCTCAGCAGTGGGACAGCGATGGCTAGATAAGATAAGGTAAAATGTTAATGTAAGAATTTTTTTTGAAGGGCGTTTGAACGTTGGTTGTCGTACCTATTGTATATCTAGCTAGGGGATTTCACGGGTAATCACTCACAATCAATCAAAACTTCTTTGTATAAATTAAATAAGGATTCTCCTACATTATAATAATACGATACGTAATTAATTGTCAGATTGGTCGGACGAATTTTACATAGCTGCTATAAATTATATGTACCTATATTTATCGGTATATGTAGATAGTTAATAAGTTCCTCTAATGTGAAAGGATTAAATAAGGAATTACACTTATTAAAACTTTAAAACTATTTTTACTCTAGAAAAATCCGTTGATCAAAAATTTAAATCGTATTTTGGGGATAATTTCTTCACAGTGTTGGGTGACCAGGGAATGTTTTTACTTTATCTACCTTTAACAGAAAAAAAGAGAAGTTATACAAAAGGTACAGCAGGTGCAGTACCTTTTTAGCATTTAGGTACTATATTCAGTCAGATTCAGTCAGCCAGTCTTGTTCCACTGCTGGGCAAAGGCCTCCCCCTTCATTTCCTTGTAGTAGAGGCACCGCGCCGAGCTGTCGATGGGTTAGTGAATGATTTATGGGTTCGATTGTTCCCTCGGAAGGATGAACGCGACGAACGGTTAATGGCGATTCAGGAGGCCTTGCGAGGAAAAAGAGGGGTTTCATTTAGTACCAGAGGCTGTCCGAGACTTCGTACGAATTTATCGACATATTTTGGAAAATGAACTATCTGAAAATATAATAATAGTCTATGTTCCCGGGCATCTATAGGCTATATCTTTAAAAATGTGATATCGTTAAATAGCCTATGTCTTGTTCTGATGTGCAAACTACAATATTGGAAAGTTTCATTAAAATCCCTTTAGTTGTTTTTGCGTAAGAGAGTAACAAACATCGAAAATGAAAAGTGTTTTATTCAAAAATAGGCAAAATTCATTACACTTTTTTGATGTCACTTTTTTAATCTAAAACTACTGCCGGTTCACTACCTGTATAGCCGAGAGGAAGAAGACGGCAGGAAACCTTCGGCACAGGGCCCTACGCTATGTCCAATATATCTTTTTTTTAAATCGAGACTCTTATATACAATTACATGTTGACTTAACTTAACTTAACTTGTTATCACAGTAATTCTATCTACCCATCTATCTATCTATCCATCAATCCTTCAGCACAAACATTGACATTTATAACATACCTAGGTATGTTATAAATGGGGGAGGAAGTATGAAGGAAATGGGGGAGGTTAAGTTGCAATATCTTTCTCAGCATATTCCCTTTCACTACCTCCCAGATTATCAGTCCACAGGACACTTTCAAACCTGCTATCAAATTGGGCAGAGCGCCAACCGACGCCGGCGCCGGCGTCCTGACGGTGACTCATAGATTTATACGACCCATGCTGAAAGTTGTCAGACTGTAAAGTTATTGCCTATGAGAGTGTAGGTGATGGACTTGCAATAGTGTGTGTGCTAGACTGGGAAAGTTCGAATTTATTTGTAGATAAATAAGAAGCAGTCTGGATTTTTTGCTAAAACATCATACACATCATCATCTATGATCGTCAATCATTTGTTTTAAATTCAGCACCCGAAATGATGTTTCAAACAGATATAACAGAACCTATACGTCTTATTAAAAGTAGGAAAACTGCAAACATATTGTCAATAGTTACCTGAACACCAAAGGAGTACCTACATGTGCTGTTAATGAAGTATCCAGTTAAATCTTGTGGAGTCAACATATTAAAGGTTATGATAGCGTGCGACGCAAATCATTAGGGTTTTGTAAGTTTAATTTACATTGAAAGTAGGAATTACGGGTGTTTCACCATCTACGGAAAAAAAATATCTGACAGATAGTTTATATCCCTATTTCAAACGTCATGTTTTATGGAATGGATATAGGTTTATCTGTCAGTTTAATTTTATCTGGAGATGAAGAGACGGGCAGTAAGTCTAGTCTGCATTCTATGAATTACGGAATTATAGAATTGAAAACAACTCGGAGACCAGAAAGGCCAAGTCTAGAGTATCCTAAGTCGATGAAGGGAAATAGGTGTGTATGAATCGTAGCAAGTGGAGGGAAGTTGTCGATGACTCAGTGTATGCGAGAGCCACACCCCCTAAGTCGTAATTCTATGCACCCCATTTCACCCTGCTTTTCCCATACTCGGTACTTAGTGACGCATCCTTTACTTTCCATTTCAATTCCTAGATAGATTTTTGAGATTAAATTTATTGAACGAGGATTTTCATGTTTTACTTTTGTAAGTCTTTGTAGATGAATGAGGCGACTGATGAAGTGAAAGAAGTTGGTTTGGATCGTAGCAGGTTGAGGGAAGTAATCTATGTCTTCGCTGATGGGGAAGAGGCGTGACAGATAGTACGTATTTATTGACAAAGATTTATTTATGTACTTCGTTCTACATTTATGTATAAGGGAAGAAAAGCCACGATATACCGCCATACTAAATGATACCAAACGATACTAGATACTGGGCTTTGAATAAGCCTTAATTTATTTATAAAAGGAAAAAGGTTAAAGAGGGTCAGGTACATAAATCCTTTGATGCCAATAAATTATGTGTGTCAACGTTATCTTTAAGGATTACCTCTTAGGTATAGATCTTGTACTTAGTTGTCTTCTACGTTAGGTATTTGATTTGCGCTTATTAAACATCGTCTCTTATTTTTTGCTTGATAATACTCGTAGGCTCACACACACAAAGAAAACACATTCAAATGTTTATGTTCGTCATTCAAATATCGGCCCAGCTGTGATTCGAACCCGTGACCCTCCGAATAGCAGTCCAATGGCATGGTGATCATTGCGTCACTTGTAGGACCCCAATAGGACACCAATTGGAGAGACCGCTTTCTTCAACTTGCTACGATCCAACCAAACATATTTCTTACACGTAATGTAATACAAAGATAATGGACAGGCTGTAGGCATCTTTAGGTTTTACTCATAAAGACTGAGATCTTCAAAAACTTTTGCACTTAAACAATTCTTCGTCATAAACTCAATAACACCTTTGTAATAAACTTCCATAAATTCATAAGACATTTCATTAAATAACAAACTTAGCAATTTACGAGTGAAAGCAATAAAATTAAAGAGTTTCCTCAACAAAAGTACAGTTTGAAAGCGTTGTAATAAATGTTAAAGTTGACCTGAGGCAATTCAAATAATGATTCAATTGGTTACTGGGGGTGGACGTAGTTAGAGGGGGGCTATGATGGACATTTGGACACTTCCTTGATTGAACAATTGATTGATTGAAGCGGGAGTTTAATTATGGCTATGGGGGAGGTATTTATTATGCTGTTTGTTTGTGATTTGGACAAAAGGGCTGTAATGTAAAGCGATTATCTTCAGTGTATTTAACTAGTCTTTTACGTACACGTAATTGCAAGAAATATGTATTTTATTAAAAAGTTATACGTTTGTAAATAATAATAGCATGACGAATATTTAGGTATTCTCATAAATAATACCGCCATGTAAGAAAGAACTGTGTTTGTATCGTTACAAGTGGAAGGTAAGAGGCTTGAGATATGTGCGTATACCGCCATAATATAAGTGTTATACATAGTTAAAAAAACAAAATACGATCTCTTGGCCCCTTCTGGCGCTATGTACTAAATAAATGGACCCCCCAAATGGGTCCTAAGTCCGTCTACCGCCCACCATCTGTTGTAAATGAGACCGTTTGCTCGATCGATCGCCTTGGCTGTCTCCGGGTTTACAATTTACTGCAATATTGGCTTTGTGACTTTTTAGTTTAGTAATCTATTTAAGCAACTTTCTTATAAATAAAAATCCCCTAAACAGACGTGCATAAGGCGACTGATGAATGTGGATGAAGCTAAGGAATGTGTTTGGATCGTAGCAAGTGGGAAGAGGTCTCTGGTTAACCCGATGGGAAAGAGTCGTGACATAATATTTGTATGTGTTCTTATTTAAATAAGTATGGCTATAAAACTGAGACTCTCCCTGATAAATAAGGAAATAATATGAAAAATATAATTTCAACAAAACAAATAAATCATGTTTTTTAATAACTCGCAGATTAAGTTATCCAGCTACAAAATGAATGCAATTTACAGTCGCGTAACCCATAAAACCGGCGAACACCAATATTTAGTTACGAAGTGAAAAAAGTTTTCCCGCCAGCCCTTGAATCACACAACCTGACGGAAATCCGATATTTTATTATACCATTTAAAACTCGCAATCTCCTTTCACGAGATAAATTTATTTGCAATTCTGCTGTTTGTTATCTTATTTTTACGTTTTTTTTTCTTTCGCTGAATATAATTGGATTGTATTTACATTTATTTATGCTTGAAGCTAGATATAATTAGAAGCCTAGAGTGGAAAAGGCCGTTATTTAAATCACACTTCAAATTAACGTGTCAAATTCATAGTCAAATGCATCCATTGTTTTATTGTTACTTTAGTGATTTGCAACTGGCCGTAATATAAGTATCTACTTTTATGCTGATCTGCTAGCGAAATAAAATATAAATTTTGAGCCAGATGCTGCTTATGTTAGCCAGAACAAGTCGTAAGAATTTGCTGAATGGTATAATATCAAGCAACGAGAAAGAAGCGAGACTGATATGTATGTATGTAAAATGGCAAATGTGGTTTTGCTGGGATTTGACCTTTAAGACTTTTCTTACATGTCCCAGTTTCTAGCTCTCTTTCTCTATTAAAACACTCAAAAAAGTTGTGAGTAGCTATCGTAGGTACAAAACTAAGTGTAAGCAATTTCCTTGACCATACAGCGTGAGGTAAATTGAATCACTTGGCTCAGGTCTGCGAGCAGTGAGAGAACATAAATAGTATTATTGATCTAGCCTTCGAGACGGCAGCCAGGCTTCCGTTGATACAGTTACGTTGGTGCAACGTCTTTACCTAGTTTAGGATAGTTTTATTTATAAATATTATTAGGAAGCGCAATCGAACGCGTTTATTGTCATATCTTGGAATAAAATACTACTTACTACTAATACTCTTATACTGCTCCTATTATAACACTACCTACTACTATTTATTTATTTAACAGTTTATTGTAAGATGATAGTACAAAGATACAGAAAAAAAGAGAAGTTATACAAAAGGTACAGCATATTTCTAAAAGAAATTTCTTCCTGCAGACCCCACAGAGAGAGAAGATTACTATTATTTTCTTTTCTTTATTTATAAGACGTAATGATAAAATGTGTTGGTTGGTAGGCAAAATATATTTATTTATTGATTATGCATAGTGTAATCTGTTAAGCCTCTTTCCCAATATGGGGTAGGCAGAGACCACGTCCCGCCATTTACTATGATCCAAACCTACTTTTTTCGCTTCATGTATTAATAAAGCCTACGTTTGTAGGTGTAGCAATTTATTCTGCTGCAAGGAGGCATCAAGAATCATATTAAACGTCAAATGACGCTACTGACTCATATTTTATCCCCAGTAATGTCGGCTAAGCCCTCACCTCCCGTTTCTCTATTACTTTTATTAGAGGTGTAGTTATTTCTAGTTATCTATCTAGTTATTTTTGTCCTCACTTAGTTTCCCGTATTAGGTTTACGTCCGGTTTGACCTGGACCCCGGAACCGGATGCCCAGTTAATTAAAATATCGATTTGGACACCCTAATTCCCCATTTTCTGTGCCACTGAGTTTTTGTTATTTTGTCACGTTTTTGCTTTGACGCTTTGACCAATTTTACGGGGCGTTTGAGACGATCATTTAAAGATGGGTGGATGGGAGTTGGTGTTGAAACTGTGGTATTTTCTTAAATTGATTATTTTCGGGTTTGTAATTTTATTAGATGTCTTTTTGTTTTAAGGCGAAGAGAAAGAAAAGAATAGGGGCAAAAATTTAATTTCCCGTTTGTGTGTTTGGATCGTAGCAAGTAGAGCGAAGTTTTTTCTGCCAATTCCAATGGTAGAGAGGCGTGACAGATATGTATGAATGTATAAATATATAAAACATACGCTAAAAATATTCGTATAACGAACGTGCTTTTTCATTTAGACAAATAAAGAAAAAAAAAATCTTTTAGAAATATGCTGTACCTTTAGTATAACTTCTCTTTTTTTCTGTCTCTATGAACTATCATCTTACAATAAACTGTTAAATAAATAAATAAATAATAAATAAAGTGTCAGCACTATGTTTAATGAAACATTAACATTGTGCAACTCATATTTAAATACAGTTAACCTACAAAACTACAAATTGCCTAATACCTATCAAACTAAACATAAACGTCTATGACATTTAACTTAGCTATATATAACTTTCATACAAAGTGGTCATATCATAGCTCGAACAACAATATCTTTAACCTACTCGTAAATCATGGAGGTAATAACAACTCATGTAAATATCTGATGGTACTTTGTAGTTAACACTACGAGACATAGTATGTAACTTCTCTTAAATATATACTACATAGTCAATTGTGGTACTAGTTAAATATATGTCGCAGTCATATTTCATCACGTGTTGATAAAATATAACATTATAATACAGGTTAATTTTAGTAATTATTTATATGTAGGTACTTAGTACACTGGTAAATAATCTAGACACGCACGCAATGTTTTTAAAAATAGACGTCATACGAGTGTTGAGTCAGAGAAATAAATAATTGTAGAGGATGTCAATAAAATATGTAATATATTGGTAAATATTGATTTTTTATAATAGTTATAAAAATAAGATAAACTAGCGACTTTTACGGGATCATCTACTTTTTGTAGCCATGTCAGTCTTATACACGACTTTAAAAGGTGGGTGACCCTATCGCAACGTATTGCCATCTCAATTAGAAGGACGTCATCCCTTTTGGACCCAAAACAGCGGACAGTTTTTCGTGCAGTCTGAGCGATAGTCAAGTATAGCGTTTTTCCTCGAGCTACTTATAGTTTTTATAATAGTATTTATAATACGTATTGTTACATTTCGAAAAACACATCATTATTTCAGTACATTATACAGAAGTCGATTTTGATATGAAAATGTTGGAATGTCGGATTCTGCGCAAATAACGTATTTTCGAAGCAGCATTCCATTCCAACTCAAACCGATGAATATATTGTTTCACTTATGCAGAAACGTTCAAAACAAAGCAAGCGATGCTTTGTTAATATAATTCAAGATAAATGTATTATTGTTTGGGTACAGAACCAGGGCTAATCGAGCATAATGACGGCTGAAAGTGGTCGCTCCGGTCTAATGGCGCGTATTGTTGCCCACAACAATGTAATGGCACATACCATGTATGTTTAGGTATATGAGCATCATATACCTACTCGCTGTAGGTACTAACTAACATGAACGGTTTGACAATATTTTTCACGTTTTTATCGCATCAAAGAGTTAAATTCTTAATAGTAAAACGGTGGTGAATCTGAGAGGTAAATTTTGGTTTAGGTATCGCCGTTTACTTTCTTGGTTGATATAAGTTATAATATAATGTTTGTACCAGATACTAAGGAACGCTATGAAAATGTATTTTCGTGTTGCTAATAATCTCCCAAAGCGAGGATTTGCGAAAGAAAAGCCAAGTTAACAGCAGCCAACGGCCACGTGCATGTATGAGGCGACCGATGAAGTGTACGAGGTGTGTTCTGATCGTAGCAAGTGGCGGAGAGTAGTTTCTACACATCATAAAGTTTCAGAGTTACACAGGGAGATAAATCAATCTCTTTTGAGATTGATATACGAATTTTACATTGAGTGGGATTTGAGTGCGACTTATGAGCATCGCTCAAATTGAGCAGATGCTTAAATTAGATGTTTGACAATGACAGTTTAATATTTAAAGCGCTGCTCAGTAGTCCTGAGTAGCCCTTACATATTTGAGATACGTTTCAGTATTCGGCCATGTGACTTCTCGATATTTGAAAAAAGAAAAATCTGTGGAAAAGTCAGTAGAATCAGTGAAAGATCTTTGGTCACACTAATCGAGCTTTTTGATAAGCTTTTGGTAGGATGACAGAGAAAGCGAAAAAGAGAGAGAGAGGGAGGTAGAGAGAATAGAGGGAGAGAGCGGAGAGGGAGAAAGAGGGGAGGGAGAAACTAAGAGAGAGTTGCAATACCTACTCATGGGAACAGTACCGACCTAGACTTGTTAGAAAGACAAGGTTTTTTCCCGGCTTCAACGGAACCGACTAGAAAATAAATAAAAACTTTTAATTTAGTATAATAGCGCGACATTGCATTACTACAGTGCTATTATCTATTCGAATCGCACGCTACGGTAACTTAGTCGGTATTGTGCATTTAGTCACGTGGATCAAAACAAGATGTACCTACTTGTGAGGAAAACTAATTTAAATGTGTATTGTATTACAATGAGGGTGACATCTTCTGTTGTAGAAGAAACCCTCCCTAAAACTTAGATAAAAAAAAAACATATTTTTGAGGACAGGAGCGAGAAAATTATATATTGTTATTATTAGCTGAGTATTTCACTTGCTTTTGTTATTTCCAAGTAGATCTAGCGGCTGCCCGCGACATCGTACGCGTTTATTTCCAAGATACGAACCAAAATACGATACGTATCTTGGAAAACTTACGCAATATCATAATTTATTATAGCCTACGTGTTATTCTGATGTCTAAGCTACAATTTTGTAAAGTTTTATTAAAATCTTTTCAATATTTTTTACGAGAAAGAAAAAAACATCGTCACATACATGAATCTATCGGCACGGACATTGACAGAGCGGTTACGCACTACACCCGATCTGAGATATTTAGTATGGATTCGAGATAGACCTGAGAAATATTTCTATACTAAATACCTAGGTATCTCGGATCAGATAAGCATCGGATGTATAGTGTTTAACCGTGAAAATAAGCGCCAAAACACACGATGAAACGCAAATGTAATTGAAACGAAACGTTTAAAACTAGTTGCGTCGTGTGTGGTTTTCTAAGGAAGTCTTTAGCAGAAACTGCGATGCAACTCAAAAGTAACTAGCAGTTTCAGTTGCGTTACATTTGCGTTTCACCGTGTGTCCTGGGTCTAACAGTGACAGGACTATGAAGTTTTATCCAACTGGATGTTGTTTATGTCCTGAATTCTTCAGTTCTTGTAATTAAAGTTCAATACAATAGAGTGAAGTAACTACCTATTTGTTAGGAAAACAATAAATAAAGAGTAACCAGGAAGTGACAAAGAATGTAGTCGGTCTCCATCTTGTCTTCATGCTCCAAGGACATGTAAACAACTTTCAACCATGTCTTGTTACTTATGGGTTATTATTAGTAACGCAAGTCTTGTTCACAAACAATTTTTTGTTTTTGTTATAGTAATTATTAAAGATCAGGTGGTACTGGCCAGAAGTTGCCGGAAATAGGGACAGATGGAATGATGCTGGGGAGGCCTTAGCCCAGCAGTGGGATGCAATAAAATTAAGGTATTATCGCTTAGATGGTGGTGTTGTTGGTGGTTGGTGGTGGTATCTATGGTATGGTTAGTGTACGTACATGGCTAGTATCTGGTCAGTTCACAGTAAGAAAAGGTCAATATGGAAACATCTCTACATGCTTTTATTGGCAGAATTGTGTTTGACACGCAAATCATCTCTTGACTATTAATCTAGAAACCCTAGCCAAGGAGAAAAAGTATATACGGTCGAATTGAGAAACCTCCTCCTTTTTTTGAAGTCGGTTAAAAAGCATATAAAAGGAAAACCGTTAAAACTACTACATAATACGAACAACAACTTCTTACTTGGTAATTTTTATTTAAAAAATGGGAAACTTATGAAAACAGTCTGCACATATTTATTGCACATTGCAAAAAAATGCAAAAAATTATGAACAATTTAAAATGAACAAACTTTAATGTTTAATATAATGCTTTAGTAACCAATCCAGGTCACCGAACTAGGCAATACAGACTCAGATTACAGATAGCCTAGCTTCAATCTAGGTTTACCAAGTACCAGCGACATAACCTAACACATTTAACCTTGGACCAAGTGAAAAATCACAATAATGACCAGCGATTTTGCTGCCAGTGCACAACTGTTAACTTGGGAATTCATTTGTATGAATGCGGTTACGACTGGAGTTTCTTGTTAAGTTTTGTGTGCTTGCTTGTGCGCAGTGTCTGTTAGTACAGGTAAGAATATCAAGGCTGGTTGGTTTGTATTTTATGAATGGAAGGGAAATACGATGGATGAAAACTGGACGAATGGTACTAGAGTAGGTGTCTATTTTTCGAAGTGATGGTTGTCCATGATAACTGAATGGTACCTACTAGAGTTTACATATGTATCTATAGTTCAAAGTGATGGTAACCTATTATTTTAGGGTCCATTCAGATCTAACGGAATATCCGTCGCATATTGTCGTTCTTGTTACGCCAGAACAGGCGTATAGAAAAACACTCGACTGTTTACACTCGACCGATGATACGTTAGTTTGTCAAGTGTGACCCCTGCTTGAAAACATTGGTTATTGCATTTGCTTCATTATATGACTCTTTAAATATCTATTTTTAAATACGTAATACAACAAATTTATTAATATTCCCTAATTTCAAATTACAAGTTTAATATTTATATTCTACTAGCTTTTCCCCGCAACTTCGTCAGCGTATACGAGTAGTTTCGTTTTATTGTACCACATTTTATGTCGTGGGAACGAGATAAGCAGTCCTATGTCCTTCTCCTGGTTCTTAGCTACCACCCTCCCAATTTTCAGCCAAATCGGTTCAATTGTTCTTGAGTTATAACACATGTACCTAACTACTTATATCACGACTTCCTTTTACAATAGTAGGATATATTAAAACAAACGATTTAAACCCCCAGTTTAATACTCCCTAAAGTATTTTAAGACTTCCCCCGTAAGCTGTATAAATTCACAATGCAAGTAAAGTGTTAAGTTTCACTGTACTTGAATGCAGTTTGCAACTAGCGAAGTTTGTACAAAAGGCGGATTTCAACTTTGTCGCTTTTAGTGTAATCTGAATATTTTACTCTGTGACGTAAGTTTAAGGTAGGTAAGTACTTTAAACAACTAAAACACGCTTTTTCTCGCACTGAACATGCTCCATCATCAGATCAGTTCGAAAGTACCATATTGTTGTATTGTCATCAGAATTCAGAGCGTGTGCAAAATTTAATCCTATTCGAAGACCGGGAAGTGGGTCAAATTACGATTCCAAGATTTGATTACATACATAGTTACTTACAAGTGAAGCTAATATAAAGCGTGTAAAAAGAGACAAGCTCAATAGCTCTCTATGTATTTGTTAAAGTTAAAACTCATAACCGGTCAAAAACACTTTGACTGTTCTCCACCTTAACTTTTTATAAATATTGACTGATGGTTATTGTTGCAGTTAAAAGTTGTTTTGACCGGTTATGAGATTTGTTTGTAACATATAGTACCTAAATATAAGAATTGCATGTTTATTTTATAAAATGTCAGTTAGAAGCAGCACCAAGCCAGCTCTCATACAATGAAGTTACGTCATACTATCGACTAGGTAGGATCACAGTAGGATCGCGGGACGCAAACGATCCCCTCGGCTAAGTTTCACACTAATTGAGTTTATATGGATTTGTGGTAGTTCCGTAGTACTCGTGAAGTGCAAAGTTTTAGATTATCATAAATTATGTAAGTATAACTATATTTTGATGAACATACTCTAGGATAATATTGTTGCTAATTTAACTTTCGGTGTGATATCGTGAAATTATGGCCTTGTTCTACCTAAAACGACACAAATGTTTACAATACTATGAAACTAGAAACCTTTTAGAGACATTAGACACAGAAATTATAAAATGCTAGAGGCCCGGGCAGATGTCGCCCGGCCCTAGGATTTTTTCCCGATTTTCAAATTTTTTTCACCTTTCTCACCTTCTCTGAGCTCGTAAAAATATATCAGTAGTGGAAGAATAAGTCAAATCGGTTCAGCCGTTAACGAATTTTAGACAGACTATCAACCATAAATATCTATAGCTTAACTTTAATTTATTAGGGGTACTTAGATATTAGATGAAACCTACTGTTTAAATAAATAATATAGCACAAATCATAAAAAATGTGGCCTAATCAACCGTTTTGGTGAGCTCGTAAATATTCCACAAAGTTGATTTTATAGTTGAAGCAATATAATTACGTTTATTAGGATTAAGTCGGGACTGCGGCTCAGTAAACGGATTACTTAGGATTACAGTCTGCTTGCTTTATGCTGTATTTATTTACTTAATGAGTTTCTTAAATGGTTTACCTAAATACCAAGTTGTTTTCTTGATTTATTTCATTCTTGTTGCAGATACGTCTGTTAAAGATATTTATTCATTAAATTTTGTAGTCCCTTTTGTTTAAAGATAATGATTTAGCAGGTATGTTATGGGTTTAATGAACACGTTAGCTTTCATGGCATATTCTGGAACTGGATTGAAATAAAAACGAATTTTAGTAAATATGTTATCAATTATAATAATAATGACTTCTGTAGGGTATCAAGGATAATTCAAGTGATTGAAATAACTAAGGTACCTATGAGAAACTACCCTTGCCAAATCATGTAATCGTACGTTTCATAAAACCAAGAGAAAAAAAAAGAATATCGGGCCAGCGTCCAATTAAAGAATAAATAAATACTTTTCTTTTACGACTAACTTTTTAAATAATATTATTATTATATAAAATAACCCTTTTTAAATAACTAAATATAGTCTATATCCTTCGTAGACTGTAAAGTTAATGAGGTAGATAATTTTCTGCGACGTTACGCAAAGATCTGAGACCTTAGTTGTAAGGGATGAACAAATGAGAGGGCAGTTTCAGATGAATGAAGGGATAGAGGCAGGTCATACTTTAAACTAAAACTATATCCATGGAACAGTTTATATAACTAGATAGCTAAGTATTTAATTTTAAAGATGTTTGAAGTGTTTCAAATTTCTTTTTAGTAAGAATAGTGAAATAACAACAAACTAAAACAAAAAGGAACTTAACTTGTATTGAAATACGAGCTTTTTTAAATGAAAAAAAAAATATATATATATATTTTTCACTACAACACATATTTGCTATTCAATATTGTTTTATTTTATACGTTCGTATACAATGTACGAGTATGGTAATAAAAATTATACCGAAAGAAGTGTTCCATATACATGTTAAATTATATACAGAGTAATTTAGCTTTAGAAAAATATTTACGAAGAATCATCTGTATAAATCTAAATATTTAAAACTATGTTTACGTTAAAAGTTATCAGCTAAGGTATATAAATAAATAAACTGTTGTCAAACTATGTACCAGCCTAGTTTGGTCTACGTAACTCCCAAGATTTATTGATATTACTCGCTTCAGTAGCTTCAACATTCGGAACCAACCATATTACAGCTACAATATATCTGGGATTTAGTACGAGATACCAATTTCATTTCGTACTTATTGAAATACTGGGAACTTGGAATCGATCAATAATGTACAACGAGAATGATACGTGCCGTACCTTCGATATTGGGACTCAATGTTACACATAAGTGAATATGTAATACCAGAGGCTACCCGCGGCTTTGTACGCATTTCGCTAAGTATATCTTAGAAAATATCTCAAAATAATATAGCCTATGTGTAATCCTGATCTATAAGATATATTATCTATATATTCCGAAATTTCATTCCGAAATTCCGAAATTTCATCAAGATCTTATCTTATCTAGCCATCGCTGTCCCACTGCTGGGCAAAGGCCTCTCTCCTCTTCTTCCATGATTCCCTATCCTGTGCCGCGTCTGCCCAAACATCCAAGAAGGCGACCAAGATCAATCAATCATCAAGATCTATTCAATAGTTTTTTGTGTAAAAGAGTAACATACATTCATCCATCCATCGGGCACAAACATTGACATTTATAATAATATTAGGATTGTAGCGGTTGAAAACTTCAAACTAAATTCAGTATAATTATATCGTATACATTTAAAAGCTACTTCCCGTTTTTATTACGAGTTCTTGAGTGTTTGATTCTTGAGTTCTTGAGTGTTTGATTAGTTCTAGCAATCATTTATCTACCTATAGGCATTTATGATCAATAATGTGCATTGAATACGCCTTGTCTACAGCTGATGTGACCGTTATGCCAGTGTACGATAATTTATTGCGGGCTTATGAGTACATTTCCAATCGATTTTAAATGTTAACATATCTGTCACGCCTCTCTCTCATCGGAGTAGACAGAGACAACTTCCCTCCACTTGCTGCGATCCAAACACATTTCATGCGTTATCCACATTCATCAGTCGCCTTATACAGGTCGGTTAAAGTTTTAAATGTAGGTTACCATAGTTTCTCATTAGTACTTAGACTATATAGGCCTTACGTCTATTGTAGACGATTTTACTCGTATGATGAAAGCAACGGCGGATCCAGGGGGGGGGGTCATGGGGGTCATGACCCCCTCCTGAGCTGGTTCCAGGACTCAGATGAACCACTAATTGAACTTATTTATTTTATTTATACATTGTAAAGACGCCTCTTTCAGACGCGTCCGATAATTTGCGACCACTTAACCAGTACGGGCCGAAACATATTTCCGCGTTGTGACGCCGCAACGCAAGAATTGGCGGAAAAGAAGTGGCGGCAGAGGCGTGGCGAGCGGCGCAGTCGTGTTTAAAAAAAAACTGAATAATAACTTCTTGATAACGAAAAAGCAATCAGTTACCTACAAACAATGACAGATACACGACTATTGGTGGATAAATCCACAGTCAAAAATCACCAGGAACTGGCTACCTATCATACGACAATAAACCGCTCTTTTTAGCAACGTCACAACGCCGTAACGCAAACTTCAAGCTTCAAAAAAGCGCCGCCGCGCACCACTACTGCTGCCACTGCCGTTTTTTACAAACTAAAGCTATCGGCCCGGCGGCCTTATTTGCTCCAAAATGCTTAAAAATTAGGCCGCCGGCCTGCGGCCGGCGATTTTGTTATGTTTTCACCGTTTGCAGTTGCGATTTCAGCCTTAACGTCTAGCGAGACGTATCTTCAATCGGAATCGGAACGACTAAAATTCAACTCATTCTTGTTTTAAGTTGAAAAAATACAATTTCTTTTTATGTGACCCCCCCCTGGCGCCAAAGCTGGATCCGCCCTTGGATGAAAGTCTGTTACTGTTGCTGTGCAACCTTATTTTAGACTTTTTTTCCTTTTTTTTAGTTATTAAGAAGTAAAATGTTTAGTTTGTTTGGTTTTTGGATTTGTCCTTTTTTGTTTCCTTTGCTTTTGCCTTGTACTTATCCACCATTATTTATATTTATTTTCAATTATACCAGTAAAATACAGTCCACCCTTTTATTTATCGTTAGGTACCTACAATTCTCTTCCTCTTTAACAGTTACTATATTTTTGGTGGCTGAATAATCCGAAGCGATGAAACTAAGTGTTATCATTAAATGAAACCTGTAAACCCATAAAGGCATTCTCCAAACGACGTACTAATAAAAAGACAAATCGGTCTAAATTGCGACTCGCTTTCGTTGGCAATTTTTATGAGTCGGTCTCGGGTCTTAACCGGATCAAACTAGATTCCATTCGGCGGTAATCAAGTGGTAGGTACCGAGAATGGAGAGCGAACGTTTGCGTATTGAGACAACAAAGAAGCTAGTTCTGGCTAGGCAAATTAAATGAGAGCAAGACAATACAGCAAGGCAGACATAAATCTGAGAAATCTAACGTAGGTAATCGTGTTTAAAGAGTACGATCAACTGGTATTGCTTCTTTTCCGAAATAAGACTAGTTTTAAAGATCCTTTTGCAGGATTTGTACCTATTTTCTTGACAACGTGATCTATTGACGAAAATTCGAGGGAAATTACTGACAATTTCCCAACTGAATTGAAACAACCTATAAAAAGCATCGCTAAGTCCTTAATCCTGTGAAAGGTCACGATTTTTATGATAAAGGTCTAGACTAGTAGACTAATGTTAAAAATAATCAATACATAGCAAAATTCTGGGAAATACCTACATAAGACGCCTCGGAGTTGCTTGGGAGTTTCGATTGGATAGTAGTTTCGTTCAATTTATTTTAACTAAGGAAAATGGTTCAGGTTTCTAAGAACATGATATGGGATTGGACGAAATATTATGAAAGGAAATGAGAAATACATACAAAGGCATCTACGTCTATGACAGATGCTGTATTGCGAAATTTGAAGAAGACCTCAGTGCGCTATTAATTAATATGCTAATAAATAAATAGTTTAATTGAAGACGCTGTTTTTTGGTGACTGAAAACTGAAAAGACCGATTCATTACAATCTTTGCGTAAGCCTGACCAAAGTATATTAAGTAATTTTCTTGCTTTTAAACACACTTCAATAATATCAATTGTTAAAAAAACGACGACAATTAAGTCATTCTCCAGAAATATCTTTTCAGATTTAGCACACATTGCACATTTAGCGAAAATAGCTTATAAATGTGTCTTAGACAGTAAAGCCCATATCAAACGTCTTAATTCGGACAAATGCCTGCTATTTATAGCTCGCAATGTCCCGATGGCTATCAGACGCGACGCCCTGACAGGAATGGCGACAATTACCGCCTTTGACGACACGACACTACGGTAATTGTCCCATTATCGACATTTTACGTGTCATTTAATTGATTCTCGGTTAATTCGAGTGTCGCACGGAAAGTAATCCTTGATTATTGTTGTTTATAATTGTTTTTCTTTCTATCAGGAAAATATTGAGGAAAAAAAAAGGAAAATATGCTGTACCTTTTGTATACCTTCTCTTTTTCTCTGTCTCTACGTACTATCATCCTATATTAAACTGTTAAATAAATAAATAAACATTGGGTAATAGGTTAAAATGTCGTAAGAACAAGGGAACATTTTATACTAGCTTTTATACTGTATTTTATTAACAGCTATTTATTTATGAGAGACAATCTTGATTCAGATGTCAGGGCTGTTTCATCATCTATAGATAAAGTTTATCTGACAAATATTTTATACCTGTCTCTGCTTAAAACTGCTTAAAATGTTTTATGAAATGGACATAGGTTTATCTGTTAGTTAAATTTATTGTACAAAGGGATAAGATAGACTTAGCAAAGTATTTAAGTGGATATATTGTAGATATCTCCTTAATTAAAAGCAGAAACTTTAAGACACTTTAATATTTGAGGCAATATAAGAAATTAAATGAACATTATAATTATTTGCATACAATTTCTTTACCAAAAAAAATATTCATTCATACACAGCAGCTTGTTAATAAATTGAAATAGGGAAAAGACAGGTGTGTCTGTTATATTTAGAGGTATTATTTACTATGCTGTACAAAGACTCAATGTTATCAGCAAATATGTAAAGTGAAGGAGAATTAAAGTCCTATGAATTATTAATGACTGTAATACAAATATAACATTATGGTCAGTGCCAAGCTGTGTCAACAGCTTTTATAATAATAACAAATATCATCTAGTTTTGAGTATGTTGATGAAAATTAAAGGTTTTTAAATATATGTCTGCTTTCAAAAAACTTTTTAATATTTGTAATGTGTATCATAAACAAGTTTTATCATTTTTTGTCGCTCGAAAACGACGTACGCAGTATTGTAATTAGCGAAAAGTTTTATAGAAGATTCTTATTGGAATTTAATTAAGTTTTTTACTTTAGATGGAGTTAAGACTTACCAGGACTTCATGATGTGTACGGATTCCTCTGTGGACCCATTGTACAGGAGAAGTGGGGAGCCTCAGGAGTCCACCGCAAGGAAGAGTTACATTCGTGCCCTTGTCTGCCAAAACGTCCCGCACATCCACCTCCTCACACACCACCCACGGGTACACTAACCAACAAACAAACAAACGCTCAAAAACATCCCACAGCAATAAACAACATGCAATATTATTCAAAACAAATACCTTTTATACTAAGGCAGAACACAGAGAACAATATACGCTCGAGAAACATTCTACTTTTTCTACATCTATACACTTAGAAAAAAAAATCCTCGAGCACTATCTAGTGTAAAGTAGAAAAGATTTGTTTTTTAACTAATTAGTTACATTACACATAATTAATTAACGACGGAAGGCGAAATAATAGGAAATAAATCTCACAACAAACGTCCTCGCTTCATTGATAATAGTCATAGACTAAAAAATATAAATGTCACTCTGCAGTGCTACCAACAGCAGAAATACTAACTAAAATGACCCCATCCACCAGTAAGCATTCCAACTTCCAAGTCCAACCTACGTTGATACAGACGATCCGATTTGGTTTTCATCCGATAACTAAGAGTAAGTAGCGTCATCTGGCGACAAGAAATATCAGAAATGTCAAACTTTGCCTATGGTTTGCGTAGACAGCAGGCAGACCATAGACTAAAAAATATAGATTTTCTTTGGATATGGCCGCTGTATCGGCAATACAACACCTGCAATGTTTTCGTAAATTCATTTTTATAAAATGAATATAGGCTTTTTTACTTATAAGTAGTTATTAGTGAATCGTGTACAGTGCTGTGATATTTGTAATGGATGCAGAGAGCGAGTACGAGATAAAGAAGGCTCGTGATGCGATTGATATGATTGAGACCATACAGTCCATGATCGACGTTTCTGCTGATAGATTGGAGGGTTTGCGGACGCAATGCTCGACCAGCGCAGAGCTGACCCAGCAGGAGATCAGGACCCTGGAGGTACGGTCGTAGGGGCCTTGGTTCCTTAGGAATAGGTCAGGGAAACATGCCCTTGAAATTGTGTCGAGTTCCCGGGCCTCAAGGCCTTCACCTCAAGGACTGGATTTTATAGTTCATTGCCGTATCTAGTACTCGCAGCGCACGTTCCCGCTCACCTTGAATGTATTTGCAGTTTAATTTTCACAGAAAACTTTTATGAAATCAACTTTTTCACGTTAAAATGTAAAGGGCACACTTTCTAAGCATTTTCCTTTTCGTTATCTTTTCAGTTTACAGTCGAAAGTATGATAATCTCAAATCACGAGTTTAAATCGCGATTCGAAAAGAATTTATGTTAATAAATGTATTGAAAGTTGCATGTTTGTGGAGAGAGTGGACAACTAGTAGATCCATAGCTAAGAATTAAATATGACCCACTTCTCTCTGATAAGATTATAACAAAATCACACTGGATAATGCTTGTGTTAACATTTGATTTTGGGAACCAATTAAAAAAAAACAACTGTATTTTTGAGATAAGTTGACTAACATAGTTTTTATAATGTTACAGTTATTTTCAACTATTAATTTAAATAAATAAACATTTCTTTATTAAGACTATATTGAGGCAGTGTTATGCAATATTAACATAGGATTCATAAGATAAACAATAAGAAAAGACAGACTGACTAAAAACTACAATCTTAACTTAAAAATTACAAGTAATACAGCTATAATATAAAATAAATTTAAAATAGGTACAAATTGCTTTTGATTAATAAGAAGTATAGTTTCACAAGCCAGACAGAGCTAGATTCACTAGTCATTTCATTATCATAATGAAACTGTATTGTTTGCTCCAATAAAGTGATTCAATTAGAATTCATTTCATATGACACATACCGGTGTATATTACTTGATGGTAATGACATATTGTTTTCTAATCAGTTTGTAATGTGTTAATCTAAAGTCTTCAATAGGTTTTCAATATAGTTTTCATAACCTTTTAATTCAGTACCTAAGTATTTTGTTCCTCAACCTTTGGCTCAGGTCATGTACCTTCACAACTGACTGGGCAGAGACAGCTCAGAAAAGATAATCATGGAGAAGGAGGAGAGAGTAGACCTTTGCCCAGCAGTGGGACACTGATGGCTAGATAAGATAAGATATGGGTCATTCCATGAAAAACGCTACCACAACATGATTTTTAAAATTACTGTTTTTTAACTACAATGTGTATTAGGGTAATCTTAAAACCACATATTTTAATGAAACATATTTGTTTGATAAGTTTTAAATTTTCAAAATCTTGATATATGTTTTTGTTGTTCAATTACAAAAGTACTCAATACTCAATGGTTTATTGCTCCATAAAAACTTTACATAATATATAACAGCTTACAGCTAATTATATTGCAAAGGATTATGGACCTTGTTATAGGGCACCGCAAATTAAAGAGGGGAGGCTTCTCTTTTTTATACTTACTTCTATAGTTACTTAGGTATTAGAGATGCGCCGAATATGGGTTTTGCCGAATAACGAATACCGAATACTATTCGGTTTGAAACCCTACCGAACCGAATAGTTCGGCCGAACTATTCGGTTGTTCTTTCACACTTATTTTGATACAACAAATATGTAAAGTTTATAAAGAAAAGCGCCTTTGACTGTCACTAGATAGAGCAGAATGTCTTGGTTTCTAAGTTCTATCTTTA
Organism: Anarsia innoxiella; assembly: GCA_947563765.1. NCBI lineage: Eukaryota > Metazoa > Arthropoda > Insecta > Lepidoptera > Gelechiidae > Anarsia > Anarsia innoxiella. The sequence goes on from OX387401.1 coordinate 1,217,349, forward strand.
AGTGTCACTTATTAACTTATCTTTATTTTATCATCTCCTAATAACTCTTGTAATACATAGATGTGAAAATGAGGATATAAGATTGACGGCTCCTTGGTTTAAAATAATTGAATATGAGGTTAATATCTTGTTTTATCAAGCAAATTATTTCTAAACAAAATAAACGAATAAATGGTCATTTTAACCGAATATTCGGCCGAATACGAATATTCGGTTGAGGTGCCGAATATGCCGAATACCGAATAGTAAACGAATATTCGGCGCATCTCTATTAGGTATATCTATTTAATTACAATGATCCTTATGGATTAAGTAGTAACTTTCCTTGTTTTTGTGACGTTCATGTCTATTAAACACTTTGTAAGAGCATGAGCCTGATGCATAGCAGATTGATATATTATCTGTCAATATGTCTTAAGTATACAGATACAGATAGGGCTGATGCACACCTGATTGTAGACAATGTTCCCATTAGAATAAAATAGAAAATCAGTGGAAGGAAGTGGTCTCTGCCTACCCCAATGGGAGAGAGGCGTGACGGATATGTATGTACAAAATCAGTTGACACAACATTAGCATTTAGTCACCTCGATCCATATACGCCCGTTATTAATAACCTATCCTGATCCGTTTTTTACCAAATCGAGATTGAAAAAACAAAACACAATTGTGTTCTTGACATGTTTTTGGTACACAAGTGACAATTGTGTTTTGTTTTTTCAATCTCGATTTGGTAAAAACGGATCAGGATAGGTTATTAATAACGGGCGTATGTCATCCCCTCACGTCCCACTGGTGGGCAAAGGCCTTCCACCTTGCTCTCCATACAGTTCTGTAATGTTCCTAATACACAGTAGAACTGGATGTTATATGCATATTTAGGAAATAATAACTCTCTGGTTCAGTTATAGAAGTTTAATCAGTTAATAAAGAAAGTACCTAAAGACAACAAAAAAATCTTTATACAATATTTAGTAAATAAATGCAAATTATTTTAATCCTCAACAAATTAAAAATCAATACATAACAAAAATCAATCATCTCTTTTTTTCTGTCTCTATGTACTATCATCTTACAATAAACTGTTAAATAAATAAATAACACAAAATTATCAACTATAAAAACAATAATTTAATTTAAGTTCATAATTTCTCCAACAATCAATAAAATAGTTCCCTCCTGATATAAAGTGTTTATTTACAAACAAATCAGTCATTGTGTTTATAAATTAGTCATAATAAAACAATTACCCAATCAGATGAAAGTTAAATAATAAATTGTGATGATTTATATTGTTATTGTCTTTATGTTTTTGTAGGTATATAAAGGCCTAATAATATTGCGTGTTTTCCTTGCCTCCTCATACTTTTGTCATATATTTCTTGCAGACATATTAATGATAGACATACATATCATCATCCTAATATTATAAATGTCAATGTTTGTGCCGATGGATGGATGTTTGTTACTTCATCACGCCAAAACTACTGAACCGATTTCGATGATGTAGTTTGCACATCAGAATAACACATAGGCTATATTATTTTGAGATATCATGATTATTTTCCAAGATATGACGATAAATGCTAACGAAGTCGCGGGCAGCCATAATTTACATAGTATCTTAAAATAGAGATGAAGTGAATGACCAGAGAAGCCTTTGCCCAGTTGTGGGTTCTACTTGTAAGAAGGGTTAGGCTACTGCTCACTTGTACGAAATGAATAGATGAAAACGTTTATTTTCCATATTTCCAGGGTAAACTAGTGAAGCACTTCTCGCGGCAGCTGGTGATAAAGGCGCGGTTTAAAGAGCTACAGCTGGGCGATGTGCCGAGCCTCGCGCAGTGGCTGCGGGTGGTTGGCCTCCCGAAGCTTTCTATTGACGTGAGTCTTTCATTTTTTTTTTGTAGAAATAGACATCTAGGCACACATTATCGACGGTTTGCGCAATTATCTCAAGATTTATCTCAGGAGACTAGGTTTGATGCAATAATTTTAACACACAGCGTCAATTTATTCTAGCACAGAGTCGAAGCATCAACCTTAAAGTCGACAGCGTAAAGCACGTATTAATGCTGGCTGAGATTTTCAAAATACGAGCGTTGTACAGGCTGCAAATGTGTGAATGCGCGCATTTAAAATATATCTGCGTTATATTGAGGAGTTATAATGTTGGATTTCTTGTGTTCAGTTTTGGAAAGACGCTTTGCAGTAAATTGGCCCTTCGGAATAGCCAAATCTTAAAATTTTATTATGCCTGTTGGCAGCCGTAAATGGCTTATGCACCTACATATTTTTATATAACTATATATTCTTCTCCCAGGCAATATGTTCCCGCGTGTCGACACTAGAGGCTCTCCGTGAGCGATCTGACTACGAGTTGCGATCTCTGTTAGCGGGGGCACGAGATGAGGAGCAGAGGAGGCTGTGTCGCGCTATGCAGCGGTTGCGGGCTTATACTGGTTAGTTTGAGTATATAATTCTATTGTAGTGATGGGAACATTACATTAGGTGTGGAGATACCTATAGTAAGGCCGTGGCCCCAATAGGCAAACTGTTAGCGGCCGACTGAGTGAGCCGCAAATTTGTGGCGAACTGAAAGAGTTAGCTGCAAACTCAAATCAATGAAATCACCGGTTTTGGTGGGAGTCGGCCGCTGTCTGAGATAGTCAGCGCGCGTAACGCTGCAAACTGCGTACAGTGAGCGAAAACTAGCTGACTGTTGTCCACAGTCAGCTAGTTTTTGCTCCATTTCAAATATATGGAAGGGCGTCTAAATCGATACGCCGCAAACTAGTCAGCCGCTGACAGTTTGCCTACTGGGGCCACGGCCTAAATATCAAAGTTCAATGGACAGTGTATTTTTTTTGTACGTAAAAAAGATACTTTTAAAAAGATTACCCTTAATAAGCAATAAGCTAAAGCTGGTTCGGCGAATAATCCTTAATTTTCTGCAATGTCGAAATTTTAGAAAATTAGACTCGATACACAAACGCGTTGTCGGGTTTAATTCAGTAGGGCCGGGCCACCCTTACTATATGTAGTTTTTTACTTACTTATTGAATTGCATTCATTTCGAACATTTTGCGTAATTGCCTCTTTTATTTGAAGTTCAAAGTATAGGAAAAATTTATGATAAAAAAGGTTCAAAGTTTGAACCATCTATTTGGAAGTTTCAAATGTAATTTCCCACCCCTACAGAAGCGCTGGCCCGCGGTGAGAACGGGTCTGAGATGCAGCTGTACTGGGACTCGTGGGAGCGACACGGACACGCGCGCTGCTCGCCGCGACCCAGACAGCGACCGCCGCGCGCGCCTAACAACGAACACGCCACGCCCTCCAGGAAAGGTAACTAGCCGCCTTATCTTATCTAGCCATCAGTGTTCCACTGCTAGGCAAAGGCCTCTCTCCTCCTTCTGCAAGATTCTCTATCCTGAGCCGCCTCCGCCCAGACGTCCATGAAAGTGTCCAGCTCGTCTGGCCACTTTTTTCGTGTTCTGCCGCGTTTTTTGGCTTCCGCGATTTAGTACGCTTTTATAGTCATATGGGGTTAAAGCCCAATAAACCTTTATCTAAAGCTTCTATCTTACTAAAGTGCGAAACGCTTGACAAACTTCTAAAAAAGGTCTAGTAAAGCATATCTTGTCCTGTCTAAGATTTTTCTCCATTCTGCCAATGAAAATGAAAAATGTTTATTCAAAAATAGGCACAATTCATTACACTTTTTTGATGTCACTTTTTTGGTCTAAAACTACTGCCGGTTCACTACCTGTATAGCCGAGAGGAAAAAAACGGCAAGAAACTTTCGGCATAGGGCCCTACGTTATGTACAATATATCTTTTTTTTAATCAACAGACTTATACAGTTACATGTTGAGAAATTAGCCTTCATTTGCGAAGACACATAGAAAAATGAATTTAAATAATAAGACCTAATCATTTGCACCCCCAGGCGGCAAATCCCCAACAAGCCCAGTGAGTAAAAGGAAGCAGAACTCCCACTTGCCGGCGCCGCACGCGCTCACCAAGTCGAGGTCGCACGAGTCGCAGCTCTCTGTACGACCCGACGCATCCGATCTTAGGTGAGTCGTGTCTTGGAGAAGAATAGATACTGCTTACTTCGTAAATCTTAGAAATTGACGTCTTATTGTCGTCATATCTTAGAAAAGTTACAGAATATCTTTAAATAGTGTAACCTATGTGTAATTCTCATGTCTAAGTTAGAGTAAAATTCAAAAATAATTTATTCGTAGGTAACATTAAATTTACACTTGAATTCGTCACAAAGTAAAAAATAAAATAAAAAACATAATAATGAATTTAAAGAACCAAAAACAGAAAAACATTAAAGGAGGGAAGCTACGCTGACTTCGGAAGGCAGATTCCCCAGAGAAGAAGCCAGCAAGAAACTCTAGAGGTTGCTCTTTTTAAAAATATTGTTTATAATCATTTGTTTACAAAGAACAACTTATATATTATGATCGTGTGGAGCTAGAGCATTAACACACCATGTCCTATTGTCATTAATAAAATCGTTAAAACTATAATACGCTCTTTGTAAAAGAGTCCTCTTGATACAACGTTTAAACTTAGTTTACTAAAGCTCTGTTCAGTGGTTTTTACGTAAAAAATTAGGGTGTACCAAACATCCTCATGGATACTAAACATTAATACATTTATAATATTAATAGAACCAGCTTAGTACGGACGTCTACCAACAAGATTAATAATTTGCCTTGACTAGTATTGCGTACACGTGGTCATGTTTCAACGGTTTATTTATACTATACATTAAATCTTTAAATAATATAATCTATGTATTATTATGATGTGCCACGTGCGACATTATTAAAAAGTCTCATTTAGATCTTTGTTGTGGTTTTTACATGAAACATTCTCAATTCCTCATCCATTGCCTTTTCTATTAGTTTTCCCCTTCACTTAACATCACATATCCCTATTAACTGACATATTATAATCGCAGTGACAACAGCCAGTCGTCGGCGGTGGGTACGACGGACGGCAGTCCACCCGCGTCCCCCCCCCCACACGACACCGAGTCTGACTCCACGCCCATACATCGACCCAGCAACAACGTCGCTTATCATAATGTAAGGATTTATTTGTTAATTAAATAAATAATTGAAAATATCTTTGAAAATTAGAGTAAAGTAAATTAGCACTTCAAATACAATGGGCATGATAACTAAAAAAAAAATTTTAGTCCATCACATAGATTATTTTAAAATATTCGACACATATTTTTTCTTTTTTCTCTTAAACTAAAAATGACAAAGATACACTGGATTAAAGTTGCTCACAACGTCACGCCTTAGTACGATTTTTACCTAGGAGTGACGTCAATAGCCCCCACTCCTTAACTTTGATGCTTTGTATCTTTGTATTTATTTATGTATTTGAACAGGTAAACACGGTTTCAAATATTTTTTTATATCCTAAAAGACGGTCTAATTATTTTTTGAATTTTCGAATGTAGTCATCATCCCCATTACATCTAGAATTTAATACGAAGTCTTTTATTAAATCAATATACTAAATATATTTCAGATTTCAAAGATTTGGCTAAAGCTTTAAAAAGGATGACTAAAAAAAGGAAAATTGCTCATTTACTGTAGCCACTTGAAGCAGTTTTTTTATTTGTTTAGTTGATGTTTTAATTATAATGGACTTATTGTAACGGCCTAAACAAACAGCGCGCGGCAGCGGTGCGTTTCGGCGACGGCCGAATGCGGTCGAATCATGGAAATCGCTCCACTACCGCACGTTTTGAAAACGCCGTCCGCTATGGCTCATAAGCACATGGGGCCGCGTCTATGGCTCTAAGATTATACAACATCGCTAACAAAATAAATCATATTTTCACCATGTTTCCAATCCCTCCAGTCCCCGCAATCCGGCACATCAACAGCCCCGCGGTCCCCACGAACCCCAACAGTGGGCCGCTGTATGGCGCACGACATCGCGCACCGGTTCACCAAGACGTTCAACATCGCCGCCGTTTGCGACTACTGCGACAAGCAGATGCTCTTCGGGCCCGGACTCAAGTGCAAGGAGTGCAAGTTTAAGTGCCACAGGTGGGTCCCTACTTTGTATATTCTTAGGCGCTATCTACACAAATCTGGGCCGTGTCCGGGCCGTGGCCCGTCAGGAGTGAAAAAAAATAATAATTGCATACATTTTCATCTTCATTTCGGGTGTTATGTTCGGGTGTTATGTTTATCAGCCCCTGATACCCATTGTACAGGATTTGCCTCGTTTGGGGTCAGGTGACCGTGTGTGAAATGTTCCCCAATATTTATATTTATTTATTTATTTCACATCATCAATAAAAACAGCTTGATTCAGTTTCCAAGACTGCGTTTTCCTGATATTGGGTCAAAAATAAAAACATGCCCTACCACAGCATTCCTCCCCATCAGTTCTTTTAACGTCCCCAGTAGAGGGGGTATTTTTAAGAGACATGAGAATCGCCCTTTATCTAGCAATACGCTTTAAATTTACAGAGACTGTGAAAGCAAAGTGCCTCCATCGTGCGGTTTACCTCCGGAGTTCGTGGACGCCTTCAAAGAGAAATTCTACAAAGATAGTAAGATCTTTTCACTACTTATTTATTCTAAAACTAATTTGAAATACTAAACTCTTCAATAAAGTTCGATCTACGGTGTAGTTAGTAACTTCACTTCAACCGAGTACGAGAAAGAAGCATGTATACAAAATACGTGTTTTAGCTTGTAGTGTTCTCGCTCGCTATTCGAGTATTGTATAGTCCTTAATAAGAATAATGTTTTTACTAGGTAATTGTTTGATTACTAACTTAAAAGAACACCCAATCCAAATATCCCTTGTATCCAATAAGTAAGACTAATTGTCCACGTAACCACACGTCATACACACGTTTTCGCAATTGACGATTGCAAGACGAATGCTTGCATCTTGTGTAGAAACGACTAAATCTGTGTCCACGAAGCGGCAACGTCGCGCTTTGATTGTTTCTATGCAAGATGCAAACATTCATCTTGCAATTGTCGATTTACGAAAACGTGCGTTTGACGAGCGGCTACATAGACAATAGGAATGACGACTTTAAAATAAGTATACAGTTTAGTCCGTCACGAGTAAATGAAACCTTTGTAATTTATAGCTAAACTGAGTTTAGTATTTGTCGTCTTGCCTATCTAATGCCTGATCTAATAGAATTGTGTTTTGTATAAGGCGGCGGCTATTACGTGTCGTCCCCTACAGCGAGCCGCGCGGGGTTCCTCAGCTCCCTGCGCACTCCGCGACGACATCATGCGCCGCCGCAGCACAACTACCCTAATGTAACTATTATATTATTTTTGTTTAAATAATAGTGTGCGATCTAAGTTGGTTTTGATCGGTTTTGGCCTAAAATCAGATTCTGTGGCCGAAGTAACGATTTATGAGATTTTTATTATTTTAGATTTGAGGAATAGTTTTGTTTTGTTATTTCAGAGGTTCGTTAGTAAAACATGAAATATTTTAAAGAAATCTTGAATATACCCATACATCTTATTCAGAAATTAGATACGTTGTCGATATGAATAATAGATAAGCGTATTTTGGTGTCCTTGTGAAATTAAGAATATTTGTAATAGACTGTATTGAAATCAGAAAGAAAATAAATTATGAAATCCTTTAAGCACTTTATAGCAATCTCTATAACCGATTGTAAACCAAATCCAAAACTTATCGTCAAACAAATCGCCCTACCCCCCAGTGCCCGGACTCGTCGTCGACGACGTCGTCGTGCAACTCGTCGACGCCGTCGTCGCCCGCGCTGTCGGCGCCGCACCCCGCGCCCCGCGACCCCCTCCACCCCCACCACCCCCACCACCTACATCATCCGCATCACGCGCAGCACAAGCCGCAGTTCCATTTCCCAGGTGAGATTTTTGATAATTATTTGCGGTTTAGTCAAGAGTATTTCATTATTTATTTGTTTTTACTTTTTGTCAATTTGTTATATTTTTGTCTTGTCAATCTATATTTCTGACGCATTCAAGTGTAATTTTGAGTTACCTATGCATAAATCTTTATTGAATTGAATCGAATTGAGAATACCCTAAAACGACGGACATGTATGAGGGACTGATGAATGTGTATGAATCGAATGCAGTGTTTGAATTCTTTCAAGTAGAAGGAAGTGGTCTCTGCCTATCTCGATAGGAGAGAGGCGTGACGGAAATGTATGTATTCATTCATATTTTTAAGAGCTGATGGAGAAATGGCCATCTTCGTCTTTCGTTTTCATCTATCTTGCTCTTCTGCCAACAATTTGACTTGTTATCACACTGACGGATCTGCTAATTAAATATTACTGAGCGTTTTTAAAATGTCCAACTCACAAAAATAACGAGTTGGTTATACCTTAGGGATCATATTCTTTACAAAAAAAAGCTGCTGTATAAAACTTGTATGGAAACTCGTATAGCAACCTGTATGCAACAGGAGTACCAATTGTATGGAAACTCGTATGGCAATTTGTATGGAAAGAGTTGTATAATACTAATACGAAAAAATGTATAGAAAACTAGTACAAAATCAACTGATATATTATTTGTATGGAAACTCGTATGGTAATTTGAAACTTCTATGTAAAGAGCTGTACAATACTAACACGAAAAAATGTATAGTAACTTATACAAAATCAATAGCTATATCATTTGTATGGAAACTTGCATGGTTAACTGTATACTGTATTGAAAAGATACCTGTATGAAACTTGTACGAAAAAAATTATAGTAACTTATACAAAACCAACAGCTATATCAGTTGTATGGAAACACGTACAGTATTTTGTATGGTTACAGAAGTGAAACCGGCGGTGTCGAGTCCGAACCATTCATCTGCGGTACATTCTCCTCGAGCTATACCTGAACATAAGGAGGATCATAGTTCCAGTGTGAGGAGTGGTAAGTGGATATCTGCCTAGCATTATATTTTTTATATTATGGTTTATTTTGGATGCTCCAGAGTAAAAGTTTATTTGGTGGAATTATAATTATTTATGTATACCGAGAAAAGCCACGGAATGGGTGCCGGTAGACGGCCAGCGCCGCCGTAGTAGGCCGAAGAAACAATGGCGCGACGACCTGAACACATTTAAGGAAGATTGGTGGGAAGCCGCCACCGACAGAAATCTGTGGAGAGGCATGGGATAGGCGTTTGCCCAGCAGTTGGACGACATAGGCTTATAAAAAAAAAATATAACCCTTTTATGTCCCACTACTGGGCAAAGGCCTCTCTTCTCATCCGCCATGACTTTCGATCTCAAGCTACCTCCGCCTAGGTATTTGAGGTGTCCAGCTCGTCCTGTCACCTTTTCCGTTGTCTGCCGCGACGCCGTTTGGCAGTTGGTAGCCATTGAGTAGATGTTTTAGCTCATAAGTTTTCTGGCATGCGGCAGACGTGGCCGGCACATTCAAATGGGTAGATTAGATGTAAAAACCGTCGGAAATATCTATAATATCTATATAATATCTATATAATATCTATATAATAATACCTTGCTAAAATGCGTTTTTCCTCGAGCTTCCCCCGTTTTCACATGATCTAGTACCTTGACAAATTTTGACTTTGTGCCTTCTTAATAGATTCACAAAGGCATTCGTCTAAACCGCATTTCAAAATATAATTGTTATTTCTTTCCACAGACGGTTCGCTAGTGGTATCACTATCAGGGTCGGGCTCCACTGACAGCGGCGGCGTACCGCGCGGGGACTCGCTCGACCTCGGACACAAAGACAGTCGCTGGCCGAGGCAGAATAGCGTAAGTACTTCTATGTACCTAGTGTGTTTGGTTCGTAGCAAGTGGAGGGAAGTGGTCTTGGTCTACCTCGATGGGAAGGCGTCCAGGCGTCCAGGCGTCCAGGCGTCGTGTTTATTATTATTTATTTATTAGAGGCATTTAATATAAATATAAAGAATAAATAAATTAATAAAACAGAATCTCCTAATAATATCAAACATAATTGAATATTAAACTAGAGGCTGCCCGCGACATTATACGCATTATAGTCAAAGTTTTTAAAAATAACATGATATCTTAAAATAATATAGCCTATGTGTTATTCTGATGTATAAGCTTCAATATAGCCAAGTTTCATCAAAATCAGTTCAGTCGTTTTTGCGAGAAAGAGAAACAATCATCCTCACGTACAATACCTAACCATCCATTGGCACCAATATTGCCATTTATAATGTTATTAGGATAAGTAGGATTGTAGCTTTAAATGTAGTCATCATCCCTAATATTAACATAATTCTTTACATAAATACCAAGTTTATTTTACTAAGACCCAGAACACACGGGGAAACGCAACTGCAACTGCTAGTTTTGACTTTTGACTAACTGCTAGTTACTGCAACTGCTAGTTTGAGTTGCATCGAAGTTTCTGCTATAGACTTTAGAAAACCACACACGATGCAACAAGTTTGAAACGTTTCAGATTTCACACACGATTGTGTGGTTTTCTAAAGGAGTCTATAGCAGAAACTTAGATGCAACTCAAAAGTAACTAGCAGTTTCAGTTGCGTTGCAGTTGCGTTTCATCGTGTGTTTTGGGCCTAAGAAATCATAACAATTGTATATAATACATGATAACATAACGTCACTCTTCCCTTTTACAAACGATAACAGATAGCAATGAACTATACCGCCCATGTTTAATTACAAAAAGATGTATACGCCAATTACTTTATATGTTACTTAGTACGTTTCGAAACTGAGTTGCGGACAGTCTTACCACGCCTTATTTTGTAGCAAAGCTGTTTCTGTGAATTGAAAATAAACAAAATAATTTAAAGAGTGAAAAAATTAAGTGAAAAAGTATAAAAGGGTCATACAGACACAGAAAACAAATATGTATCTCCTGTTCCTGAAAGTTTAGGACATTGGATGCTAATTTCTGAACATAATATGTATATATCCGCATAATCTGTGCCCAATGTAGTTTTGGACTGCATAAACATTTTGAGTATTAGATGCTCCAATGTCCTTAATCATCTGGAACAGGAAAGACAATTTTGAACCTAATTATGTGTATGACTCAAAAATATGTTTTTATTTTATAGTGTAAAATTATCTATTTATAAATTAAGTGCATAATCACAGAAAATATATTTGTATAGTGTGATATTACCTATATGGAGTAAAACAATTAAAAATAAAGGGTTTCTAAGTGAAGTTTTTCTTTCGTAAAAAAACATTACTTGAAATACGAAAGTGTGTGTACTATGGCTACTATACTACGCCAACGAATGCTTTTTGAAGCAGTATGTATGATTTGTTCATGTTAATATACTGGGTGTAACAGAAAGGGGATATAAAGCCGAAACACAGCGATAGTTGTCATGAAACTGAACAACTTTCCCCAAGAAACATTGGTTCTAACTCGCAAAAAAAATTCGTCTCCCCATACAAAATATCCGACCAGCTGATCGAGTAAGTATAGGCAATCCAAAAATGTTTTTCGAGTTAGGACCCATGTTTCTTGGGGAAAGTTGTTCAGTTTCATGAGGACTATCGCTGTGCTTCGGCTTTATACCCCCTTTCTGTTACACCCTGTATAAATAATCATATCTTAAAAAAACACAGAATATCTGCAAATAATAGCCTAGGTGTTATTCTGATTTCTATTACTATTATAAATGTCAAAGTTTGTGCCGATATGAGGATGATGATGGATGAGAGGATGGGTTGCTCTTTCACCCCAAAACGATAAAACAGATTTTAATAAAACTTTACAATAACTTAGGTTACTCATCAGAATAACATATGGCTAAGTATATTATTTGCAGATATATGTAGTTTTTCTCAGATATATCGATTAACGCGTACGAAGTCGCTTACAGTTTGATGTTTCAAAACAATTTTTTCTATATTAACCTATCTCTTTCCAGTTATCAATGAAAGAATGGGACATCCCATATGACGAATTGAAACTATTCGAAGTGATCGGGCGGGGTCGGTTCGGTACAGTCTACCGCGGAAGTTGGCACGGCGCCGTCGCAGTTAAACTATTGCACGTGCATTCCTTGGCTGACGACTGTGTGCCGTTGGATACCTTCAAGCATGAGGTGAGTGGGATAGGTAGCATGAGTATATGATGTGGAAAGTGAGACAGCAAGATTAGCACAGTTCCTGCGTCAAGTTTTGTTGGTTTTTGTTGAAATGACTCAATGAATATTCAAACTGACAGACAATAAAATTTTATAGAACCTTTATAATATAAATAATCAGTAACTTCACTCATTTTCCGAGTATTGTAAAAACGGCTCTTTACCTTCGTAGCAATTGCAGGGAAGTGGTCTCCGCCTACCCCGATGGAAGGCGTGACAGATATATCTATCTTCAGTTAGCCATCCATCACCTAACTAGCTATCTCTCACTAGGTGGCGACCTTCAGGAAGACCCGCCACGAGAACCTGGTCCTCTTCATGGGCGCGTGCATGAAGCCGCCGCGACTCGCCATCGTGACGTCTCTCTGTAAAGGCAACACTCTGTACACACACATCCATCTACGCAAGGACAAGTTTACAGCTAACAAGAGTGTTATTGTCGCGCAGCAGATTTCGCAGGTACGTGTTATCTATCATATACCTGTAGATTCAGTTTGTTTTGGCCATGAAAGCGGGAAGGTACATAACGAAACTAGTTACACGAAATTAGTTTCATGGCATGACATTTTCTAGTTAAAATTAGCACTTTCATGATGAATCATTTCATCATTGTGAAAGTGTTAATTTAGACGTGAAACTGTGATGAAATTACGGTATAAAACACACACACTAATACACACACACACGCGCGCGCACACACATACACATACACACAAACAAACTTCATTGAAGAAAAGGTTGCGGGGAAGAGAGGGAGAGGAAGATCGCGACGTATTTTACTCAAGTGAACGAAAAAAATTACGTCAATCGCTAGACGTATAAAGAAGTTAAAGCACTGGCAAAAAATAACCTTAATTCACGTTAACTTTCTCCTTCACTTTTATTTACTTAACTTACAAGATTTATGTCTTCTCTTTATTTAGTTTACAAGATTTATTTCTTCACCAGGGTATGGGCTACCTCCACGCGCGAGGTATCATCCACAAAGACCTGAAGACGAAGAATATCTTCTTGGAAAACGGGAAGGTGGTCATCACTGATTTCGGACTCTTCTCTGTCACTAAGCTCTGTTTTGGGAACAAGTGAGTTATTTTTATTAGCCATTAAGATCCCACAGCTGGGCAAAGGCCTCCCCCGCGACTTTCCATTTAACACGGTCTCCGGTGGCGTGTTTAGTAAGTTTTATAATACAAATAAGCGGTGGTAGCCCAGTTGGTAGAACGCTTGCCTTGAATTCTGAGGGCGTGAGTTCGAATCCTGGCGGGGGCCCGTACCTCTGAGTTTATTTCTCATGTACGGATCAATTTATTCGATTACCACTTGCTAACGGTGAAGGAAAACATCGTGAGGAAACCTACATACACCAGAGAAGAAATTCGAAGGTGTATGTGAAATCCGCCAACCCGCACTTGGCCAGCGTGGTGGATTACGGCCTAATCACTCTCTGTATGAGAGTAGGCTCGTGCCCCTCGGTGGGGACATATACGAGCTGATAACGATAATACAAAAAAATACTTTAAGCTCGTTTTTTTAAATAATTACTAGAAGCTGCCCCTTCGTAAGCATTTATAGTCTTATCTTGGAAAATTTACATGATATCTTAAAATAATGTAGCGTTATGTGCTATTATGATATGTACATAAGCTACAGTATTGTAAATATTGTAATACATCAAAATCTGTTGAATAGTTCTTATGTGAAAGAGTAACAAACAGCCTTACATCTATAATATTAGTAGCACTAGTAGGATTTTATGTCTAACTAGCTGTCCCGGCGAACTTTGTCCCGCCTTAGAATGAACTTTATTGTGTAGGAATAAAGTTCAAATTGACTCTACATTTTAGTAAGAAAACATTTGTATGGGAAAAGAAAAGGTCTGTTTTAGGGATTTCCCGGCAATTATTCGAATTTTTCTCACCGTTTAGACCTACCCTGGACTACGACAAACATTTTAAAACCAAAATCAGCTCAATCGGCCCTGCCGTTCTCGAGTTTTAATCAGACCAACGAACAACAATTCATTTTTATTTATATAGAAGAAAGATACTTGGACCTGGTATTATGTTATGAGGGTATTGTAATTTCACCATGCTTACATTTTAAACATGTGCAATGAGAAGTAATCAAGCAGAGTATTAATGAAAGTGTATCTCGGCCTAGTGCCCGCGGTGACTCGCTGGGTATCCCGGCGGGCTGGCTGTGCTACCTGGCGCCCGAACTAGCGCGCGCGCTCACGCCGCACGCCTCGCTGCATCTACCCTTCAGCAAGGCTACCGACGTCTACGCATTCGGGTAACTATACTAACATTTATAGCTCGCACAGCTGCCAGAATCGTTTCATAGTTGAACGGCAATAAAAAAATGTCTCAAACTTATTAGAGAATATCGCGCTCTGTTTAAATTTTCATGTTACCTACAATATATTGTTGTTCAGCATAAGGCTTTATTACAAATAATTTAAACAGAGCGCGATATTCTCTAATAAGTTTGAGACATCGCATTCATAAACAGAAGAATCGGGAACCCTGTGGTACACTCTAGTAAAAATCAGAGAAAATTAAAAGTAATTCTCTGATTCGCACTGGTTTACAGAGATTGTCGAAATACGTGAAAACTAGCTGAATTTCAACCGTTATTACTATATAATTTTTATTGCTTTGTCAAAAGCTTTTGTTGAGTCAATTAAATAAGACTTTGTTATCATTATTCACATAACAGCTGATTTAAGGTTGTCGCATAACAAAACTATTAAGCTTACAATTACTATTAGTAACAAAATAAGTTAGGGCCTATAAACCAGTGACGCTCAAGAGTAATACTAATCAAATATTTTGTAGCACGGTATGGTACGAGCTCCTATGCGGCGAGTACCCGTTTAAAGGGCAGCCGCCTGAGGCAGTGATCTGGCAGGTCGGGAAGGGGGTCAAACAGTCGCTCGCTAATATGCAGGCTTCTAGGGATATTAAGGTAAGGGTTTTTATCACTTAGCTTTTTATGCAAGATGCAAGCATTCGTCTTGCAACCGGAATTTATAGAAAATGTGCATATGATGTGTGGTTCCGTGAATAATTGGCCTTAGCCTATTGGATGGAATGGAGTCTTCATTGACAAGAGAGTTGCTCTAAGTGCCCGTTTCAACACCTATAGACAGAATTTTGCTGACAGATAAATGTATATCTATTTCATAAAACATGACATTTTAAACAGAGACAGGTATAAAATATCTGTCAGATAAATTTTATCAGTAGATGGTACAACAAACCCCCCCAAACCCCTAACTAATGTAAAATATTTGATGACTAGCTGTCCCGACGAACTTCGTCCCGCCTTAGAATGAACTTTATTGTGTAAGAATAAAGTTCAAATTGACTCTACATTTTAGTAAGAAAACATTTGTACGGGAAAAAGAAAAGGTCTGTTTTAGGGCTTTCCCGGCAATTATTCGAATTTTTCTCACCGTAAGAACCATCCGTGGACTTCAATGAACATTTTAAAAAAAGAATTAGCGAAATCGGTCCAGCCGTTCAGGCGTGATGCCGTGACAACGGAAAACGGGTTTCATTTTTATATATATAGAAGAAGATAGATAACTCGGACAGTAGGCCACTACTTGATAAGGGTGGCATTCTGTATGAGATTGTGTTTTTAATAAAAAGGCTTTTGGAGTAAAGTTGGAGTAATAAATTAGGTACCTTGTAATGTGTTGTCGATATCTCAGTAAGGTACCTAGAGAGAACGCATTATTTTTGTCTTGTGTTAAAATTAACACAGTTGTCTTTAATGTGTCGTAAAGAGTTTCTATAATTAATTTCACATTAGCCTTCTTTCATTCTAAGTTGAAGTTTTAGTTTCTACATGAATAACTATGTTATTTTAGGTATCTGTCACACATATATTAACATTCAACATTTCCTCCCTAGGACATCCTAATGCAATGCTGGTCATACCGCTCATCAGAACGACCAGACTTTCCTCGCCTGCTATCTACACTACAGAAACTCCCACGCAAGCGTCTCGCTCGCTCCCCCAGCCACCCCGTACATCTATCCCGCTCCGCCGACTCGGTGTTCTGAGGCGCGTCGTGCGCGCTCACCGTGCGGGAGTAGGGTTGCCAGATTTAATGTTTATTTGCACAATTTCGTGCAGGTTGCCAGGTGAAGATAATTTGCACAGTTTTGTGCAAATTTGTTTTGGTGTGGTGACAGATTTTGATTTTAGTAATGAATGGGGAAGATGCGATATTTTTATTTTTGTGTTTATTTCAAAGAACTCCATGTAGAATAGACCACAAGTATATTAAAAAATGAAAAAACTGTAATTTACTGCAAAAAATGGGGTTTAAAATTGTCAATTTGAATTTTCGCGCGAAAACGGATCTATAGTTCGTATGACGTCACTCCCGTCAGTCATTCACTGGCCCACGTCCTCTTTGTATTTTATACTTTTGCATTTTTCTCGACTAACGAGACATTTTTTTGTAAAAATTTAAAATGGACTATCCATCAACATCAGGCGATCATAGCTATACTATAGATACTCCGAAAAAAAGCCGTGTTGACGTATGTTTTGTGCCAATGTGTCCATCTACTTCAAAGCAGTTTCCAAATAAATTGTTTTTGACTGGACCTTCTGACCCAAAACTGCGAAAAAAGTGGTTTCAAGCTGTGAAGAGGAATGATAATTATTCCCCAAAGACCATCATTCGTTGCTGTGAAGACCACTTTGACGTAAGTCGGCGGATATATTTGATAAAAGCTTAGTTTAATCTGCTTGTATGCAAAAGAAACATAGTTATTATACCTACCTAATTACTTATCCAAACTTGTCAATGACTTTTTATTTTACAGTTGGAGAACGACGTTGAAAATTGGATGAAGTTTAAAATGATTGGAGGGAAACTTTATCTGAAGAAAGATGTGGTACCTCATATTTTCGAATGCCAAAATAGAATGATGCCATTAAAACCTAGACCAGCAGTAATGAAAAGGAAAAGACGTGAAATTCTTGAGAGCATTGAAAATATACCAGGTACAATATTAATTTATTATTTTACTGGAGACAGACAAACATTCAAACTTTCACATCTATACTAATATTATAAAACTGGAGTTTGTTTTTTTGAACGCATTAATCTCAGGAACTACTGGTCCGATCTAAAAAATTCTTTCACTGTTACATAGCCCATTTATTGAGGAAGGCTATCGGGTATATACCATAACCCCGGGCGAAGCCGGTGAATATTAGAATAATGCTTTCTTCCTAATAAAGGAATTGATTATTATTTCTCCTTTATTTCAGATCCATCTTTAGAGTGTTCATTAATTACAGAAACACCAAATATTGAAGTATCCATTGATAAAAGTGTTCAGGTGTCCATAAATCCACATAAACGATCGAAACAAGTTCAAGTAGAAATGAAAATACCTCAAAGGACTGTAGCTTTATCGCCTAAGCAAGTCAATGTGAGGAATCGTAAAACATCGCCAATAAAACTGAATATGTATAAATTTATTTACTCTGATTCTGATAGTGATAGTATCAGTTTATTTAAATCTGCAGAAGAGAGTGATAGTACTGCAGAATCTGTTTTAAGTGGATGTAAACAGTTAAAACAAAGACAGTTATGCTACATAACAATGGGTCGCATAATGGCACAGCCTCTGTTGTACATAGGAATTCCACTTTGTAGCAGTATTCTTCTACAACTTTTACAAAAATACTTAAAATGCAGTCTCTATCATATTTGTTTAGTTTTAAAAAAGCTACGACTGAATGAATCATTTTCTATCTTAGCTGAAGATTTTGATATGCATAAAACAACAGCGAGTAGAATATTTTCAAGAACTTGTTGGAAAATGGCTGAAGTATTAAAGAAGTTCATTATAAGGCCATCACGAGAGTCAGTTCTTGTCAACTTGCCGATTAGCTTCAGAAATTCTTATTCTAAAATATACTGTATAATTGATTGCCTTGAAATAGAAATTGAAATCCCCAGTAATGCAGTGCACCAATCTCTCACCTATTCCTCTTACAAGAAATGCAACACTCTAAAATATTTGATATCTTCAACACCTGATGGAGTTATAAATTTTGTCTCAGAAGGTTTTGGTGGCCGAACTTCTGATTTAAAAATTTTTGAAGAATCTGGATTTATGGACATTTTACCACCTGGAGCTTGTATCATGGCAGATAGAGGATTCAAGCACATCGAAGGATTGTTGGCAAAAAAACAATTTCAGTTGGTTAGACCACCTAGCGTTAGCAACACCAAGAAAAGTTCAAGAGATGATGTACTAAGGTCAAAGAAAATTGCAAGCCTACGAATTCATATTGAAAGAGTAATCAGAAGACTACGTGAATTTGCTTTTCTAAAGCCACATGCCTGTGTTGATCATTTTCTAATTCCCAATTTAGACTATAGCATAATCATTTGCTGTGCACTTGTCAATTTACAATCACCTTTAATTAAAATTGAATAAAAGACGGTATTTACAAAACATAGTTTTATTTACTAAAAAGTTTTAGAAAAAAAATGGGCTTAAAAGTTATATATATCTTTTAATTTTGGAAATACAGCATCTATCCAGAATTTCTTTGCATCATTCATAATAGATACAATTCTATCATCAAATGGCACATTATAAATATCTACTTTTTTTGATTTTTCAAAATCTGGATGTGCTATACAGAAAAGTGCCATTTTTCTTTTGCTGAACAACATTTGAAGTTGTACTTGTGTCCAAAATTTTGGTGTTATTTTATTGTCTTTCACATAGGAAGGTATGGTAGCTTCTGTAGAAGGGCATTTCACCTCTACTATGTAATTTTCAGTAAGCCCGTCAGGTGTTGCACCAAAAATAGGATACTCAGCATTAAGAAGAAGTCCAGCTTTCTCAATTTTAATCTGAAATTCAGAAACAATGATATTATTACTACACAAGCCTTCAACGTAACATTATAAATTTAATGAAAGAAATTCAAGAAATAGGTCATATAGTAAATCCAGTTCGGCTGGGCGGCATTCGGAAAGTTACTGCGGTTGCCGCTTACGGGGCTGTGATGATGAATGCAATTACCTTTTCTTTTTCGCTCACTACTTTAAGAACTTCTTCTTCTAGTTTTTTCCCTCTATCCATCGCAATGGAAGTAAATTTTGAATGTTCTCCCATAATTTTGTTCAGAAGGGAACCAATTTTCGTTCTACAATGAGAGGCTTCATGAAGAGTTGAACCAGTGATCCTTCCGTACCTACAAAAATGAAAACATTACCATAAATATGCCATCAAAGGCTACATGTATCTAAAGTGAGTTTGATTGACTAATGTTTTACTATGTTACTGTAAATGCTTCTGGAGATTCATGATATTTTTTGTAATAAATACATAAATAAAACTAAACTAGAAGTCTGACTACTTACCTGAACTCAAACCACAATGGTGAATCACTTTGATGTTTGGTGGTGGAAAAAATCATGTTAATATTATCAGTGGTCATTTGCTTTGATAATATTTCAAGAAATGATTGTGGAGAGTCCAATTTTCCAATCAAGCTTGAACACAATTTATGAATGCTTATAGTTTGTTGGTCTTCTCGAAAGTAACCAAGAATACTTGCTCGACAATCTTTTCTTTTGACTGCATCTAGATATTCACTTAAAATATCCACCTAAAAATGTGCAGTTATTATTGTAACATATTATATTTGATTATTTTTTTAAACAAAAAAGTTGAATAACTACTTGCTTGAGAGAAACTGTTGTTGACTGGAATATGCCCTATTTCTTTGGCTTTTATAAAGGATTTTCCAGACGCACATGTAGATAATTTAGACTTCTTCCAATAACATGTGACAGACGTAATCGGAGGCTCCTCAGATCTCCTGTGCAACCATAGCAACAGTGCAGCAGCATGCTTGCACCCACCTGCAAATAGATTTTAATTGCAATAATCCGTGCCAGTTTAATATTCAAAAATGAACCTATTTTTTTTACCTTCAGAAGCTGCACAGTCTTCGCATTTGCAGGACTGAACCGAGCCTTGCATCTCATTTATAATAGCTGTAACACGATAACCTTCTTTGCGTACTTTATGTTCCGGAGTAATTCGACTTTTTACGGTACATAATTCTCCATCTCTTTTAATTTGGACATAGCCGATTGCATTATCACCGTAAGATTCTCTTGTTGAGCTGAAATAAGTGCTATATGTTGAATCCGCTGAATGAAATACAAATTTAACTAATGATTTACACATACCGTAGTAGTTTAGTCCCTTTCATTTCTACACTTGAAAACTCTGCACTTTCGACAAAAAAAGTCACTATCATGTCAACACTAACTTTTGGTAGATTCCTGGCGTCTGCTTTGACAAACCCAACTTCCATTTTTATTAGAAAAACGCAATTAATTCTCGTTATAATGTTCACTTTTTTACTACAACTATAATCTCAAATACGTTGTCATAACAGTAGTGACGTCACTGAACGCTGATAGGTGTTTTAAATCCGTTCCGTTTCAAGCTACTTTTAATTCGTAATTATTGTTGAAAAACAACATTATATAAAATATAAACATTGCAGTGGCCCTTCTTTTATATATTTTTAACATTTTAATAACAAAATTTTCATAAATATTGTATTTGCATCTTCCCCATTGTGCAATTCCATATTTTTCAATATTTCAAGTTATTGTAATGTCTGTAGAATCAGCTTTAGTGTCATAATTGCTACGCAAAAAACATATTTCTTCGTAACCAACAACAGTGCCAATTAAATAAGTACCAGTTTTAGGAATGAAGTGGCTTTCTTTATAAAGCGGTATCGAAGTTGGCCCTGGTGTGGTCATGTTCCAAAATACACCATTAAACCAAGGATTATGGTTGAAATTGGATCTGAACCTGTCTACTTTATGATGGGTAGCAGATTTCATACAACCCGAAAATTTTGCATTCATACTTTTTTCTTTAAAAATAAAGAATTATAAGTTTTTGGCATAATTTGGCAAAAAATTCGGGGAGCGTCTTAACTATTGTAAAAAAAAAAAACTATAAATAATAAGTAAATAATAAAATAAGCATTATAAATACATATGAATAGATATTAAACCTTGTAATTATGTTCATAATCTGTATATGGTAATGTAAGTAAAATCTTGATCTCTGAAAATAATTAATTTTTAGATTAAATTATATTTTTGGTAAATAAATATGGCGTAACTTGTTTAAAGTGTAAATAATGTACAGTGTTGAGAGTTATAAATGAAATAGGAAAGTATTATAATTGTAATACATTCGAAAATGTATTAAATCTATGAAATGGTGGCGCAAAACTTATATCAGTATCAGCATAATGTTTAAAACATATGAATTGAAAATGAATAGTGTTTTATTCAAAAATAGGCAAAATTCATTACACTTTTTTGATCTAAAACTACTGCCGGTTCACTACCTTGTACATAACAATTGAAACCAATCACCCTTTAACACCAAACGAGTTTTATTTATAGTTCTAGAACTAAGTCAGTTAAATGTCGTTTCGGCTGTAGACAAAACGTCAAAAAATTACATTAGTACTAGAACTATAAATACAACTTGTTTTGTAATAATGGATTCAGGATCTAGAGATGTGGTATAATTATTGAAGCTGTACCTATACCGGCCCAGTTCTACAAATGTTTGAAAGAAATTAATCATACTTATATTATAAATGTCAATGTGCCTATGGATGGATTTGAGGATGTTTGTTACTCTTTCACGCCAAAACTACTAAACAGATTTTAATGAAACTTTAAAATATTTTAGCTTGCACATCAGAATAACACATAGGCTATTATTATGTTGAGATAATAGTGTTAATTTTTCAAGATATGACGACGACGAAGTCGCGGGCAGCCTCTAGAAATGTTATAAATTAACTAGAGCCTGCCTGCGTCTTCGTACGCATTTATCGTCGTATCTTGGAAAAAAATCATGATATATCAAAATAATATAGCCTATGTGTTATTCTGATATATATATAAGCTACAATATTGCTAAGTATCATCAAAATTCATTCAGTGGTTTTTGCGTGAAAGAGCAACAAACATCCATCCATCGGCACAAACATTGACATCTATATTGTAAGTAGGATGATTTTCTCCATGTTTTGCGCCTAAGGCCTAATCACACAGGCTTGTTAATATCTACAGAGAATAACCTATACAGATTGAAAATGTTTGACCTCTTTGTATTATAGTCATTTTAGACTGTTTCCGAATTAATATTAAGTATATCGTTTTAAGAGCTATTTAATGTGGAAGAACTCTAAACAAATTCGTATTAAATTATCGAATAATTCTAAATCTGGTTTAGATAAATTGTTAAACAGGACTATATTTCTTATAAATTGTATTGAATTAATTTACCATTGTGTTCAACTAGCAGTTGTGTTTTGTTTCTTTCAAAGTTTGAAGTAAGGTAATAGCTTTTTTGTAACTGAAACTGTTTATTTATACATCTGTGCATATTTCAGTGCCAATGTTTTTTAACCGATTTTAAACTAAAAACCATCAAAAAGAAAAAAGGAGGTGGTTCTCAATTCGAGTAAATGTTTTAAGCTAAACGCTAGATTTGCAAGCTAGCAGTTTTCTAGAATAATCTAGCAAGAAATTCTATTGGAGAACTCTATTTGGTCTTGTCTGTCACTAAAATCGGTGGATATAGACAGACATGTCTCTAGGCCTGTAAGCGATAAAACACCTTAAAGCTTCGCGTCCACAGGAGCGGAATAAGAGCGTACGGAGCTAAATGATTTGTTGTTTAGTATTGATTTTCATGGTACTGCGTGCTCTAGATCGACATTTCTGTGCCACAGAAATCAACACAAAGAAACAAATCCTTCCGCTCCGTACGATGCGATGGCGATTCAATGGACGCATAGCTTGACTGCTGGTTGAAACATAAATAAAGCGAAAGGTTTTCTAAATAGTAACGAACATTCCTTTCTTTAGTTGAAACACTGCAATTTATCGCTCGATAATTGCTGTTTGTATTTGAGTGTGACTTGAAGAAATAATGCTGTATATCAAGTTGGAGCTAATTCTTTTTTTATATATTGTTTTTTTTTTAACCCAGACTAATTGATGGGGAAATTATTTTGAGGATTTTATTAAAAAATAGATTAGATGTCATTTTTTAAGTTAAGTACCTCATCAGCCACATGAGAGCACACGAACGACAGCAGAGTTCGGCGTAAGCGGTCGCCGTGACCGAAATCGATCGGATTCATTCACCTACCTACCTATTATGATTCATTTGTAAAGAAGCCGTTGTATATCTACAGCATTATTTTTTATTGTCTTTCTATTGAAGTTACCATGTATTTCAGAGGCTTTAGAGTTGGGGTTGCCAATAAATTAAATGATTTTCTGGCAACACTGATTTATTAACAACTTTTTGAAGCTAACAATCTTTTTAGCCAATATGTATTAAGTCATTGAAAATAAAATTCATTTGTAAAATTCTGATCTTTCTAACATTGTTATTGTTTACTAAATAATTATTAAATAGTGAATGAAATTATTCTGGTCACTCGACTCCTATTAATATAGTAGTTAGTTGTTGTAAATTAATAAAAATGACTCCATTTTGGGGACAACTCATGTTACGAAACTTCAGGCAAATGTCTCAATTTTAATGTTGATTAGGATAAAAACTCATAAGTAATTTGTTCTTCAAATATAAGCTGCAGTCTTGTCGGGTCGGTCCCACCCCACTATACCCATTCCCATTGCAATGGTGATTCTGGGTTTTCACTTTTTTAGTCAAAACAGTCCCACTATACCCATTGATACAAGAATTGGCCAGTGGGTATAATGGGAATTATTTTTCATACAATCGTGTCCCAGAATAACCATTTGCGGCGTTTAATAAACGCATGACGGCGGTTACCATACTGGCCACAAAGCTATAATACCTCAAGAGTCGAGAGCCCACACTTGACTAAAGAGTTTATATTGTGATAAAAAGTTACTATCCAAATTACCTACATGTTTTCAATATAGGTACACGCAGCGCGTGACTTTCGGCATGCCAGCGCGTCAAAAAAACGTCCTTATGACGTAATGGTGATTGTGGGAAAATAAGTGCCACTATCACCATTAATGGGTATTCTCAATGGGGATAGTGGGACCGACCCGTCTTGTCTTAAGATTACCTTGTTATTTTTGTAGTTAGATGATTCAAAATTATTAAGTCTGCCACTTTTATGTCTTACATTTCAGAGTAGGTACTAAAGTAATTGAAAATATCCTGTTGGAGTAACTGAGTTGGTCCATGGAGTTAAATATTATGGAAATAGAGCGAGCGGCTTGGACCTTGTATAATTATAAATATTTATTCAATAGGTACAGATGAGGCAGACAGGAGTAGTTTTGCATATGTATTGAGATTTCAAATGAATAGGTTAGTTGCATTTGCCAAAATAAATCTCACATCACTGTTACATTTTGAAGTTTTATTTAAAAAGCTTTACATTCATGTTGCATTTCATCCATTTTTTTTTAACATAGGAATGCTCCATACATTTGGGTTAGTATACATTGATTAACTGAATGTTTTAATTATTATAATAATTCAGTGTTTGTACAATTGTATACGTCCAAATTATGTGTGTATAGTTGTTTAAATCTTACATGATTAGAATGGCAGGTGTCACTAAAAGTAGCGAAGTAACTTTATACTAGCGGCCCATAAGTGTCGTAATTTGCATCAGCAAAAGTCATAATCATTTTTACAACTAAAACCATTTTAAAATTATGAAATGTATTTATACATACAAAAAAATTAATGTTTTCGACATAAAACGTAAAGATACATAAAACTTAATATTAAATAACACACATAATACTTATTCAATAAAATGAGATTAAATATTTTTGCGTTCTAAGAAGGTTATATCATCATGAAAAAAAATTAAGGATGTGACCAATCGAATTATTTAAGTCGATATTTTTTTATTATCATAAGGTCTATGAAAATAGTAATTATAAGTATTTTTTTTGCGTTTAGTAGTTTTGGTAGGTTTTAGGAGCTTTTATAGTAGATTCATGAATTTAAAAAAAATTATGCACGGTGTCACTACTATTTGGTTTTTTAGTACCTGCGAATATTTAACCGAGCGCGAAATGGAGAATTAATTACGTACTTAATTAGGGTATTTGGTAATTACTAGTTATTTTTAAAATATTTCTAGTAATAAGACCTTTTTACAAGCAAAATTTCGCTTACACCACGATTTAACATTTTCATCCCATCACTATACGACGAGGATTGGCATGTGTCATTCTAATCATGTAAGATTTTAAGTACTATAGCTACACAAATTTATGTAATTTAGCGTGAATTACTTACCAACAAGATAATTTACACAATGCCTTTATCAGCCACATGAATATGGATTAAAAAGTAACAAAATATTCATCAATTTCTTACAATTTCAGATTCAAACTTAACACCTTAGAATTTTGTTTATTATGAAATGTGCCCAGCCAGTATATTGGTAATATTATTACACATTGTCTTGATTTCATCAGCATTTAAATATTCACAGGCTAAGATTGCGTTTCCAACTGCTATAGTCTCTCGCATAGTGTTTGCTTTGATCCACATTCTACCATTCATACCAGCCGCTAATTCAAACGGCCATTCATTCTTTATAGACTCTAGCAAAGGACAGGCTGGGTTCAAAACTTTTCTAATAAGACTTAAGGTACATTTGAATACAAATCCATCAGTTAAAACGCCCAGCCGACCTTTTTTCCCATGTGAATCTACACAAACGAGCTCTGGTTCCATATCTTTACTAGCTACCAACATTTTTGCATAAATCACGTCGCCTATTTGTATTTCTGGTCGGTTCTTCTTCGTAGCGCCTTCAAAAGCGAGGTAGGAAAGTGATGCTGTGCAGCTACTGCCGATGTCCACTCTGAATATGTCTCCAGCTTTCTGAATCACAATACCTATTACATTTTCGCCTCGCGCTGGTATATAGCGTTTTTGATAATTGTCCACCCAGAATGTATTAGGGTGGCGCTTCTTTAGTATTCCAGCTTTCGTAATATAAATATCTTCCATGTCCTTCTTTAACCCAGGTCCGATTATAACCCTACTTCTATCACCAGCGGCTACGATTTCTTCGCAATGGTCACCCGGTAAAACAAAATCTCCGACTGAAATCTTCATTGTGGTATATAAAGGAAATAGTTGAATAAAACACTGATTTGTAATTTAAAAGCCAAACAAATAACTTTTTTTGGGATTTTATTTTGTATTTTGGCAGTCACAAGCACAATGTTTTATTCTATTTTTCTTTTCGTAAATGTCAATCAATGTCAATTTGTCATTACGGCAGAAATTCGTTTTTAAACGAATATTTTATTAATAGTGGTATGTGAATGTACCATTCCATTGAAATAATATTATTAAATGCTTACTTAGCAATTTATTCTAGAATTTGATAAAAGAATTAACGAACCCACTTATTTTATAATTTAAAATTTTAACTTATTTTTAATTCAGTTAGAGTTAAAGAAGTAGAATACAGTTCACAAATCCGACGATACGAACAGAGTCTGTTTACGAATTCAGTTTAGGTCACAAGCGTCAAAATACAGTTATAGGATAATCACCTTTTTTTCGTTTTTTTGCTTGGAGCGCTTATCTATTAAATTATCAAAGTATCATAATTTTTGTAATTATTGCACGATTTTGTTAATTATATAGGTTTTTTCTATTGTTAAGAAGATCTATTTATTTTGTAACACTATCCTCGCAGATGTTACATAGACTGTCACTGTCACTTCTACACGTTTCGTGTTGCGACCGCACGTGTGTTTGTTTACAAATGAAATTATACTCGTTTTCATAGAAATAATACAGAATAACTAACAAA
Organism: Anarsia innoxiella; assembly: GCA_947563765.1. Lineage (NCBI taxonomy): Eukaryota > Metazoa > Arthropoda > Insecta > Lepidoptera > Gelechiidae > Anarsia > Anarsia innoxiella. The sequence continues at coordinate 1,244,436 of OX387401.1, forward strand.
ATGCCAGCCGTTGTGGAGAACAACGTGCTAGTTTACAAAGGCAGCAATTTCTTCCGTCAGCGGCTTCTTCTAGCCACACTTAGCGGACGTGCAATTAGGATTGAAGATATACGAAGTAATGCTGACGATCCTGGTCTGCGGGAGTATGAAGTGAACTTAATTCGGCTGTTAGACAAAGTGACGAATGGTACTAGAGTGGAATTGAGTCAGACTGGTACCTCACTGTACTATCAACCTGGTATTTTGATCGGCGGACAAGTTAACCATACTTGTTGTCCGAATCGTGGTATAGGTTAGTATTTTGCAGTGTTATTTTTACTATTTTCAAAGCTTAATAATTAAAACTATGTAATATATCAATGTAGGTACATAATAAATTTAATTATCTTAATATTGTGTCGGTCTGTTGAGATTTTGATACAGTTTTATGTTTGTTCTAAACATGTCCTTTATTGTTCTTGAACTGAACCAGGAATGTTAAGTTTCTGACCAGCAATAAGTCTACATCATCTTTGTTAAGAAACAAAGTTTTTTTTTTAATGAAATTGCAACTACCATTGCAGATTCTGCCACTGTTAAAATACAAAACTTAAATCTTTTTTTAAAGTAATTATTAATTTTTTATTTTTCAGGGTATTACCTAGAAATCCTCCTAGCCCTAGGTCCATTCTGCAAGGAGCCATTAAATGCAGTATTACAAGGTGTGACACACAGTGACCTTGATGTATCTGTGGATAAAATCAAGACGGCAGCGTTACCAGTGCTATTGAAATTTATACTTGTTGATGATGGATTAGAGTTGAAAGTTGTTAGACGAGGTGAGGCTACTTTTATTATAAATGTTTTTGGTGAATTATTTAATCTAACATAGAAGTTAAGCTAGTTTACTAAAAAAACTAGAAAATTTAATAAAAAAAAAACCGGCCAAGTGCGAGTCGGACTCGCGCACCGAGGGTTCCGTACAAACCTGCAAGGTTTACAAAGTTCGTTCATTACGACAATCGAGTCATAACTATGGTATTTTTATTGCAAAATGAAATTCATAACATTACAATGGGGAAAGATGGAGGAGCATAAATTTAAGACAAAGATCTCTTTATCGTTTAAGTAATCCTTTATTTTATATTAACACATATCATTTATCTATAATATAACTGAAACACTTATACTAGCCTTGCAGCAGACTTGCGAAAGTTCTTTTATTAAAGTTATTTATTTACTAAGTTTTTTAGTCACTATTTAGAAATCTGGTTCAAAAATATTAATTAAGTATTAAATTTGAACCAGACCTGTAAATGGTGACTGAAAAAGGTGTGAATAGTACCACATTGAACATTGAAGTTCGAAAAAACGTTATCAATAGTTGTACAACTTCGTGTAGTGCTACTGTTTATTAACGGAAACATGTTTATGGAGGAAAAATATGTGGAAATTCCATTTTGGGGATTCATTTTGGCAATTAGATCTAAGTATTTGATATGAATTTCAACTTGATAGCTCTACGCGTTCATGAGGAAAAAAGTAATAAGTTTATATTTATTAAAAAATATATATTTTGTAATGTAACTAAAAATTTAAGGTTTTCGGAATTTTTCCTTTATGTGTGGTATAAAACGTTGCTTCATGCCAAATTTCAAGATTCAAGGTCGACTGGAAGTACCCTTTAGGTTTTGATTCCCTTGCAAGTACTTGCGAGTTTCAAAATATGCAGCTTAAATTGCCGTTTCTTTTGATTGCGTTGACATAGAAGTTTGATTTTGCTACAGCTTAAAGGTATTATAGACCTGAGTATTTGGTATGAATTTCAATTTAATACCTCTACGCGTTTATGAGGAAATGGGTAGTAAGTTTAAGATTATTAAAAAAATATATATTTTGTGATGTAACTAAAAATTTATGGTTTTCGTAATTTTTCCTTTATCTATGCTATAAGACGTTGCTTCGTACCAAATTTCAAGATTCTGAGTTCACGGGAAGCACCCTGTAGGTTTTGATTCCCTTGCAAGTGTCGAAAATTTGCGGCATAAATGGCTGTATCTTTTGATTGCGTTGGCTTAGAAGTTTGATTTTTTCACAGCTTCAAGGGACAGTAGACCTGAGTAATTGATATAAATTTCAGCTTCATACCTCTACGCGTTCCTGAGAAAAAGGGTCTTGACAGACGGACGGACGGACGGACAGACGGACAACAAAGTGATCCTATAAGGGTTCCGTTTTTTCCTTTTGAGGTACGGAACCCTAAAAAAATCCTAAATATACCTACTCAACAACTTAAAATGACTGTAATTATAAAAATTTTATCAGTTAAGTCAACATCATTGAGAAATTCTGCATCCTTTTTTTATACATACATACATACATATCTGTCACGCCTCTCTCCCACTGGGGTAGGCAGAGACCACTTCCTTCCACTTGTTACGATCCAAACACACCTCTTTCGCTTCATCCACACTCATCAGTCGCCTCATACATGCCCGCCGATTTAGGGTAATCTTGATTTGGCCTTTCTTGAGTAAGTCCCCGATTTGATCAAGGTACGTTCATCTTGGCTTCTTTTATTTGTTTATTTAATAAGGAATAAAGGTGGATAAAAAAATATTCAAAAGTTTATCCATTACTGTCCAACTGGGTAAATATTCTCATTTCCATCACACCTCTTTATTTTGTAATAGTCCTTAATGAAAATGAAAAGTGTTTATTAAAAAATAGGCAAAATTCGTGACACTTTTTTGATGTAATTTTTTTGATCTAAAACTACTGCCAGTTCGCTACCCGTATAGCCGAGAGGAAGAAGACAGTAAGAAACCTTCGGCACAGGGCCCTATGTTATATGTCTTAGGGTACATATGTAGCATTAGACAAATATATTAATATTCTCCAGGAGCCCCACCTCTCGGCGGTGGTGAAGTAGTCTTCAAATGTCCAGTGCGACGTCACCTACGTCCGTTGCAGTGGGCGAAGTGGGGACTAGTGAAGAGGATCCGTGGAGTCGTGTACGCGCTGAGAGTCTCGCCTACTATGGCTAATAGAGTCGTTGACTCTGCTAAAGGGGTTAGTATGAAAGTATTTTAATTGCTATAATAATCTTACTAATATTATAAATGTCAATGTTTGTGTCCATAGATGGATGTTTGTTACTCCACGCAAAAACTATTGAACAGATTTTGATGAAACTTGGCAATATAGTAGCTTGCACTTGCGTATTATTTTAAGATATCATGTTTTTTTTCAAGATATGACGATAAATGCGGACGACGTCGCGGGAAGCCTGTAGTAATTCGTTTATTTGCTTCCTGATTTTCTTTCGTAGTTTCGTGACCAACGTTTAAGCACGAGAGGTGCAGAGTGTTCCAGTTGTCATTTAGGGTTCCGCTAGGAAAACTATAATCAATTAGGGGTACCTTGGCAAAAAAAAAATGGGTACCCCCTAAACCACTATATCTAAACTCTTTTGTGCAAATTGACACTAACAAAACATTTCCAACTTGAATTTAAATAAACAATTTCAATTTCAGGTGATGCTAAACTTCCTGCCAGATGTGTACATCAACACGGATCAGTGTCGCGGTCCCAACGCTGGGAAGAGTCCAGGGTTCGGAGTCAGTCTGGTTGCTGAGACTACGGATAAGACTTTCTACTGTGCGGAAGCTGTAAGTATTTACGAGACTTTGTTAGACTAGAATAAGGAATAAAAATTAAAAAGTTGTTCTTTTCTTTTAACCTGACAAGCTTAAATTATAATTTCAAGTTAGTATTTCTCTTCAAAATTGGAATATTGTGTTGTGACACTGAGAAAGTTACAAAATTGTCCTTTAAAGATGTAACAGGCATTGTCGTCAACAACGTTGATCAATGAATTGGTCATTCACTCGGAATTAGGAAAGGATGTCATACATAATCTCAGAGCTTTTTTAAAATCTATCTTTTGTCGAAGCTTCAACCACTTTAAGCCTATGCCATGCTTATGGGAGCATTTAATTATAATAAGACAGGTTACAGTCCTCATTCAATTATACAGGACAGGTTACATACAGCTTGGTTAAGGAAACGATAAAGCGCCATCGCTCTGATGGCATCTCATCTCAGAGTTTAAATGTTATTTAGTACATACATATTTTCAAATCACCATTTTCATCCTCAATATACCACATAAACAACCATTAACCCAACAAACTCCAACCACAGAAATCAGCAGAAGCGGGTACAGGCGAGATATCGCTCCCCGAGGACCTCGGCAAGCAATGCGCCCAGCAGTTACTGGATGAAATCCACCGTGGCGGGGCTGTGGACTCCAGCTTCCAGTGGTTAGTGGCACTGTGGATGGCGCTGGGGCAGAAAGATGTCAGCGAGTGTGTTGTGAGTACTTAGTCAAGCTGATATATTTTAGTACATACATATCCGTCACGCCTCTCTCCCATTGGGGTAGGCAGAGACCACTTCCTTCCACTAGCTTCGATCCAAACACACCTCTTTCGCTTCGTCCACACTCAACAGTCGCCTCATACATGCTCGTCGGTTTAGGGTACTCTGGATTTGGCCTTTCTTGAGTAAGTCCCCGGTTTGATCGATTTCTGTAGGTAGTCATATTACACAACAGTATATTTATGTAAGTATTAAATGTACTACTCTACAGCGTTCTTTAAACTGGTCCTACTACGAAGGTTGTCTGGAAGAGATCACTCAGTGATAAGGCCGCCTTTGCGCGCAATGTTATAGTTATATGTATTGCCTGTATCTCTTTGTGTGCAATAATTTCTATCTATCTATCTGACAATCTAGTGCAAAACTTTTTAGATCAGAAGTAGATACCCTATTATTATCTATATTGACGTGCATGTATGATGCGACTGATAAATGTGGATGAGGCGAAGGTAGTGTGTTTGGATCGTTGCAAGTGGATGGAAGTGGTATTTGCCAACCCAGTGCTTACAGAAAAAGAGTTAGTCCTTTTTTTTAGAATTTAAAAATCTTGCAATTACCATGGATTTTCGTTGTATTTCAAACGAGTCTAGCTCTTACTGTTCAAATACTGAGTCTATAAGTTCTAAGATTAGAATATAAGTGAGGAACAATATCCCAAATCTTTTGTTTATTTACATCGTAAAGAACATTCTGTACTAAGTAGTCACCTTAAAAACGTAACCTAACCTTACTCTTTCCAGGTTGGACCTCTATCAGACTACACAATCAGCTTCCTCCAGCACTTGAAAGAATTCTTCGGAGTGATGTTCAAGCTCGAAGTGCTGCGGAATGAAGACGAGGATAGCTCTGATGAGGAGCAGACCACGGCGCAGCATGTCAAGATGACTTGCGTCGGAATCGGTTATGTTAATATGAGTAAACGTACTTTGTAATGTATAGGAGTTATTGTTATAAATAAACTGGTTATTTTTAGGTTATTTTTGAATTTTTAAATACATATGGTAGTTAAGTGTCAGAATGGCTGGTTGCCTGCGACGATAGGTATTATGTTTTCTCGGCGCCTTAAGTGGTTTTTAAAATATCGGTTCGTGTCTGGTCTGAAACAATCCCACATATTGCTAATGGATAGTCTGTTCCAATATAATTTGAATGAGTTTGCCATAAACCACAGACAAATACTTCAAACTAGGCGACTAAAAAGTGACGCAGCTGCAAATCCCCAGGTGATATTCCTAACGAATACACAAAAATATTTTATTATATCGTTTATTTGTCTTAAAAGTAGTAAATTTACAAAAATATCCTTAAAACTACGATTGTAAAACAATTAAGGCACATTTTGAAAAGAAATATCGCATTTTCTCAATTTTTACAATCTCGTAATTATCTAGTTTTAAAATTGAGTATAAAACGGCAGTGAAAAGTTCCAGTTCATTCTTTTTTCTAATTTAAGTATGCTTTTTTATTTAAATTAACATTTTAAAAGTAAATAAGTTTCAAAATTATATTGACTTAGAATACAATTTACTAGAAGAAGCTATATTTATCTACTGAAAATAAGATGTTTCGATATAAGAAAATTTCCAAAGCTCCATTTTTACTAACATTACACTACAATTCACATTTTTCAGTCAATGATATCAAAATATCACAAAGTTTGTTCAAATATTTCACAATTAACATCGAGGCTCAATAAATTTTGATCAGAAAGTCAGTAAATAAATAAAAATAAATAAGTACTGACACAACCCACCACGGATTCCCGATTGTTTAAAAAAGTATCAGAATTTAATAGAAAACTTTTGAATAAGTATTTCAAATTATCAATAAAACTTCGGCCATGACAAACAGAAAATTCCGTGCAGAAAAGGCGCCAAATAAGAAATCAAAACTTTTTCCAAAATGGCCGACTTTTTACTTTTTTTTTTGGTTGAGGCATTAGACGTCCTTTTCGTTACAGCCTAGTCCTGCAGACCAGTTGCAGATTCCGCCGATGGGATCGAAGCTTAGACCTTTGGGACAGATGTATTCCCATCCGAGGAACGAGCCGTTTTCTAATTTAGCGCATGATATGAATTTCTTGCAGGACGTCGGGTGAGGGAAGTTGCCGATGTCTAAACATTCTATTGAACCTGGAATGGAAAACATACAAATAACTTTAATTTTACGAACTTTAAGAAAATAATAGCCTACAAATCCAGTAAACTAGTCTTCAAGATTAATTATGATGAAGTACGAGTATAATGAAATTAAGCCAACTCCTAGGTACTTAATTTACTTTAAGTACTTTTACTTAAAGTGTTTAAGTACCACAATTCTAATAAGTTTGTTACCCCGTATTGATTGTTTTTTTTAGTTTATGATGTCCCTCTGCTGGGCAAGACTCCCATTGATTAGTTATTAGAAAAATACTTTTAATAACTAATATTTCCCATTTGTGTTACAATTATCTCACCTTTAGAATGTAAAATCACTTTGGTCCCTTCCGCGTATTTTTGAGCCACATTCTCGGCTCCATCATCGTAATAATCATAATTTTCTACTGGCTTGTACTTGGAACCAGGTTTCTTTTCCAGAGGGATTTTTTCAAACGGTTTCTTGTTTGGTATCCTTCTAGGCGTGGGTTGAGTGACCTCTGGTACGTAAGTTTTGATAGTCGGTGCTATCGTAGTTGAAATTTTCCTGTATATTGTTTTCCTTGGGATCTTTCTTGTTGTGCTTTGTGGTGTGGTTGGTGATAAGTATTGGTATTCGTCTGAAAGTTTTAAGTTTGTTTTAATTTTGTGTCTTATAGGCTTGATTTGATTACACTGAGCTTAGCATGCACTCCGTGACAAGACGTTGTCATGCGTTTGTCACGCTTACGTCTCTGTCTATAGTTTTAAATGTGATAAGGACAGCATGACGTGCGATAATTATCGCGGCATGCCGTGCTAAGCACCCTGGTATGTGTTTGGCATGGAGAAATTCTCGCACCTTTTGTTTTCTATAATCTATGTTATGTTATGTTAATGTGTTAGTAATCTTAAGATTACTATTAATAATATGTTAGTAGTCTGGCTAAGATTAGTATGCTAAAGAACTTAAATAACGAATAACATTTGTAAAAATAATTATGGGGTTTTATTAATGTTGCTAAATCATTCTTTTAATTGGCTACTAAAAATACGGTCTTATGTATTAATAAAAGTAAAAACTAAGCAAGTTAGGAGGTAAAATTACGAAGTTCACAACTTACCATCATAAGTCTTTGTAACGGGTGACTCCAAAAGATATTCTCTTGTGAAATAAGAAGGTTCCTGCCCTAATCCTGTATATCCCCCAGTTGTAATACTGTAGTCTTCAACTGGTACTGGAATCAACTTGTCACTTGTACCAACTAGTCTGGCAGTTGATGGGCCAAGGCTTGGAGATACGGGGGCAAAGCTTGAAGGTATTGGAGCCAATCGAGAAGGTACAGGGACAGGACTAGACGCACGGACAAATCCTCGACTTATTGTCGAAGGAGATGAGGATATTCTGGCAAAAGCAGGGTCTACAGTCGGAGCTTGGGATCTTGAATAAGAATTGACAGTCGAAGGAGGTATTCTAGAGAATTCTGAAGTCGAATCATCAGATAAACTGCTTATAATATTAGCAGTAGTAAACCCTGAAGGTCTAGACACTCGAGAAGTAAATCCTCTTGACGGATATGTCGAAGTTTTTGGAGTAAACGTCGACGTTTTAACGCTATTAAAATCTGAAGTCACATCAAAAACTGTGCCAGTTGTTTGCACGTAATCTTGATTTGCTGTAGTCGTTTTGTAAATAGGAGTGTTGGTGTAATCTTCGTACGTTTTGGTGTCGGTGTAGGCTTCAGTGTAAGAGGGACTAGTGAATTTGTATTCGTAAGTGGTAGTGGGTGGTTTCGTGGACTTTTTGACAGGTTTGTCTTCTTCGTCGTAGCTTGGTATGCTTGGTAGTGGCGCGGAGAGGAGTTGGTGGGCGGCAATTGCTAATGCTGTTTCTGCATTGAAATCTGAAAAGGGTGCGTGAGAGTCAGTTTCCTTCAGTACCAAAGTAGAGATATATATAGAGGTATGTTTTACCTTTTTGAAGCCTTTTTTAACATTTGCATGCTATGCTAATGTTTAAGAATAAATAGTACCTACTTACTTAGGTAAAGGCCGCGGAAGGTAACTAGTACTTTTACGTCTGTGCTTTTACGAGATATAGGCTGTAGTAAAACCTTTTTGCTTTGGACTAATAGCTACATAACTCTACATAGGTATATGACGTTCATGTAAATGAAAAGCCATATGAGCCACCTTCCACCAACGTGCTTTGAAGCTATGATTTTAAAGACAGCCGGAAGCTTACAAAGCGAAACCAGTATGTATGGAGGGTAGCAAGTGGAAAGAAGTATGAAAAATATAAACAATTCTTTATTCTTACCATCAACAGTAGTCTTTAACCCTCCTTCAGTGGTAGTCACATCAGTTTCCTCTTGACTGTTCTTAGCTTTTTGCTTCAACACTTCTTCTAGCTGATTCTGTTTGAAACTCGCGCTGTATTTCTTGCTGTGTCGTTTCCTTTCATCTTCGTTAGTAGCTGAAGGGTTCTGGTCTGCTGTTTCTTCTTTCAAGAGGAGAGGGCGACGGGTTTTAGTTCGGTTTGTTGATGGTCGGTCTAGGAATGATGGGTCGTCTATCGTGTCTGGAGGTCGAAATAGATTTAGGGTTAGAGTGGTTATTCTTAAGCTAGATATAAACTGATCTCATGGTCGCAACGTGCATACATCATCTTTACAATATCGTAATATGAATACATGCCGATGTCATAGATATGTTACAGTCAAAACTCATTGCCAGTCAAAACCACTTTTGACTGCTAAAATCAGTCAAAAGTGGTTTTGACCGATGTCTTCAGTCAAAACCACTTTTGACTGATTTTAGCAGTCCAAACTGGTTTTGACTGGCAATGAGTTTTGACTGTAACAGATACAAGCAGTTTTTACGTGTTTAAAATACTCTACTAGCATGATCGACAGGACACGTTCTACATTAAAGTCCCCAATTTGGTAACTAGCCTCAAAGTTATACTCTACTTGTCGTTATAACAAACAAACACGAGGCAAAAGGCGATCCGAGAGTTGCCTTTTTTCTCGCCCAACGGCTTAGTTTAGCAGTGCAAAGGGGGAATGTGGCAAGCATTTTGAGAACCATGCCTCGGGGAGATGCCTTAGACGAAGTCTTCTTTTTGTGACATTTTTTGTGAGGTAGGTACTTAGGTTTTAGGAATATTATTATTTAATATTTTGTAAACAGAGCATTATATTTTCTACAACTAAGGGATACTAAAATTAAAAATTACGTTCGTAAATCTCACCAGTATCATCAATCTCCTGCAAAGACTCCTCACTGACGTATACAGTAGTAGGTTCTTCAGTAGTAGTGGTAGTACTAGTAGTAGTGCTACTAGTAGTGGATACTGGTCGTCGTCGGGACGCTACTCGGAACGGACGCCGGGTGCTCGCTGATGATGATGGGGCTGCTGTTGTGGATGATGTAGTTGTTACTGGAAGGAATGGTAGAGTTATAGTTATGAGAGATGCTGTAAAAAGAGTATAAATGTAAAAAATGCGTCGTTAAAAAAAGGTCTTTTTTTACACACATATTTACAAATAAAAATTAGAAATGGTTATACAGGCACTTAAAGTTAAATAACAATCATTTTCATAATGTTCGAAACACTTTTTTAAATAAATAATAATAGACGATACATCGTTTTTTTTTATCTTCTTTTTCTTTTTGGACTCTTCTGTCTTCTTTCTTTCTTTTTGGACTACTATCTTTTTGGAACGAGTGGCTAGATTAGATTAGATTAGATATTTTTAGTAGCAGGACTTTCATTTACAGGAAACGCTGTAACGTAAGTACCTACCTTTCAAAACTAAGTAGGTAGGTACCTATTTAGGGTAAAAGTTTTGTTCAACTAAATATCAGATTTTATTTTCAGCACAATTATTAAACTATTTTCCTTTGCCCACTTCTATATTTACTTACGAAAATACTCTACTCTAAAAATACAATCTTGACATTACAAATCTCGTAACAAATCACGTCTCATCTACACAAAGCCATAATTAACAAGACAGAAGACGTTTCACATGAAATACATCATTGCATTATATTTTAATGTGGTTCTCATCTCATTAAGAAGACCTTGGCATTGAGTTGTAGATGTATTAAAATTGGATTTCCATACAAAAGTCTTTGCTCGCTTTGTGGATTAGCCTACATAAAAACATACAATACATTTAACTTGACTGCAACTTGCGTAGGTTTACCGTGGGTTTAAGCTAGCATAAATAGAAATATGTAAAAAGTATTTGCGACGATTAGTATAAGTATACGGCTGGTAAAAGTATCTGAGGTTTATAACATAAGGTTTTATGGAAATAGTCAAAAAGATTAAAGAAATAAAGAAGAAGAAGATTAGTTTTTTTTCCTTTTCACATAATCGTGGGACTTTTACGCACGGTAGTACTTTAACTTTTGATATGAGAGCCAGAGTAAACGGCGTTTCTAAACGTTTTTGAGTTGCGTGTACGCACATACTCTGCTCGTTTTCTGTGCTTTTTGTGTGCTATGGATCTAAAACCGCGCCAAAATTCACGTATTCAGATCAAAAGTCAAACTGCAACCGCAGATGCGTAGACGCTCCTTAATCTCTTATATAACTTTGTAGTTACAACCATATCTAACACAAATAAATATCTTTATTTTTAAGGCGTGTAAATAAAGAATTGAATTGACCTAAGAACAGATCGATTTATGTATCGCATTACCAGAATGTACCAACTTGGTAAATCACGGCTGTCCATACTTGCCTCCTTCATACTCATGTAATGATTCAAGAGAAGTAGGTACTTATCTTACTCACATATGTCTCAATAAGTGGTAGATAATTGCTCAACTTGTTACGAAACTGTCATCGTTCGTTAGGTATGATAAGTTGGGGTTTGCAAATACATTTTAATGTATAGCAAATATTGTGCAATTCTAATAAAAGTCAAAAGGTATGTAGACCATGTTATTTATATTGATTCTTGAGCATTTAAAGAGCGTTTTGCTTTTAATGGTCAATAATAGGCCTTAAGAGGATTGTTTACTAAATTGATTACTAAATTAAATGATACCAAAATTGTCGAACTATTGAAAGGTTTAGGGGTTGAGAAACGTTTGGCCCGAAACAATATATTTATCACAAATGTATGGAGATTCGCGCGGCGCACGATCGCCTCACAATCCCCTTAAAGAACTGATATTTAATCCCGTACCTACTCGATATAACATTTTTCTTTTTGGACTCAAAGATAGAATACACGAAATTCAACTCAAAGTTCATTAAGCTCTTACTGACTGTCAGCTAGTCGATTTGTCATTTGATACGGAAAATCCAGCCGCGCTACGTACCTAGTTGAATTTCAGGTTACAGGGATAATTGAATAAGTTCCTGTCACATGTTTCGCAACCAATCGCTAGTGCGTAGGCTATTGGATAAGAGCCCTTACACAACCAGAGGTGCGATTCACTCATATTCTTCAAATAAGTAGACAATAAATAGACATCAATACAAACAATGCTATACCACTTCCCGTTTGAAGCTAACAAACCGTGTAATGGCCGGAAACAAGCAGAAATGTAAACTAAACTACAATATAACGCAAGATGGAACAATGAGTCATTCGTATTCAATTCTTGCGATAAAATGCTATCTGTTTAATTATGTCAGAACTTAATATTGCACCTAGAGGTACTTAACTTTGATGATAACAGTACAAAAATTTCGGTATTTTCTTATAGGTCGGTCGCTGCCGATTATTAAGCTATTAATGACATACTTATACATATATGCAAGATATAAGTACCTATGTATTTAATACGTTGTCCTTTGTCGTATGAAACATTAATCATATTTTTTGTGAAAATTTTCAGATACAAATCATAACCAATAATGTTCAGCATGAATAACTCGTTACTTGAAGGTAGATATACAAATAAATAACAAATTGCAAATACAACAAATACGACAAATTGCAATAGCTACTCAAAACAGCCTAGTCATTGCCACAGATCATGATGGAAAAGATATCTAGATATTATGCGACCATTATAAGATATGAAGCATCTTAAAAGTGATTTAAAGTGATTATATAAGATCACCAAGTCATTTGCTCGAATGAAGAGAAACCAGTGATTTGGCGAAAACCACATTTGGTTATTCTCTCCATTTGCGGTAAATCGTGGGAGAGTTGCCATTTTACATTATAACTGACAAGATTATACTTGAAACTTAAACTGTATGAGTGTTCCTATTGCTTAAGTTTCCAGTTAAGTCGTAGCTGATGATCTTTGAACAATATGTAGATGAAAATCAGCTGAATAGGTACCTAAATTGTGCTTTTTATGGCAGAGGAAATAAAATACGTAATTTGGGACAATCGTGCTTAGATTTGTAGAAAAGAATATCCAAATTGGGTAAAACATGTAAAACTAAAAAAAGTGTGTCTTTAAGCCGAAAGTTAAGAAAATAGGACTAATAAACTGGGGTCAGTTTCAGTATCAATAAATAACCATTTTTCCAAAGAATACTCATCGGAAATTGAGAAAAAACATTCCTTTATTATAGTACTTAGCTGTCTACTAAAACTGATTCATTCAAAAGAGACGGATATAACTAAAAAAGCAATAAATGACATCCACGCCAGTATCTCACAAGTAGTTACTGCAGACAGAACATTAAGTAAATATAACTTCGTGACGATCTAGGTTTCAAATTAAACATTGCACGACCATTACCTCTTTCCCACGCCCCTAATGCATAAACATTTAATGTCAATGAACACAAAGATTACAATTGACAAGATTGACACGATCAATAAAGTAAAGATTGACAAACAAACGAGTCTCGATTCAAACAGTGGGGTGTCAATAACAAAATGTTGTTATTGTTACACAAATTCTTACTAGTTTGTTATGCAATAGCAAATCAAATATTGCTAGAGTATTTTGTGTGACGTGCAAGTGCTCGTATTGAAATGAAATGAAAATTTATTTAATCTTGTAGGACGAGTTTGACATCACATAAGACGGGTCGTTTTTTAAAGTAAATGCTAGATTCGCAAGAGTGCAGTTTAGATAGTAGCTGATTGTAAGAATTACTTGTTGTATAGTCAGGCTTATTAAAATGTCAAAATAAAGTGATCAAAATGTTAATCCTTTTAAACGCCCTAACGACGTATTTTATTTGCATGAATGGAGGGACTTAAACAATTACACAATTTTGTATTTCATAAAACAATATATTACAGAAAGATATTGTTTAAGTTTAATTTCGTCAATTGAATAGTAGCCAAATAACCTATTGAATGCACTACACATACATTTATTTTATAAAAACGAACTGACATGTCACTCAACGCAACTTAAAACTTATTTCTTTGCCTTGTCTTAATGTAAGTACTAGATAACCATTGCAGTCATTTAAATTAGACAATGATTAATTCGATCTTACAGCACGTTTCACAATTCAACACCTCGTGAGACCTGTTTAGATAAATTAGCGTCGCACTATGCTTTAACACTCTACTAAATGTTCAATGGAAAGAAAAGGTTTTGTGCTTTCTCACTACATGTTCTTCATAGCATTAGGTACGTTTTGCTGGTGAATTTGATAATCAAGTACTTAGTTAGTAGGCAATCAGTGGGTCAAAACATCTCACTGAAAATCACTTAACTGTTTTAACCAATGAGGACGGAATTTAAGGAGTGGCCCCTTTTTTCTCATATACAAATGAGTTTATGACAGCGTGTCAAAGCGTGTCAAACGATAAGAAATACCATACAAAAAGGGAGCCATTTTGCGCCAGACCAGGCACGCTGATCCAGACGGATTTTAACCTAACGTAACAAATCATTTTGTGATTATTTTTTAAAATTATGACGTTGACAGGCGTATGTTTAAAAATCAAGAGTGATTTCTTATGCCTGTAGTCTTAAAAGAGTGGAATTTGCAGGCTACTGCCCAATTTCAATTTATTTTTATGCACATGCATACGATAAAAGTACCTGTTTTTTTTAAATGATAACATCTCATTCTAGGTAGGTTTGAATAAGTATGATAAGAAATCACATAATTATCTATTGTTTTAATCTGTGTCATCAGGTGGCTTTTTATCAATAAAATATTTGCATACGCCAACCAATTGTCATTTAAAACCGGTATTTCACAACAGAAAATGCATAGAGAAAATGGTATTTTATGAATAGAGTTTCGACAAGCCGTGGGACGCTCTACACTACTCACTAACGAGACAATTAGAAAATACACGGTTTTCCCACGCGACATATCGTGGTGAAACCATTTATATTTAGCAACATTATAATATTTAGTTTATTCACGATGACCATGGCACGCTATTGTTTTTGACTTCATGGTGTAAGGCGTGTCTAATTGTTTTAAATGTTTCGTTTAAAGTTTGAGTTTTTATGCGGTTTTGCGACATAAACGCATTTTAGGTTTGCATGCGGTGTGCGAAAAATGTTGTTTAAATGCGGTCATTTTGTGTCCGCATGAGATTTGTGTTACGTTACGTTTGGACGTTTATGCGGTTAAGTTTCTATTAGACTATCTCACTGCCACTTGTCGAAATGACGACGAAGTTTTTATCCATTAAAGACCACGCTGTCTTTGTTTTTTGTAATAACAATGTTAGTTTTAACTTTGATGTATTATTAGCTTCACCAATTCTTCAAATGGCAACTAATCTATAAAACTCTCCAAGAAATTATCTTTGCTTATAAGCAAGCACCTAATATTATCTTGTGTATTTATCCATGCATTAAGATGCTAACTAGATACAGTGTGCAGCAGTAGATAATTTTTATTTATTTATTTAAGAGCCAGGCTCTTGACGGTGGAGTAAACGCCATCTCTGCCTTTCTTCTGCCAGCAATAATATAATACATAACAGAAAATATTTCCATCTCTGTTGATCAACTTTGCTTTTTATACATTAGATAGAGACAAATATAATTCCCTACGATATGTAAATTAAACTACGAATCTCCTTTTTACTACCTATTGAATACAGAGCAAGTGAAACGTAAAGAAACACATGTTCAGATTCATATTCAGTTTCGTAGCAAAGTGAAAAGGCATTAACAATAGCCGTGTATGTTCCCAATTAGCACTTCAAAGCATTTTGTTTTCTCTGCTTTCGTTTATCTAAAGCAACAAGCAAACTCCGATTGGCCATTTCATAGAGTTCATTGGTCTTTAGACAATAGGTGAGAAGATTCTGTGTTATTAGTTCATTTTATTACTTATTGACAAGTCCGTAATAAAATGATTTTCAATTCAATTTTTTTTTATAGATGTTTATCATTTGTAATCGTTATTAACTTGAGCTTCTAAGTAGATACAAAGACTGATTATAAATACCCAAAGGATTTAGGTATCTTTATTATGATAACTCGATCAAATCTATATTCTATTAAATACGTCTCAAATGTTGAAAAAATTTAAGATACCAACTAAACTAACAATGACTCAAATTATTTCGTAATCCCCACTTCATTTTAAATGGTTATGATTGAAAACGAGTATCAATTATATCATGCAAGCAACAAGTCTACGAATTAATCAATGGATTTCTCACGCGATAAATTGGCAAAATCACAGTTAATTTCTCCGTATCGGCACAGAGCAGAGAAAGCAGTCGGTCAAGTGTTAAATCTGCAACGAAACCTGTACGATACAGCTTTTATTCATTATGTAATCTGTCACTGGCGACTCATTTGTTGGTGTGGATCTACTGCGATTATGTCTAAGATGGTCTGAGATAATTAGGGTTCCGTACCCAAAGGGTGAAAATGGGACCCTATTACTGAAATTTGGCTGTCCGTCTGTCTGTCTGTCTGTCTGTCTGTCTGTCCGTCCGTCCGTCTGTCACCAGGCTGTATTTCATGAACCGTTAAAGCTGGAGCGTTGAAATTTTGACAGATGATATATTATTATTGCCGCTAAAACAACAAATACTAAAAATAGAATAATAATAATAATTAAGGGGGCTCCCATACAACAAACATGATTTTTTTCTTGATATCAATTGTGAATGGTACGGAACCCTTCCTGCGCGAGTCCGACTCGCAATTGGCCGGTTTTTTATTACGTCACGATTGATGTGAGGTTGATGCGTTTTAGATTGACTTTTTTAAAGCGATTGGAGTCATAAGTACTTGTTGACGTGCGTGTGGTTTGATAAACATAGTGTTACCTACACGATGTTTATTGAAGTAGAAAATGGATATGTGAAGATCTTGCTTATACGGCGACACTAGGTTTGTTCAAAAGAGAGGCCTATTTTTATGTGTTTTTGATGATTTAAGTTGGTAATTCTAGAAAAAAGGGACATATTTAAGTAATGTGTTAAGTTAGTTTTCTATGTAGGTACGTTTTAAAAAATCCGATAATTTACATCGATACTCGTAGAAAACAACAAGCAACCTCGTGCAAGAATTTAGAAAACAACAGCTAGAAATAGCTAATAAAAATCGCAAGCAATGCAACAAAACCGAAAAATAAATAAAATAAGTGGATCGCGCGTAAATCTAAGCTATTGAAATGGAAACATATGCAATGCAATGTTGCCAATTAATTTTGTAAAAAACGTAACTCGAGCTAAATGATATCGTGAGAATATTAGTGATTGGAAACTGTTGGAATGCAATTGTATTGTCGTTAAGCAATTATTGGCATTATTGATTGATGATTTATGAAATAATGTGGATAGTAAAGTCGATAGTAGCTAGGTACTGATTTATAGAATGTTATAAGGCCTTGTGATCTGGGGCCAATCTTTAGGAAAATTGTATGTTCTTTATTTGAGTAGGTATATAAGTAAGTTACTTTCCTTTCATTTTGATAAAAATTTATCTGTAAATTTAGGTATATACGTACTTAGTCTACACAACGAGTATCTCAAAAAAAAAACAGTCATAACAAAAGTTAACTTTACTATTTATTAAGGTAAACAATAAGCACGTTAAAATACCTAATTTATTTTTATCATTTCCAATTAAACCTAGATAACATAGTCCCTTTCACGTTTATAGTCGCGTTACTTTTCATTACATAATATCAATAAAAGTAAGATAAAATGAAACGGTAGAAATAAAAATGTATACTTCTCTCCCTACGTCTATCATTATAGATAATTTACAACCATGTTGTATGGTATTAAAGTCGCAAACCGTGAACGTTATTGCTGTTATTCAACTTTGTACTTGATACTGCAATAGAACATTGAACTATTTTGTTCTTTTTTATGTTTTATGTGCCGTGAAAAATACATTATGGCAGTTGCCATAGTAATCAAATGAGAATAGTCAACAGCAAGCAGCAGTAAGCTTATAAGGAGTTTTCGAATTTTCTTTCGCTTACAACATGGCACTTCCTTTCGTTAAATCACATCATTTAATTGAGGAGATTGGTTATTAATAGGTATATAGTTGATTGATATTGACCACGTATTGACAATGAATTTGAGGCACAGGCCGTGCTCGGGACGTATCCGGGCCGTGGCCCGTCAGGAGGGAAAACAATACGTCGTTATGACAACGTGTGTGAACGAATCCATAGAAAATGTATGGAATGATATTTTTTCCCTGACGCATCCCGGACACTGCCCGGATACGGCCCAGACACCTTGTCATGCCGACGTACCTATTGTTTTCCCTCCTGACGGGCCATGGCCCGGACACGTCCCGAGCACGGCCCGGATCTGTGTGATAGACCTTTATGTAGAAATACATATTTTGGGGTAGTACTAAAAGTTTAACAGTGCTTTGTTTTATTTTTAATTTTAGGGGTCTTCTAATAAATCTTTTCCTTAAGTTATGTACCTTTTTGAGACTTTATCTTTCGAAGTGTCATCGCCGTGCATGTCCCTTTTAAAAGGAAAAACTTAATGTCAACCTTTTAGAGGTCAGACATCCATATTAAGGACGACATTACAAATGTCTTGACTTGGTCACGTTTATAAACAATTTTGAACAGGAAAAACGAGTTTTCTGTTTGTTATTGCGAACTCTGCAAGTCCTTTAGTACCTGCTTTTATTTTTTAAAGTTATTTTCTTTTATGAGTAAAAACCTACAGCTACTTACTGGAAATAATGAAGCTTAATGTTCAACCAACGACTTCTTATTAGATTATCTCTGGTGAATACAGCTACCGATTCTAGTATAAGCTTTAAAATCATTAACATATTTCAAGTCTTATGTTTGTCTACGAAACTAAAACTATTTGAGTTTAACTTATATTTTAAAGTTAATAACAACAATGGGAACTTATTAAGCAAACTAGCTCAGGCCACGACAGCTACTATACCAAGTAGGTAACAATTTCATGGTTGTTTGATACATTTCTCAGTCGAGTAGCCATGTCAAAGCATGTCAACACAATGCTATGGCGTGACGAAGGTCATTTTAAATTACTATTAGTTGACAACTTTTGACAGTTGCTTTGAGTTATTGATTCAATCAATGAGGAAGGTATATAAGGAGTGGTCCCATTTTTTTTTCATATTATACAAATGAGTTTACGACAGCGTGCCAAGGTTGCGCCAAGTTTTTCATAGTTTTCTTGGTAGATGACCTGTCAAACGATAAGAAATTCTATACAAAAAGGTAGCCATTTTGCGCCAGACTAGGCACGCAGATCCAGACGGTATGGAACCTCCTTATATTGATGTTGACAACTTTTGACAGAACAGTTGCTTTGAGTTATTGATTCGTGTTTCAATGTTTTCACTTTATGACAGCTACGCTTGTATCGTATAACTACTATTTTCTATTCTACTTAGGTGGCAGAGAAAATATTGGTTGTTTGCCAAACCCATAATATTATCTATAGAGGAACTTATTTAGTAAACAATACTTGTAACCTATGATAAGTGTCATCAGATTTTCCTATAAGATTTTACTTGGAAAAATACCTATGAATCTTCTTTTCTCATTCATAAGTAGCACATTTGTCATATAAAATATTCAAAATTAGAACACGTGTATTCATTTTTGAAAAAAATAACCTTGTCTAAAACAAGTATCGTTTTTTTACCTGAACAGCCGACAGGAAAAATGATCGCTTACTATCTTCAACCTTTCCATTCTAATTGTTAACTAAAGCATTAGAATGTTTATGTAGGTATGGCAAAAACCATCAAGTAACAAGCACAACAAGTATCTCTACATCATCATCTCAGCAAAACGAAACCTGCAACCCAAAGGTCACCACCCTGAGGTTTTCACGAGCTTTCCTTTGCCTAAGAATAGCAAGATGCGTTCCGAGTCCATTTTAAAAAGACCCCTGCCATATAAGTTTCGCTTTCGCTCATTTATGTAGAGAAAACTAGATTTCTGCAATCTGGTTGGAATGTCAGCGTTCGCGGTAAACTTGTTGGGTAACAGGTGCGGATTCAAGTTTGTTTACCGCCTCTCACTTTGTGTTATGAGAAGAATTTGCTGAATGGATTTAGTTTGCAAAAATTAACTACTTATAGGTATACTTATCGTTGAATTGAAATAGTGTTATCATATTTTTTTATATACAATACTGTATATTTAGGTATTAATCTCGGTATCCCACTTAGTCCAACTAAAGATAAATTTGCAAAGTTTTCCAATGTTCATTCCTGTTATAATATTAAAGAAATCGTGAAAATTTAAGGAAAAGTAAACTACGTGAATATTAATCTAAGTATCTACCTACTAACTTGGGTTCATATCATCATATGAATTCATCAAATATGACGAAACTAGTCCATTGCTAAGATAAAATCTTATAAGTATTCAAATGGAAAACCGCCTCCATCAAATCCGACCCTGCAGAAAAACCGGACTTACCATTCGCCCCACTCGGCCGCCGTCGCACAAAGTTGCGCGGTCGCTCACTGCGCACGCCGCCGCCGACCAAAGATGGCCGCTTCACTTCAGTTTTTCCGCCCTTTTGCTCTTCTGTCACTGTCGATGGATCTTTTGGCTCTTTTCGGGACTTGAATGTGTTTCTTCGTGGATATTTGCTAGTGGATACTTCGATGTCTGTTTGTGATTCAGGCTGAACCGTGGATTTGGTGCGCCGCACGAAGTTTCGTTTTGAGTTCTGAAAAGGAGAGTTTTGGTGAGTCTTTTTGTTTTTTTTTCTAATGGGGTTTCGGAATTTTTTTTAACAGCCTTAAGAAAATAACAAGCTTATACACCTCCTTAATATTAATAAAACATGAGAATTCTCGATTTTATTTCGTAAATTATAGAAACGAAACTCAAATCTATTTATCTTTTAAAACTTCATAAGTTTTCTTCTGAAGTGTTACTTAAATGAGTCAGTAAAAAGATTGAGTGATATTTAAATCGAGAATCCATCATTTTAACTCAACAGTTTCGAGATATTTATCTTCTTAATATTTCCTTCTTCACTTATAAATCTAAGATAACAAACACGAAGAAGTAGGAAGTCATTTGACTTATGAATAATTTATTAACAGCCGCTAACTCACACTACACAGTAAAATATTACTTCAGAATTTATACATATTTATTACAAGTTATATAATCGATTTAAGGAGATTTAACATAATTATTAAGGTATATTAAGTTTTACTAAATAATTGGAACTTGTTACAAAATAACACTAAGCAATTACACGGTTAGTGGATTTATTAATTTGATTCATAAATTATATTACTTTTAATTAAACAATTTACATAAAATTACGATAATAGACTAAAGAATGTTGTATACTACCTATTTACTGTGGTACTTATTTTTAATGCTAGATGCAATGTCATATTATGAGGCAATTGATGAGTGTGGATAAATCGAAATAAGTATGTTTGGATCGTACTCTCTGTCTACCCCATTGGGAGAGAGGCGTGACGGATATGTATGTATACTTTACAAATTATTGTTGAAACTTAAGTCTCTATTTAACAATCTACACCCATAAAGCTCAGATTTTCGACTTGTCCCAAAAATGCTACTTAAACGACACTTTTCCATTATTTTTTGTGTCAACATTACACAATAAGAAAAGTATTTGCTATGCGACTTCTCTGAGTAAATAAAGGTGGTCCGTTCAAATATTTACATTAGTTTATTGCTATAAATGACAGTGTACGTAATGTTTGCCTTCGTTTGTGGTCGGTGTTAGTTCCTACCATAGTTTCTGTGGTTAAATTGTGGTTGCTTACTGGAGTAGAAACTTTGTGATATCACGTTCTTGGTTAATATTATAGCTAAGTATTTTCAAATGTTGTGTTTAGGTAGGTGTAAGGATTGTAGGCTTTTCTTTAACTCACAATATACGTGTTTATAGATCAAATAGGTACGTTTAATAAGAAATCGTGATAACTCCGCCAAATAAATTGTACGATCGGTTTTTGCGTAAAAGGACTAACACTCTGGTGCAAGAACGGTTAGTTAAATCCTAATGGAGTAGGTTTTATGTCCTAAAATCTTGGTTATGTCATTGTTATAGACAAAATTATTATTTTCGTGTAAAATAGTGTACACTATTTGGATAAGCTAGGTTCTAGATAAATAAATGTACTTTTGCTTATAATAAGCTATAACTATTGCTATAGTACGCAAAGAATTTAAACTCATAATCTCGTAACGCTATAAACATTAGTGTACAAACAACCGAGATAGTAATCTACATGGTTGTACAAACACATTTGATTACAATAAATGAAACATGATGAAATGAGTAGCGAATGAAGTAGAAACTGCGGGGTAGAGGAAGACTTGCTTCATTCAATTTTGGTACCATTTTTATTTCAAGTGAAAGGAGTTTATAAACAGAATGAAAGTATTATTGAATGAGTTGTTTCTTTTCAATATATAGCTTTAAATCTTAATTATAAGGCTCATAATTACTTATTTCGCTAAAAAACTAGAATAATATAGTAAGTAGATCGTTATCAGATAGATTTTACATCAACCCAATAGATTTTATACTTAATGTTCTTTGTTTTAAAAATTTAAAACTTTTCGCTTTTTCAATTTAATTTGCAAATCAAGTATACTTATTTCCTTAATTGCATAAGTAAATGACAACATTTAATTCAGAAAACGTTACGTATCAACAACTTTTTATAAAACATCTTGCAGCCACTTAAGTTTTTCTATAGAAACCCATTAGGCTTTGAGTCATAAGAACTTAGCAACTTAATTGCCAGGAAATACTTTTAGATACTCAGACCAGCTAAGTAAGTTTTTTTTTTAATTTCCCACCGGGCATAAGTTACCTAAACAGTAAAAAATGTATCGCGAAAGATTACTAAATAGTTATCAACGACTTAAAAAGTATTTAAATTATGACGGACTACAAAAATATGTACTAATAGGTTGAAGTCTTTTTAGAGAACCTAATAATTTAGGTTAGATATAATTATCTAATCTAGCCCACTTGTATCCCACTGCTGGGCAAAGGCCTCTCCCCTTATACGCAATGACTTTTTGTTTCGAGCTTCCTCAGCCCAGGTCCCCAAATTACATACCTAGAATATATAAAATATTATTTACTATTTTAATAGGTAGATAGCATTGCATTTAAGATATTTACTTATCATATTTTGATGGGATTTGACCCTATGTTAATAAATCTACTAATTAATTAATAAATCACGCGAATAAAAGTCTCGTCATTTAAAATGTAGGTATTTACGTTTATTTAGAACAAGTTTAAATAAACCATTTGGTATTTAACCAGCAGCGATGAGTAGTTATGTTGATATAAATCTCCTTGCTGGCTCATTAAGTCAGTACACGCAGACCGCATGTGTAAGTATTTAAGATGATTAAATCACTAGTCAATGATATTATTTTCTTTAGACTTTGCTTTATAAGTACCAGAATGTTACCGGAATTCTGATCTTTTCTCTTTCACGTGTCTAATATCTAATAAAAATCTTATAAACAATAAATTATTAAAGAAATTAATAAAACTGCTACATTAAATAATAATTTAATAAAACAAACAAGTTTTCATTGTCATTCAAAAGAAAAGAGTAAAAACTCGTTTTAATAAACTTCTTCATAATTTTTCTCCTCATTAACAGCTCTATACATATATTATTAACAACTCTATAGATATATTTATATTTTTGACCTTCAGGACATGACTGAGTACATTATGATTATAGCAATCGGAAGGTAGGCGAGATTCTGTCGAGCCAAGGTGAGCCAGCCTCCTCCGAATAAAGAATTTAATATACATGCGTGTACGTCACTTAATGGCCGCAGGTGGATTCCCTTGTGAAGATGATAAAGTGTTTTAAATGTCTACTTATTTAGATTTTTATAAAATGTTTCGTTCCTAGTCCATATAATTCATTTTATTCGCAAGAGTTATCGATCGCAATTTTGTCGCTCTTTGTGAGTGCAATCTATTTTAACGAACAATTAAAATGATGAATAGAGGAAAAAGTTTTTTCAGGTTTCAAATTCTAACTTTATAACAAACTAAACGAGCAAAGCCATTTTTTCTGATTCGTATTAAAACACGTTTATTCAAGTAAACAAGTAGGTACTTTAAGTAAGAAATTGCGAAGTAAGCTTTAGTACGTAAAGCTACCTATTGCAGCGAATTACGTGAGGTTTCGAAGGCTTCGAAGATATCCGCGAATACCGATAAAGGTCACGACCTACTACGCGACGATAATAGTAAATAACTACTACTAGACTTGACTATTAATAGTGTTAAATGGACATTCTAACTCTTTTTATTTGTGTCACGTTTTTCGCAGAAAAAAAAAAACAAATGAAGCTTGTAAGCATTGACGGTACCTACTTATCAATCTATAGGTACATCTTTAAGTACTACAGTGCTACAAGGATGTATTGGCACTTGAGTGATATTATCAGGAGGGCGTGGGTGGTGAATAAATAACTCAAAATAATGACAATTTACAAGATGATATCGTTAGTTTCGATTTCTGCCGCACGCCAAAAGATCCTTGTAGCACTGTATAATACTTGTTTGTTTAATACTTGTAAAATAGTGTTAATACAATACAATACAAATATTCTTTATTGCACAAAAGATATAAGGTACAGACACAAACAAGAATATAAGAAGCAACAGGCGGCGTTAAGTTCAATCAATGATTTTAATATAAATATATAGCAAATTGTCGGCTCCACCGACAAGTGCTAAGCTCTTAAATAAGAAGAAGATATAAGCAAATAAAAGAGGGAATAGAAGTTGTGTTGTATCAGGGGCTCAAATGTGCTCATCTATGGTGCTCATTTACATTATTCACAGTTGTGTCCGCAGCGGCAGAGTGTCAATGTCATTTTTTGACACATTAACGCCCGTTATTAATAACCTATCCTGCTAGCTTAGCATGGCACTCCGTGACAAGACGTTGTCGTGCGTTTGTCACGCTTACGTCTCTGTCTATAGTTTGAAATGTGATAAGGACAGCATGCGTGAGATAATTGTCGCGGCACGCCATGCTAAGCCCCCTGATCCGTTTTTACCAAATCGAGATTGAAAACACAAAACACAATTGTCACTTGTGTACCAAAAACATGTCAAGAACACAATTGTGTTTTGTTTTTTCAATCTCGATTTGGTAAAAAACGGATCAGGATAGGTTATTAATAACGGGCGTTAGACGCAAATCAGTGTAAGCCATTGTTTAGTAGAATACCAAATGTGTCAAAAATTTGCAGATTTGGGCCCCAGTATTTAAAAGGACGGCAGAGAATAGAGCAGAGTGGCGCAGACTCCACCGACAAGAGAGACGCTCTTTTTATGATGATAGATAGCAATTTAGATAAGGAAATAGATTATAGATGGATAAAATTATAAATCTTAAATTTATTATGATTGTTAATTAGTACCTTGATACTCAATAGAGTGTTCATAGTTGTTAATATAAATTGATTTATTAATTTATTAGTATCATTGGCTTACTTTAATTAGTTTTTATGATGTTATTAAATTGCTTTTGCAGACTTATAATGCTAATCCAACTAATATTATAAATGTCAATGTTTGTGCCGATGGATGGATGGATGTTTGTTACTCTTTCACGCAAAAACTATTAAACAAATTTTGATGAAACTTGGCCATAATGTAGCTTATACATCAGAATAACACATAGACTATGTTATTTTCAGATGTCATAATTTTTTTCTACGATATGACGAAAAATGCGTACGAAATCGCGGGCAGCATAGTATTGTATAATATATTATTATCTAAATAATTTTATTTTAATTCGCAATCAGCAAAATCATGTGACAAAAAACCTAATAACAAGCAACAAAGCCTTTAAAACGTGACCACAATATGGCCGTGAAATAAAAATACGTTTTTACTCACATACACACTAAATATGCTAATGCTGTCCTTGTAACTTGTGACTGATACCTACCTACGGCGAGATTTTATCGATTCACGAGAAAATTATTCGAGTGTGACTCTACCATAGATTAGGTATAGTGATAACGTCTCTTATTAACTGATTAACAGTTTATAGTTACAAAAGGGATTACTTTAAAAAAACTATTAATGGAAAAAAGTACCTATCTATTAGTTTCGTGAAAATAGGCTGAAAGTAAGAAATTGAAGAGAAAATGGAAATGAACACTCTTACTAAATATACTTAAGTTAGCATATTTGCATAATTATATGTATATATAATTTATGTATGTATTTAATTTATGTATTTAATATTTATATTATCTATTGGATATCTATTAGTTTATTTTTATTATAGGTATTAGGTGTATGTATTCTGTATTATTTGCACAACCCGCAACCATTATTACCTCTTTCTCGCTATTTCTTACTCTAAGGTTGCCTGGAAGATATTGCTACCTAGCAATAAGGCCGCCTGTTGCTTCTTATATTCTTGTTTTTGTCTGTACCTTATATCTTTTTTGTGCAATAAAGAATATTTGTATTGTATTGTATTAGGTACTACTCCTACATACATATCTGTGATGCCTCTCTTCCATCGGAGTAAGCAGAGATCACTTCCCTCAACTTGCTACGACCCAAAAATACTTCTTTCGCTTCATCTTCATTCATCAATCACTTCATTTTCATAACAAGTTCCCGATTTGTACTTCTCCTATCCTCTTTATTCCTACTTTACTTAGACTCTACATACCGTTTGCAATTTGTAGTAGAGACACTATTTTAAACTAGAGTTATATATTAGGAATTCTAGTCAAGTGTCTGGTTACTTGATTTATCCTGTTAAAGCTATATTAGATAATCTACTCGTTGCGTGTTAGATGAATAAAAACTAGTTTCTCTATGGTTTTCAAATAATTAACTTGGAGAAAAGCTGTTATTGCCATTTATAGAAATATAGTACATTTTAAGTTGTTACTTAAATGACGGGTTTCTAAAGACTATTTATTTAGTTACTAGAAATCTGTTATAAGAAATATTGTATTATATCATTGAAGTTTTAAACTGTTTTTTTAAGGGCAAAATAATTAGTTCCCTATTATCACAGATTACTAAATAGTTAATACCTTTATGTAATTTATTTTAAATTTATAAGTATATACAAACTTTTCTTTAATAGGACTACAAAACAAATAATTTGATTTAACAAACACATTTGTTCCAAAAGGGAAAGATGGAAAAATACAGAGAAGGCATTTGCCCATCAATGAGATATAACAGGCTAATAAAAAAATCAAAAAATCTCCTATAAAACTTTTGTATACAAACAGACTCAATTACACTCTTCAATCAACAAAATTAATGACTAACAGCAGATGCAATAACCCGAAAAAGTAATAACAAACAAAATTAATAGCTCCCAACTAACAGTAGAATCACGCTCTCTGTCGACATGAACCTTGGCATCAATATAGTGCACAAATTAGCGTACAATACTCTGTATTTATAGCCACGTTACGCCTCGAAAGAGATTTCATGGTGTTGAAGAAATTTTGATAGCTACACTGCAAGTAACAGCAGCTTTCATACGTCTAGCTACATAGGTATTATAAGGTAGCGATTCGATAGCTACATAAATAAAAGTAGATAGCAATGATGTAAATGTTGCTTGGACACGTTATGGTGTGTTTGGTGAAAGTAAATTGATACAGATTGTTGATTTAGAATTGTGATATGGATAACTGAAGGCTGCCCGCGACTTCGCACGAATTTATTATCATATTTTGGAGAACTAACAAACTATATTAAAATAATATTAGCCTATGTGTCATTCTGATGCATAAACTACAATAATGTAAAGTTTTATTGAAATCAGTTCAGTGTTTTTTGCGTGAAAGAGTAACAAACATACAAACATCTTGACATCCATTCAATATTAGTAGGATATGACGTGTTTAAACACGAACATAAGGTTTAATATTCAACATTTAAAAAAGCGACGGCGGCAGTTCAGCCGTTGCGTATACATACTACAAACTAGGTACTAAAATACTCGAACTTGTAATAATCAGTTTCGTTTCAATTCTGTTTCATTAAAATAACAATTTTAAAGTTGCTTTGTGTGCTTGAAGGCTTCTCGTGACTTCCTTATTCATCTACTTAATCGAATTGTAGTTTAGTTTTTTTGTCTGCATTCAACGTTTATTCATAAACTAATAATAATAACCTACTCTACAGAGTTTTTTGCTAGATTTTTCTCTGGGGAAAACTGTACGACTGTACCGTTGCAAATCTAGCATTTGCAATAAAAAATAATGCTTGTCAGGTGATTTTAAAAATCCTCCGACATAAAGATATTGTGATTTTTTTATCATCAAATTTAAGAGCGTCGCTTTTGTCGGTGGTGTCTACACCATTCTGCTCTATTCTCAGCCATACGTTTGAGCACCTGATACCACACGACTTTTATTCCCTCTTTTATTTGGTCTATGTAAGTCTTTCGTGGTCTGCCATTATAAAACAGATTTAGAGCTACTATTTTTTTCAATAATCGATGATCAAAAAGGCGTTGCTCAACTTCATCCCATTCATAAATTCACTTTCAATATCTCGACCCATCAGCTAACAGGTCGCTGACCAACCTGTACTATGATCTTGAATTTACATAATTCGCATTCCGCCGTACTATGTCGTAATCGGCAAATGAGCTGCTTTCTACTTAACGACATAATTAGCTTTTCCGGATAGGTGTCTTGTATCGAACGATTTAAATGAGTATTTACGTAATTTTAGTTGGACAACGCCAGTTTTGAAGGAAATGTAGCTCTACGTGAGTGTAACTATAATTATCTATATAAGTTTACTAGTATTACATATAAATGCGTCAACAAAAAAGTTTAATTAGAAATTACTAGGATATGTAATATTTAATATACAAGCAGGTAAAAATTAAGGTTTATAATTATTATATATTAAAACAAAAGGTATTTAACCCAACAGAGTTTCTTGCGAAATTCTTCTCTGGCCAAAACTGCTACTAAGTTAGCGCTTTTTTAAATCTAATTATAATCAAATACCATATAATAAGCCTCATATTCACTCTTTAATATATTAAATTCACAGATAACTAATTACAGATAGCTCCTAACCAAATAACCCACCCGCCAATCATCCGCCTCGCATATTAATCGGTGTTGGAACAAAGCTTCGCGTAGGCAGCGACGTAGGTACTTTATTGCGTAAGATTCCGATCCAATGAGTCAACACCGCGCCTACGACAAGGTACGAAAAAATACCTTATTCAGGTGGTAATGTATTGGCATTTTATAAAACGATTTAATTGGCTAGTGATTTGAAATCGAATTGTTTAAAATCTTCGTTTGAAAAACTGTTCAGTTTTGAAGAAATATTAGAATTAGCATTCCATTCGATGGGTAATTAACTAATACTCAGTCTAAGCACAAAAAAGTTATCATAGAGGTTTCTTTAAAAACACAAAGTTTAACAACAATTTTACTTTGCTTAACCGTCTAGAAGAGACAACGTTTAGTGATAAGGCCGCCTTTGCGCACAATTTTATAGTTTTAAGTTTTGTCTGTATCTCTTTGAGTGCAATAAAGTATTTCTATCTATCTATCTGTTAGTAACAATAAAATCTGAACATTATTCATAAAAATAGTAATCTAATGCCTAGCAATAAAACGAAACATGTTTCAATTTCACTGGCTACCAATGATCGACAGCGATTATGCTATAAAAACAATAACAAGCAGTAGTTATTGGCATCGACCGGCGCGCGCGCAGCATCCGAGAGAAAACCGCTTTCTCCCACTGCCAGCTTATCTAACTTTACTTTTCTGTTTTCGATCGTTACGTCACTCGGGTCAATCGGAAATAGAATGCTTATTTTTGGGCGCCATTTTGTGTTTTTACTTTTTTAAACGAGGTTGTAATTAAACGTTGCTTTTTTTCTTTTTTGTTCTTTTTATTTTATTTTTATTCTTTTCGTGTTTCTAGAATGGTTTTTTGTCAAAACTATGTGACTAAAGTTTGTTTTCTCTTGTTTCAGATAGAACGAGTAAATACTGCGAAAGATTGTTATTAAAAGTGTGCAAGTGGCTAATAGAAAAGAAATTGTCTAGATTTGTAAAATAAACCAAATCGATTTGTGTGTTTGCGTCATTACCATCCTGAAATCCCTTTTTCCTTTCACAAAACGTTTTAACCTCTACCTGTCATAAAAAAATTAAATACCTACTCTAGAACTAAGTATGCCTATATTCGGTACTAGCATATTGGCATCTAATATCGACCTGTCTTTAGATCTACTATGATTTTCCAATACTTATTACTAATAGAGTAAATAAAAGTGCTATAAACAATTTGAGTACTTTCAGATAAAATGGTCTTCCTTCTTACTTGCTGATTCTTTTTTAATTAGCATATTATAGGATAGATATATTCATCAAATTAGACCATTACGTCACTTTGGTCGTACTTAGATACAAACTATAGTCTGATCCTTAATCCGAGTCACAAATTGACAAGTGCAACTGTCAATTATACCAAAAAGGGTGACCAGCTACAATAGTGATGTTCGGCAATCGATAGATTTAGATGTTTAGTCGAGCTTAATTTTATTAGGTAGGTACCTAATAAAAAAAATATAGTAAGTATGCAATAGGTTTTTATTTAAGAATAAGATTAGAGGAATATAATAGCATACTTATTAAAATTGCTCACTACAAAATTATTACAAAAGATGGAAAATGTATTAAGAGATTTAGAGAAATTAAAATAAAACATTACAAGTTCTTTTATACATTTTTACACGACTACGGCAAAGCCAAAAGGAAGTGTGTTTGGCAGTCTATGTATGTATGTTCCACCGTAACTTCTAGAATACTGAACCAATTTTGATGAATGGGGTGTCAAAAGATTCGTAATAATACGGCGGGTGACATAGGCATATAGATTTGCAATAAATTTAATACTTTGCCCACTAGTGGGCAAGAAGTCACGATGAAAAAAATAAAAGTTTGAAAATGGTGTTGTGTGGGGTATCAAATTCAAGAGCTCAGTGAGAACATTTCAAAAATATATCGTCAGTGGAAAGGATAAAATGCTAAACCGCCAAAATGGCATTTGTGGGAAATCGAGTATAAATATTTTTTTTTACGAAAAAAAATTATATCTCTGATATTGTTAGAGTTAGAGAGATGTTGTAAAGAGACAAAATATAATTTGATTTTTTGTCTAAAAATTCAGCATAACTGTGAGTGTCTATCTCTTTCAGTTACTGAATTAAGTGTCACTTTAGCAAAAAAAACGCCGAAAAGTAAGAAAATCATATTCAGGAAAAAAATGCTAAACTCTATCTACTTTGAAAAACCAATTCATCATAAAATGCTAATATACGGCTAAAGTCTCTTATCCATTCAACGGAAAATACTAATCTTCTTGATTTTATCAAATCGTAATCATGAAACTTTTGCTAAACATTACCATATCCTAGTAAAAAGCTGCTGGAAAAAAATTCTGTTCTGTTTAATTATCATAAATTATTTTTATTTATTTGAAAGCAATTTGATATTCAATAAAGAAAAATATTCAATCTCGACACTTAATAGTGAAAACTCGATTCACCTACATCACTATTTATTAAGGACAAAAAACTCGCAACACCGTAATTGTCAGTTGAGTGACTCGGATTAAGGATCAGAGTATACAAAGCTTATACGTATGAAGAAAATTAGCAACCTCAAACCCCTGACAAAACCACTGTGTAACGTGACTAATTTTGAATACAACGAGTGCTTAAAAGTTGCGACACACTAACATTAACTTAAATGGTAGTGTATCCGCGTAATTTCTTGATTCTGTGACTCATTAGGGTTTTTAGTATCCCTTTGTGAGTATATGGTAGTTAATGACAAACTATAGCTTTTTATTTTTAAAAAAGAGCCTCTTTTTTCTATTTAGGATTTAATGCGTGCCTTTGTGAATATATTGTAGTGACTGAATATAGTCTTTTATAAAGGTTCTTTTTGACTATGTATTTATAATTTGATATGTTCCGTTGTTTGTGGACATATTGCAATTAGTGACTGCATATAATGTTATATAGAGGCTCTTTTGAACTATTTATGACATTTTGCAGTTAATTTCACGGTGAAATAACAATTAACAGATCTATCTTTTTATTTATGTAGGATCTTATTTAAAGGAAAGTCGAGAAAATTCAATGAGAAATTCGCTTTTCATATCCTATTTTATTTTCTTAGCAAATTGGCAGTTTAAAATTTTTACAAAGACTTAAGAAGCATTTGGTGATTGTAGTAACTTTTGATACTGGCCATAGAAGGAGAGACAGAACTCTTCTAGCAATCTTCTAGAACCGCTGCTACAGCAGAATACATTTAAATTCTTTTAATAACATCTTAGTTCTTACAAAACCAACAACAATATTAGTGGAATGAACGATAGATGTGGTGCTCTTCATACCGTACACAATCATTTGTACATTATGTAAATATTAATAAAGTATCTACCTAAAATCAGATATGTATAGTATCATTTAACTAGTTTCACCCATCTACTACACTTGGCTTCAAAAAAATCGCACTTCCGTAAAAATAGGCTTTAAGCACTGTTAATCCTTAAGACAAGCAGTTCGTAGCAATATTGGTATCATTTGAGAGCCCTATAAAAACTCTTTAAAAAAATATCCATTTCATTTGATTAAAGAAAAAGCTTGATACTTTAAGTCACTGTGAATGACAATGGAACTGATTCTCCTCTTCAAATTTTGTTTGTATTGTTTTGTTTTTTGGGTATAAAAGGGTCGATACAGCTTATTTGGGGATAAATTTGCTACCAACAGTCGAAGAAGACACAGAAGAATATCTTTCATCAGAAAAACGTCCTTGAAGATGGACACTACTGCTGCTGAAGCCGCCCAAGTTATCGCACTACTGCAATCAGGACTACGTCAGTGTGATGTTGCTCGGCAATTGCACTTGAGTCGCGTTTCTATTCGAAGAGTGTACCAGCGGTTCCTGCAGACCGGTGGCTTTGTCCGAAAGCGTGGGTCTGGTAGAAATCGCTGCACTTCTGCGAGAGATGACCGATTCGTCGTATCGAAGTCTTTGAGAAATCGGTTCTCTAATGCTGTTGAGTTGCAACAGCAGCTTCAAGCAGTTCGTAGAAGGGCCGTGAGTGTCTCTACAGTTAGAAGAAGACTAAAGGAGAGAAATATTGTGGCTAGAAGACCTGCCACGGGTCCAAAATTAACCGCAGCGCATCGGCGAGCACGCCTGCAATTTGCTCGCGCCCACGTCAATTGGACCCTGGACCAATGGAGAGCTGTTCTCTTCTCAGACGAAACGAGAGTGTGCCTTTTCTTCAACGATAGACGCAAAAGAGTATACAGAAGACAATGGGAACGTTTTGCCCAAGCCTGCATCCAAGAGACGGTAGAATACGGGGGCGGTTCCTGCATGTTCTGGGGCGGCATATCTGCCGACGGCAAAACTGAACTTTCTTGCGTCTCTCGGACCGGCGGTGCTCGCAGGCAAGGGTCGATGACTGCTCACCGGTACATCACAGAGATCCTGGAAGAACATGTGGTCCCCTATGCTGGATTTATTGGCGACGGGTTCACATTAATGCACGATAACGCTCGCGCGCACACTGCTGGAATTGTGCAGGGCTACCTTCAAGAGGTTGGGATCCCTGTCATGCAGTGGCCAGCGAGAAGTCCAGATCTGAACCCGATAGAGCACCTCTGGGACCAGCTGAAACGCAAGGTTAGATCCCGTGATCCCGCTCCCGCGACTCTTCAGGAGCTCCAAGACGCCGTTATTGAGGAATGGGACAGCATCCCTCAAGAAGAGGTCCTACAGTTGGTGCGATCCATGAGGGAGCGCATGGAAGACGTCATTAGGGCTAGGGGGGGTAACACTAGGTTTTAGGTTAGTTTTAAGCAACTTTGTTTTGAAAAATTAATCAGATTTCATTAGGGTTTTTTAAGGATTTTTATTGTTTTGTAAATTTTTCTCAGTTCCAATAAAAAACATTGAATGAATTATTGCTTTTGCATTCTCTGTTTCCTTACTTTTCAAATGATACCGAACATTACCAATATTTCATAATACAAATACGATTGAAAGATGTTTAAAATAGATTTCTTAAAAGGTGCGATTTTTTTGAAGCCGAGTGTATTATTGATTCAAGTATGAAGTAACCTTTCGTTTATAAGTTTGTGCTATGGATCCGATAAGATCATAGTTTGGTAACGAGTTATTATTTATACATTTAAAGACAATAAGTAGGTAAGTACTTACTTATAAAATATAACATGACTATTGATTGAGTAAACTCTAAAAAAAGCAAATAAGGCCATTGAATCCCATTAAATGTGATGCCGATTTTTCAATTTTGTTTTGTTCTTATCAATGAAGTGAATTAGCAAGACTATTTCTTAATTTTATTTCAAAACTTTTAATTATTATCTGCAAAGACTTAAAAGACTCGTAAACCTTAGCTATATAACTTAAACCCTAGGGCATTTTTTTTATGTTACGAGTATTTTCTGCAAATAATGGCTGTACCTATTGATGATTATTAATTATCACATAAATACCATAGTAAATCCAAGAATCTACATTCCTTTAATATAACTATTTCTATTGCCACCATAACTTCTATCGCTTTACGTAATAAAATCACTATAAATGTTGCAGTACCTTCAATCAGAAGGTATAACGTACTGCGCAGGCGTGAATCTGACCTACGACACGATTGTGCAACGAGCGGCTTTGTTAACGCGGTCGTACTACAACTGGGACACCGTATGTTTGAATAGATACACGGATTTGAGGGATTGAATCATAATATGAGACAGAATAGAACTGGGTAGACAGTTGGGAGGAAGACCTATGGTCAAAAGTTCCTAATATAGCACAGAAAACAACTTAATGGAAATGTAGTTAGGAGGAAGGTTAAGGTTGCCTGGAAGATATTGCTACCTAGCAATAAGGCCGCCTGTTGCTTCTTATATTCTTGTTTGTGTCTGTACCTTATATCTTTGTGTGCAATAAAGGATATTTGTATTGTATTTTATTGAGGAAGGCATATGCTCAAAAGTTGGTCAAAATGGGATGGTGTTAGCTGTAGTCTTAGTGCCAAAACTAGTAAACTAGTTGCGTCGTGTGTGGTTTTCTAAGGAAGTCTATAGCAGAAACTGCGATGCAACTCAAAAGTAACTACCAGTTGCAGTTGCGTTGCATTTGCTTTTCACCGTGTGTTTTGGGTCTTAGAGTAGATAAGAGTAGCATTTTGTTTTTGATTCTATTATAACGTCCTAAGGTTATCTGCCTGTTTAGCATTATATAAATAATATTTATATTAACATTGTAATATATAAGGAGAATGACGCCCAAATAAAGTAGTAATCCTCGTGATGTTGATGTGTTATAAATAAATAGCAATTTGCTACTAAAGATCAGGCTGTTATTAATGCTATTTACCTATTAGTAATTCCAATTACGAATAAGCTTATTTGAATGAACGAATAATATTCAATGAGTCTTGTATTATATAAATTTTACCAACAAACGTAACAATCAGTGGGGTCTGCAGGAAGAAATTTCTTTTAGAAATATTCTGTAGTAGGTACCTTTAGTATAACTTCTCTTTTTTTTTCTGTCTCTATGTATTGTCATCTTACAATAAACTGTTAAATAAATAAATAAATCACTACTGCGATTATTTTGGTAGAGCCAGATGAAATGTATGTACCTAACTCTTTAATGACTAACTTTCAATGTACGATAATATCTTTGGTACTTTACGTGGCAGTATCGTTACTACACTACAACATGTCATTGTACGGATTGAGTCATACGTTGTGGTGCAATATTGGTTGCTACTGCATTCAGCCGTATTATTAACTAGCTTAAGAGCCCGTTTCAATACCTACAGATAAAACTTAACTGACAGATAATCCTATGTCCATCTCATAAAACATGGCGTTTTAGACAGAGACAGGTATACAATATTTGTTAGATAAATTTTACAATACCAAGCTGAAAGACAGAGGTGCCCTTTAAAATGAACTTTGCTCAAGGATCTTTTATCAAAATATTGTTTTTTGTTAAACATCGAAACATACAATGTTCGTTCAACTCACACACAGTTTTCCCGAGAAATAAAACATCTATTTATTTTGAAATGAAAACATTTATGGTGTTTTATTAATGAGTATACTCTACTTATTTTGTGTCACAATAGTTTTCATGAAAACTTTTTGTATCTTGACATACATATCTTATTCGTATGTATTGTGGAATGCTATAAATAAAATTCATTAGGTATTTATATCAAATCGCGAAAATTTTTGCAAGCATTTAGAGAAAACCTAATTTTTTAAATTAAAAAAAAAACGTACCTAGCTGAAATGAAATGATCATTGAATCCTGTAGGTTTTGACAACACTTAGGACGGGTAATTTTTAAAGTTAATGCTAGATTCGCAAGAGTGCAGTTTTCCCCAGAGAAGAACCTAGCAAGAAACTCTGATTCAAGAGACAATTAAACTCTGTAGGGTTGCTCTTTTCAATTTAAGTTTTACAAATCTCAGGCATAAACACAGAAACATATAATAAAATTAATATTTCAAAAGAGCTATCCATAAATAGAAATTTGACCCCGCAATATCCAGGAAAAAGTAAGGTAATAAATGGGAAACAGCTGTAGCTTTGACATCAATATACGTACAGTTGTGCAACATAATACAAAATCTAAGTTCTTGCACTGCACCTACCTAGGTACATGCGCTGCACCTTAGTACCTACCTAGGTGCATCCGTTCAAGAGAGAGACGCGGCATATCACGAGTTGAAATGCATCTGATGCATCGTGACCTCATTTGCATTTTACTTCAAATTGAACACGATCTTTGAGCGTACTTTACGTTATATCATTATTTCACCGCGATAATGTTGTATAGAGTCATATTTTCATAATAAACTATTTATTTTTTATATTGACTATTTTATTTTGTATTTTGTATAGAGTTATATTTTCAAAATAAACTAAGTATTCGTTTTTTATTTAGACTTGGTAGTTTTATTTTAAATTGAGTTTTTTTCAAGACTTGGGTAACTTGTGTTGAAACATTATTATATTATCCCCTCGTCTGTTGAGCGTCCCACCACAGGACTTGACAGCTTACTGTCAAATATGCCCTATCTGTTGAAGTCCCATGACAGGACACTTGCAATTTTCCGCCACAGATGCGCCAAATCCGCCATTTTGCAAATTTTGACAGTCCACAGATGACTGGTTATGTACTTTAACATCTACTTACATGTACCGCATCTATGACAATAAATATTCTTTATCTTTACTTGTTTTTTTTTTCATTCTATTCATTAAAAATTGAATGTTTGATGGCAAAACCTTTTAAACTCTAGTTATACCTACATACAACGATAGCTTTAAGCGACAAATATAGTATATATATCAACGTTTAAGAACGTAATTTAAAAGCATCAAAATAGTAATTTAAATCTACTAACAAAATTAGACCGATTAAAAGTTGTTTATCTGGAACTAGTAAAAGCTAAAAAGCACTAAATCTTAAGTGAAGGGCAAAGGGGGGCCTTGTCTAATCTAGCCCATATATGTCAAAGCTGGAGGCTTTCAACTCCATGTAGGTCATTGCTGCGACATATGTTATATACTTGTTTAGAGATTAATTAAATAAATAAGTAATAAGTTACGAAACCTAAACTGTATCGTGGAATCTAGAACGGGTATTAGTCATGTTGTCTACTTAGTATAATGTTACTTGTCATGGTACTAGGATGTAAACTAGTAGTTTAAAATTAGCGTGGTAATCACCAACTGTATAAAATAAACCAACTTTAAAAAACGTCCGACTTCGTGATTTTTTTTTTCTATCAGCATTAGAATTAGAATTTGTTTATTAATTTGTAAAAGATAGGAGATAAGTCAGATTTTAAAGATGAGATTTGCTGTTTTGAAAAAAATATATATCATAGGTAATATTTTTGAAATAAGCGACGATAACGGTAGTGAATTGCTTGATATTGAGTTGGTAATTGCGCTTATGATGTGTAAATCCTATTTCTAAAAGGTTGTTACCAAAAAGGTGGAGTGTAAAAAGTAGGTACCTACCGTCTGTATTTGAGAAAGAAAAAACTACATGAATATTTAATCATGTAAATAAAATTAATAAATACAAAACATAATCAAAAGAATCAGTTACATAGAGCTACTTATAAGAAGGAAGGTACAATTTCCATAAAACTTCATAGTCCAAAGTTAAAGAAATAATTTACTATAGAATATTGATGCCACAAAGATGCATACACCACACAAACTTGACCTCGACAAGTTATAAAAAGAGACGACAAACAACGATGTGAAATTCGCCTATTAGCGTGAAAAACCTCATATTTGCGAACCGATTGTTTGGTCTATTGTTCTCTCGTACGACAAAAACACACACAATACTTGTTACGCAAGGAAAGTATTGGAAAATTCGTCTTTGTTATTTTAATTTTTGTTTGTAAATTGATGTTTTGTTATTTAATTGGTTGGGTGAATGCCGAGTAGGTATAATGGTGCAGTGGAAAACTGAAAATGACTACGAAACTAGTTGATATTTAATTTTTTTCTAGATTATATGTAGCCTGAAGTTTATGTGAGAAGAACTTTGACTTTGTGTGAGAAGTCTTGTGAAATAAATAAACATAACTTACCTTTTGTTGATCTTCTTTTGTTTTCTTTCTTCATTGTTTGTGCACAAATAAACTATTAAGCGATGCAGTAGCTAGGACGAAAATGTTACAACAATAATATCTTAAGAATTCTAGGTGAAAGTTGGTAATATTTCTGTCCCATTACGCCTTAAATCTACTTGGTGCTAAGCCGAAAATAAATTGTAAAAATGGTTCACTTACAATTTTATTACAAACCTTTATTCTGTTTTGTTACAATACAATTTTTCTGTCACATACAATGCCCACTCGATACGGCATTTTAGTACATTTTTATGAAATGGTAACGATTATTAATATTGTTCAAATATAAAAAAAGTATTAAATAACTCTAACCTAAAATAACCTATGACAATTTGTAATTGAAAGTCTTGAATACCAAAACGAACTAACATAAAAATAATATACATTTTTTGGTAAAAAACTTTCATAAACCTAATCTAAGTTAAAGCTATGAAATGTTTAAAAATATGACTATAATGAAACTGTTGAGTTAATATTTACATAAAGACATCAATCTGCCAAAATATACTTGAAAGCTGCTACGCATATTTGAAATATACGGACTCAATAGATGATTGCAATTTCACATTGACAAAAATATACTAAATAAAGTCGTCCTTTATATGGCTAGAGATACTGGACCTACTTTTAAGTAATCAAAACGCACAGGACTACAAAATAGTCTTTTATTGTATTCGTATTTGGAAGACGGTCATTTATTCGCAATTGTCTGCGCAATGGCAAATAAATAAGCCTTATTCGGGCATCGTTTAGAAGCAGTACATCTAAAACGTCGTTTCTATTTCCTAACCTAACATGGTTTCATGATTACACTGCCTTTCGCGGTTAGTTTAAATTTAAGACGAAATAAAAACTTTTTAGTAAAATCTCCTTGAATTAATTTTGTGATCATGTGCGTTTCAATATCTTCCAATTTGAAATTTAAGTGTTTACAGTTGTCTGTGGCGATGGTGTCGTACTCGTATTTCTCCTCGGCACAAACGCAGGCCGCACCGGTCTGATCGGCTTTACATACAATCTCCTTTCAGTCGTAGATCTTGGTGCCTCCGTACTGAAAGTTTTCGGAGCTACCTTCGTATTCGCCTTCTTTCTTATATCTACTGGCACATTCTGAGCTCTGTTTGCCGTAAAACGTGATTTATTTGCACTGAAAGTTGACGTTTTATTCGGTTTTTGGAATAGATTTGATGAAACTGTACTGTTTGGCTTCTTTGCAGGACGTGGTACTATTGTAGGCCTTGTTACATTAGCGGCTTTGAAAGCAGGTCGTCGTGGGAAATTGAATTTAGATCTCTTAGCATCAAGAGCTGATTTAGTAGTGGTTGTTTCCTCTAAAACTGTTTCTGTTGTAGGTGAAGCTTCTGTTGTTGAAGGAACAGTTGTAGGTTCAGTAGTTACTGTCGTAGGTGGCGCTGTAGTCAACATTTCTATGATAGGACTAGTAACAGTTTCCGTGGTAGTAGTTGATGGCTCAGATGTTGTAGGTTTCTGATTTAATACGGAAATGTTAACAGGATATTTGATAGTGATTTCCTCTGCCGCTGGAACTCCACGGAATTCTTGGCCTTTAGCAAAAGTTATGATACTTCGACCAGTTTCTGGTTTTGTAACATCAAGTTTGACAATGTTAGCTTCTTCCTTTTGTGTCGGTACTGATGCAGAGTATACCACGAAAGGTTGTTTGTCACCTTCGCTTACTTTCCTTGCGACTGGATTATCAGTTTTAAATAAAGCTTCTAAAGGTAGAGTTGATGGTTCTGTTAACATTCCACGAGGAGTAACAATTTCAAAAGTCTTAGCACCTTTGTTCCTTTCATTCTCGTAAGCAGCTGGAACAAATTGCCACTGAGTGTAACCTTGGTCTTCAGCAGACTTATCCGTTTTCTTATCAAAGTTTATGTATTTTAAAAAATCATCGTTCGAAATGTGTTCCACTTGACTTTTAGCTGGCATGTCATCTTTAGGTTGGTTTGTTACTGTGTTTACATGTCTGTAAGCTTCGTTCATACTTTCAGATGCAATTAGGTTTTCTCTGGGGGCATCAGCAAAGTTCACAAGTGCTCTTGCGTTTCTTGCCTCATCAATTCTAATATAATGATCCGGTGGATTTTCTACAGGATAAACATGACCTAATTTAGTTAAATAAATCGGTATTTCATCCTCGAAAATTTTTATAAGACTGAATCTGCTTACTTCACCAATTTTGTCTACAGTTGGTTTCTTTTCAACCATAATTTGACCTTCTTCTATGAGGGTAGTTTCGTTTTTCTTGTTCAGTCGATGCTTGTCCAATTTAGAGTTGACTTCAACTACTCTGCTTACTGAAAATAGTTTATTGTATTGAGTTTTTGTTTTGACAGTAGGTGCAGCTGTAGTTGTAGTAGTAGTAGTGGTGGTTTCAGGTATTTCTTCTGTAGTCGTTGGTTGTGTTGCAGTTTCCGTATTAGCAATTGTATTATGATGATATACAACAGTCTCAGTAATTTCTTGTGTAGTAGCATCTTGCGTTGTTGGTAAGTTCGTCGTACCTTCCGAAGATTCCAGATAATCATCTGTACTGGTATCCATTTCGATACCTTCTGTAGTCGACTCTTGATCTACAGTATTTGTCATATAGTCATCATCTAT
Source organism: Anarsia innoxiella (assembly GCA_947563765.1). Classification (NCBI taxonomy): domain Eukaryota; kingdom Metazoa; phylum Arthropoda; class Insecta; order Lepidoptera; family Gelechiidae; genus Anarsia; species Anarsia innoxiella. The sequence continues at coordinate 1,285,792 of OX387401.1, forward strand.
TGTGTTTTCGGCTAAAGTAGTTTCTGTCGTTTCCGTCATAGTTAAGTAGTCATCATCAACTGTAGTCGATTCAGTTCCATCAGTAGAGGTGATTGTTGTAGTAATTTCTTCTTCAGATTCTCCGTTTTCTTCAGTTTCATTTGGTTTTGGTTGAGCACTTGAAGGGGAACCTCCATAAGCAATGGGTATGTTTTGTACGCGTTTTTTAGTTTCAGTTGCAGGTTTGTTGCTACCAAATCTATTATAAACAGCAGTTCTATTTTGAGAGCCAGGACGTTTCGGTAATTCAGTGGTGGATGATGTAGTTCTAAACGTGTTAGAGTTTACTACCTTTGGCCTGAAAGTTGGTGGTTTTCTTGGAACGAATCTCTGTGGTTGCTCCTCTTCTTCTTGGTCATTCTCTTCTTCGCTCTCCACTTCTTCCGAACCATCGTCCTCTTCACCTGTTGGTCTTCTGCTAAACAGCTGATTTTGAGGAACCAAGACTAATGGATTCTCTTCTTCAGGCTCATCAAGATCCTCATCAGAATACTGCTCTTCTTCTTCCTCGACTACCTTTTTAGTAGTTCTAGTAAATGGTCTACGTGTGAAAGAGAATGGTCTTCTTGTCGTTCCTCGACTTACTTCTCCATTAACTGTTGCAGGACTTGTATACGCTCCTGGGTTGAATTTGCGACTGAATGTTCTGCTGCTTGAAGGCACGGATTCTGTAGTTGAAGTAAATACTCGCTTAGGTGGACGGTATGGAAGCCTTCCTCTTGCTGTCGATGGAGGTACCGGTGTGGTACTTGTTGTTGTTGTTGTTGTTTCAGGGGCCTGTTCTTCTTCAGATTCTACGGCAGGCTCTTCTGGAGCCGGTTGTTCTTTGTTTTTAGATATGCTAATAGATTGTTGGTCAGTTTCGATTACAATCTCAGGCTTTGTATCCTTTTCAGATTGTTCTGTTTTCTCAGTTTCACTTTCATCTTTGTTTTGATTTTCTTCTAACGGCTTTTGTTCAGGCTTCTCTTCAGATTTAGCGCTATCCTCTGCTTCAGTTTTACTCTCATCTTTAGCTTCGGTTTCTTTAATTTCTTCTACCTTTTCTGTTGTTTCAGTTGGTCCTTGTGTGACCGATGCAGGTCTACTCTTTTCACCGTAATTAGCTACAACCTCGGTCGTCGTATCTTTAGAAGCAGTGTTCAATGCGCCAATAGACTTAGCAATAATCTCTGGGATGTCATCGACTGGCCTTATCTTCTTGCGAATGACTTTTCGAATTCTATGTGGTGCAGGAGCTTCGCTAGAAACTTCAATAGGCTCTTCTGTTATTTGTGTAGTTGATGTTGGTCTTCTCCTTATAACTCTGATTCTCTTCTTTCCATCTTCTGAAATCTGGACAGCTTCAGTAGCTACTGTACTTTCAGTTGTAGTACTAGGTGCTCTTAGTTTCTTAATAACAATACGTCTTCTCGGTGCTTCTTCAGGAGCTGCCTCATTTTCCTCGTGTTCTTTCTCTTCAACAGTGCTTTCAGAAAGAGATATATCATCTTTGTTTTCTTCTAAATCGTCCTCAATATTTTCTTCAGTTAGAGGTTGATGAGTTGTAGGTTGCCGAGCAGAGAACAGTACCCGTCTAGCTTGTAATGGAGATGAAGTTACTGGTGGCGCAATTGTAGATGACAAAACTCTAGTTCTTCCAAATGGTAAACGTGTTGGTAGGCGTTGAGTAACTACTTCTTCAACATCTTCTTGTTGCTCCACTGTCGTTGAAGGCCTTGTGAATGGTCTAGGAGAGAATCTAGCAAAAGTTGGACGACGGGAGCTAGGCGTGGCCTCAGTGGCTACAGACTGTTCTAAGGCAACAGTTGTTGAAGTCGGATTGAATCTGCTGCGACCTCTAGGCAATATTGGTCTTCTAGTTTCTACAGTTGCAGCGGAGACCTCACTATCTTCCTCCCTAGCTGATACTGTAGTTCTACCACGGAAACGTCTTTCAGATCTTGACGCAAACGTAGGCCGTTGAACAAATTGTTCTGGCACGTCTACATCGATAGGTGTCAGTGAGAGAACTTCATCAGGGCTTAATTGTGGCCTGAACTGACCTCTAGAAACGGCAGAAGCAGCTGCTGGCACAGAATCATCAACGGGAGCTTGGAAACGTATACGCGATCTACGAGTAGGTCCAGTTTCCCTACGACCTTCAACCTCCCGACTGTCAGGAGTGGTCGACCTAATCTTCCTAGAGAGTTCATCATCTGTTGAGTCCGAAGTGATTTCGTTTGGCTTTTCTATAGGGCGGCGTCGGCGTACGAAAGTATAATTCCTGGAACTCACCTGAGTTGTTGATGGAGTCGCTTGTGTAGTGGTGGTGGAGCCTCGTCGACGGATGACGGGGCGGCGGGGCGGGGCGGTGGTCGTGGTGGTCGTGGTGGTGGTCGTGGTGGTCGAGGTCGTGGTCGGGTCAGTCTCCGTCGCCGTCTCTCCAGAGTCTTCCTTACTCTCCACCTCGGAACTAGGTGAGTTAAGGAGCGAGGAGATCTGAACGGCGAGGACGGTGGTAGGTTCGGTGGTCTTCTCTTCGGGAGGGGGAGTGGTGGATCTGACGCGGACTATCGACGTGTACTGAGGCTGAGATATTTGGGGGGAGGAGATCTCTCTTTCTAAAGCGGTCTCTTGGCTTTCTTCTGGCTCTGTGTTTTGATATCTGTGAATAATATGAATTCGTTACAAATACAGCACGAAATCTGATAAAAAAATATTTCAGGAGAGAAAAAGATAACACCAACAACAACTAGAGATTTGTAGCGCTTACATGAGTAAGTTAAAAACTTTTAATGCAAACAAGTACCTAAGTACTTAGGTAAATACATGTTTAAAGAAAGAATGCATTTTACCAAAATTAAGCATAGTAAGTAGCTAGACCGATTCGGAGAATCTATCCTATCCATCTATCCTATTAAGTCTGCGAAACTAGGAAAATTATTTTATAATAAAACTCACTGTTCGGTAGTAGTCTCCTCAGTGCTGGGTCTCTGCCTCCTTATCGTGACGTATTCAGGAATGTTCTCTCGCCGCGCGTTTGAGATGTCGATCGTGCTCGGTGACTCCGATACTGACACGAATGTCGCTGCTCGCTCGAAAAGGGCGTTCCTGGATAGTTGAAATTAAGAATTTTGATGAGTATGTTATCTTGGATATACTCGTAACATGGATGCAACTTTCTGTTATCTATCCTTAGGTAACGCAAGTGACTGTAAATTTCCCAACTTTAGTTGTAAGTCAAAACATTCAAAATGGCGGAATACGTGCTGACATGTTAACATCGATCATTATATTCTTCAAAAATGAAGAAACATTTACTTAAATGAGATTACTCTATCCACGCAGCATCGCAAACACATCCTATTTCGTGGTATAGGCTTTATATCCAGAATAAAATAAAACTCTACATTATTTGCAAGAATATAACCTACCTTGAAGCCGTATCATCAGCAGTATCAGAAGTGGTCAGCGGTCTGGCTCTCCTAATATTAACATACTGCAACGGTTTAGCAGTAGTCCCTACTTTAACCTCTTCAGTGGCCACTGCTTTAGGTAGTAACGATTGGCGAGCGTTGACGGGTATGTCGTCTAAGTCTTCGTCTTCTTCTTTCTCTGGTTCCTGGGTCGGTGCCGGGCGGGAGCGGTTGATTGTTGTGTACCTGGTGGGGCAGAGAAGAGGTTAAAGGCGGATACTCATTAGCGGGCTGCAACCGTAAAAGTTGCATGTAGTGTAACCAAAAAACATACCGGGTGCGCTTTCAACAGGTTCGCGAACCATAAGCGAACAACGAACACACTATGTTTTTTGGTAGCAGTGCATGCAACGGTTAGTTAGAGTTACAGCTCGGTAATGAGTATGCCCTTAAGATGTGTGCATTTATTTCAATCATGTACTAAATACACTAATCGACTCGTACATATTCATATTAGACAGGCGTTTTAAGGATAGAAGATGGTTTTAGAGAAGGAACCTTTTCATAGATACTTACATGAAGATTTAATATAATTTTTAATAATAATTCTGACTACTTATGCCATGATTATCATACTTAGAGAAGTATTTAGAAAACTTACTGTGGCCTATCTTTCTTGAGCAGTTTATCCTTATCGGCTGTAGCCTCAAGTCCAGCGTTTTGTGGCCCTCTCCTGGTATATTGAGACGCCACGTCTGATAGGCTGTTGCTCGTGAATTTGCTGAGAAAAGAAAAAAAAAAAATAACGGTTATTCCGGGAATACTTGAATTGATCATGCGTTAATTTAATAATTAAGATTGAATGATCACCACGATATCTGTTCTTTTGTAAGATTGTCTTCTTTTTTGATTTAATTAATGACACATATGTAGTACCTCGATCTTCCTAGATATTTATTTTTTAGGAGCCTGATTATTCTAAAACTCTACTCAGCGTAGTAAAGCCTATAAATTGATTAATTTGGATGTAGATTCTAAAACTAGTCTCTGTATTGTATATCTTCTTAACTTGTCTTTCTCTTTCTTCTTCTTCTACCTTCTTAATATGATATAACTATAAGCTAAGAACTAAACATACTTGCTCTTCCCCCGAGTTCGTTCGAGCACCTTCTGGTACAATCTCTTGTTGAAAGACGACGGAGTGGTGGTGATGGCGCCGTCTGTGCTGGAAGACTCGGATAGACCCAGCTGCTTCTCTAACTGTTCTACTCCTCCTGGAAATTGAGGGTTCAAGGTCAGTTGCGGATGTTTAGTAAGTTCTGTGTGTTTGGTTGAGTTTATTGTGATTGGTCGCCATAGCAAAATATTATGTTTGGAGACTACCTATAATGATCATAAGTTTTACGGAATTTCTTGCTATTGATAGACGAGTATTAAGAGAGAGAAAGAGAAGAGCAACGCTCCTTAAATACATAATTATGATGATGACGATTTCGTCTTAAATTTTTTCTTAATAAAACTTTTGAATAAAGAATCTTCTTCTCACCAACTTTCCTAATAAGATCAATAAGCTCTTTGATAACTTTAGGATCCTCAGCGTCAACCTCTGCTGTATCTTCTACCTCATCTTCATACTCTTCTTCCTGTAAATTGCAATATTTTGTTTGAAATTATTTAAAAAAGTAGGTATCTACTTATATGGGACCTATGAGTCTCTATGAATCTGAGTATACCTATTTTATGACTTTCTTAGTCTCTATTCAGCTTACTCGTAGCCGATTGAAATCAGCAAAACATACTGTTGCAGCTGCAATACGATTTTTACGTAAATAATTTCCATTGTAAAGATAGGTACCCAAGTATTACATCATTCTAAAATGACGTGCATGCATGTATACGGTGGGGGAGAGGGGGAGATGGGGGAGAGGCGTGCAATATGTATGTTTGTTTGAGTACTCCTAAGTATAGGTATATCATTAATTTTAACAAAAAGTTAGTTGGCACACAGAGCTCTAACTTTATTTATACCTGTATGATTTTCAAAGTCGAAATTAAACCTATGGTCTCCGCCTACCCCGATGGGAGATACGCATGACACATATGTATGTATGTAAAATAAATCCTACCTCAACAGGCTCCGGCGTAGTAGTCGTCGTAGTAGTCCTGAACAGTGAGGCGGACTTAGTGCTAAGTTTCACAGGCCGTTTGGTGGTAGTCGTTGCAGCTTTGGTGGTTGTAGTGGGGGTCGGTTTTGTAGTGGGGGCCTTGGTTGGGGCTTTGGTTGTGGCACTTGGCTTCTTGCATAGCACATTGCGGGCGAAATCGCAAGAATCTGCTGCTTTATTGAAGAATAGACCTGAGGACGGAACAGTGACGGATTATAAATTAACTTGTAATAACGACAAAAAATGCGATGATTGCCGATATGTATTCTTTATCGCCCTTTACTGTAGGTACATATGGCAAGATACCCTTAGTATAAGAAATGTCTAAGCTGATAGTCTTTGAAAATCGTTTATTTGTCCGAAGCTGCCACGACTGTTGTATACTCTTAAGTCTGTGACAGTTTTTAAATTCTTTCTCATAGTTTCTACAAATATTAATTTAAATTAGAAGGTACACAGAAAACCCCATCAAGAATAAAAAATTGCTGTATGATTAATTGCTGTGTCATCTTGCTATAGAACATATTAATTGCGGCATATAAAACTTACCAGAAGGACAAGTGAACTGATGAGCGACAATCCCGAGGTTGGAAGGTCCGGAGTCTAAACACCAGAAGTACTTCTTGCAGTCGCGCGGGTGAGGGAAGAACCCTTCGTCTGTACACTTGAAGTCTGAGGACGAAATTGTAAGTAAATAGTTAATCATATTACTTGGAATATGTTGCTGGTAAGGCGACCCGTAAGAACTATTTCGAGTACATTGTCTATAGGCGCTTCTGCATTTGCACGTGAACCGCGCGTCGTCGCGGTTGAATAGCAAGTCATCAGCTTCTTTCATCCCGTGTGCGAATGATTTATATCCGCTGGTGCGTAAGAAGCCGGGAGGTTCTATGTAATACTGTCATTTGCGGAACTGTTGTTGCGGGTGATGGTAAATTTTCAGTACTTGGAACATATTTGTATATTATATTTTTATTGTATGTAATAATAAAGTAGTGATTATTATTTTACCTGATCCAGGATCGGGAGTAGTCGGTGGTTCAGGTGTGATGATGTTCCACGCTGGAGTTGTACTTGTCACCGATGAGCCGCTCTTGCGTTTGTTGGATCTGGTTTAAAGAAAATACATAAATTATTATATAGTGTTATTTTTTGCAAAGGTATCTATTTTTTATGGCAAGAATCTGTGGGCAAGAACACATACATATCCCTCTCCCCCATCACCAACATGGGGCCACTTCCTTCCACTTGCTACGATTCAAACAGTAAACACATTTCTTCTCTTCATCCACATTCATCAATCGCCTCATGCATGTACGTCGGTTTTACTCCTGATTTAGCCTTTCCTAGGAAAAATCCTACTATCCTACTAGTATCTGTAGTAGGTATAATAGATACTTACTTCGCTTCAGTAGTAGGAGCAGCAGTAGTAGTAGTAGTACGAGGTCGGTTCCTTCTTCGATTGCTGGTGCTGCGGACTGTCGTCACTGATCTCGGTCTGTCTGTCACTATCGCGTTGTCTGTTGATCTGGAAATACAATCATACAATTTAATACATTATTTTAATACAGATACAATTAACAAAATCCAAATATAATATAAACTTGTGACATAGAGATTTTTAATTTTGTTACAATTTTCTTGCTAGCTCTTCTGATTGTCTTCGGCTGTATATTCTAGTTATGTTTTGCGAGACATCGTGGTAGTATTTTATTTTTTGAACCTTTCAACATAGGTTGACACCTCGCGCTCATACTGTCGTCAGCACCAGGAATTTTGATAACAATTTTATGGAACCAAATTGGGACCATACTGGATTGAATCAAAAAAGCATTATTTGAATCGGTTTATAAATAACGGTGTTTTGAGGTACCTATCCAACATAATTTATGACTAAAAAACTCTGTCGAATTGAACCACCTCCTTTTTGCTTTAATTAATTGTTTTTAGTTTAAAGTCGGTTCAAAAGATGAATAATATTGGAATGTTTCATACCCAAGTTTGACGATGTATGCTTCCTTAGCAGCTTCAATGAGAGGGTATGGTTTTCCGTGGCAGGTGCCTCTGAAGTCGTCGTTGTCAATTGACCAGAACATGATTCCTGAGAACAAAATCAAATATCAAATGTTGCTATAGGCTATATATATATATTCTATTTCAGTTGTAAAGAAGAAAAGAGTGTCTACAGATTTGAGATAGAGAGTTAAAGAATGAACACACACATAACCCAATGCCGCGGGTGAATATATTACACAAAGACAACTGGGTTCGCAGTTGACCCGTTGACCAACCCACGTAAAAATCTAAGCATAAAAAATCACATAGTTACGCTACAAATATTTCTAAAAGATAGAGAAGACAATAGCGATTTAAATACAAAAACTAAAGCTTGATCGTTTCATAATGCCTAGTGATAATCTAGCACACTGGTAATGTGGACTTGCTTAGCAAAACGAATAAGTATAAATTAATAATTACCTCCTAACCCATTCTCAGCTACGTACTCAGCCTTCTTCTTCACAATGTCTATATCATCGTACCCAACCCACTGGTTGCCCTTATACGCTACGGGTCCCATGGCGTTAGGGTTCGGCTGTACCACGTTCCACGGTAGATCTTCAGCTTCTTCTGAGTCCTCCTCGGACTCGTCGGAAGAGACCGCGCGCTTCTTTTCTTTCGGTTTTAGGGATTCGCAGATCTGGGAATTATTAAGTTGTGATTATTTTCATTCCAAAGACAAAACCAGACAAGTGATTTTTATGTCCAAGAACGTCAAGTAAGAAGACAAAATACGACTTCAAAAATCGGAGCAAAAAAAAAGAATTTCAATTTTGTTATAATTATATTCTATCATTTAATTTTACGAGTAACTTATCTTTCAAGTATCTATTGGTTAAAAATATAATTGTTCAAATATAAATAATGACAAAAGTGTACGTTATGATTAATCACTCCCAGTTTGGGCGCCAAAATATCATGCTTACAATTTTGGCGCCCAACTTTTTCACCAACAAAACACAAACCATACCTCATAATAAGCCAAGTATCCTTTCTCCCTCGTAGCATCACCTTGTTCGCCAGGTCCGTCGGCAGGGGATCCAATCTCGACTGCATCAGCGTTGAAGAGTGTGTATGAACGACCGTATGTTGGGATACCGAGGACGAGCTTGTCGCGGTCCGCTCCGTTTTCCAGGTAGTATTTTATTGTGTAGTCCTGGAAATTGATAAGTTAAGATTTTATAAGCTTAATTTAGGTTCTTTTTTTGTTCTTATCAAAAACTAATGGCTGCCCGCGACTTCGTACGCATTTATCGTCATATCTTGGAAAATAAACATGATATCTCAAAATAATATAGCCTATGTGTTATTCTGATACATAAACTACAATATTGCCAAATTTCATCAAAATCTGATCAGTTGTTTTTACGTGATGAAGTAACAAACATCCATCCATCCATCCATGGGCACAAAGATTAACATTTATAATATTTATAGGATTAAAAAAAGATATGATACCTATGTGCCTTTAAACAGAAATACTTTTTGATTAAGTTTACAACATTATATATTTTCCAAGTTGTTCGATTATTGTGCGAGCGTTTATCAAATGATGATCATTAGCTTTATTACAAAGGGGGTACCTACTGAATGAGAACTGAATTCATTATTAAATCAGCATTTTCCATACTTACAATATTAAGTTCATTGTCAACGCTGTATTCATTGGGCTCCTCGAGCGGGTACAAAGGCGCGTGGTGGTTGACTGCTGGCTCGAACGCTGAGTGGTAGTCGTAGGTTAGCAGGTTCATCCAGTCTAGGTATCTGGAAGGGAAATACATTCCATTTAAAATATGGAAAAAGCAAATTGACAAAGAGAAATTGAATGTGCTTGAATATGAATAGCTTTTGTTATTGTTATTTTGTCTTTAGAAATTAAAAGAATGAAATTTAAAATAAATACAACTTAAATTTAAAAAGACTTTAGTCGCAGTGTAACTCAAAATTTCACTTAAATATGTCAAAAGGAGAGAAGCAACGCTGGCTTCAGAGTTTGACAGCTTGACAAATAGATTAAAAAGAAAAGCAGCGATTCCGCGAGCGATGGAAATGGAAACGTTAAAAACAAAAGACTGGCGCGCCTGTGTCCCATTCACTTTTACTCTACCATATTTACCTAGGTCATCGGATATTTTTAGCGATTTAAAACTTGTCCTTATTATAATATTGTAACTGGCCTTAAAACCAACCATTTAATTACGGAAAACACTTCAAATCGTCCGGAAGCAAAAACGACAAGTTACTTCCGAAAATCTGCCTTAATATTACCAAATAACCAACTCGAAAATCCACTATAAATATTTAATCATCGAAACTACTAAATGTCCATTAAAATATGTAAATCGTTCGTCAGTTATAAATTAACATAATGTGTAAGTTATTACATAATTGCGTTGGAATGTAAATCCGTGTGAGATTTGGACACTTCGCTCCGGGCGGGTCTTGCTACATGTCTGTCTATTCGTAGGTACCTAGATAAGATGTGTAGTTGAAATGTCTTGTCTAATTTGTTAAGAGTTAAGCGAGGATATATTATCTATGTCTCTGAAAATATGAATCTAACTAGGCTTTCTTATAATAATTCTGAGATTCTTTTTTTGTTAAAGTCACATGGAACTTGGTATTAGATGCATACCTACTTGGCAAAGTGGCCAGAAGCCGGGGATAGGGAAGGATTCGGGAGAGACCTTTGTCCTCTAGTGGGATACAAAACCTTAAAAGTACCTAAATCTTAAACCTTAAGTCGAGAGAAAGATATTTAACCGCGACAATGGAGTCATGCTTGTTAGAAAAGCTTCTTAAAAATCAATTTTACCTACGTACTTATCGTAGGTATTGTATCATAGGTCTTTTGAATAATCAAATAAGTTATTCTTTTTACAACAGTACCTATATATATACTATATCATCTACAAAAACAACAAAGAACATTAAAACAGTATCGCAGGCCTAATAGTCTTAAGTATCCATAATCGCCAACAGGGCCGCCCTCTAAAGTTCAAGGTGGACATTCCGGATATGGTCTGATGATGGATTGTAGCCCGCGGGTGTGTTATACATAGAATTGTAATATGGCAGGTAGGTCTATGTTATATATTATGATACGTCAAAATGCAAGGTTTTTTTATAGCTTCTTTTTTGTTTATAAAGTGACTAGTGGGTGCCTGCAACTTTGTCCGCATTTATTGGCATATCTTGTACAACCTACACAATATCTAAAAATAATAATAAACCAACCAACCTACCTAAACTATGTGTAATTCTGATGCGTTAGGCACAATATTCTAAAGTTTCATTAAAATCAGTTTAGTGGTTTTTGCGTGAAAGAGTAAGCAACGTCTATCCATTTACCTAATTGATGTTTATTCATTGGCATTTCACATATTTAGAATACAGTTGCCGAAAAAGAAAATATGCCTTATAGTCTCAAAATTAAGAAACTATGAAGATTACATTCATAGAAAAATTAGTATAAAGATGTCAGGTTACACAAAATGTTTCCGAAATTCTTAACAAGCGGAGCGAAACTGCAACACTGCAGAATTAAAATATTTGCATTGTTTGCTAGTTCATGTGTCCATGATTTGTGTGTCTAGTGGATAATTTACATTATTATTTTTAGGGGGTTCTAATTTATTGAACACGGGACTAAACGAAAATATCAATTAAACCACGTAAGTAGGTATTTGTCGAAATTCATGAAAAACCAGTTTTTTTATAATATGTTTTTGTCTCTCGGTGCCATTAATTTAAGGTTACTTAAAAAAAAAGAAAAAAAGTGTTCGAAAAAGTGACTTCAAAACCTATTCATGTCAGTATTTTTAATAATTGTTTCTGATAAGATTTCGTGTTGAGCCAATTTTTGTTAACTTTCGTATATTTTTTAAAAAAAAACGTCGTAACTAATCCATGTATTTCAAAAACCATGGCCACCATCTCATCTCAAAAGAACCATCAACCTATTGTATGAATACATTCTCGAGCTATTGTCTCACCCACAGCTTAGCTTGCAACATAATTGCATATGACCTAACATGTATTTAGATGTTAGTTGACTCACCACATCACAATTTGTGGACACTCTAGTTTTGAGATTACTTTTTGTCAGTTGTGTGACTTCCGGACGACGTATGTGAAACAATATAGAGATGAGGAAATCATGATACAATTACAAAAAAAAAATTAAAAGCTACCAGTAGTTCACAAATATTGTGCTGTAACAATTTCGAAATACTTTGAATAGGGTTAAAATAGATAGAAGGAGTGAAGGGGTGAGCGGAGAAGACGACTGATGAATGTGGAAGAAGCGCAAGAAATGTGTTTGGATCGTATTGAGTCGATGGCTAGCCCGATGGGAGAGAAAAGTGACGGATACGTAACGTCAGTAGAGTGAAAAACCTTTATGAGCGTTTCCGCTTCTGCCGTAGCTTTTCGGCGGGTCACCCGCAAATGACAGTTTGTATAGGACCACGCTTTTTCTTACGCACTATCGGTCGATGGAAATTACTCGTATCTACCTACGCGGTTAAGACAAATCTGCCAAAAGCGACCGACACGCGTTTCAACCGCAACGCGTGGTTTTTAATACCGATAATTGCATGCACCATTCTATTTACTACTCTACTTATTTCATCTTAGTCAATACAAGAAACAATTAAAATAAACTACACTAATCTCAAGTAAAATCTCTTCAACTAGTTAGCAAACATTTCGCTCTTAAGTCGCGAATATTCAAGATCATAGATAAGTTGATTTGCATGTATGTATGTAACTGGATGCTAAAACATGTAAGTAAGTCAGTGTCATTGGTAGTGAAATAGTAGAATGTGACACCCACTGCTAGTAAACTTCGTGAGTTGTAAACTAACGGCGGCGGTTCCCTATAATCAAAGACAGATAGCTATCCGAGATCGGCAGTACTTAACTGTCACGTAGCTGTCATTTTTGATTTATCTTTCAAAAGAGGCTTATACATTTTTTGACAGCGGTAAGTTTATAGGAACGAAAAATTCTAAGATAGATAGATATTTATTTATCAGTTTATTGTAAGAAGTTCATAGAGACAGAAAAAAAGAGAATTTATACAAAAACTGTTAGAGCTAGCTTTATAAACATAGATAAGTTGTGTTTATGGTTGTGTCAGGTCTTTTTATGACGTCTATCATCTCTGTTATGTTAGATAACCAAATTAAAACTGAATCTCTGAAAATCTTGGTTTGACTTATTTATTCAATTCATAACCCATCAGGTTATGGGCCCAGAGCATTATTTGCACCTTGCGAAGTTTTTATTTTGGAAATATTGTTTACTTTAATTTATACTAAAAGTACAATATTGGTTGTCGAACACACATAATCCATAACCCATAAAAAACTAACTTTTTCTACCTCCAGTAGCGCAAAACCATAGATAGATAGATTATTGGAAATGGCCGTAAGTTGTTAAGTCGTAATTTGGTATTTCATTCATTAAAAGAACGAGTTGGCCTTTGTAGATTTAAGTGTTTTATTTCTCAATTTACAACACGTTATTAGAATAAATACGCTTGAAGTAATAACGAGATGAATGTGAATGAATCGAAAGAAGTTTGGGTCGTAGCAAGTGGACTGGTCTCTTATAGCCAGATGGGAAAGAATCGTGGCAGATATGCACGTATGTATTTAATTAAAAGAGCAATAGATTGATGGTAAACTGAATAGTTTTTTTTATGTGTCATTTTATTAAAGCAATTCTAGGTTTTAACAAACGCACCGTTGTTGTCATAATTGTCGTAGTCTATGTGCCTCTATTGTGTTGTAAAAAGGACAGTACCTAATATTATAAGTACCTACAGATATATTTTGTTGTATAGGTACCTAAGTGCCTACATATTTAGCCATCAGTCTCTCACTGCTGAGCAAAGGCCATTCTCCTTCTTCCACTCTATTCTAATGGCTAGATAAGATTACATAGGTATATATTTTTCATATCTTTCTTTTTATGTATTTTAACGTGGCTTCTGAGTAACCAACTCCAAATCATTATAAATCTATTAGCCAGTCTTCTTTACAAATACATACAAGTAATTAGGCAATAAGACATTGAATTCGATGTGACGCAACGTATCGTGATGTGTGTATCGCAACTGCATACGATTATAATAATGTTAACACACAGCTTTACTCGTTGTACTGTTGTTAACAAATTACTGATGATTACAATGTCAAGGGATCTAATATTTGTTTTTTAGATCGTGAGAAATGGAGTGGGTTTTCGTAAGAGGTAATTGTGAATCAATCATTTATTAACCATATAATTATAAAATGAAGCATTGCTTTGCAAAAGAATATCATTTTTGAGGAGTGGAGTGTAGTGCTCTCTGTCAGACTAACGCCAGTTTTGATAGTTTAGTCCATAAACTGTGGCGACGGCTTTTTTGTAATATCTTATTACTTATTTAATACAATTTACTACGTGTAAAACGATTTATCGAATGACATTTATCACTTCAAAATTGACAAGTAAAGTAAAAACTCCTTTGAGATAAAAAAAGAAAATCAAATCAAAACTTACTGGTTAAGCGTCTTGACATCAAATCCTTTCTGAATATACTCGATGCCAGCTGGTACAGCCATGGTCAACAGCAATCTTGGTTTTCCAGTCTTCTCTGACTCCCTCTCGAACTCCTCTCGAAGCTCCTTCACGAGTTTAGCGTAGTTCTCTCTGTCTTTCGGCTTCCCTCCATCTCTGAAGGCCGGGTACTCCCAGTCAAGGTCGAGACCGTCGAAGTGGTTTTGTCTGAGGAACTGTCGAAAGATTGGTTGGTTAACAACGATAGTTTAGAAAGAGTATTTGCTACGTGTTTTTTTGGGAAATTGTAGATGACAGTGTTTTAAAAGATATAACTACAAAAAACTAGCATACTCTAACCACAAATACTTACGAGAATACAAGAAATAATGTGAAAAAAAATAGAGTTCATTTAATTAATCAATCTATTTTTATTGAATGTGAAAGAAGTGTGTTTGGATCGTAGCAAGTAATCTCAGTCTACTTCGACGGGAGAGAGCCGTGGTGAATATGTTTGTACATGTATGTATTTTTTTTGGGTTTTTATAAAATAGTACACTTTCAGTGAGAAATATTTACCTATAGGCAAGGTTTTGTTTTCTAACAAGATGATTTTACTCAACACATTACAATCGTAATCCCATACTGATTACCTACAACGTATTTACTCTCATTGCTCTCTCGTAACCAGATGATGATTGATCAAATCTCTATCATTGGAGCCAACACCTTCCTATAATCTATTTTAATGAGAGAAAGCGCTTATACTTAGATTTCTTACGTTTAGTTTTTACTGCTACGTGATCTTGGATGTATGAGGAGGTTGTAAAGTAGCAGTGTTTTGTTTTTAAAATAGATTGCAATGAAACTTTTTTGTTTCGCTACATTAAGAATATATTTAAACAAATGCCCCATCAGCTAATCCATTTCAGTATTGGATCGTAAGATATTTTGTCATATCAAAATTTAAAATATTTTTTTTCTTTGGCTTATTTTTGGCTCTTGAACATGTTACATAGATACCTACTTACTTATTATTTTAAAGTAAGCGCTAGATTCGCAAGAGTGCAGTTTTCCCCAGAGAAGAATCTAGCAAGAAACTCTGTTGCTTTGCTCTTTTCAAATAAAGCTTTACAATTCTTATTTCAACCCATATTTCTTTTGATGATTAAGTCTCTTGAGTTTTGTCTGTCAGAGCATAAACAAACAATCTAAATAAAACTATTTGAAGGCATGCCTAGTCTTTGCAATTACAAAAGTTTCTAGCAAAATTAGTTTCCCATAAAACGTCTTAATAACTCCATAATATCACCTTCATGCTTCAAAATCTAGGATTTTCTGAGGTCAATGACACGGTTTAATAGGTACATAAACATAGGTGATTGTTCGAGCGTGATAAAGTTATGTTATGTACATGTACTGTGCGTTATGTAGGTAATCCTTCATTTCTTGAATCACGGAAAGTTTATGTAGGTCGTGATTATTATGTCATTATAAGCACGATTTATTGTGATTATGGAAAATGTTAAAAAAGGCTTTTTATATTTTTTTGCGAGTTTTTTTGCCCAAAAACATTTCAATTACATAATGAAAAAATAATCTGTAATAATAACATCATTATCTGATGTAGGTAACATACATAAATGTATATGTTTTTTTTTTAATGTGGTTTTCTATAAATAGTTTGTACCTATTACAGATATAATAAATATCCGTAATTAATAGGGACGTAATAACGATGCATATGTTCAGTTGCCAATTTATTAATCGAATACGCGCTTAGTAGTTTAGTCAAAGTTATATATAATCTTCATTACGTAGGATATTTTAAAATCATAGATTCTATTTTTTAAAAGCAAAATACCTACAAGAGGCGCATGGGTACAGTTTTCTCCAGGGAAGAATTTAGCAAGAAACTCTATTCGTTATACCCAACATGAGTAATGAATAACCTACCTTAATAGCATTCCTGACGAACTCCTTCCTCTTTTCCCTGGAAGCCACCATAGGAGAGAACCTTGTCGAGCCTTCGTTCCAACCGCCGATAGCCAGCAGAGTTTTTAAGTTCTTGTTGTAGGTCTTTAAGCCCGTGAATTTAGCGTAACCACCTGGGGAAAGGGCGAATGGTAATTCTGAGTGTCGTAGCTGTTACAGATAGATAGACTTTACAAATCATATCCTACATAAATGGATAGATGTAAGAATGTTTGATACTCTTTCACGCATAAGCTACTGAACAGATTTTAGTAAAACTTTAATATATTGTAACTTGTAAATAGGATTATTGACTAACCTAACCTAAAAATACTTATTGGGATTCACAGCATTGAAGTGAGAAAAAGATCACAAAAAGGAGTATTCAAAATTGCTACCATCAGATTTTATCAATTTTTTTTGTATTCGGCCACTATATTACATGTCAAGGTCTATCTACACATCTATCTGCCCGGGACGTGACCGGGCCGTGGCCCGTCAGGAGGGAAAAAATTACGTCGTCATGACAACGTGTTTGAACGAATCCATAGAAAATGTATGGAATGATATTATTTCCCTGACACGTCCCGGATACGGCTCGGATCTTTGTAGATACACCATAGCACATTGGTAACTAACACACAACATACAAATGAATGACTAACTAGTTTCCAAACTCACCTTTCTCAATATCCTGGTACTTATCGAAGGGTTTGAGCGTGTTGTCCTTGGTGAAGCCTCCGAAGGCGTAGACGAGATGCGTGCAGAGGTACGGGTTGATGTTCTGAGGGTTGAACCGCGCCGTGCCCGGCCGGTAGACTGACCAGTTCGTGTAGTAGCATACCACTCGGGGCTCGCTTGATTGTGCTGGTGTAATAAGGTTTGTATTAGTATTAGAAAGTTAAAATTGTAGTGAAAAAAAAAGGATTGTGATCAGTATTAGATTTATGTCATTTGTAAGTGCATTCGACAAGCATTGTGATTAGTTTTAACGAAACAACTGTTTTTTTAGAGATAATTAGGTATTCCTCTATACTGTGATTGACTTTTTTCTGTGTCTGCTTTGGAGACGAAAAAAAATGTGCTAAAACTAAGTCACAGGTAAAACTGGAAATGAGCAACCATTTTTAGAAGAATTTTATTGTTAAAAAAATTGGCTGACGACGTTGTATGTTTCAGATCTCTTCAAACTAAATACATATCACGGTGGCCAACATTAATTTCTTAATTCATCAGCAATTTTAAGGCAATTTTCTATGACTGTCCAAACGAATTATCTTTTAAACAAACAAATATCTTTTAAATGATTGCTATTGGTGAGGTAACACTAGTTTGTATTAAAAATAATCATTCTGCTTTATAAAACAAGACTAGATTCGTGACAAGTTAAAGATTGCAATGTCATGCGCATCTAATGACTTGTCACGGATATTTTGACATATTTCAGTGTTAGACTCATAGGTCATAGCTACGACCTAGATTTGGTAAATATTGTTATTGGGAAATATTTAAATGTTTATTTGTAGAAATTATTACGGCTGCGCTTGTTTGAAAAAAAAGAAATAGGTAAGTTTTTTTTTTTAATTACCATTGACTGTTTTTATGTAAACTCTAACCAATCTTTTTGTTAATACAAAATGATGCAACGGATTTCTTACCTCCATCTATGTAACTACAAATTAAGTGAAACAATTAGATTCGTTCCACCCATCTGTAACTAAACCATTGCAGATTTCAGAGATTTGCTAAACAAATTGCGTTCCATCGCAAAAAAATAATATCGAAAGTGTATTCCAACTTTGTAAAACATTGGCTACAACTAAAAAGATGTGAAGCAATCTTTTTTTTAAGACTCTGGCTATATTTCTGGCCAGAAACATTTTTTATCACTTGAAACTGTCATTATGAAAAGAAAAAAATAAAGTTACTTTTTAAAAAGATTGCATCATGGAAATTGGAAATATGAATAAATACTTACAAACTCGTTTCTTTATTAACAACTGACTTCTATTAATTAATAATAAATGAATTATTCATAAAAGTAATTAAAGATTTCTAATGTTATTTTATTAAGTAGCCAAAAACTACCTAAAGATTTGGTAAAGTCAATTATTAAAATCAATTTACTGTGTAATTATTACGAGTAATTAGTAATAAAATATGAATCAATTACGCAGAACCAGTATCGCAAAAGTATGTTTGGAAGGAACTTTGATGTTTAGAACTATTATTTATTTCAAAATGACTTACTTTGTGTAGCTAATGCGATTACTGCTGCTGCTAATAACAGCCATGACGTTGGATCCTGTGGACAAGCAAAGAAACAAATAAGTAAAACAATTAATTTGTAATTCTTATATTTACTTAATTTCGCAATATCGTATTTCGTAATAATTTTGGGTATTTTGAAACATAGAAAAATTCTCTAGAGCTGTGGAATAGAGCACAGAAATACTTTGAAAGTCTTTTAAATAGAGTAAATTCTATCTGAGCATGTCTTGATTTGATTGTCAGCCTCTGAAAAGCGGGCTGATAAATGTATGTCACTTTTTTATTTATAAAGCTCTACTTTAATATACTTATTTATTATTCAACTAAAGACATCTGTGAAGGTCTATCTACACAGATACAGGCCGTGCCCGAGACGTGTCTGGGCCGTGGCCCGTCAGGAGGGCAAACAATACGTCGTCATGACAACGTGTGTGAACGAATCCATAGTAAATGTATGGAATTATATTTTTTCCCTGACACGTCTCGGACACGTTGTCATGACGACATATTGTTTTTCCTCCTGGCGGGCCACGACCGGGACACATCCCGGGCACGGCCCGGAACTGTGTAGATATACTTTTATACTTAGACAAAATGATATTATTTAAACCCCTACATAACATAAGCATAACGATCAAAAAAAGTACCTACACACTGCACATGTCAACGCCTGCCCGATTACACAATGCAAACGTTTTTTACACTATTGCAAACTACAAGAAAATCCCATTGTCTATTGTCAAAGACAATGTGGATAGAAACCGAAATTGTATGGAAAAAAATAAATATTCTAATGCCAGTGACTTCGCTTTTGCATGGCGTTTATTTATTGGACCTACTTTGTTTCCGACGTGCATGTATGAGGCGATTGATAAATGTTGATGAAGCAAAAGAAGTGTGGGTCGTAGTAAGTGGAGGGATGTGGTCTCTACCTGCCCCTATGGGAGATAGGCGTGCCAGATGTATGAACTTGTTTTAAAGTGCCACCAAAACATCGGAGGTTAAATAATAAGTTCATATATTTTATTTCAAAAAATTGCTTCATCATTATTAGCCATAGTACTGCGTAGGAACTATGAAGTAATCTGGGATAGTACGTCCACTGTTGGATACAAGACTCCCTAAATTTTTCCACTCGTCTTGATCGGAAGTGGCTTGCATTCGCCGTGAACCTGCCTTCATCAAGTCATCTGACCACCTTGTTAGTGGACGTCTGCTTAGTAACTAATAAGAATCTGTGGTCAGACGCTCATTATGTGTAGTAATACGTAGATAAGAGGCTATCTTCTTCAATGACAATCAGTAACAATTTATTGGATAGCTATTTACGTAACTGCTTTTTTTTCAACTAAGCCCCTATTGATATAATATCTCTATGTGAATGTAATTATTGTTTTCTTGATTTACAATCAGTGTGACACAAATTAACGATGTATTCTTATTGTCTTTTTAAAGATCTTTGAAAGAAATGGAAAACACATTCTTAGATGGGTATGTTCACCTTTGAGATGTGTTTCTTTAGAATTATGATTGCTGTGAGAACAATGTTTATTGGTGTTCTGAGATAGTTTTTTATAGAGGTATTATAGTGATTTACGTGTTAATGACTATTACTACATCGGAATTACCTACATTTTGCTTGGGCTTTTCGAATATTCTTATCTTAAATTATTGAAATAAACTTATCTTTATCCTTATAGGCCCTTTTAACATCCCTACTATAGGGGACAACGAGGAAGGAATATGAGGAGTGGCCCCATTTTTTTTCAAATACAAATGAGTTTATAATAGTGTGCCAAGGATGCGCCAAGTTTTCTCATAGTTTTCTTGGTAGATGACCTGTCAAACGATAAGTAGTAGCTTTCAAAAAGTAGCCATTTTGCGCCAGACCAGGCACGCAGATCCAGACGGTATGGCTCCTCCTTATATATTCTTTACTTAAAGATAGGGGTACAGGCCTACTCTCGTTCGAATCAGCTACGCTATATTGACTTTAAATCTTATTGAATGAAGTGTAATACAATTCGATTCTTTGTAGATTCGCAAGACAATGTAATCAGAGATGTAACATCAAATCAGGCGATAAAGTCTAGACAGATTAAATAATAATCTAGGTTTCACATGAGTTCTATTGTACAATACCTATTCTGACGTTGAGTTTGTCTACTTATTACCTAAAGGTTATAGAAACATATTTTTTCTTTTGAAACTACAGTCGAATTAACTGGTTATCTTCTGTTAGCTGGAAATAGTCAATACCGATTTGTAGTATTGAGACGGTTTCTTATGATCACTTCTTATTGACGAATATGACGATAAGATATCTATCCAATATTTAATTCTATGTTTGTATTTTTTATTTTACTAAAGTTTTATATTACTTTAACGGTAGATAGAATATTGAGAACAGACGTAAGTCTATATATGCTTATTCATATATTAATAGTATAACAATTTGAGAGGTTACAACATAGTAAAGTCTTTATTCAACCTTTACAAAGGTCAAGTTTTGCAAGCGCTGAGATTTAAGCACTACATTGCTTCAGATATCCTTACATTACATCATTTTAATGTCACGTCATGATAAAAAGTCATACGAAGTCGCGGGCAATCTCTAGTATGTTACACATACATGCACCTACATATCTGTCACGCCTCTCTCCCATCAGGGTAGACAGAGGCCGCTTCCCTATACTGGCTACGATCCAAACACACTTCTTTCGCTTCATCCACATTCATCAGTCGCCTCATACATGCACATCGGTGTAGGGTTTGAAATTTTGGTTTATGTCGTAAACCAGCCATTTGACATATATTCGAAACTAGAGGCAGCCCGCGACTTTGAACTACGCATTTATTTATTATACATATCTTGGAAAAAAACATAATATCTCAAATATAGCCTAAGCTACAATATTGCCAAACATCAGAATCTATTTAGTAGTTTTTGCGAGAAAGAATAACAATCATCTATCCATCGGCACAAACATTAACATTTATAATACAGGGTGACTTTAAATTAGTGAACGATAGAAGAGAATATGCATGTACTCGTGATAACAAACAACTTTTACTATGGGACCAAGGTCGGAATCATTCAAAAAATTTTGAACTCCCCATACAAAATGTATCAGCTGATAGTATGGGGGACCAATTTTTTTATAATTTCGACTTTGGTCCCATAGTAAAAGTTGTTTGTTATCATGAATACATGCATATCCTTTTCTATCGCTCACTAATTTAAAGTCACCCTACATAAGTAGAATAACATAGCAAGTTCAAAACCAAAGTGCATACACACACACATATTGCATATTCATATCTCAAGTTGTGAAACAGTTAGCTCGTATTGTTCTAGTAACGGTCTCTGGCCACAGAAGGGCTTCAAACTTGCTTAGAATTATAATGAAGTGGACTGCACTATGGGTAGGATATTTAGGGCGAGAAGAGTTCTTACGTATTATTGCTTTTTTTAATTACCTATTTATTTTTTTAGCATAAGTTGCTATTTTATGTTTTTGTTTATTTTAATAATGTTGTACTGTATCTAAACCGGGAATAAATGATTTACTTAATTACTTACGCACTTACGGAATAATCAATAAAAAAAAAAGAAAAAAAAGTATGCGAACCGCGTTTAGCATTATAACTGCTAATGCGTAAAGGGCTAATTCTCAAAAAAGTGGCACCGCAACCTGTCAATCAATTAATGTTAGAACTTTTTTTTTACAGAACGTCCTAATCGTATTTAAATTATCAATTATTATTTAAAGACACTTTCTACATCGAGGCCTAGTAATTAAAAGTAAATAAAATGTATAATATTATATTAACTTTAGTTTGTAACTACGTTTTATCGTTCACTTGACGTGTCCCAACGCAAGATACCGAACTTTGAGGTTAAAAATAAAATAGAAAACATTAACCAAAAAAATATTGAGTGCTTTCCGTAGCTTACTTATACCTTCCATATTTATAATTTTAGTATTTTACAACTGCTCTTAATACAAATTTTTGTAGATAAATGCAGTTTAAGTTTGTCCGAGGTAGTTTTTGTCGTTGTTCTGCCACCGCACGAACACTCCTATAGAATAAGCACTATGTTACCCCCCGTGCCCCCTCTTGCATGAATAGACGCGTCCAGATGTCGGCCAGCTTCTGTTACAAGTTCACGTGTTTACAGCTATTGTAGGCGACGTGGAAAATAAAAATATTCGGCGAGCGGGAGTTTGTAACAGGTATGTTGTCTTTGGTCTGCCATTCAAAAGTCGAAAATTTTGTACTAGTTGATGTGATCAAATTCGTTTGTATTATGTATATTGGTGTTTATTTTCTTGTCAAAACATATTACGGGCATAAACCAAATACTTTCCTTGTAATTGTAAAAAAACCGTTAAATTGTCGGTCACCTGTAAGTCGTTAGCCTGCTAGTGTTAAACAAAAGACTAACCAATCGGGTTGTTTACCCTTTTTCTAAAGTACTTGCGATATATTTACGGATTGTTAGGCATTTGAAATCAATTTTTTTTTTACTAAAATTTTGATTTCGTTAATAATTATTTGGAAAAAGTTTAGAATTATGCTTTGTTTATTTTTCGTTATAGCCTAAGAGGTACTTTGAAAAGGCTAATATTAAAGATAATTAAAATAAATGTGATTGATTATTCTAAATGAACTGTATTTTATTTGTCTAAACTATGAACCTGCGCACAATGTCGTTAACCCGCCGATAGTTTCAACTAATTTTGTATTGGATTGTCGGTATCCTGCACTTCTTATCAATAACCTGGATCCTGATATTCGTTCACCTGTCATCACAGTCATTAACCTGGACGCCTAGTATTTTTAAATGCTTATATTTCCTAAACTGTTTGAATAATTTACTTCCCTCCACTTGATATCGAATACTGGTCTATATATCTAGCGATAACTGAATTCAGAAACTTAAAATCGCAAACTTAAAAAAAAAATGCAAATTTAATTCAGCGGTGCCACTTTTTTGAGAATCAGCCAAAGGGACTAATTCTCTTTAAAGAGTAATAGTAGAGAAATAGATACATATAAATTGATACCTACGTAGTTTAATTGTTAATTGATTAGCCGGTGTTATTTGTGCTGTTTTGTGTGCGTTGAATAAATATTGTTTGATAGGTAATAAGGATAGGTATGTTATCTACAAATTAACGAATTTAAGTCATAAAGTAGCGGTTTTTTTCTTTCATTTCATAAAAGCTGCTTATTTATTTATTTAACAGTTTATTGTAAGATAGTACATAGAGACAGAAAAAAAAGAAGTTCTACAAAAGGTACAGCATATTAGCACAGCATGGTACAGCATGCAGCACTTATTTATTTATAATTTAACACCCTGTACAATTTTATGAGATTTTTATCGTCCCATATCGACACTTCACACGTAAAAACAATAACAATCAAATAAATAGGTCGAATAAACAATTAAACGGTAGGTCAGTCATTGACCGATTATCTTATAAGTATAAACAAACCGTAACAAATAGTTAACGGTAACTTAGCCGTGACGTAACTTTAACGTTTAACACGTAACCGGGTACGTTATATTATAATCTTACATTTGCATTTGTTATGAAAATTGTATTTTATGTGAATTTACATTGAATAAACATGTAGGTTAAAAGGGCTTTTATATTAATTTATTTATATTAATTTTGATTTCATTTAAATGAGATTTTGATATTTGTGTGTAATGTGTGGAAATTATTTGCTAAGATTGTTTTCTGGGTTGAATGTATGGCACAATAAGATGAGTCTAAATTGATAAATAAATAAGTACTGTATTTAAATGAATATCGTTTTATTGTCATTATGGGTATGGGCTAATCGCGTTCACACTTTTTATCGACAAAATTGTTTACCTACTGTGAGATTTAGTGAAATAAAAATTCTTTATTGATATCTTATTAATCCGCGCCGTCCGGCATTCCCGCTGGCTTTGTAAGTAATCTTGACGTCTGTCAACTAGAGATGTGAACCAGAGAGTATACCAAACTGCGTAATTACTTTATTAGGAATGCCCACAGGGGGTGCTCTGTGGGAATGCCACACCTACTTATTCCAAAAATAATGTAAACATTTTTGTGTAATACATCATCAGTTTAAACAAAAATATATGAATGAAAAAGGCATTATACCTTATCGATATTTTGACTAATTGTCTCTATCATATAGAGATCATCTGAAAACAGGGTTGATGTCATCATACCTATTACTAAATGTTACCTAACCTAAAAACCTGTAAGTAATGCTATCTACACACCAAAGCCGCCGTCATGCCGCCGGGCTAGGCAGGCGGCTTTTCGTCATACGAATGGCAGCTGTCAAAAAAGCCGGCGGCTTTGGTGTG
This sequence comes from Anarsia innoxiella, assembly GCA_947563765.1. NCBI lineage: Eukaryota > Metazoa > Arthropoda > Insecta > Lepidoptera > Gelechiidae > Anarsia > Anarsia innoxiella. The sequence continues at coordinate 1,310,628 of OX387401.1, forward strand.
TCGATACCATTATTTAAACGGAAATGTGAAAGATCATAATCAAACAGGTGTCCAAACCAGAAGCATGCTAAATAATAATAAATCAAAGAATAGTAGCAATCACAACAATCAAATTTAGTTGTAAACGATTGAATCGCATGTTACCATAACGAGTATTTACCTATTTGTGAATTGGCCACTGAATATTTTGTTATGGTGGGTTTTAGTCACGCTATCTTCTCACTGACATATATTTTAATTGATAGGTTTTGACTGTAGTTATAGATAGTTATTTAGTTTATTAGTTGAGTAAAGTTTTCCGTTTTTCTTTTTTATATATCTGTAATGTATGAGGCTACTACTGCAATGCTACTAATTCCTAATAAAAAAGCTAAAAATATAAATAAGCATTGCAATCCAAAGATGCTGTCAGCTTGTTGGGTAGGTACTTTGCCTCGTGGTGACGACGCGTTGGAAGATATAAATGTAAATATTTAATTATATGTTTGTATTATTTATTTTAATAAAGTTATAGACTTTTTACAGCATTGTAAATGTACGTATCTATTTATATGTATATTTTTCATCTTGTACGAATATGAAGAGCCGGCAAATTGTCACATGTTCAATAACCTCACAATAACATAGGAATTTAAATGCAACTTTTCGTGTTATCTAAGATTCTCAACTGTAAAAGGAAGATAACAATCGTAATTCCCTCAAACAACATAAACTTAAAGACAAATCACATCAATAAAAGTAACGTCAGGCGTCATATTACGTCTGCAAACATTACATCATACTTTACAACTATTCCTTAAGGGTCTGGGAGTTATTTTCTATGAAATGTAACAAGTATGAATACCGCTATAGGTTTATGTAACTTTCTTCTCTTGGGAAACTCTGGGCGCATTATGTTGTAGGCTTTTGTTGCGTATGTAAGTTATGTGTGCTTAAGTATCTTTGGATTTTAAGGGAGATATTTGTGATATTGTAAAATGTCGTTATGAGAAGAGGTTAATTTACATTTCGTTTTTTTTTTCATTGAATAGGATTAGCTTTCATGTACTTACCATAGAAAGATATGTTCAATAATGCTAATAAGTAGGTATGTGAGATATTTTCGAAAGAAAAATAGATTTTAAAATAACTTTGTACGTAGACGTAGACATTCAAAAAAAGCAAAATGAATAAATAATAATTTATTTTTGATAAATATATAATGATGTTTATTAGGGTGTAGATAATTAAAGGTTGTGTTTTCTTGTCTGTAAGAGATATATTTTTTCCAATGAAATTATAGACTAAAATTAAGAACAATGTAAAATAAAATAAAAAAAACAATCGTACTTACCTGTAAGAAAAACAACATATTAAAAACCTTCTTGTCCCCTCGAGAAATTCAATAATTAAGTAAATAACATTAAATAAACTCAACTTAACTTTCTTCTCACAAGAATCAGACATTGACAATCTGTCATTAAAAAAAAGAAATAAATAGATAAATAGTAAAGAGATTCTTTACAAATATATGTAAGAAGGTCTCTACTTACAGTACTAGCAAGTGGAGCGAAATAGTCACTGTCTACCCCTATGGGCGTGACAGATTTTGAAGTACAATTAATATGTACGTACTTATAAAGATTCTACTTCTAAGCAGAAGTCTCAAGCAAAATGTTGGACGGAAATTACCACATAAAGTTACTTGTACCTATATTACATTAAGAGCGCATTCCACTAACATACCTTCGCAGTACCAATAATCTATGTCTGCAATAGATGTTCCTAATGTCCACATTTTGCAGCCTACAGCGGTACAACTACGCAGATCTTGCCTCATCTCGCGTGAATTATTATGGCAACACTGCTCTTGCTTCACGCAAAGCAAAGAGGTTGCAAGCCCTTTACATTAAAACGTAAATAATTAAGAACTTTTTAGAAATTAAACGACATGTCTTTTGTGTAAACAAAACTCTTTTAATATTTTTCAGAATGAGAACCTTTTGATTAAAGTTTTTGGCGAAGAACTGGCCGGTATGGTTGAAAAACTTGTTGGAGTCGCCACTAAAAATAGTTAAGTATTTACTTTTAAATCAAAATTAACTAAGGCAATAGCATTAACGCCATTCAGCCAAGTATTCAAAAGTTTTTATTATTAATAAATTACAAATGATTCACGTTTGACGACTCTTTATAAGAATTTGAACTAGAAATTCCAAGCATACTTAGCGTGTTCTACTAAACGTGCATTCAGGTCACTAATTCTAACCTCTTTGTTCAAATTGCGTGAAAAAAAAGTAAAATGATGTTCATTATCTTTAAATTATGTAACCTAATGCAAGTTAATGGTAGAAAATGCGACGTAATACATAATTTCATTCCCACGTCGTATTAAAACGTCAACATGGCTTCGAAATGATACAATTTCTGGCTTTCTAGTAAATATAGTAATCTATGGGAAATGGACTGCGCTCATTATTATAAATTACTTATCTATTGCCATTTTCTGAAGGTATTTCTTTGTGTAAATTAGTATTGCAGTTTACTTATAATAATCGTAAGACAAGATAGACCAAACCAATATTGTGTAACAGAAGCAGATCCTTTTATATTCGATTTCACAACTAAAGCCGCAGGGTGTGAGATAGTAAACTAATTGGAATATTGCGAGTAAACGTTAAGTGCGCGGATGTTCGATAGTTTATTTAATATGAATAAATTACAGTCATAAAGTCATCATAATTTAATACGTATCAGCCGTTTGTAACACATCATGATTTACAAGTCTACGTGAGATGGCTTGTCGTCCTGGCCTATTTATTTTAACGACTCTCTTATAGGTATGTAATTTAAAGTTGGAACATAATTTTATTAATTATCGAAATATATTATTTGTTTACAGTAATTGACGTATTATGTGTTTAGGTACCTACCCCAAATTGACGTGCTTGTATGAGACGACTGAATGTGGATGACGCGAAAAAAGTGTGTTTGGATCGTAGCAAGTGGAAGGAAGTGGTCTCTGTCTACCCCAATGGGAGAGAGGCGTGACGGGTATGTATGAATGAGTTTTATGTTGCACCCTTTATTGTGTTCCAAAACTCATCAAAAAAGTTTATGGCAATGCAATGAAATACTTTTTACATTCCACCTTTTTTTACCGACTACTATCAATCTTATTTCTATTGGGTCCACCCATTTTTGTGTTCAAAAATCTCTGAAAATTCTTCAGTACCTACTTGTATCTTCTTGTATAATGAAATACCTATTTTTACCTGCCTATCAAATTTTAAACATTTCTTTTTCTCAACTTTCGTACCTATCATCACTTACACAACACTAGCCCTACTGGTCTAATCCATAAACAAGTATTACATAACAGTCAGCATCAGATGGACCGTCATGGACCGGACCACTAAACTGCTAACCTGATGGAGATAAAAATGCAGTCAGACTCGCCTTCTATTCAATTATTCAACAACTGGACACATTTGTACAGGAGTTAGTGCGAATAGATGTAAAGGATGGGTTACATGAAATATTTTGTATTATTGTATAGATATTGAGATGTTTTTGATTCTAAAAAGTATGTAATTGTAATTAAAAATGAAATGTGTCATAGATCTACAAATAGAGATTAGCTAATAAAAAGTTGGTTCATTAAGTTATCATTTATATTTCTAAGTAATAATAGTAACTTAATCAAAAAAGCGCTTTTTGAAGTGCTAAATACTTGATATTATTAGTATATTGTGTTAAAACTCATTAGTAACGTATTTATACGCGTAAAGTGTAGAAGATTTTGTAAGTATACCTACTTTTATTTATTTTTAAAGACTTTGTCAGTATAAGTAGCAAACTACAATGGTACACCAATACCTATATTTATGTGTTTTGATGACAGCCGTACTTAACTGTATCTTTTGATAATTTAGTTAATATACCTAGCAGAATTTTGTGATTCCTTGTTCAGCATAGACTCATGTGAAAGGACCTTAACAAAGTTAAGGCAATCCAAGATTCCTCACAGCTTATTACACAACATGACTTGTTATAGTACCGGGTCCGATACAAACAGACTGTCAGACATTCTTACTAAGAAAGCAGTTTTCACTTTCCTCCAAGTAAAGTACGCACGAGTGGCTTATACTCTATCTTTTATTTTATTTTTTCAGTTCATTGAGTCGAGTTAAACAAATTGAACTTGTTTTGTTGTACGGTTTATTCTAGTTTTTGTGTAAGTAATGATGGTTTTGTGGATTAGTGTTATTTTCAGAGCTACTTTTGTTAAAAGAAGACCAAACTAACTAACTAACTAACTGACTATACTATTGATAGGTCCCAAATAACTAAAAGACAGTATAAAATATAGAATAGAAGGAGGCGTATGTCGAAGAAGAAAGAGGAAAAAGGCCAAAGAAGAAAGAGAAGAATGTTTAGGTTGCAATTTGAGTATAGTCCAATCTAAGTCGTATTATGCATTTCTTCATATCACACTAATGAGTTCGATTGAAATGATTTTATCGATTTTAACTTGTATTTACTTTTTATTGTATGAAACTACTTATTTCGACAATGGGGATGATAAATACATTCGAAAATTCAAAAAATAATTAGTCCGTCTTTTAGGTTATTAAAAAATATGTGGAACACGTTTTTTACCTGACCAAATGTCGTGTCGAATATTTTAAAATAATCTATGTGATGGACTAAAAAAAATGTTTTTGTCAACATGCCCATTAAGGTCCCTTTGTATTATTCTAATTATTAAGTATTATTTTTATTATTCGAAATAGGACATTTCATTCTTGTACTGAGAAACCAGCCAAGTTCAGCATGTAACATGTAAAGAACTGTGAGCCTACGTTAAACGTACCGATCATAAAATTATGTTTTCCTAGTACTCAGCCTACAATATAAACATGTCCAAGCTAATGTGTTCATAGTTCAATTTCCGCCGTTTAAAGCCAGTTTCCCTGTCTTCCTGGGCTTCAGGAAACTGCAGAGGATTTCCTATATGTAGTTGAATGATATGTACTATGTGCTAATACAGGAATATACCTTACGTCAGGATATATTAAAGTGTATCTGCTGCTTTGGAAATAAGGATGTGATTGGGTTTGCTTCCGATTAGTTTGTTTTGAATTGTAAACGTTATATTAACTGTAAAAAATGAAGAACTGTTGCGTAGTGCCGAAATGTTTGTTTACAAGGTCTAAACGGTTTTCAGTGCGCATTTATCGTTTATTTATTAGAAATATACACAATATCTTAAAATAATATAGCCTATGTGTTATTCTGATCTATGTAATTCCTTCGTGGTCATCCATCGGTCGGATCCAAGGGACATACATTTAAAATAATATTGGTAGGAATAGGTACCAACATTAGATTATCTACCTATATTAGTAAGATAAAAACCTACCTACTTCCTTTTTATTTGATCTTACTTCTTACGTTACGTCGAATATAGGTACCAAGTATCAGCTGACAATCTTGCAATTGAAAGAAAACATCCAGATATTTAAAAACCCTTTACACATCTATTGCTCAATAAGTTAACAAAAATTCGTATCGAAATCACCAAATTAACCGCACCTGGGACCGGTTGCACCAAATCTGGTTTAAACTAGTTCCTATACGTCAAGCTATTTGGTCCATTTCGCAATGTTTCGAGTTTTATCGATTTATTATGGTCATACATTTTGCTAATGGCCACATTTTATTTAAGGTCTCTTCCTAACTAAATTAAACTGGTTTTTTAAGTACATTTGATGTTAAAAGGGTCTACGTGACGTAATATTAAGCACCTTAAAATTACGTTTACATAAACGCGTTAAATTGGGTTTTAACTTAAAATAGCCCAAATGACCCAATAACCTATACTGTAGGTTTGCTATAGTATAAGTTAATTATGACATCCTGTCATTGGCTAAGATATTTTAAGTTTATAAGATTTTTAAGCATTATTTGTTAATTACTCTTAAACTGCGGTTGGATAACTTGTAATAACTAAATAAATATTTTTATAAATTTGATTGGAATCAAATTATATTTTCCGGTGACGCGGTCTAATCGTGTTTGAGTATAATTATTATGTATTCTATTAGAGGTTATTGAAATTCAATATTCATCAATTACTCAACCTAAGTGCGTAGTTTCACAATATAATGATACTGGCAACCAAACTTCGCTCTAAATTTTCATGGTAAATCATAATATTTCTCATATCGCCGACTGCCATCATAGCAAACGTTTACTATACCGTGAGAACGTACGTTTTGCTTCATCGTTTTGTCACTTGGCCTTGTATCTGCTTAATTAAACACATCATAAAGATAATTAGAACCATCATATTTAGATGATTTTTGTAGGATGGTTATTATGTTTATTTCGTTTCTTGAACAGATAAAAAGGATACCGCCTTTTGAGTAACACTAGGTAGGTATCCAGCTTTATATAATAACATGATAATAGTCAAACAGAAAACTTTTCATTATTCTTTCAGGGCCTTTATTAAAACACACCTGAGGGATATTAGGTACTAGCTAGTTTGACTGCCTTCGCTTCGTGCCTTCCTAATTTAGATATAGATTGAATGGCATATTTTTTAAACATTGTCGCATAGGGGTGGTTTAGTTTGGCTGTTAGCACTCTAAGAATTTGTTTGTTTGATTCGTAGGATAAGCATGTTGTTTCTCTTCCCTTTTTATATAAGTTATTAACTTAATACTTAAGGTTGAAACACACCGGATGCGTATGCGTAACGTAGACGTAAGCACGGCGTAGCCACGCGCGTAGTTACGGTGTAACCCGATGTGACACCGGGCTACGCGTCACGTCGACGTGTACGTCTACGTTACGCAAGCGGTGACAGTTCCATACATTACAACTCAGAGGTGCGCATACGTCTACGCATACGCATCCGGTGTGTTTTGGCCTTTATAACTTTATATTTCACATATTCGTATATGTATGTATATGCATTCTACGCAATCCCACACAAAGCTCAGATTGTGCAAGCGATAACGAGCTTACAACTCTGAGTGCCGTTTGATTGTCCCTACATTAGGACGGAATTGTATGTGCACTAGGTCTGACAACAATATTGATGGTATAGAATAATGTTACATACATACATACATATCTGTCACGCCTCTTTCCCATCGGACTAGTCAGAGACCATTTTCCCCCACTTGCAATGATCTAAATACACCTCTTTCGCTTCATCCACATTCATCAGTCGCTTCATACATGCTCTTCGGTTTAGGGTACCCTTGGCCTTTCTTAATAAAATAAACTTATCTTATTTTTCGCCCTAGATTCAAATACAAATCGATCAAAAAACAAAAGAAAGAGAATGAATAAAAGCATCTACTTATTCTTGCTAATTATAGAAGCTGATCAAAAACGTCATTTTATATTTGTCTTTTTTTATAAAGCAGCATGAATTCATAATATATATACTCTACATACATTATAATATTATAATCAACCAAATATGGCAGCCGGATACCAAACCCTTAAGAACACTAATTACATTATATTTACACGGCTTAAGTGCGAAATTTTGTAATCAAAATTATAGAACGAATGTACATAATTATGAAGTTCTTATCCGTAGCATGTAATTCATTCAATTTAGTGTCATTACAATGCGTGTAATAGTAATGGAAACATAATGTAAGAATGTTAAAGAGTCAGTGGAGTTTGCAGTAAGTAGCTAAATTTAAAGTTATAGGCTACCTATCGTTAAAGTTTTATAAGGTATTAAACTTAAGGTAGCGAATCTAAAACGTTAAAATATTAATTTAGAATTATATTGAAGTTTTACATACTTACTTGAAACTGATATTTTTTTACGTGCAAAACAATATCATGACAATATGAGTAAATTAAGCGAATTTTTAATTTTCACTTAAAAACGCCGTTTACATGAGACGGTTCCAATTCGACTTGAAATAACAAGACCATGAAAACGTTTATTAATTTTGTTAAACTATCACGACAATTAAAACGCTATTAGTATCACTCAAGAAATACGCAGTCCATCCCAAGCCAAGCATAAAGTAACACTATAATGATAATCGAAGTATAATACAAGATCAGCATGGTTGCGGATGCGTTGCGCCACTCGCTGCGCCGGCGCAGGCACCGCTCCACTTACCGCGCTCTTCCAACATCCACCGCGCATTCTTTATCTTTAGAAAACTAATAGTCATTAAATGTTTAGAAAAAATGAAGTAATTTGAGAAGGTAACTAGGTTTTTATTCTGGGTGTCTGTATTTGGGATTAAGTTGTTTTTGTCGAAAGACATAGTGAGTTGTATCTTTACTACCTAATAGAGTAACAATTATCTTTTAATGAAAATTTTATGGACAATCTTATAAAGGTCACTTTTATAGTAGCTTCTTATAATGCATGACGTTCATAAAAGAAGCGAATTAATTGGCAAACAGATTTTGCTAGCTAAAATTACGTAGTCTAGAATGTCGTAAAGTTATATTCCCAATAAAAAAAGATAATATAAAACAAAGATAAAACAAATAATTAAAGAACAAACAAAAACAAAAAGAAAGAAAAATAAAAAGAAAAGAACATAAAACTACACATTGAATTGTTAATTTACTACATAAAGTCCATTATTAATTTATTTCTACATTATAGATACTGAGATCAGGAAATTATTAAAAATCAACAATTAGCACCGACTAATCATTCCACGCTCAAATAGGTACCTACTCTTTTTGCAATTTGCTCCAATTCCTCGATCGTTCAATAATTAGAGGGTGATTAGAAAAATTGCGAGTTGACGAAGAATTTTCAAAGCTTAATTAGGAAATTAGGGAATAATTGAGGAAACTGTCTATTAAAATGGGTTTAGTATTTATTTTAATATTGACACTTTGTCAGGTGATTTCTATGGGTCTCATTGGACAAGCTAGGTAATAAGACTTTTATCTATGAATTAAAAGGTCAAAATGTCAAAAATTGTCTTAATAATTTTCTAGCTTTTTTTTATTGACCAACATTCAACCCATTATCTATCTTGGGTGTCACTTAGACCCAGAACACTAAAACGAAACGTTCCAAACTAGTTGCATCGTGTGTGGTTTTCTAAAGAAGTCTATAGCAGAAACTTCAATGCAACTCAAAAGTAACTAGCAGTTACAGTTACGTTGCAGTTGCGTTTCATCGTGTGTTCTGGGCCTTACTTACTTAAATTTTTTGTTTGATGAAGCATACCTCTTTGTACTATATAATAATATAGTGTAATACGATCTACAAATTTGATATCCCCCTATTTAAAGATTTAAATGAATCCGAAACAAAAACTTTAATATCGACCTTCATTATACGATATTTTATCACGCGGAAATCAACTACATAATATATAAATAGTTGGACGTGTAAAAAATGAATATGATATAGGTTTGATTTATTTCACTTTCAAAGGTAATTATTTAATACATATAAGGTTTGTGTTGAGCATAACACTATTTTGAAGCATACCTATGTATGTATAGTAGGTAATCAATTATTCTAATTACATTTGATTGTATTTCAAATCATTTTTTACAAACAAACTAAATAAAACTAGATATCTCCTCGGCAGAAAGAAGTTGATAAAACAAGTGGCCGTGATGCTAGCGACACCCAACCTTTAAAAGTCTATATTTTATTCTAAACGCAATGTATTCCAAAACTTTGACATTGGTGTTCACTAACTATAAATTCTTAACACCTTGTTAGAACCATCATGGCCGCCAAATTCTTTATTCTAAACGATGGCACGCGACGTATTGCGAAACTTGTGTTTGGGACATTTTGAGCATAAAATCTTAGCTAACTAGAAACGCCCTCTACAAATATGTAAATAGTGTTGTGTAAAGGCTGACGATGAATGAATGGCGTGTTACAAACGGATTTCTATTTAAAAAGCGTAAAGGGACTGTAAGTAGCTGATAGCACAATAGTTAAGTATGTTTGTATTGTGTATAGGTATTTATGCTTCCTTATATTCTGTTATATGACAGATAAAGGTCTATCTACGCAGATCCGGGCCGTGTCCGGGCCGTGTCCGGTTATCATGACGACGTATTGTTTTCTCTCCTGACGGGCCACGGCCCGGACACCTCCCGGGCACGGCCTGGATCTGTGTAGATAGACCTTAAGGCAGGGTTCCCATTTTTCGTATGTCAGTCTAGTTTTTTATCGGTCGACTATGTTTACATCCGTGACCCAAAAGATGTGAATAGCTTTTGACTGGAGCTCATGATAAAAAAACTGTGGTAAATCCACAATTGGGGACGAGCTTTAGTTATTGTACTGACTCCGCGGTTTAACGGTTGATAAGGTATGAATGAAATAAGGATGTGTCATGATTTTATACAATCGCGGCTGCAAATGCGTAAAAACCCTAAAATACCACCTAAAATATCGCCTATATCACGAACCTATAAAATAATGTCACGGCTACTAATAGCCAATAGGTAAAGCAAAGGTCGAGTATTAGGACACCGCTCGCAATTCGCACTTGTTCCGTGGACGCGTGACTTTACTTCGCTAGGCGTGGATAGGTCAAGTTTGTATCAATTGTTATAGGGAGTGCATTCTAATAGGTTACTTTATTTACAGCCTTTGGTGTCAACATCTGTACCTTAGTCTATTTCTTGGCAGAAGAAGGCAAAGATGGCGTTTACTCTAGCAACAAGAGCCTAGCTCTTAAATAAGTTTAATGAATGAATGACCTTAGCCTATTATAGTGACTTGTAAGTACTTGCATATATCTGGAATCCAAGAAACTAATAACTTAAAATATTTTAAAATCTAGAAACTACTCTTTACCTATTGAGACCTATTGAGAGATAAACTGAAGCCACACAAACTCTACCTTAATCAAACATACATCTATCTAAAAGTAAATACATTATACGAATATATCTCGTACGTAAAATAAACAAACAATAAAGTTTCCAAGTCCCTTAAAGCAATGTTATAAACCACATAGATTCAATGCAAATTGACAGAAATTCCGCTCTATATCTATATTACACCTGTTTGAATATTCATAAGGAGTTTTAATCTTATAAAGGTTGTATATAGGTGGTATGAAGGTAGTATAACAGCGGTATATTGAGTCAGGAGGCCTTGATTTGGCTCCTGTTACTGATTGACAAGATTGTTGATTAACCGCACGACGACGACGTCACGTCATGAGATACTTTTGTCGGTATTTAGTGACTAACTAGATTGAAGTTTAACGGATTCAGAATTTGTATCTCTAAACGTGAGTAGTTATCTACTTGCAAGATCCTTTTTACATTAGTTTTTATGAAAGGTTTGTTAATACCAATGATTGGTTGCTAAAGTTGCCATATTCGTATTACGTATCTTGATTTTTAATTTTTCTATCTTAGTGGAGCTAAGAAAGAAAAGGAAAAGTCATGGCGGATAAGGAGAGAGGCCTTTGCCCAGCCGTGGGACACGAGTGGCTGGATTAGATTAGATTAGTGGAGCTATGAGTGTGAAACGTTTAATTTTTCAAAAATTAACGTTCCAATAGCGTTCCAGTGTTCCAATTTTGAACAAAACTATTTTAACTTCAATTTTAAATCATCAAAATACGTTTTTCGTCCATATACATAGTTCCAGGCTTTCATCTGAAGGTTTAAAATCCGAGTCTTTAGAGTAGCACCTTAGTAGCACCTTTACCTCTATACAAACTGTACCATACAAACACAAAACCGGTAGTTCAACTCACACTTTAAATACTACAACACGAGTAGTATTGAAAGTGAGAGTGGACCGGAACAAGCGAGCACCGGTCGTCATGGCAACGCGCAGTTACTACTACATCTGATTACGCGGTGATTACCGTGTAATGTGTTTACTTGTTGATTAGGTTGATTGACAAATTGCTTTGATTATTGATTAATGATTTGAGATGTCAATCGGGGTTGAAAATCTAGATTTTTGATTGTTGATTTTAATCTTACTGTAACACATACTGTAAAGATTTAACCGATAATTTTACAGCATAAAGGTTTTAATTATTTAATAAACTATTTTAAATCAGTATAGTGTCGATAGTAATAAGTATTGAATTATTTTTAAGCAAATTGTTATCAGTAGAATTCACATACTTTGAATTGCGCCCGCGTTGAAGTCTTTTCTATGGAACAAAGTTGTTATTGTCTTTTTCGTGGCTTTCTTTGGTTTTTTGGAATAATTAAGGCTATATGCAGTAAATCATATCTATAGATTATGATAATAGAGGTGATATACAAAATACTAATAATTGAAAAGAGCAACCCTACAGAGTTTCTTGCTAGGTTCTTCTCTGGGGAAACTGCACTTTTGCGAATCTAGCATTAACTTTAAAAAATTACCCCTCCTAAATGTTGTCAAAACCTATAGGATTAAATGATTTTTCATTTAATACAAATAATATATGCTATTATCCTTTGTTGTTTAGGCTTTGAAAATAAGATCAGTTTTGTAATGTAAGCCAAAAGAGTTTAATACAAAGGAGATTGGTTGTAATCTTTCAAAAAGAAGACAATCTCTATGATGATTAAATTCAGAACAACTTTAAGGCTATTTCAGTCACGATTGCCATTTACCCGGTCACGGCCGAGTCATCTCAAATATTTAATATTTATCATATTTCGGACATGTTGCTTTTGTGCAATAAATCGTCAACGATTGCAGACGTTTCCTGATTTGAATGATGTTTAATTAGTGCTTCAGTGTTTAGAAAAAAAGGTACCTATTTAATTACCTATGTTTCTTTGGTCTAATCATAGAGAATGCAAATCCTACTAATATTATAAATGTTTAATGTTTGTGCCGATGGATGGATGGATGTTTGTTACTTTTTCACGAAAAAACTACTGAATAGATTTTTATTGTAGCTTATTTAACAAAATATTTCACATTTAGAAATAGAAATAAATAAAACAAGAAAAAAAACCATTATATAATATTTTGGATATAATGTTTTTTTCTAAGATAAGATGATAAATGCGTTGTGTGTACGAAGTCGCGGGCAGCCTCTTTTATATGTACCTAAGTATTTTTATATGATAAAATATGCACGGATATTAAGCAGGTATACTAATAATAATGTTTGTTTAACATAATAACATAAGTAACAAAACAAAACACAAGTGATAAAGTATTTCTTTCTAATCACGGAGAACGCAAAGAACATTTGTATCTATTTAAAGTCTTATATGTGTGATTAAATATGAAAGCAATTAACCTGCTAAACGCTTTTTTAAATTCAAATTGAGAACGATTGGAACACGACGTAGACAATGGAATACAATACAAACAGCCAGTTACAACAGTTTGATTGCAAAATGGATTTTTCGCACGCAGGTACCTTTATTCATTCAGTAGAGTCATTGCAGTTGAAATATCGCTTCTAAGATAATGGTAATAAAATGATTTATTCAAATTGAGCACGATACTTCTAACTGGCTTTGTGGAACTTTAAATTCGGTAGTAATTAAGCTTTTGGCTTTAAAACCAATTGCAGATCAGTTTATAAATGTAAAGTTCTATAAAACATATAATTTATTATTAACAGAATTTAAAGAAGACTTGTTTTTGAAGCGGCCAAAGTTTTAAATATTTGAGTTTTAAATTAAAATAATGAATTAGAAAAATATGTAAAGAAGAACAAACCTTAGCTATTGATTATACAGGTTATAACAGAAAGGGGGTATAAAGCCGAAATACAGCGATAGTCCCCATGAAACTGAACAACTTTCCCCAAGAAACAGGGGTTGTAACTCGAAAAAAAAGTTTCACCTCCCTATACACAATGTCCGATCAGCTGATCGAGTAAGGATGGGCGATCCAAAAATGTTTTTCGAGTTACGACCCATGTTCCGGGAGGGGGAGGGGAGTATCGCTGTATTTCGGCTTTATACTCCCTTTCTGTTACACTCTGTATTATAAACAAGTTCCATGTATCATAAAATTTTATTTCATATCTTTTAAATTATTATTACGACGTAAACTAACGTACATTCTAGATTTTTATGAGCGATATAGCTTTCTTTATCTATGTCTAGATCATTTATTATGAGTCTAGATATCTCAGTAAATGTACGAAATATAACTTGATGAATTACGAATGTAAAGTTATTTTGACTTGATTTATTTTATGACAACTCAAATAGATCGTTTACAAACTTTATGTAACTTATTACCTAGTTACTACTTACCAACCAACTTAACTTGTAAGTTTTTTTAACGAGTGAATGTAGCGAGTTTTGATGATGAAACGAACTTACCTGAAAAAATAAAAATATAAAAATTAGAAAAGAGATTCAATACTTATCAAAAAGTTTTCATACGAAAAAAAAAACGTAGTGCTGCAATGACGTTTTGATAGCCATAGACTTATCGCACCATACTATAAGCCCATAAGCTACCATAAGGCAAGTGCCTTATGGTAATGATAATGATAATAGTGCTAAATGTTTTCAATGAAAAATTTTTGATTGGTCGTAATTTTGTTACTGAACTGTCAGTATGTCAAAATATGTGATTAAAACTTTTTAATCACATATTTTGACATACTGACAGTTCAGTAACAAAATTACGACCAATCAAAAATTTTTCATTGAAAACATTTAGCACTATTATTGAGGCATGCCGCCTGAGACTAACTAAAACATCATTGGCTGGCTGGTAAAAAATATCAGAAAGTTTTTATCTTCTAGTCACTACAAATTATGATAACCTTTTCTAAAGATAGCCACTATAAAATTTCTATTGCAGTCTTTTACTACTCTCAGTAACTACTAACTGTTATCGTCCATACTATACTATAGTTATACATTTTATAAATCACAGTAGCATATTGGTATAGCCAAGCATTTGTAAGTATGTAATATTGACGGACATTACCAATTGAAAATAACATTTTTGAATGTCATCTTAATGAAAAAAAAAATTTCGCTACATCACTATCTATTTTTAAGCAAAAAAACCTGTGAGATGTTAAATTTGTATTTTGCAAAAGGAAAGTGCGTTGGGTAGAGTTCGTCATATGTCCACGCCCTATTACATCACCGCATGGCAATACCGCTTTCTATAATACGTAATTTGTACATCAAAGAGGTGTGATTGCTGAAACACGTGTATTTAAAAGTAATAAAACAACCATATGAATGTTTTTCGAAGGGTTTTCCGAGAACCATGGCGTTGCTGGCGGGTACCAGCCAGCGCTGGCTTTTTATTAATTGAATTATAGAGAGATCAGAAATTTATGTAATTTCAATTTTTTATTTTATTACCTGTGTCATTCGATTTTAAATTATCTCCAAGTAATCATGTAGGAAGAGGAAGACCAAGATGTATGTTCTTCGCTCAAGTGAAAGAAAAAGTTACTGTCATGTCATATGTCAAATATTGTTGGCAGAAGAGAGGCAAAGATGGCGATTATTCCACTGAGAAGAGCCTGGCTCATAAATTAATGATGAGTGAATAAATATTTTTGTTTTAAATTGCATCAGCCTGTATGACATTTGATCAAAACATTAGAGTAGCCCAAGTTATTTCAAATAGCCTCAGTTGTGTGTCGGTACAATGTTAATGGCAATTTTTGATACATTAGGTCGCAATCAGTGTCGGCATTGTTTAGCAGAATATTGAATGTGTCAAAAAATGCCATTGGCACTCTGCCGACATACAACTGAGGCTATTTTAAATTAACAGACTTGGGCCCCTTGTTGTGTTACTGGTAAACGCTTATGACATTAATTTTAGAACATCAAATCCTTTGTAATTATTAAGAAATGGACTCCAAGTGCGACATTAAATATAAGCAAATTTTATGAGTCAATAAAATTGAGCAACGAACCTTACTAAGACCTATCCTCGTAATGTAATAGTTAATTATTCAGAGCACTTCGTTTAAGGACTGGCCCTTGCAACATTAGCACTAATCGTTATGTCAATGCAATAGAGTTGGAATTGCGCTGAACATTTGATAAGCGATCGGTGTATCAGGACATCACTATGCAGGTCGTATTGCAAAAGTTTGTGGTGCAAGTTAAAAGGGGTGGTGTTTAACTACGTAATTTATTAAGAAACATACATGAAAATAAAGCCTATTAATATGTAAATAAGTGTTTGGTTTTTGTTTTTTAACCAGGAGCATAATATCTTAACATTCTTACAATTACGTTATATTAGTAACACGATTGAAAGAAATAGGCTGGTTAGGAAATCATGAAATCTAGAGACAATGTGCTCTACCAATTGCTGTGTGGACAAAATATAAATCACGTCAAACACAACTTATCAATTTATTTAAGTTTTTTACATTACTTAAATTAGATTTTACTTATACCTACCTTATTTATTGACAACTACATAGATATTCTTATCACGCAAAAATCTTCTAACTTAGACCAAAAGCTGTCACATCAACATTTCGAAGAATCTCAATCAATCATTAGTATGCTTAAAAGAGAGTAGCACAGGGCCGGCAAACCTTTTGATTTATTATTACTTCTGTTATGTCATCGACCTCTTTTGTTTTACCGCTGTCAAAACTATAATTTGTTGGTGTTTGTTTTACGTGATTTATGTGCTTGTTAGAACAATGTGTTATGTAATTTTAGTATATACATTTGTTTTAAATAGATAGTATCCGTGTTTAATGAGAACAATCAATAGATGAAACCGTATTGATTGATTGTGATTGAAATTCTCGTCTAAACGTGTTTGTCGTGTTGAATAATATCCTGTGTTGGTTAAAAGGCTTTTGGAAATATTTTACTTGCAGTTATTTAAGATAAGTTTCTAGATTTACGACTATACACATAGGTGCATACATATCCGTCACGATTCTTTTCCTTGGGGATAAGCAGAGACCTCCCTCTACTTTCTGCAATCTAAAAACAGATCCTCCGCTTCACCCACGGCTATATATTTAGTAAAAAAATAGATTTAAAATTATTACATATTTTATTCCAGTCTCTATTAACACGAACCAACAATTTCGCACGTATTCGTAGCTATTCACATTTTACCATACAGTGACATTTCGTACTAGATACGATCGAAATTCAAATCTCCAACCGCTAAAAACAGCAGACGATCAAACCTTTTCACTATGAAGCAAGCAACGCAGCACAATAGTTTAATTCTGTGCGATTTTCAGGCCCATTGTCTACGCGCCCGAGGTGTGCAAGAGCTATCATTATTACAACTATTCATTAAACGACAGTGACATAATCTTTCTAGGTCAACGACTCTTGGGTAAACTCATGATTGAAAGGATGTTCTTTATTGCAGGAAACCGTGTTTGTTTTGCTCTTTGATTATTTAACTTGCCGGTTTCGTTAGGCAATTGTGATTTTGGTGTTGACTGACAGCCTGCTTAATCCGAAATAGAGATATGCGGTATACTTAGTAAATAAATAAATACAATGTTTTATTTCACACACACAATTTACAATAATAAAAAATTGTTGATGGATCTTCCTTTTAAGCTATTAAGCCTGTTTTATGCTGTCTACACACTAAAGCCACCGGCATGCCGCCGGGCTAGGCCGATGGCTTTACGTCATAGGAATGGCAGCTGTCAAAAAAGCTAGCGGCTTTGGTGTGTAGATACCATTAGCTACTATAAGAGGTTATATGTGTATAGGTATGTTCTTTAACATTATTAGTATTATTATGTACCTATGTATATGCTGTTCATCATGTTGTTTTCGCACTTGCAATTACAATACATTTGCGGGTTGATGCTTGGAATGAAAAACGCGAATCGGAACTTTTGATTTTACAATCGCGTCAATGTTTTGATATGCAAGTATCCGAAGGTGGGATTATCGCTGCAAACGATCTCTATAAAACTTGCTAGTCATACCACCCACGGTGTTATTATAGTTTCTTTTGTATTCAATTCGATGCAGTCAAGGCGTAAGCTTTGAATAAAGGTGTTCATCAGGATTTTGAATAAGGAAAGTAAAAGGGAAGGTGTGGATTGAACATGTTTAAGAAATATGTTATAAAATTACATGTTGTTAAATGATTAAATAAAGATAAAGATTCTCGAAATGTTTACCAAGAAACATGTGTCTAACTACTTTGCTACTTTTATGAACTTTGTAGGTATTATGTGTGATATCTATGAACTCTCTCTTCTTACAATTAACTGGCAAATGAATTTAAATAGATTCGAAGTCTCCAATTCTTTCCTTAGAATTCATAAAACACTTTTTTGAATAAATTGTGATTTTAAAACTAAATTATCTTCGTAGGTGCGGTATGGTATTCGAAATTCACAATATTCAAAAAAGATCAAAAGAAACCCCACTAATCCTGTCACAAGAAAGTTGCAAAACTAATCACAAAAAATCTGCGAAACACGAATTCTCCAAAAAGTTTCAACTCACATGATGTAAGTATTAGCAACTGAGGATTCCCGAAAAGGGCGGTAACGTTACATAATAGTTTCTTTAGAAATTATGTTCCGTACGCTAAAGAGGAGAAAACCGCTAAACTCATTGGCACGAGGCTTGCTAACTGATTGTTGTACTAGTTTAAGTAGTACTATGTAATTGTAGAGCTAAGTTATGTAAAAGGGGTTGCAATAGGTTGAATTTATGATAGTTAAATAGTTAGTAAGGGTAGTGCAGTGCAGGCAAAGAAAAAAATTAAAAGGCCTCAAGTAGTTCCCGCGTGTCATGTGTCACTCCAATATTTTGTCAGATGACATTTTTTTATGAGGACGCTGTGCCCCGACAAGTCTCAACAGCTTTATACAGAATGTTCTACCGCTAGAGCTCACCATAAAAATTCGTGAATACTCCACGAATAGAATGAATGAAGCCTAAAGCTACTAAGTAATCATAATATTTCTTTATGGCAGGTCATAATGCATTGCGTACGTTGCATACGTGAGACCAATCTGTTTCTACCTTTAGATTCAAAGATTACTTATTTATGCATCTGGCTGTAAGTTCAATAAACTGTCGCTTACTCAGTGAAAAAATCTAACCTAAATCTTGTTTACAAAGTTCTGAAACACAATCCAAGAAAAAGAATCCATCAATGATGTTGAAAGTGTATTAAAAACGGTCAATTTTTCGGTTCACTGCCCGCGGTGGCTCTTCGGTGCAAATAGTTTGTAATATACAAATTAACTAACAGCTATTGATTGCCAATCGACTGTGTAATGAGATAATAATACCGATTTTTTGTAGGTTGGCAATAAAGGGCTGATTGAGATGTAAATAGAACTATTTTTAGGGGCTTAAGCAGTTTAATGGATAAGCATTTGGTGCTAAAGTTTTCAAATGTCAAAACTTCGGGGATTTTGGGGCGTTTTGGCATATTCTTACTTTTTGCTTATCTATGGTCTATATCAGTGATCTATGGTCAATCACTTTAACGTAATACACATATTTTTCAAATAAATTCGATCCGTTTCCGCGCTAGTGCGTAACTGCCAATAACTTCCATACATACATACAGGGTGTCCCAAAAATAGGCCTGCAAACTGACACTGGAGGTAGATGGACTTAAGGTGCATCAAGTAAGCCTAACATGCCCATAGAAAAATCTTATGAGTATCGAGTTAGACCCGTTTTAGTGATTTTTGAAAAAAGAACCACTTTTTGATGGTTTTTGTATCAGAGATCGATTAATATTCAATTAATTAAAAAGAAAAGTACGTTAACGGCTTCTTCGATAGTTACTTATGATATGGCGAAAACAATTCGTTGATGATTAAAGTGGAACATCGACAAATTAACTGTCAAAGTTAATTTTAATTCTCTCCCAAAAACAATAGCTCGACTTTGAGCAGGTGCCACGAAAAAAATTTACTCTGAACTTAATGAACAAATACTTTTAAAAACTGCCTTGTGCTATTCCAAATCCAGAATGGTATAACATGTATTGCAAAAACAACAAATTCGGGGTATTAGACATCGAAGACTTACCTAAGTCGGATTATTTCAAAAACTTAAAAGTTGAGTTAAGGTGGTTAAATTCACAAAATCGAGTAGTTAAGAGAAGTAATCTAGTAGGGCGTCTGTTTTTCAGCCTGACTAAGTAATAGGGAGTGATAAAGGCAAAAACTAAGTCGCTCTTTGAACCAAAATAGTCTAATGGACCAAAACAGATAGTATTTGAATGGTGCCAGATTAGACATGGGTTTGGTGGAAACATGGGTACGTGCTTGAGCTTGAGCTCTTGAGCAGCTTCGAATACTGTTTGCCGATATTCAGAACAAATCTCGTTGATGACCATGAGGAGATAAGGCCATAATTCTAACATAAGATGACACTTGTGCATAATGTTCAGGAGGAGATAATTTGAGCACTGTTTTGTAAAAAAAAATCGCCAGGTGCGAGTCGGACTCGTGCGCAAAGGGTTCCGTATCATTCATTAGAGTATTCTGTAACTACTTCAAGTGTCTTAATAGCCATTACTAATATCGAGCAAAATTATCACATTTGTTGTATGGGAGCCATCCTTAATTATTATCATTATTCTATTTTTAGTATTTTTTGTAATACCAGCAATGATAATACATCGTTTGTGAAAATTGCAACGCTCTAGCTATACCGGTTCATGAGATAGAGCCTGGTGGTGACAGACGGATGGATAGACCGACCCTTAGTAAGTACCCAAAGTATAAAAATGGATCCCTAAAAAATAATAAGATACGTTCATAATAAACCGTTTTTTAATATCCCCTTATTGATTTCCCCATGTTTCCACCAAACCCATGTCTAATCTGGCACCATTCAAATACTATCTGTTTTGGTCCATTAGACTATTTTAGTTCAAAGAGCGACTTAGTTTTTGCCTTTATCACTCCCTATTACTTAGTCAGGCTGAAAAACAGACGCCCTACTAGATTACTTCTCTTAACTACTCGATTTTGTCAATTTAACCACCTTAACTCAACTTCTAAGTTTTTGAAATAATCCGACTTAGGTAAGTCTTCGATGTCTAATACCCCGAATTTGTTGTTTTTGCAATACATGTTATACCATTCTGGATTCGAAATAGCACAAGGCAGTTTTTAAAAACATTTGTTAATTAAGTTCAGAGTAAATTTTTTTCGTGGCACCTGCTCAAAGTCGAGCTATTGTTTTTGGGAGAGAATTAAAATTAACTTTGACAGTTAATTTGTCGATGTTCCACTTTAATCATCAACGAATTGTTTTCGCCATATCATAAGTAACTATCGAAGAAGCCGTTTACGTACTTTTCTTTTTAATTAATTGAATATTAATCGCTCTCTGATACAAAAACCATCAAAAAGTGGTTATTTTTTCAAAAATCACTAAAACGGGTCTAACTCGATACTCATAAGACTTTTCTATGGGCATGTTAGGCTTACTTGATGCACCTTAAGTCCATCTACCTCCAGTGTCAGTTTGCAGGCCTATTTTTGGGACACCCTGTACGTTACAGTGAAAGCGGCCCGTGCGTTACGAAATTGGATAAACGCTCGTTAAACAGCTAACCGACAGGTTAACCGGCTGTTAACTATTAAATACAACTCACGTACTACTCTTAATTACATTTTCTATGTAAAAAAGAAGGAAATGCGTTCGGGCAGGAATATAAAAACAAAAATTCTGTTGTAGACTTTGCAATTTGCTATTTTTAATTAAGCACGATGTTTAATATGAAAACATCTTCATGATGGACGGCAGAGAATAGAGCAAAGTGGCGAAGACTCCACCGACAAGATTCTTTCATTAAGACTCTTAAATACTATAATGATGATATAAAACCGCAATAAGACTGCAGAAGAACCGCCTATCTCAAGATTCTTTCATTAAGACTCTTAAATACTATAATGATGATATAAAACCGCAATAAGACTGCAGAAGAACCGCCTATCTCTTTTCCTTTCCACAACTGACAGAAGGAGTTTAAGCGCCATTCTGTATAAAAAGTGACTCCCTGAATATTTTTTGAATTGCCTGCATTATTCTGTACGGATGACATTACAATCATTTGTTATCGATACAGTATAATGTATTTAAAAAGTCGTTTAAAAGTTCACTTGTCTTTAACCAAAACAATCATAACTCGATTGACAAAACCATAAACTTCTTTCCACAGTTTCATTACCAAAAACAAAAGTTCTTTCATCCTGTATTCAGGTAAAACGAGTAATTTAACCGGTCATTTCGCTAAGTCGCCGGCTAGATGTCTTACCTGTTCACTTTCACACGCAATGTCAAAGGTCATGCGTTTTCTTTCCTTAGACTAAGTAGCTGTGTACGTACACGACTGTAGTTAGATGCAAATTGAAGTAATTTTCCTACTGTGTAAACGTTGTGAAGAAATGTTGCTTATAGGTAACAAACAACACAAGTATTTGGTAAATTTTAGAGTTTTTAAGGCAGTAAAGGAAGAACAAAGAAGGAGGGGAGGAGAGGTAAGGTATTTGAAGTTTTTAGGCGTGTGGATGAAGCGAAAGAAATATGTTTGGGTCGTAGCAAGTGGAGGGAAGTGCTCTCTGCCTACTCCGATGGGAGAGAGGCGTGACGGATATGTATGTATGTGTTTTAGGCAGGTATGTTGGCTATCTAAGTATGTTATTATTTTGCTAAATTAAGTATGATTACCTACTTACTAAAAATGCCATCAAAAGTATTAATAAGTGTTTTGTATTTATTTTTTG
This sequence comes from Anarsia innoxiella, assembly GCA_947563765.1. Lineage (NCBI taxonomy): Eukaryota > Metazoa > Arthropoda > Insecta > Lepidoptera > Gelechiidae > Anarsia > Anarsia innoxiella. The sequence continues at coordinate 1,333,301 of OX387401.1, forward strand.
TTGTTTTTTATATCTAAATTATTCACGTAATAATATTTTTATGTAAATAATGTATCCTTCACATATACAAACTTTATAAATAAGCATAACTACTTGCAAGTTACGTTACAAACTTGCACATAACGATCACCAATATTTGCCTGTTTATGATTGATAGGCAAGCTGCACGTACGCATACATTATATCACTCAGAAAACTAATCTCTACCTGCTGAGAGGCTCTGAGCGATATGGTTTTCTAAGCTTTCTTTTATTCCTATTAGTTATGACATGAGTTCATATTGTGAAGTTATTGATTATATTATGATTTTGACTTTTAAATTACTTTGTTATGTAATCAAGTTTTTTTTTGTCTAAATAATAAAAGAAGCGTAATGCAAAAGTGTTTATACCATTTTGCTTTGTTAATTTTAAATTTCTGTAATAAAAAGGACTTGTGCTAAACAAATCGACTTTTCTTCTAAATTTCTTTTTACCTCAATCTTTAGCAATATAAAAAAAAACTTTACTAGGTCTGACTGATTTGTGAATATACCTATACCTACTTGTTTTAAAGATAAACGAACGAACTCTACTTCATTTCGAACTATCTTAGTAGTATTTTTTACGTAAGTAAAGCGTTAAAATTTAGTATCTAATTCAGACAAGAGCACTGAAGTGGAAAAACCGCACGCGGTCTCAAATTCGTAATTATTAAAAATAAATGACAACTAATAAATAATTGGATAGATTTTAGATGGCATTGCGCAAGTTGTCAAAGTAGGTAATAAGTGCTATGTAACTTCTTCTGCGTTTGTGGTTTTGCGGTTAGAATGATCGGGGATTGCAGCTTGATATAGGTAAATTCTCGGGTTGTATTTGTTATATGATAAAATACCGTTTTTTTATGTAGGTATATATTTATCAATCTCACATATAAGAAAGCGAGTATAATATTTCGTTCGTTTCATGTTATAATGTATAAAAAGTGTATATATATATATATTTTTTAATGTTTTTCATTATCATTATTGACTCTAAAATGTACATATTAACATGTGAAGTCTTAATTGTTATATTAAAAAATCAAATACTATCTATTTATACTTTGTTCGTCAAGGTGTACTGAAGCTAGAATAGAAGATAAGTACAATGAAATACTGACTAGCTTACAAAATTATGAATAAATTCCTCGTCATGAATTCAATTTAATTCACAAAAAGAATCAAAATGAACCACACACACAGTTTATTCAATTTGCAACCCATTCATACAAAATCTCATACAAAGTGTCCGCGTGCTTTCTCCTTCGAAAGTCACAGTTACAGGCTCATACATAATCGTTGTATAATTTTAGCTATTCGAAACATTAATTCAGATGATGACTAACTTGATTTTAATCGGATGTAGCTACAAAAGTAAAGTGAGAGACTTGGACAGTATGCGTGTTAGTAGACGTTGAGTCTTAAATTCATTCTTGCCAGTTAGGTATATTATCATTTTCACTCGTATTGATGTTGTATTTGCAAGATTGTGTTTTGTTTACAAGCTTTCTTTCTGGGTTTATTTAACGTTTATCCCAAACTGTCTTCCTCTAGCTAGGTATTGCTTACCATAGAGCACTTCATGTCCTAGCGATCGAACTTCCCTTAGAGCTATTTATTAATTGATAAAACCTGCGCTATGTGCGTGCGCGTGCAATTATTATTAAACATCACCCGCAGAATGTAGTTTTGTTTTATGCTTTTGATTATTGCTTTTATTCTACATAATTTTAACTGGGAATAAATTATAACTTTATCTTACTTCACGGCGTCACAAACTCCACTACTTACAAAAACATAAATACCTAGACTAAATAAGCTATGTAGTAAACTAGTTTCAATCGATTACATTCCTAACTCATTTAAGTACATAACATTGTATGTATCAAATAGCATTGTAAACGTAATCCTACCTCCAAAAAGTCGTAGGCAGTAGTCAATGATGCCTAAAGTGCTTGTTAAATCTTGTTAGCATTGAGCACATCCTTACTGGTAGTCATTCTAGTCATTTAATTGTATGTACGGTCTCAAAATTATATGGTAATGAGTATGTAGTAAAATCTTTGTGGACTTTGCTGTAATGAACCGTGTTTTGGCTAAATTGGTGGATCTTTTTTGCGTCATTATCCTTTTACAGATTTTATAGGTAAATGCATAAGTTTTTAATTTGATCCATGTAGATTCTAGACACATGGATTTGCAAATTAAAAATTGCGTCGTAGTGGCGCGGTTTCTTAATATCTAAACATCAAACCGTGGATCATTGAGAAGCTAATAACCACACTTTTAAACGCGTATAGGTTTATATGTGGAAAGAAATTCGTTTAAAGATATTTACTAAGTCACAGAATGAATGGGAATCTTTAATTCCAATTTTCAATGCTAGTATCCAAACAAATAGACGAACAACTCTCCAAGGCTTACTTTTATAGCAATCCTAACAATATCATAAAATAGTTGCTGAGATATTTGAGTAAAAGTCAAAGTCGTGGCTCAGGTCTCACCCCTGACATTTCTAAGCGCATATACCTTGCATTCACATGGGGTCATTATCTTAGATCAGTATTGTTACGACTGAAACATTCGACACGGACTGGGCGGGACACTGTATAAACCTCGTAACAATTCATTGTTCTTTTTAACTTTTATGCGTTTTCAAATAGAGTATCTTCTTTGATTTTATCGGTTTCGTTCTGTTATGTCATCGAATTTTTGAGGCTCTTGAGAATTAATGTTAAGGTATCTACGAACTAAAGCCGCCAAAACATTTTCGATGACATTTTTGACAAATGAAGGCCGGCGGCATCACCGGTGTGTAGATACCATTAGTATTAAAACGTAGTGTTAATAAGTTGTTGCTGATACCTTTGATAAAACTGTACGATTTTATAATTGTTTCAGAATATTCACAGTATCTGAAAGTAGTCAGATTACAATAAACAAGGCGTACAAACAAATATAATGCCAACTTACTCATATTTCGACGTTTTTCTAATGCCAAGGACTTATAAGAGACTTACATAACCCAAAATGAAGACCAAATATAGTTCCAGATTACTCGTCGCGATAACAAATAATAAAACCTCATTAATACGAAAAAAAAAGAATCGTTCTGATGACATTTTACAAAACAAAAAACAATCGTTCGAATGACATTATGAATAACAGCTCTTAAATACTTATCCATTTTTAGACCAGCAAGTGCGAAATAAAAATAAAAGTAATTATGGCCAGTGACGAAAAAAAAGATGAGCCCATACAGGTATGTAAATGAAAAGTTGTCAAGGTAGGAGCAGGTTGATTCGACTCCGAAATGTCACCTTTGACATTAAAGTGGCCAAAAACAGGTTATTTACTTGTACCTTACGACATCGCGGGGTTTTACGCAAATTGGCTCAGCAGGTCAAAATGTTAAGTAGATAAGAACATCCATCGCGGTTTGAAGATAAATCTTATCAATGTTTATTTTTGATACTATTTTCTGAAAATCCTCTTTAGATAGGTACATAAGAATAGCCTAAAATAATAATAAAAAAATTAGGTTAGGTAGAGAAAAATTTCTTTAAGAATTTTCCAAATATTTAAAATATCTCTTTAATACCTATAATTATTTAGTAAATATTATTTATTTATTAAATAATAATAATATAATTATTAATATTTATTCATTCAACCGTCTTGGCGTATTCCATATCACACGTCAAACCAGGGAGGTGACACAACTTTAAAATAGATTGAACTAAGTAGGTAAGTAATCTAATGTTTTCAAAGAGAATGAAAATGAAAAATAATAGATCTTAAATAGAAAAAGACAAGAAAATAATGACGTTTCTAATAGATGAGAATTGATTAGAATTTTGTGCTTTAAGATAGGAACCAAGATCGTAATGGGGAAGATGCAAATACAATATTTATGAAAATTTTGTTATTAAAATGTTAAAAATATATAAAAGAAGGGCCACTGCAAGGTTTATATTTTATATAATGTTGTTTTTCAACAATAATTACGAATTAAAAGTAGCTTGAAACGGAACGGATTTAAAACACCTATCAGCGTTCAGTGACGTCACTCCTGTTATGACAACGTATTTGAGATTATAGTTGTAGTAAAAAAGTGAACATTATAACGAGAATTAATTGCGTTTTTCGAATAAAAATGGAAGTTGGGTTTGTCAAAGCAGACTCCAGGAATCTACCAAAAGTTAGTGTTGACATGATAGTGACTTTTTTTGTCGAAAGTGCAGAGTTTTCAAGTGTAGAAATGAAAGGGACTAAACTATTACGGTATGTGTAAATCATTAGTTAAATTTGTATTTAATTCATTCAAAAGTCATTGACAAGTTTGGATAAGTAATTAGGTAGGTATAATAACTATGTTTCTTTTGCATACAAGCAGATTAAACTAAGCTTTTATCAAATATATCCGCCGACTTACGTCAAAGTGGTCTTCACAGCAACGAATGATGGTCTTTGGGGAATAATTATCATTCCTCTTCACAGCTTGAAACCACTTTTTTCGCAGTTTTGGGTCAGAAGGTCCAGTCAAAAACAATTTATTTGGAAACTGCTTTGAAGTAGATGGACACATTGGCACAAAACATACGTCAACACGGCTTTTTTTCGGAGTATCTATAGTATAGCTATGATCGCCTGATGTTGATGGATAGTCCATATTAAATTTTTACAAAAAAATGTCTCGTTAGTCGAGAAAAATGCAAAAGTATAAAATACATAGAGGACGTACAGTACGTGGGCCAGTGAGTGGCAGACGGGAGTGACGTCATACGAACTATAGATCCGTTTTCGCGCGAAAATTCAAATTGACAATTTTAAACCCCATTTTTTGCAGTAAATTACAGTTTTTTCATTTTTTAATATACTTGTGGTCTATTCTACATGGAGTTCTTTGAAATAAACACAAAAATAAAAATATCGCATCTTCCCCATTCTATTTTCAATTTGTTATCCATTGTCTTTTAAAGGCAATTGTTGGTTTCTCATTAATCTTACGATAAGATGATAGAATTAAATTTAATATTTAATAACCGAATGAGCATTTTATTTCATTATTTGACGTTTATATCGGATCTATTAGAACGTGTAAATAGCTATCTATAGTTTATCATTGAAATATTCAAAATAGAAACTTAGAATGTTACTGAAAAACTCGGGAAACTTTCTAACACGTGTCCGGGCCGTGTCCGGGACGTGTCAGGAAAAAAATATCATTCCCTACATTTTCTATAGATTCGTTCACATACGTTGTCATGACGACGTATTGTTTCCCTCCTGACCGGCCTTGGCCCGGGCACGGCCCGGATCTGTGTAAATAGACCATAAGCAGCCTTTCAACTTGGTATTTTTTTTATTAAACATGACATGTGCTCTATGATTCTAAATGCTAAACAGTAACTGACTGCCATAAAAAGGAGTCTTGCACCTGCATATTGATTCTAATCTAGTTTCCTAAAAAAAACACTTTCAAACGCACATTTCGGTACAAGATACGAATCTAAATCAAACACGAAACGAAGAGACTTTGTTTTAGAAATTCTCAAACAATGGTTGTCGTTACAAAAATCTGTGAAAGTGAAAGATTCTGATATCGGTACACATCGCACGTTGCACTTTCTCGGATGTATACCTAGAAGTACTGTATATGTTGTGATGAGTGCTGATTACAATGCTAAATCGATTTAAGCGACGTAGGATGATGGAAGACGTTTCTTAAGCCTGTAAGTTTTATGACGGATATGGATGTTACAAAATACTTATCATATAAGTAACTTTAGTTTGTTTTCTGAAACTGATATGTACCTACTCTTTCTTTTGTTTGATTTTCACGAAAACTTCTGTAGAAGCATTTGACAATTTAATCTTTTTTCCTCGCTTGATCCGATATAGTGGAGTGCCGTAAGGTTTATACCTCGGAATCCAGGGCCAGTCAATGAATCTTAATATAAACCTTGAAAATATGTTTTTAATAGTATATAGAAAAATGTTAAAAAAAAAATTCTCCCCGCTCTCAATTTTTTTTTTATTTTTTATTTTTTTTTTTAGCCTAATTCGTCCCACTGCTGGGCAAAAGCCTCTCCCATGCCTCTCCAAACACTCCTATTATTAGCTGCTTCCCACCAATCGTCCCTAAATGAGCGTAGGTCGTCACTCCATCGTTTTTTGGGCCTAAAATTATTATAAACAATTATAAATTTTTTGGAGTTTTCATTGATTTATATTAGTCAAAAGTCATATTTTAAAAAGAACAACTATTACAAACTTGAAAACTTGATCTTGGATCTTTAGGGACTGCAGGTATACCGATGCACCATTCAAATACTACCTGTTTTGGTCCATTAGACTATTTTGCTTTAAACAGCGACTTAGTTTTTGCCTTTATCACTCCCTATTTCTTAGTTAGGCTGAAAAACAAACGCCCTACTAGATTACTTCTCTTAACTACTCGATTTTGTCAATTTAACCACCTTAACTCAACTTCTAAGTTTTTGAAATAATCCGACTTAGGTAAGTCTTCGATGTCTAATACCCCGAATTTGTTGTTTTTGCAATACATGTTATACCATTCTGGATTCGGAATAGCACAAGGCAGTTTTTAAAAACATTTGTTCATTAAGTTCAGAGTAAATTTTTTTCGTGGCAGCTGCTCAAAGTCGAGCTATTGTTTTTGGAGAGAATTAAAATTAACTTTGACAGTTAATATGTCGATGTTCCACTTTAATCATCAACGAATTGTTTTCGCCATATCATAAGTAACTATCAAATTAGCCGTTAACATACTTTTCTTTTTAATTAATTGAATATTATTCGCTCTCTGATACAAAAACCATCAAAAAGTGGTTCTTTTTTCAAAAATCACTAAAACGGGTCTAACTCGATACTCATAAGACTTTTCTATGGGCATGTAAGGCTTATTTGATGCACCTTAAGTCCATCTACCTTCGCCTACAATCTATATCAGCGAGATCGACGACGACGACAATAATGTACAATGATAAATAAACACTTTTTCCCCCTTCCGCCTCTCATTTTTCAGTAAATTGTTGTTAAAAATTGTTGTAAATCGAGATCGGTCAAATTTTTTTTTAACTTTTTTATTTGAGGTTTTAATAATGCAGTCTCATACTTGATATACAGATTAATTGACTGGCCCTGGGTTCCGAGGTTTGACCATTTTTATGCCTTACGGCACTCTACTAGTGGGGCGCCGTTAGGTTTATACCTCGGAATCCAGGGCCAGTCAATGAATCTTTTGCCCAGCAGTGGGACGAATTAGGATAATAAAAAAAAATTAAAAAAAAAAAATTGAGAACGGGGAGAAATTTTTTTTTAACATTTTTCTATAAACTATGAAAAACATGTTTTCAAGGTTTATATTAAGATTCATTGACTGGCCCTGGATTCCGAGGTTTGACCATTTTTATGCCTTACGGCACTCCACTAATTGCCTTACGAAAGCAAAGTTGCAATTTTGGGATCAAAATTAAAGAAAAAAACAATTTAGTTTGTAAATCCAATGAAATCTGTTGTTAGTCTTCAAACTCACAGCTCCTTATAAAAGCGATCCAATTTTCTAAACTAACATCTCGATAAATCAGACTACAGAGTCCACTTTTCATCATAAACGTTTCCCTGTTTAAAATTACGCAACTCTAAGGAAGGTCCGAAATAGACGGGTCTACACAGAGCGAGCCGCCAAGGAGCAGCCTCGCGAAACAAATGTTTGGCCAATTAAAAGAGACCCCTTAAAACTAGCCAACTCAATAAGATAGCGGGGTATTTCTAGAGCAGGCAAATATATACCTCGCGAAGTAGCTCGCTCTGTGTGGACTGAAATAACGTTAATACATAGAGACTGCCGGTTTGAGCTAAAGTAATAGTCTTTGGAGGTCTTGTCTACAATAAGGGCCCTCGCTCACGTCCACCTCATTCCTTATAAGGGTAGACCACACTGTATTTCATCGAAGTTCATTTACGGAACTATTTTATTTTATAGCCTTTTGCCTTCAAGGTGCAATTAAGTTTTATTACCAATTTGAGTTGAACTGGTCATTTTATGATGAACTAAATTTAGCATTAAGACAATGATTCTCCTTTTCCGCATATTCTCTTGTTCTTTTTAATTTTGCTACCCTTACAATGCTTTTACAATTTTTTTTATGTTTCTTTAAATCAAAATAGTAAATAGGTCGGTAAGTAAATAAGTTTTTGACAAACATCAATGAGAACTCTATACAAAAAAGAGTCAAAACTCTTTGATTTATTTTACAGTTAATAATTATTTTAGTTACTTCGCACCTCTTGAGAAAATTACCAACCTATCATTAAGATAAATTAGAGAAAACATATCTTCAAAGGTATCTAAGTCGAATCGCTTACGCAAGTGAACACTAACTACAGCCTGGGAACTTACAAGTCCGAGCCAATATAGAGCATTACTTATCGTAATCCGATCGACATTGTGGTCGGTATATTTACTATCGGTTTTCATAAGGTCAGGAGGGCAATTCGGTTTGTTTACAGTAGCTCTGTTTGCAGAATTGATGCTCGCTTCGAGAACAAAATACCTACGGTACAATTTATTGTAAGCATGATACTTATAATGAAGGAGTCAAGAAGTAATAGGCAGCTTTTTCCTATGTAGAAATATTTTCCAGGCAATAAACCGAGATTCCGGAACTATCTTACCTAACTTACAGTTAGATAGATGGATTAAAACTTAGGTTCTCAATAGCTTCTCATGTGATTGAACAACTGAACAAATGCGTATTTGTTTATATTTATTCTGGACCCTTCTTCTACAATCACTACAAATAAATTTTATCATAAAATTAATATTGCCTCCCACGTTGCAATTAAAAGCAATTTTTCTTTTACTCATTACGTCACAACACTTGCAATCTCCACTTATTTCAATTTTATTTATTTTTCTTTAGGTACCTTCTGCTATAATTATTCAATTTACTTACCTGCCCACTGCCCACTGGCCACTCATGACATAAGATTTGGCAGACTCAAGCAATTAGTTATTATCTCATCAATCTTTAAAACGAAGTGGGTATTAATTGACGTGTTTATTAAGACATTACGGATTTCCGCTTTCTAAATGTCACACTAAAAAATACGTTTACCCATGTAGATAGAGTTGATGAGCTAATCATTAAACATATCATAATCGATCGAAAAAATATATAAGATATGATAATAACGAATCGAAATTAATGTAGTAGTTCAATGAGACATAAAACAAAAGATAACATAAACTTCCACTTTTAGGTACTTACACTAATTAAAAGAAAAAAAAATTAATTGGTAAGAGACTCCTTTCAGCATAGGTTATATCATTGTCTATTAGGGATTTATTTGACTTTTTACCCGACTACGGCAAAGCCAAAAGGAAGGGTAATGTTTTTCTACCAATAGACATCCTGCATCACAAAAATATTTCGTTTCTCCGATTGAGATACATTTCAATCAACACTTTACAACGACTATTTTGTAACTACAATTTCATCTCGATTGATATCGAACTTCCGTCTCATCAAAACGACTCAATTTATCAGACAATCTCGAGAAGACTATAACAGCACAATCGATATCAAAACTTCTCGATTTATATCTCTCGTATCGATTATATCCATATGAACGGTTAACGGGTGGGACAAGGAAGTCATTTCATAACTTTCTACGGTCGACTTGACATTGCGTCTTATTACGATGTAATTTAACTTGTTTCGTACTACGATAGTGTGTAGGCTTTCACATAATGTGTCGCGTGAAATGGATTAAGGTATGGTTTTATGTTAAGTTTTATTAATGACACAATTAGATTATAAGTATTCTAGCTTTAATGAAAAGAGAGAAATGTCTAACTTTTAAATATAGGTACATAATAAAGATGATAATCTTTAATGAGAATACTAAAAATGTGTAGCGAAACGTTAAAAACGAAGTAAGCGTATTGTTATATCCATTTATTTACTATGATTCAAACTAAAATACTCAGAAGCAAACTCATGCTTCATTAAACCACAGATATTAAACCCTCAGGCAACAGGTAAAGCTTTATAACTTCTATAATGTACTCAAATCTTTACACAACTAAACTACTTAAGAAAGGGCGACGCGAAGGCTAGTCGTGACGACTCCTAATCCGACACGGTTACTGCACGCGCAGCCGCACGCATTTTGGTTGAAAACATGAAAAAAGTGACCAAATCTTCGAATCACGCAGTGAGCATTTATTTTTTTCAATGGTTATGACAGTTTGATTATGGAATTGAGTTTTATTTATCATTTTTATACTATTACGAGTGAAATTTTTTGATTCAGTGAAGGAGAAAATCGAGTAGGATTTTGATAGACGTCTTTCTAGCTGAAATACATTAAGTGGTTTAAAACTGAAGATATAGGCACCTACTATCTAGAATAGAGCTTAATGCTCTTGTAACATAATGATAAATAAGATTAGAGGAGACATCTCAAAATTCAATTTACTAACTAAACACTCTCATTACAGATTACTAATAGCTTTCATAGCGGGGCACAGTGCTCGGAGCAATTCTTAAACCTACACACGTCCGGGCCGTGGCCTGTCAGGAGGGAAAAAAATACGTCGTTATGACATGATATTGAATCCATAGAAAATGTATGGAATGATATTTGCAATCCTTAAACTAGACCTAGACCTAGCATAAGTTTATAGAATTGGGGAGCCGTCTACAATTAGCAAAGAGTTAACATCTATTTACAGCAATTTTATACAATACCAACACAATAAAACCCACTTATTTAACTAACAGCATTTTCAATGACAATTTTAACAACCGACTCTAACTAACAGCTCCCATAACGTAAGGCCGAACAAGGCTTTAAAGTGAACTATCTAATTACCTATTGTTAAATCCAGATTTGTATCACGAAACATGGGAAGTGAGCGTCGGACGTCCTAAATGTAATGATATCTGAATTCTGATACAATAGTCACCTATTGTCTTGTAAAAGGTTTAAGAGCTAGTTGAAAATATGTAAACAAGTTAAATTAACAAGCATGTTAGGTTAATTTCTATTTCTAACCGTTGCATCTTGTCTTAGAAGTTTTATGCACGAGCGACAGAACTACATTCAGGCTGCGTCCCCAGTAGACAAACTGTTAGCGGCCAACTGAGTGCGCCGCAAATTATAGCGAACTGAAATTTGAGTTAGCTGCAAACTTACATAAATTTTCATGCGTCGTCGCAAGCAAACTTTTTAGTTAGTCGCTTATTCACAGTCAGCGCGCGAAACGCTGCAAACTGCGTAGAGTGAACGCAAAACTAGCAAACTATGGACACTCCATTTAAAACAATAGTATACAGCTAACAGTATGCCTACTGGGGACGCAGCCTAAAGCTGCGGCTGTCTAAGCAATGGTGTGTGTGTAAGTAGGTATGTATGTTTTTGAATTAAAGGTAAGTTAAAGGTTCTCTACCAAATTAACGTAACAATATAAGATGTCGTTATGGCGAGAATAATAGCAATTTCGATGTCTATATTAATAAAATTAATTAAAGTTCAAATGAGTCACTAAAATGCGAAACTTAATCTAACTATTTTCCTTCCGCATTATCGAAGGAAATCGAATCTATTACGTTTTGACAGACATTAAGAACTGAACTGTAAAGTTTAAGATTATTGGGGAATGGATTGGCTTTCCAAAGTTTTTTAACAAAGGAAGCAGCTCAGTTTTAGAAAACCGCGAGCCGCGTGAGGTGGTTTTACCTTTTAACGCAGTTTCATATAAAATATCAAAGCGGGTCAATCCCTCTCGTTTAAAAAAAACATTAAAGACACTCAACTGAAATAATAAAAGTCAAAAAACCGTTTTTTAATTACAAACCATCATTTTATTGCGTAACTTAAACGTTACAGAACGATGTTCTGTAATTAAAACGAGTTATCTACAATTTACCGGAAGGATGTGTTTACTCGTAAATAGAATTTAAATTTATTACCTTTCGTGCCTACTAACCTGAAATTAAAAGTAAATAGTTACCTCAGCGAGTCAAAAATCTTGAAAGTAGGTCGAGTAAACATTATGTACGAAGTATTTGATTTGCACACTCCCGCGCATGCGCTGCGCAAGAGATGACTTAGGTAATGAATTTTGTAATGGCCGGTAATTCAATTAGCTAGGTTCCGTGTGGGAACTAAGATGCATCTCAATTTAAAACTAGATCGAAGTAGTTAGGAAGTTCTTGTCTGTGGAATTTGATATGTGGCTACTGTATTTCTTATAGGTATTTAGTGCTAATTGAATGAGAAGAAAAAACGGGCCAAGTGCGAGTCGGACTCGCGCAGGAAGGGTTCCGTACCATTCTCTATTCATAACGAGCAAAAAAAAAGCAAAAACCCACGTTTATTGTATGGGAACCCCCTTAATTATTATTACTATTTTACTTTTAGTATTTTTGTTATATCGGCAATAGTAATACGTCATCTGTGAAAACAACGCTCTATTTCTAGCATGTGTTTGTCTAAGTTTTTTTAAGAACTTTTTCATCTACAGGGTGTAACAGAAAGGGGATATAAAGCCGAAACACAGCGATAGTCCCCATGAATCTGAACAACTTTCCCCAAGGAGCATGGGTCGTAACTCGAAAAAAAATTTGGATCGCTCATACTTACTCGATCAGCTGATCGGACATTTTGTATGGAGAGGCGAAATTTTTTTTTTCGAGTTACGACCCATGTTTCTTGGGGAAAATTGTTCAGTTTCATGAGGACTATCGCTGTGTTTCGGCTTTATACCCCCTTTCTGTTACACCCTGTATAAATTATGGGATAAAACAATAGTACATTCCCACTTAAAGACATATTATAATATCAAAACACGATAAATAACCTGCCTACGATCAATATAATGAGCAATGACTATGCTTAGTACTTAACTTATAGCACTCAGAAGCAGTCACCAACCGCAAATCCTAGGCTTACGTAGGTTTTAGATTACCTAGTAGGCTTTACCACACTGTTACGATAGCTAAATTGGGTGCTATTTTCTGCACCCCTAGACAAGTGGCTGTCTAAAAACGTATACGCTCATCGAATAGAATAAAAAATGTATGAAATTGACATTAGCTCACGAAATGATTTCATAGCAAGCGTAACGATTAGAAAATTCGTAGACAAGTGTCAATTAATTTTCTATTCGATCAAACAAAACGCATAGCCGTACGCTGTCCTCAGCCAAGTGGCACTTTTGACAACCCAAAACGCTCCGTGAGCGTTTTCTTTGTACGCTAGGTAGGCGAACGCCAACACCTCGTAGAATTCGCTACAAAATGGCGATTTGTATAAGCAGCTGATGGACATTCGTGTTATTTGTGATCGAATTCATTGATTTTTTTGTTAAAATGCATACGTTAAGATTATTGTGGGCTGCTCATAATGAAGAAGTGTGGCTCAGGCGTCAAAGAAGAAACGATTTTCGTCGTTGCTTGGAGAGAATTGCGGAGATGCCAGAGTTATTATTCAGGGAGCAATTTAGGTTAAATAAAAGTACATTTAGAAGACTTTGCATCGACCTAAGAACTTGCACTTCATTAAGAGGAACTAAAGAAATTCCTCTGGAAGTAAAGGTAAGCACGCAACCTCGGTTCCATCACTGAAAGTTTAAGTTGACTTTAAAGATGGAAATTATATCAATTCTAAACATTCTCAACAATAAATAACGATACGCTTAGAAGGTAAAAGTTAATTTAAAGTGAGTTATTAGTTTTGCGAAATACTTACCAAATTAATGAATAAATTCACAAGCACTTACTATTTCACAAGTAATTTTAATTTTATCACAGAACTCAATATTCGCGCCGCACACTTATTTGACAATTGATTTGACGTCTGCCGTCGAAGCGCTCGAACGCAACCATAGACAATTTTCGTTTTTTATCGTCTGAACGAATAGAATGAGCGTTAGCGTAGTTCGTGTAATCTTGGCTACCAATCTAATAACGTTATCGTTGTAGCGTTAACGTTTTTAGAATTAGAAATGTTACGAAGCGTTTGCCACTTGTCTAGGGGTGCTGTTTAGATTACGTCATTAACCCAGATTTTTTTGTAAACACTAAATTTTAAGCTATAGTTAACCTAAGTTGCGTTTTAGTAAGTGTCTGTTATTTTTATCACTGTCTAATTCACAAACTGAAGTTTTTGTGTAATTTTACGAGTTCTACAATGAGTTTAATTATCATTTTGTAATCCAATTACCGGTTCTATAACTGTGAATTTATTTTTTTCAGCTTTTTATCTTACTTACGTAATTACCTACGTACCTAATTGCGAAACTGGTGAAATTTCAATTTCGATTAAATGTAAGTAATCAGTTACAAATATTTACAGGTATCTTCTATATCCGTATTCGTCAAAATAAGTAGGTACATAATGACGAAATTTAATATTTTTTTACGGTAGCACATTTCGATTAAAAGTTTTTTGTATAATTTGTGAGAAAGTCACTCAAAAAGTTAAACTAAATAAATTATTTTCTCTCCCTGACATTGACAATTTGAGCTATAAATCTCAATAATACTGGCACATGAACACTTGAACACAGAACACGTATCTAAGTACCCATTTATATCTGTATCGCGGTAAAATTGCAGTTTGCTTTCCCTTTTAGCTGCTGCTAGTGAAAATTTGTGAGTGCAAAACTTTAGTAGGAATAAGTGAATACTTATTTGACATTGTTGGTAAATAGATGGATCGATGAAAAGAATAAGCCCAAATTAGAATATGAGTTTGGGTAAAGAAAACAGCGCTGTTTAGGTACATGTAAATTTTGTTAAAAATGCACATATTTCTGGTAATGTAAGTACAATTAATTCTGAATATTACACCATACAATGTTCATAGATAATTTTACTATAAACAGAAATCTATAAGAACCTACTCGTGTTTAAAAAAACTAGTCTAGTCTAGCATACATGACAAGTGAAAACAATTGACAAATAAGCGTATTTCAAATCAAACGTCAAAATATGAAGGCGATGAAGCTGCAAAAATGTTTAAAGGCCTTCAGGACCATACAAAACAAAACACTACCTAAAAAAAAACAAAAACCGACCACGATTTTCTATGGTTAAAACGCTAAGGCCCTAAAATACTTAGGTATACAAAAAAAAAACACTATGTAAAAAAGATAATAAATAACATTTAGTTCTACAATTGTTTTAAAACTTCTACAAAGAGATCAGCATGTTTTTAAGCTGTTGTCAAACTGGCTCACTCGAACCACACGGCGCAAAAATCCACCTGTAACTCTCAACTACGTTATTATACGTTTTGTTTGTTTTTAATTAAATAACTAGCCTCTATCGAAGGTAGTTTGGGCCTTCAAAAGAACAATGGCGAGTTCCTACCGAACCTTCTCATACATGAATAGAGGACCTTGTATTTAGTGATAGGCTCGTTTAGATAGATGTGATAGACTATTTCGTTTGTTGCTCGCTGTTTTTGTGAATAAAAATATATACTTGTTTTAATTTTATGATAACTTTTTAATAGGTACCTACCTAATACCTAAATGATAAAATGTGAAAAGGTGTGTACAGACATAACGAAGGCATCGTTCAAGCCCATTCGCTTATCTGTCTCACTCTCAAACTTACTACACAACTTTTAACTGAAAATAATGTATATGCAAGCTACCCACATTAGAAAATCGTGGAGAAATAGGCGAGAGGCCTTTGCCTAGCAGTGAGACACTGACGGCTAGTTAAGAAAAGATGAAAATTATTTTAGATTATTATTTAATTTACTTTTCAGGTGACAAATTACTTTAGTTTCAATCAATTTGTGAGTGATTTTTTACAGTGTGTGGGGTGGCCATTGGTAATCGATGAAGCACCGAAAACACCCAATATTTTACATAATTTTATTATAAAACCGAGAAACAAACTGATTAAAGCATATAATCTACCAAAGCAATGCTAATCCGATTTTGATGAGACTCAGCAGTAAGCAGTAAGAGTGGAAACAATCCATGTTGTAATTCGTTCTTAGATTTAGATCTAATTTAAGTGTTTTTATAATGAAAACTTTAAGAAAATTGATATTAAAAACTGAAGCTTATACTCTATAAGAAGAAGCTTATACTTTATTGTAGGTTAAGTGACTATCCTGCCTTCATGTTATCTCTTCTCTCTCTGTGGGGTCTGCAGGAAGAAATTTCTTTTAGAAATATGCTGTACCTTTTGTAGAACTTCTCTTTTTTTCTGTCTCTTTGTACTATCATCTTACAATAAACTGTTAAATAAATAAATAAGACTCTATGTTTGATTTTATTCTGTACTAATCTAAGTACAAACACATAGCACAGGGTATCCTAGTTTGGGTTCCTGACTCCCGTAAATGCAAATGCAGAAATAAAAAAGGCATTTTAAGTTTTATTTAAATTTTTAGATTCTTTAAGTGGGATAAAAAAACAACTTATACATAAGATAAAAAGCGTACCTATTAACGAAAATAAAACCTTAGTAGGCGAAAAAAAGTTTTTAGTGTAGGTATATCTATAAATACAAGAACTTGATAATTACCTACAATACAATAACAACTTGTTGCCTTAACCCTTAAATATTTTAATCGGTATTCAATGATAAATATCATTCTCCTTGCTCTGGGGATATCCAGTGTGTTAACCTCGGAATTCCAACAAATGAAAGGTCGCTCAAGGAAAACGGCTACTTCTGCTTGCCAATAATCTTTTTTTTAAAGCAAAAACAATTATTTATTCAGCCAAAATATTTTAAACTTTTCTTTTATTTTACCAGAAGATGTTTTTTCTCTATTTTTGCCATAAAGGTCACTTTCGTATTGCTATTTTTATTTAATTGATACAATGTTAATTGCTTTGCGTTGTCGTTTTAGATTTTTTTGCCCTTTTTGGCAATTTAATTTTATTTATTGGTTTACTTTTATTTAATGGCTTGTAGGTGATCAATATTTCTTATTTAAAAATATTTCAACAAACATCTTATTATTCATATTATAAATGCCAACGTTTATGCCGATGGATGTAAGGATGTTTGTTTACCTTCACAAAAACCACTGACCAAATATCAATTAAACTTTCTAATACTGTAGTTGACATCAGAATATCATATAGGCTATGTTTATTTATTTATTTTTTATTTATTGATTAGATACTATTTATCACTCTCTGTATGAGAGTAGGCTCGTGCCCCTCGGTGGGGACAAATATGGGCTAACAACAACAACATGTGTAAGTTTTTCGAGATAAATGCATTGGTACGAAGTCGTGGTCAACCGTTAGTAACTTTATAACCTTATAAATCAATCAATTTAAGCTTAGACAACAAAGTCAATACTATAATGATATGCAGAATCATGACGAGAAATTCCACTAGCGGCCAGTTGACATTGCAATACAGCCACACCCTTGAGACGAGGTGTAATGACACCCTTCTACTTGCAAACCTGTCTGCATTATGTTATTGGTTCATTTATGTAGACTATTTGAGTGGTTTAAAGCTGGGTGAGTGACAATGTGGACAGAGGCCCAAGTCTGCTAATATAAAAGGTAGAGCCTCAGTTGTGTGTCAGCAGAGTGTCAATGTTATTTTTGACACATTTGGTATTCTGCTAATCAACGGTTTACACTGATTGCGACTAAATGTGTCAAAAGATGACATTGGCACTCTGCCAACCGACACATAATTAAGAGTAGGTATTGTAAATTAGCAGTCTTGGGCCCTAGATGATATGAGTATACACAAAGGTGGTTATAAAATTATGAATCTTTAATGTAGGTACTAAAAGTATAAAATACCACAAACAGTCTAGAAAAGAAATTTATGTTTATAGCATATTATTATCCCTTCTTTTAATATTAAAGACACATTTCGAAACCAGCAAAAACATAGTAGATTGCACCACCTTGTAAACCGGTACATATAAGTTATACCAAAATTAACTTTTTTTTACAAATTCCTTACTTTTTTTGGAATTGGCCATAAGTTGTACACGGAAGCGCCATCCCTTATAGATGGTTGTCATCTTTCAAAAAAACTGTTATTTTTAATAATGCAATATTTTATTCGTCATTATCAATACACCCTGTAGTAATATTCTCCACAGCCTCATTATAGAACCCTTTAAAGGCGAATCAAGGAAACTGATGAATACGTTTTGGTCATGTTTGTGCAAAAACTTGTCTTCTGCTCTGACGATGGACATTTTAGCGAAATTATAATTGTTAATTTTATTAATATTACATTCCAATGATGGTTGATAACAAGCGTGGTACAAATAACAGACTAGCTATCTATAGAAATATAGAGATTTATAGTAAATGTCGATGCAATACAAAACACAATATCTACTTAACGCCAAAACACACGGTGAAACGCAAGTGCAACGCAACTGAAACTGCTAGTTACTTTTGAGTTGCATCGCAGTTTCTGCTATAGACTTCCTTAGAAAACCACACACGAAGCAACTAGTTGTAAACGTTTCGTTTCAGTTGTTTTTCAGTTAGCTATAGATACCTACTCTTGCACTTGATACAAAAACAGAACAAAGCAAAGTAAACAATGGCGTAGTAACAGGCAGTCTTATATACCTAGATAGCAATACATACGATGCTTACACCAGTTTTCTATTTCTAATAGTATTATAATGGCAATTTAAGTATTGATGATCTGCTTCTATAGGTGCATTTAGATAGGTATACACCTTTAAACGACCTATTTAACAAATTCCATAGTAGAGGTATAGTCATACAAGTTTTCAATAAAACAATAATTAAGTACCTAATAAGAAATTAAGTACCTTAGAAGTAATTATAGCAAAATTAATAAACAATTAACAGAATTCTTCATTTAAGTTTTCAATAAGTATAAATTAAATGTAACCAAATTGTCATTAATAGCATTTAAACTAGTTGCCAATTCAATATTGAATTAATTTCAAGATCATTATAATATCAAATACCTTCCTATTTGCTTTAATGCATTTAATAATAAGAATGCATAATTATTTTAGTGATTGGAATGTTCTATAACTTGTTTAATCAGTTTTATTTTATGTCTTATTATTTATTTTTAAAGTTTCTATCGTATTTCAATAAATTTAGTAAATCTAGATGTTTCGCCGTAGCCTTGTTGAGTAGGGATATTATTATTTGTTGATTACATAATTTCTTCTTTTATAAATAATACATATCAAATAATTTACACTAAACGTAAAGATATATTACCAGCTTATAGAGCTTGATTTGTAAAAAATCCACACACCAAATTAAAAGTATTTGTATTATTAAGAGAAATAATATGTACCTATGTACGTGAGTAAGAACGACTTATTCCATAATTACGTTAGTTAAACCACAGGTTAAAAAATGCTTTTAGACTGTAATCGTATTTTTTTAAAGTTCTGGTTTTAAAAGCATCGCAACTTTCAACGCGTATTCGCGAGGCTCCGGGTGATCCGAGAGCTGGCAGCATCCTTGGCCAAAGGATAAGCATTGCTATCCAAAGAGGTAATGCTACCAGCTTGTTGGGTACTTTGCCTCGTGGGGACGCGTTGGAAGACATGTTTTTCCTGTAAATATTTAATTCTATGTTTGTAACTATAATGTTTTGTATACTTAAGCCTTTTTAATTCCAAAACGCTTGTCCCTTCTATAAATATCCGTGAACTTAAAATACCTTCAACAATACAAAGTACTACTGCCTATAAGTACCAAGTATAACTACGAAGTGGATGTATCAGTCGTGGTCGTCCTTGAGGCGCCCGCACAGTCCCCGTCGCCAACAGTCGGCTCTTCTCGGTATTACTCGGGGTATTCATAAACAAATATTATAAGCAGGTTTAAATTTTTATTTGGGAAGTGAAATATTTGAAGTTATGAGAGAAATTCAGTAAGTTTATAACCTTTTTTCTTTCATTTTCAATTTTGGAATGAAAAAAGAAACTGCTGAATTAAGAACCAACTTGTTTTATTGGTTTGTGTCTCGATATCGGATAAATTGAATCACACTCCTTAAGAACAATAGTAAACTTAGATATTATAGAGTTATCTCCTCTTGTAGCCTTTACATGAACTAAATTAACATAGTAACATCCCACACTAAAATTAATTACACAATGTAAAAGACTTTTAAACACATAAACAAACAGTATTTCTAAAGCTACACATATCTTTTCATAAATAAGATAAGTGAATCAAAAGCTCAAGAGAGAGTAGTTACTATGCGCAGGCGCACACGCCATACAAAAGACATCAACGCGCGCAATCATACTTTATTCATTATACGAGTCTACATGTCTACATAGAGTTTTCATATCAAATCTCTTTGTTAATAAAGTAAATACAAACTCAATGATTTTTTATAGGTACAGATATGTTACCTTTATAGTGATTGGCGTTTTAAATCTGTGCCGAACAATGATTACAATGACATTAATGACAGCACTTCAAATGTCTTCAGACTAACTGAGACTAGCTACAAGTTGTCATATATAGGTCTATTTACAGTCTTCAAAATGTGCGCGCATATAACATATCTGCACCTAGTATATATATAATATCATTGTACAAACTCAAATATAGGAACTTCCCTTTCATAATATACTGTATAGAATATAATGGTGTTATATCACTCACTTTCTACTAGTTAATATGCCAGCAAATAACTTATTTGCAAACTATTTGCTATGTACAGTTTCATTGTTCGATGATTGAGTAGTCAGTGTAGTCAGTCTTTAAAAAATAAATAAAAAAGAAATTCCAAATTTCCGGTTCGTATTTTGGTTTGTTTTACAATTTCACGCATTCGATTAATTTGGTATTTTACGATAGTTATCCTTGTAAATGTCAAATCTAATGCCCGCGGCGTTTGGTTACGTAAAACATTTCTAAAGTGAAAATAATAGCACTTTTACCCGTCAAAAGTTTTACTGTGTTTTCTTGACTATATTTGGTAGACAAGAGGATAAATACTAAAGTCTTTGTGTCGAAGAGTTTTGAATGATTCGGCAGAAACAAGAATATGAATCTTATACAAACATTGTTTTAAGTAAACTTTTAGCATAAATGAGCTGTTAAACATCGTGTCGTCTTCTTCTGTTTTTCGACAATGAAAGTGTCAGATATAGGTTTAAGACTTCATAGGGCATTGAAAAAAAACAAGTCTTACGCTATAAAGGGTATAAATAAATACCTATTACCTTTAATGAACATTTCGGCAATTAGATAAGTTATCAAATATTTAAATTTCATTAATATTCGAGTAGCATTCGCTCAATGCTTGAAAAAAGCATGCAATCTCTTTTGACAAACTGTCAAAACCTGTAAACCAAACCTGTCAAATAGAATGTATAGTCAACGGCTATTGAACGGCTAGTTTAAACTGATAAAAAAATTACCTATTTCCGAGGCTAGTGAACCTGGTTCTGTAAGTTTACTACAAGTTCCTAAGTTGTCAATCGGCTTAATTTAAATGTATTTAAGAAATGATGTACTCAGGAGTAGGACTAGTGGAAATTCTACAGAATTTAAACAACCGTCAAATAAATATAGATCAATCAAGTTATCTCCACAGATACAATCATAACCATTGGTTAAAATACATGCCACAAATCGTTTACAAAAAATCCATCCCTCTATATTGAGCCTAAAAGGGTGACTAAATAAATATCCAGTAGACCACATAATCCTAGCAATCGGTATTAGTACGTACTAGCCTGTGCTAAGCCTTCTAAATACCAGCACAATGAATTTACAATCAGCCTATGCTAGAATGGAGCAAAAATGCTAGTTATGAAATGGTTACGCACTTGGAGCATAACGCTGAACGAAAGAAATGCTCTACGATAGAATGTAGGTAAGTAATTGACAGATTGATAACTTGTCTGGCTTGTCTATGCCTTTTTTCGTGTTGTAGTCTTTGGTTTTTGTTTTCTTTTCTGCTGTTCTTTTTCCGGGTTGCATTTGGTCCGGAAGTGGTTAAACTTTAATTAAAAATCGAATGCTATACCATTTATGTGTTATTTAAATAGGTAGGCGCATAATTCTTTTTTTATGGTCCTTATATTTCAGCAATATAGTTTTAATTAATTAATCAAAGACTTAACAAATATTTGGCATTTCAAAAGTTGAAGCTAATATATCAATAAAGCTAGGGAGGTGGATCCGTTGGAATATTTCGATTCACCATCTCTCTAACAGCCCTTCATTAGATAATTTCATGGTAATTTCCTTCGCAAATGCGCAGAATCTCAAACATAACGAGCTGCCTACGCATAACCAAACAGAGAAATCTGCACACGAGAGAAATTCCATCAAAATACTCGATTATGTCGATTAAATTATAACCAGCCAGTTATTTAACAGTGGACTCTACTTTCGTCAGCCTTGAGAAATTATACTCCACCTGTTACCTAATAACTAGTATGGTAATAGCTTTTTAATAATTCGTTACGATACCCGATAATTTATTAATATTTGTTTCTTAAATTCGTAATTAGCACTTTCTTTCGTTAGTATCCGTACTTTAACAGTTTGAAAAACTTTGCGACAAGTTTGAAACTTTTTGAAAGTAATCGAATCTTAACTTATTTAAGTAAGTAATTAAGTAGGAACAAAAAGTACGAACAATAATAAATAAAATATTTAATAATAATAACTTACCATTCCCAATAAAGGATTAAAAAACTTTCTCCTGTCGGAGTTTCCCATTTTGTAAAGTTTTTATCAATACATTAATGTTTATGCGAGGAAAATCCTTCAGTAGTATCCTTAAAATAATCCACCACTACAGTTTACACAAACTCACAAACATCACAGCAAAAAGATTCGTTGCACCTTTAAAAACTTAGTACTGAAACTGGCCGCATGCACGTGTAAAAAATTAAAAAGTTTCGCGTTCAAATTCGATTCGTTTGGGCGGGAAACGACGACTAGCGCGGAGCGCGCGCTACAGACTGCCAAGATGGCGGGCTTTTTTTGACGGTTCACACGAGTCGATTCACTTTCTACGACCTTAGGCAGTGCGGCGCGGCGTATGCGACTGTAATTAAGCAAAAAGTTTACGTAACCTGGCCTAACCGATGTAACCTACTCAAAATCGATTTCCGCAAACATTTTTCCTAATAAGTTTGAGCTATACCTACATTCTTAAAGAAAAAATGCGAAGCGTTTAGAATCTGTTTTCAGGCGTGTGGACGCACGTTAGTTGGAAAAGATACTGTTTTTTAACTGTGTTGTTATTTATGAATTCTCTTCTTTCTGTGAACTATTGAGTGAGTACGTATATAAATAAAAACAGGTAATACAAACAATATTAAAGCAGATTGTAATGTGACATTTTCTCTCTACACGTTTTCATAATAACCGCAATGTAAGAATCGATTGAGCAAAATACGTAAGTATAATAAGCTTGAATAAGGCAAGGCGTGTAAGTCTATAGAAACTAGATAAGTACAATACTTAGATATCACCCTTTATTTTCCTTTATTTACTCTACATCTTTACTTTGTACTAAACAGGTAGGTAGGTACCTATTCTGTGTCTCTACTGCCAATAGTCAGTTGCCTGTACTACTGCGGACACTGTTTTAATGTAAATCATCAAAATATTCTAAACTGTCACAAAATATTTGTATAGTAAGCTATAATAAGTAGATAGATAGGTAAAAGAAATTTCCATTATTAGCTTAAAAAATTAGCGTAAACACAAAATAACTATATTTAAGCTAATATAATTATCGACAGGTCCGGTGATAAGGTGTAGTCAAGCACTTATAAGCAAGTATATAGCATTCCACAACGACATGTTACAGTTTTTGTCAAGCGATCGGCCAATCGAGTATAGGACATTCGAAGGTCTAGAGAACGGGCTGGTCAGGTGCAAATTTGCTAGGTTTTCGACACGCATGGCCTAGATTGCAGTGGCATTTCAAATATTGGATAGCTACATAACGTGCATTATTAGAATGCCATTTGGGGCATTGTCTTTTGAAAACATCTTATTGACAGTGTTGAGTCCTGATCGGTAGACCAGTTTTGTATGAATGTGAGCATAAAAGTGGATCCAGCAAAGATAGGTTAGGCAACTTAGGCAAAGGTAGGCAACTTCTTATAAAATAAATCCTCCGATCTTTATTATTTACCAGATCCGATATATGATACTACGACATAAGTAGATGAGCACTTAAAAAGACCGGCTGGATAGGTAGTTCCAAGTTTATCACTTCAGTTTTAATACCTACCATTTTTTTATATCTACACCCACAATGGGCAGGAAATGGTGCTTAACTTTTCGTGTAGGTAAAGCTTTGACCAATGAATTAGCACCTTAAAATTCCCAGCCATTCAACGTAAACCGTTCGATTATCAACCGAAAAGTGAAATTCTATCACACTTCTAATTCTCAGTGAATTTGCACTTTTCCTTCATTGGTATTCTGTTTGGATTCAGAGGATAAAGTTATTCCTTGTGACTCACGCGCCGTGTTCTGAGTTTGAACAAAGTAAAGATCGACGAACTTTGAAGTACAGTTACATAAAAGGGAAAAATAACGTTTAAGTTATTTTTATTAGTCACATGTGACTGACTGATTTATTAAATCTAAGAATTTACAAGTGAACCTACTATATAGGTAGTGTTTTTGTGGATGGATAATATACATAAGAATATACATAAGATTGATGTCTTTTTGTTTTTAAAATCGTTTTCAATGACACGCTTGCAATACAATCCCCAAAATCAATTCGTGTTAAAAAATATTTAACTAACCAAAATATTGAAAGTGCAAAGACTTATCTAATGAAATAATACGTATGAAGTAAATAGTTACCTAACTACTTTTAAAGCGGAAAAATATCTTTAAAAAATACAAGTAGGTATCAAGTGAACAAAACAAGAGTACATTGTCCTTTTAGACTTGATGCGCATACTAAAGCAAATGGAATTGTAATGTTGTTGTAAACATTGTTGTTACGTTTTCCTTACAAATCAATATACCTATAATAAATTATCGACATTCAGGAGCCGGTTATGTAATTCAAGCTAAATACTACATTTCTAAGTAGATAGGTACTATTTATAGCGAACGCAGTCATTGTCTACCTACTGTATTCTATATCATAATTTTATACTTAATTATTTCAATTTTTGTCGATTTCTTTAGAGAATTTGATGGCCTTCTTTGCAATGGGGCGATTTTTGAACTGATTGTATTTAAACTTCTAACTTTTTAAATACCTAGTGTTAATTTTTCTAAGGTCAACATTAAAAATACTTCAGACCAGAATGTAATTTACTGTTTGATCTGCTTCCGATGAAAATCAAATTAAAATTCCGCAAACATCTCACATTCCATAATTGGCCATAAAGACGAAACATTCTAGCCGGAAACGGAAATGGACATGCCTGTTGTATTCTAATAAATCGGCGGAATTCTATTTAATTAGCGAATTGATCATGAATAAAATAATTTAAATAATTGGAAATTTTGACATTGGCCCATTTTTGCGACTTGGTTTAATTTTATAATAAATAAGTACCTAATTATTATTCGTGGTACATTGCAAACCAAAGAAAGTAAAAGTATAGGAACACGTAGTTTTTCTACAAAACAAAACAATTTACAGTTTTTTCCACTTAATTTGTAGAATGTCATTTCAAAAACTTTTTAAACATTTTTCACGCTTTCCCGCTAAGAGCTTAGAGCGCCATCTGTACGCCTTTAGTGAAACTAATTATAAGAACTGTTGCCAGGCAAAATAAAATCAACACATAAAGAGGAAAATATTGGTATAGTCTCAACAAAACGATTTTATAAATAAATTAAATAGTTCTTATTATTTAAAATTATTTTGTCTTATTACTTTTACAAAGATAAATTGTCATGAAAATTAATTTGTTGTCAATTTGTTTTATTGATTTAGGGAAACGCTGACGTACTTATTGGCAGCACTATAAAAAAAAAACAACTGTCATTCGCGATGTCGACGTCGGGCGACGGCTGGCTATCGAAATTTTTGTAAAAACACGAAAATAAAATATTACTGTGATCGATTTATACTTTTTACTGCTTATATAGTCAAATAGGTGTGCAATGTTTTAGATTGTGTTTAATATTTATAAGGAAAAGTGAAGGAATCGCTCAAGATGGCAAAGTAAGTGGAAGTTGTTAATGCGATAGATTTTCTATTCGTACGTTTTATAAACTCAAGACCTACCCTACAGTTGTTTTGCGGTTAATTAGGTAAATCGGATGTAATTCCACGCGTCTAGTACAAAGCGATACTTCAAAGCGATATAATTTGCAAACTTTTATTCATGAAGAATCGCGATCTACGATTGTACCGTAGGTAATTAATTTATCGGAATGGATTAGGTAGGTATTATTTTCTCTAATAGATTATAAAAAATAAAAATATAGGTACATGTAAGTATGTTTATTTAAATGAAACACCTCAACAGTATTTAAACAAAATAAATACCTTCATTTCAAACTATTATCACAATTATTCATCATAATAATATTTATGAAAGGCCTTTTATAATCCCCGATAATATCAACTCATAAATTCATATAGATATTTACATAATGGCACTCTCTATAACATAGGCACAAAAGGTTCTTTATTTATAATAGGCACTTGTCACAATAAAGATATTGACTTAAATTTTAATTGCATACTTGCTTCAATATAAATAATTAATTCAGGAAGGTATAATGCTCAGATTGTTATTTAATTTAATAAATAATGTGTACTCAACAGGGAAATGATGATAGTGTTTGTGTACGACACACAATGTTGTACGAATGAGGAGGACGACCCTATAGATGCAGTACTGTACTTCCATCCAGGGTGGGTGTCTGACACTCAGAGGCATGCTTTGGCTGGACAGGTAATAGTTAGCTAAGTTAAAACCAGGTTAAATAGACCTATAGCTTAGCTGAGATCGAAGGCAGTTCTTGGACTGGTAAACTTTATAATGGAAAACCAATAGTCTAAAAATAGCTGTGGTATTTCATATCCTATCAATAACATTCCATTTTTTTTCTTTAATTGTTTTTTTATAACTAAAAAAATGTGCTCAAATATAGGTAATATTTTAATAGTTACCTGTTGTAGTTACAAAATTAACAGTTTGCTTATATCTAGGTTAAAATATACTTATTAGATACAAAACTCAACACTTTCTAACAGTTTTCAACAGTTCTCATTCCAATATTAAAACTGGTTTCACTAGTTTCAAATATTCAATCCAAAGGGCAGAGTTACATCATTAATTTTCTAGTGCATGATTTCCACAAAAATGACATTTGTGTTTTAATAATCTTTTTAGAATAAGGCTATTTGGAAACCACTAATATTCTCTTTTGTTAAAAAATTATATTAATTTATTTTAGACCCGAACACACAGTGAAACGCAACTGCAGTGCAACTGAAACTGCTAGTTACTTTTGAGTTGCTTCTAAGTTTCTGCTATAGACTCCTTAAGAAAACCACATACGACGCAACTGAAACGAAACGTTTCAAACTAGTTGCGTCGTGTATTAGTTTACCAACAAAATGTGGGTACATTAAAAAAATACACTCGGCTTCAAAAAAATCGCACCTTTTAAGAAATCTATTTTAAATATCTTTCAATCATATTTGTATTATGAAATATTGGTAATGTTCGGTATCATTTGAAAGGTAAATAAACAGAGAATGCAAAAACAATAATTCATTCAATGTTTTTTATTGGAACTGAGAAAAATTTACAAAACAATAAAAATCCTTAAAAAACCCTAATGAAATCTAATAATTTTTTCAAAACAAAGTTGCTTAAAACTAACCTAAAACCTAGTGTAACCCCCCCTAGCCCTAATGACGTCTTCCATGCGCTCCCTCATGGATCGCACCAACTTTAGGACCTCTTCTTGAGGGATTCTGTCCCATTCCTCAATAACGGCGTCTTGGAGCTCCTGAAGAGTCGCGGGAGCGGGATCACGGGATCTAACCTTGCGTTTCAGCTGGTCCCAGAGGTGCTCTATCGGGTTCAGATCTGGACTTCTCGCTGGCCACTGCATGACAGGGATCCCAACCTCTTGAAGGTAGCCCTGCACAATTCCAGCAGTGTGCGCGCGAGCGTTATCGTGCATTAATGTCAACCCGTCGCCAATAAATCCAGCATAGGGGACCACATGTTCTTCCAGGATCTCTGTGATGTACCGGTGAGCAGTCATCGACCCTTGCCCGCGAGCACCGCCGGTCCGAGAGACGCAAGAAAGTTCAGTTTTGCCGTCGGCAGATATGCCGCCCCAGAACATGCAGGAACCGCCCCCGTATTCTACCGTCTCTTGGATGCAGGCTTGGGCAAAACGTTCCCATTGTCTTCTGTATACTCTTTTGCGTCTATCGTTGCAGAAAAGGCACACTCTCGTTTCGTCAGAGAAGAGAACAGCTCTCCATTGGTCCAGGTTCCAATTGACGTGGGCGCGAGCAAATTGCAGGCGTGCTCGCCGATGCGCTGCGGTTAATTTTGGACCTGTGGCAGGTCTTCTAGCCACAATATTTCTCTCCTTTAGTCTTCTTCTAACTGTAGAGACACTCACGGCCCTTCTACGAACTGCTTGAAGCTGCTGTTGCAACTCAACAGCATTAGAGAACCGATTTCACAAAGACTTCGATACGACGAATCGGTCATCTCTCGCAGAAGTGCAGCGATTTCTACCAGACCCACGCCTTCGGACAAAGCCACCGGTCTGCAGGAACCGCTGGTACACTCTTCGAACAGAAAAGCGACTCAAGTGCAATTGCCGAGCAACATCACACTGACGTAGTCCTGATTGCAGTAGTGCGATAACTTGGGCGGCTTCAGCAGCAGTAGTGTCCATCTTCAAGGACGTTTTTCTGATGAAAGATATTCTTCTGTCTCTTCTTCGACTGTTGATAGCAAATTTATCCCCCAATAAGCTGTATCGACCCCTTTATACCCCAAAAACAAAACAATACAAACAAAATTTGAAGAGGAGAATCAGTTCCATTGTCATTCACAGTGACTTAAAGTGTTTAAGCTTTTTCTTTAATCAAATGAAATGGATATTTTTTAAAGAGTTTTTATAGGGCTCTCAAATGATACCAATATTGCTACGAATAACTGCTTGTCTTAAGGATTAACAGTGTATAAAGCCTATTTTTACGGACGTGCGATTTTTTTGAAGCCGAGTGTAGCTATTTAAATGTATGGACTCACAAGACAATGAATTTCGTGTACAATGTGCATAAACAACAAACAACTATAATTATAATATACCTATACAAACTAATAAAAAAATATACCTTTGGAAGGTTTTATTGAATAATTATTAGAATCATTGGAAATAGGCTTTAAAACAACATATTATGAATTTTTCATAAAATAGTTGTTCCTAATTTCTTAATTTTTTAGGTGGTAGGCACAGCGCATTGCGTGAAGTCCCTATTCTCGCAACCAGTCGCGATCACTCTACAGAGCGGCAAGTTTATCATACGGGAATACGGCAGATATATCTTGGTGAGTTTAAAACTTAAGTAATGGTACTCCCAACTCCCAACACTGCATGTTATAAAATGTTTATAAACATTTTATGACATTAGAAAATATTATTAAATGGTTTACAAACATTTTTTGTATACTAAATGATGCAATGCAATACAACGCAATGTGGGAGCACCATAATATTTGCGCCACTAGATGGGCAAAGACGCCCCGAGGTAGGTAGACCTCGAAAAAGTTGGAGAGACGATCTGGATGCATTTTCACGGGAATAGCGAGACGCTACTGGAGACCGTGTATAATGGAAAGTCGCGGGGTGGCCTTTGCCCATCAGTGAGATCTCGATGGCCAGCTAAGTTTCATTAAAATCTATTCAGTGGTTTTTACGTGAAATAGTGACAAACAACCACAATGGATGTATATAACATAGACACAAACATTGACATTTATAATATTATGTAGGATTAACCTCTCACATCCCACTGACCCATTATAAACCCAGACACTATAGATTTTCTATTGTTCTTTTTTTTTTCTGGGATGTGAAAGATTAATTAAGTAGTAGGATTTCCGCCAAGTGTAAATTAGTCATGTGTCGGTTTACAAGGCGATTGCTAAGTGCTAACCAGGGGTGAAATAACGTATCAATGCCCTTGGAAACCAGATCCTCTTACGTCGCAAAGGGGAGCTTATAGAGAGTGTATAATCTACTTGCCTCAATCAACTACACCTGGGTATTACCTAACACACTTTAAATGGTTACTCTTTGCAATAACTTGCTCTCTATTGTACCTAGGTACATACTTTGTGTCATGTTGGCTTATCTTATTATTGACTGCTTAAGAAAATTTTAAACGAAAGAGGTGTGTTTGGATCGTAGTAAGTGGAGGGAGGGAAGTAGTCTCTGCGCCCCGATGCGCCTATGTATGAAAATTAAACCCATGTATGAAAATTAAACTAGGTACCTTAGTTTTGTAAATTTTAGTCATTTATCGTAGTTGTTTACAACCCGTCGGTAATATCTGCGCACCTCGCTGGAATGCGCTTCCCCCGTTTCCGCCTTTCCGCCTTTCCAGTACCGTAACAAGTACATATGAAGCCAGGACAAGTGCGCAAATATTTTCGTAGGTATGAAATGAAAAATCATTTAAGCCTGTAGGTTTTGACCACACTCAGGACGGGTCATTTTTTAAAGTTAATGCTAGATTCGCAAGAGTGCAGTTTTCCCCAGAGAAAAACCTAGCAAGAAACTCTGAAGGGTTGCTCTTTTCAATGATGCAGGTATAGCCACATCATATCCAATGCAGGTATAACCACGTAATATCCAATTCCCTAACCCTTCTTAACCTAACCCCATTGCAGGCAATCGGTAGCGACCGTAACATCCCGGACTGGGTTCTAAAGAACCGCGCGAGTTTACTCACGTCCATGCTGCGGGTGTACCACGGGGACTTACAGACTCTCGCCGCGTCTTTGGACGACCCTAAGCGGCTGGCTGAGAAATTGTATCAGGTGAGCTTTTTACTTAACCTCTTACATCCCACTGACCCATTATAAACCCAGACACAATAGATTTTCTATTTTTTCTGAAAGTGAAAGATTAAGAGCTGATCCGAATCCCATCGGATTAATATGGATTAAATTACCATAGAAATAGTTCTAAGACTATTTCGGATCTTTTCGAATTCCGGATCTGATTCGGATCGGACGTTGAGCGAAACCACTGATGAAGATTTTTATGGCTAAAAGCAAGTATTTTCTCAGTTTTGACCTTTGAAAAATCCAGAAAGTCTATCTTTGAAGTTAATTGGTGTTCTTTGAATGTTTTCTTAAGCTTTAACGACATTGTTATGATTGAGACATTCAAGAAATGTTCACCATTTTCGACCGTAAAAAGGATAAACGTATAAAATACGTTAGAACGTTAGAAATAAGTGCAAAGTTTAATCCAATTTAATTTGATATCCCCAGGTGTTCGAGACATACCTTCCAGTACTGCAATATGGCGCGCATATCTTCCAACGAGTCCCTATGCTCAGTCTTCCCAAGGTAAACTAATTTCGTATTAAAAAAAAACTCACCACCCAGCAATGAAACATATACCAGAGTATACACCTAGATTGTCCGACATTTTATTTTATGGGTCCAAGAAAAATTGGAAAAAGTAATGCTTCATATAAAGCTGCCATTTTGTTTAAACAACATTATAACTTCAGTAGGCTATGTCTTTTTGCTCCCCGAGCTGATTCTTTTAACTCCATATTATAAAATGTCGGGGCAGTCTAGGCCTATACTCCGGCCGGCATATGTTTCATTCTGGGCAGTGAGTTTGGCCCAATAAGTTGCATTAATTCAAATTAAATCGCAGCAAAAATTGCAATCCACTTGTAAAAATAGAAAATTAATTGTATTTAGTCAACAAATCGCTGGACAAGTTGCCGATAAGGTGCGATAAGAAAGTGTTTATTTATTTAACTAAGTCCGTTATCAGACAGGTAGTGTTTAGATTGGCGGCGACTGGCGTTATTTAGCTAATTCTATGTTTGTGGAACTTTGATAAAACGAAGTAGGTACCTACCTATAAATGGGTGTGTTAACTATTTGAGTTAAATTTATGATAATATCTATAACCTAAATATTATTATCTGACTGTACTTAAAAAATAATATTTTGATATAATTTGGTCAAGTGTACCTATAGGTAACTTTTATTTCGACATTATTTCATTCTTTGGTTGTACTGTTCAAGAAAAACATATGCCATGCCACATTACCATTTATTGATGGCCCTAAAATTAATGTTTATTGTTGTTATTGATTGTTGTTTGTTTTATCATCAACTTTTGTTAATGATCAAGAGTACCCTAAACCGACGACTTCGATTCAAATGAAAAAATGAAATGTTGTGCACGTACTTATGGAGCGACTTATGAATGTGGATGAAGCGAAAGAAGTGTGTTTGGATCGTAGCAAGTGGTCTCTTTCTACTCCGATGAGAAGGAGGCGTGACAGATATGTACATAAATGTATAACTTGGGCACTATGTGTATAATTTCAGAGTGCCACTTCAGTGTACATGGAGTCGATACAAATCTTAGAGCAATGTCGGAAGAACAGCGGCGTTTTGGGTGGCGTCATACTTTATAATAACAAGTAAGTGAAATTCACTTATATTTATCCTATACTGAATTAAATATAAATCACAATATGTTTACCCTAATTTAAATGTAAGAAGATGTCGGATCATTCCAAGGGGACTTAGCAACATTTTATTTTTGAGCATCATACACACTGCCCGCCGATATGTCGGTGACTAGTTTGTATAGAGAGTTGCCGTCATATCGGCGGGCGCAGTGTGTATCATTCATTAAGCTTCAAGCAATTTCTTAAGCCCAGAACACACGTTGAAACGCGACTAGTTTGAAACGTTTCGTTTCAGTTGCGTCCTGTGTGGTTTTCTAAAGGAGTCTATAGTAGAAACTTAGATGCAACTCAAAAGTAACGAAACAACTCAAAAGTAGCAGTTGCAGTTTCGTTTCACCGTGTGTTCTAGGTCTTACTGACTCGTGGCATGTCAAAATTCAGAGAAACAAAAGGGAAAATAGGCTTAAAACCTCAGCCAAGAACCCACACATAATCACTCAACATTTTCCTTACAGAATTATAGCGACCCAACTGCCACCAAGCCTCACTTCTTACATATCAGTGGTAGACCCGTACCGCATCAAATCCCCGGCCGAGACACTCAACACCGACACACCCTTGCCGCTCGGAGCTCAGTTACTCGTCGTCTACGTGTCTAAGAAACATTACAACAGCTTGAAGAAAGAAGCGGATAAGTTAAACGAGTTCTATGAAAAGGGGGAGGAAATGATTGGGAAGTTTAAAAAGGTAATAGAAAATTTAATCTTACTAATATTATAAATATTTGTGCCGATGAATGTTGTGAGTCTTTCACGCAAAAACTACTGAACAGATTTTGATGCAACTTTGCAATATTGTAGCTTATACGTCAGAATAACACATAGTCTCTATGCATTTTAAGATAGCATGTCTTTTTTTTAAATATGACGACAAATGCATACGAAGTCGCGGGCAGCCACTAGTTGTTTAATAGATTAATAGGTACCTACTCGGTCCTGTCAGCATAGACATATGTTTATGAAGAACAATGCTTATCTACAGTCGTCATTTGTTTTTATAGCATAAAGTACTTAAAAGTATATTGCACTCGAGTTTAACTTAAATAAATATTGTGCAGTCTCTTTTCATACAATTCATAGATAAGATTTTAAATACTTTAATTTCAGTCTCAAGAAGCAGAACGTGACAAAATGCGAGAGTTCCCACAATCTGGGATGAAGCGAGACAAATCACTGCTGTTCACCGCCGTACCAGAAGAGGACCACACTATGATCTCGCCGCCGTCCCGCGAGCCGAGACCCGCCGAAGAGGAACGGAAACACACGAACATGCCCGACGTCGTACCATTCACAAACAAACCGAGACCACGCCCAAATAAATTATCGTTGAGCTTCAAAACGCAAAAATCTTTGGACGAAGACGCGAAAGAGAGTGACAAAGTTAGTGAAAAAGTGTTTACAGGTCAAACTAGTGTTTGCTCAACTCCGATGGTCGAATACAAACGTTTACACGGAAATATGCTCTCGATTTGCCAAAACCCAGACAACCAAGTACAAGAGAAAGAGCCAACCGAACCAGATGTACTGAAAAACGTCGAGAACTGTGCCAAATTAACCGCGGAGACAGAAAAGAGAGACAACAAAATCGTTTTAGACATGAATTGCATCGCCGATCATTACATAAACAAACCAGCGCCTATAAGAAAACTGGCCAGCGTTACTGACCTCCAAGAATCCTTTAAACGTATGACGAGTAGAGCGACATCAAAGTTCAAGTTAAAACGGTCAGAAACACCAGAGGACGAAGATAGATTGAAACACAGCACGATGACGATCAACGATCCTTACTTCCCAGTATTCAGAAACGACGGCGTTGCCATTTCAGAGTCACTTTTCAACCAATATTTAGAACAGCATTACACCAACATGAAACAAGAGAAAGAAGATAACATGTTTACTTTCAACATGAAATTATGCGAGCTGGATAATTTCAAAGATTTCGACTCTGAACTAGCCAAATCACCTCAGAGAACACCAAAGAAGATTGCCAAAGATTCAACTAAGACTATAAACACAGATCAGTCGAGACGAAAATCTTTATCTTTGCCTTTAAAGTCGTTGTCGGAGAGTTCAGATTCCCAACTCGGGTCTGATTCTGAAGGGACTAGTTTTAAGAAGAAGCTGACGGGGGTGCAATTGACGCCTCTAATGGAGAAACTAAGTCATTTGGCGTTTTCTGATAAGTCTAGTGGGTACAGCAGTAGAGTGATGACGCCTTTAGAGCTGAGAGAGTTTATGACGCCAGTTACTGAGAGACAAGTTACGTTTTCTGATAGGTAGGTTTCATTTACGTTTTCAATCAGATTTTGATTTCGAGAGTCAATTTCGAATGCCATTTCGGCATACATCCTTTTTTCTTTGTTTCTAATAGTATTTTTGCGTAATCAGGAATGACTAGGTCCGTAGAATAAAAATAATGCAAGTTCTATACAGTTCGGACTCGTACCTTGAATGCGCAGTATGACATTTAAAGTAAACTCAGTATCTAAGTTAAGTAAGTATGGTAAGACCCCATTTTTTGGTCCCAGCTTACTTGTCCCGTACTGTATCCAAACTGCCTCAAAAATATAGCGAAACACTGGGTAAAAACCTATCAACCATATCAACTCATTTGTGAAGCGAAACTAATAACTAAGCTTTAAATTTTTTACATTTCCCAGACCAAAAAGACAACGCGAAGACTCTGAAAGCGACTCAGACTGCGACGACCTAGACATCTTACCCGTGTACAGCGAGCATGCCGTCAAATGTGCACTGTTTGTTAGCGGACTACACAACATGGCGTTACTTGCGCTCGTCGATCTAGATGCCGCTAATCAGCCTAGTGTTATTAATGCTTTGGTAAGTCAATGAAGAGCGAAGTTTATTAGCTTGGGATAATCCGTAAGTAAAGGACGAACTAACACCTATGAATGTCTGAGTAGAGGCGTCTCAGGAAAGAAAAACGTGGAGAGGAAGGAGAGGTCTTTGCCCAGCAGTGGGACATTGAAGGCTAGATAAAACAAGCATTGTTCCTGCACAGCTATTGATTCTGCAAATCCATGCTTAGAAACTGAGTTTTTGTTTGTATAAAAGTGGCTATCAGATTAGAGATAGGCATACCCATAGTTTTGTTTTGTCTATGTCATCTAATAGGTATCGACCTTTTAGTCGTACAGAAGTCCTCATTTCCTTCATTATTGTCACTGTACCAAAAAGGAAAATAGTGCCGGATTTGGTCCACCCTCTAACCTGTTTATACTTGGTAGGACACTATACATTCCTAACTCATCAAATTTTAAATTCCAGTGGGAAACCTCCCTAAATTCCCTGGACGCAATAGAACAGAAATGCATGGAGCCGCTCCCAGCCGGGTCGGAGCCGACAGACTACAGCTATCTCACTCTGGACCCGGATTGGGGTACTGTGAAGAAAGGCGGGCCGTGGGCGGCGCTAGATATCGCTACTATGGGGCTTATACATCATGAGTTCGGAGAGGATCCTGAACTTTCGGAATTTATTTTGAGGTAAGGTTTTCATATGTCGATACCAGAGATGTATGACCTTGAGATTCGTGACGTTTTTGTCACACACGTCAATACCAAGTATACGTGGTCTTCTAGTTCGTTAGAGAGTGGAAAATGTTAGTATCGGTGCTTAATAGATAGGTTTCTATCAAGTACCTAATTTAATCGTAAAAATTTGTTTGCAAAAATACGTTTATTTCTTTACCTAACGAATAGAGGCCAGCATATTTCTTTCAAGTAGGTTTCAAAGGAATCGCCGAACTATCAAATTAACAAAATTTTCTACGATACAATACTTCATCTACAGTCTTATCTAAATTCGTCTACCACTAAATACTCACCGTTATACTTAGGCCTGTTCTACCACTGAATACTTACTGTAAACTGATGAAGCTGTCGGGATGCAGGAGCGAGGAGAGCGTGGTGGTGGGCGTGCAGTGCGGCGGCGCGGAGGTGTACTACGGGGAGGCGGCGGCGCGCGGCGCGGGGCCGCCCGCCCCCTCCGACGCGCTCAGCGCCGCCCAGCTGCGCGCGCGCCGCCGCCTGCAGCGGGACCACGCCGTCATCATCATCTAGCCACCTTCGTCTACATCCTGGTATCGTCAGCTTTTTTTCACGTCCCCAATGGGCACGAACCTAGGAACCTACTCGCGTTTTGTAAAATGTTTTGTCCCCGAAGAGTCTTTTGTAAATCAGAGTATGATTGATTGTGTTGGTAGATCGTTTTATACGATGTCAGTTATAGTAGTTTCGGTTCCTTTTGATTAATACAATGAGGAATAAATATCAGTCGATTGCATATTGGTGTACAGGAATTAATACTCAAAGTAAACAAACTTTGAATCTTTGAAAGTGATTTTACAAGGCGTAAAAATGTTGCCAAATGTCGACCAAAATATTTACGTCTTGTCAGAAATGCTACAAATATAATAGACGAACAACACTATATGAATCCTTACTCTACTTTATTAAAATAGATGTGCTTTTTATACACGAAGATTTTTTAGATCTCAAGTTACTTTTCCTTCTTTTATCTGTAGAATCACATTATTTATTTTCTACTTAAATAGACAGTCATTCAGCATTTTGTTTCCATAGGAAATAGTATAGTGATAGTTTTATAAAGTAATCAATATTAGTATTTAGTAAAGACTTTAGAACTGAATACTGGCAAAGGAACTGGTTCGGAAGTGCCAATTGATAACAAAGATATTTGTCGCAAAATGTCTCACTTCTTAAAATGTTCAAACCGCATAACGTCAAACTTAGACATTTTGCGATTGAGCAGCCCACAGGATTTTGTAAATGGTTGTCGTTTTATGAATGTTTGTAAATCGTGTTTTGTGAGTACGGAAAGTGTAATGTTGGAAATGATACATTGTTTAGTTTTTTATCATTGATGCTTTAGGCATTCTAGTTTTGCCAGAAATGCTATTTATTATATATTTTAGTGGCTAGCATATTACTTATGAATTTTATTAGTTCTAGCCATTTTGTATCATCGAACTCATTCCGCCAGTCGTATTGTATGATATTAATTGCCAATTTTTAATAACGACTTAACTTCGTAGCATTATAATTATGGCTATTGCCGGTGCATCTGGCAGTAGCTATAATTATTGTATGTTGTGCTCACCAAATCTTGCCATTAGGTTGTAAGTTTCGGCCATTCGCTGTAGGTCTTTATTTTTTGACGTCTTAGCTTCTAAAGCTAATCTAGGGCAGTTTTAATCCTATACTTCTTTCTAAGTGTAAACACGCTTGCTGTTTTCCATTATCCTTTAATGCTGTTCTTTAATTTTAAGTATATCAAAATGTTGTTTTTAATATTATTGCTCAGTATTAATTTTCATTCCTGTTGATTACTTGTTTTACATTCCATATTTTACTAGCCCTATAAGAATGTACAAAGTCGGATCGAATCGCGTCCAAAGCAAAAAGCTAAATCATATTTTGCCAATATTGCTAAATTATTTACTTAATTTACATTTATATTTTTTTCTATTGTGTATTTTTTATGTAAAGATTGTCAAGTTGCCATACGGGAAGGAGTGCCAATACATGTATGTGGTATCTATTTATGAAATAATTATACATAGATATTGTTAAGAACTTTAATAAAAACCTGATAGTGAGAATGTTTGTTAATTCAACGCCTTTAAATGAAATCATAACTGACTTGTCAACAAATCCATGGAGTCGACAATTATATACCCCAAAACAAACTACACAAAAACATTACCACAAAAATACAATATTATGTGAAAATAAACATACATGACAAAATATTTGATAACTAGACTACTACCTCAGTACTTATTCGATACAATGAACGTAATTCTACATACGAATGGAGTAAATACCCGCGAATACTGGAAAGGACTCGATGGATCAAAGGTGGGAGTGACGAGATGAAATGAAGAAGAACCAGGATGACATTAATACTATGTTTATTAACAAGTCTGTCACAAACTAATCTACGCTAAGAATGAAGGCCGCCTCATAAGGTACAGAGAGAGGAAGGAGCGGCAATATCGCGGTCGCGGTAAGTGCGGCGTGTTTAGTGTGCAGTCGGAAGATAAAGAATATGATCTAGGCGCGCTTCTCTCTTCGGTCTTGGAGCTTGGGCTTCGGATCCCTAACGAGGACTCGATCATATTCTTTTCGCTTCGACATTTGTAAAACTTCGCTTCCCTTCGCTCGGCAACCCCCGGCCGTCACCGGCGGCGGTCGGGGTTTCCGCAACCGCCATTTTCGAATCGACTTTTCAAGCAAACATTTTCAAAACTTCAACAGTTAGTTTCAAGGAACTTCATCCTTTACTTCTTGTTTCAATACCTTTTCAAACAAACAAAAGCAATATTAGACTTAGTGTTAAAACTTTATTAGTACTAGTTTTACATCCTAGAGGCAACTACGCCATTATACACTAACTTATAGCTAAACCCTTTCTATCACGTATAAAACAATATTGAACGTTCTCGGGCGGGCGCCGAGACCTCGTAGACATTTCCAATCGAGATAACAATCATATTTCTATAGGTATACAACTAGCCGGCCTCTACAGGTACAAAATAAATGCAATGAAGGCCGAAGACATTGGGGGTGTGGTGTATCAAAATCTATACTGTAGTAGACGTCAGCGTCACGAACTTACTAATAACGACCTGGAAAGTCAAACAGGGATGTAACCATCGTGATCTCGCCAACACCAAACAACTACATTGTACATGAGCGCGTGTGTACTCGCTATCAATCCACTATCATGAAATACGCGCAACACAATCCAATACAATCATTGAGCATTCCTTAGAGTATTCAATAACTGTGAACAATTTTGATAACCAAGTACACACTTTTACATGAAAATTGATGATATGAAATATAAACCTTAATACTAACTTTACAGACATTTTACTTCATTTATGACATCAAAATTATAAGTATTGCAGAAATGAATGTTTCTTTGGCATAAAATTAGCAACAGAACCATAATGCAAGTTGTAACATAATAATTATGTTTTAAACAAAATCAAAAAATGCTAATGATATGGCAACTTAGTTTTACAATCGGGGACATGCACATTGTAACATTACAAGAGGATAGAAAGATGTTAGACATGCTAAATAAGTACGTATATGTACAGTCTAGCTATTTATTTATCGAGCACTATTTATCATGTTCAAACAAAAATACTGTTAACTTTTTTCTCATGACAAACAACTAAGACATCTTTTTATGTGAGGTAGTTTCCTTTCTCTGTACATATTTATTTGAAATTTTAGATAAAAAGTGCCCTACAAACACAAATTTTGCATCTTTAGTTTGTCTGCCAATTTATTATTTACTAGACACGAACCACAACCGACCTAACATTTTATACAATGAGATTAAGTTTAGAATTTTTTGAGGAGAATTCTATGAATGGAAACACTATTACTTAGCAATTAACTATCATATTATGTCTGTAAATGTGGTACTATTTGTTATTAGCAACTAAAACACTGTCTTTCTTTGTTTGAAGATGTATGAAAAGTCAAATATTCATATATTCCCCAAAAAATTCCAAACAAATGAAAATTTATAGGACAGCCATCATGCGAAATTAACATAAATTGATAAAACTACTTATTTATTGAGAACTTATAGCAAAGTCAATTAATATTAAACACCAAAGTTATGTTACGCTTTACTAAATTCCTTATTTTTCAAGAAATTTGACAAAATAGGCAATCAGATCGCCCAAGTTATCTAGCCTATTTTACAAGCTTTTATAAAGACTAGGTTTCCTAGACATTGTTACTAAGATTAGTTGTAAAACTTGTGTCTGTGTCGTATTTTTACCCACTCCCGCAATTTTTAAACTACAATGTTAGGAAGTGCTTTTTCATCGCATCGTCAACTAAATTTTTCGATACAACCTCATAGAAAGTTATACGACTCGCCTTTCATCGTTGCCTCCATTCATTACTATGTTTGAAATCAAAATATTTTAGATACTCGTGCAACCAATCGAACATTATGTTATCTATCGCTCATAGCAGAACAATGTTGCCAGTAACATACGAACTTAACCGGAGTGGCCAATACAATTAATCCAACACGCTTTTGACTCTCAGTTGTAGAAAAGGGAACTAACGCTAACAATCCATTAAACCTATAGCCGACACTGTCATTGTCAAAGTCAGAGGACTGTTGACTGCACGGTCAAAGAAAGTGTTTGCAAGCGAGGGATACGCATGACGTGTAATAGGTATAGGCCTCGTACGTAACATAACCTTGTAATGGCGAGCATTGGCAACGAGTCTACCGCTCATAGTAAGACTTACGCGGCGAGTAGGAGCGCTCCCGCTCGTAGCGGCGCGAGCGGCGGTAGTGCGGCGAGGGGCTGCGGTGCCGGTACCCGCGGTGGTAGTAGTCGCGCTCGCGGTAGCCGCCGCCGCCGCCGCCGCCGCCGCGGTAGTAGTAGTCGCTGCAACAACACGAGCTTATATAAGGCACACTGTTTTATATACTCAGAGCAGTTACGTACTACATCCGATTCTAACCCGCGCCGAGATATTTAGTATGATTCCTAGTTAGATTCGAAAACTATTTCTATACTAAATATCTCTGATCGGATAAGAATCAGATGTAGTAATATTTCTGAATGTGATTGTAAACTTTACATAAATGGACGAGTTATAAGATTTCACACTAGATAGCTATATTCATATTGTGAAGATCATTTCACATCATTTCATAGTATATTTCATAGCTGTCGTGTGTTAACTCTTTAGCCAATATACACATAAATTGCAACGTGCATGTCCGGCAAGGCGGTCAAGGATGCTGATAGAATCAGCATGCTTCAACTGATCAGTATGGGCTGTGGGCAAAACCCTGAACCAACTCGACTATGTATTCATGGGTA
Source organism: Anarsia innoxiella (assembly GCA_947563765.1). Classification (NCBI taxonomy): domain Eukaryota; kingdom Metazoa; phylum Arthropoda; class Insecta; order Lepidoptera; family Gelechiidae; genus Anarsia; species Anarsia innoxiella. Next base: position 1,374,998 of record OX387401.1, read on the forward strand.
TAAGCGCCCAGACCAATCTCGCCGGAAGGTCCGCAAAAGCCATAAACCAACCTTGCTACTAAAGCCACATACAACAACAAAAATATTAAAAAAATATAGAATGGTATATATTCCGACATACACAATTTTCAGGAATACATAAAAATTATAATTAATGTGTATGTCAGAATAGTAAAGTGTATGAATTGTAAAGCTGCGTTCCCAGGGTGCGGATAAGTTCGCGGTTCGCGCACGCACCGTGAGAAAGGGGCTTAAGTCGTCCGAAATATCGAGCGTGACATAATTTAACGATCAATAGGCCAACAAGTCTGTTGCAAACAGTTTCCTTCAATAATTTTTACACATTTCCTCCGGGAAATCCTATTCCTTCAAAGACGAAACAGCCCATTAGAAGGTAACAACGAATCAAATAAAGTGCAAGCCACATCTCGTAGCTTTTTGTGTATAATATTTTTACACAATTAAAAAAGAGATGATGGACTCTTTTGATCATGATATAGAAAACACGCGGCCGCAACTACATAAGAAATTCAACCTTAACAACATACACTACTTCTGATATTTTAAAAGTAGCGCGAATTCAGATATAAAAAATATCAAAAGTTATATGCGTCATGGTGCCGAGTTAAGGTTGAATTTCTTAAGTGCAGTTTCGGAAATTCCCTTCGACTCTGCGTCAGTATAAATCGAGCCTGTTATAGCAATGAAATAAATGTCACGCTCAATAAATCGTCCGTGGAGTAAGGTACGAACCTCTTGGTCCGCGCGTCGCGGTGGTAAGGCGGCCCGCGACCCGCTTCGTGCTGGTACGCACTGTGGGAACGCACCGTTACACCATTCTCATATATTGCTTATGGGCGAATATAGGCTTACGTACTAGTTGGCCAGCTTGGATCATTGATATATTAAATCTAGATGTGGCATGTGTGTGATAGATATTTGTCGAAGTCAAATTAAGGGCTGGTTTTTTAATCATCAGATTTTATTCAATGTCTAAGTAGTTCGTTTTTGTTTATATGAAAAAGACGATGAAGGTGTCTAAGCCCTTCTACAAAGGTTGTATTCTGTGGAGTTTAACTAAAGTCCACAGAATCACTAATAAAGCAGCATTGTAATCATCATTAAAAGCTACTAAATCACTGTTATTAATTATAAAAATACAGCACTGCGCTAAAATAGCTATGTACTTGTTAGTTTTAAATACGCAAGACTTCATCGGTCCTCCATTTTACATCTGTGATATTAACCAGTATTCACGCTCATGTATACCGTCTATAGCTTAATATATCAATGATTCGAGAGATTTATTAGTAATGCAACAAAGTGGGAAGCCATAAGATGTGTCTATTGCTTACTAAGTTAATGGGGCTAAATGAATATATCTAATGAGATATTTATGTATTGAATAATACTGATTAATTCATACAAATTAATAGTGAAGTCAATGTTTTTACTCTCGCTGTGCTGAATTTTAAGTTATTTTGATTTTGAATAGCTTTTATACTCATTTGAAATAAACTTACAATTCTGAGTCTTTTTATGTAATTTTAGATATAAAATCAAAACAACTTGTGCCAAAACCAAATGGGTACAATAATTGTTTAATATAAAATAACACTTACTCTCTGTCACGGCGTCTGTCGTATCCGTTATCACTTCTGCCAACACTGTAAACGAAAGAGTGTGTTAAAAATAGTTTAAGATTTTTCATCAAAATACCTACAATAAGACGAAAGAAAGTTTAAAACTGTATTTGGTAATTGGAGACATGTCATCACAACATAAATAGCTAGACAAGTACAAACATATTTTCCTTAAGGCAACTTACAGAGGCTATAAAAATATATTATTGCTTAAAGTAATGTCCAAGCAGGCCTTAGTAAGTCCACTTAACTTCAAAGCTGAATTACCTAAATCTGCTCAATCAATTGAATAATCTACCAACACATAGGATGCAACACAAATATTGATTCTATTGTGAGCATTTCTATGCTGGATACATTTCATCTACCTTAATATTCTTTTGTTTCTAAGTCGTGAAGTTCTTTTTTCTTAACAAGTTAACAGCTTTCTATCAGCTTTATTACTTATTACAAAAGTTGTAAGTTCTAGAACTAACAAACTAAAGTGAGTAACTAAAGTGAGTTCTAGTACTAACATAACTAACACAACAACATAATTCTGTGGTAACTGGTCATTTATCTAAATTATTTCTAAGACTATATTTAAACCTCGTTTTGTAATAACGCTGTATGTCGCTACTACTACCTGCCTGAAACATAGTACAGTTTCCACGACAAACGTTATGCCGTCTACCTATAGACTGCTAATGAAAAAGGACGGAATACTTGAAAGTGACATAAACTTGAGAAAATTCTAATAATCGAAAACTCCTTCAACTGAATAATCTATCTAGGTTTAAAGACTCACGTCGGTTTCCCCATATAAATCCCGGGTGTGGGCGTATGCGGTCGCTGTGTGATAGAGAAGTCGACTCGAATGCGTCGCCCGTCGATCTCCATACCAGTACACTCGTTCTTTGCTACTTTAGCGTCGTCTTGAGACTCGTAGTACACGAAGCAGAAACCTCGGGAGCGACCGGTCTGGGAATACAAAGTGTGTTTGAAAAAAACATTCAAATGACTTAGTTACCTATTGTAAATTGTGAAAAATAGATCATTGGAATGCCTATGCTTTGTTGTGTGAAAATGTATCTTTATTCAAAATCAAAATTGTGTACAGTGGCTTTATTTTGCTTATACATATTTTATAAATAAATTATTAAAGAACTGTACCGCTACATATTCGAAACCTATATTAATTATGAGAGTGGCAACACTGTCTTCTTCTGATTGGTCGGCGGCATCTATACCTGTCCCTTTCTATCATATGCTTGTCTCTTTCGCCCGTCTCCCCACCAGGCAGGCACTTTGTGGAATGTTATTCAAGTGATTTTTACTTCATTGGCGATTTGTTCTTCGAACAGAGCGGTCGTGGTAAGTCAACTTATACCTACTTATTCACTTCTTACTTTCATTTCTAAAATACTTAACGGTTATTGCCGTTCGCTTATTCATTTATATAGAAATATTCTGTACCTGTTCCTAAACAATGGATTATACTGATACAGCATTAAATCCCGGGTCCAAGCGTAAAACTGTAACAGATGCGGATAATCCTGCTAAACGTCAACGTCAGTACGCGGACATTATCGATAACTTGGTGCTACAAGTTAATAATATACAAAGTTACTTGCAAACCCTCTCTCAGGGGAAAGACGATGATAACAGTTTTCCGCTTCAACCCGATGACATTGAAAACGATGATGCTTTGTCATTAAATGCTAGTGGCGAGCTTTTTGAACCGGATTTAAATGACGGTTCCAACACTCAAACGGCTCAAGTTGACACGCCTTTACAAGACTTTTCACTTGACGTGAACACTACTCTCAAAGAGCCGGCTATGTCTAAAACTGATCCATTACATCTAGAACGTTTAAAATCAGTTCAACACTTTGATTCGCAAGACTGGTCAGAAGTTCGTTACTCAGAGGCACAAAAAAGATTTTGTTCTACCCCCGGTTTTACTAATTTAGAATGCAATGACGAAATCAAGCCGTTTGATAAATATAATCACCTAGCTCTAACGGAAAGGGGGTTTGCCGCAATTACACATGGCCTGTTAAAACAACAAGAGGCTGTCGAATGTGGCATACGCGAATTAATATCATGGCTTAGAAATGAAAACAGCGTAGAATTGTCTATTCTTGAAAACAAAGTAAAAGATATTTTCTCAGGTGACTTCCAAAATATATCTAGTAATTTATTACAAATGACTTGCGGCCATCGTGCTGATCTAGTTGAACAGCGTCGCGACGCAATCCTAAAATCCGTCAAAGATAAGTTTATAAAATTGAGCCTTCGCAAGATACCCCCATCCTGTGAATTTTTATTCTCCCCTCAAGAGTTTTCATCTGCTGTTGAGAAAAATGGTGGAATGAACAAGATCTTTTGGCCTCTTAGAACTCAAACAGCAAAGTTTGTACCCAACACTTCCGCATCTAAAACTAATAACAGACAGCCTGCGCAAGGCGGTACTGACTTTTCATCTAATATAATTGATAACAATATCCGACCATTGCTGCCAGCGCATGGCATGCCTCTGAACCCTTATACTTTTACTCCTGCGCAAGGAGCATTACCATTTCCCTATAATCCAATAAGTGGCTTCAATTACGCTCCACGTCAACCCGCGCAGGGTCAGACATTTCGCCCTCGTGGGCCCAGAAACTCGCAAGGGCGTAATAGTAGACAGCCGAGAGGTGGTTCATTCCGTAAATCGAACCCCAGACCCAAATATTGACTCACCGTTCCGCGCAGGATGCTTACAATATCATTATCAAACTTGGGAGTACCTAGGTACTCCAAAATCAATTTTAGCAATGATAAAAACAGGCTATCGAATCCCATTTTTAAAGAAACCACCCCTAGTCTTGCCGTGGAAGGTCAATCACACCAACAACGTACCTGTTACAACCAGCATGCAAATTCAAATCGATTCTCTAAAGAAAATGCATGTCTTAGAGAGCGCGCAGCCGACCCCAAGCTTTCTATCAAGTATGTTTCTAAGACCGAAACCAGACGGGACCTCACGCCCCATCTTCAATCTGAAACGATTAAACGAATATGTCTTTGTAAGTCCATTCAAACTGATCAATCAACAGAAAGTCCCGTCCTTCCTCCAACCCAACGATTGGTTGGCAAAGATAGATCTGTCGAACGCCTATTTCCATCTACCTATCGCCCAAAGCCATCGCAGGTTTTTGAGGTTAGTCTTCAACAAAGAACTATTGCAAATGACATGCCTCCCATTTGGTCTTGCCACAGCCCCCAAAGTCTTTGCGACTCTAACGAATTGGGTAGGTCAATTGCTGCGAGAGAAAGGTATACGCATTTTAATCTACCTAGACGACTTCCTTCTCGCTCACCAATGCAAAGAAACCCTATTAGCCCAAGTTCAATACGTAGTAGAACTGTTACAATCACTAGGTTGGCAAGTAAACATCAAAAAGTCCATTTTGACGCCACAGAGAAAGATTCAGTTCCTTGGCATAATCTGGGACCCCGTTCAAAATCTAAAATATCTGCCAGCAGAGAAACTTCTATCCCTAAAAGAGCGCTTGGCTCGGACCCTTTCAAAAAAGACTGTTTGCTTAAAGGAAGCTCAAAGCCTCAGTGGCATTCTAAATTTTGCGAGTCTGACAGTTCCCTACGGACGAATCCACTTTCGCAAATTGCTATCGTTCACGAACCGACTATTGAACGGGGACCCTCTCCAACAGTACGTCATACCAAACGATGTCCTTCAAGAAATTACATGGTGGGTGCATTTTCACTCGGCCAAATCTCCCCTTCACGTACCTGCTGCAAGTCATTACATTTCGACGGACGCCTCCAATACGGGCTGGGGAGCCCAACTAGACAACACGAAACTATCCGGGACTTGGAGCCCCACAGAGAAACTGTTACACACCAACCAAAAAGAGATGATTGCCATCTTAAATGTGTTAAAAACCCATGCCTATCAACTCGCGGGCTCGACAGTTTCTCTTCAGTCAGACAACACAACAGTATTAGCTTACCTAAAAAATCAAGGCGGTACGAAATCGGAAGCCTTGATGAATTTAACTTATCAAGTTTTCAACTTGCTACAAATCTTCAACATTCGCTTAAGCCTATACCATCTGCCCGGAAAATACAACACAGAAGCAGACAGGCTGTCGAGGGGTTCAATTCAGCCGGAATGGCATCTTCTCCCAATCCTAACCCAGAAAATCTTCCAGAAATGGGGCACCCCAGTAATAGACTTATTTGCATCGCATCAAGCCCACGTTGTTCCCAAATATGCATCCCTGGATGTGACAGACAATCAAGCAATATTCATAGATGCTTTTTCTCGGACTTGGGATTACGAGCTAGCCTGGATCTTCCCTCCACCATTTCTAATTCCCAAAGTCCTCGCCCACCTAAACCAATCGAAAGGTATATTTTTGATAATAGCCCCTCGGTGGGAGAGAAGTTTTTGGCGACCCGACCTGAAAAGGCGGGCTGTAGCAGCACCCTACACGATCCTAAACCTCGAGTCAGTATTGATAGACACAATGACGAACCGCCCACCACCGAAAGTGTGCGAACTTGTCCTAGAAATATGCAAATGTGGGGGTGGGATGTAATTCTACCAGACTGGACATCAGAGCAAATTAATTTATTGAAAAGTAGCTGGCGAAATTCAACGAAAAACTCCTATCGATCTGCTTGGCAACGATGGCACGACTGGGCTTCCGAAAAATGTATCAATCCTCGCACACCTAGCGGATCAGACTTAGCAAAATTCCTAGCAGACCTCCATCAGGTAAATCGCTTCGCATATAATACAATTCTCTTTCATAGATCAGTGGTAGTCACTCTTAGCCATCCTGATAACAAAAACCTTAGCTCCCATCCGCTTGTTACTCGAATTTTGAAATCCATTTCACTTCAAACCCCTAAAAATACTCGGCCGCCTATCTGGGATGTCGATGATCTATATTATTGGTTTAACAACACATTTAACGAAAACATGAACCTATTTGAATGCTCCCGCAGAACAGCATGCATACTGCTATTATGCTCAGGGCGACGAGTGCACGATCTCACATTATTGAGCATACATCCTGATCACTTCACTATGTCTGAGGACAGCATAACCTTCTGGCCACTGTATGGCTCGAAAACAGATTCTTATGATTACAGGCAATCAGGCTGGAAACTGTCCCACAACCCTGACAGTGATATTCTTAGTCCATTGTACTGGATAAAACTGCTCCTAGAAATATCGAAGACAAGAAGAGCCGAATGTAACATTCACAACCTATTTCTCACCATCCGCGGGAAACCCAAAGCGGCGTCTCGAACAGTGATTGCAAACTGGGTGAAAACCTTGCTACGTGATGCTGGAAACAAGGCTACTCCCGGAAGCTTTCGACCTGCAGTTTCTTCAAAAAACTGGCTCCTCAACATGCCGCTGGACGACATACTCAGCAGAGGCAATTGGAGATCTCAAAACACCTTCTCGAGGTTCTACAGACGCGAAGTAAGACCCAACAACCAAAACACAACAGTTTCACAGTTCTTCGAACCAGTCTAACTTAATGATTATACTTTCTTTGTAAATTATGTTATTTATAGTTACCTGTAATTATTAAATTATTTCTAACAGAATGTCTCTTTACTTTAATGCAATTACCTATTGAAATCATACAACTAATTATATAGGTAAAATGATATGTAAATGAAAAACAAAACTTAAATATTGAAACATTGTTTATTTTTCTTAACAACTAATAAAATAAATACCTACCTTAACCATAAAATGATTTGTTTTCCTTCAACAACTCCTTTGGTTTCATGCTTATACTCACCCATTTTAGTTTAAATACGTCTTTGTCACCTACATAATAATAATAAAAAAGAGGGTCACATTGGCGATACCCACCAGGCGATAACAGACAGATCCCATAATTAATATAGGTTTCGAATATGTAGCGGTACAGTTCTTTAATGACAGCGTTTTACACAAAAATAAAACGCTTATTAAATAACTTACCATACATATTCGAAACCTAGAGTTTCATCACCTGCCTGGTGAACACAATATGTCATGTACAACACACAAACACTTCAAACCTATGTGCACATAACCTAACTTATATAAACATAACTTTAATAAACCCACTTAACATATGCCTGAGTCAGTAAAGCATACCTTCAGGTAAATTAAATTTAATTTACAAGTACCCACATCTCATGATAAAATTACGTTAGGTTACGTTAACGTTCTAAAATAGGTATATGTTCACATAATTAGCACATGACACATCATTAACAGTACACAACTTTGTAGCTTTACTAAAGCTTGGTATTGACCTAATAATTTTTAATTAATTATGTCGCAATGAAGTAAAAATCACTTGAATAACATTCCACAAAGTGCCTGCCTGGTGGGGAGACGGGCGAAAGAGACAAGCATATGATAGAAAGGGACAGGTATAGATGCCGCCGACCAATCAGAAGAAGACAGTGTTGCCACTCTCATAATTAATATAGGTTTCGAATATGTATGGTAAGTTATTTAATAAGCGTTTTATTTTTGTGTAAAACGCTGTCATTAATAATTACAATCCTTCGGAAATATCTGCGCACGTCGCTGGAATGCGCTTCCCCGCGTTTCGGCCCGTTTTCGCCTATCAAGTACCGTGACGAGTACGTACGAGTTGCATATCATCATTGAACCAAGTGCGTAGATAACTTGTAGGTAGATGAATTATGGAACAACATAAAACAACCAAGAAGAGATATTTCTTAACTTGCTGCTTCTTTTTTTTTACGTCTGTAGTAACAATTTACGAAAATTTTCATGAATGTCTTATTTTCCTCACCTTAGCATCAATAACGACTTGCACCTTCTCAACGGGTCCAAACTTGGAGAAGATATGATTGATCTGCTGCTCTGTGGTGTACAGACTCAGTCCAAACACGCCGAGACAACGTGACGGCGTTGGGTTCTCCTGTAAGAGTTTCAATTAGTAGATACTGGACAGAGTAAGCTGATTGGAGCTTTGGTTTTATAGGATTTTTTAAATGTTTATGTATGGACTGATAGAGCTAGGCTAGGTGTTTTAAGTAATTCATTATTTGAAGGAAGTGTATTTGGATCGTAGCAAGTTGAGGGAAGGCGCTTCTGCCTACGTAGATTCCCATCTAAATTAAAAATACGTATGTATGTTTGTCAATTTAACTCCATGGTATAAAAAGTAGAGCAATCTTAGATATCAAATCTGAATCCCCAAAAAGATGAAAATATTTCCTATTTTAGTGAAACTTCTATTCTAAAATATCTGCGTAAATTACCAATAATGCTCACTGATTACTTCTCGCTATTGTATTTTATAATCCTGATAACTATCTATCTACATTCTACATACAATATGTCTAATGTCAAAATTCGTAACGCATGGTCGAATAACAACAGCTCTCCATGTTAGGTCTATGCAAATTCTGCGCCCACTAGTTGCTCGTATAATCAACCGGAAAAATATCGTCAAAATACTCATAAAATACACAATAAATCATGTGTTTTGTATCGAATAACAATATACTTTTGTCAAGGCAAATCACGTCGATTTTTCCTGCTAGTAACATAACATACCTACTTGATGTTACAACATCAACATTTCCTTCGAGCCTTATCAGTAGTTTCAATTAGATTTCATGCACCCCAAACACTAGTCAATCAAATACACAAATCGATTATTTATTCACGCATGTACGAAATTACGTTGCTACGGTTAATGTAAGATGATTAATGACTAATTAAATTATACAGATTCAATTACGCTTGAAAACTGTTGTTTTTTATTGTTATATTATTTTAAATGCTTAAACCTTTTATTTACTGTGCAATAATATTGCAATAATAGTGCAATAATACGTAATATTTTCGCTTCAATAAAAAAGTTTTTACTTAAATTTTGTCTATGGTCTTAATACTCCATCTATGATAAATATAAGTTAGATTCAAATAAGTTTTAGATGCGTACCATTATGTACGTAATTTTCTGTTTTTAAGACCCAGTCAGGTAAAAATAGCTAGTTGCCTTGCTCTACATAAGTCAGCTACGTCAAAACGAACTTAATCCATTTTCTAAGCCATCATTTATTCATCAGGTACCTTGTATTTGAATATCTGCTGTTTCATTACATAATTCATGAGCAATTACTTTACCTAGCCAGTGCTCCATCAGTCAGCGTACATATTTGATTACAATTTATTACCAAAGGGGGAGCAGTTATAAATATACTTAATATAGTTTATATAATGTCTACCTTTTTTTACCAACCTTCTTAATTTTTAGTTGGTCCAATATTTTCGAAGATTGTAGCTAGCCAAGTAAAGACAAAAACTAGTTAAATAAATCATACAGCCACTGCTGAACAAAATGCTTATTCTCAGTTTGATATTATTGTCAATGTAATTTACTTGCCTCTTATGGAGCTAAAATTGTCCCTTAAGGTGCCCATATATGGTACGATTTGTCTGTACGATCGATCTGATGAAAATCGTGACGATTGATCGCATCGCAAATGACGCTCATACACGAAACGATTGGTCGTACGTAAGTAACGATCGATCATTCATTTATTTGAAACTAAAGTATAAACACGTGTTCTAATAATTCAATACGTGCCTAAAAAAAAGGCGTCAGAGTTAGACAAAATCGAATCGTTGATCGTAAAGAGCCACACACTGTCGATTCATCGTTACGATATTTATGATTGCATAGGATTTTGTTGCGATTTCCGATATCGTCTTCGATGAAGTAAATCGTTAACGATCTTGAAATTCATTATCGATTCGTCGTTTCGATTGGGCTGAAGCGTCGGATCGTACAGACAAATCGTACATGGGCACCTTTAAGGGGGTTGGCATGAGTTGGGCTAATAAAGACAGTCTTGTGACTGGCTGACATTCATACCTTCTTCCTACTTAGCCAACCATGTGATCAGCAGGGCTAGCACAATTCCGGTGACATGGGTTCTTCGACGCCTTTCGGCAAATAGCAGCTCTGTTCTGCATAAATCTCGCTAATTATCATTCCATGCCGATTTCGACAATGGCAACCACATTCAATTTATCAGTCACTGTATATGGGCCCTGAAATGGCTGATAGTTTTATACTAATTTTGTCGTGTTTATCCTGCTACTATCAAAGACATAATGTGATATTATTATAGCAACAAAAAATCTTAACAATTGTGCGAACCCTGCAAGATCAATTCCTTAATCTAACTTAATCTATCAACCTACGTAAACAGTTTGTATTACATATCTCACCCGGTCGCCTTGGTGCCGCCGCCGGGACGACATGGGGCTGTGGCTGTGGCTGCGGCGGTAGGAGCCGCGCGGGGAGTACGAGCGGGAGCGGCTGCGGGAGTACCGCGCGCGGTAGCCGCGCCGCGCCGAGCCCGAGCGAGAGCGCGAGCGGGCTGCGGGCGACCTAAGAACAAAACATTTAATTGCTGATTTTAACACCTTTGCTTTTCCAAATGCTTCCTATGAATATTAAAATTACTTTCTAAGTATTTATAGGGGTTTTAGTGTTGGCAGTCTACATCTGGAGCTAATATAAATAGGCCTTGATGTGTAATACACAATTCTGTTTTGTTGTGTTCTATTTCTTTTTTTCTACATAATTCTATTCTATTGTCAATTTTAGCATCTTTTATTACATTGTCCCACCCCGAATTAATCTGAATAAGATACACAAAGTCTAAAATCTATCTCAAGTGGTCCTACATTATAAAAAAAAGTAATTGAATACTGAAATCATTATAAATATATGGAAACTTTGTGGTATGAACAATTGCAATTGTTGTCTAAGTAATGCAGTGTTGATGTTGTAATTTCTGTGAAAAATTCATCTTATCTCACCAGTTCATGGAATGTTGATAAACAAACTTTTTTTTCATTTAGAAAACAAACCAAGTTTGAAAACTATTACCCAATGGGTATTTTCATGTAATTTATTAACCATTACAGTACATATAGCTCAAATAATTTTGTTTGCATACTGATGTTATCAGAACCAAATGAGGTAAAATTACTGAAACAACAGCATTGTTACCATAGTTGGTTGCCATGTACATAAAGATTAAACACAATATAGTAGGTTCTAGAATTTCTTTATTTTTATGCTGAAATAAATCATTTGTAATTAGCAAACAGAGACATGCATTGTATGTAAATACCATTTACTGGTCTAAACTAAACTTACAATTGCGCAACGAAATAATCGAGCTGCGCCCTTGAGAACGAGGTTATAAAAATAAGGTTCCGCTAAAATACTCAACCTAATCACTAAAAGTTGCAAAATATGCTTGAGATGACTAGAGACGAGGATTTGAAGGTCGCGCGTTTCGCGAATATACTTACGGGCTGCGGTACTTCCTGCTCGCGGCTTTTGGCGGCGGTGGCGTCCTCGACCGGCTTCTGCTGTGGCCGCGCGACATCACGGGCTGCTTTGGCGGCGGCTCTCGGGAACCGTTGCGGGTCCTTGAGCGACTCCTCTGAAAACGCCAAATCGATCAAACCATGAGCAAATAAAGCCGACGAGAACAAATAAAACACGCGGCCAGCGCGCGCCATGCACCGACTACCAAGATATAAATAATTCACTCACCTCTCGATCAGACATGACGATCACGTTACGCCGCACAAAAGAGAAACAAACAAAACGTATTTAAACTATAATTACACGTAGAGATATTCAAATAAAAATTAAAACGCTTTTGGTACACCTCCAGCAGAAATTGAAAAACAAAATGGCGACGAAACAGTAGGGTTGCTAGTGTAAATTGGTAGATAAAAATACAAAATAAAATTCATGGTAATATTTGATTTGTCACGTTGGCAGTATGTGTGTCCGACTGGGACTGGTCGGACGGTCGGACAGATGGTTGGTAGATTTGTCCTCCAATAATGACGTCAATACTTCGTAAACGCAGTTATTAATGTCAATGACACTGTCATGCATGTCATTTTCATCCACTGTCATCCACATCGCTTTCGTCGGAGCAGCAAATGTGGTGTTGTGAGAATTTTCGGTGAATAAAATAAGGATTTTGTGATTTGTGAAAGACCATGGGTGATACGGAGCCGCAGAACGTTCCAACTGATGGGCAGCCACAGGAAAAGACTGCGAAGCAGTTAAAAAAGGAGGCAGAAAAGGCTGCGAAGTTGGAAAAACTGAAGGCGAAGCTTGATAAGAAAAGTGCAGCGCCAACTGTGCAAAAAGATAAGCCAGAGGTTGGTCTTTTGGGAGCTTTGAACTTTTCCAACCCTAAATTATTCCATTTAATTTGACTTTCATTGAGAAAACTGATAAAACTTTAAAAAAGAAAGTGAAAGGAAACTGACCTCACCTGTCGGTAGATACTTAGGTTAGATTAGTCAGCTAACATACGGTTGTGAAAGTAACGCCGCAATTGTTCGCTCCGTTGCATCATTGTAGTGCTTCACTTTAAATTAGTGTCATTATGTGGTTCAAAATTATTTAGATTACTTTTTATATCTCTTTCTTTTATACACTTACTTTTATGGTTATACTGTAAGTCAGGGACTTGTCTGAAATCATTTTATCCCAAAAATCTGACCTGGAAATCAAGTGAAAAGTTCTTGAAATATTTGAACTTCTTTACAGTTAATTTTGAAATATTGCAGCCTCTTTTATTATAAAAATTTTGAATACCTACTTATTTAATTTATCTATTTGCCAATTTTATTTTTATATTTAATTATATTTATTTACACATTCCAGAAAAAAGCAAAAGAAGTGAAAGAAAGTGCAGTGTATACAGCCAACACAGCACCGGGTGAAAAGAAAGATGTGTTAGGCCCGATGCCGGATGCTTACAGCCCCAAGTTTGTGGAGGCTGCCTGGTATGCGTGGTGGGAGAAACAGGGATTCTTTAAACCGGAGTATGGGGTGAGTTAAATAATATGAAATGGTTTTTTGTTTTTTTTCCGATTTGTATATCACATACAAACATAAATACTTACTGATCTATAATTTATTAGAAGACAAAAACTATAACAATAAAAAATTTTAGTTGTACTTATACCTACAAAAGATTAAAATAAGACAAAAAATATTTTAATACTTAAGGTCAATTTTTTTTAAGCAAAAATAACATTATTTGTTTCTAGTTCTGAAATGTTCTTTCTTACTAGACAGAAAAAAATAAACTTATTTTAATTGAAACTTGTACTTAGCGTTGCCAGGCGTCCGGATAAAGCCGGACATAGTTAGGCTTTTTGATTGCATGTCCGGCCAAAATAAACGGTGTCCGTCTTGTCCGGCTTTTGTTAGGCTTTTTACTTTTCGCAAACAAGCGAGCACTGCCGCCGCGGCGCCGAGCGTGGTCGAGCGTAGGCGACGAGAGTCGACTACCGAACCGAGAACGGACGACTGAATAATAATAAAGTACCTATCTAAGATTGATTTGGCATTCGATTTTATTCATTATTTCACTAGAAATTAACAAGATTTATGATAATAATCAAAAAGACTTGATTTTACATAAAAAAAAATTGTCGTACCTACCTATTAATACTAAGACAAAATCCTCAATAATATAGGGTGTCCGGCTTTTTTAACCAAATGTCCGGCCAAACTGGCTGGTCTATTAGTCCGGCTATTAGGTGTGGCGACCTGGCAACACTACTTGTACTAATAATTTTTGATACTTAAAAAATAATAAAATAGTAAGACCCCAACTTTTATGGAATTGGGTATTAAAAAAAAAATCTAATAAACACCTGTCTGTCACACCTCTTTCCCACGGGGTAGGCAGAGACCACTTCCCTCTACTTGCTTCAATCTAAACACACTCCTTTAGCTTCATCCACACTTATCAGTCTCTTTAACAAGCAAGTTGGCTTAAAAGCTGCTCATTCCTTAAAAACTAACTTGCCTTACATTACAACAATACAGATATTCTTAAATCATTCTATTCCAGAGAAAATCAGTATTGGAACCGAATCCAAAGGGTAAATTTGTGATGGTGATACCTCCACCAAATGTAACAGGTACTTTACATTTGGGTCATGCTCTTACTAATGCTGTGGAAGATGCTCTGACTAGGTGGCATAGGTAAGTCTTTATGCTTTTTTTAGTAACTATAGGCATATTATTTTGATTCAATTTCCACACCATAGGTATTTCAAAGAGAGTATTAGCTGCCTGTAACTTCGTACGCATCTATCGTCATATCTGAGAAAACTTACACAATATAATGATCTACCGAATATATAAAAATAATAAATAAATATCTAGAAATAATATAGCCTATGTGTTATTACGATATCTAAACAACAATATTGTAAAGTTTCATTAAATTCTGTTCAGTGGTTTATGCAAGAAAAAGTAACTAACATCCTCACATACAGGGTGTCCCAAAAATAGGCCTGCAAACTGACACTGGAGGTAGATGGACTTAAGGTGCATCAAGTAAGCCTAACATGCCCATAGAAAAGTCTTATGAGTATCGAGTTAGACCCGTTTTAGTGATTTTTGAAAAAAGAACCACTTTTTGATGGTTTTTGTATCAGAGAGCGATTAATATTCAATTAATTAAAAAGAAAAGTACGTTAACGGCTTCTTCGATAGTTACTTATGATATGGCGAAAACAATTCGTTGATGATTAAAGTGGAACATGGACAAATTAACTGTCAAAGTTAATTTTAATTCTCTCCCAAAAACAATAGCTCGACTTTGAACAGCTGCCACGAAAAAAATTTACTCAGAACTTAATGAACAAATGTTTTTAAAAACTGCCTTGTGCTATTCCAAATCCAGAATGGTATAACATGTATTGCAAAAACAACAAATTCGGGGTATTAGACATCGAAGACTTACCTAAGTCGGATTATTTCAAAAACTTAGAAGTTGAGTTAAGGTGGTTGAATTGACAAAATCGAGTAGTTAATAGAAGTAATCTAGTAGGGCGTCTGTTTTTCAGCCTGACTAAGTAATAGGGAGTGATAAAGGCAAAAACTAAGTCACTCTTTTAACCAAAATAGTCTAATGGACCAAAACAGATAGTATTTGAATGGTGCCAGATTAGACATGGGTTTGGTGGAAACATGGGGACGTGCTTAAGCTTGAGCTCTTGAGCAGCTTCGAATACTGTTTGCCGATATTCAGAACAAATCTCGTTGATGACCATGAGGAGATAAGGCCATAATTCTAACATAAGATGACACTTGTGCATAATGTTCAGGAGGAGATAATTTGAGCACTGTTTTGTAAAAAAAATCGCCAGGTGCGAGTCGGACTCGTGCGCAAAGGGTTCCGTATCATTCATTAGAGTATTCTGTAACTACTTCAAGTGTCTTAATAGCCATTACTAATATCGAGCAAAATAATCACATTTGTTGTATGGGAGCCATCCTTAATTATTATCATTATTCTATTTTTAGTATTTTTTGTAATACCAGCAATGATAATACATCATTTGTGAAAATTGCAACGCTCTAGCTATACCGGTTCATGAGATAGAGCCTGGTGGTGGGTGACAGACGGATGGATCGACCGACCCTTAGTAAGTACCCAAAGTATAAAAATGGAACCCTAAAAAATAATAAGATACGTTCATAATAAACCGTTTTTTAATACCCCCTTATTTATTATATATAAATATAAATATTAATACTTCCCCATATTTCCACCAAACCCATGTCTAATCTGGCACCATTCAAATACTATCTGTTTTGGTCCATTAGACTATTTTGGTTCAAAGAGCGACTTAGTTTTTGCCTTTATCACTCCCTATTACTTAGTCAGGCTGAAAAACAGACGCCCTACTAGATTACTTCTCTTAACTACTCGATTTTGTCAATTTAACCACCTTAACTCAACTTCTAAGTTTTTGAAATAATCCGACTTAGGTAAGTCTTCGATGTCTAATACCCCGAATTTGTTGTTTTTGCAATACATGTTATATCATTCTGGATTCGGAATAGCACAAGGCAGTTTTTAAAAACATTTGTTCATTAAGTTCTGAGTAAATTTTTTTCGTGGCAGCTGCTCAAAGTCGAGCTATTGTTTTTGGGAGAGAATTAAAATTAACTTTGACAGTTAATTTGTCGATGTTTCACTTTAATCATCAACGAATTGTTTTCGCCATATCATAAGTAACTATCGAAGAAGCCGTTAACGTACTTTTCTTTTTAATTAATTGAATATTAATCGCTCTCTGATACAAAAACCATCAAAAAGTTGTTCTTTTTTCAAAAATCACTAAAACGGGTCTAACTCGATACTCATAAGACTTTTCTATGGGCATGTTAGGCTTACTTGATGCACCTTAAGTCCATCTACCTCCAGTGTCAGTTTGCAGGCCTATTTTTGGGACACCCTGTATATACATCCATCGACACAAACTTTGAAGTACCACAAAGCCAAGGTATAGGCTCATCAAACCAAAATTTTTAAACAGCAAAGTCTTCTACCACCGCGTAAAAATTCCAGAATGAACGGCAAAACAACCCTCTGGAACCCAGGCACAGACCACGCGGGTATCGCCACTCAGGTGGTCGTGGAGAAGAAGATCTGGCGCGAAGAGAAGAAGACCAGACATGATATAGGGAGAGAGGAGTTCATTAAACGCGTTTGGGATTGGAAGAAAGAGTGAGTTTGCAGTTTGTTTACTTATGCATATGTGTCTCGGTTTTCCAGAAATAGGCTGGACAAACATACATACATACATATACGTCACGCCATTGGGGTAGGCAGAGACCACTTCCTTCCACATTCAAACACACCAAAAAAAAACAGACAAAAAAATCAACAGGCTAGATAACAAAAAAAATCGGTCCATATCACATTTATAAACGAAAAATGACAACAGTATAATTATTACGATAAAGTTACACGTTACTGTTAAGTATGTGATTACTACGGAACGGGGAACGAGTCGTCAAGCAAACACCGAAGCTAGTTGCATACTACTCTATTTGACACGGAGGGCGGCGCAGCGGCTGTCAATAAGATTTGCTACTACCTGTTAACCGTCACCTGCTAACAGCTATTACTAACAGTTACCTAAACCCCCCTTTTTACCTTTTTTTTACCTAGATATGACGTCATTCGCTCCAAAACTTTGATGTTATCTTTGTCTTTTTCCACTCCACAGAAAAGGCGACAGAATCTACCACCAACTTCGCTCCCTAGGTTCCTCTTACGACTGGTCGCGCGTCCGTTTCACAATGGACCCGTCAATGTGCAGAGCTGTAAACGAAGCCTTTATACGACTACACGAAGACGGCGACATTTATAGAGCTAATAGGCTGGTTAACTGGTCTTGTGCGCTTAAGAGTGCTATATCCGATATTGAGGTCGATAAAGTTGAGTTAACTGGGCGAACTATGTTGTCTATACCAGGATATGAGCATAAGGTACCTACTTTGTTTCGTTTTTTATAGACTAGAGGCTACCCGCGACTTCGTAAGCATTTATTGTCATATTTTGTAAAATTTACGTCTATCTTATCTTATGTAGCCGTTGTTGTCCCAATGATGGGCAAAGGCCTCTCTCCTCCTTCTCCATGATTCTCTATCCTGAGCCGCCTCTGCCCAGTCGTTCGAGAAGGGGTCCAGTTCATCTCGCTACCTTTTCCGTGGTCTGCCGCGAGGTCTTTTGGCGGTTGGTTGCCATTGGTTGGTAGTGATTGCCCAGAGACCGTTCGGCATGCGACAGGCGTGACCGGCCCGAACCCACTTTAGCTTGGCAGCTGTCCTTACCACATCAGCAATACGTGGAAAATTTACGTAATGCCTCAAAATAATAAAGCCTCTGTGTTAATCTGATGTGCAAGCTACAATATTGAATAGTGGCTCAAGGTGTAGAATTATGTCGGAAAAGGAGAGCTACGTTTGCCCAGCAGTGGAACATAAAAGGCTAAAAATGACTAGGATCATGGGATTTATAATTTGGTTACATATATCTTTAACTATATGTATCGATGGTTCCCAAATAAAAAAAGGTATTTTATATTACAGTATTAATTGTTAGTGGAGATTTTTAAATGTTTATTTTACTTTGTTTTTGACTAAGTACTAAAAAAATAATATTAAATGTAGTCATATAATGTAGTCTTTTTCAACCCACAGGTAGAATTTGGAGTGCTAGTACACTTTGCTTACAAAGCGGAATCATCTGATGACGAGATCATAGTGGCGACGACTCGAGTGGAAACCATGTTGGGAGACGTGGCTGTCGCTGTACACCCCAACGATACCAGGTAAGAGCTAGACAGATTTACGCCAATACGCTAAGTGCGAGCGAGACAGATATAGTTCACTCACTTCGCTAATGTTTGGTGCGAGTGAGATAGAAATATGTCACTACGCTAGGTGCAAGCGAGACAGATATTTCACTACGTTTGGTGCGAGTGAAATAGAAATAAGTCACTATGTTATGTGCGAAAGAGATAAATGCGTTTTGTACTCGATTTGTGACCATTTTTTTTCTTCGTCAGGTACAAACACTTGATCGGCAAAAACCTCATTCATCCGATCACGAAACGGAAGCTGCCGATCATTGCCGATGACTACGTCGATATGAATTTCGGAACTGGTGGGTTTTGTGCGACATTAAAATAAGAAAAAAGTATATAATTTCTAAATATATCATAGATAGCGCTGGGTAGTAAAGTAGAGTTTGCATGAAGGCAATACGAGCCAGAGGCCTCTAATCTAATCTAATTTAGCCACTCGTGTCCCACTGCTGGGCAAAGGCCTCTGTCCTCATCCGCCATGACTTTCTGTCTCGAGCTTCCTCCGCCCAGGTTCTCAGACTCAGAGAGGCCTCTGAGTCTGCCAAATCCTGTACCTAAAATACTTTTTTAATTAGGTTTGGTATTGCCATTTTTCTTCTTTTCCTGTGTTAGTTTTCCAAGATACGACGATAAATGCTTCGATATTCGATTCGAGAAAACGACGATAAAGTTACGGGTGGTACAACACGTCGGGAATATCTGCGCACCTCGCTGGAATGCGCTACCCCCGTTTTCACCTATCCAGTACCGTGACGATTACGTACGAGTTGCATGACGTCACTAAGCCCGATGCGCAGATATTTTCGGCGGGTGGTAAATTAATACACTTTAATTCGAAATTTCAAATCTATTTTATTACTGTAGGTGCGGTAAAAATAACCCCGGCTCACGACCCGAACGACTACGAAATTGGGAAACGACACAACTTGCCGTTCGTCACCATATTTGATGATGAGGGAAAGATGCTCGACAACTGCGGCGAGTTTTCGGTAATATATACCTATTTATAATTATGCATTTATATTTTAATTATATATTTATAAATATTAAAAACTTTTTAAAATAGTAATTTCAAAATCTTCGACCGATTGCTTCACAAAAACGGGAAACTACATTGCGGCAGACGAAGGCGAAGATGGCGAGACGAGCTCGGCTCATTCAGAGCAATGAGGAAGGAATAGAAGGAATAGACTGGAAAGGCCCCATTTTTTTTTCATTTATCTATGAGTTTATGACAGCGTGCCAAGGCTGCGCCGCATTTTCTCATAGTTTTTTTGGTAGATGTCCTGTCAAACGATATCACAACCCTACGAAAAGTAGTCATTTTGCGCCAAATAGAGGCACGCAGATCCAGACGGTATTTCATAACCATAAGTTTGACATATCATCAGTGATTTAGTGGCACATGACAAGCTTTATATCTTCTATAAATCTATGTATTCCAAATAGTTGCTTCTATTTTAGTCTCTGTCCCTTTCTCTTCTGAGTTTCAATATGAGATAGCATGAAGACAACATCTACTGATAAGTTTCTCGTAAAATCTACAAGCCAATTAAAACAGAAAGGGCTCAATCTGCAACGCGTTTTTTTCTTCTTCTTCTTCTAATTTGATCTATATCTTCATTTTAACAGGGTATAAAACGCTTCGACGTCCGCCGCAGTATTATAAAGACACTCGAACAGTTGAAGTTGTATAAAGAAACGAAGGAGCACGCGATGGTGGTGCCGATATGCAGTCGCTCTAAGGATGTTGTGGAACCTATGCTCAAACCTCAGTGGTAAGATTCAAAGTCAAAAATATATTTTTTCAAATCAATATTAAAAATATGTTTAGATTGATAGATTATAGAAATACTTTATTGCACACAAATAAATACAAATAAAACTTAAAACTAAAACATTGTGCGCAAAGGCGGTCTTATCATTCTTTTGGTTGTCTTACCTGTTGGCAAACCAACAATAAATAAATAAATAAATCACTAAAAGTGATCTCTTCCAGACAACCTTTGGAGTAGGACTAGTTTAGGAAGACTGTGGACTGTATGTTTATTCAAATCAATATCAAAAATATCTTTATTTCATAGGCAAATTCCTTGCACTTGAACAAGTTGATAAATATACTTACACACTACATATTTTGTAAAGCTAACGATTCGCAAGGTAGTATATTGCTTTTATATGTCCCTGCAGTTGCTTGAAAGGTTCATTAAATTAAACCATTAAATATCATGAAATGAAAATCATTTAATCCTGTAGGTTTTGACAACGCTTAGGACGGGTCATTTTTTAAAGTTAATGCTAGATTCGCAATAGTGCATTTTTCCCCAGAGAAGAATCTAGCAAGAAACTCTGTAGGGTTGCTCTTTTCAATTTTAAGTTTTGCAAATCTCAGACATAAACACAGAAACATATAATAAAATTAAAATCATGTCGTCTTTATCTATTTTTCGACAATAACAGTGATAGCTATAGATGTAATGAAGCATTAGCTGGATCGACTTTTCTTGCAACTCGCATCATCAATGAAACTATAGGCCGTGGGCCAAGCCCACGTTATTCTTTTATAAATAAGATATAACAGCCTGGCATCAAACACATTTAGGCCAAACGACTGTGTAATTACGTAATGAGGTAACAGTAGAGTCTAAAACACAAAAGGTCTACCAATAAGATCCTGTAATCACCTTTTCACACTTTTTACCCACAGGTACATGCGTTGCGACAAAATGGCCGCCTCGGCAATCAAGGCCGTGAAAACCGGCGAGCTGAAGATAATACCTGATGTCCATGAGAAAATCTGGTACCATTGGATGGAGAACATCAGGGACTGGTGTATTTCGAGACAGCTGTGGTGGGGACATCGGATCCCGGCGTACAAGGTCACCTTGCCGGAAGGAAAGCAGGTGAGAATCCTAATATCGTAATCTATATATATAAAAATGAAACCCGTTTTCCGTTGTCACGACATAACATGAAAACGGCTTGAACGATTTGGCTGATTTTTTTTTTAAATGTTCATTGAAGTCCAAGGATGGTTTTTACGGTGAGAAAATTTCGAATAATTGCCGGGAAAGCCCTAAAACAGACCTTTTCTTTTTCCCATACAAATGTTTTCTTACTAAAATGTCGAGTCAATTTGAACTTTATTCCTACACAATAAAGTTCATTCTAAGGCGGGACAAAGTTCGCCGGGACAGCTAGTAATATTATAAATGTCAATGTTTGTGCCGATGGATGTTTGTTACTTCATCACGTAAAAACCACTGAACAGATTTTAATGAAATTTGACAATGACTTAAATCAGACACCAGAATAACACATAGGCTATATTATTTGTAGATATTTTATGGCTTTTCGAAGATATGACAATAAATGCGTACGAGGTCGCGGGCTGCCACTAGTTTGTTTATAAAGCGCGCTGTTGTTTTATGCGTTGCTCGCAGCGTTAGACGCATGCGATCATGCATACGTGCCGCGATAATTATCTCACGTCATGCTGTCCTTATCACATTTAAAACTATGGACAGAGACGTAAGCGTGACAAACCCATGACAACGTCTTGTCACGGAGTGTATGCTAAGCTAGCTGGTATCTTCATACCTTAACTTAGGCTTTATGCGTTGTTCGCAAAAGTTGATTTTGTATGGAGAAACATCGCATGCGTCTGACGCTGCGGGCGACGCATAAAACAACAGCGCGCTTAGTTTTCTAGTTGTTGGGTGGTGGTGTTGACAAGGGAATTCTATGTGGTGTTGGTGTATATTTAAATGAGGTCGTTTATCTACCTAAAAAAGATTTGTTATATTTTAAGTAACGTTTTAAAAAGTTGTATTTTATAATGGTAATTTAAACATTGTTGTTTGCTAAGTGTTATGGCAAACAATATTACGAAATTTTATATTACTCACATTCCATATAAAATGAATGACAAAATCTCTTATTTATTATTTAACAGAATTATGAAAAATATTTACTTCAAAAAATCAATAATTGTTTTATAAAAAAAAAACAAATCATCTATGTTTATTGTAGCAGAATTTAAAATAATCTGAATATATAAGAAATATTGATAAAAAATACTCGCTTTCACATCGATATAAGTAGGTATATTTTCAA